>OX451740.1:1110812920-1112163882 GCA_948472305.1 Vicia faba
GTGAAGTGTGGTTTGAAAAATAGGCAAGTGTTTTTGTTTTGCCAGTTGACAAGTACTTAAGAGCTATCTACCCTAAAGTTCTCAAAGATTTTTGCTATGTTTTAACCCTTTTAACAATTTTGTTCCATCATTGCATTTGGTGGACAATCTTGTGTTAGGATGTGAAAGGGACGGGCACGGGTCATCGTTTAGACCATAATTGCAACGGTGCCAAGTATCTTTGGGCAATTTTCTTTTAAGGGACTTGATCATTTTTAGGAAACTTTCGAAAGCGTCATCGAGGGACTATGATCATTTGGATTGTTTGTTTTGCCCAAAGAGACCTAACATGCGATATGGCCCATTTATTGAAGGCAACAAGTGGAATACCCTAGGAGTGCAAGTGTGATGAGTGTTGTCCATTTTCATGCTTGATTATCTTGAAATTAGGTCAAACTATTTTGTTGTTTTTTATTTGCATACAAACCCTAATTCTAACATGGTATATTTAGAAAGCATTAAAGTGCGAAAATTAAAGTTCCTAAGCTATTACAACACAATAGGGAAGGGGAGTACAAATGTTCAAATGGGGGTATTTTGACAAGGAATTTAAACCTAGACTATTACATCAATTTGGAATTATTTACAAGATATTTAATTGCACAAATTAAATAAGATAAATAAAATAAATATGCAAGATGTAAAAAATGTTTTTATATGTATGAAAAAAAAAAGAGTATTTTTATATGTCAAATAAAAAAAATAAAAAGTATTATTTTTTTGGAGTTTTCATGTTTAGGGCAAAACCCTAATTTTATTAAATAAATGCATCAATTATTTAATATGTACAAATTTATTTATTATATACAAAATAAAAATAAAAATGAAGTATATTTGTCAAAAAGGGTATTTTTAATATTAAATATTAATAAAAAATAAAAGTGTGTATATTTTGTATTTTAACCTAAATATATATATATATATATATATATATATATATATATATATATATATATATATATATATATATATATATATATATATATATATATATATATATATATATATATATATATATATATATATATATATATATATATATATATATATATATATATATATATATATATATATATATATATATATATATATATATATATATATATATATATATATATATATATATATATATATATATATATATATATATATATATATATATATATATATATATATATATATATATGTATTTATATTATATGATAAATATATTAAACATGTATAAAAAATATAATATTTAATATTTACAAAAAAAAGTATTTTTGATATAAAATGTTTTCAAAAGAGAAAATGAAATAAAAATCAGAAATAAAATATATTTGCATTTTTTAGTATTTTAAAATAAAAGTATGCTTATATTTATTTATGCACAAAAACTAAAAGAAACCAAATAAATGTCTAATAAATTCAAAAATGGTGAGAAAAATATTTTTTATATTTTTAATATTATAAGAAAAAATAAATAAGTCTGAGCAAAAAAGAAAAAGTCAAAAAATCATAAAAATAAACAAAATGGGCCTAGGGGGTGTCAAAGTAAAAATAGTGTGTAAACAGAAATGACAAATCAAGCCCAGCCCACCAAGTCCTTCTTCAACCTCTGGCCAGAAACAATGTCAAAAACGCGCGCTTTGTTCAATGATTCAAACACCTGGATTCCTGGCTTTTTAATGAAAACTCACAACATAAAAAATGTTCAGCATCAAACAACGAATCCATACATACCTAAAACTTGATCTAACTCTAAAAAATGAGAGAGAATTTCTCCATTCCCAAATCTTAACCTAATTTTTTATCAATGTTCAGACATCAAATTCTCATGACACACGTAACATAAATGAAAACTAACTACATGGGCATGTTCAGGGCTATGAATGTGACATATTTTCTTCACAAACCTAAAGCTAACAATGCCTGGATAGAGAGATACAAATTCATGAACTTACCTGTTCAGTTGAAGTTGTATCTGATGATTGAGGTACTTTCAGTGCAAGGTGATGATTGGTACAGCTTCCTTGAGGTCCGGGGATGCTATTCCAAGCTTTACTTTGCTTTGAAACTAGTTGAATCGTGTTATGGAACTTCAACTACAAAACAAGAAAATGAAAATGGCCAAACTGATTAGAGGAGTTACAGTCCACTTCTAATGCTTTGGATAGTTTGCATTGATGGTAGGGAAGGTGTTTGAAGTGGTTTTAGCAAGAATGCACGATGGAAATGAGTTGTGGGATTCAATCTGCAGCAGGCCCTGTTTTTGTGCAGTTCAATGGTGATTTTGGGAATGAGAGTGTTTGGGACTTGGTTGGCTCGTGTTCTAGCTCAGAATGGATGTTTAGAATATGCTTGATAAGTTTGCTTAAGGCTGTGTTAGCTGATATGAGAGTTGTTGGATGATATGCCATGTTTCTTACACTTTAAGCAACAAAAGGCAACTTGGTGTTCTAGACTGATGCAGGCCCCCAAGCTATGCTGCTAACCCTCCCCTTGATCAGTGGGATTAGTCCATAAACTTGTGCCAAAGAGATTTGAACTGTACCACTTGGATTGCAAATTTGACATAAAGTGCAACTTTATCAAAATGGATATATTGCTTTTTCCAAATAAGGAT
Organism: Vicia faba; assembly: GCA_948472305.1. Lineage (NCBI taxonomy): Eukaryota > Viridiplantae > Streptophyta > Magnoliopsida > Fabales > Fabaceae > Vicia > Vicia faba. The sequence continues at coordinate 1,110,815,565 of OX451740.1, forward strand.
TAATTCTCCATGTAATGTCCAAATGCATAGAACAACATCTTGGCACAATGGTTTAGCATTGAATTATTGAGTAAAAATGGGATTAGAGGCCTGCAAAGTAGCTTGCACATGATGAGTTTGAAAATGCACAAGTTATGGACATGTAAATTGGCCAAATCAAAATTGAGTTTTTCCCATATTGCCAAATTCGATTCTCCCTAACCATGAGGTTGTTTGATGAGTTCTTGGAGATTTTGGAAAGCTTGGAATGTGTACTACAATCCATCTTTGAAATGAAAATTGAAATTCCAAGTGGAAGTATATAAAAAATGGTCTTGAAGTTAGGTAAAAACCTTGCCTAAAATAGGTCAAATTTTCTCTAAGTTAAGAATGGTTTAGTACCCTTGTTCCAAAAATTTTAACTTGAGATACAAGCTTCTTTTGGGAAAACTTTGTGATTCAAAGTTGTAGATTATGCAATAGGCTACAACTTTCATGTTTTGACTTTTGCTTGAATCCAAATGAATCTTGGTGAGAAAGTGGGGCAAAGTTAGGAAAAAATTAGGGTTTTTCATAACTTAGAAAAATTCTAAGTTATGAAAAATCTTCATTTCAAACCCTAATTTGCAATTCTTGATTTCTTGATGAACAAGTTTCATGATTTGGCATGTTTTGATGAAAAATGAATCTTGACTCTTGATTTTGACCAAAAAGTCAAAGTTTGACTTTTCAGTATACAGTCAAAATTGATCAATTGACTGGGAAATTCAACTGTCAATCTTGTGCATTTGGGATCTTTTGAACTTGTTAAGCATGTCAAGACAATTCCATGGGGTCCTTGAGTCTATATGTGAGCTTGGTTTTCCATTGGCTAGGTCAAACAGTCAAAAATTGCCTTTGTGCAGTCAAAACCCTAAAAATGACCATTTTGCCCTTTTGGTGATCTGATCAAATTTCTTGTGGAATTGTGATCCAAACTTGATCAAATGGTCCATGTGAGTTCGTAATGTTGATGTGGGTCAATTTTCATGGGATTTGACTGTCAATTGGCCACAATTGACTTTTTCTCCAATACAGTTGATTTCTAGGTCAACTGTCCAATTGACTGGGCAAAACTTGGAATCAAGACTTGAAACTTGGTATGGATAAACTTGGGAGTCCAATATGAAGCATGAAAGTCATCTTAGGCAATTTAGGTCAAAACATCTTTGTGCAAACACAAACCCTAATTTGGGTCAATAGTGCAAGGAGAAGTCTTGAGCAGAGGAAACCCTAACTGGATCTTGAGCTCCAAGGGTCTTGTGATGAGAAATTAATGAGAAATGGGAGGGCAAATTTTGGGGTACAACAATGACTAACGAGCTAACACAAATGACAAGGGAAGAAGGCATGTGAGAGGGAGGACCTAGGTTCGATCCCAGGTCCAGACCTTTTGCATTTTCTAAAATAACATTTCCAAATCCGGTGCACATCATGTTCTGAAGGCCACCACACACTCTCTGATCTCGTCCCTTGGATTAATCTCCATCACAGATCCAATACGCAGTATATGCTAGTCCACCGCGAGCCTTCAGAAGCTGGTCTCACTGGATCAAGCGTCAGTCTGGGCCAGCTTTGGGCCTAACAAACAATTTGGCAGCACACCCCCATTCTCTCTTCCAGCAGCAGGCCCAACTTCTTACTTTCTTTTTCTTTCTTTTTTAATTCTTTGTCGTTTGTTTATTAATTATATTTTTTTTTTAAAAACACCAAATATTATTTTTTTTCATTTAATCAAAAATCACCAAATATATCCAAAATCTTTTTCATAAAAAATATTTTATTAATTAATTAGTTTAATTAATTTAGGGTAATTTAATGTATTTTTATTATAATTCAAAAAATTAGATGTAAGGTTTAATTTTATATTTAACCTATTTTTTCCTTAAAAATAACATAAATATTTTCTCAATTTAGATTTTTAGGTCGTCTAATTATTTCTCGCATTTGATTTACCGCGCATTTTAATTTTCCCTTTTTATTATCATTTGTAACTGCTCCGAGTTTGTAATAGATGTAAATAGGATTTAAATTCCGCATTTTATTTTCAGTCAAAATAATTATGTATCTGCCCAAAGCCCTGTAATAGTTAGGACTCTAATTTCTCGCATTTTAATTCCCACAAATTATAAACTGCTTAGATGTACGTATAGGATTGTATGGAAAGACAAGCTGAAATTAAAATAGTAGAAAACCCTAATTGTGCAAAGATAATTAACCGAAAAAATACACTTGCACATATTCACTCCTAGGGTTTACTCCACTCGGTTGCCTTAGAAATAATGGTCGTGTCCCTCGAATGTAGGGATGCATTAGCAATGACCAACAATTCAAAGTCGTCGTAAAGATCATAGTCCCTACTTGTCCCTCGGGTTGCCTATGAATTGATCTTATGACGATAGTCCCTTCAAAATGCTAAGGTGTCCTTACTTGTTGCCTTCAGAGACCATTTCGTCCCTTCGAACGTCCCTTTACAACTCCAACGATGGTGCTACATATTCCTTAATAATAGGATAGCGCTATCTAAAGGAAAACGAACAGACTTTTTTTCGAGTAGGTAGATTAGTTCCTAGGTACTTGCTCAAAAGAAACTTTTCACACAAACACTTTTAAAAAAAAAATTTAAAACTACTTCGTCACACTCTTGAGGACCGATACAAGGGTTATCACGAAGTAACAAAACTTTTCAAAACAAGCACACACAAGAATTTTCAAAATGAGAAAGTACCTAAGAGCCCGTGGAAAACCACGGATTGAAAGGGTGCTAAAACTTCCCTTTCTATAATCTACCCCCCCGTACTCAGAAATATCTCGAAAAAAGGTTTTTCTGTTCTATTTCCTTTTCCTTTATTGGATGAAATAAAAGTCGGTGGCGACTATTGCTTACTGCAACATTTGCAAATACAAAATGCAAACCAGTATAAAAGTCAGTTCTTCCACCATATCACAACGGGTCTCCATTTCTTGGGTAAGCTTCTGATGATTTTCTTTACGTGATCTATTATGGAGTACCCTTTGTCCAAAACTTTCAATCCAACAACTAGAGTTTGAAACATTGAGAAGATTGTCTCGATAGTTTCTTCTTCTTCCATTTTGAAAGCTTCATACTTCTGGATGAGTGAAATATATTTTCTCTCTTTGACTTATGTGTTACCTTCTTGCGTCATTCTTAGAGAGTCAAACGTATTTTTAGCAGAGTCTCTGTTTGTGATCTTCTCATACTTAGTATATGAGATAACACTCAACAAGATTGTTCTGGATTGTGTTGGTTTATGAATTCTTTCTTTTGTTGATCTGTCATTTTCTTTCTATCAATCTTCTGACCATTTTCATCACTAGGATAAATGTAGCCATCAGTCACCATATCCCAGAGATCAGCATCATGAGCTAGAAAGAAAATTTCGATTATGTATTTCCAGTAATCAAAATTTTCACCGTCAAATATTAGGGATATACCGATGATTCTATCTTTATCATCATTGTTGTTCTGAATCAGTTCCACCATATTGTTTTTCTTGCTAGGATCTTTTTATGAAACTGTTAAGTGTTTGCACCTAGAATCAGGTATTCTAATGCCAACTGAAGAATGTAAAAACATAAGAAGGGGGTTTGAATTGAGGATTTCAAAAATTAAGGCAAAATACACGTTGGTTATCCTGGTTCGTATGAACTCAAACTACTCCAGTCCACCCTCCGAGTTGATTTCTCCTCTCTCAAATGAGGTCTTAATCCACTAATAAAAACTTGATTACACAGTCATAATGACTATTATAATACGGTGGGAGAATAGACTTGGATATTTTGCGTTTGATCACAATTGTTGGGGATAGCTAGAGTCGTCATCGACTTTTCTTTTATCCAATAAGGAAAGGGTAAAAAGAACAAGAAAGACCTTTGAGATATTTTCTTGAGTTTGGGGGTAGATTATGAAAAGGGAAGTTGTTAGCACCCTTTTCATCCATAGTCATCTATGGGATCTTAGTTGCTTGCTAGATCACTTTTGAAATTGCTTGGTTTGAAATGTGTTTGTGGTGGGTTATGAAAGTATTTTTGAAAAGCGCCTTCGTTTAGGCAAAATTTGTAATGATTCTCGTCTCTATAAGAATGCATACAAAGTGTTGTACTTTTGAAAATATTTCATGTTTTGAAAGTTTTTGGTGTGTTTGAAAATATGTTTGTTTTTGAAGATGGATTGTGAGCAAGCAACTAAGAACGTTCTACCTACTCAAAAGTATTTTGTTCATTTCTTCCTTCCTTTGATATTGCTACCTTACCATTGATTGGTAAGAAGCCTTATCTTTGGATGTAAAGGGACGGGCGTGGGTCATCGTATAGTCATGAATAGAAATGTTGTGAGATATATTAGCATTTCTCTTGAGGGACTAAGATCATTTATAAGGCAACATTCAAAGCGTTATCGAGGGACTATGATATTGTATTTTTTGATTATTTTTGCTAAGACGTCTCACATGCATAACATGACCATTTTTCATAAGGAAACAAGTGGAGTTAACCCTATAGGTGAAAGGGGGCAAGTGTTTGTATTTCATGCTTGATTTATCTTGAATTAGGGTTTTCTAAGTATTGATTTTATCTTTCCATACAAACCCTAATTTACTAGCATTTATATGAAAGCAATAAAATGTGGAAAGTAAATTTACTACGCTATTACATAATTGGGGAGGGGGATTCAAATTTACAAATGGGAATTGCAAGAAATTAAACCCTAATAATCTATTACAACCAAATTGAATTTGTACAACAAATGACATGAATATAATGTACAAGGAATACAAAAAGAAATGGATTTTTGTTAGTAAAATTGTTTTCACCTAATTAACCTAAAGGGATGTGATTAATAAAAAATAGGAAAATTAATCCACACTTAAAAGGAAATCAAATTAATTAAGAAATCATTTTTTATGTAAGGCTTTTGGTTAATTAAAATAAATATGAAAATAATACATTTTTTGTGATATTTTTATATATTCATAAGATAGACATTGTAAATAAATAGTGTGCAAAAAATCAACTCAAAAGGAGTTGTTTTTATTGGTTGGAAAAATGTTGAAGTTTGTTAAAAAAATGAAAACAAACAAGTGATAAAAAAAAAATTTTGGTCCTGCCAAGGTTTGAACCCAGGTTCGCCACACCTTCCATTCAAAAAAACCAACAGTCAATATGTTATAAACCTGCATGTTAGTTTGGAAAAAATGACAAAATAAATACAAGAGGTCTCACTGGGGCTGGAACCCAGGACCTTTCTACATGGCAAGGCATTAGCGCACGCTGTTTGTACCACTGGGGTGGTTTGTTTCATCCAGTTATACAACTTGCACTAAATTTAAATGAACTCATTTCTGAAAATTTGAACATGGCTTCATCTTCTTCCTTCACGCGTGTAGGGATGCATAACTCCATTATTAAGCTTCGAAAAGCTTCATTTCTCAGCCAAATAAAAAATGTAAACATCAAACCTACCTAAAATTTGAATACGAATCTAACCACATAATTTTCAAAAGCTATGGATCAAATGTTAGCATGAATTTTGTCCAGTACTAAAACTAAAACCTAACTGATCAGAGAAGAAATTCTCAATGTACATGCAAAGATAATCAAAACTATGGACATGGTCAGCTTCCTAGACATGATATCTACATCTTTTCTTCATAATGTATATACAAATGATGCTTGAATGAAGAGTTCCAAGTTTGGAAAACTTACCTCTTGGAGTGAAACTCAAAGGACTTCTACACGAATTCCAGAAATGGTTTAATGATGGATTAAGCTTGCCAGGACCTCCATGAAGCTACTCCAATGTCTAGAATATCTTGTACTTTGCCCAAATGTTCTGGACAAGTCAAGCTACAATGGTGGATTTTTGAAAATGGTGGATGAGGAAGGAGGAGTTACAGAAGTGGTTTAAGGGCTGGGATAGTTCCTATGTGGTGTATGGAAGCTTAGTGAATTGAAAGGCCAAAAAACCTCACAAAGGGATTTGAGATTTTGTGGGTGAAGCTAGAATGTGCCAAGTTTTGTGCTTGTATGCAGGTTCTGAGTTTTTGAGAGTTTTGGAAGTGTTCTAAGGATTTTTCGACACACAAGAATCTGGCCCCTTTAGCTTGCAAATGGACTCTCTATTTATAGAGAAAAGGTTTGGGAAGTTGAAGTAATCAGATTTGCAAGATAACAAATTATGGTTTGGTTGGAATGCAATTATCAAGTTATGTCAAGTTTTCCATGATCCCAAGATGAAATACCAAAGTTGTTGGTATAGAGGGGCTAATTTCCATGATTTATGGTGGAGTATAATCAGATGTAAGCAAGGTATGGGCTTAGGACAAGTTTTGTACCAACAAGCTTACTTTATGGAAATATCTTTTGGACAATGGTTTAATAACTTGGGTAATATCTTAATTAATGGTGTAAACAAATAATTATGGAGTGAAACACAAGTTTGAGGCCTGCAAACAAGATCATGTAGCATGGTCTATGGATTTGATCAATGTTCTTCAAAATTTTGTCTTCGACTTGATTCCTTCTACAAAGATCTTGAATCTCTGCAGAACTTTGATCTTTTTCTTTACTCTGGTTAAATACTCCGTCCTTTCATTTTGATCACATAGATCCACAACTTTCGACCAAACTCATCAATAGAAAAACAATATTCCTTTCCACAAATTGTATGTTTTTAGAATGGACCACATTCATCTGAATGTACCACCTTGATTATGCAAGATGATCTCATTGGCATAGTCGAAACGAAAGAATTTCTGGATTGCTTTCCTACTAAACAAACTTCACAAAGTTTTTTTCAGGCATCTCAAGACTTGGAAAAACATATCTTGAGTAATCAGTTGATTGAGTGGTCGAAAGTTCAAAAGTTAAAACTTCAAATGCCACAACCAAATATCATTGTGGTCGAACAGTTTTCAAACATTAAACTTCTGTCGAATTGATCATTGTATTACAATGAACTATTATCAGCAAGTTTTTGTTAAACTGTAATTCATAGTGTTGAAACTATGTGTGTGGACGGGTTTAGAGGTTGATCGAAGCAGGTTGCTTGAAGGAAGCCATTGCCCATTCGATGCTTGTGGATCGAAGCAAGAATGAAGATAGACTTGTAATTCATAGTGTAAAAACTATGTGTGTCGAAGGGTTTAGCATGTGTGTTGAATTAGGTTGCTTGAAGGAAGTCATTGCCCAGTCGAATATTGTGGATCAAAGTAAGTTTGAAGATTGACTTGTAATTCATAGTGTCGAAACTATGTGTGTTGAAGGGTTTAGCATGTGTGTCTAAGAAGGTTGCTCGAAGGAATTCATTACCCTGTAGAAGCTTATGGGTCGAAGCAGGTTGCTCGAAGGAATCCATTTCCTAGTCAAATTTTGGGGATTGAAGCAAGCTTGATCTTCTTCAATTTGTCATAAATCTGCCAACCACTCCTTTTGATCAGTCATGTGGTTCGAACAGCCTGAACCAGATTTTGAATTCGACATGATTATCTATAACTGCACACTTTTTTTATTTTATTTTCCCTTTCGATAGTTTCCTCTTCCTCCTTTTGAGGATTCAGAAGTTCCATCTTTGACCTGATACTTGAAAGCCCAATATGATCCATGGAAACTATATGGTGCATTAGAAGTCCAATTGTACTTGTCCAAACCCAAAACTTAATTTGAGCCATCAGTGTTGAGGAAGTATCTTGAGCTGATTAAACCTTGTGCAGTCTTGACCCAATAGAGATCTTATGATAAAATTCTTGAGAAATGAGAGGGAAAATTTTGGGGTACAATAATTGCCTTTGTTAAATCTTCTTAAACTTGAAGAGTTAGATTGGCGAGTCCGCCATTCGTGATTTAAAGGTGGAAGATGATTGAACACTAGAGTGCCCAGAAATTTGCACTTGATTATGTGTTAGTTGATTATGTCAGGAATGGGCTTAAAGATGCCACTTGGAGAAATGATGAAGTGCTATCGGAGATGGGGTTATATATGCCATCCAAAGTGACTGCTGGTAAGTATAACGCTTGATTGCGACGTATAAAGAAGGAATCTGATGACTACTACTTCAACAGGTAACGAAGGAATCTGACGACTACTACTTCAACAGGTAATGAAGGAACCTGGCGACTACTACTTCAATAGATAATGAAGGAATATGACGACTACTACTTCAACAGGTAATGAATAAATCTTGGACGACTACTACTTCCACAGGTAATGAAGGAATCTTAGACGACTACTACTTCAACAGGTAATGAAGGAATTTGACGACTACTACTTCAACAAGTAATGAAGGAATCTGACGACTACTACTTCAACAGGTAATGAAGGAATCTTAGACGACTAGGTAATGAAGGAATCTTGGACGACTACTACTTCAACAGGTAATGAAGGAATTTGACGACTACTACTTCAACAGGTAATGAAGGAATCTGACGACTACTACTTCAATAGGTAATGAAGGAATCTTGGACGACTACTACTTCAACGGGTAATGATGGAATCTGACGACTACTACTTCAACAGGTAATGATGGAATCTTGGACGACTACTACTTCAACAGGTAATGAAGGAATCTGACGACTACTACTTCTATAGGTAATGAAGGAATCTTGGACGACTACTACTTCAACAGGTAATGAAGGAATCTTGGACGACTACTACTTCAACATGTAATGAAGGAATCTGACAACTACTACTTAAACAGGTAATGAAGGAATCTTGGACGACTATTACTTCAATAGGTAATGGAGGAATCTGATGACTACTACTTCAACATGTAATGAAGGAATATTGGACGACTACTACTTTAACATGTAATAAAGGAATCTTGGATGACTACTATTTCAACAAGTAATGAAGAAATTTGACTATTACTACTTCAACAGGTAATGAAGGAATCTTGGATGACTACTACTTCAACAGGTAATGAAGGAATCTGACGAATGCTACTTCAACATGTAATGAAGGAATCTTGGATGACTACTACTTCAACATGTAATGAAGAAATCTTGAACGACTACTACTTCAACATGTAATGAAGGAATCTTGGACGACTACTATTTAACCAGGTAATGAAGGAATCTTGGACAACTACTACTTCAACAGGTAATGAAGGAATCTTGGATGACTACTACTTCAACAGGTAATGAAGGAATCTTGGACGACTACTACTTCAACAAGTAATGAAGAAATATGACGACTACTACTTCAACAGGTAATGAAGGAATCTTGGACGACTATTACTTCACCAGGTAATGAAGGAATATGACGACTACTACTTCAATAAGTATCAGAAAAATCCAAGCTTGATTTTGTCTCGGAGAAGTTTATAGATAGTTGATGACGTTTATCTATTGATTGATCTTTTCCTGAAAAGGTAAAGAGTTAGTTGTATTCAATGTCATAATGCATGAATTGCATAATGATGTTGTAAAAATAAATGAGATTATGTTATATGCGTTTTGTATGCATATGTCATGATGTGTGAATGTGTAATGTTATTGAAATGTATCTATGTTTGGGAAAATAAATCCTTGACAAATGTTAGGGAGATTTGGGAAGCTCAAATCCCAGATTACTGCTGGAGATGAAGAGCATGTGTATCTTCAACCTTGCCTAGAGTGCTTCCGTTGGGAATTCTTGTATGTTCTGAGGAAACTCTACAGGGGATACTGACTTCTACTTTAGGGAGTAGATTTCAGGAATCTTAGTCGTTCGTTACTCTAATGGGGAATTTAATTCTTATTTACCCTCAGTGGGGATAAAAGAGATGGTTAAACTTTTGACTTGTCTGGGGGAGGATGAAGTTAACTGTTATCTGGTCGGATTTCAGGCTTCGCAACAACTTTCTGGAGATAGTATCAACTTCGCTGGGGAAAAGAAATTTTATTAGTTTATACGTAGTAATTTGAGGAATAAACTCAAACTGGGGAGATTGTAATCCATTGGGGGAAATAAACCCTGTTGAGGAGAATATTTTTAAGACCTTATCACAGAGAAGAATTCTTTTGGGGAGAACTGTGCAAGGTTTCTTTTTCAGTTAAGACCAACTCAGCTAGGGAATATCATAATGAATCTGAGCCTTGATTGTATCTGAGAAGACATTGAACGAGTATCAGAATGTCGTCAATATTTGAATCGTATCTGAACTGTATCTGTAGAAGAGTCTGGAATAAATGTCAGAATAAATCTGTATTTAGATCGTATCTGCATTATGTCTAAAAGATGATAAACTGCGGACAATTTCCATCCGTTTGGGAACTGGCATGATGTGGGAGTTCATTGGGAGAAGATCAAACTTCTCTAACCGCTGGTGATTTTGACCATGTCATTGGCTGGAGGATGCCCTACTTTTGTTTGAAGATTCTTCTACGTTTGTCGTGGATAGCCTTGTGGGGATTGTTCCCTTATTTGTGAAGATTATTCTATGGGAATAGTCTTATAGAGGTGGCTCTGGCGACTTCACTGGGGATCACCTTATAAAATGGACTTTGTGGGGATTTGTCACTGCCCATAGTAGTAAGTGTTATAGCACTGCCAGAAAATGTTTGCTTGGTCGTACATGACCCTTTACTGGAATTCATGTTCAATGCCCCAAGTGATTAAGATGGAGACCTGCCACTGGCTATTTAGGACTTTATGAGAGGTTTCTTTGAATCTTGACTTGACTGCCCTAGACGAGTTGGAAAGTAACATGTCATGCCCCGTTGCTTATAGGAGATTTGTCATTGAAAGTGTTTTCCAATTTAAAGTGATTCTATTTCTTGAGAGAACTTCCGTTCATTGGATATTCTCCATACGAATTTCTCTGTTGTCAAATAAATAGCCATATGCACACAGCGGTATTCAAATAATGCATATTTATGTTTGTCTTGAAGTTTTTAAAATGCATTTTAACAAATAAAAGAATTTTGTAAGAATATGAATTCAACTTAGGATTTATAGTAAGCCTTACAAGAGTCAGGATACCTTTTGTAACAATATGCTTTCGAACTAACCCATACTTCAATTAGGACTTTTAAGGGGTTGTAACGTGGACTGGTTCACAGATTAAGAAATAAAGGATAAGGCTCAAAGTTTATTTGTACCCACCCGTTCTTCATGATGTTCTTCAACCCTATACTCAATTAATTATGCGTTTTGAATTCCAATTGAGTCTGGAATGGCGTTTTGGTGATGGTTCGGATACTTGGAAGTTTATTTGAGAAGACATTCTTTTTTTTTAACATTTTTCATGTTGTCGAGGATTTGTAGTGACCTCTTTTTGATTTATTATCCCTAATTTTTTTGCCTAACTATTTTTCTTTTGGGACTACAGTCAGCGGGATGCCCCAGTTTTTCTTAAGTCTCCTTCTTAGGTTTTGACTCAGTGGGCGTTTCTTTTAAGAGATAATGACTACCTATTTTACAGGGAACCAACACCATTTTTTTTTATTCAGAAGGATATTTTCATTGTGAAGTGACAGCTTGTGACTGAATGCACCTTTGAATTAACTGAGAAACTACCCTGCCCCAGGTTTTGATTAAAGGTTTCTATTTGTGTAAAAAATAAAACTCCTACTTCTTTGGCTAAAGGGATTGACTACAGATTATCTTCCTTATAACTCCAATGTTTAGGAATTGAAACAACTCATGTACATCGTCAGCAAGGTCTGTCCAAAAGCATATTGTATGAGATTATGACATTGTTTTCATCATCCTCCCTCTAATGGCTTACAACTTTTAACGAGAGTTGAATATCACAAAAAGGGAATAAAATCACATTTTAAATATAGTGAAAACGAATGGATTAATTCAAGACAAACATATTCAATGCATTAATGAAGCAAAGTTTAACAATTAATAGATAAGTGTTCGAATAAATAAAAGAGATTACAATTGAAAATTCAAAATTAAATGGGCGCTCTCAATGATTTGGCATGGGACCAGTGATCACGTTGGGAGTTGACGGAGGGTCAAATTCAATTGTCTTCTTATGAATTAGAGTCCAACAATCATTGGTATCATGTCCGGGGATATTTGAATTCTAAGCACATTTGGCATTGGGGTTATATTGAGATGAAGATGTATTGGTATTTTGTGGAGGGTCTCTTAGTGAAATGAGCTCAGCTTTCATTAAATGTTGTAGGGCTTGTGGTAAGGACATGCCAATCTTGGTGTATTGTCTTTCTTGAAATTTCGTCCTACGCCTACGCTCTCGTTGTGATTGAGTAGATGTAGGATTGGAGATAGGACTGCCCCCACATAATGGTCATGGTTACTCTTGTTACGACCCTTTTAACCATACACAACATTAGACTCTCTTCCCGTTGTATGACTTCTTCTGAGTATCGGAAGATGCAGCCACTTGGATCTTACCGCTTTTAATTCCGTTTTCGACTTATTCCCCAGTTAGAATAAGCTCAGTGAACCCAGCTGAGGAGCTTCCTATTAGGTGATTGAAGAAAGGTCCTTTCAAAGTTCCCATAAAGATTTCAATCAACTCCCTGTTAGTTAAGGGTGGTTGCACTCTTCCAGCTAGATTTCTCCATTTTTGGGCGTATTCTTTGAAGCCCTCGTTGGAACCCATGGTCATATTCTGTAACTGTACACGAGTTGGTGCAAGATCAGCATTGTATTGGTACTAATTGTAGAAAGCAAAAGCTAGATCTTCCCAGGTGTGGATATTAGTCCCCTCAAGTTGATATAACCACTCCAACTGCGTTTTAGATAAGCTTTCTTGGAAAAAGTGAACCCATAACTTCTGATTAGTGGTGTGTGGCTGAATCTTGCAGACATAAGATCTCAGATGCATCTTAGGATAAGAGACTCCATCATATTTGGCAAAGATAGGGATCTTGAATTTATTGGGAATGACTACTCCAGGGACCAAACCTAAGTCTCCAAAGTCTACACCAGGTACTGCTTTGATTTCCACAGCCTTAAGTCAGTCTTCAAGTTGTTTATATTTTTCACCCACAGGTGGATACTGTTCCTCAGAATAGTCTTCATCCTCAGTATCTTGGTTATCCATAACTCTAGTGCTTCTAGCTTCCTCTTCTTGATTGTCTTCTTCCTCAGAAGAAGCATCTTCTTTTTGAGCTAGTTGGGCAGGCCCCTTGAACTTTCTTCCCATGTTGAGGATGAGAGCCTTATTCTTAGTCTTTTTCTTGCTCCCTTTGGTGAAGAGTGCTTTCATATTTTCTTGCCCCTTGGCTAAGTTCAGGAACATTTGTTGGAATTGGGCATTATGAGCTTGGGGATGTTTAACTGTTTGCTCTAGAGCCGTTTTCTTACTGAAATAAACAGCGAGAAAATGAGAAACCGGTCTTGAGAAAACCTGTTTATGCAATGACATGTAAAATGCAATTTTTTCAAGGATCTCGCGGAGTAGACACAAGAAAATGTCAGAAGTTGAACTTTGATCACAACTTTGAAGAACTTCGTATTGTTGGACGTCCTTCCATGAGAATCAAGCTCACCATGTCAAGTGGGTCATAGCCCTTGATTCAAGTTATCGTGCTTTGGTCTTTGACAACATTGGTTAGAGGAAAATAAATCCTCTTGCCCCTTAATAGACGTCTGGTTCAGCATAACCTTCCATCACAAACCCTTGATATCCTTGAAATGGTTATTGAAAAATGTCAAGGTATGATATCATGATGTTATGCACAAGTATATACACAAGCAAAGCAAACAAATCCTTAGGTTTAGGCTTGCATGAGGTTTCATTTGTAAATACCCTCTTGAAATTTAGTTGGCTCAACCTGTCCTGGAAAGTAACAGGGTTCTAGGGAATCTCAATATGACTGATCTTTCTTCATTTGGAATTGTTTTAGTATAATCAATCTATTCTTACAGCCAAAATATCCCAAAAGTCTAATCTCAATGAGTGTAGTATCGAGTATCAACTAATTTTCAGCTTTCCACCGAAATAGAATATCTCACTACTTCCTAATGGCCAAGTTGTTCAATTAAAGGTTCTAAGGTCAGTTAGTGCTTCATGACACTGCTCAGCGGCTCTGTATTCTCCTCGATTCAACACAAGGGATACTGGTACCAATAAATGCATCACATTAACATAGCCATTGCTTCAACCATATCAGTCTATGATGTACAATTTCCACAATCTATTGCTACTTACCTAATGATGTTCCCAAATCCGGGTAGAGGATCAATACAAACCAAAATAAATACCCATAAATGTAAGGCAAACAAATCAAACAATGAAAGCAAGTAAACATGATCTAACTCTAAGGTAACCCCACTTTTTATGTCCCCAGCAGAGTCTCCAGTTCTGTAATATGGTGGGAGAACTGACTTGGATATTTTGTGTTTGATCGCAATTGTTGCGGATAGCAAAAGTCGCCACGGAATTTTCTTTTATCCAATAAGGAAAGGGTAAAAAGAACAGGAAAGACCTTTGAGATATTTTCTTGATTTCGAGGGGTAGATTATGAAAAGGGAAGGTGTTAGCACCCTTTTCATCCATAGTTATCTATGGGCTCTTAGTTGCTTGCTATATCACTTTTGAAATTGCTTGGTTTGAAATGTGTTTGTGGTGGGTTTTGAAAGTATTTTTGAAAAGCGCCTTCGTTTAGGAAAACTTTGTAATGATTCTCGTCTCTATAAGAATGAAAGCAAAGTGTTGGATTTTTGAAAATATTTAATGTTTTGAAAGTGTTTGGTGTGTTTGAAAAGATGTTTGTTTTTGAAGATAGATTGTGAGCAAGAAACTAAGAACGTTCTACCTACTCAAAAGTCTTTTGTTCATTTATTTCTTCCTTTAATATTACTATCTTACCATTGATTGGTGAGAAGCATTATCTTTGGATGTAAAGGGGCGGTCGTGGGTCATCGTATAATCACGAATAGCAATGTTGTGAGATATCTTAGTATTTCTCTTGAGGGACTAAGATCATTTATAAGGCAACAAAGCATCATCGAGGGACTAAGAACTTGTATTTTTTTATTATTTTTGCTAAGACGTCTCACATGCATAACATGACCATTTTTCATAAGGCAACAAGTGGAGTTAACGCTAGAGGTACAAGGGTGCAAGTGTTTGTATTTCATGCTTGATTTATCTTGAATTAGAGTTTTCTAAGTATTGATTTATCTTTTCATACAAACTCTAATTTACTAGCATTTATATGAAAGCGATAAATTGTGGAAAGTAAATTTACTATGCTATTACATCATTTGGGGAGGGGGATACAAATTTACAAATGGGGATTGCAAGAAATTAAACCTTAATTATCTATTACAACCACACCGAATTTGTACAAGAAATGACATGAATATAATGTACAAGGAATACAAAAAGAAATGGATTTTGCTTTGGGTTTTACTTAGTAAGATTTTTTTGACCTAATTAACCTAAAGGGACGTGATTAATAAAAAATAGGAAAATTATTCCTCAGTTAAAACGAAATCAAATTAATCAAGAAATCATTTTTTAGGGTTTTTTTATGGAAGGCTTTTGGTTAATTAAAATAAATATGAAAATAAAATACTTTTTGTGATATTTTTATATAATCATAAAATAGACATTGTAAATAAAGAGTATTCAAAAAATCAACTCAAAAGGAGTTGTTTTGATTGGTTGGAAAAAATGTTGAAGTTTGTTAAAAAAATGAAAACAAACAAGTGATAAAAATTTGTTTTGGTCCTGCCAAGGTTTGAACCCAGGTTCTCCACACCTTCCATTCAAAATAGCCAACACTCAATATGTTATAAACCTGCATGTTAGTTTGGAAAAAATGACAAAATAAATACAAAAGGTCTCGCTAGGGCTCGAACTCAGGACCTTTCTACATGGCAAGGCTTTAGCACACGCTGTTTGTACCACTGGGTGGTCTATTTCATCTGTTAGTTATAAAACTTGCACTAAATATAAAATGAACTCATTTCTGAAAATTTGAACATGGCTTCATCTTCTTCCTTCGCGCGTGCAGGGATGCATAACTCTATTTTTAAGCTTCGAAAAGCTTCATTTTTCAGCCAAACAAAAAATGTAAACATCTAACCTGCCTAAAATTTAAATACGAATATAACCACATAATTTTCAAAAGATATGGATCAAAGGTTAACATGAATTTTGTTTAGTACTAAAACTAAAAGTAACTGATCAGAGAATAAATTCTCAATGTACAAGAAAATATAATCAAAACTATGGACATGGTCAACTTCCTAGACATGATATCTATATATTTTCTTCACAATGTATATACAAATGATGCTTGAATGAAGAGTTCCATGTTTGGAAAACTTACCTCTTGGGGTGAAATTCAAAGGACTTCTACATGAATTCCATTAATGGTTTGATGATGGATTAAGCTTGCTTGGACCTCCCTGAAGCTACTCCAAATGCTAGACTACCTTCTAGCTTGCCCAACTGTTCTGGACAAGTCAAGCTGCAATGGTGGATTTTTGAAAATGGTGGATGAGGAAGGAGGAGTTACATAAGTGGTTTAAGGGCTGGGATAGTTCCTATGTGGTGTATGAAAGCTTAGTGAATCGAAAGGCTAAAAAAGCGCACAAAGGGATTTGAGATTTTGTGGGTGAAGTTAGAATGTGCCAAGTTTTGTGCTTGTGTGCAGGTTCTTAGTTTTTGATAGTTTTGGGAGTGTTTTAAGGATTTTTCGACACACAAGAATCTGGCCCCTTTAGCTTGCAAATGGCCTCTCTATTTATAGAGAAAAGGTTTAAGAAGTTAAATTAATCAGATTTGCAAGATAACAAATTATGTTTTGGTTGGAATACAAATATCAAGTTATGTCAAGTTTTCCATGATCCCAAGATGAAGTACCAAAGTTGTTGGTATAGAGGGGCTACTTTCCATGATTTATGGTGGAGTATAATCAGAAGTAAGCAAGGTATGGGCTCAAGACAAGTTTTTTACCAAGAAGCTTACTTTATGGAAAGATCTTTTGGACAATGGCTTAATAACTTGGGTAATAGCTTAATTAATTGTGTAAACAATTAATTATGGAGTGAAACACAAGTTTGAGGCCTGCAAAGCAAGATCATGTAGCGTGGCCTATGGATTTGATCAATGTTCTTCAAAATTCTGTCTTCGACTTGATTCCTTCTACAAAGATCTTGAATCTGTATAGAACTTTGATCTTTTTATTTACTCTGGTAGAATACTTCGTCCTTTCATTTTGATCACATAGATCCACAATTTTCAACCAAACTCATCAACAGAAAAAATAATATTCGTTTCCACCAATTGTATGTTCTTAGAATGGACCACATTTATCTGAATGTCCAACCTTGAGTATGCAAGATGATCTCATTGGCATAGTTGAAACGAAAGAATTTATGGATTGCTTTCCTACTAAACAAACTTCACAAAGTTTTTTTTAGGCATCTCAAGACTTGGAAAACCATATCTTGAGTAATTAGTTGATTGAGTGGTCGAAAGTTCAAATGTCCAAACTTCAAATGCAACAACCAACTACCCTTGTGGTCGAACAATTTTCAAACATTGAACTTCTGTCAAATTGATCATTGTCTTGCAATGAACTATTATTAGCAAGTTTTTGTTAAACTGTAATTCGTAGTGTCGAAACTATGTGTGTCAAAGGGTTTAGAAGTGGATCGAAGCAGGTTTCTAGAAGGAATCCATTTCCCAATCGAAGCTTGTGGATTGAAGTAAGCATGAAGATAGACTTGTAATTCATAGTGTCGAAACTATGTGTGTTGAAGGGTTTAGTATGTGTGTTGAAGCAGGTTGCTCGAAGGAAGTCATTGACCATACGAAGCTTGTGGATCGAAGCAAGCATGAAGATATACCTGTAATTCATAGTGTAGAAACTATGTGTGTCGAAGGGTTTAGTATGTGTGTCGAAGCAGGTTGCTTGAAATTGCCCAGTCGAAGCTTGTGGGTCAAAGCAGGTTGCTCGAAGGAAGTTGTTACCCAGTCGAAGCTTGGGGATCAAAGCAAGCTTTGTCTTCTTCGATTTGTCAAAAAATTTCCAACCACTCCTTTCAATCAATCATGTGGTTCGAACAACCTGAACCAGATTTTAAATTCAACATGGTTATCTGCAACTGCACACCTTTTTTTATCTACTTTGCTCTTTCGACAGTTTCCTCTTCCTCCTTTCGACGATTAAAATTTCCATCTTTGACCTGATACTTGAGAGCCCAATATGATCCATGGAAGCTATATGGGGCATTAAAAGTCCAATTGTACTTATCCAAACCCAAACCTTAATTTGAGCCATCAGTGTTGAGGAAGTATCTTGAGCTGATCAAACCTTCTGCAGTCTTGACCCAATAGAGATCTTGTGAGAAAATTCTTGATAAATGAGAGGGAAAATTTTAGGGTACAACAACTACCATCAAATTCTTCTTGAGTCTAAACCACAACTCAGTTTTCACAAGGTAATACAAAATAAATAATATAAAAGTGTGTACAATGATGTTTAAAAAAACTATATCACAAAAGTGATGTATACACAATTGTAAAGCACAAGATATAACTGGGTAATAATATTTCTCTTTTGGTACACAGTAGTGTTATGTGATTTATTCTTCCAGACATCTTTATATAGAAGATGCATGAGAAGATGCTTTTGGAAGGTTGATAAAGTGTTGTTACTGCACTTTCCAAAAATATAGATCTTGTCTTGGTTCAGTCATTACTTTTTGATTTGTAATGAATAAGTTGTAACACATCATACCATTTTTTTCTTGGGATCATATCAGAAGAAGAATAGTACAATTGAGACTTCTCTTCCAGAATCTTTACCTATTAGAATATCAAAGTTTCGCTCGCAGCGTTGGTGCATTCAGAAGTTGTAACATTAGAACTTCTTTATTTTAGCATTTTTACACGGATTTGCTTCTAAGTATGTTGTGACTAAATAGAGCTTCAAAAACGTAACTCTCTCATCTTTGATGCTTCTTACATCAGAATTCCCCTGCATATTCAAATACAATATTAGAGAGCATATTTGTTCTTTATATATGTCATGTGTTTGTTATCACCAAAACTTTTACAAAGATGTAGAACCAAACTATGTTCTAACATAACCATCCATTGGAGTAAACAACATATTCACAATGAATTATCTCTATCATATCGAAGAGATTAACCATCCATTGGAATAAATAGTAATCTTCACAACAAACTATCTCTATCAAATCAAAAAGATTAACTATCCATTGAAGTAAACAATATCTTCACAATGAACTATCTCTATCATATAAAAGATATTAACCATCCATTGGAGTTAACAATAATATTCACAATGAACTATCTCTATCATATCGAAGAGATTAACCATCCATTGGAGTAACCAATATCTTTTGGGGATAAAAATTTATGGGAATTGACGGACTACTCAAAAGAGGATGTCATTTTCTGTCCAAAAAGAAATCTGGGACACACAAGCTTCTCAAATAAAGATATCACTATTTGTTGTCATGTAATAATTATGAGAGTATTTATAATAATGCTGTTGGGAAATAATTTTAACTTCCTAGGGAAACTCAAATAGATTCCTACTGAGGAGATAAAGTCTTTACATGCGGATCTTCAGAAGAAGTGCAAGTCATCACTCTTGCGAAACAAATTTCTTCAAATAAAGAGAAAGACTTCAGATGTGAAAAATAAATGAATTCCTAATCCAGGATCTATCTACCTAGAAAGATCCAAACAAATATAATTGTTAGTGACAAGGTTCAATCTAGGGATAATCTGGAGAGAAACAGACAAACAAGACTCTTCCCAATGAGGGATACACTCAACTGGGGGATTTATCCAATCCAGAGATGGACAGGAAAATTATAGCAAAAACCATCCCACGAGGAACAAACTCAGTGGGGAATCAGAAGGAACATATACTTTTTTGCCTATAGTTGACGCTCTATTAGGGAAAGAAAAGACATCAATGGGGAAGTGTGATACGGTGGGAGAACTGACTATGGTTTTGCGTTTGTTTACGCAAATGTTTCAGTTGAGCAAGAGTCGCCACCGACTTTTTATTTTATCCTAAGGAAAGGTTAAAAAGCACAGCAAAAACCTTTGAGATGTTTTCTTGGGTTCGGGGAGTAGATTATAGAAAGGGAAGGTATTAGCACCCTTTCTATCCATGGTTATCCATGGGCTCTTAGTTACTTGCTTAGATCATCTTGCCTTGATTTTCAATTGTTTGAAATGGTGCTTTGTGTGCATGGGTTTGAAAATGTTTTGAAAAGAGGCCAATGTGGTGGCAACCTTTGTAATGATCCATGTTGGGATGTATAAAAAGGTGTACGTCTTTTGAAAAGGTTTTCATTTGTTTTTGAAAGTTTGTTTTGAAAGTGTTGTGAGGTGTGGTTTTAAAAATAGGCAAGTGTTTTGTTTTGCAAGTTTGATTCAAGTAACTAAGAGGTTGTCTACTCCTAAATTTCTCAAAGATTATTGCTATGTTTTAACCCTTTTAACAAGTTTGTTCCACCATTGCATTTGGTGGACAATCTTATGTTAGGATGTGAAAGGGACGGGCGCGGGTCATCGTTTAGACCATAATTGCAATGGTGCCAAGTATCTTTGGGCAATTTTCCTTTAAGGGACTTGATCATTTTTTAGGCAACTTTCGAAAGCGTCATCGAGGGACTATGATCATTTGATTGTTTTTGTTTTGCCCAAAGAGACCTAACATGCAATATGGCCCATTATTGAAGGCAACAAGTGGAATACCCTAGGGGTGCAAGTGTGATTAGTGTTGTTCATTTTCATGCTTGTTTATCTTTGAAATTAGGTCAAACTATTTTGGTTAATTGATTTTGCATACAAACCCTAATTCTAACATGGCATAATTAGAAAGCATTAAAGTGCGGAAAATAAAGTCCTAAACTATTACAACACAATATATGGGAAGGGGGGGTACAAATGTTCAAATGGGGGTATTTTGACAAGGAATTTAAACCTAGACTATTACATCAAAGTTGAATTATTTACAAGATATTTAATATACAATAATTAAATAAAATGGAATAAATATGCAAGATGCAAAAAATGTTTTTTATATGTATGAAAAAAAAGGTATTTTTATATGTCAAATAAACAAAATAAAAAGTGTTAATTTTTGGATTTTTTTTTATGTATTTAGGGCAAAACCCTAATTCATTAAATAAAAGTATTAATTATTTAATATGTACAATATTTATTTATTATATACAAAAATAAAATTAAAAATGAAGTATATTTGTCAAAAAGGTATTTTTTAATGTTAAATATTAATAAAAAATAAAATGTATATATTTTGTATTTTTAACCTAAATATACTAATATATATATAAATATTTGTATTATTTACTAAATATATATTATATATACAAAATAATAATATTTAATATTTATAAAAAAGGTATATTTTATATAACATATTTTCAGAAGATAAAATAAAAATGGAAAATAAAATGTGTTTGCATTATTTTAGTATTTTTCAAATAAAAAGTATGTTTATATATTTATTTATGTACAAATATTAATCTAAACAAATAAATACCTAATAAATATGAAAATGGTGTAAAAAATATTTTTTATATTTTTAATATTATAAGAAAAAATAAATAAGTCAGAACAAAAAAGAAAAAGTCAAAAAGTCATAAAAATAAGCAAAATGGGCCTAGGGGGTGTGTGTGTGTGAAAATGAGGTGTAAACAGAAATGAGATCTCAGGCCCAGCCCAAGAAAGGTTGTCTTCAACCTTCAGACAACCATTTGAAAAAACGCGCGCCTATGATGCCTCAACCACAACTCCTGATTCCTGGACTTTTAGCACAAACTTACAACATGAAAAATGCCAAGCATTGAACCACGAATCCAGACATATAAAGAACTCATCCTAACTCTCAGAAATGAGAGAGAATTTCTTCTCCCCCAATTCCTGACCTAGTTTTTATTCAATGTTCAGACTTAAAATTCTCTAAGCATACATAATATAAATGAAATCTAATTACATGGGCATGTTCAGGGCTATGAATGTGACATGTTTTCTTCAAAAACCTAAAGCTAACAATGCCTGGATAGAGAGATACGAGTTCATGAACTTACCTGTTCAGTTGAAGTTGTATCTGGTGATGGAGGTGTCTTCAATGCAAGGTGATGATTGGTACAGCTTCCTTGATGTCCAGGGATGCTATTCCAAGCTTTACTTTGTCTTGAAACCAAGTGAATCGTGCTATGGATCTTCAACTGCAAAACAAGAAAATGAAAATGGTGATGTTGCTTGGGAGTGTTACAGGTCGTGTTTGAGGTTTGGAATAGCTTCAAGGGATGTTGTGGGATGTGTTTGAAGTGTTTTTAGCAAGAATGCATGGAAGGTTTGAGCTATGGAACTCAAACTGCAGGGATACCCTATTTTGGGCAGTTCAATGGTGATTCTGTGAATGGGAAGGCAATGGAGGTGGTTGACTCGTGTTCTAGCTCAGAATGGATGTTTAGAAAGTGTACAAAGTCTTTTCTTAAGCTTGTGTTAACTGAGATGAAAGTTGTGTTGTGTTATGCTAGCTTTCTTCACACTTAAGCAAGAGATGGCCACTTGAGTTTTTAGACAGGTAGAGGCCCCCTTAATGTGATGCAAACCTTGGCCTTGATCAGTGCAATTAGCCCATAAACTTGTGCCAAGGAGATTTGAATTGTACTTGCTTGGATTGTTAATTGACATAAAGTGAAACTTTTCTAAAATGGATATTGTGCTTTATCTAAAAATGGATTAATCTTGCATACAATGTCCAAACTCATAGAACAACACCTTGGCACAAAGGATTGGCATTAAATTATGGAGTGTAGATGAGATATAGGACCTGTAATCAAGGAAAGCATGCTGAATTCAAAATGGCACAAATGTATGAACATGTAAATTGGCCAAATCAAAAGTGAGTTTTTCCCAACTTTCCAAATTCGATTCTCCCTAACCATGAGGTTGTTTGATGAGTTCTTGGACATTTTGGAAAGCTTGGAACGTGTACTACAATCCATCTTTTAAATTCAAATTGAAATTCCAAGTGGAAGTATATGAAAAATGGTCTTGAAGTTAGGTAAAAACCTTGCCTAAAATAGGTCAAATTTTCTCTAAGTTAAGAATGGTTTGGTACCCTTGTTCCAAAAATTGTAACTTGAGATACAAGCTTCTTTTGGGAAAACTTTGTGAATCAAAGTTGTAGATTTTGCAATAGGCTACAACTTTTATGTTTTGACTTTTTCTTGAATCCAAATGAATCTTGGTGAGAAAGTGGGGCAAAGTTAGGAAAAAATTAGGGTTTTTCATAACTTAGAAATATTCTAAGTTATGAAAAATCTTCATTTCAAACCCTAATTTGCAATTCTTGATTTCTTGATGAACAAGTTTCATTATTTGGCATGTTTTGATGAAAAATGAATCTTGACACTTGATTTTGACAAAAAAGTCAAAGTTTGACTTTTCAGTATACAGTCAAAATTGATCAATTGACTGGGAAATTCAACTGTCAATCTTGTGCATTTGGAATCTTTTGAACTTGTTGAGCATGTCAAGATAATTCCATGGTGTCCTTGAGTCCATATGTGAGCTTGATTTGCCATTGGCTAGGTCAAACAGTCAAAAATTGCCTTTGTGCAGTCAAAACCCTAAAAATGACCATTTTGCCCTTTTGGTGATCTGATCAAACTTCTTGTGGAATTGTGATCCAAACTTGATCAAATGGTCCATGTGAGTTCATAATGTTGATGTGGGTCAATTTTCATGAGATTTGACTATCAATTGGCCACAGTTGACTTTTTCCCAAATGCAGCTGATTTTTAGGTCAACTGTCCAATTGACTGGGCAAAATTTGGAATCAAGACTTGAAACTTGGTATGGATAAACTTGGGAGTCCAACATGAAGTATGAAAGTCATCTTAGGCATTTTAGGTCAAAATATCTTTGTGCAAACACAAACCCTAATTTGGGTCAACAGTGCAAGGAGAAGTCTTGAGCAGAGGAAACCCTAACTGGATCTTGAGCTCCAAGGGTCTTGTGGTGAGAAAATGTTGAGGAAAATGGGAGGGCAAATTTTGGGGTACAACAGTTGCCCCTGTCCAATCTTCTTGAACCTGAAGAGTTAGATTGGCAAGTTTGCCTTTCGTGACTCGAGGGTAAAAGGAGATTGGACACTAGAGTGCCCGGAAATTTGCACACGCATGTTGGAGTATCAGCAATGTGATGTCAGGAATGGGCTTATAGATGCCATCTGGAGAGGTGACAGAACCTTGTCGGGAATGGGCTTATAGATGCCATTTGGAAGTGTTGATCGCATAAGAGATTCCTTAGCGAGAACTTGTGTATTTTGAGAAAGACAGATGTTTTCCTGGCTTGTTACAGGTGTTTGATCTTCAATCTCTTCATGCAGACATGCCCTGGCTAGATACAGGTGTCGAATCTACAATCGGATGCTCACAGATATGCCCTGGCTGGATACATGTATCGAATCTAGAAATAGTCGTCAACAGATATGCCCTGGCTGGATACAGGAATCGAATCTGGAAAT
Source organism: Vicia faba (assembly GCA_948472305.1). Lineage (NCBI taxonomy): Eukaryota > Viridiplantae > Streptophyta > Magnoliopsida > Fabales > Fabaceae > Vicia > Vicia faba. The sequence goes on from OX451740.1 coordinate 1,110,840,078, forward strand.
AGTCGTCAACAGATATGCCCTGGCTGGATACAGGAATCGAATCTGGAATTGTTGTAGTTGATAGATGTGCCTTGGCTGGATACAGGAATCGAATCTTCAAATTCTTCAGACGTGCCCTAGCTAGATACAGGAATCGAGTCCGGAATTGTGATAGTTGATAGATATGCCCTGGCTGGTTACAGGAATTGAATCTTCAAACTCTTCAGACGTGCCCTGGCTAGATACAGGAATCGAGTCTGGAAACTGATCACTCACAGATGTGCCCTGGCTAGATACAGAAATCGAATATGGAATTGTGACAGTTGAAGGTAGTTGTCTTTGGGGTTGTCTTTTTCCCTGAAAAGGCAAAACATCAGTTGTATGCAATGTCATGATGTATGAAATGCATGATGTTACGATGTTCAACATGAGATAGTGTTGTATGCACTTTATCATGTATGTAAGCAAGATGTATGAAATGCGAAATGTTTATGAATGTATTTTCGTCTTAGGAAAATAAATCCTTGACGACCGGCTGGGGAATTAAATCCTGGGCTGACATTGAAGAGTAGAGTTCTTCGTTTCCGCTGGGGATGACGGTTGTAAGAATACACCGGTAGGAGAAGATGACTCCGTTGAGGAATACACTTGTTGGAGAGATTACTCTGCGGGGAATTGCTCTGTGGAAGAGATACTTTGATGAAGTTTTGATGAGAGGCCCGCTGAGGATTTCAATGATGGATTCCGCTGGGGATAATGATGATAAACTCCGCTGGGGATACCAAAGATAAATTCCTCTAGGGATGACAATAAATAAACTCCGCTGGGGATTGCGTTGATAAGTTATGTTGGGGAACTTTGATGAACTCCGCTGGGGATAGGAAGAACTTTGCTGAGGGCGATCTTTCGTGGCCATTAGCTGAGGATAACCCAGTTATAAACCCTTATGAGGAATAACTTTGAATAAAGCTCGGGAGAGACGTCCGTACTCTGCAGGGGATAAACTTCCAGAATCTACTGGGGATAAGCTTCAAGACCTGCTGGGGATATGATCTCCACTTTCCTGGAGAAACCTTCAGACTGTACTGGGGTGTTGATATTCCGCCGGGGAACAATCTTAGGTCAAGACTGCCGGGGATGCTTGCTGATGAATGCCTATACTCCGCTGGGGAATGTTGCTATCTTGTCTTACTCTGTGGGGAGTTGAGATAACTTGATCACATTCTTCAGTTGGACCTACCTTGGTACTTCGGCAGACAAAGCAACCAGACTGCATCAGACAACTTTACATTGCCCCTATTTCTGATGTCACCTGTAATTAGTCTTTTATTTCATATGCAAGTATTTATGAATCAGCAATTTAATGTCAAATGCATATATCAAAAATGGACATTGGACGTTCTTCGCAAGACAAAACAGAAAAAGGAGAAACAATGGCAATTTGTTTGGAAAACTGAATCTGTATTGATTTTGAAATTTGCCTGTAAATAGGCGTTTTTTGTACAAGAGGCTGACGTCCTAGTAAGAGAATGCCGCCGAATAACATAGAGTTTATACAATTTTGAAAAGGAAACAAAACAGCTATGTGCACAATATTCCCACTGGGTTCCAACTCTGTTATCGCCTTTATGTCTTCAAGCGTCTCATCACTTTGCTGCTTAGTTGAAGATGAAGCTGAATGATCGATGCCGAAGTCCGAGCCAGATAGTTGATGCCGAATTCTGGATGCAAGGTGATCCAATGAGACATAATGTTACGCTTTATCCCTAACTTTTGCCTGGACCGCCCTTTCGGGTTTTCAGTCCATCGGGATACCCATTTTTGCCCAAGCCGCCTTTTCAGGTTTTCGACTTGCCGGGTGTACAGATTTTTTTCATTTCATCCCTTATTTTTTCCCGAACCCTTTTGGTTCGCCGGGAAGCCCTTATTTTTGCCTAGGTATGTCAACCTAGCGGGTCTTTTATTCATGCGTAGTATCTTTTTACTATGTCTGCATTGGCGGGGTGAGGAAGGTCGTCACCATCCATGGAGGTTAGAATCATGGCTCCTCCTGAGAACACATGTTTAACCACAAATGGCCCTTCGTACGTAGGGGTCCATTTGCCCCGGGGATCACTTTGAGGAAGGATGATGCGTTTGATTACCAGGTCCCCAACTTGATACTCTTGTGGTCTGACTTTCTTGTTAAATGCCCTGATCATCCGTTTTTGATACGTCTGACCATGACAGATAGCGGTGAGTCTCTTTTCGTCAATTAGGTTTAATTGATCAAGTCGAGTCTGGATCCAGTCATCTTCACTCAAGTATGTATCCTTCATTATCCGGAGAGAGGGTATCTGGACTTCAATCGGCAAGACTGCCTCCATGCCATAGACCAAGGAAAAAGGAGTTGCCCCGGTTGACGTCCTTGCTGAGGTACGGTACCCATGAAGAGCAAACGGTAACATTTCGTGCCAATCTTTATAGGTCACTGTCATCTTCTGCATAATTTTCTTGATATTCTTATTGGCTGCTTCTACAACCCCATTCATCTTCGGCCGGTAAGGAGAAGAGTTGTGGTGATGTATCTTAAATTGTTCGCAGAGCTCAGTGATCATCTTGTTGTTGATATTGGTACCATTGTCCGTAATGATTCTTTCCGGGACGCCATACCGACAGATCAGGTTATTCCGAATGAAGTGTGCCACGACGCTCTTGGTTACCGTGGCGTAGGAAGCTGCCTCAACCCACTTCGTGAAGTAATCGATCGCTACCAAGATGAAGCGATGCCCGTTGGATGCCGTCGGTCGGATCTCACCGATCATATCGATGCCCCACATTGCAAAAGGCCAAGGTGCCGTCAGGACGTTCAGAGGAACCGGAGGGATGTGCACCTTATCAGCATAGATCTGGCATTTATGACAAGTTCGAGAATGTTGGTAACAGTCGGCTTCCATTGTGGACCAGAAATATCCTGCCCTAAGGATTTTCTTTGCCATGGTGTGTCCACTGGAATGTGTTTCGAATGTACCTTCATGCAGTTCTATCATGATCTTCTCTGCTTCAGCTTTATCCACACAACGCAGTAGAGTTGAATCATGGTTTCTTTTGTAGAGAATGTCGTTGCTGAGGAAGAATTTTGCCGCAAACCTTCTCATGAACTTCTTGTCATTGACAGATGCACCTTCAGGGTATTCCTGAGCTTCCAAGTATCTCTTCACCTCATGATACCAGGGTTTTTCAGTCACCTTCTCGGCCTCAAGATCGCAGTAGTATGCAGGTTCGTCCAACTTCCAGATAATGATCCGGGGAGCCTCATTGTCCCATTTGACTTTGAACATTGAAGACATCGTAGCTAGTGCGTCCGCTAGCTGATTTTCCTCTCTTGGGAAGTGCTCAAAAGTTATCTCTTCAAAGTGGGGAAGCAAAGTCAACACATACTCCTTGTAAGGAATAAGATTTGGGTGTTTCGTATCCCACTCGCCTTTGATCTGATTGATCACTAGAGCGGAATCTCCGAAGACACTCAGAAACTTGATCCTTAAGTCGATTGCAGCTTGAAGACCCATGATACATGCCTCATATTCTGCCATGTTGTTGGTGCAGTTGAAACAAAGCCGGGCAGTGAGTGGAGTATGAGTTCCTTTGGGGGATATGATTACAGCGCCAATACCATTACCCAAAGCGTTGGAGGCTCCGTCAAAATGCATAGACCATCGGGATCCTTCCTCAGGTCCTTCATCCGGTCCAGGCACTTCACAATCTGTTACTACCATGATATCTTCGTCCGGAAATTCAAAGTTCAATGATTGGTAATCGTCCACAGGTTGGTGTGCCAAATGATCTGCCAATACACTTCCCTTGATTGCTTTTTGAATTGTGTACTGGATATCATATTCTGTCAAGATCATTTGCCATCTCGCTATTCTTCCAGACAGAGCAGGCTTTTCGAATATGTACTTGATGGGATCCATCTTTGAAATCAACAGAGTAGTGTGAGTCAGCATATACTGTCTCAGCCGGCGAGCAGCCCATACCAGAGCGCAACAAGTTTTCTCGAGCAGTGAGTACCGAGACTCACAGTAGGTAAACTTTTTGCTCAGGTAATAAATAGCGTGCTCTTTTCGGCCAGAATCGTCATGCTGCCCCATCACACACCCCATCGAGTTGTCAAGTACTGTCAAGTATAATATTAGAGGTCTCCCTTCAACTGGAGGCATAAGAATGGGTGGCTCTTGGAGGTACCCTTTTATCTTTTCGAAAGCATCCTGACATTCATTGTTCCAACGTACTACCTGATCTTTCTTCAGCAATTTGAAGATTGGCTCACAGGTAGCAGTTAGATGTGAGATGAATCGGGCAATGTAATTCAGTCGTCCCAGAAAGCCTCTAACTTCTTTCTCTGTCTTGGGAGTCGGCATCTCTTGTATCGCTTTTACCTTGGCAGGGTCCACCTGAATACCTTTATCGCTTACAATGAAACCTAGCAATTTTCTGGACCTCACCCCAAAGGTGCATTTGTTGGGATTCAACCTCAGCTTGTATAACTTCAATCGGTCAAACAGCTTCCGCAGATGGTCAAGGTGTTCCTCCTCAGTTTGGGACCTTGCAATCATGTCATCAACATATACCTCAATCTCATGATGGATCATATCATGAAATAAAGCAACCATGGCACGTTGGTAGGTTGCCCCAGCATTTTTCAACCCGAATGGCATGACCTTGTAGCAGAAGGTGCCCCACTGAGTCACAAAGGTAGTCTTTTCCATATCTTCAGGAGCCATCTTGATCTGATTATACCCTGAAAAACCATCCATGAAGGAGAACACCTTGTGTTGAGCAGTATTGTCAACAAGAACGTCGATGTGAGGCAGAGGGAAATCATCTTTGGGGCTGGCCCTGTTCAAATCCCTATAGTCAACACACATTCTAACCTTACCGTCCTTCTTCGGCACTGGCACCACGTTGGCAACCCATTGAGGATAAGAAGTCACTGCTAGAAATCCGGCATCGAATTTCTTTATAACCTCAGCTTTGATCTTTTCGGACATCTCTGGACGCATACGGCGGACCTTTTGCTTTACCGGAGGGCAGTCTTCCTTAGTAGGCAGGTGATGAACTACAATGTCGGCATCTAAACCAGGCATGTCTTCGTAAGACCAAGCAAATATCTCCATGTAATCATGTAGCATCTGGATCAATCGTTGCTTCACGCTGAGCTCTAGATTGCCACCAATCTTGACTTCTTTTCTATCTGTCTCAATACCCAGGTTCACTGTTTCCACGGGCTCTTCATGCGGCTGAATGGCCCTCTCTTCCTGGAGTAGCAGTCTTGCGAGCTCACCAGGCACTTCGCAATCATCTTCACCTTCGTCTTCGGCCAAGTTGATCGGATTCTCGAAGTCATAACTGGTGGTAGCAGAGCTGTTACTAGTGAGATCCATAGTGGATTGAAACCTGTATAAGTGAGTGTGTGTAAATATAGTTGTTTTGCAATATATAACACAGAAAGAAAAAGAGCACAAGATTTGAAATGCAACAAACGTCCAATGTTTTGATTAATGATATATGGAAATGTCATACAAAAAGCCCTCACAAATGGAGCTACGATGCCCCGGGTAGGACATCGAGCCAATCAAAGTTTCAACATATTGTTTGTTACAAATTGAAAATCAAAAGAGTTAATTACTGCATGACAAATGTAATAGGTGTAAAATCCTTTGCCGTCCAGTTGCTTGGTCCTTTGTTGGTGGTCGAATAGATCTAACTGTCGAACTCTGCTTCCTCTACGTCCTCCTTGATAGCATTCACCCTTGGGTTGGTGATAAACACCGGAGCTTTTCTGATCCTCTCTTTGCGCACAGCCCTCTGAGCCTCTGCAGTGAAGCCCAGCCCAAACTTGTCGGTCTTTTGAGTGAAGTCAGGAAGCTGACCCCAGTTTGCACATTTGCCTTTCTCAATCACTGCCCGAGCATCCTTCAGGGAGGCCATCTTCAGAGGAAAATCTTCTTCAACCACTGTCTCGGCCGACGCCAACGTTGGGGGTACCTCCTCAAAATGCTGAAAGGGGGTTTCAATAAACTCCCCGTCCATCTCGATATACTAGAATGAATTCAAGTGACTAACCATATATTCCTCCTCACCCTGCACAGTAACAATCTTCCCTTTGACATGGTATTTGAGCTTTTGGTGTAGAGTGGATGTTACTGCCCCAGCCTTGTGAATCCAAGGTCGACCCAACAAGCAGGAATAAGATGGACGGATATCCATTACATAGAACGTTGAGTCGAAGACTTGGGAACCCACACGAATAGGAATGTCTACCTCACCATGCACCATCCTCTTAGAACCGTCGAAGGCTCTAACAATGATGTTACTAGGTTTCAATTCCAGGCCCTCACAATCCAAGCGATCCAATGCCTTCTTGGGCAAAACATTCAGGGAAGAACCGGTATCCACCAACATGTGTGCGAGAGTAGTGCCCCTGCATTCTATAGAGACGTGCAGGGCATCATTGTGATTTTTCCCTTTGGCGGTAAGGTCTGCATCTGAGAAACCCAAGCCATTGTCAGCTGTCAAATTAGCCACACAGTCAGTGAATTAATCTGCAGAGGTCTCTTGCGGCACATGGGCCGTTTTCAGAAACGAAATCAGGGCCTTTGCATGGGCCTCTGAGCACAGCAGCAATGATAGCATAGAGATTTTGGAGGGGGTATGCCCCAGCTGTTCAACAACATTGAAGTCACTCTTTTTAATGATTTTAAGGATTTCCTCCATCTCTTGTTGGGAGGCTTCAACAGCAGTCTTTTTTGGTGCCTCCGTCCTGGCAGGCATATCGGTAGCAACTTCTTTGCCCCGAGTATCAGAGGACTCGGCGGAAGTAGTAGACACAGGAACTTGATTTGGAACATGCACACTTTCGGGTGTGATGATAAGAGGCTTTCGGATAACTGGCGGTGCAATGTCAGGCGAGAAGAGCCTGCCACTGCGATTAATCTTGGCGGGACCAGTGATGTTACTGATACTGGTACCGGTGTTGAACTCCTGCTTCACTCCAAGCACATACACGTCTTCCCCATAGTGCCATGGGACAGCCTTGTTAGATTCATAGGGGAGGGGCCCCGGAACAGTAATGGTAATGGGTGCAACAGACATAATTTGGACTGGCTTCCTCTGGGGAGCCTTGGTAGGATTGTTGAAAATTGTGACGACAGATACTTCTTCAGCGGAAACAAATGGAACAGCAGTTTTCTTGAACAGAATTTCTTTGCTATCCATCAGGCTTTGGATGCCTGATTTCAGCAGCGGACAACCGGTAGGGATAACAGCACACAGGAGGCAACCCTTGCTACAACCCGGAAATAAACCGGCTAGTAGTAAGTTCCTCTTAACAGTCAATAGAGGGGTAGCAACATCATTCACCGAAACAGCATACAAATCTTCCTCAATGGCATTTACTCTATGCTGGGGCATAGGAGCAGTTACAACATTTGGCCTCTCAGGCGCCTCAAACTGAATTTCCTTCGCATCGATAAGGTCTTGCACTTTATTTCTCAGGGCCCAACAATCATCAGTAGTATTCCCGGGGCTATCGGAATGATAAGCACAACGGGCATTTGGGTTATACTTAGGAGATGCAGTATTCACGACCTTCGGAGCCTCTTTGATGGTCACCAAGTTGGTTGATAACAGTTGCGGTAAGATTTGTGACAAGGTCATACTCAGCCGAGTATACTGCCTCTTGGGCCTTTCACCTCTTTGTTGATTGTACTGCTGAGGAGCAGCAACAGGTTTTGAAATGACCAAGGCATTGACGGCTTGGCGGCTTTCTGGCTTGACTTGTCTTCTAGGACCATAGACGGCACTTGCTTCTTTCTTGAAAGGCCTCTTCTCAGTACTTGCGGAGGCAGCTTTTTGTATTTTTCCTGACCTGATGCCGGCTTCTATCCTTTCACCCGTCAGAATCAAATCTGTAAACCCAGCGGAGGAGTTACCAACCAAATGATTGAAAAATAGACCAGACAAGGTCCCTAGAAACATATCAACTAGCTCACGATCAGTCAATGGAGGTTGCACCCTGCCAGCCAAATCTCTCCATTTTTGTGCATATTCTTTGAACCCTTCGCCCGTTCCTAGAGACATACCCTGAAGTTGGGTACGCGTAGGAGCGAGGTCAGAATTGTATTGATATTGTCTATAAAATGCGGTCGCCAAATCTTCCCAATGTCGGATACTAGTTCCATCTAGTTGATAGAACCACTCAAGCTGTGACCCCGAAAGACTATCTTGGAAGAAGTGGATCCAAAGATTTTTATCTGCCGTGTAAGGTTGGATCTTCCTTACGTACGACCTTAAATGCAGCTTTGGACAGGAGGCCCCGTCATATTTGGCAAAGGCAGGAGCCTTAAACTTGTGTGGGATTACTACCCCAGAAGATAAGCCCAAATTTCCAAAATCCAGCCCCGGCACATTCTGAATCTCCATGGCGCTCAAACGGTCCTTTAATTGCTTGTATCTGTCAGCAGCGGGTGGGTATTGTTCGTCATTGTAATCCGTCTCGTTGTCAAAGACTGCAGGACTAGGAGCTCCTCCCCCTTGGGGACTGTCTTTCTCTGCAGAGGAAGTAGTTGGACCAGCCTCGTTATGGAGTGTGTTCCCAAACCTGCGTCCAGTATTGAATAACGCAGTCCTCTTCTTCTTCTTCTTCTTTAGGAGCAGAGCCTTCAACTCTTGCTGACCTTGGGCCAGGCTTAGGACCATCTCTTAAAACTGGGCACTTTGGGCCTGAAGGGCCTTAATTGCTTGCTCACTGGATGAGTCTGGATTCATGATGACTGTTCAAATAAACAGCGAAGAAGATTAAGCAACCTGTGAAAAAAGGGTACCTGTCATGCATATGGTGCAATGAGATGCGTATGTTTTATGTTTTCAAAGACAAACGAGATTCAACTTTGTAGACAAAAAGGGAAACACACTTCATTAGATTCAAATTTTAAATTGTTCAACAACTTGCCCTTAGGCATTACAGGAATGAAAAATACTGAAAAGGAAATAAAAGCTGTAAAAAGGAAACATCCAAAGCCCATCAGTGCTCCCATGGCCTCCTCTTCTCAGTATGGATATAGTCATTCAGAACCCGCTCTTCTTCCAATTGCTTAGTCAGCCTCTGGATCTTTCGTTCCTGTTCGTTGAACTTTTCCCGATAAAAATCCCGTTCTTCCTTTAGTTGCGCCCAAGATCTCTTCAATGTGTCAAAATCAGTGGGTATCTGAGGAGGGAGGACAGTTGGAGGAACCCCATCTTCATCAGGAGATTCAAGAATGATAGGTCTGACAGCTTCGTACGGCATACCTAACTTCTGAGCACGGATGCGGACCCATCTGCAATAAGGTTCCATTGGTAGAGAGGTCTTTGGTCCCAACTCGTGTGGGTCAGCTTTGTGAATTCTGTCCCAAGCCTTAATGAGTCCATGGCGTAGTTTGTCACTGTCTGCCTGAAATTCAAAATGGAAGTGAGGAACCAACATTTCATGAGGCCCTACTCTTCTGGCTCTTCCAAACTGGCGGAGAGATAAGCATGGATTATAAGAGATTCCTCCTTGGATACCAATCAATGGGACATTAGGGTATTCTCCGCAACGATCAATAACAGCTACCTCATCCAAGCCTCTGAGAGTCCAAGTGATGTCATTATCAGTGAGAGACATTAAACTATGAGCCCAACCCTTTCCTTCTTCATTCTTCAGCACGAACTTAGGAAGGTGCGAAATAAACCACCTCACTAGAAAAGGAGCACAACACCATGGAGTTCCCCGTCTTCGGGCAGTACGAGCATAGAGTTGTTGCAGGATATCACCCAAAAGAGTGGGTACAGGATTCCGAGACATGAAGATCTTTATGGCATAGATACTGATAAAGGTGTCAGGATTGGGAAACAATACCAGACCATAGATTAAAAGAGCCAGAATGTCTTCGTACGCCTTGAAGTCTAAGTCATTCTAGAAATCATTAGCTTTGCCAACCAGAAATTTGACCAAAAAGCCCTTAACTCCACTTCTAGTTTCCCGGTTAGCCAATACCTCTTCTTTGGTCAAGGGGAGAATTGCAGCAACCTCTTCAGGCCTAGGAGTCTTTTCCCAACCAGTGAATGGAGTTTGCTCCAAAACAGGGATACCAAGCAAATCAGAGAATTCTTCCAGGGTAGGGACCAGCTGGAAGTCTTGAAAGGTAAAGCAGTGATACAGGGGGTCATAAAACTGGGTCAGGACACTTATCAGTTGTTGGTCCCACTTTGCAGTGATCAAGCCAAGGAGAGAACCATGCCTTTTGATGAAGGAAGTAGTGTTTGGAATCCTACCAACCAAATCCTTGAGCAAAGTTGGTGGTTGAACAAAGTTGAGACGGATAGTATTCCTACGCACGGGCATCATGATGTCCTACAAAACAGAGCAAAGATGAAACCTTTTTGTCTTTGAAATGGGTTAGTCCTTATACAGGATGCATGCAATGGTATGATGGCATGATGCTATGATGAAGCACACCACAAGTATTCACACAGGCAAGCATGATAAGGCACACAAGTCACACAAGACAACCCTTAGGTTTCAGGCCAGCATGAAGTTTAGGTATTACCCTCTTTTAGTTTCGTTGGTTAAAACCTGTCCTATCAAAAGTAACCGGGTTCTAGAGCATCTCAAATCATTGACTACCCTCAATCGGTCATAACTCCAGCATCGCAATCTTTTCTTGCAGCCAGAACCATCACGAGAGTTTTGCCTCAATGAGTGTAGCATACTGCTACTGTTCTATGGCCAAGTTTGGTCAATTTAAGGTTCTAAGGTCGGTTGGTGTTTAATGACTCCTTAGAAGACCCATATTCTCCTCGTTGCAACACAAGGGATATCGGTACAGACTAAGGTGCCACACCAACGTAGCCACTGCTTCACCCATGTCGGTCTACGCCGGACAGGTCCCTCACAGATTATGCTACCTAAAAGGGTATTCCCCAGATCCGGGTTAGGATCTATGAAACTCCGATACAAAGCCCGCAAATATAAAAGCAAACAAAGCAAACAATTGAAAACAAAGGTGATCTAAGCCCTAAGGTTACTCCACTTCTAAGATTAAGTCCCCAGCAGAGTCGCCAGTTCTGTGATACGGTGGGAGAACTGACTATGGTTTTGCGTTTGTTTTCGCAAATGTTTTGGTTGAGCAAGAGTCGCTACCGACTTTTTATTTTATCCTAAGGAAAGGTTAAAAAGCACAGCAAAAACCTTTGAGATGTTTTCTTGGGTTCGGGGAGTAGATTATAGAAAGGGAAGGTATTAGCACCCTTTCTATCCATGGTTATCCATGGGCTCTTAGTTACTTGCTTAGATCATCTTGCCTTGATTTTCAATTGTTTGAAATGGTGCTTTGTGTGCATGGGTTTGAAAATGTTTTGAAAAGAGGCCAATGTGGTGGCAACCTTTGTAATGATCCATGTTGGGATGTATACAAAGGTGTACGTCTTTTGAAAAGGTTTTCATTTGTTTTTGAAAGTTTTTTTTGAAAGTGTTGTGAGGTGTGGTTTTAAAAATAGGCAAGTGTTTTGTTTTGCAAGTTTGATTCAAGTAACTAAGAGGTTGTCTACTCCTTAATTTCTCAAAGATTATTGCTATGTTTTAACCCTTTTAACAAGTTTGTTCCATCATTGCATTTGGTGGACAATCTTATGTTAGGATGTGAAAGGGACGGGCGCGGGTCATCGTTTAGACCATAATTGCAATGGTGCCAAGTATCTTTGGGCAATTTTCCTTTAAGGGACTTGATCATTTTTTAGGCAACTTTCGAAAGCGTCATCGAGGGACTATGATCATTTGATTGTTTTTGTTTTGCCCAAAGAGACCTAACATGCAATATGGCCCATTATTGAAGGCAACAAGTGGAATACCCTAGGGGTGCAAGTGTGATTAGTGTTGTTCATTTTCATGCTTGTTTATCTTTGAAATTAGGTCAAACTATTTTGGTTAATTGATTTTGCATACAAACCCTAATTCTAACATGGCATAATTAGAAAGCATTAAAGTGCGGAAAATAAAGTCCTAAACTATTACAACACAATATATGGGAAGGGGGGGTACAAATGTTCAAATGGGGGTATTTTGACAAGGAATTTAAACCTAGACTATTACATCAAAATTGAATTATTTACAAGATATTTAATATACAATAATTAAATAAAATGGAATAAATATGCAAGATGCAAAAAATGTTTTTTATATGTATGAAAAAAAAGGTATTTTTATATGTCAAATAAACAAAATAAAAAGTGTTAATTTTTGGATTTTTTTTAATGTATTTAGGACAAAACCCTAATTCATTAAATAAAAGTATTAATTATTTAATATGTACAATATTTATTTATTATATACAAAAATAAAAATAAAAATGAAGTATATTTGTCAAAAAGGTATTTTTTAATGTTCAATATTAATAAAAAATAAAATGTATATATTTTGTATTTTTAACCTAAATATACTAATATATATATATATAAATATTTGTATTATTTACTAAATATATATTATATATACAAAATAATAATATTTAATATTTATAAAAAAGGTATATTTTATATAACATATTTTCAGAAGATAAAATAAAAATGGAAAATAAAATGTGTTTGCATTATTTTAGTATTTTTCAAATAAAAAGTATGTTTATATATTTATTTATGTACAAATATTAATCTAAACAAATAAATACCTAATAAATATGAAAATGGTGTAAAAAATATTTTTTATATTTTTAATATTATAAGAAAAAATAAATAAGTCAGAACAAAAAAGAAAAAGTCAAAAAGTCATAAAAATAAGCAAAATGGGCCTAGGGGGTGTGTGTGTGTGAAAATGAGGTGTAAACAGAAATGAGATCTCAGGCCCAGCCCAAGAAAGGTTGTCTTCAACCTTCAGACAACCATTTGAAAAAACGCGCGCCTATGATGCCTCAACCACAACTCCTGATTCCTGGACTTTTAGCACAAACTTACAACATGAAAATGTCAAGCATTGAACCACGAATCCAGACATATAAAGAACTCATCCTAACTCTCAGAAATGAGAGAGAATTTCTTCTCCCCCAATTCCTGACCTAGTTTTTATTCAATGTTCAGACTTAAAATTCTCTAAGCATACATAATATAAATGAAATCTAATTACATGGGCATGTTCAGGGCTATGAATGTGACATGTTTTCTTCACAAACCTAAAGCTAACAATGCCTGGATAGAGAGATACGAGTTCATAAACTTACCTGTTCAGTTGAAGTTGTATCTGGTGATGGAGGTGTCTTCAATGCAAGGTGATGATTGGTACAGCTTCCTTGATGTCCAGGGATGCTATTCCAAGCTTTACTTTGTCTTGAAACCAAGTGAATCGTGCTATGGATCTTCAACTGCAAAATAAGAAAATGAAAATGGTGATGTTGCTTGGGAGTGTTACAGGTCGTGTTTGAGGTTTGGAATAGCTTCAAGGGATGTTGTGGGATGTGTTTGAAGTGTTTTTAGCAAGAATGCATGGAAGGTTTGAGCTATGGAACTCAAACTGCAGGGATGCCCTGTTTTGGGCAGTTCAATGGTGATTCTGTGAATGGGAAGGCAATGGAGGTGGTTGACTCGTGTTCTAGCTCAGAATGGATGTTTAGAAAGTGTACAAAGTCTTTTCTTAAGCTTGTGTTAATTGAGATGAAAGTTGTGTTGTGTTATGCTAGCTTTCTTCACACTTAAGCAAGAGATGGCCACTTGAGTTTTTAGATAGGTAGAGGCCCCCTTAATGTGATGCAAACCTTGGCCTTGATCAGTGCAATTAGCCCATAAAATTGTGCCAAGGAGATTTGAACTGTACTTGCTTGGATTGTTAATTGACATAAAGTGAAACTTTTCTAAAATGGATATTATGCTTTATCTAAAAATGGATTAATCTTGCATACAATGTCCAAACTCATAGAACAACACCTTGGCACAAAGTATTGGCATTAAATTATGGAGTGTAGATGAGATATAGGACCTGTAATCAAGGAAAGCATGCTGAATTCAAAATGGCACAAATGTATGAACATGTAAATTGGCCAAATCAAAAGTGAGTTTTTCCCAACTTGCCAAATTCGATTCTCCCTAACCATGAGGTTGTTTGATGAGTTCTTAGACATTTTGGAAAGCTTAGAATGTGTACTACAATCCATCTTTGAAATGCAAATTGAAATTCCAAGTGGAAGTATATGAAAAATGGTCTTGAAGTTAGGTAAAAACCTTGCCTAAAATAGGTCAAATTTTCTCTAAGTTAAGAATGGTTTGGTACCCTTGTTCCAAAAATTGTAACTTGAGATACAAGCTTCTTTTGGGAACACTTTGTGAATCAAAGTTGTAGATTTTGCAATAGGCTACAACTTTCATGTTTTGACTTTTGCTTTAATCCAAATGAATCTTGGTGAGAAAGTGGGGCAAAGTTAGGAAAAAATTAGGGTTTTTCATAACTTAGAAAAATTCTAAGTTATGAAAAATCTTCATTTCAAACCCTAATTTGCAATTCTTGATTTCTTGATGAACAAGTTTCATGATTTGGCATGTTTTGATGAAAAATGAATCTTGACACTTGATTTTGACCAAAAAGTCAAAGTTTGACTTTTTAGTATACAGTCAAAATTGATCAATTGACTGGGAAATTCAACTGTCAATCTTGTGCATTTGGGATCTTTTGAACTTGTTGAGAATGTCAAGATAATTCCATGGTGTCCTTGAGTCCATATGTGAGCTTGATTTGCCATTGGCTAGGTCAAACAGTCAAAAATTGCCTTTGTGCAGTCAAAACCCTAAAAATAACCATTTTGCCCTTTTGGTGATCTGATCAAACTTCTTGTGGAATTGTGATCCAAACTTGATCAAATGGTCCATGTGAGTTCATAATGTTGATGTGGGTCAATTTTCATGAGATTTGACTGTCAATTGGCCACAGTTGACTTTTTCCCAAATGCAGCTGATTTTTAGGTCAACTGTCCAATTGACTGGGCAAAATTTGGAATCAAGACTTGAAACTTGGTATGGATAAACTTGGGAGTCCAACATGAAGTATGAAAGTCATCTTAGGCATTTTAGGTCAAAATATCTTTGTGCAAACACAAACCCTAATTTGGGTCAACAATGCAAGGAGAAGTCTTGAGCAGAGGAAACCCTAACTGGATCTTGAGCTCCAAGGGTCTTGTGGTGAGAAAATGTTGAGGAAAATGGGAGGGCAAATTTTGGGGTACAACAGGAAGCAAATACACTACTTAGGGATAAACATAGCTAAAATATGTGGACCCAGGAACACCGAAAAATGCGAATGCGCATAAATGATGTAAGTATGAATGAATGAATGTCATATACATGCTTGACAAGACATACAAAATAGATGATAATATCGGGGATGGCATTTTATAGTATAATCGGGCACTCGGGTGATCTCAACATCACTTGGGGATAAAATATAGAGCCACCGATGGAGTAAGAAGTTGTTGTAAGGTTACTACCTTCGAGAGGGGAAAGTATCTTTTAATGGGGAGAAGGACGGAGTTCATTTCTTAAATATTTCAAAAGGAAGAGCCAACAACCTCCTTAAAATATTAACTGAAGAAGACTTAATTATCTGGCAGTCTTTGAAAAGCACACTGCCTTCTCAGTTCTACATTTTAGAATTTAACCAGGATTGGGGGTAGCCAGTAACATTTCCTTTTAAATTCACGAGTTATAAGAAAACACTCTTTGTTGCTATACATATCTTAAAACACATTTTTATTAACAAATTGTTTCAAAAATCATCATCAAGAATAAAAGAAATTTTGTAAAGCTGAAATAATATAAGAGTAGCAAACAAATGGACAAAGGCTCAAATTTATTTAATGGAATGGTAGTTTGCAAATGGCGTAACTCCACAGATCTTTACAAAGTTTGAAAAAATGGTAATTATATGGAAATGTTATATTTAAATACACGATCCTATTCTCCCTATCAACTTTGAATGCCAACTGTGTTCAAACTTTGTTGTAGATGTTTTGATGAAGAGCCCTTGTAGAATAAACAACTTGAAGAGGATCGACCACAGACCAATGCAGTTACTTGTAACAAAGATCCCTAAGTTTTGCCTAGATTGCCTTTTTGGGTTTTCAATCTACCAGGATTGTTATTTTTCAGTTTATATCTCTAATTTTTTTCCTGGACCGACCCTTTGGGTTTTCAGTCCATCAAGACGCTCATTTTTGCCTAAGTCTCTATTTCGTGTTTTCAACTTAGCGAGCTGTTCTTTTATTTATTTTAGACAAAGTATTTCTTGACTGCATCTGAATTCACAGGATGCATGAGATTCTCACCATCTAGCCATAAGAGCCATTGCACCACCGGAGAAGGTTGTCTTAACCACATACGAACCTTCAAAATTACAAGCCCACTTGCCCCTGGAATCAGATTGAAAATATCAAATTCTCTAAAGCACAAGGTTACCTTCTCTAAACTCACAAAGTCAAACCTTTTTATCGAATGCCTGCTTCATTCTTTTTTGATATAACTGGCCATGACACAAATCCTCCATCCTCTTCTATTCTATTATATTCAATTGGTCATATCTACTTTGACACCACTCAGCCTCGGATAACTCAACTTCCATTAGAACTCTCATCGATGGGATCTCAACCTCTACTTGGATTACTGCTTCCATTCCATATACCAAAGAAAATGAAGTTTCCCCTATTGAAGTGCAGACGAATGTACGATAACCACGCAGAGCAAAAGGGAGCATCTCATGCCAATACTTATAAGTTACAACCATCTTCTGAATAATCTTATTGATGTTTTTGTTAGCCACTTCGACAACATCATTCATCTTTGGTCTGTAGGGAGAAGAGTTATGATGTTCTATCTTGAAATCATTATAGTGTTCTTTTTCATCATTGTATTGTTCAGGTTTGACTCATTGTTGATGATAATCTTGCTTGGTACACCATATCGTTAGATGAGCTGGTTCTTGATAAACCTGACCACTACTTGGCGAGTTACATTTGTGTATGAAGTTACTTCGACCCACTTGGTGAAATAGTTAATAGCCACCAGGATGAAACAATGTCTGTTTGAGGCCTTGGGTTCAATCATACCAATCATATCAATACCCCACATAGAAGGCCACAAAGAAGAAAGAACATTGAGAAGAGTCGGAGGTACATGAATTTTATCTGCATAGATCAGGAACTTGTGGCATTTCCTCACATATTTACAACACCCAAGTTCCATCGCAACCAATAGCAACCTTCTCTCAACATTTTCTTAGCCATTGCATGCCCATTAGCACGGGTACCAAATGATCTTTCATGAACTTCTTGCATTAACATACCTGCTTCATGTTTATCCACACATCTTAACAGAACCATATCAAAGTTTCTTTTGTATAATACATCACCATTCAAGAAGAAATTTTAGATAGTCTTCTCAAGGTCTTCTTATCATTACGGGATGCCCCAGGAGGGTATTCTTGAGTTTGCAGGAAACACTTAATGACATGGAACCATGGCTTGTTATATGTAACTTCTTCTACTGCGAACACATGAGCAGGCCTTTCTCGGCGCATGATTTTGATTGTGAGCATACCGTCGAGATAATTCACTTGATACATGGAAGATAAAGTGGATAAAGCATCATCCATTTGATTTTCTTCATGGGGAATATGGTATAACTTAACTTTGTTGAAGAAAGTCAGTAATTTCCTTGCATAGTATTTATAGGGGATCAAGCCAGGGTGGCGAGTCTCCCATTCTCCTTATCTAGTTAATCACAAGAGCTAAGTCTCCATAAATGTCGAGGAGTTTAATTCTGAGATCAATTTCTTCCTCAAGACCCCATAATGCAAGCTTCGTACTCTACCAAATTATTGGTGCAGTTAAACATTAGCCTTGCAGAGATAGGAATATGGGTGCCTTCAGGGGTAATGATAACTTCCCCAACTTAATTTCTATAGGCATTAACAGCTCCATCAAAAATTAGACCCCATTGAGATTCAGGATCGGTTTCTTCTCTGAAATTAGGTTCATCATAATCTTTGAACTTCAGGTACATCACATCTATGTCTAGGAAATCATATATGACAGATTGGTAATCATCAATAGGTTGGTGTGCCAAATGGAAAGCTAGAACACTTCCTTTCATATCCTTCTGTGTGTGATACTTGATATCGTAATGTGATAACAGCATTTGCCAACGAGCAATCCTCCTGATTAAAGATGGTTTCTCAAAGATGTACTTGATCATATCCATTTTATATATCAACCAAGTAGTGTGATTAATCATATATTAACGAATACTCTTAGTGGACCAAGACAAAGCATAACAAATTTTCTCAAGCATGGAGTAACGAGACTCAGAATCAATGAATTTCTTACCCAGGTAGTAAATCGCATGTTCTTTTCTTCCAATTTTATCATGTTGGCCCAACACACAATTTATTCCAATATAGTTAGATACATGATCAAAGGTCTTACTTCTACTGGAAGGATCTGAATGGGAGGTTTAAGTAAATACTCCTTGATGCTGTCAAATGCTTTCTGATAATCTTCAGTCCTTATACAACCTTGGTCCTTTATGAGAAGTTTAAAGATTGGTCCACAAGTTGATGTCATATGTAATATAAATCTGGATATGTAGTTCAAACGTCCAAGAAACCCTCTCACTTGTTTTTCTGTTCTTGGTGCAGGCATCTCTTGAATAGCTCTGACTTTGTGGGGATCAACTTCAATACCTCTCTGACTAACGATGACACCTAGCAACTTTCCTGAATGGACACCAAAATTACACTTATTAGGATTCAGGCAGAGTTTATTCTTTCTGAGGCATTGAAATAACTTTAGCAGATGTTCCACATGGCCTTCTTCATCTCGTGATTTGGCAATCATGTCATTTACATAGACCTCGATCTCCTTATGCATCATATCATGGAAACAGAGTAGTCATAGCCCTTTGATATGTCACACCAACATTTTTCAACCTGAAGGGCATCACTCTATATCAGAATGTTCCCCAAGGTGTAATGAAAGAAATCTTCCCCATGTCTTTAGGCGCCATCTTGAGCTGGTTGTTGCTAGAGAAACCATCCATAAATGAAAAGATATTGAACTTTGTAGTGTTATCAACCAGCATGTCAATGTGTGGTAACAAGAAATCATCTCTTGGGCTAGATTTATTCAAATCTCGGTAGTCGATGCACAACCTGACTTTACCATATGGGGAGATGAGATTAAACTTGCTATTTGGTCGTTCTCCAGGCTTCAGAAGAAATTAAGTGTTTATCATGTCGCTTCCGGGTTTCAACTTGAATTCAAGGCATACTAATATCTGGTCGATTTCTGGGCTTCATAGTAATTGACTGAGTAAACTGCTATTTGGTCGAATTCCAAGCTTCGTAGTACCGCATACTGTTATCTGGTCGATGCTCCAGTCTTCACAGCGTCTTATACCGTTATCTGGTCATGCGCCAGGCTTCACGGTGTCTTATACCACTATCTGGTCGATTCCAGGCTTCATAGTATCTTGTATTGTTATCCAGTCGATTTCCAGGCTTCACAGTATGATGGGGAAATTAAGCTGTTATCCGGTTGATTTCCAGGCTTCATAGATTTAATTTAAGACATACCATTATCTGGTTGATTCCAGGCTTTGTAGTATTTTGGAGAAATCAAGATATTATCCGGTCGATTTCCGGGCTTCATAGCTTGAACTAGAATAGAAATCTTAGTATCGATTTGACTGAACCAGGGAAAACTTGTGATAACTTCAACTGGGAGAGAAATCTTAGTATCGATTTGACTGATCCCGAGAGAGGTCTCAGATTAACTTTGACTGGCATAGAAATCAGGGGAATCTTAGTGGCGATTCGGCTGACCCAGACGAAAGTCTTAAAACATCTTCAACTAGAATAGAAACCTTAGTGTCGGTTTGACTGAACCAGAAAAAATGTTGGAATATCTTCAACTGGAATATAAACCTTGGTGTCGGTTTGACTAAACCAGAGAGAACTCGTGAGATCTTGATTGCATCTTTCCCTGAAAGGTAAAGAGTTAGTTGTATACAATGTCATGATGTATGAAATGCATTGAGTAATAATGTTCTTAAAATGAATGAGATTGTGTTGTATAATATGTATGCACATGCCATGATGTATTGATATGCAATGCTATTATGATATTCTCTAGCTGGGGAAAATAAATCCTGGACTGCTGCTGGAGAGTCTAAGGAGTTGAGCTCTTCGTTTCCGCTGGGGATAGTGACTGAAGATGGTTAGCTGGAGATTTACATCCATTTTGTTTGAGAATACTCTACCGGGAGAGACTCTGTCTGAGAATAATCCTGCGGGGGAATGACTCTGTGGGGGAAGAGAGATACTCTATTGGAAGATCTGTTGATCTGGAGAAATAACCTTATTTGGGGATGAAATTCCATTGTTGGAGAGAAGATCTCTGTTGTAGATTGAGCTTCTGTTGTCAGAGAAATAAACTTTGCTCGGCAGATGGCTTTATAAACTGTTTATGATTATAAAGCTCGGTTGGGGAATGCAGATATCAGCTTTTTGAATGAGCCTGCTGGGGAAGGAATTTCTACTTGGGGATACGGAGTTCGAACCTTGGTTGTCTCGACTCTGTGGGGAGTATAAGTATCACTAGCTTGTATGTGATAGTGACTTCGCTTCCAACTGTCTCTGCCCCTTGTATCATGATGGACGGGGTAACTGTCGATATTTAGGTTTTCTACCAGTTTCCTTGAGTTCTTAGTAACTGTCTTTCTGTTTTATATGTAAATATTTGTGAACAGTAATCATATTCAAATGCATATGTCAAGAATAAAACATTGGACGTTTTTGCACAACAAAACAGAAAATGGAAAAAACAAATACAGAGTTTTGTACTCAAAAGATGCTTTGTATTGATTTGAAATTTTCCTATAACAGACGTTTTTTACAAGGAGGCTGATGCTCTAGTAAGAGAATGCCGCCGTAAAAATGGAAATTATTACAGAAATTGTGTAAAAAGAAAACAGCTATGTGTAGTGATCCCATTGGGTTTCAATTCTGCTATTGCCCTTATGTCTTCGAGCATCTCATCACTTTGCTGCTTGTCCGAAGCTGACTGGATTAATCGGTACCGTTTGAGCTTGATATCTGATTACTGAAGTCTGATTGCAAGGTGATCCAATGGTACATAGTGATACACTTTAATCCCTAACTTTTGTCTGGACCGCCCTTTCGTGTTTTCAGTCCACCAGGATACCATTTCTTGCCCAAGCCGCCCTTTCGGGTTTTCGACTTACCGGGTGTACAGATTTTTTTTCATTTTTATCCTTAATTTTTGCTTAAACCCTTTTGGTTCGCCAGGATGCCCTCATTTTTACCTAGGTATGTCAACCTAGCGGGTCTTTATTATGCGTAGTATCTTTTCACTATGTCCGCATTGACAGGGTGTGGAAGGTCGTCACCATCCATGATGGTCAGAATCATGGCTCCACCGAAAAATATGTTCTTGACTACAAATGGTCCCTCATAGGTGGGAGTCCATTTTCCCCTGGGATCACCTTGCAGCAGTATAATGCGCTTGATTACCAAATCCCCTACTTGATACACTTGTTGTCTGACTTTCTTGTTGAAGGCCTTGATCATCCGTTTCTGATACATTTGACCATGGAAGACAGCAGTAAGTCTTTTCTCGTTGATTAAGTTTAATTGATCAAGTCGAGTCTGGATCCAATCGTCTTCGCTCAAACCCGCATCATTCATAATCCGTAGGGAGGGGATCTGGACCTCTATGGGTAGGACAGCCTCCATGCCATATACCAGAGAATATGGTGTTGCCCCTGTCGACGTGCGTGCTGAAGTACGGTACTCGTGAGGAGAAAACGGTAACATCCCGTGCCAGTCTTTGTACGTCACTGTCATCTTCTGTATAATATTTTTGATATTCTTGTTAGCAGCTTCAACAGCCCCATTCATCTTCGACCGGTAAGGAGAAGAGTTGTGATGTTGAATCTTTAACTGTTTACAGAGTTCAGTGATCATCAAGTTGTTGAGATTGGTACCGTTGTCTGTGATGATTCTCTCAGGGATACCATAACGACAAACCAAGTTATGCTTGATGAACCGTGCCACCACATTCTTGGTAACCGTAGCAAAGGAGGCAGCCTCAACCCACTTTGTAAAGTAATCAATGGCCACTAGGATGAAGCTATGCTCGTTGGACGCGGTAGGTCTGATCTCACCGATCATGTCAATGCCCCACATTGCAAAGGGCCAGGGAACTATCAAAACATTCAAGGGAACTGGAGGTACATGCACCTTATCAGCAAAGATTTGGAACTTGTGATAGGTTCGAGAATGCTGATAACAGTCGACTTCCATAGTGGACCAGTAGTATCATGCCCGTAGGATCTTCTTTGCCATGGTATGTCCACTGGAATGAGTGTTGAAGGTACCTTCGTGTAGGTCTTCCGTAATCCTTTCTGCTTCGCTCTTGTCTACACACTGTAGTAAGGTAGAGTCATGATTGCGCTTATAAAGGATTCCATTACTGAGGAAGAACTTTGCAGCAAACCTTATCAGAAATTTCTTGTCATTGACAGATGCCCCCTCGGGGTATTCTTGAGCCTTGAGATACCTTTTCACCTCATAAAACCAAGGTTTATCGGCTATCTCCTCAATATCGATCTCACAGCAGTATGTCAGTTCATCCAACCTCTCAATAGTGATTTGGGAAGCTTCATTTTCCCACCTGACCTTGAACATTGACGACATAGTGGCTAGCGCGTCTGCTAACTGATTCTCTTCTCGTGGGAAATGTTCAAAGGTGATCTCTTCAAAATGTGGCAGCAGTGTCAGTACATACTCTTTGTAAGGGATAAGGTTTGGGTGCTTCGTATCCCACTCGCCTTTGATCTGACTTATCACCAAAGCAGAATCCCCGAATAAACTTAAGAACTTGATCCTTAGGTCAATAGCAGCTATAAGACCCATGATGCACGCTTCATACTCCGCCATGTTGTTGGTGCAGTTGAAACATAATCGGGCAGTGAATGGAGTATGACAGCCCTTAGGAGATATGATTACAGCGCCAATGATGTTACCCAGTGTGTTTGAGGCTCCATCAAAATACATAGACCACCGGGATCCTTCCTCAGGTCCTTCATTCGGTCCAGGTTCTTCACAGTCAGTTACCAACATGATGTTCTCATCCGGGAACTCGAAATTCATAGACTGGTAGTCATCCACGGCCTGATGCACCAAATGATCAGCTAACACACTTCCCTTAATTGCCTTTTGGGTTGTGTATTGGATGTCGTACTCGGTTAAGATCATTTGTCATCTTGCTATCCTTCCGGAGAGAGAGGGCTTCTCGAAAATGTACTTGATTGGATCCATCTTAGATATCAACAAAGTAGTGTGGGTCAACATATACTGTCTCAGTCGGCGAGCAGCCCATGCCAAAGCGCAGCAAGTTTTCTCGAGCAGTGACTATCGTGTTTCACAGTCGGTAAACTTTTTTCTAAGGTAGTATATTGTGTGCTCTTTTCGACCAGACTCGTCATGATGCCTCAGCACACACCCCATTGTATTATCCAGCACTATGAAGTACATTATCAAAGGTCTTCCTTTAGTCTGAGGCATCAGAATAGGAGGCTCTTGGAGATATTGTTTGATTCTGTCAAAGGCTACCTAGAATTCGTCATTCCACTTTACCACTTGATCTTTCTTTAGAAGCTTGAAGATCGGCTCACAAGTAGCAGTCAAATGTGAAATGAATCGGGCAATGTAATTTAGGCATCCCAAGAAACCTCTAACTTCCTTCTCAGTACGGGGAGCCGGCATCTCTTGTATGGCCTTCACCTTTGCAGGGCCTACTTGAATACCTTTGTCACTGACGATGAATCCCAGAAGCTTACCAGACCTTACCCCGAAGGTGCACTTGTTCGGATTTAACCTCAGCTTGTACGTGTTCAACCTATCAAACAGCTTTTGTAGATGATCAAGGTGTTTTTCTTCAGTTTGAGACCTGGCTATCATGTCATCGACGTAAACCTCTATCTCATGGTGAATCATGTCATGGAACAGAGCTAACATAGCTCGCTGATAAGTTGCCCCAGCATTCTTCAACCTAAACGGCATCACCTTGTAGCAGAAAGTGCCCCACTGTGTAACAAAGGTTGTCTTCTCCATGTCTTCAGGTTCCATCTTGATCTGATTGTAGCCAGAGAAACCGTCCATGAAGGAAAAGACTTTGTGTTGTGTGGTGTTGTCAACCAAAACATCGATGTGGGGAAGCGGGAAGTCATCCTTGGGGCTTGCCCTGTTCAGGTCTCTATAATCCACACACATTCGTACTTTACCAGATTTCTTAGGTACTATAACCATATTAGCAACCCACTGCGGATAGGAGGTGACAGCTAAGAACCCGGCATTGAACTGTTTCATAACCTCTTCTTTAATCTTTTCTGACATCTCAGGGCGCATACGGTGTACCTTTTGCTTTACCGGAGGGCAGTCTTCTTTAGTCAGCAGACGATGAACCACTATATCCGTATCTAGTCCCGGCATGTCTTCATATGACCAGGCGAAGATTTCAACATACTCATGCAACATCTGTACCAATCGCTGTTTGACATTAAGCTCCAGATTTGCACCTATCTTAACCTCTTTTCTGTCTTTCTCTGTACCCAAGTTCATTGTCTCAACCGGCTCTTCATGAGGCTGTATGGCCCTTTCTTCCTGTTGTAATGGTCTAGCAAGTTCTCCGGGTACCTCACAATCTTCCTCACCTTCGTCCTCGGCTTGGTTGATCGGATTTTCAAAGTCATAATGAGCAGTAGCAGAACTGTTATCAATGGGATCCATAGTGGATATGGATCTGCATTTGGATACGTGAGTGTGTGTAAGAGCATAGCTGTATAGACAGAAAAAAAAAAAAAGAAAGACAAAGAGCACAAAATTTGTATGCAAACGTCCAATGCTTTATTAATGTCATATGAAAATGAAACATGATAACCCTCCCAAATAGAACCATTGTTCCCCGGGTAAGACACATGGCTATAAAGTTTATATTGTTTTTAAATTACATATCCAAAAAAATCAAAGACAATTACTCCTGAACAAAAGTAATCGGTACAAAGTCCTTTGCAGTCCAGTTACTGAGTCCACCATTGGTAGTCGGTAAAATCCAGCTGTCAATGTCGGAATCACCATCACTGTCTTCAAGTGCATTGACCCCAGGATTGCTGTTGCGTAGGGGAGGTCCTCCAGCCCGAGTGCGACGAGCAGCCCTTTGAGAACCTGTAGTAAAGCCCAAACCAGATTTGTCATACTTGTAATGAATAACCGGGAGCTGACCCCAAATGGTAGACCCACCTTCTTCAACCACTGCTCATGCATCCTTGAGAGAAGCCATCTTCAAGGGAGGTTTGGTGACTTTCGGAGGACTATCGATAGTTTTTGCTGTAGCCATAATCTGAGGTACCTCTTCAATGTTTTAGCAAGAATTCTCGATGAACTCGTCATCCATCTCTACGTACCTGAAGGAGTTCAAGTGACTGATCATGTACTCCTCTTCACCATGCACAGTGACAATCTTTCCTCTTACTGGGTACTTCAACATTTGGTGGAGGGTAGAAGTAACAGCCCCAACCCCATGTATCCAAGGGCGTCCCAACAAGCAAGAATATGATGGTTTGATATCCATTACGTGGAAAGTATAGTCGAAGGTCTAGGAACCAACTTTGATAGGGACATCCACTTCCCCGTGCACCATTCTCTTCGAACCATCGAACGCTCTCACTACTAAATTGCTAGGCTTCAAGGTCAAGCCTTCGCAGTCTAATTTTTCCAGAGCTTTTTTAGGTAGCACATTTAACGAGGAGCCAGTATCTACCAAAACATGGGCCAGAGTAGTTCCCCTACATTCAACGGAAACATGAAGAGCATCATTATGCTTTCTCCCTTTTGGTGTCAGATCCGCGTCAGAAAAACCCAAACCATTATCAGCAGTCAGACTAGCCACACAATCTTCAAACTGATCAGCAGATGTCTCTTGTGGAATGTGAGTCGTCTTCAGAAACTTAACCAAAGCCTTCGCATGAGCCTCGGAACACAACAACAAAGCCAACAGAAATTTTGGATGGGGTCTGCCCCAGCTGCTCGACCATATTGTAGTCGCTCTTCTTTATTATCTTCAAAATTTCTTCCATTTCTTTCTTGGAAGCTTCTGGTATGGTTACTGAATTAGCACTTTTCAGGACAGGCTCATCAGTATGTCTTTTCCTCGAGTCTCGGTCGACTCGGTGATGGGAGGGTCAACAGGAGTGATTACTTGAATTGTAGTAGTAGTCTTGGGTGGAACCACATCAGGAATGATCACAGGTTCGGTAACAGTCTTTGGAGGAGAAATCTCAGGGGAGAAGACTCTTCCACTTCTTGTTATTTTGCTGGTTCTGGTAATATTGACGATGTCAGAATCAGCATTTTCAGCAATCTTGTCTTCAATGGCTAGCATGTCCTAGCCATTGAAGACAAGATTGCTGAAAGTGCTGATTCCTGATGGGTCTCTTAGCAGAGGTCCTAGGAGGATTGGTGGAAATGGTTATGATAGAAATATCTTCACAGGAAACAGTCAGAACAGGGGTCTTCTCAAACAGGATCTCTTTGTCATCCATCAGGCGTTGAACACCTGCCTTCAACAAAGGGCAACTAGTCGGTAGGAATGAACAAAAGTGGCAACCTTCACCACAACCCGGAAATAAGCCGACCTTCAACAAACTTTCTTTGATAGTCATGAGTGGGGTCACCAATTCTTCCACATAAGTCACAAACACATCTTCTTCAACGGCATTAACACCCCAACCATGTTTCGACATAGGAGCAGTGATAACGTTAGGAGTCTCCGGGGGATCAAATTCAATCTCCTTAGCATCAATCAGATCTTGTACTTTGTTCTTCAAAGCCCAGCAGTCATTGGTATCATGGCTTAGACTTTCCGAATGGTAAGCACAATGAGCATTCGGTTTATAGTAGGGAGAGGTGGTGTCCGGATTCTTTGGAGCTTCCCTCAGAGTAACCAGATTGGTCTTCAGCAACTGAGGTAAAATCTGAGACAGCATCATGTTGATTCGAGTGAACTGTCTAGCTAGCCTTTCTGCTCTCGGCTGATTATTTCTTTGTTGAGCAGGTGCAGGGTTGGGAATTATAAAAGCCCCTACCACCGGAAGGCGCTCGGTTCGATTCTAATTTTTTGGTTGTAGACAACACTGACTTCCTTTTTACCTGCAAACGGCTTCCTTGCAGCACTCGAAGAGGCATCCTTTTGAATTTTTCAACTTCAGATTCCAGCTTCCACTCTTTCTCCCATTAAGATCAGTTCAGTAAAACCCACCGACGAACTTCCAATCAGATGGTTGAAGAACGGCCCAGTCAAAATTCCTAGAAACATATCCATGAGCTCCCTGTCAGCCAAGGGAGGTTGAACTCTTCCAGCCAAATCTCTCCATTTCTGAGCATAATCCTTGAAACCCTCGTTTGAACCCATAGACAAATTTTGGAGTTGTGTACGGGTGGGAGCGAGGTCTGCATTATACTGACATTGCTTATAAAATGCAGCAGTAAGGTCTTCCCAGTTACGAACATTGGCTCTTTCCAGCTGATAGAACCAATCCAGTTGTGTTCCAGACAGACTGTCTTGGAAGAAGTGAACCCATAAGTCTTTGTCAGCAGTATGAGGTTGTATCTTCCTTGCATAAGAACGAAGATGCATTTTGGGACAAGAGACCCCATCATACTTGGAAAATACCAGTGCCTTGAACTTTGGGGGGATGACAACCCCGGAGACCAGACCCAACTCTTCAAAATCCAGCCCAGGAACCTTCTGGATTTCCATAGCACTCAGACGCTCTTCTAACTGCTTATACCTTTCATCAGCTAGAGGGTACTGCTCCTCATTGTAATCAGTTTCATTGTCAGACTCTTTAGGACTAGGGTCCTCTTCTCTGGCTTCGACTTCTTGATTCTCTCCCTCTTTAGATGAAGAAGCTAAATCAACAACCCATCTTGGCGGCCCTCTGAACCTTCTGCTCATATGTGCCACATCGGTTGTCCTCTTGGTCTTCTTGTTCTTCTTAGTAATCAGAGACTTCAGTTCTTCATGCCCTTTAGCCAGAGCCACAATCATTTGTTGGAATTGCATGTTCTGAGTCTGAAGATCTTTCACTATTTGTTCAAGAGCCATTGCTGAAATAAACAGCGGAGGAGATAAGAAACCTGTTATGAATCATGTACATGCAATTCTATGAATGGGATGCGTATGTAATGATTTCAAAGACTTTGGGAAATTTAAATTTGCGAACCAAAATGAAACAAAGATTTTATTAGTTGAATTCGAAGTTCAAATGCCTTTTAGGCGTTACAATTAAAAACAAATCTAAAAACTAGAAAAATCAAAATTCCCATGGATGCTTCCTCTTTGTTATGAGATAGACATTAATTCCTCTTTCATCATGGAGCTGCTTTGTGAGCTCTAAAACCTTCCTCTCCTGAGCATAGAAATGATCCTTGTAGGTATCCCGCTCTTTCTTCAATTGAATCCAAGACCTCTGTAGTTATCCAAGATCAGTGGGCATATCAGGATGGAGAATCGTGTAAGGAATACCCCCTTCAGTAGTGGGTTCCAAAATCATTGGTAGAACGGCCATATAGGGCATCATAAGTTTCTGGGCGCGAGCTCGTACCCATTGGAGATAAGGTTCCATAGGAATGGAAGCCTTTGGCCCCAAAGCCTTGGCGCTAGATCTGTTTACCATGCTTCAAGCTCGTATGAACCTCTGGCGACACCCTTGAACATCATCCTCATAGTTGAATACAATGCCCTCGATAAGTAACTCATGAGGACCATCCCTTCGAGCATAACCAAATTATCGCAGAGCTAAACAAGGATTGTAGGTTATACCCCCTTTGATGCCAAGTAATGGGACATTAGGGTACTCCCCACAGCGGTCAATAATAGCAGTGTTTTCCATAGCTCAGAAACACCAGAGAATATTCGTGTGAGCGAGTGACATTATCCTTTGTGACCAACCCAAACCTTCTTCATTCTTCAGTACAGACTTAGGGAGGTGAGAAATAAACCACCTCAACAGTAATGGCATGCAACACATAAGAACCCCTCTTCTCTTCATGGTACGAGTATGGAGAGCGTGAAAAATATCTCTGAGCAAGTTAGGCACAGGGTTGCAAGAAAGGAAGGTCTTGATGGCATTCACATCTATGAATGAGTTTGGATTAGGGAATAGTACTAACCCATAGATTAGAAGAGCCAAGACCTCCTCAAAATCTTGAAAATCTATATCATCCCAAAACAGTTGTGCCTTGTCTATCAGGAACTTGGCTAGAAAACCCTTGACTTCGCTTCTTGTTTCCCAATTGGATACCACGTCCACCCATTTCAGATGCAAGGCTAAGGCAATGACTTTTGGCTTAGTAACTTCTTCCAGACCTGTGAAAGGCAACTGTTCAAGAATGGGTATATCCAATAACTGAGAGAATTCTTCCATGGTAGGCACCAACTGATAGTCTGGAAAGGTGAAGCAGTGGTGCTTAGGATCAAAGAACTGAAAGAGTACACTCATCATCTTTTCATCAAAGTTTGAAATAACCATGTTGAGAAGTCGACCATGTCTCTTAGTGAACGCAGAAGTTTCAGGGACCTTTGATACTAGCTCCTTGAGTTGGGAAGGTACTTTCACAAAGCTGATTCAGATAGTGTTTCTACGAGCGGAAGCCATGATCTGCAAAACAGAACAAAGATAAATTCCCTTGGTCCTTGAAATGGTTAGTGCAATAAGAATGGATGCTATGCTATGATGCATGATGTCATGATAAATCACAGATATAGAAAACACAGATAAATCACACCAAGTTCTTAGGTTTAAGGCCTGCTTGAGTTTTAAGGTCATACCCTCTTGAAGTTTAGTTGGTTTCAAACCTGTCTTAGAAAAGTAACCGGGTTCTAAAGGTTCTCAATATCACTGACCATCCTTTATCGGGCATTGTTTTAGCACAAGTAATCTTTTCTTGCGGCCGAAATATCCCAAAAGTATGATCTCAATGAGTTAAGCATCGAGTATCAACCAATCCTCAGCTTTATACCGAGGCCGTCTATCTCACTACTTTATAATGGCCAAGCTTGTTCAACTAAGGTTCTAAGGTCCGTTAGTGCTTCACGACACCATGCGGCGGCCCCATATTCTCCTCTTTTCCACACTAAGGATACCGATACCAACCAAAGTATCACACCAATACATCCATCGCTTAAACCATATCGGTCTACACCGTACAGTCTCCATGATCTATTGTTGTTTACCTAAAAAGTGTCCCCAGATCCGGGTGTAGGATCTTTAATAATACCCAAACAAAACCCTTGAATTTAAAGCAGGCAAGTAAAAACAAGAAAGCAATTTTTAAATAACCTAGATCCTAAGGTTTACCCCACTTATTTATTTCCTCAGCAGAGTCTCCAGTTCTGTGATAAGGTGGCAGAACCGACTGTTAATACTAGTTTGCGTTTTTTGTTTGCAAAATGTCGTGGTAAGCAAGAGTCGCCACCAACTTTTATTTTATCCAATCAAGAAAAGGAAAAAGAACAGAAAAAACCTTTTTCGAGATGTTTCTGAGTACAGGGGGTGGGTTATAGAAAGGGAAGGTGTTAGCACCCTTTCTATCCGTGGTTTTCCATGGGCTTTTAGGTACTTGCTCATTTTTGAAAACTGCTTGTGTGTGCTTGTTTTGAAAAGTTTTATTTTACCTCATTTTAACCCTTGTTTCTGTCCTCAAGAGTGTTACGAAGTTGTTTTTGAAAACTTTGTTTGAAAAGTGTTTGGTGTAAAAAAGTTTGTTTGCTTGAGCAAGTACTTAAGAATTAATATACCTACTCGAAAAAGACTGTTCGTTTTCCTTTAGACAACGTTATCCTATCATTAAGGAATAGGTAGCACCGTCGTTAGAGTTTTAAAGGGACATTCGAAGGGACAAATACGATCACAAAAGCAATGTTAGAAAATGTTAGTAATCATCCTACAGCCTTAAAGATCTTTTTTCGAGGCAACATATGAATGGGTCATTTTAGATCTTTCGGGGCTAGAGGACAACCACTAACAAACCCTATACTTCATGACCGTTTACCGAAGGTAACCGGAGTGGAGTAAACCCTAAGAGTGAGCATGTGCGAGTGTAATTTTCAGTTAATTTATCTTTGCACAATTAAGGTGATCTACTGTTTTAATTTCCAGTCAGTCTTTCCATACAATCCTATTACCATTCATCTAAGCAGTTTATAATTTGCGAAAATTAAAAGGTCTTAGCTATTACAGGGCTTTTGCAGCTACATAATTATCTTAACTGTAAATAAAAATGCGGAAGTTTAAAACCCTAATTAAATATATTACAACCCGAAGCAGATACAATAATAGAAAAAGAATTAAAATGCGTGCGGTGAATTAAATGCGAGAATTAAAGAACCCTAAAAATCTAATTGAAAAATATTTAGGTTATTATTATTTTTTGAGAAAAAATTAATTAGGTTATTTACAAATTAAAACCCTAATTTCTAATTAATTTAAATTATAAAAAAGGAATTAAATTTGCCCTAATTTTAATTAAACTAAATAATTTAAAGAAATAAAATATTTTTTATGAAAAAAATTGATTTTTATGTTTTTGATGATTTTTGATTAAATAATAAAAACGATTTTTGTTATTTTGTAAAAAAAGAAAATTATTAATGAAATAATAAAAATAAGAAAAATTAAATAGAAAATAAAAGAATGGGCCTGTTTGTGAAAGCAATCCAGGGGGTGTATGTCTGAATTTGTTAGGCCCATTAGTTGCTGAGCCTAGTCTTGGCGTGATACTCAGTGTTGCTTCTTCCTGCTAGTGCACCATGGTCCTCTCTTGCATGGACGTTTGATTGGTGATGGTGATAATCCATTGGCTGGATTGCTGGAGCACGTGGTGGATGCCTTGGATGATAGTGTACGTAACCTGCAATTAAATATTGAGAAAATTGCAAAACACTGGGACCTGGGATTGAACCTAGGTCCTCCCACTCAACATACGCGCGCTTAACCAACTGGGTTGTAATGCTTAGTTGTAAACATAATAACAATAATAGGTATTATAGAAAATAACGTGAATGACTTAAATAAACGCGCGAAATTCAAATAAGCCAACGGTGTTCAGCCACGTTATCGTCTTCTTCACAGATCTGTTGTCTTAGGTATGACACTTTTACCTACGGACAACCTCCATAGCTACAGACCTGCAATCTTCAAAAATCCACAGCAAGCGTGATAAATCAATTCTAGCTACGCCAATCAACGTGTTTTGACCTCACAATTATGATGGCATCCTTCTCTTGCCTTAATTTTACCTGTACAATAAAGCCCTAAAACGGAGGACAAAACCCTAATAATGGCAACTCATTGCTTATGCGTCAAAACTAACAATTAAGCATACAGAAAGTTTCCAGGCAGTCATGTGAACACAAATATGTAATCAAAACATGTTAACAATGCAAGAATGAATAGATACAAATTTGGAAAAAGTGACAAATTGTGAGAGAAATATGTGACGATTCTTGGAGTTTTGAAGCGTGTAAATGGTCCTGTTAGCTTTAGTTGATATCCAGGAAGGGATTTGTGGCTTTGAATCATCCTCTAGATTAGAAATCGGATCCAAACTTTTTGTCAAAATTTTCAGTTTTGTTTCTCTGCTTGCACGACTTCAATCCTTGTTCTTATGGTTTGGTTATGTTCAACATATATATACTAGAACGAATTAGGTCAACAAAAATGCCTTGTATCTTTGAAGATCATCAAGATTTGATTTGGTTTTTCTTTTGTATGATATGTTTCCAAAATAAGCTTAATCATGCCAATTTTGATTCAATCAACCCTTGAACAATTTGGATATGATATGCTAGCTTGATTGGATTTGATTCCTACAAAAAAATCAGATCAAAAATCAATCTTTTGCATTTTTTGTAATTTATTTGATTTAATTTGAATTTTAAATAATAAAAAATACAAATTAAATAAATAATGAAGAAAATAAAGTGTAGATGCTGATTTGGGTCGTGGACCATGTCACAAGCAAGATTCAATCGTGAAAAACTAGGCCCATTTGACACAAAATGCATTTTTGAGCACATTTAACTTTTGGCAATTTTGCAAAAATGGTCAACTTTGACAAGGCATATATCCTCCAATTTTAACCCTAGAGAGGTTTTCTTGGACTTTTTTAGAAAGCTTAGGATTTCCCCTAAAAAACCCTTTTGGTCTCATCTCAATTGGGTCTTTCATGTTCATCTAAGAAGCTTTGACCCAAAAGGTCTTTTTGTTGACTTTTCAAAAGGACCTATAATGTAGAAATTCATATCTTTTGATGAGTGCATATTTTGAACTTGAGGGCTGAATATTAGTTGTAGGGAATTGTATCCTCTTCAAAATGAGCCTTGGATGGAAAATTTATGATAAAGTATGAAGAAGTTATGCTTGGTCAAAGTTTGATTGACTTTTTCTAAGAAACCCTAATTTAGCAACTTTTGGGTTTTGATGAATTTGGGGCATTCCTTGAGGAATCATGATCAACCCTTGATCAAATGATTAATATCACTTAAAAATGTTGATGTTGACCAAAAAGCTTGAAGTTTGACTGTATATGGTCCACAGTTGACTTTTGACCTAATACAATTGATTTTCAAGCATCTGGGCAATTGACTGAGTAAACCTCTTGTGTAAGGTATGAAACTTGACATGGATGATCTTGAGAACATATTAGGACCATGGAAATAATTTGGGACCTTTGTACTTCAACCATCCTAGTTAAAATGGAAATCCTAGTTTGAGGTACATTGCCTTAGGAGAGAGTTTGTTTGGCCAACTCTTGGGCATCCTTGAGCAAGTTGGGGACCTCAATGGGCATGTGTTGGGTAAAATGAGAGGGAAAATTTTGGGGTACAATAGACACCGTTCACTATTTTACCTTTCCTGATCCCATGATGACCAATGTCCATAACCCTGCCAATTGGACATATGCCTTGGAATGTCTTGGAGAGACCGTGGACGAGCGGAAATCATCTCTGGTACCTGAGTATCATCCATGTCCATCGCCAGAAAGGACCACTGTATTCTCTAATAATTTCTCTTTGCGGTAACCCGACATATATGCACAGGTTGCTGAGCTGCGTAGAGAGGTAGCCCAACTTTGTCAGACAGTTGAAGACCTCTCTCTTCATGTTATGGTTTTCGATGCTACTCACTCTACTGAGGCAGACCTCCTACAGCGGGAAATTGATGATCTTCGCAGTAAGTTAGCTGCAGCTCATGGTTCTGAGTCGACCAAGGACCCTACTACTCCTTGATGATCTTGATTCATATCTGCACTGTTTTTCTGTTTTGTTGTTTCTTTTATCATGTTGTTTCCTTTTTCAGACTTATCTATTTTTATGCCTAACTCTTGCATTCTACTTTCTTTTTAATTTTATTTTTCGTGACTTACCATAATTAAGTATATTTCTATTTTATCATTTTTTTTCTCTCTTTAATTAATTGTTTATTTTATTTTTATGAATTTCTTATTTTCAAGTTATAAACATAAAAGAAAAAAATTCAATACACCAATCCTTGGAAGCACCAAATGAAGAATTGTTGTTTGCACCTACGAGAAGAAATTGGAATAAGAAGCCCAAACCAACAAAACAAAGAAATTTGAGCCCAGTCCAAATTCCAAGCATGGCACCCACCACCAAGACCATGGCGCCCGCCATGGGGTCTGGGACTATAACGGGCATATTTTCAAAAACCTCCCACTTTCTCCATTTTCAACCCAAAAACTCTCATTTTATCAACCACCTACTACCCCATTAACCACTCCAACATCCATTTTTCTAACCTTCATAAAAATTCAAACTTCCTCCTCCCAATCTCCGACACCCATTTTGAAACCCTTTTTTTCAATTTTCTTCCAAAGGAGCAACAATGGAGTTCAACGGATACGTTCTTCGTGAAGGCAAATCTGGAGACCGACAATGGAAAATCCTTGAAAAATTGCAAGGACGAGAAATTGTCTCAACCAGGTATGTTGATGAAGACTGTCTGTATACTTTAGGACTTTATCATAGTTTTTTTCATTTAGTTGACATCCTAGGATTGCACGAGATTTGAAAAGAGCCCACCTTTGAGAGGCTAACTTGGGAATTCTTAAGTTCCCTAATTTATTTGGTTCACCCCGACACTACTAGTACCATTGGTACGGTTAAATTTCGTCTGTTTAATGTTGAATATGAATATAGCACCGACGAACTAGCAGCTCTGTTGGGTATTCCTCATGGTGATGGCGCTATTTGTGAGACCCCTTTGGATTCTGAATGGTCCACTGATGCATTTTCCTTCTGGCATCAATTGTCAAACTCTTCTATAAATTCTTTTAAAGGAATTTTAGCATCATTGATCCATAACCCGGCTATTCGAATTTTTCGATATATGCTCGCCTGTACTATTTTTGGCCGGGAGAATCCAAACAAGGTAAATGCTAGAAAACTTCTATTTTTGCAAGGTAGTCTCACTAATAGAAGAATTAATTTAATCCTGTTTATGATTGCTCACATGATTGTTGTCCTGAGACACACATGGACCATAGCTTTTGGAGCACTAGTTACATCTATTTCTAGAACTCTGCACCTCAACGCTGAGATAGATACCCTAGCACCCCCTGCATCCCCGCACAATTAATTTGAAATTTCTAAAAGATATGAAATTGTGCAAGGTGAGGAGAGCGGGTGGCTTTGAACTTATAGTTCGGGGTGTCGCTATCCCATCAGTCGTTCTGCCTTGCACTAGACGTACTGATGTACGAATTGCAAGAAACTGGACCTACGATCTAGATGCTCCACCTTTTACGAGTCCATTACCTCCTAATGTTCCACTTGGGGATGGACACGAGACTGATGAAGAATACGAGCAGAGGGATGAACCTCATGCCCCACCTGTGTCCCCCACTATGCTTCACCCGCACACACTGCACCTTCTACTTCTAACACTTTTTCAGGTACGGCTCCTGGCTTCTACATCACTGAAGAGATGTGGCATGACCAGCTAGCCCGGGAGGATAGAAGAGATGGTTTACTTTCTGCCATCCAACAGCAGCTGGCAGATAACATGAGTTTTATGGAGGCGTCACGACAGCAGACGGACCGCTCTTTTCAAAGTCTTATGGAATCTCAATTGGCGATATCCCGAGAGAAACATAGGCAACAAGCCCAATTTCAGAGGCACTTTGCCCTCATGGAGGCCACTTAAGGTTCCCTTTTAGGCAACCTTTGCGAGATTCAGAGTTCACATATTGTCTTGTCCGCCAGATTCGACCAGTTCGAGGCTTCTTAGAGCAGTCGACTTTGTAGCTGATCCCGTCATCCTATACATTCACCGCAGGATGGCGAGGGACCCAGCCAGCCTTAGTACTTTACCAGGTGACTCTTTCCTTGTATTATTTCATAAAATTGGGGACAATGTTCGATTTAAGTGTGGGAGGAGATTTACTCGCTTTATTTTTCTCGCTTTATTTTTTTTCCGCTTTATTTTTCCTTTCCTGCATTTTCCTTCTCGTTATTTTACTTCTTTATTTGCTTTAGTTTGCTTGTTTGCTTTCTTTTCAAAATAATACATGTGTTTGACGAGTCATCTGTATCTATATGGTCTAGTGTATGTCCACTCCCCCATTTCTTGAGCCTAACCGAAAAAAATTTCTAAGAAAAACACTGTGTTTTGAACTTAGTTGGGCTATAAGACCTGGTTGAGATAGGATGTAGTATGACTTGGGAAAGCCCTTTTGAAGCATCGGCATTGTTTTTACACCTTAAACTTCATAAATTTAGGAATTCGATCCTGATACCCCCTATGTCGTGGCCTTAAAATTTTCATTCTTAAATCCTTGAATAGTTTATCCTAGCAATCAGCTTCGGTCTAAGCAT
The DNA here is from genome assembly GCA_948472305.1 of Vicia faba. NCBI lineage: Eukaryota > Viridiplantae > Streptophyta > Magnoliopsida > Fabales > Fabaceae > Vicia > Vicia faba. The sequence goes on from OX451740.1 coordinate 1,110,877,124, forward strand.
GCTCTACGTAGGGGACCGAAGAGAAGTGAATGATTTATATGATATGTTCTTATTATAAACTACAACCCCGGGATAGGTGACCCTCACAAAGTCATTTAACTCAACAAAAGTTGTATGTTGAAAAATAAAGCAAAAGCAAAAGAAGAAGAAAAAGAAAAAGAAATTTTTTTTACCCATCTTTAGTTGGTTCAGAGGTATCAGGTGCTAAACTTGGTAGGGCGGATTACGATCTGATCCCCCGCAACTACAAATGGGTCAATAAAAGGGGTTACACTAACTTTTTGTACCAGAGCCCTGCGTTTTATGATCAGAATCACTACCCGGTCACTTTACTATGAGCATGTACGAATAACGGGATTAATCTGATTGTGCCTGAATGAAAAGGGATTTGAAAAAAGGAAAAATATAGGCCTAAGCATAGTGGCATGATATGGATTAGTTCGTAAAAGAATGAAGCTTATGTCTGTTTTACGGAAGAGTGTCACTACGATATCCTTGGTTTGAATCAGTCAGTACCTATCAATACATCCCTGTTTTAATTCCAGAGGCCCCTTGCAGCCTAACTTGTTCACTAACATCATTTTTCTTCTTAATCTATTTAGATTTTTTGCTTGAGGACAAGCAAAGGTTTAAGTGTGGGAGAATTTGATAACACTTACTTTACACTTGTTTTTTACTCTGATTTCACATGTTATTTAGGTTTTTTATTATTTTTTTCTTGTATTATGCCTATCTTTTATTTCCTTTTCAGGTATCTCAATTATCCAGAGCTCCCCTGAAGAAATGAAGGAAAACAAGCTGAAAACTGGAGTTTAGGTCAAATTTGCACTCATGGCGTCCACCATGGCTCCAGCCATAGGGTAGGCCATGACGTGGACCACCTCCTGCTGACCTCAACTGCCACGTTCCCCACTTCCTTTCATTTACACTCATGGCGGGCGCCATGGCCTCCATGGCGGACGCCACCTTTGGACGACGTTTCCCCCACCCCCCCACCCACCCCCCCAAAAGGAGTTGGGGGGAATTCTTGTGATTTCCTGCATTCTTCATCCTCTATAAATAGAAGTTCCCGATTTCATTTCAATTCACCCAAGCTTAGTTGCAAACTTGATCCGACCATAGTTGCAAACTTAAGCCATATAATTTCACCATTGTAAAGCGATAATTCTTCACATCAGGGAATTATTGCATTGTTGATTGAGCCTGTGATCGAGTTTGTAGATTGAGTCTGTAATCGAGTTTGGAGCACTTCGGAAGAAGTTTATCCTGCCACATTTATTTTCAACTGATGTTTATTTCCAGTCGCATTTTACGTCCAGTTTGTACCATATTTAAAACCTCCCCGTTTGGAGCAGGTTTCTACTTATATTTCCTGCACCTGCTTTTACTTTGTTTATTTCCCGCACCTGCTTTTACTTTGTCTATTTTCCATATTTCTTTTACTTTGTTTATTTCCCGCACCTGCTTTTACTTTGTTTATTTTCTGCACTGCTTTTACTTTGTTTATTTCCCGCACCGCACTTTAAATTATTTACTTTCTCGCATGATTTATTTTAACATGTCTGTTTACATTCCCATGTCAAGCTGAACCTTACTGGGCTAGAATGTAAGGAATCTAGTTAGATCGATATTCCAAATAATGTGTCAATAGAAATTCTTATGGGCTATTTTGGTTTTTAATACGAGTTTTATGTACTTTATTGTTGTTGGGTAAGATCGAAAGTCGTCCAACCCTTTGTTAAACTCGGTTAGTTCTAACAGGTCAAAGGAAGCAAAAGCACTTTGTCCGGTTAGTTAGGGATTTTTATTATCAAATAAATCAATTTTGAAACTATTTTCGGATGCGTTTATAGGGTTAAAGTTAGGTCCCCTTTTTATTAGAAATTCCAGATCAAAATACTTTTCAACTTGGTCAAGTACTTTATTTCTTTAAAATAGGTTTATTACTTTAACACAATGTGCGCCTTTTTATAAGTGAAGATAAGAAGGTCTGATTAGAGAGTAAACTCGGTTCTGATTATGCGAAAGCGACAGTTCCTATTAAATTAGTTATTTTCGTTAGTATAAAATATTTCCCTATAAGTAGTTCTATTCCGAAGCATTGTGAATATCATCTGACTTTGTGAATTACATTTGACCCTGCTTTTATATCTGAAGTTATTTTGCCGCACTTTACTTTCTTGCATGCTCATTCCCTATTTAATATTGACTTAGCTAAACACCGTAACAATAGGAAACGATAGATTGACGATTAGTCTTTGTGGATCGATAATCTTTTATATTACTTTGACGCGATTCATACACTTGCGAATACACTGCATCACATACATAGATCTATTATCCGGGCCAGGAGAGATAAAAAGGCAAGACATGGATACAAGGACAAGGAGGGTAAATAAATGGTCGACCATCGAGAAAGATGAAGAGGCACCAACTGGGATTATCCCTGGATCCAGGGGTTACATAGAGCCCGACCTTGATGAGGTCGTTATAGAGTGATTGGCCCATTAAGGGTGTAATCACTCATCAATACATGACAGCACACATTATGATAACAACCATCATTGGCAACAACGGGCGTTTCTTTCCTTAAATGGAAACTCATTTACGTATGATAAAGAGTCACAGTAGTTACATGCAGTGATCAATGAGGTCTAGATACCTCTCTCTCTCTCTCTCTCTCTCTCTCTCTCTGTATATATATATATATATATATATATATATATATATATATATATATATATATATATATATATATATATATATATATATATATATATATATATATATATATATATATATATATATATATATATATATATATATATATATATATATATATATATATATATATATATATATATATATATATATATATATATATATATATATATATATATATATATATATATATATACGGCTCCTGACTGAGGGATAAGCAAGACATGTTGCTTGGAGCTCATGCATACTTATGTGACCCTATGAATCCCTTAATATCATAAATAACTCACTCCCACTTTCCTGAGGCTCTCCCTGATACCTTTCAACTAGCGGGGAAGTCACCAAGTTAGTGTTTAGCAAGAACAAGTTTCCTCTTATGCCACAGGTTGACTGGTAGCTGCCAATTGGGGTTCTATTATGCAGTTTAATGGTTCTCTTATGCCTCTAAGAGAAAGAGTTATCTTGCAGTGGTAACTGAAGGTCGCTTTATTAAGGGGGAGTACAAGTTATCTTCTTTCTCACATACACCAAATGACTTCAGGACTTTCTACTTCTTTAACCTGAGGTTACTACTTTTTGGTGTTGACTCTCTGTGTTGCAATGGAGCTGATGTGGAGAAGATATTGAACATGATGTCCTATCATCATTATAAAGGTGAAGAAATGATCCTCGATGTTGTTGTATTCAGTAGCTTCAGAAGACTAAAGTTGTGGTTGTTTTTTTTTGCTGTAATCTGAGTTGTATTCTTGTTTATTTATTTTAGCCAACATTTTCCAAAGGAGGAGATTGTTAGTTCTCTGATTTTAGGATTGGCTATAATTTTAGTAAAACAAATATAGTAGTAATATATTAAAAATAATGTATTAATTTGTTGAGAATAACAGGTTGAGAAAGAAGTCCGATTTTATGAAGAAACATGTTGAGATGGGGTGTTTCATCATCAGGAGCAACATGCTAGACAAGACATGTTGAGCCATTCAACATTGTGACTGGTTTGGGCTGGGTTGTTGGATCGGTTTAAGATTTAAAAGATGCAAAATATTTTGGGAATATTATGCTATCCTATGTGGCGCTGATTTATAGGTCTGGAATATTCAAGCTAAAATCAAGAAAAGTATTGACTTTCTAATTATGGAGATAAATTAGGGAAGTCATGATTGAAGACCTATTTTTATGCAGAAGTTTATGCAAATTTGTAGTAGCTGATATGTTATGATTTGAAGCCCAAATCAAGTGGGAAAAGGTTATAAATAGAAGATTATTAACCTAGAAAAGGTACCAGTCAAAGATGCAAATTTTAGATTATTAGGGATGAGTTTGTAAGCCACTCTCTAGGAGAGTTGGTATTTGTGAGCCTCTCTAATATCATGTTGATAGAAGAGTAGGGCCGTTCCTTAAGTTGTAAGGTTCTGTTGTTCATTCTTAAGATTTTAAGCATGGAATGTATATTGTTCTTGGATGAAGCTTTAAAGCAAATCCAAATGTGTTGATTAGTCAAGAGTCTTGACTAAATTTTATGGTTGTTAGACATCACTAAGGTGATTTAGTAAGTGAGATGGATATTTCTTATATTTAGGGAGTGTTGTACCCCAATTTTTCCCCCTAAGATCCTTTCATCATACCATGTTGATTCAATCACAATAAGATCACATTAGGTTTCTTGGTTCTCCTCCCTATCTTTAGCTTTTCTCTTTGAGGAATCACCAAGCACCTTGACTTGTTTTCTTTTGTGATCATGAATGTTTTGTCTTGATTTTCTTTCTAATTAACAAAATGAAATTCGGGTTTGTCTTACCTGTTAATAATGTAGGTAAAGGCAATGTGGCTTAGCAAGTTGATCCATGGGTTCATGAGTTTATTTCCATGCCCTAGTTAATAAAGCTTGAGAAGTTCAAACCTTACCATTGAATTTGTTTTGGAAGAAATGGCATGGCAAGGTTATTTTGGTTCACCACATTTATAGGTTATCAAATTTGATCCAAAAAGTACAAGGGGTTGATTGAAGAAATAGTCATGTTTGGACAAGACTTTATTCCATTTGGTCATAAGTGCATATTTCTATAAATTCTCAAGATATGGAAGTGGTTTTGGTGGCTATGAGTTCCCATTTTCATTATCAACAACTTCTATTTACAAAGCATTTGTCTTGGTACAAGAAGTTTGTTCAAAATTGTCAAAGTTCCTCAAGGCATTTTTCTTGATCTAGGAGCTAGGGTTTTAAATTTTAAAGAAGCATATCTTGCTCATCTTTTGGTATTTTGGAGTGATTCCAAATACATACTTATCTTCAAAAGGTTATAAACAAATCACTTCAAAAGTTCAAAGGAGTTTTCATGTGGAAGAAACTTGATGATGAAGAAATATTACAAGTCCTCCAGATGAATCCCCATTTTCCTATGTGTGACTTCAAATGATCATAACTTGGTCAATTTTTATCACCTTGATCCCACTATTTTTCCACAATTATCTTTAGGATGTGAACTTTATGCCTTCTTTTATGTACAGAGTGAGAAAATGGATGGAAGTTGCCTTATGGATACAAAAGATTATAGGTCATTTCATGATATTTTTTTGCCAACTTCAACAATTCATAACTCTCTCAATTTTTGGAGATTTTGAACGGTTCAAGTTTCAAAATGTCATTCAAGAGATAATTTCATGCCATATTTTTTTGTCAAGAGCAAAATCCAAGTGGAAGGCCATGTTTGGATACAAGACATTATAGGTCACTTTTGAAGAAAAAATTGAAATATTTCTAAGTATGGAAAGTCAACCCTTTTTCTCCAACTTTGACTCAACACAACTTCCAGCTCAAACATCCATTTGATTCCATTATTTTTCCATTACAAAGCTTGTACCTCATCTTTCTAAAGCAGCAAGAATCATGCCCTAAGACCCCTTGAGCTTAGAATGCCATGATTTTGAAGTTGGTAACTTGGAACTGAAGTTTTCCCATAGGTCAGAATTTGAAGTCTTTGTTTTGGCTTCTAATCACAAGTTTTCCACGCGTTTATGCCTCTAAACATGTTTAATGAAGTTCCATAATGGATTAGCAAAACAAAACGCGCGTTTTGGATGAGTTTTGATCAAATTGGAAGTCACACTTTTCTTGTTTGCAACTTCACATGATTTCCCTCCAAACTTCATCATTTCACATGCTTGGACATTCCATTTGATTCCCTATAAATAGATGGTCATCCCCCATTCATTTCCTCAAGCTTGTATAGCCAGAATTACCCTGCCAAACTTGTTCCATAAATCAAAATTCAGCAACTTCGAAATCTATTCTCAAGCCTTTTTCAATCCAATTTTTCCATCAATTCACCTTCCATGATCTTCTCTGAAGCTAACCATATAATTACATTCAAGAATCGTGCCCTATATTGCTCCATAGAAGTCCAGTTTCAGAGCTCTGCAACTCAACTTTAATAGGTAGATTCCTTCATCAATTTTTCAAAACTTTGATATCATTGTGATGCTCTCATTTCCCTGGTTCTATTCGCAACACTTTCTTTTTACTGGAAACACATTTTGACCATGAAATTTCAAATCCCTTTTCAAAACTTTCCTTCCAAATTTCTTGAGCTACGATTTATATAAATTTGTCGCGAGGGTGTGGTTGTCTTCGTCTTGAAGAGACGAAACGAATGGCATAAGTCTCGTGCTCTAATTTTACAGATTGAGCAACTTGGTTTTCAGACTGGCTGGAGGTTAAATATGACCAACGTGTCATCCTTCAACCAATGAAACAACGCCATTTGGATTTTTTTGAATTTCTGATTTACATTTGATTCAGTGCTTTATTCACTAATGACCATGATATGCACAGCGCACCAGATCCTTTGGATTTGATTACTAATGCGTTTTGAATCTCATCCAATGCTCCACATATTTTTTAGTTTTCTTTTCTTTTCTGATTTTTATATTTAATTGTTTTAAACTTCAAAAAATCATAGAAAATTCATTTTAAGTCCAAAAAATCTGAAAAAATTATGAAAAATATTTTTGATCATTCTCTTTCTGATTTTTATTTTTTCACAATTTAATTTTGTGTTTTGGTATTTTTTATAAATTTTCTCTTTATTTGATTTATTTTAAATGTTTAAAAATACTTTTATGTATTTTTAAATTCTGAAGAAAAAAAATGGAATGATCCAATGATATTGTGACAAATATTGGTGACCTCACTTATTTTTTATTTCTGACTTTGTTATTTTTTATCATTTTTGGTTTATTTTACTCATTTCTTTTAATTTTAAAAAATAGTTTCTGACTTTAAAAAATTACCAAAAAATTCATAAAATCATTTGAGTCCTTTTCTTGTTTTTCTATGGTCTTACTTTTTATTTATTGATTAATTTGAACATAGTTGATATTTTTCTCTTTTATTTCTATTTTAAAACATTTTTTTAAAACCTTTTTTTTGTATATTAAATGTAATATTATTTTGTGACTATTTTCTGGCTGATCTTGGATTAAATTTTTGATCATGAACTTTATTAACATCATTGGATCCATAGTGTTGAGTCTAACTCCACAAAAATAGATGAATGATTTTAATAATAGTTTGATTAAATTTAATTCAAAAGTGGTTTGTATATTCTCTCTCATCCCTCTTCATTTCATCCCTTTCTTATTGCACTAAGTGTTATTGGAGCATGATCTATATGTAAGATTAAGATTGCGCCTAAGAGGGGGGGTGAATTAGGTGATGGTCGATTTTTGACTTATTTTATACTTTCTGGTTTTGATTTAGTGCTTTGAAAACTGTAAAGTGCAGAAAGTAAAGAGACACGGAGAATTATCCTGGTTCCTTCCACAACCCGGAAGTACGTCCAGTCCCCTTGCAAACACGCAAGAGATTTTACTATATTGTTAGAACTTTTACAAGACTCTTCCTAGTCTTATCCACTAAAGAACCTAACAAATAACCAAGAACACCCTCTTGGATTTCCAATAAGTCTAATGAGAACAATCCTCTCAAAAGATACCTCTTGTTTCCAATAATGGACAACAAGGAACAAAAGTAATCTAATACTTAATTCCAACAATCCTGGAAATAAGTTACACTTTGTATGTTTTTATGAAGTATGATTTCTTGAAAGATGTTGATCACTTAGAGTGACTTCTTTGAAGTTTCTTCTTTCTTCTCTTGTAAGCAATTCAAACTGTAACACAATGGTTAGATAATGCTCAAAGATTTCTGTTCTTTATATGTGTGAAAGTGCAGAAAATCTTTGTTCTTAAAAGTTAAGAAATATGAAGTTTGAATATTTTACAAAGTTCAGATTTTATTGCAAGAGAAGAGTTGTTTTTGATTTTGAGAATATTTTGTAATATATAGTAATCAAGATACCTTTCCAAAAGGACACTTTTCTGTTTGTAAAACTTGACAAGATGCAATGTTTGATCATGCAACTATTGGAGAAAAGGTATGAAGGATATCTTGAAACCATTTCAGATTTTTCAAAATTTTCAATGTGCAAATCGATTAACATAACATGCAAATCGATTGCACGTGTTTGTAACGTTCAGAATTTCAAAAAGTTTGAAGTGTAAATCGATTAGCATGTTGTGTCAATCGATTTACATGTGTTAAAAAATCAGTTTGTTCTGTGATCAATCGATTTACACAACCTGTAAATCGATTGCTGGCAGGAGCAAACAGTTTTTTGAAAAAGCATGTGTAAATCGATTTACACAAGATGTTAATCGATTTACAGCAGAGAAAAACTTAAAAATTGTTTTGAAATATAATTGAAGTGATGTGGCAAGTGTGTATATCATTTTTGAGCATTTCTAATCAATGTAGTTTAATTGAGAATTGATATACTTGATTGCTTGCCAAGTTCCTTGAAGCTTTGAGTGAATGATGCTTTAAGATGATTTCCACTACTTTTCCTTCTTTCCATAATGCTTGTTTGTCTTTCATCAAACTAGCTTGTTTGTCTTTCATCAAAACTAAAGTTGAGTTGAGGCTTGAGATTACATTCTCCCCCTTTTTGATGATGACAAACCATTTTCCTTTATGTGTTGATCAGAATTTGAGCAAAAGGTGTTTTCTCCCCCTGAGAAGATTTCTCCCCCTATGGAGAAAAAGCTTTGAAAGTTTGCTCTGTAAAGACAATGAAAACAAACAACCATAAAGTGCTATTACATCCTTCTCCCCCTTTGACATTATCAAAAAGAAGGGAAAGATGCAACAAGAGAGTATACCAGAAAGAAATGTATAGGAACATGAATGAAACACACAAAACTTTCAAGATTATCGAACAAAATTTTAAGAACACAATACATAAGATGAACAGAATAAAACAAGACAAAATCCATAATGATACTTATACTAAGAATTGAATAACATTGATCAAGAACATTTTTTAGAAAGGTCCTTGATAAGGAAATTGTTGTTGAAGAGGTGGTTCGGTGTATTGAGGAGGCGGAGGTGCAGGATTGGTTGGGTCGTATGGAGGGATATGAAGATGTGAATAAAGATATGAAAATTGTTGGTTCACATCATTCTGAAAAGCATCTATCCGAGATGAGGTAGAGTCATTTATCTCCGTCCATCGAGCATTGATGTTAGAATTCAGAGAAGCAAACTGTTGCGTCATGAAATCCATAACATCTTGATTTGTGGGACCAGAAGCAGCAGCAGCAGGAACTTCATGGTCTTCTTCATCTGCATTTTGACCTTCATCGCCGACCACATCTTCTCCAATGTAAGTTATGGTTTTTGCTTCAGCATTGAAATGAACACCCATCCTTGAATCAACATTTTTGATGGAGATCCTAGTGGAGATTGGATCCATTTCAATTCGCTCAAATCCAGTGAAATCTATATCATAAGCTTCCATAATCCTTGTAATGAAATATGCATATGGTAGAAAGGTGGCCCTTGCGGCAACTTTTAGCATATGCATCACAATCAATTTTGCCCAATTGACCGGGATTCCATTTTTCCTTGCATAGATGATTTGAAGCTCTAGGTCGGTCACCGTACAATGATTCCCTGCTCTAGGAAACAAAATATACACCAGAAAGTAGTGAAACAACCTATCATCAATATGGAAATTTCCAGCACTCCATGTGTCCCTAGCTGGAGTAACCCCGCCAAGACTGCGAATTCGCTTGGCACGGTATTCAGATTCTGATAACCTTCCAATGCTATAGAAAAATTCTCGCTTCTGATAGTTTTCCCAAGCAGCATCTTCTGGATCATAGAGGGTACTTCCAGAATATGGAATGTTCAAGATTCTGCCAAGAGTTTTGGAGTACAGAGGGATTCTTTTTCCAAGGACATATGTATAACATTTGTTGTTGTCATAGCACATGTTGCTGTAGAAAATTTTAACCAGATCCGGGTAATAGAAACCATGTGAAGATATTAATGGTTCTAACCCATAAGCAATGAAATCTCTTTGAAATGAGAAGCATTCATCTGGAAAAGTAGATAACATACCAAACTTTGGAGTAGAGACGATTTTCTTTTGAAAATGCTTGAGGAATCTGTCCCGCTGTGGATCCGTGAGGTACTCGAGCACAGAGTTTTCAGATGATGACGAAGCTGGCTTCTTTCCTTTCTCTGAGGCAGAGGCTTTTCTCTTGGGAGCCATGGATCTTGTTAGGGTTTTGAAAAGAGAGATATAGAGTTCTTTTGTGTTGTTATGTGAGAGAGTGTGTTGGTGTTATGAGATTAAATAGTATAGTAGGGTAAGTGAGGTTTTATGAGGTTTTAATTTTGTAATTTTGGTCAAGGTTTCATTGATTGGGCAATAGAAAGGTGGGAGGTTGAGAGACAATGAATGTTTGACCAATGTATTAAAAGCTCATTACAAGTATCACATGTTAAAACAAAATACATTGCATAGAGAAAATTCATAAAAATGCTTCAGATTCTGTGGTAAATCGATTTACCCCTTGGTTAAATCGATTTACACAGAACATTTTTCATAAAAAGTAATTTTCGTTCAGTGGTAAATCGATTTACATGTTGTGTAAATCGATTTACACACAAGATTTTATTAAAAAAATGATTTGCTTCAGTAGTAAATCGATTGACATATGGTGTAAATCGATTTACTTAAAGAGAAAATTTAAAAAATCATTATTTTTAACATTTGAAACAATGTCTAACCACATATATATGTACATTAGGGTATAGTTAAGGATTGAGTGCACCTTAAATATCTTGTTCATCGAGGATTCCAAGTTCACGACGAATTTTGAAAAATGCATCCTTTGCAAGTGGTTTTGTGAAGATGTCCGCGAGTTGATTTTGAGTGTCCACAAATGTGATCTCGACATCTCCTTTGAGTACATGGTCTCGGATAAAATGATGTCTGATGTCAATGTGTTTCGTCCGGGAATGCATAACTGGATTTTTCGTAATATTGATCGCGCTTGTGTTATCACATCGAAGAGGAATGCATCCAAGGTTTACTCCATAGTCAAGTAATTGTTGTTTTAGCCAAAGAATTTGAGCGCATCCACTTCCAGCCGCAATGTATTCTGCTTCGGCAGTGCTGAGAGCTACGCTTGCTTGCTTTTTGCATGACCATGAAACCAAGGCATTTCCAAGAATGTGACATGTTCCACTTGTACTTTTGCGATCAGTTTTGCAACCTGCATAGTCAGCATCAGAATAACCAACTAGATTGCACATACTACCTTTTGGATACCATAATCCGACGTTGGTTGTTCCTTTGAGATATTTTATTATGCGCTTGACTGCTGCAAGGTGAGACTCTTTAGGATTGGCTTGATATCTTGCACATAGGCAAACGCTGAACATAATGTCAGGTCTACTTGCTGTTAAATAAAGGAGTGAGCCAATCATTCCACGATACTTAGTTATGTCAATAGAATTTCCTGATTCATCTGGGTCAAGATAGGTGCCGGATCCCATAGGAATTGCACTTTCTTTGCTACTTTCCATCTCAAACTTCTTTATAAGGTCTTTGCAATATTTTGATTGGTTTACGAAGATACCATGTTTGAGTTGCTTAATTTGAAGACCAAGAAAGAAATTCAATCTTCCCATCATAGACATCTCAAACTCTCCTTGCATCATAGACGAAAATTCCTTGCACATATTTTGGTTAGTTGAACCGAAAACAATATCATCTACATAGATTTGTACAAGTAAGGTATGATGATTAACATTTTTTATGAAGAGAGTGGTATCAACTTTACCCTTTACAAACCCTTTTTCACATAGGAATGCGCTTAGTCTATCATACCAAGCCCTTGGTGCTTGCTTCAGCCCATAGAGAGCTTTCTTCAGTTTGAAGACATGATTAGGATGTTTGAAGTCTTCAAATCCGGGAGGTTGCTTTACATAGACTTCTTCATTTATGAATCCGTTGAGAAATGCGCTTTTTACATCCATTTGAAAAAGTTCAAAGTCCAATGAGCATGCATATGCAAGTAATAGTCTTATTGCTTCCAAACGTGCTACCGGAGCAAAAGTTTCTTCAAAATCAATTCCTTCCTCTTGGTTGTATCCTTGAGCAACTAGTCTTGCCTTGTTTCGAGTGATTATTCCATTTTCATCCATCTTGTTTTTGAAAACCCATTTGGTTCCAATGATACGTTTATTTCCTGGATTAGGAACAAGTTCCCAAACTTCATTCCGCTCGAATTGGTTTAACTCTTCTTGCATGGCAAGGATCCATTGATCATCTTCTAGTGCTTGAGCCACTTTAGTAGGTTCAACTTGAGATACAAACGCCATATTTAAGCATGCATCCTTAAGATTTAGCCGAGTAGATACTCCTTTGCTAATATCTCCAATTATATTGTCAATTGGATGATCACGATGAGTTCTCCATTCTTGAGGAAGATCATCATCATTTTCATTTTGATGTGAAAGTTCATGTGTTTGTTCCGGATTGACAATTTTGCCATCTCCGCAGGAAATCTCATGAGATAGATCTATAGAATCATCATCATTACAAATAACAACTTCCTCCTTGGAGGTGTTAGATTCATCAAAAGAAACATGCATTGATTCTTCTATAGTTAAAGTTCTTTTATTGTAAATTCTAAAAGCTTTGCTAGAAAGGGAGTAACCAAGAAAGATACCTTCATCCGATTTTTCATCGAACTTACCGAGATTGTCTTTGTCGTTGTTAAGGACAAAACATTTGCACCCGAAAATATGAAAGTGAGAGATATTTGGTTTTCTTCCTTTGTAGATCTCATATGGAGTTTTCTTTAGTATAGGTCTTATGATCACGCGATTGCTTACATAACATGCCGTGCTTACCGCATCCGCCCAAAAATATTTAGGCAAACTTGAGTCACTTAGCATGGTTCTAGCAAGTTCCACCAAAGACCTATTTTTCCTTTCAACTACTCCATTTTGTTGTGGAGTTCTTGGTGCTGAAAAATTGTGGAAGATCCCATTTTCTTCACAAAATTCTTCAAATAGACTGTTTTGGAACTCTCCACCGTGATCACTTCGGATTGATGTTATCTTTGATGACTTCTCATTTTGAACTTGTTTTGCATATCTCTTGAATGCCTTGAATGCTTCATTCTTGTGTACTAAAAACAAAGTCCAAGTGAAACGGGAAAAATCATCTACAATAACTAATGCATAAATGTTACCTCCGAAGCTTCTTGTTCTAGATGGACCAAAAAGATCCATGTGCAACAATTGAAGTGGTCTTGTTGTTGAAACCACATTCTTTGGTTTGAAAGTTGATTTGGTCTGTTTGCCCTTTTGGCATGCACTACATAATTTGTCTTTGATGAACTTCATCTTTGGTAGACCAATAACTAAGTCATGCTTAACCAATTTGTTCAAGTGCTCCATGTGAATGTGAGCAATCCTCTTATGCCATAACCAAGCGTCATTGTTGTTTACCATAAGACATTGTACCTTCATAGACAAATCATCTAGAGTAATCACAAAAATATTGTTAGATCTTATACCTTTGAGTTTTACCTCATTGGTTGCCTCATCCATAATAAGGCATTCTTCTTTGTTGAATTTGATCTTGAACCCTCTATCGCAAAGTTGACTTATGCTAAGAAGGTTGTGCTTTAATCCTTCAACATAGAGAACATCCTCAATTTGAATGGATGGAGGTGTGCCAACTATTCCAACGCCAAGAATCTTTCCTTTGGTGTTGTCTCCATAGGTGACATACCCTTTGGCTTTATGTACTAGATATGAAAATTGGTGTACATCTCCTGTCATATGCTTTGAACATCCACTATCAAGATACCAATCATTTGAAGTGGATTTCAAGCATACCTCTTCTTCATTGTCGGAGTGATGCGATGCCATTAAGGCTAAGTTTGCACATTCGTCGCTTTCTGATTCCGATGAACTGCTCATATCATTATCTTCCCATGCTATGTAGGCTTTCTTTTGTTTTGAGTCCTTTCCTTTGAATCCATTTTTCTTTGGGAGATTTGGACAGTTTGGCTTGATGTGTCCTTGCTTTCCACATTCATAACATGAGACATCTTGAGTTGATGTGGAGGCTTCTCTTTTCTTGAAGTGCTTTCTCTTATGTGCATGAGATCCGCCTTTGTCATTTCTGCCAAAAAACTTTCCAAGTCTTTTCACTAGAAGCATGAAGTTTTCATCTTCTTCCGGATTGTCTTCTTTTACCACTTCTTTTGAATCAATTTTTAAGGCAATGTTTTTGGACTTCTTTTCTAGATTCTCATGTTTTTCAAGTCTACCGAGTTCCGTTTCGTATTCTTGAAGTTTGCCGAATAATGTAGCGGAAGTCATTGCGGAGAGACTCTTCTTTTCCGAGATTGCCGTTACCTTTGGTTGCCATTCCCTAGTCAATGATCTAAGGATTTTCAAGTTGAGTTCATCATTTGGCAGGGTTTTACCAAGAGCAATTAAGTGATTTGTCAAATGCACAAATCTCTTTTGTAAGTCAAGAATGGATTCTCCGGGCTGCATTCGAAATAGTTCATATTCTTGACTCAAGGTATTTAGCCTTGATCTTTTTACTTCAGCCGTTCCTTCATGAGTTTGAACCAAGGTATCCCAAATTTCCTTTGCTGTTGTGCAGTTTGAGACACGAAAAAATTCGTCCATACTGAGAGCACCTTGAAGAAGGTTTATTGCCTTTTTGTCATAGAGAACTTTCTTTTTATCATCGTCGTCCCATACAGTTTTGGGCTTTGCAGACCCAACGCCATTGATTACCGTTATTGGGATAAATGGACCATTTTCAACAGCATCCCATACTTCCTCTCCGTGTGCTTCTAAATGCGCCTTCATGCGTATTTTCCAAAAATCAAAATATTCACCACAAAATAGAGGAGGCTTGTTGTTACTACCACCATCTCTGAAAACTGGTTGATGATTTGCGGAAGCCATTCTGGATCTCTAGGAGCAGGTTACCTATAACCTGCTCTGATACCAATTGTAAGATTAAGATTGCGCCTAAGAGGGGGGGTGAATTAGGTGATGGTCGATTTTTGACTTATTTTATACTTTCTGGTTTTGATTTAGTGCTTTGAAAACTGTAAAGTGCAGAAAGTAAAGAGACACGGAGAATTATCCTGGTTCCTTCCACAACCCGGAAGTACGTCCAGTCCCCTTGCAAACACGCAAGAGATTTTACTATATTGTTAGAACTTTTACAAGACTCTTCCTAGTCTTATCCACTAAAGAACCTAACAAATAACCAAGAACACCCTCTTGGATTTCCAATAAGTCTAATGAGAACAATCCTCTCAAAAGATACCTCTTGTTTCCAATAATGGACAACAAGGAACAAAAGTAATCTAATACTTAATTCCAACAATCCTGGAAATAAGTTACACTTTGTATGTTTTTATGAAGTATGATTTCTTGAAAGATGTTGATCACTTAGAGTGACTTCTTTGAAGTTTCTTCTTTCTTCTCTTGTAAGCAATTCAAACTGTAACACAATGGTTAGATAATGCTCAAAGATTTCTGTTCTTTATATGTGTGAAAGTGCAGAAAATCTTTGTTCTTAAAAGTTAAGAAATATGAAGTTTGAATATTTTACAAAGTTCAGATTTTATTGCAAGAGAAGAGTTGTTTTTGATTTTGAGAATATTTTGTAATATATAGTAATCAAGATACCTTTCCAAAAGGACACTTTTCTGTTTGTAAAACTTGACAAGATGCAATGTTTGATCATGCAACTATTGGAGAAAAGGTATGAAGGATATCTTGAAACCATTTCAGATTTTTCAAAATTTTCAATGTGCAAATCGATTAACATAACATGCAAATCGATTGCACGTGTTTGTAACGTTCAGAATTTCAAAAAGTTTGAAGTGTAAATCGATTAGCATGTTGTGTCAATCGATTTACATGTGTTAAAAAAATCAGTTTGTTCTGTGATCAATCGATTTACACAACCTGTAAATCGATTGCTGGCAGGAGCAAACAGTTTTTTGAAAAAGCATGTGTAAATCGATTTACACAAGATGTTAATCGATTTACAGCAGAGAAAAACTTAAAAATTGTTTTGAAATATAATTGAAGTGATGTGGCAAGTGTGTATATCATTTTTGAGCATTTCTAATCAATGTAGTTTAATTGAGAATTGATATACTTGATTGCTTGCCAAGTTCCTTGAAGCTTTGAGTGAATGATGCTTTAAGATGATTTCCACTACTTTTCCTTCTTTCCATAATGCTTGTTTGTCTTTCATCAAACTAGCTTGTTTGTCTTTCATCAAAACTAAAGTTGAGTTGAGGCTTGAGATTACACTATATATCATGTCTCAAAACAAATGGTGCATAGATTGCTATTGACCGGCCCCAAAATAGGTGTGACTTCTATATAAGTCCATTTACAATTGCTTAAAATAGCGCTAAATTTTGTCTCGATTCGAATAAATGATCATCCGTGGCCCAAACTTATGTTTGCAAGCCCAAGCATGTTAATTTGATCTCTTTGATCCAATAACCTTGAGATTCATTGTGTGGAGGCTTTGGTTCTACCAATCCTCTAATGGATCTACAACACCTTTGGTCAACGCGGATCACTTAAACATCGTTGATCATTAAATGGTACTTATGATGATTCCAAATGGATGATATACTTGACAAAAAGCAAATGCAACTTGTTGTGTGGAGTCTTTGGTTCTACCAATTCTATAATGAGTTCCAAATGCAAGTTTCAAGATGGTCATCCAACTAACCACTAATCATTAATAATTGACTTTATCCTGTATTTTTATTATATGCCCCTTTTATTTTTATGCACTATTTACTTTTAGCATTTAAATTTCATGTCATTTTCATCTTTGCTCATTTGAGCATTTACTTTCTTGTCATTTTTATTTTTCTCACTTGAGCTTTTCTTTTCTTTTCTTAAGATACTTAATAATCAATATGAACCATAAAATCCTTAATGATACTTGGACTATTTGGTTACTATCCTTGGCATTATGGAGCATTGGACTTCTTGGACTTAGGATTAGAAACCTTGGCCTATGATTGGAGACCTTGTGACCTTACCTGATTATTTTGTCTGGAGCTCTTGAGGTTTACCTTAAGACATTGGGTTGTTTGTTTGTTTTGTGTGCAGGTTATTGTGATTACACTCTTTGTTTATAATCTGGAATTCACCCGTATACAACCGTTACTCTGCCCAATTTTTTATGAAGACTTAATACACTCGAAGTTTGGTTCTCACAAGAGGTCTAGTATCTTTGCTTGCTTGGTTTCGATCCAAAGAATGGGAATTCTATCTTGGCTCATAATGTCAATTATTGGCTTTTTTCGGTTAGATGGTTCTTATCCCTAGCTTTTATTTTATGCCTTTAGGATAGTCTCTTCTTCTTCTCCCATCTTCTTTAATTTCAAAAATCTTCTCCCTCCTTTTTGAAAACTCTTCTTGTTTTTAAACTTGAACTATTTTCATAATAAACTTGGACTTAGGTCCATGCATTTTCAAAAACCTTTTCATAAGCAAACTTCAATCAACTTAATAATACTTTGACATTTTTTGTGAGAAGACTAAAAGTCATTCAATTTCATTTCAAATCATTTTTGCCACTTTGGCTTTCTTATTTTAAAACCTTTCTCAAAAGATTGGACTCTTGTCAATCCTTGTAATAATGCAAACAACTATACTTCTACAATATGTAGTGAAGAGAGATATTTTCCACTTGGGTGTTGAGTGAGGCATGGTTGATTTTAAAATACAAGCCATATCCTCCACTTTGAGATGATGTAAATTCTCCTTTCTCATGATTGTGGGTAGTAGGTATGTTTTCCACACAGACAATGACGATGATGTTTTATCTCATAAAAATTAACCAACACACTTACATTTTAAAACTTTAAAAGAGGAACTACATGTACCCTGATCCCTCATTGCACGGAAGGTGGTACGTAGGCACTAAAGGTTCGCAACTGCGGCTGGTGCATAAATCTTAAAAAATATATATTTCTTTTCTCACCTCCACCGTCTATTTTTACATAAAACATTTTTATAGCCAAAATATATAGATTTTACAAAGAGGTTCTTGCGGAGTACCATAGATGTTTAGGGTGCTGATACCTTCCCTTTGCATAACCAACCCCCTTACCTTGAATCTTTCCCCCTCTTTTGGGTTATTCGCTATTTTCCCTTTCCTTTGGAAACAATAAAGCGCGGTGACGATTTTTATTTTGATCTGTATAAGTTATGTCAATCCAATAGCTTTGTCTTAACATTTCTACCGCTACATAAAAATGGCGACTTCACTGGGGAAAGATTAACCTCTTGTTGGTCCATCCCTAAGTGGTTTGAGCCTATCTTTGTTTATATTTGTATATGTGTTATTGTTGTTTATGTGTTATATGTTGTATATATGTTTATCTGGATTTTTCTGGTTTTCAGGGTGCTTGGTGATTACTTATAAGTCCTATACCCGGACTTGGGAAAACTTTAAGATAGGACGGGCGGTATAGTCATGTTAACTTTGAGGGAGTAATCCCAAAAAAGGAGGCATGAGATCTCCACTCAGTGGAGGCCCCTTTGACTGTAGTGTCGTTTACCGAGTAATCAGGAAGACACACTGCTTTCGACCTGGGAGCGTGCTGAAGCTGAGGACCGTAGAATACCTAACCCATCTTGGCCTTTTAGGTGTAGTGCGGAAGCTATGATGGAGTAATCCGGAAATAGTTGTCACACGATGCTACGCTCGGACGAGTCTTTCTTGAGAATATTACTAATTACCGAGTTAATCAGGTAGTTGGTAGTATCCGAAGGAAGGATGTAGACTCTAGGAACCTCTAGAACCTTGTTCGGAAGGTGATAACTTTTAGACCAATACTTATGGGTAGTACCATCGACCTCATGCTCGTGACGTTGAACCTATGAACCCTATATGTGTGATCTTGTGTGTGATTGTTGCATCATGCATACATGCACTCATAGGCATCTTTTGAAGAGATCTTATTTCAAGGGATTTAAAAGTTGACCATTTGTGAATATCTCAGGTACTTTTTAACCATGGATTCTGGAAAGAGAAAGACCAGGACGTACAGTTTCAAGGATCCCAAGATAGATGAATTGATCAGTCTAATTCCTGAGATTGAGTGTTCTGCAGATTTTCAGAAGAAGTATGGATCCATCATTCCTCTCATGAAGCTGAAGATGAAGGAGGATATTCTCTCGACCTTGGTCCAGTTCTATGATCCGATGTATCATTGCTTTACTTTTCCCGACTATCAGTTGGTGCCTACACTAGATGAGTATTCTTATCTATTGGATTTACCTATTACCGATCGTATTCCTTTTACTGGCTTGGAGGATGAGCCAAAATCACATGAGATTGTTGCTTTGATCCATCTGGGGAAGTCTGAGGTTGAAGCCCATATGACTTCTAAAGGAGGGATTAGAGGATTACCAACTCAGTTCTTATTGGAGAAACCTCGCTATTTTGCCAGGATGAAGAGTACAATCGCTTTTGAGGCCATCTTTGCTCTACTTGCTTACGGGTTGTTCTTATTTCCTAATATGGACAAGTTTGTTGACATTAATGCTATCAGGATCTTCATGATCGGAAACCCAGTTCCTACATTGTTGGGTGATGCTTATTACTCTATTCATCTTTGAAATTCTTACCATAGAGGGATGATTATCTGTTGCATGCCTTTGTAGTACCGGTTGTTTATCTCTCATATGCCTCAGTCTGATGCTTTTTGGGATGTCAAGAAGGAACCCCGTTGGGCTCCTAAGATCATGGAACTTACTCACTCGGATATTGATTAGTATCATCGAGCTTACCAGGATATAGAGATTATTGGAAGTTGTGGTAGTTTCCCCAATGTACCTCTTCTTGGTACAAAGGGAGGAATTAACTATAACCTTGTTCTTGCACGACGACAGCTCAGTTATCCGATGAGGGATAAACCAAATAGTATTCATTTGAGTAGTTTCTTTCTGAAGGAGGGAGAAGACCATAGGGAAGCTAGGGAGCAGATTGCGAAGGCCTGACTTCACATTCATAAGAAGAGTAGGAAGGATTTGGGACCTAGGGGTGCTGTTTCTTTGGAGCCATATCTTCAGTGGGTCCAAACGAGAGCTATTCAGTTGAAGATGTCGTATTCCCTGGAAACACCTATGCTTGATTTGTTTATGAAGACCACTCCCCCTTATTGGATGATCTAGAAGAGCTACAACTTGCTTTAGTCATGATGCAACAGGAAAAGGATGCTTGGAAGAAAAAGTGCCAAACTTTAGAGATTTCTTATAGAGCAGATTTGAAGGAGAAAGAAGACTTGATTGAGATTATCGAGAGACGGGTTGTAGAGACGATGGAGAGACAAGGGGGTTTATTTTCTCCTAAGCCTCAGTCAGATGCCATTTTCTCACTCTCTGATTCAGGTGATTGGAAGGAGGTTGCCACCAGATATGCGGAAGAAAACCAGAGGTTGAAGGCTCAGATTGCCAGGCTCATAGGGAAGCGCCAGCGTATAGAGTGATCTCCATCAGCTTTACTTCTCAGGGTTTTAGATTTTATTTTCATCTTGTACTTGGGATCATTGAAACTTGTAATTCATTTTAGATTTGTTATAATAAAATGTTTCAGTATTTCAAATGCGTTATTACTTTGATATTTGCGATATGTCCATAAATTTTAAATCCCTTGAAATATTAAATAATGAAATAAAATCATGTGCATTGCATATCATGCATTATATTGCACATATTTCTTGCATTTGTTATGCATAGCCAGGTGTCTTACCAAGCTTCTTTACTTCATTCAACAAGATGACTCACCACTACAACACTCGGGCTAATCTTAGAAGAAAGATGGACAACTTAGAACAAGAGAATCGCGAGCTGCGCGAGGAAGTTTCTTCTTTGAAGGCCAGCATGGCCAATCTTACTGCTCTGATGGAATCTCTGGTGGCTGCTCAGAATCAGCCACCGAGTGTTCAACCTCAGCCAACAAGGGTTACTACTGAAGCTCCGGTTGTTACGGTATCTGCTACTACAATTGTTGTTCAAATTCGCATGCCTCAAGGTTACCCTTGGGGAATGCCAGAGAATTTTGCGCCTGAAAGTTTCAACCTTGGTCCTCAAGATACTCTAATTGTTCAGACTATTGTTACTCTGGCACCTCATGTGGTGCATGCTGCTCCTGTTGCACCTCCTTTGGTGAATATGGTTCTGTTTGTTAACGATGATGTATGTCGTCCTTTCCCTCCACCGAGTGAAGACTTGGGTCTTTATGACAGAATGGATGATTTTCAAGAGTAATTCGACAGGATGTAGAGGGAGATGAAGGCCCTCAGGGGAAAAGAGTTATTCGGGAAGAATGTGAATGAGTTATTCTTGGTCCTGAATGTTAAGATACCTGCTAAGTTTAAGGTCCCGGAGTTTGAGAACTACAAGGGAAACACCTGCCCTCGTGCTCATCTGGTGATGTATGTAAGGATAATGTCAACCCATACTGATGATCAGCGTCTGTTGATTCACTTTTTTCAGGATAGTTTGACTGGTGTTGCGCTGAAGTGGTATATAAGTTTGGACAGTGTTAACATCCATACTTTCAATGATTTGGGAGAATTTTTCATCAAACAATACAAGTACAATGTGGACATGGCGCCTGACCGTGATCAACTCAGGGCCATGGTTCAGAAAGACATGGAATCATTCAAAGAATATGCATGGAGATGGCGTGAGGTAGTCGCCCAAGTGATTTATCCCATGGAAGAGAAGGAGATGAATAAGATTTTCTTGAAAACTCTGGGTGCTTTCTACTACTAGAGGATGGTAGCCAGTGCGCCAAGTGACTTTACTGAAATGGTAGGAATGGGTATCCGCTTAGAAGAGGCTGTAAGAGAGGGCCATTTAATGAGAAGTGAAGGATCTAGAGGTGTGAAGAAGCCATCTTATGGGTTTACTAAGAAGAAGGAATGGGATGTGAATGCTATTATGCAATAGAGGAGGGTTAATACTCCTAGAAGTAATTATCAGCGTCATCAGCAAGTCGCCTCAGTTACTCCAGTTGTGGGTGCAGCTCCAACTACTGCTACTTATCAAAGACCGTCCCAGCAGGGGAATCAAGGGTATAATCAGAGAAGGGAGATTTATGACACTATTCCTATGAGCTATAAAGAGTTACTACCGGCATTAATTCAGAAGAAGTTGGTTCAGACCTGACCGCCTCCCGTTGTACCATCACCATTGCCTTGGTATTACAAGGCAGACTAAACATGTGCTTTTCATCAGGGAGCACCAGGGCGTAATGTTGAGAATTGTTATCCTTTGAAGGCTGAGGTGCAAAAATTGGTGAAGTCTGGTATTCTATCTTTCAAGGATGTGGGCCCTAATGTGAAAGACAATCCTCTACCCAAGCATGGAGGAGTAAATAGGGTGAATATGGTGGCCAGTTGTCGAGGCGACTTCTGGATTTTTGATATTAATCTGGCTAGAGGATATTTGGTGAAAATGCATGCAGACCTCTGTGAATTTAGCTACTATACACATAACCATTCCGGTTGTGCTATTTGCAGTACAGACATATAGGGTTGCGATAAGATAAAGGCTGATTTACAGGAGATGATGGATGATGGCCTCATCCATATAATCAGGCCTAGGGAAGAGTATGAAGTGGAGGTGAATATCGTTTCTGGATGTCCTGGAGAATTCAGAATTTTTGATGTAGAGTATATGAATGAGGATCTTGTGCAATTGCATGCTACTTTATGCCATATGGCTGGTCAGGTAGAACACCAGTATGGGTCTTGCCGAATTTGCTTCCGGGACTCCCGAGGATGTTCAATCGTGAAGAAAGGTGTTCAGTTGTTGTTAGATAATGGAACTATCAAGGTTACAAGTCAAAGGGATAATTACCATGAAGTTGATTTGATTGAGGTTTGCTTGACTGAAGAAGAGTCGGATGAAGAGTCGGATGAAGAGTATGCCTCTGCAGATGAGTATTTCTCCTCAGATGAGGATTTATTTTCTAGAAATGACTCAATAATGATTGATTGTGTTGAAGAAGAGGTAAACGTCATTGTACCTTGTTTTGGGGCACCCGCCTATCTTGAAGTTGAATATTATAGCAAGCCAGTTGTTGCCCCATTGGTGATTAGTTTTCCGAGTCCTATCCCCTACAAGTCAGATAAGGTTGTACCCTACAAATACAATGCTACAATCTTAGAGGATAGAGTGGAAGTTCCCATCCAGCCAATGCCTGATGTTGGAAATATTGCTGAAAATAGCAGGGTGACCCACAGCGGTCGTGTGTTTGCACCAATTGGTCGAGGAGATGTTAGTGCTGGAAAGAAAATTGCTAAGAGTGTTGAACCCAAGAAGGCTACGGGAGAATCTAGTGGAGCTACGTTAGAGAAAGAAGTGGATGATATTTTGAAGATAATCAAGATGAGCGACTACAGAATTGTATATCAGCTACTGCAGACTCCTTCAATATCTATCTTGGATTTATTGATGAACTCCTCTGCTCACAGAGAATCTCTGATGAGGGTACTGGATCAAGATTTTATGGAAAGTGACATGCCAATATACCAATTTAATAGCGTAATAGGGAACATTACGTCATGTAATAACTTGAGTTTCTGCGGTGATGAATTTCCAGATGAAGGAAGGAATCACAACCTGGCCCTTCACGTCTCTATGAATTGCAAGAATGATTCACTATCCAATGTGCTGATTGATAATGGATCTGCTTTGATTGTTATACCGAGGAGCACTCTTATGAAGTTGAAACATCAAGGAACGCCTATGCGCCCGAGTGGCATCATTATGAAAGCGTTTGATGGATCAAGGAAATCATTTATTGGTGAAGTGGACTTGCCTATTCATATAGGACCACATTTGTTTCAGATAACTTTCCAGGTTATGGACATTGTTCTCGCTTATAGTTGTTTGTTGGGACGGTCGTGGATTCATGAGGCAGAGGCTGTCACTTCAACTTTACACCAGAAACTGAAATTTGTACGTGAAGGGAAAGTAGTAATCATAAATGGGGAACAGGCATTATTGATATCTCATTTGTCCTCTTTCAGCATTGTAGAGGCGAATGAAGCTGCTGTTGGAAGCCAGATCCAAGCCTTATCCATTAACAACATAAGAGGAAATGAGAATTCCATGGTTTCGCTTAGGGATGCGCAGCAAGTTGTGCGTAAGGGTCATAGTGAAGTTTGGGGACAAATTGTGCATCCACCTGTAAACAAGAACAAAGTCGGCTTGGGGTTCTCTGTGAAGAATGACAAAGGTAAGAGCATGAAGCTGAAGTCTGTTGTAGGCAAGTATCAAGACATCTTCTGTAGCGAGGTTATCTTCATCCAACTGTTTCCGGGATTAATGCAATTGTGGAAGATGAAGCAGAGTAGGAAATGTCTAATTATGTGATGCATGGAGTTAGAGTTCATAAATGGATCACCATTGATGTTCCCTCTTGCATACATGTTTCAAAGTAATTTGTTTTGTTAATCTTTTTGAAAAGCTTTCACTCTGCCCAAGGTGGAAGTATTAATGTTGTAGGGCTTATCTGTTTGCTGTGACTTTTAAAATCAATAATAAAAGTTGTCTTTGTTTCCTAAATTGTGTCTTTATTTTCTGTTTTTTCTTGGAAAATGGTAATCAGAAAAAAAAACCTTCAAAATAAATAACAATTGAAATTCAATTTGCATGATCACTTGTTATATGTCAGTTTCTAAAAGCAATCATAAATCATATGTGCAAATTAATTAAAAAAACCCGTTGAATACAATGACCCTGCACCCTCTCCCAACTTTAAATGTCCTGTGTATGGGGCCGAAGAAGAAGACTATGATGAGATTCTAGAAGAGGTCTCACGATTGCTTGAGCACGAGGAAAATAACATTCATCCATATAAAGAGCCATTGGAAGTGATCAATTTGGGTTCAGAAGAAGATCCGAAAGAAGTCAAGATTGGAGCATCGCTGCATCCTGATGTGAAGAGCAGGTTGATTGAGCTGTTGAAAGAGTATGTGGATATTTTTGCTTGGTCTTATCAAGATATGCCTAGTCTAGATACATATATTGTAGAGCATCGTTTGCCGTTGAAGCCAGAGTGTCCACCAATCAAACAGAAGTTTAGAAGAACTCACCTATATATGGCAGTAAATATCAAAGAGGAGGTTCTAAAGCAGATTAATGCTGGTTTTCTTGTGACGTCAATGTATCCTCAATGGATTTCCAATATTGTCCCAGTACCGAAAAAAGACGGAAAAGTCCGCATGTGCATAGATTACAGAGATCTAAATAAAGCTAGTCCAAAAGATGATTTCCATTGTCACACATTGATATGTTAGTGGATAGCACAGCAAAATTCAAAGTTTTTCATTCACGGATGGATTTTTCGGTTATAATCAAATAAGAATGGCTCCAGAGGGCATGGAAAAAACAACGTTTATCACACCCTGGGGAACATTCTGTTACAGAGTGATGCCCTTCGGGTTGAAGAACGCTGGTGCAACATACCAAAGGGCTATGACAACCCTATTCCATGATCTAATGCATAAGGAAATCAAGGTATATGTTGATGATATGATTGCTAAATCCCAGACTGAAGAAGGGCATGTAGAAGATTTGTTGAAGTTGTTTCAGCGTTTGAGAAAGTATTGTCTATGCTTGAATCCAAATAAATGCACCTTCGATGTTCAATCAGGAAAATTGTTAGGTTTCATTGTTAGCCAGAAAGGAATTGAAGTTGACCCTGATAAAGTCAAAGCAATTCAAGAGATGCTAGCGCCAAGAACTGAAAAGCAAGTCAGAGGCTTCCTCGGGCATTTGAATTATATTTCCATATTCATTTCCCACATGACTGCAACATATGAACCGATCTTTAAGTTGTTAAAGAAAGATCAAGGTTGTGTGTGGACGGATGACTGCCAAAGGGAATTTGAAAGTATTAAAGAATATCTGCTTGAACCTCCTATCTTGCTCCCTCCTGTCTAAGGAAGACCGTTGATTATGTATCTGACAGTGTTAGATAAATCCATGGGTTGTATTCTGGGACAACAAGATGAAACAGGGAAGAAAGATTATACCATTTATTATCTCAGTAAAAAGTTTATTGATTGTGAGTCGCGGTATTCCATGCTAGAAAAGACATGTTGTGCTCTAGCCTGGGCGGCGAAATGTTTGCGGCAATATATGTTAAATCACATTACTTGGTTGATCTCCAAAATGGATCCAATCAAGTATATTTTTGAAAAGCCTGCTCTTACTGAGAGAATTGCTCGCTGGCAGATGTTGCTATCTGAATATGATATCTAATACCGCACTCAAAAAGCTATTAAAAGCAGTTTGTTGGCAGATTATCTTGCTCACCAACCAGTGGAGGATCATCAGTCTGTAGAGTATGAATTCCCCGTTGAGGATGTGATGTTCCTAAAAGTGAAAGATTGTGATGAACCATTGCCCGAGGAAGGTCCTGACCCTGAATCTCGTTGGAGTACGGTATTTGATGGAGCTGTGAATGCTTATGGTAAAGGAATTGGTGTTGTGATTGTCACTCCACATGGATCGCACATTCCTTTTACTGCAAGGTTGACATTTGATTGTACTAATAATATGGCAGAATATGAGGCTTGTATCATGGGTTTCGAAGAAGCTATTGATCTCAGAATTAAAATTCTAGATGTGTATGGTGATTCAGCTTTGGTAATAAACTAGATTAAAGGAGAATGGGATACTCGTCACCCCGGCTTGATCCCTTACAAAGATTGTGCTAGAAGATTGTTACCCTTCTTTAATAAAGTTGAATTCCATCACATCCCTAGAGATGAAAATCAAATGGCGGATGCTCTGGAAACTCTGGCTTCTATGTATCAAGTAAATACTTGGAATGATATACCTCGAGTTATGGTTCGGCGACTAGATAGGCCCGCTCATGTGTTTACAACAGAGGAGGTAGCAGATGAGAAGCCTTGGTATTATGATATCAAGCATTTTCTTCAGACTCGGGAATACCCGATTGGTGCATCGAATAAAGATAGAAAGACATTGAGAAGATTGGCAGGCAGTTTCTTCCTCAGTGAAAATGTGTTGTATAAGAGAAATTATGACATGGTCTTGCTCAGATGCGTGGATAGACACGAAGCAAACATGCTGATGCATGAGATTCATGAAGGTTCATTTGGCACTCATGCCAATGGGCATTCGATGACTAAAAGGATGCTAAGGGCATGTTACTATTGGCTGAAAATGGAATCTGATTGTTACAAATTTGCAAAGAAGTGTCATAAATGCCAGATTTATGCAAATAAGGTCCATGTGCCTATGACACTTCTCAATGTGATTTCCTCCCCGTGGCCTTTCTCTATGTGGGGTATTGACATTATTGGGATGATAGAACACAAATCTTCGAATGGACACTGTTTCATCTTGGTAGCAATTGATTACTTCACCAAGTGGGTGGAGGTTGCTTCATATGCTAATGTCACTAAGCAGGTGGTTGTGAACTTCATCAAGAATAATCTTATATGCTGGTATGGTGTGCCGAGCAGAATTATCACCGACAATGGCTCGAATCTGAACAATAAAATGATGACAGAACTGTGTGAAGAATTCAAGATTGTCCATCATAATTCCTCTCCGTACAGGCCAAAGATGAATGGGGCTGTTGAAGATGCTAATAAGAATATCAAGAAGATCATCTAGAAGATGGTTGTTACTTATAAGGATTGGCATGAAATTCTCCCTTTTTCTTTGCATGGATATCGAACATTTGTCCGCACCTCAACAGGAGCAACCCTGTTTTCCCTTGTGTATGGAATGGAAGTTGTACTCCCATACGAGGTTGAGATCCTCTCTTTGCATGTGATAATGGAAACCAAGTTGACAGAGGCTGAATGGGTCCAGAATAGGTTTGACCAATTGAATTTGATCGAAGAAAAGAGAATGACAGCTTTGTGTCATGGACAGTTATATCAGAAGACAATAAAGAAAGCTTTTGATAAGAAGGTCAAGCCTCATGAATTCAGAGAAGGCAACCTCGTGCTCAGGAAGATCATGTCTTTCCGCACTGATTATAGGGGCAATTAGACTCCCAAAGTTGAAGGCCCATATGTTGTCAAGAAATCCTTCTCTGGTGGTGCATTAATTCTTGAAACTATGGATGGCGAGGAGTTCCCACATCCCATGAATGCTGATGCAGTCAAGAAATACTTCGCCTAAAGAAATAACAGAACAGCTTGCTAAGTTGAAAACCCGAAAGGGTGGCTTAGGCAAAAAAGAGCGTATTGGTAGGCCGAAAACCCGAAAGGACGGTCTAGGAAAAAGTTAGAGACATAAACAGAATAAATTTCCCTCTAAGTTGAAAACCCGCAAAGGCAACTTAGGAAAAAGTTAGGGACTTTCTTGGCAAGTAACTGCATCATGCAAGATCTGATCATTGAAGCAACAATCTTCTCGAATCCTCATCATACTTCAACTGAAGATGCTGCTCAGGATTTCAAAAAATTATTAGAGGGGATAGTGTTCATTGTATCTCAATGTATCTTTTCAGTTATATATTACAATTTTCCAAACTTTGTAATCATCTATGGAGTCTCGCCATTCGCAGACTACCATTCTATTAATAAAGTTTGAGCTGTTACCCAATTCTTTGTGTTTCTTATTTTATTTAGCTTACAAAGACTCCATTTATTATTGATAATAACTTTCAAAGAAAAAAGATTAAATAACAAAATCGATTTTTCAAAAAGAATTTACAATTTGCTTTTACTTTAGAATTGGTGATGCAAAAAAAAAAACAACAACAACAAAAATGATGATCCCAGGAATAGACAAACACCAATTGTTTTAAGAAGTTTTTATTCCCCTCGGGAAGGTTTACTCAGGATGATTCGCCGTATTGGGTTCGTGACTCTGGTATCCCCGGTCAAGTTTGGATTCATTTCTCCTGTTTTCTGAGTTTTCATGATGTGAAGTTTCAATCTGAGATTTCTCTAGTGAAGTTTTCATTCGGTCTAATGGAAGTTCTTTTTCCAGAGAAGTTGGTATCGTAATCACTCTTGAAGAATGCAGGTCCCTGATTTCTCTAGTGAAGAACGTATTGTCTTTTTCCCTTTGAGGATGTGGTGTTAACCTCCCCAATAAAGTGGGCTTGAATTCCCTAGTGAATGGTTTGATGATTTGGTGTCCATCTGCTTTACTTGAGATTAGTTTTGCAATCTCCAGTAGAAGTGTTAATTTTGAAAACATTTGTTTCCCCGGTGAAGCTTGGAGAAGGATGTTTTATCCCTGTATCTGTACAATTCTGTCACTTTGTTTTGTTTACTTCCGGATTATGTTTCTCCCCAGTAAAGCTAAAGCAGGAAGTAGGTTTTGTTTCCTCAATTGGCATTTACTTTTTTTGGAATGATCATCTTGGATGTGATTTATCCGAGTGTTGATTGTGCCCGAGGTGGTTTTGCCTGGTTACTCCCAGTGTTGTATATCTGTTTTGTCAGTATACGCACGATAACACTCATACATTCATACATACATCATGCATAGCTAAAATTGGCAAATCATTGTTCATTAACATTTGTTAATATTTTTGTTGACATATCACCCTGTTTTGCATAGTTACGTTATCCTCTCTTCAATAGAGTGTTGGCCTTAAGAACAAAGCGTATATTCCTTCAATTTCCCCACTGAGTTATCCCTCGTGGAAGATTTTTTCTTTAGCCTTCCTATACAGCTCCTTGTTTGGATGGATTTGGTTTTCCCTCTTGAGTTTATTTCTCAAAGGATGTATTTTGGTTGACCGTTTCATTCCAGTTTATTTCTGGTTTGAATCTTTGGTTCCACAACAATATTATTTACTTTGGATTTATGAAAGCTTTGAGTTTTGGTTTGTGCATTTATTTTGCACGAGAAGACTTTATCTCCTCAGTAGGATATAGTGGCATTTCCCCAGGAAGTCATATTTCTCTCCCCATAAAGTCATTTCCTGCGGAGTACCGTAGATGTTTAGGGTGCTAATACCTTACCTTTGCATAACCAACCCCCTTACCTTGAATATTTCCCCCTCTTTTGGGTTATTCGCTCTTTTCCCATTCCTTTAGAAACAATAAAGTGCGATGGCGATTTTTATTTTGATCTGTATAAGTCAAGTCAATCCAATGGCTTAGTCTTAAACATTTCTACCGCTACAGGGAGAACCTAAGTAAAAGTGTCATTAGGTAAGGATTAGGTGAGAAGTTGTAAACATGAGAGTTTAGCTTTGAACTAATATTGCTAATAGTGGACTTTCTTCCTTCTTTTGTAGCCCCCATAATAGGTGTTGGTTTGCACCAAACTGGGTCATCATATCTTGTGTTTTTATCATTATGCATTATTCGGTTTTGTTTTTTTATTGATTAACATGTCGTATAAGATGTTGAAACATATGTTACTACTTTGTACTCATGAGTTTTGTATCAGTCTGCTGCATTTTGTCCATGTGTTATTTTGCAGAGATCAATGTCTCAACATGTGTTAAGACATTTGTAATTTGTAGACCAGAATTTCACCATCCTTCTAATCACAAATGGACATGGACTTAAAAAGTGGATTTATTTGGATAACTAGTTTGGTAATTTGGTTAATGGTTTGTGGACTTTGGTTAGTATAATGGATAACTGTTTTTGAGTTAAATAAAAAATGGATTAAAAAGAGGAATAAAAAATGGATTAAAAGTGGATTACTAATGGATATTTGAAAGTAGAATGGATATTGAATTGTTTAGTTTTAAAATGGACTACGAATGGCTAAAAAAACTTGATAAAATGGACTTGTGGACTTATGGACATGAAACAAATATTTAAGAGTGGGGTTTTGGACATAAATGGATTAAGAATGGACTTGTGACCAAATGAGTTTCAAAAGGACAAATTAAAGTTCATACTAATTCCAGTTGAGTTCAAGAAGATGATGGCATAAGTGCAATGCCATGTAAGAATAATGAAGAATGAACTTGAATCTTTTGACACTTAAATCTTTAACCTTGGCTTAAAATAAATCGAAATGTACTTGGATTGAAATTAAGACAAAAGTGGCTCAACATCAAAAGTCCAAATTGAAAAAATTAATTTAAAATGATGAATGCAAAATGATTGTATGAATTATAACTTGCAAAAGAAATTAGGCCTGAGTGTTGAATATAACATGATCATTATGTGAAAAGTTAAATTGTTGACTTTTATCCAATGTATGTAGAGGAATGCAAATAATGAGGCAATGAAATGACTATGACATGCAAAAGATTAGATTAAAAACGTAGGGCAAAATTTGAGATATGATAAGTTCAATTTGATCAAACAAACTTCGAAGAACTAAGAATACTGCATTGGTGGATGATAATTTAAAGAGGATTTCCTGAAGGGAGGTTGCTTCTTCAATTAATGTCAAGATCTCCCTTTGTAATAACACATACACCATGTCAAAATCCTACTGGACGTAGGAATGACCCATATTTAGAGAGTCATAAATACTAAAATATATATCTACCTCACCTATAGATAGTCTCCAAGGAACATGGCATCATTGCTGACAAATGAAGTGGAAGGACACAAGGTGAAATGGTCTTAGATGGGGACTAGAAGGTCCGAGTGACAAAGTGTTTCTCATATAGAGGGTCCAGAAAATCATTACCGCCATAGTTGTGGTCACTATTTTGCAAATCAAATGAAGACATTATTAAGAAAATATATTTTTCCTTAAGTCTACTAAGATCTATCGTGGTTGTCAAGACTCTAGATTTAGTTAAAAGTAGGGTCAATATTAGGAGTACAAGATGAGCTAATGAACATTACTGAAAATTTTGTCATAGTTAAACTACCTAAATAAAACCTCTATGAAAATTTTCCTAAAATCAACAACTGACTAAATAACACCACTAACAAAATATATAGCGCCATATTCCATATTTATAGTGCCATTAACAAAATTGAGTGAAGATCATGGAGCCACGAGATGAGAAAGTAGCGCGTGCACACACACACACGCACATATATATATATATATATATATATATATATATATATATATATATATATATATATATATATATATATATATATATATATATATATATATATATATATATATATATATATATATATATATATATATATATATATATATATATATATATGATCTTGAGGTTGTTCAAAACCTGGAGAGCGGCTGGAGGATGATCTTCAGTCGGGCAGAGGAGGGAGGGGGTTGTACCTGCAAGGCACTCTAACGATCAAGTAAGAGAGGGAGCGAGGAGGTACTAGAAAAATATCAGGTAGTGAGTGTGATACGGTGGGAGAACTGAATTGAAGGTTTTGCGTTTTATCGCAAATGTTGCGGTTAGCAAGAGTCGCCACCGACTTTTCTTTTATCCAAAAGGAAAGGTGAAAAAGCACATGAAAGACCTTTGAGATGTTTTCTTGAGTTCGGGGGGTAGATTATGAAAAGGGAAGGTGCTAGCACCCTTTTCATCCATGGTTTTCCATGGGCTCTTAGTTACTTGCTTAGATCACTTGCTTTTGTTTGAAATTGTGCTTTGTGTGGTTTTAAAAGTATTTTGTAAAAGAGGCCATTCGTTTAGGCAATCTTTATAATGATTCTCGTTCGTAAGAATGTATACAAAGATGTTTGTCTTTTGAAAATGTTTTCAATGTTTGTAAGATGTTTTTGAAATGTGTGTATGTTTGTTTTGAAAATAGTAATGATTTTGTTTGAAATGGAGCAAGTAACTAAAAGTAATCTACCTACTCAAATGTCTTTCTTGTTCATTTTCTATTCCTTTGACATTGTTGACTTACCATTGATTCGGTAAGCAACCCTATCTTTGGATGTAAACGG
Source organism: Vicia faba (assembly GCA_948472305.1). Taxonomy (NCBI): domain Eukaryota; kingdom Viridiplantae; phylum Streptophyta; class Magnoliopsida; order Fabales; family Fabaceae; genus Vicia; species Vicia faba. Next base: position 1,110,910,125 of record OX451740.1, read on the forward strand.
GACAGACGTGGGTCATCGTGTGACCATGATTAGCAATGTTTGCAAAGTATCTTAGCATTTTTGAGGGACCAAGATCATTTTATAAGGCAACTTTTGAATAGCGTCATCGAGGGGCTATGATCTTATATTTGTTTTGTTTTGACAAGATACTTTGCATGCGTAACATGGCCATTTTTGTTTTAGGCAACCAAGTGGGAGAAACCCTAAGGGTGCTTGTGTGCAAGTGTATCATTTTCATGCTTTGATTTTGTCTTGTGTTTAGGATTTTCTATTTTTCTTTGTTTTGTTCTTGTCATACAAACCCTAATTACTAATCATGGCATATGAAAGTGATAAATTGCGTAATGTAAATATTTCTAAGCTATTACAATAATTTATAGGAGGGGGAAATACAAGTTTGAATGGGGATTTACACAAATATAAAGCTAAATACATTATTACAACCAAATCGAATTTGTACGAATTTAAGATAAATACAAAACAATATTTAAAATGTAATGCAATGTAATGTACATGTAAAGAGATTTTTTGATGTCTTATTTTCATGTAAAAGAATATTTAATCTAACCCTAAAAATATAAGGAAAAAGATTTAATTTTTTGAAAGGGGTTTAACCCTAATTTTTATTTAAAAGAAAATAAAGTGTCTATATTATTATTTTGTGCATTTTTCTTGTATAAAATAATAAATAATATTGTAATAAAATATAAAGTTTTGTATGTATGCAAAAAATAGGGATTTATAAATATGAAATGCAAAATAAAAATACTAAGTATATTTAATTATATTTACAAATTTATTACGAAAAATAAATTATATCCTATTAAAATAAACTATATTTTTATGTGAGAAATAATACAAGAAATAAAATAAAATTGTAATATATTAATTTACTTTTTTTTTTGGAATTTTCATGTTTTAAAGGAAATATTAAAAAAACATTAAATATGAAAACAAAACAAAAATGAAAAAATAAAAATAAAAATATGAATTAGAAAAGAGGGTGATAAAGCAGATTTATGGTAAGATTAGCAAAAAAATCTGGCCCAAGTAGACTAAGCCCATCCTGCAAAAAAGTGTGAAATGAAAAAGAAAAAGAAGGAAAAATACAAAAAGTAGCGCGCAGGTTCGAACCCAGGACATGGGTCTCACCAGCGCCCTGCTTTACCACTAGGGTGGCTATACATCAATTGTCTTTACTGAAACAAAAATAATATATTACAAAACGCGTCCTTTCCCTATTTCATCTTCTTCCTCAAGCCTTGGCCGGATCCCCTGTAACTTCTTCATGCTTCCATAAAAATGAAAACTTGTAACATGAAAAATGTAGCATTTGAACTCATGAACCCAACCATATAAGTGTTTACCGTGGTTATTGGTAAACAACCGCTGATCCTCCAAATGGTTACTTATTTGGTTACTCGCAGGATCGATCAGATTGATCCTAGGACATAGGTTGATTTTAAGGTTTTGATTAAATTGGATAATGGTTAAATGACAATAAAATAAAGAGGCTTTAAGTAAATTGCATGAAGAAGTAGGCTTGGTAAAATAAATGAAGGCTTAATAGTAAAGGATTTCGACAGGAAAGTAAAGAAGAAAGCATGTAAAGTTTCTGGAAAAGTAAATGACTTTGATTAATAAATTTGGTGTTTCACACATACATTTCTCAACAATTCTTTCTCACACGCTGGGTACTCGAATCTATATGAGTGACTTTGTATATAATTGTGAACACACACGAGAATCTGCGTGAACTACTACTATTTATACTAAAACATCCCAAGTAACTGTCGGGCAGTTACACTGCTTCGAGATGATCCCACTTGGCACGTTCTCAACGTTCGACGCCCCAGATCTTTGCACGTTGCACTAGGTAACCGCTGGAAACCGTTTTCCCTCCAAATGCTTGAATTTCAAACCGTTCCACTCTGAACCATCGAATACCTTCGTCGAGAAGCATCTTCGACGAGAGACACCTTCGACGTCGAAGGCAACCAACTTCTCCTTTGGGAAAAATCTTCTAAGTACATTGCCATCTTTCGATGGACGTTTCGACGGACCTAGCTGGTCGGAAACAACCTTCAGCTTTAATGGCTGACATTAATGAAACAAGGGTGTCGAATTTAGGAGCCAACAAATTGCCCCCCAAGAATGCCTTATTTCGACTCTGAAAGAAAAAGGCATTCTTTGAAATACCATTCGACACCTGTCTTTTCATTTTTAGTCACAAATTAAATTGTGCACTTTTTGTTGTCTTCTACCAACCACTGACAATCCCAAGAAAAACCATCATTTATCTGTACCTAAGACGTCACCTCAGTACGGCGTGCAGTGTGCCAAACGTCACTTCACAAATTGTCATCATGACAATTCCCAAAAACGAGGGCGCACGCTGCACCCTTCCATTTCTGCAGAACGGCTAAAACCACAGGGAGACGCCACGTGTCCCACTACCTTCTGCAACATTAAATGGCATTTAATGTCCTCGAATTTGGGGATTTCCCCCACTACTATAAATAGCAGTAATCACCCATTGTGGGACTTTTTACGCAACCTTGCTTTCAGAATTCCTCATTTGCATTCAAACTTGTCAACTTTGCAAACCTCTTTTCCTTCACTTCGTCTTCAACCTCACTACCAACAATGGCATCTGGTTCTTCCAATGCTCCTAGCGCCAACGTACCATCTGGAAACGTCAAACCTAGGGTTTTCTCGACCGCTCCCGTAGTGACCCCCACTGGTCAACGAAGGGTCCCTGAACCTTTGGACATTGCTGTTCTTGATGCTTACTCACGCCACCTCATGATTCCGGTTGGATATTCCAACCAGATCTTTGCTATGTCTGGCCCATTGTACCCAAGCATTGCTGAGGCCATGAAGATCAAAAGTTATTTTCCGGTACTTGAGAGACTCAAACCAGTTGGATGCTCCAAGAAAGACGCAGAGGATAATGAAGATCCTGCTAAAGAGAAAATCGACCTCCGTTTCTTCAACAAAGGTGTTAGGGCTTTCAGGTCTGGCCCTAGCCTTACTCCTGATTATAGTGCTTGGCTGGAAAAAATGGAGAAACGCCAAGCTTCGATCTGGAAAGACATGGGGATTTTCGACCTGGTTATGCTGTCGAAGACAGGTCTTAACTATTCCCCAGAGATGTTGATAGCTTCTCTACTCTTCTGGGACTACACCCATTTCACCTTCCATCTTCCCTGTGGAATGCTGACTCCCACACTCTTCGATGTGGCCGCCATCACTGGCCTTCGACCCACCGGGGACTATTTCGACCCAGAAGAAATGTCGGAGGATCAAATTGGATTCTCTGCCACAAAACCAACATACACCACCTTCATCAATCACTACCACGACAGGTCGACAGATGCTGTGTCGGATGTCGAACACATTGCGTTTCTAGCCTTATGGCTGACACGCTTCGTGTTTTGTTCCAAGTCTTTACAGGTGACCAAGAAGATGGTCACTCTCGCCACTCAACTCCATCATGGCCAAAATATCTGTTTGGCAGAATTGATTTTGGCTAGCCTGTATGAGTCGATTAGTAATGGAGCGACTCTTCTGAAGATTATCGAGAATAGGGCCAGTCTGCTGCTTGCTGGGCCTTTTTGGCTGCTTCAACTGTGGCTCAATGCCACCTTCGAATCTTTCTTGCCTAAGAAGATTCAAATAAATGAACAGGCTCCAGAAATAGCAAACAGACGCGTCGAAGGCACTAGATTGGCTCTGTTGACTCCAATGGAAGATGGGCTGGAGCTTCAACAAACTTTTACAAACTTCGTTTTGATGTTTGCTAAAAGGAAAGAGTTTGTTTCGACTATGGCTCCGTTTGCTCGACGGAAGGTTGGCCCAGAGTGGTTCACAAGGCCACATCCTAGGACGTCGAGTGGTCCTCAGGTTGACGAACATACAACAATGTGGGAGGCGTTCCTCACACCAAGAATCATGCCTCTTCGATTCAGGAGCTCTAAGACTCACTTGAGTCTGATTGCATATCAACCAAACCTGGTGTCTCGCCAGTTTGGTATTATTCAAACACTACCTTCCCCAATTTTTCCAAGGGAGAAGTCTATGTTGTACTTCTGCAACGACTACACTGAAGAAGCTGCCACTAAGCATATCGGCAGATATGCTGGTCGAACAGTTCTTTCGTTGTTTGACTACCAGCTTAACTTTCTTTGCTCACCATCCTTCGAGGAGTGGTGGAAAAGTTACTACGCTGAGGAGTTTTTCGACGAGAAGGACTTCGTGGATGAGCTTCAGAAATCTTTTGTCCTTGTCTTGGACAAAATAAAGAAATGTAAGTTCATCCTTTCAAATTACTTTGTCTTTCTCTTTCGACTGCTATCCTGTTAATTATTTTATCTGCTTTCAGTTGTTCGAAAGCCTGCAGCCAAGAAGGCTGCAGAAGGCCAACAGGGAGGAGGCCCTTCAACAAAACCTCCACCGTCGGCGAAGACTATAGCGCCGGCGAAGACCACAACAAACCAACATGGGGAAGGCCCTTCGAAAAAGGCTTCTGCACCGGTAACCAGACTTTCATTATCTTCTTCTGGCTTTAATTTTTGACTTTCGATGCAATTGCTAAGTCGAATTCCAATTGGTTTTTTAGGCACCTTCGCCCAAGAAACGGCCAGCACTGACGGTCGAATCCGGGAGCGATGAAGAAGATGATTCTCCCCCTGCTCCTCTAAAAAGGCGAAAGCTGAAGAAGGACGTTCCTGCTCTTGAGGGTCGAACAATTAGAATAAAGGTTGCTGGGAGAAAGCCCAGGCCACCTCCAGTAATCATTGAGGAGCCAACGGAGGAGGAATTAAACGTTCTTCTCAATAAGCCTGTCGAAAGCGACAATTCCAGCCCTGGGGCTGAAGCTAATTTACAGGTAATCTCTTAGATCCCTTTGTAACCCAGGTGTCGATTCGACTATGTCTCTTTCGAATTTAGAATACTTTTCTTCTTTTTTCAGGACACCACTGAAAGCTCAGCGCCAAGGACTTCTGAAACATTGGAGTCTGCTGAACTCAGCAGGCCACAAGAAAAAGGCTTGGAGAATGACGAAGCCCATACTGAAATAAATGAGGCCAATGCTGAGACGGCAGAAAAACCAACAGAAGATCCACAAACAGAAGAGCAACAGCCACAAGAGATTCAGGTGGTGGATCTGTCGGAAGAGAACCGTGACGAAGGGAACCACGGCAACGCTGGCGAAGAGGATCAAGGTGCCGCTGGCGAAGGGAACCAAGATGACGCCGGCGAAGGGAACCATGATGACGCTGGTACTGCCGCAGCCCGAGTCGAAGAAAGTCAAGTCGAGGCAAATGCTACTCAACAGCCTCAAACCCAAGACAATGTTGTTGCAAAGGCTGTTACCTCAACAAAGCACAGGTCGAAAGAGGACTTAGAACTCTTGAAGCAAACTGACCCTGTTAGCTATCTGAACGCCATCATCGAGAGCAAAAGTTCGTCTGACGCTAGCCAGGAGGTTCCTACTCTGTCGGGGAAGTCCACTGAAACTTCTCCTCTCGATGAGGCTTTGACGAAGGTTAAGGCTCAGTTTTTCAAGAAGGACTTGATGAAAGCTTTGGAGGGGGACCCTACTGCTCCATCATATTTGGGGGCTGTTTTGAATGTCGTAGACTTGTTAGCTGTGCCTCCAGAAGTCTCAGGCTTTATCATGGAGTTACACTCCATTATTGATCAAGTCTCAGCAGATTATCAGCGACAAAGGGGCTTTAATAGCCAGCTTGAAGTGTTATATGGCAAAAGCTCTTCTGCATGGATTGCTGTAGCAGAGACAACTTCTCGAATTGCGGAGTTGTCGAAGCAAAAAGCATCTAGACAAGAAGAAGTTGATGCCATCGATCGAGAGAATGCTTCCTTCAGGGCGCAAATCGAAGAAATAGAGGCTAAGATAAATGCCAATACTAAGCGCAAGGAGGAACTTCTCTCGACCGTCCCAGACACCGAAAGTCAAACTGAAATCACACACGGCCTAGAATTTGCTGAGAAAGCTCAAGGCTTCGATGATCAGATTTCCAAGCTTGTGCAGGCTAATGCCTGGTGCAACAAAAGATTGGAGCTGCAGCAAATCAAATACCTTCGACTCAAGGACTCCATTCCCTTCTGATTGATTCAGCTTTTTTTTAACCATATTTTGTAATATGTATTCGACAACATTGCCATCTTGGCTAAATTATAAAATTTTTCCATTTTGGCTTTTTATGGTTAATTTAGTCATTACTTTGTTATTTTATTTTTATCTCTTGGAGTGTAGGTTTGTATTTTTTCAAATATTTACCATTTACTCTCAAGAGCCTTTTATCTTCACCTAGCTCTTCGACTTCATAGGCTCCACCAGAAAAAGTCTGGATAACTCTGAATGGTCCTTCCCATTTGGGTGACCATTTTCCCATGCTTCGATCCCTTCGATCCATGGGAAGAATCACCTTCCAAACTAGTTCTTCAGGCGAAAATACCTTAGGTTTCACCTTTTTATTATAAGAGTCTTCTACTCTTTTCTTCTGAAGCCTGAGTAGGTCAAGAGCGCGCAATCTTTCTTCGTCTAAATCCACCAGTTCGTCTAACATCATATCCCAATAAATTTCAGAGGGAATATCATAATGTCTCTGAACCCTTGCAGATTGAAGACAAATTTCTGCTGGCAACACTGCATCATGGCCAAAAGTTAGCCTATATGGTGTTGTACTTATGGCTTCTTTTAGGGACGTTCGACAAGCCCACAAAATCTGGTCTAACGTCTTATGCCAATTTTTTGGCTTCTTCCCAACATGCTTTTTTATCAAGCCAATCACTACTTTGTTCGCTGCTTCGACTTGACCATTTGCCTGTGCATAATAAGGCGTTGATGTTAGGAGTTTGAAACCTGTTTCCTGAGCGAATTCCTGCATCTTTCGACCAGTGAAAACTGATCCTTGATCAGTAGTTATAGTCTCAGGGATTCCATACCTAAAGATAATGTTCTTTTGAATAAATTCAATGACATTTTCTTGGTCTACATTGACTAAAGGGATAGCTTCGATCCACTTAGTAAAATAATCAATGCCTACCAGTATATACTTCTGACTCTTTGATGATGCTGGTCGAATCTCTCCAATGAGGTCCAACGCCCATCCTCTAAAGGGCCAAGGTTTCACTATCGAGTGAAGTTCGCTTGCTGGTACATGTTGGATGCCTGTATGGACTTGACATTCTTGGAAACCTTTGGCGAACTCAACACAATCTTTCAGCATAGTGGGCCAGTATAGTCCTTGTCGAAACAACAACCATTTCATCTTATGGCCTACTTGGTGAGCCCCGCATGCCCCAGCGTGCGTAGTCGAAAGGGCTATGTATGCCTCAGTTTCACTTAAACATTTTAGCAATACCCCTTCAGGCGTCTTCTTGTATAACTCATTACCCATGAGTACATAACTCAACGCCCTGTACTTTTTTTTTCGTTCTGTCGAAGCTCCTGGATTTTGAAGATAATCCACAATGGGTTTCCTCCAATCTTGCTCTGACAAATTATCTATGAACGAAATTTCAAAGTTACTTTGATCAGCATATCCTAGTCTTGTCGATTCCAAGTCTGTTGGTGATAGACAAGTTGCTTTTATCTTTTCTCGAACTTCGATTGCTCTTTGTAATCTCGTTTTTGAAATCTTGTACCCAGATGCAATTTGTGCCAAGTCGTTGGCTATTTGATTTTCCACTCTGGGTATGTGTCGAATATTGACCATTTCAAATTTTTTCAATAAACGATTGGCTATCACAAAGTACATAATGAGATTTTCTCTTATGCATTTATATTCCTTTGTGATTTGCTTAATGACTAACTCTGAGTCTCCCATTATTTCGACTCGAGTTGCCCCCAATTCCAACAATATTTCAAGGCCAGTAATTAGAGCTTCGTACTCAGCCTCATTGTTCGAACAAGAACCTGATATCTTGTACTTGAATGTTGTTGGAATTTTTTCTGGAGAAATGATCAAGACCCCTACTCCCGTTCCATCTTTATGGCTGGAACCATCGAAGTAGAATTTCCAAGGTTCTATCTCCATATAATTAATATCCTCAACTTGAATTGAGTGGTCGACTATAAAGTCTGCAACCACTTGTCCTTTCACTGCCTTAAGAGGCATAAAGGTCAAGGAGTATTCAGTTAATGTGAGTGCCCACTTGCCAATTCGACTGTGCAAGATAGGTTTCGACAACATATACTTGAAAACATCAAAATGAGACGAAACATACACATCAACTGGTTTTATATATTGCTTGAGTTTTGTACAAGAGAAATACTGACATAGACACAATTTTTCAACTTCGCTATATCTAGTTTCTGCATCGTTCAAAACTCTACTAAGATAGTAAATGGGTCTTTCGACTCCATTCTCATCTTCTTGGGCTAACATGCTTCCTAAAGTTTTGTCGGATGCAGCTATGTACAATCTCATACTCCTATTGCTACAAGGAGGCACCAAAATAGGTGGCTTAGTGAGGTACCCTTTGATTTTGTCGAAGGCTTCTTGTTGCTCTTGCCCCCATTCGAACCCCTCTTTATTCAGTCGAAGTAAGGGTGAAAAGGCCTGAGCTTTCCCACTTAGGTTAGATATAAATCTCCTTAAGAAATTTATCTTGCCTAGCAGAGATTGCAGTTCCTTCTTATTCGATGGCGCTTTCGCTTCCAGAATTGCCTTCGTCTTGTTCTGGTTGATTTCGATTCCTTTCTTGTGGACAACGAAGCCCAAGAAATCTCCAGCTTTCACACAGAATGCACACTTCAAAGGGTTCATCTTCAGACCATGTTCCCTCATTCTTTCAAACGATTGTCGAAGGTGGTCAATATGATTCTTCCTGGAAACAGATTTTATAACAATATCATCAATATATACTTGCATAAAAGTGTTAATAAAATCATGGAAGATAGTATTCATTGCTCGCTGGTATGTTGCCCCAGCATTCTTTAGGCCAAAAGGCATCACTACCCATTCGTAAGTGCCTAGGGCCCCAGGGCATCGAAAAGCTGTTTTCGACACATCCTCTTCAGCAATGAATATTTGATTATATCCTGAATAACCATCGAGCAAACTCAGGTATTCATAGCCAGCGGCAGAATCGACTAGCATTTCCGCCACAGGCATAGGATATTCATCTTTGGGTGTAGCAGCATTCAAATCTTTGAAATCTATGCACACCCTTAATGTACCATTTTTCTTAATCACTGGCACAATGTTTGCAATCCATTCGACATACCTTGTAATGCGTATGAATTTGCATTTCAGAAGTCTTTCGACTTCCGTTTTGATCTTCGACAGTATTTCTGGAGCGAAGCGTCTTGGACTTTGCTTGATTGGCTTCTTCCCAGGTTTGATTGGCAACTGAAGTTCTACCAATCCTCTGTCGAGACCAGGCATTTCGTTGTAATCCCATGCAAAACAGTCCTTGAACTCTTTCAACAATTGGATTACTTCCAACCTAAGTTCTGGGTCAATTTTGGCGCTGATGTAAGTTGGCCTTTTCTCTGACCCTTCGCCTAAGTTGATTTCTTCTAAAGGATCTTGCGCTAACATTTTAATGTTGTTTGCCAAGGGGTCCTTTTCGAAGCCCAAAGGCTCATCGTCATAGATGGCGTCGAGCCTCTGTTCCTGCATTTCTTCCGGCATGATATCAGGGGGTTCTGGATCGAAATCCTTTCCTGGACCTGCAGCAGATAACTGTTGATCATTGGCCTGTGTGGCCATGTACTTCACTTCGGCTTCGAGAGCCGTTATCATCTTTGTTTCGGCTACGTAAGCCAAAATTCGCTTCAAAGATTGTGACTCAGTCATTATCACTGAATTCACTTCCCCAACCAGTTGGTTGGATATCAGTTAACCCACTGAAGTCTATGTGGGACAAGTCTTCTCTGTCTCATTGGAAACCATGCTCAGGATGCAGGTATAGGGAACAAAAAGTATTTGGCGCTGGCGCCATGTCGAAGTCAGGTGTTGGACATGGCCCTATGTGAGCCAAGTTCTTGTCGAAATCTGCCAGCCCCAGGTGATTCACTTCGCCCAGGTAATAGCTTTGATCTGCCTCTATGTTTTCGACCATCCCATCTGGACGCCATAGCAGCAGCCTCTGGTGCATTGATGATGGCACGGCTCCAACACCATGAATCCATTCACGGCCCAACAAAAGGTTGTAGTTAGGTTTGGCCGATATGACCATAAACATTGTTGGTCGAAGGATAGATCCTACTTTGATATCCAGCTGGATCACTCCCATAGTGGTCCCTATGCCGCCCTCATAGTTCGACAGGACCATATTGTGAGGCTTAATGTCCTCATCCCTCTTGCCAATTTTCCTTAGCATAGAGTGAGGAATAATGTTGATGGTTGCCCCACAATCCACCAAAATTTTATTCACTGTAGTTTCTTCGAGTTTAGCCCTTATAAATAAAGGCTTGAGGTGATTTTTCATCGCCTCTGTAGGTGGCTCGAAGAACCCATTTTGTTCCTCAGTAGTGCCATTGTCCATGACGAAATAGCACACTGGCCTATGTTTGGCCATTTCTTGCTCCACCTCCCAGTCACTTGCTTCGACCTCCACCTGTCGGTTGAATTCTCTGGGCAGCACTGAGACTATATTCACCATTATGTCCAAAGTATCATCAGACTCAGAACCGTCTTCGTCTTCGACTTCACCTTGGTTAGGCCAAACTAGCCTGTTGGTTACTGGCTCTCTTTCTAGAGGTTTCCTTTGCTTCCTTAGAGGAACATTTGAACTGGTTTCTGCCTTTGGTTCGTTGGCAGCCTCCCTCTCAGCTTTTCGTCTCCTTTGGTATCTCCTCCATTGAGATCGAGACATGGGATTTTTCCCTTTGTAGTTGCTTGACACTTGTGCAACTTTAGGTGCAGCAACTTGAGGCTCTTTCTTTTGTGTTAAAGATGAACCCCTTGGCACGTCGAAAGAGTGCCATCTCTCCTCACTTGGCCTTTTTTGACCAGAGGTTTTGTACCAGGTATCTACCGGCACATTCGTTGGAGGCCTGAAAGTCAATGGCCTCTTTTCTTGGTTTGAACCTCTTTGGGAGGCTCTTCTGGGGTCATGTCGAAGATCAACATTTTTCTTTCTCTTATTTGCTGCTCTTACGCCTTGAATGTGCTCAGCAGCTTTTTTATCAAAGATCAAACTGCATCTTGGACACAGCATCACCTCTGACTTCTTTTTCAGGCATCTTTGGAGAAAATCTGCCAGATTTTCATTTTCCCGAGGGAAAGCAGTCTTATTAGCTTGTTCTTGCCTCATGGCCTCTTCTGATGCTTTTGGGTCAGAGAGTTCGACCATGTTGATATTTATTGTATCTTTGTTGGCAAGGTTTAACTGCTTCATTTGGGTCTCCAAATTCTCCGTCTGGCCTTGAACTGTGGCCAAGTGAGAACTGGGTTTTGGTCCAGTTTTTTGGGCTTCAACGGTCTCCAGCTTTGGGCCTTCGACCGCTTTCTGAACTGCTTCAATTGTCTTTCTGGATAGATTCCCAGAAAAACTGCCAAAGATTGGCATGTTGATATGGTCCTTTGAGACTTCGACCATTGTGATTCCTGGCCTCTTCGACTGGCTCTTGGTTGCCTCGATCACGTTCACCTCTGAAGGCTCAGCATAATGGGCTTCAGCCTGCAATGGATTTGAGTCGACAGCCATGGGGGTCTTGTCAGCAAACTTCAACCTCCCTTCTTCGATAGCGTCTTGCACAAGATTCCTGAAAAGAAAACATTGAGAAGTTTTATGGCCCAAAAAATTATGATATTTGCAAAAACCTCTCTTCTTTCTTTGATCAAGAGGAGGCACTTTTACCCCTGGGGGTACTATCATTTGGCCATCTTTTACAAGCAAGTCAAAGATCTCATCACATTTTGTGATGTCAAAACTATAAGTCTTTTTGGGGAACCTATCGTTGGTCCTTTCTGGACCAATGGGATTTTTCCCACTTGAGGGGACTAACAGTCTGCAAGAGTATGGTGGCCCTTCTTTTAGTTCCGCTAAATCGACTTCTCCTTCTTCGACAGTCATAGTATCGTCGAAGGATTCTGGATCTTCGTCATCCATCTCAACATACGCTATCCTTTCTCTCTTATGAGTTTTCGTTGCCTTTGCTTTTTCAGCTTTGAGGCGTTCTACCTGTCGAACTCTATCGGCCAGTTGGGCCATGTCTCTCAGGTATTGGGTGTCTAGCTTCTTCCTAATGGAATAATCTAAACCGCCTGCGGCTATTTCGACTAACTCATGTTACGGCACTTGTGTAAAACATCTCGCTTTGAGCAACCTAAACCTATTTAGATATTCGTCTATAGGTTCAGTGAAACGTCTCTTTACACTGGCCAATTCTTTCAGGCTTATCTTGGTTTGCCCCATGTAGAACTGTTCATGGAACAATCTCTCCAACTGGGTCCAATGATGGATCGAATTGGGGGGAAGAGTTGTAAACCAAGTGAAAGCGTTCTTTGTTAAAGAACTTGGGAAGTACTTAATCCTTAGGTTTTCGTTATTCGAAATGTCACCTGCTTCGATCAAGTATCTCGCCACATGCTCGACAGTAGATTCTGTCGTGTCCCCAGAGAACTTAGTGAATTTGGGGACTTTGCATCTAGGAGGTAAGTCTGTTTGTAACATGTATTCTGACAATGGGGACGTAAAGTTGGGCCTTCGAAAGCCCATGTTCATCCCATTTTGAGTCATGATCCTTTCGATCATGGTTGCCAGATTATTTTCCAAACCCATGTTTTGGTATTGGATATGTTGAGCTACTTCGTCAGCATTTTGGTTTCTGTTAACTAACCTTACCTCTGGGGTTATTACCCTAGGTTTCTCGACAGGTTGCTCCAATCGTGTCCTAAGGTTTTCTTCGACAGGCTGTTGAACCTGGTTGATGGTGGTTTCTTCCTCTAAAAATATACCCTGGTTTCCCCTTATTTGCGCCCTTTGGGGCTGTCGAATAGGTTGGGGCACTCCAAAAAAATCAGCCAAACGCGTCATTTGCGCTGTCATCTGCTGATTCGATTGGGTAGTGTTTTGTATTAGAGGGTTCAGCACTGTACTTAAAGTTTGTGCCAACATTTGCACCATATCATGGTTGCTTTCGTCCATTTGTTGCCTCAAGACTGCTGTCGAGGCATTTGTAAGGCCATGGGCTACCTGGGACGTTCCTCCTAAGAGTTGGGTCCTATTTCTATTCGCCATACCTACTCCAGAACCTTGGAGTGGCGAAGAGGCACTCACTAAAGGGTCTGAAAAAGTGGACGCAGCATTCGTCAGGCTATCCAAGTCAGAAGTTGGCATGCCATAGAGTGGTTCTCAATTATGACCGCCTGTCATAAATCCTGGGGGAACAAAAGGCCTTGTGCCTAAATTTCCCCTTGGTGGGGGAGTTCCCAAAGGCGCTCTGGGGCCTGTGAACGGAGGTAATGGCCCCGTTGCTGTGACTGTTACTGCTGGTGTCGAACCAGCAGTTGTCGCTTCACTTACGGTCGAGATAACCGTTGCTCCCACATTCGTTTGTGGGATTTCGTTATTGTTTGGCGGATTCGCCATCTCTTCCCTTCTTCTGGCAGTATTGTTATCATTAGTGTATATTCTACCACTTCTCAATAACATGCAACACTCCTCGAAAAGATGAGATTATTTTCAACAATCAACACACTGTCCCACCGGGTGTGCCAATTTGTTTACCGTGGTTATTGGTAAACAACCGCTGATCCTCCAAATGGTTACTTATTTGGTTACTCGCAGGATCGATCAGATTGATCCTAGGACATAGGTTGATTTTGAGGTTTTGATTAAATTGGATAATGGTTAAATGACAATAAAATAAAGAGGCTTTAAGTAAATTGCATGAAGAAGTAGGCTTGGTAAAATAAATGAAGGCTTAATAGTAAAGGATTTCGACAGGAAAGTAAAGAAGAAAGCATGTAAAGTTTCTGGAAAAGTAAATGACTTTGATTAATAAATTTGGTGTTTCACACATACATTTCTCAACAATTCTTTCTCACACGCTGGGTACTCGAATCTATATGAGTGACTTTGTATATAATTGTGAACACATACGAGAATCTGCGTGAACTACTACTATTTATACTAAAACATCCCAAGTAACCGTCGGGCAGTTACACTGCTTCGAGATGATCCCACTTGGCACGTTCTCAACGTTCGACGCCCCAGATCTTTGCACGTTGCACTAGGTAACCGCTGGAAACCGTTTTCCCTCCAAATGCTTGAATTTCAAACCGTTCCACTCTGAACCATCAAACACCTTCGTCGAGAAGCATCTTCGACGAGAGACACCTTCGACGTCGAAGGCAACCAACTTCTCCTTTGGGAAAAATCTTCTAAGTACATTGCCATCTTTCGATGGACGTTTCGACGGACCTAGCTGGTCGGAAACAACCTTCAGCTTTAATGGCTGACATTAATGAAACAAGGGTGTCGAATTTAGGAGCCAACAATAAGTTATGTAATCTAACTATCAAAGATCAAAGAGAATTTTAAAAGCCCCAAATTCTAACCTAATATTTTCAGAGATTTCAACTTCTGAATTCTCTTAGCACAAGTAAAATTAATGCAAGATAATGATATGTATAGTTTCGTTATGATGAGAACTACACTTTTTATTCACAGATCGTGGCCTAAGGTTGCCTGTACAAGGAGATAGAGTTTGAAAATTTACCTCCTTCAGTTGGAATCGTGTATGGAAATGTAGTGACTTTAATGGAGGCCTGATGCTTGCTTGAGCTTCCCTGAATCTATTCCAACCCTTGCCTTGCTCTGAAAGTGGCTAGAACTCCCTGACCAAGTCCAACTGCAAGCTTCAAAGTCAACAATGGCAGATGGTGGAAAAGAGATTACAGAACAGGGGTGATGGTTTGGATGGGTTTTATATCAAGTATGTAAGGTGTTGGAATGATCTAAACACAAAACGCACAAGCCAAATGGAAGTTGGATGTATTTGTGCAGAATCTGTATGTTTGAGCAGGTTTTTGGTGTTTTGCTTGCTCTGAGTGTTTTAGGTCTTGGCTTGGTGTTTTATGTGTTGCATATAGTTTGTATATTAGTATTGAAATGATCTTAGGTCAGCTTCCCAACAGATCTGCCAATGCTAGCCTTTTTGCCAACTTTCTTGTACTTGAAGCAAAGTGACAAGACCAAAGCTTCACATGCTTGTACCAGCTTGCTGAGGGTTGGTATGGGTTTGTACAACTTACTTGAGACCTGTGTGGTTTGTATGCATCAAGGGGACAGGTTCAAAGCTCAAAATTGTAAAGTTTGCAAAAGTGGTTCTTTATGGAAATGGCAATGGAACCTTTTTGCCATAAATGGAATTACAAGTTGGGTAAAAGTTCAAAAGCATGGATAGAGGCTTTGTTAACTGAGTAAGCATTTAATTAAGGAGCGTGGAACAAGTTTAGGACCTGTACAACATGAAATAGCTAGCATAGGATTGATTTGCATCTTGGTTCTTCATGAAATGGCTTGAACAAAAAGTGAGAAAATGCCAATTTCCTCTCTTCGATTCTCTCTACTCAAACATGATCTTGGAGAGTTCTTGGACATTTTGGAAATCTTGAAATGTGCTTTATAATCCATATTTGAAATGCATTTTGATATACTTCTTGGAACTAGGTGAAAAATTTCCATGAAGTTGGGTCCAAAACCTGCCTAAATTAGGGCAAAATTTCACTAAGTTAAGAAGTTCATGACCATGTATTCACAAGTTTATAACTTGAGATCCAAGCATATTTATGGAAAATTTTATGAATAAAAGTTGTATTTTTCATGGAGGTTTACAACTTTCATGTTGGGGACTTTCCTTGAATCAATATGCATCATGGTGAAAAAGTGGTGTAAAGTTGAGAAAAAATAAGAAAATTTTCATACTTAGAAAATTTCTAAGTTATGAAAATTTTCAAATTCAAACCCTAATTTTCAATTTTGGTTTTCTTGGTGAACAAGTTTCACATTTTGGCATGTTTTGATGAATTATGACCCTTGGTACTTGATTTTGACCAAAAAGTCAAAGTTTAACTTTTCAGTATACAGTTGACTTTTGATCAGTTGACTGCAAATTTCATATGTCAATCCAATGAATTTGAAATGTTTTGAATCATGTAATTAAGTCAAGATGATTTCATTGAATCCTTGAAATCATGCTTGAACACAATTGTTCATTGGCTAGGTTAAAAATCAGAAATTGCCATTTCTTAGTCAAAACCCTAATTTTGACCATTTTGCCCTTTTGATGATTTGATCAAATTTCTTGAGGAATTATGGTCCAAACTTGATCAAATGATACATATGAGTTTAAAATATTGATGTGGATCAAAAATTATGAAGTTTTACTGTAAATTGGCCATGGTTGACTTTTTCCCTAATACAACTGATTTTTAGGTCAACTGCTCAATTGATTGAGTAAAAGTGTGATCCAAAGCTTGAAACTTGACATGAGTGATCTTGGGGGTCCATAATGATCCATGAAAGTCATATGGGGCATTGGTGGTCCAAAAATCCTTGTGCAAACTCAAACCCTAATTTTGGGTTATCAGTGCAAGATGAGATGTCTTGAGCTGACCAAACCCTAATCTTGTCTTGAGTCAAAGAAGTCTTGTGAGAAAAGTCTTGATAAATGAGAGGGAAAAGTTTGGGGTACAACAGCCGCCCCTGTTCAATCTTCTTGAACCTGAAGAGTTAGATTGGCGAGCTTTGTCGTTCGTGACTCGAAGGTAAAAGATGATTGGACACTAGAGTGCCCGTAAATTTGCACTCGACAAAGTGAAGTTGATGGAATGGGCTTAAAGATGCCATTTAGAGAGGTGATAGAATCTTGTTGGATATGGGCTTGTAGATGCCATCCGAGAATGTTTGTTGTAAGTCAAAAGAATAAGTATCAGAATGGTGTCTGTATCTGGAACGTATCTGAACTATATCTGGAGACTGAATCTGTATGAGCAACAAAATAGCATCTGTATCTGGAGCGTATCCGAGCCGTATCTGAACTTGAATGAGTAACAAAATGGCTTCCGTGTCTGGAGCGTATCTGGACTGTATCATGAACTTGAAATTTGAATAAGTGTCAGAATGGCATCCGTGTCTGGAGCGTATCTGAACTGCATCTGAATGTTGAAATCTAAATGAGTAACATAATGGAAACCATGTCTGGAGCGTATATGTACTATATCTGAAAGTTGAATCTGAATAAGCAACAGAATGGCTTCCGTGTCTGGAGCATATCTGAATTGTATCATGATTGCATATTGTTAGCGGTAGCTGTTAATCTTATCCTGAAAAGGGTAAAATGTTAGCTGGAACATGAAATTATGTTGCATGAAATGTATGATGCAATATATGTGTTTTATCAATGTTCATAATATGTGGATGTAATGTATGCGCATGTAAGCTGATTTTATGTATTGCTGAGGAAAATAAATCCTTGACTGCTGTTGAGGATATGTGGATTCTTCATGTTTTGAAGTTGGAGTATTGACAAAAAATTATATCGTTTAGAGCAATGCCATATACTGCTTGAGGAATCTGCTTGGGGAATCCAGAGAACTTTGATGACTTCTACGGGGAATTAATAATGGGAGTCTTTGTTCCGTTAGGGAATATTGAAAACTCTGTGGGGAAAAAGCTTATTCCCGTTTGGGAAAAAGTTCAAGAGTTTCGGTCGTCTGCCACTCTACCGGGGAGTTATCCTAGGTTAGGGAGAAACAGAAGTTAGTCGTTATCCGGTTGATTTTCAGGCTTCAAGACAACTTGCTGGAGAATTTGGAGAAACTGGATGGTTTCCACTATGGATTAATAGTTTGAAGTTTTAGCTCCGCTGGGGATCCTAATGACGTACTGTAGGGATTGCCCATGAAATAGCCTAAAGACGTTTTGCTATTCTTTTAACCTGTCAGTAATTGTTCTTTTCCATTTTGTTTATTTGTAAACAGCAATTATGTTCAAATGCATATGTTCATTAATGAATTATTGGACGTTTTTGCAAATAAAACACAAGTGTAAAAGAAAAGGACAAATAGTTTTCTGTACTCTAAAGAGATATCTTTGTATTTACTTTGAAAAAGTATTTTGTACAAAGGAGACAGACATCCTAGTAAGAGGATGGTGTCATGAAAATAAGAAAAATTTATACAAATAAAGATAGTTATGTGTGATAATCCCATGGGGTTCCCATTCTGCTATAGCCTCCGTATCTCTGAATATCTTGTCTATTTGTTGCTTCGTCCGAAGATGATTGAATTGATCAGAACTCCTAGTTTGTCAGTGAAGAGATTGAAGTTGTCCTCAAAGTGATCCAACAAGACATAGCCATATGCTTTAGTTCCCTAACTTTTGCTTGGACCGCCCTTTCGGGTTTTCAATCCACCGGGAAACCCTTTTTTGCCCAAGTCGCCCTTTCGGGTTTTCAACTTGCCGGGTGTACAGATTTTTTTGTTTTATCCCTAATTTTTGCCCGAACCTTTTGGTCCTCCGGGATGCCCTTGTTTTACCTAGGTGTGTCAACCTAGCGGGTCTCTTATGCATAGTATCTATTGACTATGTCTACGTTCGCAGGGTGTGGCAGGTCGTCACCGTCCATGGTGGTTTAGATCATTGCCCCACTGGAAAAGATGTTCTTGATTATAAATGGTCCTTCATAGGTAGGAGTCCATTTGCCCCTGGGATCACTTTGTGGCAAGATGATGCGCTTGATCACTATATCTCCAACTTGATATACTTGTCATTTGACTTTCTTGTTAAAAGCCTTGATCATCCGTTTTGATACATATGACCATGGCAAACAGCAGTAAGTCTCTTTTCATCAATTAAGTTCAATTGGCCAAGTCGGGTCTGGATCCAATCGTCCTCACTCAAACCTGTATCTTTCATAATTCTTAAAGAGGGGATTTGAACCTAAATAGGCAAGACAACCTCCACGCCATAAACCAAAGAATAGGGTGTTTCCCCAGTTGATGTGCGAGTCGTGGTACGGTACCCGTGGAGAGCAAACGGTAGCATTTCATGCCAGTCCTTGTAGGTGACTGTCATTTTCTGTATGATCTTTTTAATGTTTTTATTAGCAGCTTCGACTACACCATTCATCTTTGGCCAATAGGGGGATGAATTGTGATGTTGAATCTTAAGCTACTCGCACAAGGCATTGATCATAGTATTGTTAAGGTTCGTACCATTATCAGTGATGATCCTTTCTAGGATACCGTACCGGCAAATAAGATTCTGCTTGATGAAGCGGGCAACAACATTCTTAGTAACGGATGCGAAGGAAGCTGCTTCGACCCACTTTGTGAAATAGTCAATGGCCACTAGAATGAAATGGTGTCCATTGGAGGCTGTAGGCTTGATCTCCCCAATCATATTGATTCCCCACATAGCGAAGGGACAAGGAGTTGTTAAGACATTTAGAGGAACCGGAGGCACGTGCACCTTGTCTGCATCAATTTGACACTTATGACAGGTCCGGGAGTGTTGATAGCAGTCTGCTTCCATGGTAGACCAATAATAGCCTGCCCGTAGGATTTTCTTTGCCATCATATGCCCACTAGAGTGAGTGCCAAAGGTACCTTCATGTAATTCAGCCATGATCTTTTCAGCTTCAATCTTATCCACACAACGGAGCAGAATAGAATCATGATTACGTTTGTACAGGATGCCATTACTTAGGAAGAACTTAGCGGAGAATCTCCTTAGGAACTTTTTATCATTTATTAAAGCTCCTTCTGGATATTCTTGAGCCTCGAGATACCTTTTGACTTCATGAAACCAAGGATGGTCCACTACTTCTTCAGTATTAATCTCGTGACAATGTGCTGGTTCGTCCATTTGTTCAATGGTGATCTGGGGAGCCTCATTATCCCAATTAAGTTTAAACATAGATGACATTGTGGCTAGAGCATCTACTAGCTGATTTTCTTCTTGCGGGAAATGCTCGAAGGTAATCATCTCGAAATGTGGTAACAATGTCAAAACATGTTCTTTGTAAGGGATAAGGTTTGGATGCTTAGTGTCCCATTCTCCTTTGATCTGACTGATGACCAAAGCTGAATCTCCAAACACATCTAAAGATTTGATTCCCAAGTCTATGGCAGCCTTGAGACCAAAGATGCATGCTTCGTATTCCGCCATGTTGTTCATACAGTTGAAGCAAAGTCTGGCAGTAAAGGGAGTATGACACCCTTCCGAAGATATGAGTACATCGCTGATACCATTACCAAGTGCATTGGATGCCCCATCAAAGAACAGGGTCCATCGGGATCCTTGTTCAGGTCCGTCATATGGTCTGATTTCTTCACAGTTGTCTAATGTCATGATGTCTTTGTCCGGGAATTCAAACTTCATGGACTGATAATCTTCTACAGCTTGATGAGCAAGATGATCAGCTAGCACGCTACCCTTTATAGCTTTTTGGGTAGTGTATTGTATGTCATATTCTGTTAGGATCATCTTCCATCTAGCTATCCTCCCAGATAGAGCAGGCTTCTTAAATATGTACTTTATCAGATCCATCTTAGACATCAGCAAAGTGGTATGAGTCAACATATACTGTCTTAGCCGGCGATCAGCCCATAACAGAGTGCAGCAATTTTTCTCGAGCAGTGAATATCTGGTTTCACAATCGGTAAAATTTTTGCTCAGGTAGTAAATAGCGTGCTCTTTTCGGCCAGACTCGTCATGCTGCCCCAATACACGCCCCATTGAGTTCTCTAAAATGGTCAGATAAATGATTAGTGGTCTTCCCTCGACTGGTGGCATCAAGACAGGAGGCTCTTGTAAATACTCTTTGATTTTGTCAAAAGAAATCTGACACTCATTATTCCATCTGACTACTTGATCTTTCTTCAACATTTTGAAGATTGGTTCATAAGTAGATGTTAGGTGAGAAATGAATTTGGCAATATAGTTCAGGCGTCCCAAGAATCCTCTGACTTCCTTCTCGGTACGAGGAGCAGGCATTTCTTGTATTGCTTTGACCTTGGCAGGATCAACCTTGATGCCTTTGTTGCTGACAATGAAACCTAAGAGTTTACCGGATCGGACTCTGAATGTGCACTTGTTCGGGTTCAACCTTAGTTTGTACTCCTTCAATCTTACAAACAACTTTTACAAGTGATCAAGGTGCTCCTCTTCAGTTTGTGATCGGGCTATCATATCATCTACATAGACCTATATCTCATGATGTATCATATCATGAAACAAAGCTACCATGGCGCATTGATAGGTTTCCCCGACATTCTTCAGTCCAAATGGAATTACTTTGTAGCAGAACGTGCCCCACTGCGTGACAAATGTAGTTTTCTCCATGTCCTCAAGTGCCATTTTGATCTGGTTATAGTCTGAGAATCCATCCATGAAGGAAAATACTTTGTGTTGGGCTGTATTATCAACCAGGATACCGATGCGGGGAAGTGGAAAATCATCTTTAGGGCTGGCCCTGTTTAAATCTCTATAATCCACGCACATCCGTACTTTACCGTCCTTTTTAGGCACGGGAACAATGTTGGCAACCCATTGAGGATAGGAAGTAATAGCCAGAAATCCAGCATTGAACTGCTTCATGACTTCCGCTTTGATCTTCTCTGACATGTCAGGTCTCATGCGGTGGACTTTTTGTTTCACTAGTGGACAGTCTTCTCTTGTGGGTAGACGATGTACCACGATGTACCACGATGTCTGTATCAAGTCCCGACATGTCTTCGTATGACCATGCAAAGATCTCAACATAATCATGTAGAAGCTGAATTAGGTGCTCCTTGACACTCGGCTCTAGATTGGCACCCACTTTGATTTCCTTTTTATCTTCCTCGGTACCCAAGTTGATTGTATCCAACAGCTCCTCATGAGGCTGAATAGTTCTTTCCTCTTGTTGTAGTAGCCTGGCTAATTCCCCTGGCACTTCACAATCTTCCTCACCTTCGTATTCGGCTTGATAGATTGGATCTTCAGAGTTACTAAAGGCCATAGCAGTATCGTTACCCATGGGATCCGGAATGGAGGGGTACCTGCATTTGTGAGTGTGGGTGTGTGTAAGGGTATAGCCATCTTTAAACAATAAAATGTAAAAGAAAGACAATGAGCACAAAAGGTTTGTATGTGGAAAAACGTCCATGATTCATTGAATGTCACATGAAGATGAAATAAAAACCCTTACAAATGGACCATTGTGCCTCGGGTAAGACACAAGGTTTTTAAAGTGTGAATTGTTCGTGAATATTACAAGTCCAACAGAAATGTAACAGATAAATTACTGAGAGATGAAAGTTATTGGGACAAAGTCTCTGGCTTCCCAGTTGCGAAGTCCTCCGTTGACAGTAGGAAATATCCAATCTTCCAAGTTGACATCCTCTTCATTGTCTTCTACTGCATTGACCCCTTGGTTGCTAATCTTCAAAGGTGGCCCTCCAGCACGGGCACGATGCACAACCTTTTGAGCAGTTGAAGTAAACCCAAAGCCAAACTTGTCTGATTTATACGGAATGTCTGGAAGCTTCCCCCAGATGGTGCATCCACCCTCCTCTATTACCGCATTGGCGTCCTTTAGAGATGACATCTGAATCAGAGGTCTTGTGATCTTGGGAATCGAGGATACTACCTTGGTTGCCTCTACTTATTGAGAGACCTCTTCGAAATATTGAAAAGGAGTTTCAATGAACTCGCCATCAAACTCCATATATCAGAAAGAATTTAGATGACTAATCATGTATTCCTCCTCCCCGTGAACAGTTATGATCTTTCCTTGGACTGGGTATTTCAGCATCTGGTGTAATGTGGAGGTGACAGCACCAGCATTATGGATCCAAGTCCGTCCTAACAGACAGGAGTAAGAGGGACGGATGTCCATCACATAGAAGGTTGAATTGAAAGTCCGATTTCCCACCTTTATCGGGATGTCCACCTCCCCGTGGACCATCCTCTTCGAGCCATCAAATTCTCTCACAATTATGTTACTGGGTTTCAATGTTAGCCCTTCGCAATCCAATCTGTCAAGAGCCTTCTCCGGTAAGACGTTCAAAGATGAACATGTGTCTACCAAGACATGGGCCAGAGTTGTTCCTCTACACTCTACAGAGACACGTAATTCCTCTTTATGCTTTTTCCCTTTGGGTGTCAAATCAGCATCAGAGAAGCCCATGCCGTTATCAGCTGTCAAACTGGCCACACAATCTTGGAACTGGTCGGCATACGTCTCTTGTGGCACATGGGCTGTCTTCAGAAATTTTACCAGAGCTTTCGCATGTGCCTCAAAGCACAACAGCAATGCTAGCATGGAGATCTTGGAGGGGGTTTGCCCCAACTGTTCAACCACATCATAGTCACTCTTCTTTGTTATCCTTAAGATCTCTTCCATTTCCTTCTTGGATGTTTCGGGGATAGCTAGTGATTGAGCCTTCGTTCAGACAGGCTCTTCTTGAATGTTTTTTCCTCTATTCTCAGCAGTAGAAGGATTGGTAGGGACAGGAATTGTGTCGTCTTTGTCGGTAGGTATGCTTGCAGGTATAATCACTGGTGCAAAGGTAATCTTCGGAACAGCCACGGGTCCAAAAACTGCCTTTGGAGGGGAAATCTCTGGAGAGAAGATTCTACCACTACGAGTAATCTTGCTAGTTCTGGCAATATTGTTAATGTCGAAGTTTTCTTCTTCAGAGCTCTCTTCTTCGGCAGTCAGTTCATGTTGTTTGATACCATAGTAGTAGATTTCTCCACCATAATTCCATGGTACTGTTTTATCTGACTCATTTGGGACCGACCTGGGCATTGTGATCTTAAGTGGGGTAGTTTTTGGAGCAGGTGTAATCCTAACGGGTCTTTTAGGGACCCTGGAAGGATTGGTGAAGATGGTTATGATTGAAATGTCTTCAATAGGAATAGGTAAAACGGGAGCCTTCTCAAACAGAATTTCTTGGTTGTCAATCAGGCGTTGGATACCTATCTTCAACAGAGGGCAATCAGTCGGTGAGGACTGTGATACGGTGGGAGAACTGACTGTGAGTTTTGCGTTTGTATTCGCACTTGTTTGGTTGAGCAAGAGTCGCCACCGACTTTTTATTGTATGAACTGAGAGTTTGCGACTTCAATGCGCATTTTCTTTTGAATTAAACTGAGATACTATCCTGCCCCAGGTTTATATCAAAGGTTTTGATTGTTTAGAACAGAAAACTCCTACTTCTTTGGCTCGAAGGTGTTGACTAGGGATTAACTTCCTTATAACTCCAGTGTTTGGGAATTGAAAGAAATGCTTGTACATCATCAGCAAGGTCTGTTCAAAAGCATATTGTATAAGATCATGGTATTGTTTCGTCATCCTCCATCTAAAGGCTTGCAGCTTTTTATCAAGAGTCAAATATCATAAAGAAAAGCATGAGAATAGTGAAACGAATGGATGAATTCAAGACAAACATATGCAATGCATTAATGAAAACATAGTTTAACATCAACAAATAATTGTTTGACAGCGAAAGAAATTACAACTTTGAAAATTCAAAATGAAGGAAAAGTCTTTCAGCTTGAGCTTCGTCACTTCAGGTGGAGCACTCCTTAACGGAAGATTTTCATCTCGCCGTCTGGCATGAATTCCAGCACCCCAATGTCGATCAGATCTTGAATCTTGTTCTTCAAGGCCCAACAGTCATTGGTGTCGTGTCCCGGGCTGTAGGAGTGGTAAACACAAAATGCGTCGGGATGATAGTGAGGAGAGGAGATATTGGGCTTCTGAGGAGGGTCCTTTAGGGTAAGCAAGTTGACCTCCAACAGGCGCTTCAGTATGAAGAACGATGGTATTTCAGTCTCCGTGAACTGCCTTCCCGATGTTTCTTGCTTTCGCCGATTACCCCGTTGACGCTGGCGAGGTTGTTGATGGGCTTGTGACCCTGAAGCAAGCAAAGGAGCTTTCCCCTTGTCTTCTTGAGTGGATGGAGGCTGAGCGGTGACTTGCTCTTCAACCTCAGCTATTTGCCCCAATTGGTTATTTGGAAGCAGTTGGCGGACAAGAACTCTGAGTTCCTCTTGTCTTTGAGATAGGTCTTGGATGAGAGCCATCTGGCCCACCAATTGTCCCATCACTTGGGTCCTCAATGTTGTCAGATCAAACTGCAGCTCCGCAAGCTGATCACTCCTGGCATTGTTTGAATTCTCCAAGCTCTTTGGGAGGAGAGCTTTCATCTCTTCTTGCCCCAGAGACAAGTTCAGGAACATCTCCTGCAGCTGAGCAGTCTGGTCTTGGATGTCTTTGACAGACCTTTCTAGAGCCATCTCTTGCTGAAATAAACAGCAGGAGAGTAAGGAAACCTGAAAAAGGAAAGACTGTCAAAATGCAATGCATGATATGCGGATGCATGCTTTCAAGGATCTCTTGGGGTAAACACAAGAAAATGTTAGAGGTTGAACTTGGATCTTTGATTGGAGAACTTTGCACCGGTGGATGTCTTTCCATTAGAATCAAGCTCACCATGTCGAGTGGGTCATAGCCACTGATTCAAGTTGTTGCACTTGATCTTTGTCTGGAGAACTTTGTATCGGTGGACGTCTTTCCACGAGAATCAAGCTCACCATGTCGAGTGGGTCATAGCCACTGATTCAAGTTGTTGCACTTGAACTTTGGTTGACATTGGTTAGAGGAGAAACCTCTTGCCCCTTGATAGACGTCTGGTTCAACGTATCCCTGCATCAAAAGAACCCTCGAGATCCTTGAAATGGCTATTGAAAATGCTATGGTATGATGTCATGATGTTATGTACATGTATGCAAAAAGCAAGTGAGTGTATATACAGACAAACATATTCACACAAAGCAAACAAGTCCTTAGGTTTAGGCTTGCATGAGGTTCAGGTAAATACCCTCTTGAAGTTAGTTGGCTCATCCTGTCCTAAAAATAGAAACCGGGTTCTAAGGAGCTCAATACCATTGGATTGTTTTTTGTGTTCATTGTTTCGGTTTAGCCACTTACTGGCGACCAAAATATTCCAAGAAAACAATCCTCAAATGAGTGTAGTATCGAGGATCTACCAACTTCGGACTGCACCAAAGTCGGTCATCTCACTACCCCTAAAAAGGCTAAGATGGTCAATTAAGGTTCTAAGAGTTCGTTAGTGCTTCATGACATCACTCAGCGGCCCCGTACTCTCCTTGATTGAACTCAAGGGTTACCGGTACTCACAAATATGTCACACTAACATAGCTTACTGCTTCAACCATGTCGGTATACCCCGCACAGTTCCCTCACAGTTTTTTTGCTATTTACCTAAGAAGGTGCCCCAAATGCGGGTGGAGGATTTACAACAAACCCAAACAAGAACCCAAAAGATAAAGCAATCAAGTCAATCAAAGCAAGAAAGTAAAGGTGATCTAAACCCTAAGGTAACCCCACTTTTAAGTTTATTCCCCAGCAGAGTCGCCAGTTCTGTGATACGGTGGGAGAACTGACTGTGAGTTTTGCGTTTGTATTCGCACTTGTTTGGTTGAGCAAGAGTCGCCACCGACTTTTTATTTTATCCTAAAGGAAAGGTTAAAAAAAGCACAGCAAAAACCTTTTGAGATATTTCGTGGGTCCGGGGGGTAGATTATGAAAAGGGAAGGTATTAGCACCCTTTTCATCCATGGTTATCCATGGGCTCTTAGTTACTTGGTTTTTTAGATCACTTGCCTTGATTTTCGATTGCTTGAAAATGGTATGTAGGTGTGTGTGTGTGTGTTTTTGAAAATGTTTTGGAAGAAGATGCCTTGTTTTAGGCTACCCTCGTAACAATTCTTTACTCGAATGTTTTACAAAGGTTTGTATCTTTTCGAAAAGATGTTTCAAATGTTTTTGAGAGTTTGTTTTGAAAGTGTTTGTGGAATGTGGTTTTTGAAAAGAAGGCAAGTGTTTTTGCAAGTTGATCTCAAGTAACTAAGAGTTTTGTCTACCCTATTGTACTCAAAGGTTTTCTCTATGTTTTCAACCCTTTTTGACAATTTTGTTCCACCATTGCATATGGTGGACAATCTTGCATTTAGGATGTTTAACGGGACGGGTACGGGTCATCGTATGGACCGTGAATGCAATGGTGCCAAGTGTCTTTGGCAATTTGCTTTGAAGGGACTATGATCATTCCATTTAGGCAACATTCGAAAGCGTCATCGAGGGACTTATGATCATTTGAATTTGTTTTGCCAAAGATACTCGACGTGCAAGCATGGCCCATTTTGGAAGGCAACATGTGGGATTACCCTAGAGGGTGCAAGTGTGATTGTGTATTGATTTCATGTATTTGTCTTGTATTAGGTTATCTAGTATTTGATTTTATGTACATGCAAACCCTAGGTCTAACCATGGTATAATTGAAAGCGGTAAATTGCGAAAATGTAAAGTCTATGCTATTACAAAATAAGTATCCGGGAGTGGGGGTACAAATTTACGAATGGGGATGAGACTTAGGAATATAGTGTCTAATAGGTTACAACCAAATCAAATCGGTCAAATGTAAATGCAACGAATATACAAGTATAAGCGAATGTATAATGTATCAAAATGCAAGTATATTGCGTAAGTGTACGTGTATATGTGTATGTGTATTTGTATATGCAATTATTTATAGGTTAGGGATGTGAAATTAAATGAGTATTATTAAGTATGTATTTGTTTTTTGTATTATGTACACAAAAGTATTTTAATAAAAGAAAGGAAAATGTTTTATATTCTATTTTTTCTAGATATTAAAAATAATGCATTTTAATTAATCATGTACAAATCCAAAGTTCTAATTTTAAGGAGAAAAATATTAACTTTAAAGGAAAAATTATGTATTTATGTACAAAGTAAGAAAATTTAATAAAATAAAAGAAAAGGTATTTTAAGTTCTATCTTCTTTATGTATTAATATTAATGTATTTTAATGAGTATTTTTATGTACAAAGTAGTTTTAAAGAAAGAAAGAAAACCGTTTAACTTAAAAAGGTAATATTCATGTATTTTTAGTTAACATTTTTAAATAAAAAAAAAAAATTAGGGTATCATTCATTAAAAAAAGTTAAGTTAAAAAGGAAACAAATAAAAGTGTTTTTATTTTAGTTTGTATAAAACGAAAAAATGAATAAAAGAATTAAATGGGCTTGGGTCTTATGCTGGCCCAAAACAGAATTGAAAATGGATTAGGAAAGGAGGTATACGCCTGTTTTACTGGGCTTGAGGGATTTGGAAAGGGCAAGGCCCAAACGCGTTTTGGGAAACAAATGTTTTAGGGTTCATCAGTTTTTTGTTTCATTTGGGATATTTGGCTTAGGGTTTGTGAGCGACAGAAGCGTCGTTCGTTCGTTTTTCGTTCATCTTCTTCGTTCGTTCTTGAGTGCCATCTCCTCCGCCTAGCCACCTACGCCACCTCTCATCCTTCCCTTCGCGTTTGCTCAAGCAACGGTAAAAGGGTAAGACTTTTGTTCTAGCGCATCCTTTGAGGATTTCACGTTTTACGCATGTTTTGATTCTTATATACTCTGATTTTGTTTATGGTTTATGCAAGATTTTGAAATGAGGGAAAGGGAATACTACCTGTCGGAGACAGAGAAGGAGGAGATTAGGAGGTGTTACGGCGGCTTAATGGCGAAGAGGGGAGATGCGCGACGCTGAAGCTAGCTTTGGGAAAACTTGGTATTTCTGTACCTTTCTTTTAGGCTTTATGATGTCAAGCTGAAAGCTTGATACACATGTCTTCTTTTCTTCTTCTCCTTCTTGTGTTACCTTCTGTTTATGTCGCCTCGAATGTTTGTGTTTGGTTGCCTTGGTACGCTTTATCTCTCTGACTTTCTTCTTCTCTTTTACTGCCTCGATACCTCTGTATGCTTGCCTTTTGATTGCCTTTTGATTGCCTTTTGATTGCCCAAGGATGAACCTAGGGTTCTGAGGGCCCTGGATGCATGCTTATGTTACCTGTGTTGGATGCCTTGAGATACCTCTTTTACTTGTCTTTCAGTTGCCTTTTGATTGCCTTTTGATTGCCCTGTGATGAGTACTCCTCTGAGGGCCTGCCTTGAATGTGCTTCTGAACGTTGGTTGCCTTTGGAATGTTTCTGAACGTTATCCCTTTTGCCAAATGATGGTGCTCTTCGAGGGCTTGAGGGTTACAGGTTGCCTGGGTAAGTTTTGTTGGTTTTGAAAGTTGACAAGGTTTTTAGAGGCTTTGATGTTTGATGGTTAAGGCAGGTTTAATGCTTCAGGTTTGATGCTTTAGGTTGATGGCCTCTTTTCAACTGGTTTTTTTTTTGTGTTGGAGTTTTAATGGTACATGTTTGTTTGTTTATGTTTTTGAGCTGGGCATTCTGGCTTCAGGTCTTGGATATCAGGCTCTTTTCTTTGACAGTCGTTTCATGGTTTTTGAATGGCTTACAGGTTATGGCCCTTTTTTTAGATTGTTGGTCCTTTTCGTGAGACTTCAAGGCTTATCTCTCTTTTTTTTCTTTTGTGTATATCCTTGCTCTTTTAACACAGGTTGGTATTTTATGGATTTGTGGTTATTAACAGGTTGTTAGGCTTTTGAGGCTCAGGCTTCATGTTAGGCCTTTTGACAGGTTATCGCCTTGACAGGTTGTGCTTGCTTTTTGTTTTTATCCCCCTTTTTCTGGAAACATATGCATTTTCGTATTATATCATCTTCCTGCCTAAAGCCTAAGCCTAAACACTTCTTCTTTCTTCTCTCTCTCCAGTACACTTTAGGCATTAAAATAATGTTTGTACTGTACTTTCTGAAAGGGCCCCTTCTTTGGGAAATGATGAAAATGAGTTTTATTGCTTGCATAACAATTTTCCTCTGCATATTTTATCTCTTCTTTTGACAGCTTTTGTACTTTTGGATCTTTTGATATCTTTGCCAAATCTTCTTCTTTGGTAGCCTTGAATAGCTTTGTGACATTTTGACAGCAAGTTTGAATTTTTCAGTTTGGACTTCTAGTTTGGTTTGAACTTGGAGTTTTGAGATTTGAACTTATGCAGTTTGGATAATTTTTGAATTGTGCAATTTTGACTTTTGTGCATTCATTTTTTAGCAAATAAAAATCCGTCCCTCTTTGTGAACCGGGAGAAATCCCGTGATTTGCAGAGAGGGTTAACTGATCCCAATCAGTGGCCCTTAATGATGAACTGTCTTTTATTTATCTGTCATTATTTACTTATCTGCTATTTGACTTTTCTTCTTTTCTTTTTGCAGATGAATATTTGGATGGAGAGGGGTATTAAATGAAGAATGAAGAATTAGAAAAAATAGGATAGTTTCATTTTTTTATTTAAATTTAAACTAATGTAAAATCATTGTTGTAAATAAATTGTAAACAATAATTGTACGAATAGTTTAAAAATAAATAAAAGTTTTTATTATCCAATTAATTCTATTTCCTTTATTGTTTATTTATTATTTAAAATTCTTTGAATTAAAATAATTGAAAGATAAATTCCAATCACTTAATCTTAGAATAATAAATAATTTAAATAAACAAAGCTTTAGCACTTGATCAATTAAACCTGGCGTTTCCAACACCCAAAGCAAAGCAACAGTTAATCAAAACAACTGATCAGGCGCATTCCCTTTTCACTGATTTCTTACCAAACACTTGTAAATCCAAACTGAGTGTATCCTTTGACTGGTTCAATCAAACAAACGTGAATTCAATCCAAATGCCCTCTTTTTACTGATTAAGTCAAACAATGCGAATTCAACCCAAATCTCGGAATAACTTGCAAAGTGCTGTAGAATTTAAATCCTTCTGAGAACGTGCCCAAAAAACCCTAATTCCTGATTAAATTCCAAAGAGCGTTCGCCTGATCAAAGTTGAGCCAAAATCAACCAAAACCCTAAACCAACTGTTTGAAACATTCCAGAGCCCTGAAAAATCAATAAAACCCTAATTGCGTCTGACTGACGAGAAAAGTCCGTTTGACCGATTCTTGAGCCAGTCTGAAAAAATCAGGAAACGCCTGAAGCTGCGATTTCTTGTGGAAAAATGCGAGGGAAAATTTTGGGGTACAACAAGGACAAACACAGATGGCAGTCTTTATTACAACCTGGGAATATATCAGCTTTCAACAAATTCATCTTAATGATCGGGAGCGGAGTCAAAAGTTCATCTACTGTAGCAAAAAACAAATCTTCCTCAACAGCGTTGGCATTGTGACCATACCTAGGCATCAGAGCGGAAATGACATTCGGTTTCTCAGGTTCATCAAACTCAACTTCCTTTGCATCTATAAGGTCTTGAATTTTGTTCTTCAAAGCCCAACAGCTGTTAGTGTCGTGCCCTGGACTTTCGGAATGGTATGCGCATCTGGCATTTGGGTGATAATGAGGGGACGCAGTATTGGGATTCTTTGGGGCCTCCTTTAAAGTTGCCAGATTCAATTTCATAAGATGTGGTAGAACCTGGGATAGAGTCATATTAATCCCGGTGAATTGCCGGACTGGCCTTTCCACCCTTGGCTAGTTATTTCTTGGCTAGTCAGATGCGGGCTTTGGGATCATAACGGCCCCCACCATTGGTCGGCGTTCAGTTCTTCCTTGATTCCTCTGTGAATAAACAGCAGATACCTCCTTCTTCCCAGTGAAAGGTTTTCTCATAGCTGTAGAGGCAGACGCGTCCTTCTGAATTTTTTCGCTTTTTATACCAGCTTCCACCCTCTCCCCGGTTAAAATTAACTCAGTAAAACCAGCAGATGAGCTCCCAATCAAATGGTTGAAGAAAGGACCCGATAGAGTGCCCAAGA
This sequence comes from Vicia faba, assembly GCA_948472305.1. Lineage (NCBI taxonomy): Eukaryota > Viridiplantae > Streptophyta > Magnoliopsida > Fabales > Fabaceae > Vicia > Vicia faba. The sequence goes on from OX451740.1 coordinate 1,110,941,878, forward strand.
ACATATCCACTAACTCCCTTTCAGACAGAGGGGGTTGCACTCTCCCGGCTAGATCTCTCCACTTTTGCGCGTAATCTTTGAAACCCTCATTTGAAGCCATAGCCATACTCTAAAGTTGAGTACGGGTAGGCGCCAAATCTGCATTATATTAGTATTGTTTATAGAAAGTTGCGGCAAGTTCTTCCCAGTTGTGGATGTCGGCCCTTTCCAATTGGTAAAACCAATCGAGCTGTGTTCCAGATAAACTATCTTGGAAGAAATGGACCCATAAGTCTTTGTCGGCGGAGTGCAGCTGAATTTTTCTGACATATGATCAGAGGTGCATTTTAGGACAAGACACTCCATCATATTTTGCAAATAAGGGCACTTTAAACTTTGGTGGGATTACAATTCCTGACACTAACCCCAATTCTTCAAAATCTAGACCCGGTACTCTCTGTATTTCTATAGCGGTTAAACGCTCTTCCAGGTGTCTATACTTATCATCAGCCGGAGGATACTGTTCTTCAGAGTAGTCTTCCTCTTCCTCCTCTTCTTCAGAGTCTGACGGAACTGTCGTTTCTTTTTCTTTTCTTTCCCCTTTATCAAATGTTGCTGGAAAATCTAAGGTCCTTCTAGCTTGTCCTTGAAACCTTCTTCCCATGATTACCACACCAGTTGGTTTCTTCTCTTTCTTCTTTTTCTCTTTCTCTTTTGCTAGCAGAGTCTTCAGCTCTTCTTGCCCCTTGGCTAAGGTCGTGAGTAACTGTTGAAATTGTGTGTTTTGAGCTTGAAGATCTTTGACCGTCTGTTCGAGATCCATCTTACTGAAATAAACAGTAGAGAGATGAGGAAACTTGTTGCAAATACCTGTTTATGTTATGATGAATGATATGTATACATTCAATGGTTTCAAGGATTTAGAAATTCAAATTTGTTTTAAACCAAAAGAAACACATGTTATATTAATAAGATAGAATTTGAGTGCATCAATGCCCCTTGGGCCAAGTAATACAAAATTCTAAGATAAAAAGACATTGCGCATCCTCTTTGGTGCAATGTAGGTATTTAGAGTCTGCTCCTCATGAAGTAGCCTAGTAAGTTCCAAAACCTTCTTCTCGCTTGCGTAGAATTGGGCTTCGAAAGTATCACGCTCTCCTTTGAGTTGTATCCAATCCCTTTGTAGGTTTTTAAGATATGTGGGCATGTCAGGATGTAGGATAGTGTATGGAACTTCTCCTTCCTTAACAGGCTCAATAATCACTGGGAGAATGGAAGGATAAGGCATCATAAGACTTTAAGCGCGGGTTCGTACCCACTTGAGGTAAGGATCAAGAGGGATGGAATTCTTGTGTCCCAAAGTCTTGCTATCCAACTTGTTTAGCATCCTCCAATCTCTGACGAATCTCTGGCAAAGTCCTTGATCGTCGTTGTCGTAGTCGAATAGCAAGCCTTGAATCAGCATATCATGTGGGCCATCCCTTCGGGCATAACCAAACTGTCTTAGAGCCAAGCACGGGTTGTAGGTGATGCCTCCCCTAATGCCAAGTAGAGGGACATTAGGGAATTCCCCACAACGGTCAACAATGATAACATTCTCTTTGGATCGAGAGCACCAATGAATATCTAAGTGTTTGAGCGTCATTAACCTTTGTGACCACCTCAAACCTTGCTCATTCTTTAAGATTGATTGGGGAAGATGAGAAATAAACCATCTTTCCAGGAGAGGAGTGCAACACATAAGAACACCTCTTTTCCTCATTGTACGAGTGTGAAAAGAGTGTAAGATATCCCCAAGCAATGTAGGCACCGGGTTGCGTGACATGAAGATTTTGACAGTGCTCACATCTATGAGTTGGTCAGGATTGGGGAAAAAGACCATCCCATAGATAAGAAGAGCCAAAATCTCCTCAAAAGCTTGCAAGTATAGGGAATTCCAATAGCTTTGGGCTTTCTCAAACAGAAACTTTGCCAAGAAGCCTTTGACACCACTTCTAGTTTCCCAATGAGTTGTGATATCAGATGAGTCTAAGTGCAGGGTTTGAGCAATCTCTTTTGGCTTTGGATCTCTTTCCGTACCTTTGAAAGGTAGTTGATTGAGAATAGGAATCCTCAAGAGTTGAGAGAATTCTTCCAAAGTAGGCACAAGTTGATAGTCAGGAAATGTGAAGCAATGATGCAAAGGGTCAAAGAACTAGAAGAGAACCTTCATCATATCCTCCTCTGTGTTGGAGGTGACTAAGTTGAGTAGACGACCATGTCTCTCGGTGAATGGAGAGTTATTAGGGATCCTTGAAGCTAGCTCCTTGAGTTGTGGAGGAATTCTTACAAGGTTGATTTGGATAGTTTTCCTGCGAAGTGAATCCATATCCTACAAAACAAGAACAAAGATGAATCTCCAAAATCCTTGAAATGGTTAGTGAATGCATATGATGTTCATGATGTCCATGATTTTATGTACAAGTATGCATATACAAACAAATCAAGCAATTTCTTAGTTTAGGCTTGCATGGGGTTTTATAGGTAAGTACCCTCTTGAAGTTTAGTTGGCTCAACCTGTCCTAACAATAGTAACCGGGTTCTAAGGAGCTCAATATCACTGGATTGTTTCCTTGGTCATCATTTCAGCTCAAGCCTCTTTAATGGCGACCAAAATATCCCAAGAAACCAACCCTCAATGAGTGTAGTATCGAGTATCTACCAACTTCAGACTGCATCAAAGTCGGTCATCTCACTACATCCTAAAGGCCAAGTTGGTCAAGTAAAGGGTTCTAGAAGTTCATTAGTGCTTCATGACATCACTCAGCGGCCCCATATTCTCTTTGATTGACTCAAAGGTTACCGGTACCCACAAATATGTCACACTAACATAGCTATTGCTTAGAACATGTCGGTATACCCCGCACAGTTTCCATAATGTATTGCTATTTACCTATAATGTTTCCCAAATCCGGGTGGAGGATTCAAACCCAAACAAAGAACCATAATGTAAAGCAAACAAGTCAAACAAGGTAAGCAAATAAATGTGATCTAAACCCTAAGGTAACCCCACTTTTATAATTTCCCCAGCAGAGTCGCCAGTTATGTGATACGGTGGGAGAACTGACTTGAAGGTTTTGTGTTTTATCGCAAATGTCGCGGTTAGCAAGAGTTGCCACTGACTTTTCTTTTATCCAAAAGAAAAGGTGAAAAAGCACAAGAAAGACCTTTGAGATATTTTCTTGAGTTCGGGGGGTAGATTATGAAAAGGGAAGGTGCTAGCACCCTTTTTATCCATGGTTTTCCATGGGCTATTAGTTACTTGCTTAGATCACTTGCTTTTGTTTGAAATTGTGCTTTGTGTGGTTTAGAAAGTATTTTGTAAAAGAGGTCATTTGTTTAGGCAATCTTTATAATGATTCTCGTTCACAAGAATGTATACAAAGATGTTTGTCTTTTGAAAATGTTTTCAATGTTTGTAAGATGTTTTTGAAATGTGTGTGTGTTTGTTTTGAAAATAGCAAGGATTTTGTTTGAAATGGAGCAAGTAACTAAAAGTAATCTATCTACTCAAATGTCTTTCTTGTTCATTTTCTATTCCTTTTACATTGTTGGCTTACCATTGATTTGGTAAGCAACCCTATCTTTGGATGTAAACGGGACGGGTGTGGGTCATCGTGTGACCATGATTAGCAATGTTTGCAAAGTATCTTAGCATTTTTGAGGGACCAAGATCATTTTGTAAGGCAACTTTTAAATAGCGTCATCGAGGGGCTATGATCTTATATTTGTTTTGTTTTGCCAAGATACTTTGCATGCGTGAATGGCCATTTTTGTTTTAGACAACCAAGTGGGAGAAACCCTAAGGGTGCTTTTGTGCAAGTGTGTCATTTTCATGCTTTCATTTTGTCTTGTGTTTAGGATTTTCTATTTTACTTTGTTTTGTTCTTGTCATACAAACCCTAATTACTAATCATGGCATATGAAAGCGATAAATTGCGTACTGTAAATATTTCTAAGCTATTACAACAATTTATGCGAGGGGGAAATACAAGTTTGAATGTGGATTTGCATAAATATAAAGCTAAATACATTATTACAACCAAATCGAATTTGTACGAATTTAAGATAAATACAAAACAATATTTAAAATGTAATGCAATGTAATGTACATGTACATGTAAAGAGATTTTTTGATGTCTCATTTTCATGTAAAAGAATATTTAATCTAACCCTAAAAATATAAGGAAAAAGATTTAATTTTTTGAAAGGGGTTTAACCCAAATTTTTATTTAAAAGAAAATAAAGTTTCTAAATTATTATTTTGTGCATTTTTCTTGTATAAAATAATAAATAATATTGTAATAAAATATAAAGTTTTGTATGTATGCAAAAAATAGGGATTTATAAATATGAAATGCAAAATAAAAATACTAAGTATATTTAATTATATTTACAAATTTATTAAGAAAAATAAATTATATCCTATTAAAATAAACTATATTTTTATGTGAGAAATAATACAAGAAATAAAATAAAAGTGTAATATATTAATTTACTTTTTTTTGTTGGAATTTTTATGTTTTAAAGGAAATATTAAAAAAACATTAAATATGAAAACAAAACAAAAAAATAAATAAATAAATAAAAATATGAATTAGCAAAGGGGGTGATAAAGCAGATTTATGGTAAGATTAGCAAAAAAATCTGGCACAAGTAGACTGAGCCCATCCTGCAAAAAAGTGTGAAATGGAAAAGAAAAAGAAGGAAAAATACAAAAAGTAGCGCGCAGGTTCGAACCCAGGACATGGGTCTCACCAGCGCGCTGCTTTACCACTGGGGTGGCTATACATCCATTGTCTTTACTGAAACAAAAATAATATATTACAAAATGCGTCCTTGCCCTGTTTCATCTTCTTCCTCAAGCCTTGACCGGATCCCCTGTAACTTCCTCATGCTTCCATAAAAATGAAAACTTGTAACATGAAAAATGTAGCATTTGAACTCAAGAATCCAACCATATAAGTTATGTAATCTAACTATCATAGATCAAAGAGAATTTTAAAAGCCCCAAATTCTAACCTAATATTTTCAGAGATTTCAACTTCCGAATTCTCTTAGCACAAGTAAAATCAATGCAAGATAATGATATGTATAGTTTTGTTATGATGAGAACTACACTTTTTATTCACAGATCGTGGCCTAAGGTTGCCTGTACAAGGAGATAGAGTTTGAAAATTTACCTCATTCAGCTGGAATCGTGTATGAAAATTTAGTGACTTTAATGGATGCCTGATGCTTGCCTGAGCTTCCTTGAGCTTCCATGAATCTATTCCAACCTTTGCCTTCCTCTGAAAGTGGCTAGAACTCCCTGACCAAGTCCAACTGCAAGCTTCAAAGTCGACAATGGCAGATGGTGGAAAAGAGATTACAGAACAAGGATGATGGTTTGGATGGGTTTTATATCAAGTATGTAAGGTGTTGGAATGATCTAAACACAAAATGCACAAGCCAAATGGAAGCTGGATGTATTTGTGCAGAAACTGTATGTTTGAGCAGGTTTTTGGTGTTTTTCTTGCTCTGAGTGTTTTAGTTCTTGGCTTGGTGTTTTATGTGTTGCATATAGTTTGTATATTAGTATTGAAATGATCTTAGGTCAGCTTCCCAACAGATCTGCCAATGCTAGCCTTTTTGCCAACTTTCTTGTAATTGAAGCAAAGTGACAAGACCAAAGCTTCACATGCTTGTACCAGCTTGCTTAGGGTTGTATGGGTTTGTACAACTTGCTTGATACCTGTGTGGTTTGTATGCATCAAGGGGACAGGTTCAAAGCTCAAAGTTGTAAAGTTTGCAAAAGTGGTTCTTTATGAAAATGGCAATGAAACCTTTTTGCCATAAATGGAATTACAAGTTGGGTAAAAGTTCAAAAGCATGGATAAAGGCTTTGTCAACTGAGTAAGAATTTAATTAAGGAGTGTGGAACAAGTTTAGGACCTGTACAGCATGAAATAGCCAGCATAGGATTGATTTGCAACTTGGTTCTTCATGAAATGGTTTGAATAAAAAGTGAGAAAATGTCAATTTCCTCTCTTCGATTCTCTCAACTCAAACATGATCTTGGAGAGTTGTTGGACATTTTGAAAATCTTGCAATATGCTCTATAATCCATCTTTGAAATGCATTTTGAGATACTTCTTGGAACTAGGTGAAAAATTTTCATGAAGTTGGGTCTAAAACCTACCTAAATTAGGGCAAAATTCCACTAAGTTAAGAAGTTCATGACCATGTATTCACAAGTTTATAACTTGAGATCCACAAATCTTTAGGGAAAAGTTTATTAAGCAAAGTTTTAATTTTCATGGAGGTCTACAACTTTCCTGTTGGGGACTTTCCTTGAATCAATATGCATCATGGTGAAAAAGTGGTGTAAAGTTGAGAAAAAATAAGAAAATTTTCATACTTAGAAAATTTCTAAGCTATGAAAATTTTCAAATTCAAACCCTAATTTTCAATTTTGGTTTTCTTGGTGAACAAGTTTCACATTTTGGCATGTTTTGATGAATTATGACCCTTGGTACTTGATTTTGACCAAAAAGTCAAAGTTTGATTTTTCAGTATAGAGTTGACTTTTGATCAATGGACTGCAAATTTCATTTGTCAATCCAATGAATTTGAAATGTTTTGAATCATGTAATTAAGTCAAGATGATGCCATTGAATCCTTGAAATCATGCTTGAACTCAACTGGTCATTGGCTAGGTTAAAAATCAGAAATTTCCCTTTCTCAATCAAAACCCTAATTTTGACCATTTTGCCCTTTTGGTGATTTGATCAAATTTCTTGAGGAATTATGGTCCAAACTTGATAAAATGATACATATGAGTTTAAAATATTGATGTGGATCAAAAATTATGAAGTTTGACTATAAATTGGCCATGGTTGACTTTTTCCCTAATACAACTGATTTTTAGGTCAACTGCTCAATTGATTGAGTAAAAGTGTGATCCAAAGCTTGAAACTTGACATGAGTGATCTTGGGGGGTCCATAATGATCCATGAAAGTCATATGGGGCATTGGTAGTCCAAAAATCCTTGTGCAAACTCAAACTCTAATTTTGGGTTATCAGTGCAAGATGAGATGTCTTGAGCTGACCAAACCCTAATCTTGTCTTGAGTCAAAGAAGTCTTGTGAGAAAAGTCTTGATAAATGAGAGGGAAAATTTTGGGGTACAATAGTGAGTATTGAGTATGTGATACCTGGCCCTCATAGGTGTGAGGGTTTATATAATGCCCCTAGCACATGGCTATTGGTTCCTGATTTTCCGCCTAGATATGCGGGTCCAGAAAATTAGGTAACTGCCTGGACTTGGTCAAAGCGGGAAGATATGCACGTAACTAGCTATTGGTCCTGGGGGAAAGCTGGTTACAGGCATCCCCCTGGTCGGTTCCTAGAGGCCCGCACGACGTTGGTGTCGGGCAGGCTGAGGAGATGGTCGAAGGGCATCTTGGGTTGGTGCTGGGCGAGAAGGGCAAGAGGGGAGGCATTGCCCGAAACATGCAGGATTGGCCTGAGCAACGGCCAGTGGTTGGCACTCATGAGATTTCTTTTACTAGGCCCAATCAAGCTGTCGGGCCAGTCCAGAACAATAGCCCCCCAAGTCGTTGCTTTTGAGCACATGAGCGAAGACTTTGATGTCTGCCTAGAGGACGGGGAAATGGGCGTTTGCCTATTGTACTTCTTTGTCAGTGAGGCAAAATTTTTGCCATCAAGGCCGTTTTAATTTGGAGAGGTAGTGTGTTTGGGAAACGTGTCAGTCGAGCAACGCCAATGATGGCCTAGGGCTAGGGTGTCATGATGATGACCCTAGGGTTCCCGAGGCGCGTGTTTTGTATGCACGGACCGTTTCAGCTATAAATACGAGAGGAATGGGGCGATTAGTATTTTTAGCTTTCTTCTTCAACTGCTCGTATTAGCTCGACGGTCGACCACCAGCATTTTCTCAATTTCTTCGTTCGCGGTTATCCAGCTTTGTCTCATATTCTTCTTCCGATGAGTTTTCGTTTCTCCATTATTGCATGTTTTAGCACTTTTGTTTTTTGCTTCTTAGATATCCATGTAGTTAGGATTTAGGGTTCCATTAGGGAGGAGATCGTTAGAGACCCTAGGTGGCGGACGTCGTCCTCGCGGTGCATGGCTGCCGGAGCCGTCATGGAGCTCTCTCGGGGGCCCAGTGGCGTGCTATAGGTGATTCGTTTAGGGTTTGATTAATTTCTGCAACCTGTGCCCGTTAGAATACCTTAGCGGAGTTCTGGATTATTTTTGCATTTTTTGCCCGGCAGCGCGCCTCAGTGAGGGTTCTGGTCGGGGATAGGATCCTCGTCTCCCAACGCCCTTTCACATGTTTAGCGGTGGAAGGGTGGTTTTGGCATTGATGTCGAGCTCACCCTTTTCCTCTGATTTTCAGGTGCTATGGTTGACGACATGCATGTTATTATTTTGAGCGAATCCACAGAATCTTCTAGGAGCTCTTCGAGCGAGACCAGTGGCAGCTCGTTGAGCATATTAGAAATTTCCGAGGAACAACAAAACCTGGTGGATCAATAGATGGGGGAGCCCGACGTAGGGGTGACCTCTTTGGCATGGGAAGGCCTATTTCCTCCTTGAGATGAAGATGATCCTCGAGATTGGGTAGCTAAGGACCCTTGGGAGTGGCGGTCATACTTTTACGAGCATGAGGAAGACGTGTTCACTGATCTTTACGTACACGAGGAGGGAGCCTAGGAGGAGTGGTCTTTGTATATTCCTGAGAAAGACAGTAGGATTTGCTCAAGATACGACAGGAGGAGGATACCTATGCACGACATAGTTTTCCGGGAGATGGGTCTCCGTCTTCCTTTTTCTGATTTTTAAGTGGCCGTTTTTCGACATATGCATGTGACCTCCTCTCAGTTGCACCCGAATGGGATTGCATTTGTGCGGGAATTCCAGATAGTGTGTGACTATCTGAAGATTGGGGCCACGATCCTGTTGTTCTTCTACTGTTTTCATATTCAAAGGATCCGAACTGACGGGCGGTGGGGATGGGTCTCCCTCAAACAGGGCAATGGGAAGTTGTTCAAGGCCTATTTGGAGTCCGTGTGCCATTTCAAAGATAAGTACATATTGGTGCAGCCCACATCGTCGAAGGTGCTGCTGAACATTTTCAGGAGTCGGCCATCTCTCAACAAGGACGGGACTCTTCAACTTAACGAGCTGGGGGAGCCTACCGCGATGCTGGTCACCGAGTTCCCGTTCCAATAGACTAGCATACATTTCGAGAAGGAGCTGGGCTCTTATGTCTGGAGAGAGGGGGATCTTAGGGGAGAGGACCTGTCGAGATTCTCTATTTTGACCTTGTTTATTGCTCGAATCCCTCCGGTCTAGCGAGTCGGTCGAGGGGGTAGGCCAGTGTTCGACAAAAACGGGGAGCCTGTGTTCGAGCCGGGTCTCATAAACGTACCAGAGTTCCTTGGGAGTGAGGATCCCGTTAGATATTTGGGTATAGATTTTCTTTTTCCAGTATGTTATCATCGTTTGTTTGGCCGGTCATTTTACTGACTATTGTTTCTTCTTTATTTTGCAGAAAGTATGAATCCTGCTCAAGAATGTTTAGCTAAGACACTCGCCGCTCGGGCGAGAAAGGCCAAGAAGGATGCTCAGACTGGAGTGGGGCCAACTCCTGCTCCTGGGTCGGGCGGGTCTTCCTCGACCCCGTCTACCGCTGCTTCATCTCTGTCTGCTGTTTCCTCGAAGACGAAGAGGCCTCGACCTGAGGGGAGCATTGACCTTATCGGGGAGACGGGAAAAAGGGCTTATGATCTGCCTCCACACTGGTTGGAGAGGTCCTTTTTCGAGAGCATGAAACTTCGTCTTCCCAGGGCCAAATCTCTCCTTCTCGAGAGGACGAGTCGTCCGGAAAAAAGGGTGACGCTGGCTCAAGATGCGGATATTGGAGATGGATGTGGCGTATACCGAGGGGAGTTCATCCCAAGAGACGGAAATCAAGAACCTTCGAGCTAAGTTGGCGATGGCTGAGAAGGCCTTGGTCGACAAAGACAAAGTCCTAAAGTTGGCCGAGGCAGAGTCAGGGAAGTTGGCCGAGGAGCGCAACGCTTTCATGCTCAAGAGCGAGAGTCTTGAAGGGAAGGTGGCGGCCCTGACTGCCGAGCTAGAGCCCACTGAGGACGAGCCAGAGGACACCAAGGATCTGAAGACTCGGACCGAGCTAGTAGCCCGTTTTCAGCTTGCGGTGGACGATGCTCAGGCTGCTTCCGAGGGGAGCTTCGACAATGCGGTAAATCAGATATGTGTGTTGAATCCCGGCGTTAAGCTCAACACTTCGGGCATGAGGGTTAACTACTACGTGGCTGACAGGAAGATTCTGGTTCTTGACTACTTGAGGGATGTCATCAACCAAGCAGCTGGGGATCCTGCCCGACTGTCGCCTATCATCGAAGGATAAGTAGAGGGGTGACTATCCATTTGTTTCAGCCTACGTTCCATTTTTCATAATATTTGTTGTTTCCCGGGCTATTGCCCGTTTATGTAATATTCGCATAATTTTGGCCCAAGTGGTAGTTTTATTTATTTTCCGGCCATTAGTCATTTTTCTTTGAATATTTAATGTGTTATTTGCATGATTGTTGACAAGTTAGCCCGATTAGGACTTTTATACTCTGTAGAGGTTGTATCGGGGATGTGCTCGTTTTTGTATGTTCATCGGTGCAGGGATACCGATGAAACTGTCGGGGCGAATGTCGGGCGAGGGCTGAAATCCAGGTCTTGTTTTCGAGGGACCCGAGTTTGGCAGCATGAACTTCCCGTCGCGAGTCGGGCGTTCTACCGTCGTGGCACAAAGACTGTGGAGCTCGGTCGAGTTATCCACGTCGAGCTGAGGGTACACTCGTCAACAAAGCGGAATCTTTCCCCTTCTAAATACTTTTGGGTGTTACGCTTGTGCCTAGGCGTGCATGCATGGTCGGGTTCAGGGGGGTCTATCTTGTCGACCGATCCTGTCGACAGCTTAGTGTTTTCAACTGTAGTATTGTTTTAGCTTTTCAGTGTTCCATGATCGAATTAGTTGTTCCCCTTGTAAATTTTCTAGGTAATATGCTCTGGTTCCCATTTTAGCGTAGACACGATAAGGGAATTCCCAGTTTTCCGCGAGCTTGCCCTCGCGAGATTCTTTGCAATTTCTCTTCAGGACAAGGCTGCCAACTTCGAACTCTCGACGTATCACCCTGGCGTCATAGTGCACAACTATTTTTTGTTTGAGCGCGGCCTCTCGCAGGGCCGCTCCGGTTCTGATTTCTTCCACCAGGTCGAGCTCTTCTCTGAGGACGACGTCATTCATCTTCTCATCGATAGGTTCCTTGGTTCGCCTGGAAGGTTCCCCGATCTCCACGGGGATAACGGCCTCCGTCCCGTACGCTAGTCGGAATGGAGATTCCCTGGTAGATGAGTGAGTGGTCGTTCAATACGCCGAGAGCATGCTGTGCAGATCCTCGGCTCATTGCTTCTTGGTTTAGTCCAACCTTCACTTGAGGCCTTTGAGCATCACCCTGTTGGAAGCCTCGGCATGGCCGTTGGTCTGGGGATGCTCAACGGATGCAAAATGTTGGGTCGTACCAAGCTTTGTGACGAATTCGTGGAAGGTGAAATCTGTGAACTGGGTCCCGTTGTCAGTGACTATCGCTTGTGGGATACCGAAATAAGCCAAAATATTTCCCTTGTAGAAGCGAAGGATGTTCTGGGCAGTGATTTTGTCCAGGGAATCAGCCTCTATCCATTTAGTGAAGTAGTCGACCGTTATAATCAAATATTTATTCTGAATGGTTCCGACCACGAATGGGCCAAGGAGCTCCAGTTCTCACCAGGAAAAGGGCCAGGGAGAGGAGAGGGATTTGAGCTTGCTAGGAGGAGCTAAATGCATGTCCCCGTGTCTTTGGCATTTATCGCATTTCTTCACGTGTTCTCTTGCATCGTGTTGCATGGTGGGCCAGTAGTATCCTGCCTGCAAGGCTCTCCCCGCGAGGAATCTTCCGCCCAGATGCTAACTACCGTTACCTTCGTGGATTTCGTGTAGTATGCATTTTGATGCGCTTCAGTCGACACACTTGAGGAGCGGGATGGAAAAATCCTCTTCTGTAAAGTTTGCCCTCGATCAATACGTACGAGCAGGCCCTTCGTCTAATGACGATCGACTCTTTCGGGTCGTCAGGGAGTTTTCCTTTAGTGGGGTAATCGTGTACGGGGGTCATCCAGCAACCGCTGTCCTCGATGGCGTATATTCCTAGGGTGGCAGATGGTTTCTGGGTGCTCGGTCGAGGGAGTACCTCTTGTATTACAGATCTATTTCCTCCATTCTTCTTTGTGCTTGCCAGTTTGGATAAAACGTCTGCGTGAGTGTTGTGCTCGCGAGGAACGTGTTGAATGTCCATACACCTGAATTTCTTCTTCGCCTCCTAGACCAGGGCCAAATATTCAGCGAGTTGGTCGTTTTTTACCTCATATTCTCCTTGGACTTCGAGGCGACCAGTTGGGAGTCAGTGAAGATTTTTACTTCCTCGGCTCCCAAATCTTCGGCTAGCCGTAATCCTGTGAGGAATGCCTCGTATTCGGCTTGATTGTTGGAGGTAGGGAAAGACAGGGCAAGGGAAACTTTGACCAGGGTCCCTTCCTCGTTCTCTAATATGATGCTCGTGCCGCTTCTGATTGTACTGGAGGCACCGTCGACGAAGATCGTCCAGCGACGCAAGCCTTCTGGATCCCCGAGCAAGGTCATTTCCACTACGAAGTCGGCCAAGGCTTGAGCCTTAAGGGCTTTCCTACTTTCGTATTGGATATATAATTCGGAGAGTTCCAGAGACCATTTCAGCATTCTTCCGGCCATGTCTGGTCTTCCGAGCAGCTGTTTTATTGGTTGATCCGCCCATACCATTATGGTATGGGCCAGGAACTAGTGTCTTAACCTCCTCGCTGTGTTAATGAGGGCCAGGGCTACTTTCTTGATTTGCTGATACCTTGCTTCCGGGCCTTGCAGGGCTTTTCTCGTGAAGTAAATCGGCCTTTGTCCCTCAGGGGTTTCCCTTATTATTGTCGTGCTCACTGCCTCGAAGGCGACAACTAGATAAAGGTAGAGGACTTTGTCTTTCCCGGACCGGGATAAGACAGGCGGATGTGAGAGAGATATTTTCAAGTGGGCGAGGGCTTGCTCGCATTCGGGCGTCCACTCGAAGGCAGATTCCTAGCGTGGGAGTTTGAACAAGGGAAGCGCGTGCTGGGCGGATTTTGCCATGAATCGGGAAAGAGAAGTGAGCATGCCGTTTAAGATCTGGATGGATTTCTTCGAGGTGGGCGTCGGAAACTCGAAGAAGGCTCGACATTTGTCGGGGTTCGCCTCGATGCACTAGTTCTTTTAGATAGAATGCGAGGAACTTTCCTGCCCATACGCCGAAGGTGCATTTTTCAGGATTGAATCGCATCTGGCACTTTCGGGCTTGTTCGAACACCTTTTTCAAATGGGCGGCATGGTCGAGCTCTTCGGTGGACTTGACGATCATGTCGTCCATATAGACTTCGAGCATGTCGCCTATCTCGTTGCAAAAGACTTTGTTCATCATATGCTGGTAGGTAGCGCCCGCGTTCTTCAGGCTGAAGGGCATTGCGTTGTAGTAATAATTACCCGACTCTGTCATGAATGCGGTATATTTTTTATCTATTTTTGTCGTGGGAATATGGTTGTAACCAGAGCATGCATCCATGAAAGATAATAGTTTGGACTGGCCGAATTGTCGACCAGTTTGTCAATATTGGGGCGGGGATAAGCATCTTTCGGGCAAGCCCGTTTGAGATCAGTATAGTTAATGCACATTCGCCATTTTCCATTAGATTTTTAACGAGGACTACATTGGAGAGCCAGGTTATGTACTGGGCTTCAGAAATAAAATGTGCCTATAGGAGGTCTTTTACAACTAATTCAGCAACGTGTGACTTCTCAGTCGACTGCTTTTTTCTGTGCTGCACGACTGCCTTGATGGTGGGATCAATGGTCAGGTGATGGCATGCGACCTCGGGGTCTAAATCGGGCATCTCGGCCGCACTCCAGGAAAAGAGATCAACATTCTCATACATGCAAGCTTTGAGTTTCCTTTTAGCCAGGTCGGGGAGGTCCGCTACGATCTTTACTCCCCTGGTGGGGTCTTCTCTGAGGAGAACCAGCTCGAAGTCTCCGTCCGGGATAGGCCGTGCGTGACCTGAAAGCTCGTTGTGGCCAGCAGAGGAGGTTGGCCCTTCATCTTCAACCATAGGCTCCTTCCCCTTCTTCCTTTACTCGACCATGTCCTCCACGGAGAAGCGACTGTCGAGGTCAATGGTGTCGACCCTTGGCAGTGGCCTAGATTCCTCGGAGCTGGAGGGCAGCATGGCTCGAGTGGTTGTTCGAGGTTGGGCGTTGATGGAGTTGAGTCCCTTCGCAGAAGCTTCGAAGCATCTCCTGGTTGCTTGGATGTCCCCGTGAAGAGTGGCGACCAAACCTTCGGCTGTGCAGTATTTCATCTTGAGATGAACGGTGGAGGGGACCGCGGTGAGCTCGGTGAGAGTGGGTATCCCGAGGATGCATTGATAGAGGGATGGGAAGTCCACCACCAAGAATTGGGTCTTGATGGCTCTGGCTGTTATCCCTTTCCCAAAGGTGACAATCAGCTCCACGTACCCCCATGGCTTCGTGCTGACCCTGTTGAAACCTTGAAGATCAGAGCCCACATAGGGGGTTAGGTGGCTCTCGTTCAGCTGCAGAGTGTTGAATAGTTGGGCATACATAATGTCAACCGAACTTTCCTGGTCAACCAAAATGCGACGCACGTCGAAGTTAGCCATCTAAGCTCTCACGAGTAGTGGGATGCTCGAATTCGGGGATCCTCCTGGTAACTTTTCCCTGTAGAATGCGAGGGGGCGAGATCCTCCTCGTAACTTGTCGAGCATGGTGTCCATCTCAGAGTTGGCCTCGATGAGTTAGTCGAACCTTCTCTTGACTAATCCGATTGTATGCCTGTTGAACCCTCCGCCGAAAATGACCATGGCCGCAGGGAAGGATTCCCAAGGACTGTGGGTGGAGAAGTATAAGGGGACGTTCTCCATGTCTGAAAAGTAGAACTCTTCTAGCCGTGAGATGCTCAAGGCGACCGAAATGGTGTCGAGGTCGGGGGATTTCTTCCCTTCTTCGACATTCTTTGTCGCTGGTGCTTCGTCACGAGCGGCCTCCTTTTTCTTATACTACTTTAGGTGCCCGTCTCTGATTAATATTTTGATTGCATCCTTGAGATGGATGCAATCCTCTGTGTTGTGGTCGTGACTCTTGTGGAACCTGCAGTACTTGCTCTTGTCGGTTCCTGCCTACGACGGTGTTTGTCGGGGGAAGCGCACCCCAGCTTGCTTGAACTCTGAATTAGCGCATTCGGAAAGAATACTCTCTCTTGAGGTTGTCAGGGGGGTATAGTCGTGAAAACGACTAGCCGGCCCCTTGTAGTCTTTAGGATCACGGGACCTGTCCTCCCGTTTCTTCTCCCCCTGACGGGATGTCGAGGGCTCGTCATTCTTTGAGGGTATGGCACTCTTTTTGTGCCTGGATTCTCGGACGTTGTTAGTCGTCTCCTTCTCCTCATACTGTATGTACGCCTGAGCTTCCAAGAGAAGGGAATCAAGCGTGGCTGGTGTTTCTATGCCCACAACCTTGGCAAAGTCGCTGCGGGGACGAAGCCCGCGCTCGAGCAGGTATTTCTTCATGTTGTCCGTTGTCGGGATCTGAACCGCTTCTTTATTAAAGCGCTCAATGTACGCTTGCATAAATTCGTCTTTGCCTTGTATGTTTGCCTCAAGCGAAGCTTCTGATTTAGGATGTCGGCAGGAGGCAGTGAAATGTCTTGAAAACATCTTCCTGAGCTGTTTCCATGAGGTGATGGATTCGTCGGGCAAACTTTTGTACCATGTCGTTGCCCCTTTCCTGAGACTAGTCGGGAAGAGTCTGTATTTGATGGCGCCCCTGACCCCTCTATAGTCGAGGAGCGCGTCGATGTTCTCAATATGCTCGTCAGGATCCGTCGTGTCGTCGTAGGTCCCTAGAGTGGGCGGCTTCTCTAGGTCGACGGGGAGTGGAGCTTCAGTGATCTCCCTGGATAGTGGGCCGTGGGGCTCGTCATCTTCACTGTTGACGAGAGATGGGGAAGGAGAGTGATAATTTCTCCCTCGTCGGTCGTCGCGGTCCCGTCGAGGGGAGGGGCTCCTTCGCTTTTGCTTTGGCTCGGGAGAGGGTAATCAAGCGCGGTTGATCTGCCCGTTGTCCTTCCTCTTCTTGAACGAAGGGGAGTCTTGATCTCGGGCAGGAGGTGTGCGATTGTGTTTCTTGAAGAAAGAAACATCGCACCTTTCCTTCTTGGGCGGTGGACCACGCTTGGGTGATGATGCACTGGGGAAACTTTGTCTTCGGGCTCTCAGGGGAGGAGATCTTGAACGCCGATTTTCCAAGGCTCCTGTCCTCTGATTTTATTGAAGGATGAGGGCGTTGGTCTGATTTAGGGCAGCGAGCAGTGCTGCCATGGTCGGATCGGCGTTGACGGGGATATGGATTGGTTGCAAGATTTCTGGGAGTTCCTCAACAGGATTGTTGGAACGCCCTTCGTCCTAGAGTTGATCGTCACCACGCCGGGCATCAGCGGAATCAGAGGACACAGTCTGTCCGTCACGGGGCCCAGGTTGTCCTCAAGTCGAGGGTGTTCCTGACCTCCATCAGTCTTGCGAGCGGGGGAAAAGATGGTCTTTCCGGATAGGTAGAGATCATTATAGTCGGCCATGATATGAGAGATGGATCTTGAAAGAAGAGTTGCTTTGATCTTAGGTTCTGAGGGAAGAAAGATGGGGATAACATATTCCCACATATGGAGCCACACTGGTCTTGCGGTTGATCAGAACCTGGAGAGTGGCCGAAGGATGATCTTCAGTCGGGCAGAGGAGAGAGGGGGTTGTGCCTGCAAGGTACTCCAACGATCAAGTAAGAGAGAGAGCAAGGAGGTACTAGCAAAATATCAGGTAGTGAGTATTGAGTATGTGATACCTAGCCCTCACAAGTGTGAGGGTTTATATAATACCCGTGGCGCGTGACCATTGGTTCCTGATTTTCCGCCTAGATATGCGGGTCTGGAAAATTAGGTAACTGCCAGGACTTGGTCAAACCGGGCAGATGTGCACGTAACTAGCCGTTGGTCCCGAGGGAGAGCTGGTTACGGGCATCCCCCTGGTCGGTTCCTGGAGGCCCGCACGACGTTGGTGTCAGGTAGACTGAGGAGACAGTCGAAGGGCATCTTGGGTTGGTGCTGGGTCAGAAGGGCAAGAGGGGAGGCATTGCCCGACACGTGCGGGATTGACATGCGCAACGACTAGCAGTTGACACTTATAAGATTTCTTAGACTGAATCCAATCAAACTGTCGGGTCAGTCTAGAACAATATATATATATATATATATATATATATATATATATATATATATATATATATATATATATATATATATATATATATATATATATATATTCAACAAAAACAAGTAAAAAAAGAAGAAGATAATAATGTGAATGCGAAGAACCATGTATCATAAAATAGAGGAAACACTCGTACACTAATTACATAAATATCTAAACGAGACAAGTTTTTTTAAAGTTAATTTAGTGTTTTTTTTTTTTTTTCCGTCAAATAACTAAAATTTAACTCTTTATAATTAAATAAGTGAAATATCATGGATTTGAAAGTAAACCATTTACCCTCTTTGAAGAGTTGAAGAACCTAAAGAGAAAATATAAAATTAATCTCTTAACTATTATTAACATATCCTTGACTAAATTTCATAAAAGAAATTGTATTCTATGGCCATAGGTAAATTTTCATCCCAAATACCAACAAACAAACGCAATAAAATAAAAAGTTTTTACACATTAGGTTAAGTAAGAGTAGATTATTTCACTTTTAAATGTTAGGATTTTAATTTCCTTTTCCCAGCACGACACCGTATCAAGTAGAGGTTTTCCGTTCAGTTTCTTCGAACCCTCGTCACTGATCAGTTCTTCTCTGGAAGAAGAAGAAGAAGCCATACGATTCAAACAGCGATGCCTCGGTACTCTTTTTCTTCGCAATTTCACCTTAATTCAATCCTTCACATTTCCCATTAATTCACTCATTCATTTGTTCCAATTCGCAGGTACTATTGTGACTATTGCGATACCTATTTGACCCACGATTCTGTAAGTTTCAAAAATACCCATTTAGATATCATCAAAATCTCATTTTTCGCTCATTCCCAAATCTATTCTTCTCTTATTTTTTGTTTTGAGATTGTTTAGCTCATACTGTACTTGATTTCTCATTGTGTTTAGGGTTAAGTTTTTTTTTATATAGATTTAATTTCTATAGAACAATAACATGGTTTAGGTTTAGATTTTAATTTCATGAAAAGTTGTTGTTATTGTTGGCCACAAAAACTACATATTTTCATGTTTATGACAATTTTTTTATTTGTTTGTTTCAGCCATCTGTGAGAAAGCAGCATAATTCAGGTTACAAACACAAGGTACTATGAAATTTGAAATACTATATGTTTTTTTTTGTAATCTTCACACATGTTATGAAAAGTAGCAAGTGTTATAATGTGTCCATTTTGTGTATGGATGTGTGAAACTCTGAATTCTCATCTCCTAAGACAAATTAGTAGTATTCATTTTTATTTCTCAAAGGGAGCTTATATTTAGAGATTGAGGTAGTGTTCACGTTTGTTAAGATAAGTGCTCTCTACATTGTATTTGTGATGTTTATGACTTTCTTTTAATTGTTTCAGGCAAATGTGAGGTCCTACTACCTGCAATTTGAAGAGCAACAAACACAAAGTTTAATTGATCAGAGGATTAAGGAACATCTTGGGCAAGCTGCGGCGTTTCAGCAAGTTGGTGTAGCTTTTAACCCCATGATGGCTCAAAGGCCTTCTATGCCCATCTTGCCACCACCAAGATTTCCAATTCCTGGAAGTGCACCAGGCGTTGGTGGTCAACCACTATATCCAGGGATGAGACCTCTTATGCCAAGGCCAGGTCCCATGGGTCCAGGTGAGTATCGTCTCTACCACTCTTCTGCAATTTTCATTGAAGCATTCGTTTCCTGTATTTGGCATGCAGTTATAGTTTATTCTTTTATTCTGTTTACCTCAAATGTTTTTTTTTTAATGATATTGTTTACCCCAAGTGTGATTTTGAGTATGTTATGGTTCACTGTAAATTACTTAACTGGCTTCATTTTTTCTTGAAAATTGTGCCTGTAAGCATTAACAAGTAGTTGTTTTATTCATGTGGTGTAACTGGTTTCAATTGGAACTTGCAGGATATTATTCTGCACCTGGCATGCCACCAACTTTACCTCCACCCGGCGCCCCCTTGATACCTGGTCAAGCAAATACCCTACCCAGGCCCCCGACACTAGCTCCTCCGCCGATGGTTCCTGGAACCAATTCATCAGCGCCAGCCTCCAATGGTGCTCCTCCCATGGTTTCATCAGCAATGTATCCAACCAGTTCATCAGCACCATCAACCGGAGGCTATGAAAGTTACAATGCTAACGCTCAACCACCATCAACTGGAGGCTATGAAAGTTACAATGCTAACGCTCAACCACCTGAAGGCAATCACTAATCTGTCCAGCTTAGAATGCTATTTTGTATGGAATTACCCAAGTACAATATTTGTTCCATAAAGTTTCATAACTTGTTCTTAATGTTTCTATTGGTAACTCGCAGAGAGTTGAGTATTTGCATAGATTCTCACATTGGCTGCATTCCAGATTTGTACCGCACTGCGTAATTCTATGTCTGCCATGGCCCATGGGAGTTCTGATTATATCATTTTATGCTCTTATCAGCAGTTGATCAAATGGGGGCCCTTATCTGCCATCTTATCTTTGTAGCAACAATATTTTATATTTTATTTTTGGAATGTAGCTTATCAAGCTGTATGAATGGGAGGAAAGATTGTACGAATTACTATTCCTGGGTGAAAGAACTTGTATTGAGGTACTAGTTGCCTAAAATTTTCATATCAAGAGCCATAAACACAGTTTGTGACATATGGCTTTGTTAAAAATTACTGAAAACTGATATTAAGTATTGTTGTTTCTCCTAAAGTTTATGGATATAATCATGTGTTTTTTCTGCGATGAGTTCCTTTTTTCATAAAACATGTTTAGTAAACGGTTGAATACCTGGAATAGTTTAATCTAATGGCAAAGGTTCTGCCACCAGCTGTTCTCCTCGATAGAGAATTTGTAAATACCACTGTCAGCTCAAGGCTAGTACCCATAGTAGTACCTTGCTAGTGGCAGAACTTAGGACATAAGGTGGCCTGCAGCCGCCATAGCCACACCCTACTTTTGTAACTCTGTTCCATTTGCCCGACTTGTACTCCGCCGCCTGGCTGTGCAATGCTCTTTTTCGTGCGCGTTTGTCTGTGTGAATTTTTGACCCCTTCACTGCATGCATGTCTTTGTTCGTCTAGTCTCCACTGTGTGCGTCTACCGCCATGTAGTTTGTCTGTCGCCGTCTCTGTTTGTCCCTCAAGGCTCAATAAGTTTAACGCCCCTTTATCAATTTTCTATGAGAGTTGGGCACTTATCTGTTGTGCATTAAATTGATATTTTGTCGATGGCTTCTTTGCTGCTGGGTACTTTGACGCTACTGTATGAAAAGAGATGGGTATTTTTTCTGGTTTTGATGTATGAAATTTATTTGTTACGCTGCAGATATCATCTTTACTTTGATGCTTATGTATGAAATTGAATTGTTGTTCTGCTGTATGAAAAGAATTTGATTGTGGCTGGGTGGATGGATGTTTTGTTTGTGTAACGATTCATGTGGTTCTGGTGTGGTTATCTGTAAGATGATGGTTCTGATGCTCATGTTATTATATGAGAGATGATGGTTTAGTTGGTATGCGTATGTTACTATATGACCATGTCTGTTATTGTCAATGGAATGAAACGATCATTTGCCATTTGAAAACTGATAGGATTGATCACTATACTTGGATATAGACCGGGCATTAAATATTGCGCTTAAGTTCCGGAAATTACCATAGGCTCGATGAAGTAGTTAAGCTATGTTTTTGGAGGTGTGTTAAATTGATATCATCAAAGAAATTTGTTGTTGATTTTGTGGTTTTTCTGCTACTTGATTGCAGTGTTTTCAATTTATGTTTATGCTGTGAATAATATTGTAATAATTTGTATGTGGCGATTTAGCCTGATAAGGAGTTTTCTCCATGGATAAAATTCTGTCAACAATTTGTAAAGGAGTCATTCTTGAGAAATTAACATCTCATTTCCCAAATTATACACGACACTTCTAATTTTTTTTTTTTAATTTCAGAATTACTCTTGTTGAGTTACAAACAAATTTTCAGATAAAATTTTCGATAAAATTATTGAAATTTTCGGTACATACAAAAATTTCGGTACACTCCAACAAAATTTTCGGTGTATGTAAATTTCTGGTAATGTATTTGAAATTTCCGGTGTTTCAGAAATTTCAAATTTACTAGGTAGTACCGGAAATTTGAGTTATACTGAAATTTCTGGTAGTTCATTTATTTAATTTTTTTAACTGTTGAGATTTTGTCGATATCTTTAGAAGATTCGGATTGCACCGACAAATTTGTATGGTCTAAAATGCATCGTCATTTGTATAAATAGAGACATATGCTACAAAGAAAAACATCTCAAACAATGTCTCTTCCTTAATTTTTGATTAAGGCAGAAGTATATTTCAACGGAAATAACTCTGCTGTTGAATTCAAGCTTCTAGATGACACCACATCCTTCGACAACTTGAAAGACAAGTTGAATGAATAGGTGCCTGATTCCAATAACAAAAGGGTGACAAAGATTGAATTTCGGAAGGATTGAATTGATACAAATGGAAAGGTGGAATACAACCTGATCGAGTTGAGGAATGATGAAGATGTGAAGATCATGTGGAAATTATTTCGCCGTAGGATAACTAAAGGTCTGATCGAGTTGGATGCAGAGATTCGAAGATCTGTCGACTGAAGGTCCATAAATGTGAGGAAAGTGCTCGTATATTCAACACTGCATAAATAAAAACAATCGTATAAATACACCCAAATAACTAATAAGA
The DNA here is from genome assembly GCA_948472305.1 of Vicia faba. NCBI lineage: Eukaryota > Viridiplantae > Streptophyta > Magnoliopsida > Fabales > Fabaceae > Vicia > Vicia faba. The sequence goes on from OX451740.1 coordinate 1,110,964,092, forward strand.
ACCGTCAAATAAATTATAGTATACTAGTATAAGACTAAGTTAATCAGCAAGATGTCTAGTCTCAGGCTGAGAAGCAACGTCAAGTATCGTGTACAACATGGTCAACATCGTCACTCTTCAAGCCTAACATCGACTGTCAAGTGTGCTGAACAGAGACAGGTAGCGAACATCAATGTAAACTCCGGACTTGTCCGCAAAGGGAGTACATGCCATCAGATGTAGCATGTACGTCATAGCAGCAACCTGATACCTATGGTCCTCCACGAGCTCCACGTACAATTTCTTCAACCAAGACACCCGAAGGTGAAATCTTCTGCTGGGCAAAACTGCGCCTGCTGCTCAGCCATCCGTTTCCGGTGAGAACCATCGGGGGACGTCGCTCAGCCCGGACTTGAGTTTCTGCTCTATCGACCATTCTACCCGCAACAGAACCATCTTTGCCTCTGGTTCTCACTGAAACATTTAAAAAAAAATTAGGAAAATATGTATTATCGGAGTTTCCTAAAATTTTCGATATTTTTCAAAAAAAAGTGTATTACTGGAAATTTAAAATTTTCTGGTACATGCTGTTAAGTTCCTGAAATTTCGAAATTTCTGGTACAAAAGATATATGTATTACCTAGAAATTTCAAAATTTCTGGGTCCAATATACCGGGTATTTTGAAATTTCCGGTATAAAGTATCAAAAATATCACAAATTTATCGTAAATTTCTTGCTTGTTCAGTAAATTTCGGATATCGCTTTTACATTTCGGGTATCGTCCAGGGAATTTGAAATTTTCGGTATGGTACCACATATTTGAAATTTTTTAAATATTTTTAGATTTGGATAATTTTATCTATTTATATCTTTTGGAGGAGTGTCATGTATAACATGAGAGTGAGATGTTAATTCCTGATCATTCTTACATCCTGAACGATAATAGTATTACGGAGGTAGTACTATTATCATTCAGTGCATTGGGTGCGTGTTATTGGATTGCCATCATCAAAGGAGGGTTGGGGGGGTGATAAAAAGGAAAAGAGGGTAGTTGGAGGGATGAGTCAGTGGCAAAGAAGTTATCACTAGATGTTTGGAGTTTTTGTATATGTATCTGATTCTAGTAAAATTTATGCATGTATCTGATACTAAGGAACAATAGCATATGGGATTACTGTCCTGAAATTTATGTTGGTGCTATCACAATAAAAAGAATTGGTCGTTACTTAATTGTGGGAGCTTGGTTTATCGGTTGCAAGAGAAAAACAAGGAAGTGGAGGGTACATGAGGTATGGTTGCTGTCAAGGATTATGACAGGCTAGAATCATTAGGTGAAGTTTATTTTGGCATAGTGGGAATTGGGAACCAGTTCTGGTGTTTGATTAAATGGACAGTTATATCATAATGTTTGGGTGAGTTTTTTTAGCTATAAAAAATGACAATGTTAAAAGAATAATAATAGTAACACACTTTCTAACAATTTTCTGACACATTTTATTCTAGTTGAACTTTATAGATCAATAAAAATATATGTTAGAAGAGTGGTAAATTTTCATCTTATATTGAAACCATCCAAGAAATTTGTGAAAAAACAAATTTCTTAATACACTTTTTACTATTTTAATGCACCATGTAAAAATATTTAAATGTCCTTAAATTTTAGAGATATATCTTCGGAACGTACTGAGATGTAATAAAATATAAATTTTTTTGGAGTTACATTTTCGATATCAAACCGATAGTATATTTTCAAAATAATGCTTTACAGAATGCAGAAAAATATACATCAACTTCACAAAATTAAAATATCATTGATATCATAAAATAAACAACACATAAGGAATTTTAACATGGATCAAACATTACACTTCAACATCCAGGTAGATGTTGCAATATTTTGATAATATCATCAACCGATCTCGAAATAGTCACATGCAGCTCGATCAAAACTTTTGATTCTAAGCGGATAAAAGTATTCCACATAGCCCGTAAATCAGCGCCCGTCTTCAACTCATAGTTGATGAACTCAAGTTTCCCTTCATTGTCAATGGATGGCGAGCGGTAATCAATCTTCACAATTTTACGATTGTCACCATATGATAGAAGGTTCTGCCATATGTATTGCAGATCTTCAAAAGGAGTGTACTCGTTGGTCTTAAATTCTCAGAAGTATATTCCCGGTATTAGCGTGATTTTCCCCCCATGAAAAACCATATTAATATGATGAATGAGGGTTGAAATGAATGAACTTTACCTTAAATTCCACTTTCTTTAGCTCATTTTGATATGATAAACCACAAGAATGAAGATTTTGAGTGAAAAACTTAATTGAGAATGTAAGAGTTTTTGAAAAGGGTTTATGTAAACTTTTGGAAGTGAAGATGATCATGCTAATTGCTGTTTTAATCAATTTGACTTTTGATTTTTATGAAAATACACTTCCGGTAATATCTGAAATGCAAAGGTGGTAAAATTTATAATTTCCTGCACTAATTAACCGGAGACAACTATCCGGATATAACCAGAGTTATATCTCTGGTATGGTTTTTAATTTCAGAATGGGGTGGCACCATATTTAATCTCGTTTGTGTGATGTGAAGGATGCGCTCGAAAATAGACTTTCGATAATTCAGGAGAAATTTGGGATTTTCATGGGATTTTTTTCACCTATATAGGATGGCATTAGAAGTTTCCAAAAACAAAGGTAGGAGATTAACATCATAACTAAGCTTTTTTAAATCTGATATTGGAGCATCTTCACATGTTGTTCATGTACCTACCCTATGAAAATTTCTAGTTGTTCCTGTTGGGAATCGCTTATTCTACTCTAAGTGGTGGAAGAATATCATATGAAAATTCAGAAATATTTTCTTGATTCTGAAAATATATTTTCGAGCGCACCCTGAGCCTAACTGAAACGTGTCCCAATTGAGTTTCACCTAAATTGTTTTTTCAAAATTTAGTTTGGAGATGCATATTCGGACTCACCATATCAATTTATTTCTATTTTAACAAGTTAGTGACACATTCAGAAGTACATTTCTGGAATTGTGAACAAGAAATTTGAAAATATGCCATCTTTGCATGTCAGTAAATTCCAGATGTACATTTTTGGAACTATCAAACGTTATTTTTAATAAAAAAGAACCATGCATGCGTTGCTTCGTAATGATCAAACATCATTAACATTTTTTCCCAAAACTCTTACAAAAAAACCTCCCATTCTCAATCAAGATTTGTGCTATAAAACTTCATTCTTGTGTTTCATCACATCAAAAGGAGCAAAAGAAGATGTACATTTATGGATTCGTCAAACATTATTTTTAATAAAACAGAACTCTGCATGCTCTGCTTCATTCATCATGATCAAACACCATTAACATCTTGTCCCAAAACTCTTGCAAAAAAACCTTCCATTCCCAATCAAGATTTGCACTCTAAAATTTCATTCTTGCGTTTCATCACATCAAAAAGAGAAAAAGAAGAAGTAATTCAAGGTAAAGATCATTTAGTTCATTCCCTATTGCTCACATTAATTTGGTTTTTTTAGCTGAAAGTGTTACGTTGCATCCTGGAATGCATTTCCAGATTCCGTATGAATTCTTACGAAAGTGCATTTTTGGAATAGTTTAGTGTTCATTTCATTCTACTTTTGAATTTTTTTCTTCTGTTATTGTTTGCATTAGATATGGTGCACCCTGATATTTTTCTCAAACATATTGTGTCTGCAGATGCCAAATGTGTTGTTGTGAATTAGGTATATATTGACAACCAATTTATAAATGGACAAGAGTTTAAGTTTTATGATCATATGATCCAATAGATTCTCACAGAGACATCCAAATTAGCGTTTGGTGTTGTAATTGGAAAGTTTGATAATTGTTCAGATAGAAGAGTTGCATCTGTGACAATGAGATGCGAAAGAAGTGGGAAGTACATAAATTTTCTCTGAAAATTCAAACAAGATGACACCAATTCGAGAAAATAATATTCTTTTAAGTTGCGTGGTTATATTTTGGCAAATAACAAATGGATATTTAATTTGATTTGTGGTTTACTTAACCATGACATGTGCGACAAGTTAGGCCATCCCATTGAATGTCGTCTTATGTCGGAAGAGAAGGAAATCATTTCGGATATGAAATTGAATACGGTGCATTCCGAAAACATACTTGCAACTTTGAAACATAAAAGATCAAGAAATATTTCAAATATCAATCAAGTATACAATATTTGTGTCCTTAACAATAAGGCGTTAATGGGGATAGAACTGAAATGCAATAACGATTAAAACTTATGGATGATAACAACTATGTATCTAGGTATCGAACGTGCAAGGATGGAGAACCATTCGAGATATATTTTGGACTTATCCTTGTTGGAACAAGTTTGGTCCTACAAATATCTTTGAGTTTGGATGATAACAAAGCTTGATATGCATAGAGAACAATTTTGTACTCTAATTATGTTGTTAAGTGCGTAGATCAAAAGAAATCAAATTTTTACTCTGGAGAAGTCAAGTATGGACGAACCAGAATCTGAACAAAACACATCTAAAGTCTGATCTATGCAGAATCTGAAGATTGGCATAATCTGAAGATTAGCAGAATCTGAAGATTTGCATAATTTGAAGATTGACAAAATGTGAAGCAGACAGACTCTTAATAGAAGACACACTATCAACTAAATAAAGAATAAAAAATGTGTGTTTAAATAGAAGTCAAGCATCTAAATTATCAAGACTGTATCTCTACAAAAATATATTCTCTATGACTCTGAGAAAGACTATGATATTTCTAGCCTCTGAAGTTTTAGGACTCTGAACTCTTTAGACTCTGAAGTCTTATTTATACCAAGTTCTGAAGACAAGCTCTAAACTCTATTCAAGCTTCATCAACTTAGATTCAAAGCCTTTGACTAGAAGATAATGACAAGAAGAAGAAACGTGACAAGGGTACAACCAGTACAAGTTCAAATATTCCTTCCACTACTATGGAAAATATGGAAAAAGACAGTACTATTTTACCAATATTTCCTCATTTCATCCTCTCATCCACTACATGTTTCACGCTACTCCCTGGTACTATCAAGCATCTCCAACAACTATATTTTTTGTGGATATTCCAACTTCACCTTTCAACTGGTCTATTTCATTATCTATATAAAGAGGTTTTAGAAGCTTGGAACTAGATACTTTTAAAGAGATTGAACGTGACAAACTATAAGAGGTTGAAAAAGCAAGTTGACACTTTGTAAATAGAAAATCAAAAAGAATATCGGAACATGAAGAAAAGAGAAAATTGTTGAGAGAACTTTAAGAACAACAAAGAGATAATCACTTAGAGTAGTATATTTTAAATATTTTAAGTGTACCTTTTTATCTTCATCTTGTGTAATCTGCTTATTGTATAAGAAAATATGTAAACACACAATCTTTGTATTTAACCTTTTTATTAATTTTCTCGGGTGACTAAGTGTTAGTCAGATTACTCAAGAAGTCATTGATGGTTAGTCTTTGAGTTGTAATTCCTTGAGAGACTATGGGTATAGTCAGGATTCTCAAGAAGATATTGACAATTAATTTTTGTGGTTGTAATTAAGTCTTTGATTAGTGGATTAAGTCCTTATTGAGAAGGTAAAATCAACTTGGCATGTGGACTGGACTAACCTAGTTAAAGGGGAACTAGGGTAAAAAGAATACTTGTGTTCTTTTATCATTGTTGCATCTTTACTGTTTGTGTTCTTGGGTGTGCAAAATATTTGAAACTATATTAAAACCCTCTCTTTCTTGTGTTTCTTCACACCTTAAATTGGAATTAGAGCTCTGGTTCTGGGGATTGTTATATCAAACACTTAATCGTGTCAGATAAAGATCTAGTTCTTGAAACACAATGACAATTGTACCATCTGCAAACAATGATAAATAACACTACTCTACTAGACCTCCAGTTTTTTATGGTGACAAGTTTGATTATTGGAAGGATATAATCGAAAGTTTCTACCTTGGTTTTGATGCAGATTTGTGGGACATGGTCACAGATGGTTACACATATCCTTGGAAAAAGTGCTATTATAAGTGAGCAACAAAAAAAGGAAAATAAAAATCATCATAGGTCAAGAAATATTTTGCTGAATGTTATCTCGTATATTGAGTATGAAAAGATAACAAATAAATACTTTGCAAAGTCTATATTTGATTATCTTAGAATGACTCATGAAGGAAACAAACAAGTTAAAGAAACCAAGGATCTGGCCTTAATTCAGATGTATGAAGCTTTCAAAATGGAAGAAGAAGAAAATGTTGAGGACATGTTCTCAAGGTTTTATACTCTTGTTGTTGTCTTGAAAGTCTTAAACAAAGGCTACGCTATTGCAGATCACGTGAAGAAGATCATCAAAAGCTCACTAAAGAAATGGAGGTCAATGGTGAAAACACTTAAGGTGTCAAACAATATGAATAGTATAACCTTGGAAGAGATTGTTAGCTCTATAAGGAGTCATAAGGTTAAGCTAGAATAAGATGAGCTTCGGAAGAAAAGAAAGTTTATAGCTTTGAAGTCTAAAAGTAAGTCTGAAAAGACTAGAGCTCTTCAAGCTGAAGAAGAAGAATCTGAAGAAGATTATGATGAAGAGGACGAGGTGTATCTGTTGTCCCAAAGAGTTAACCAACTATGTAAGTAAAGACAGAAGAAGTTCAGAGGCTACAAAATATCTGGTGGACGTTCATAGTCAACCTTTGGCCAGGAGAAGTTGGTGATGAAAAAGATGTCATATGCTTTGAATGCAACAAGCCAGGCCACTACAAGAATGAATGTCCCAGGTTAATGAAATACTAAGAAAATTTCTCCAAAGATAAGAAGAAGTTTCCGATGGCTATATGGGATGACTCTCAGTATTTAAGAGATGAATCTGAAGAAGAGAAAACTGGTGTGGTGCTGATGGCAAGCACTAAAGCATCTGATTCTAAATTAGAATCAAAATCAAAATCATACTCGGATGAGGTATTCTCTAACTTAACTTGTTATGAAATAGAATCAGGTATGAGTAAAATTCTTGAAAAGAATTAGAATATTTAGATAAGGTACGAGAATCTAAAACAAGTTCATGTAGCTGACTCTGAAGTCCATAGTAAGCCATTGAAAGAAATATCTAATCTGAAAGAAAAGATTTGCGTTCTTGAAAAAGAAAACTCTACCTTAAAAAGAGAGAGTATAGTACTTGAAAATAATTTCTTTCAGAAGCTCCTATAAACTCTGAATATGTCATTGAGAAATATGACATATCTTTTCGAAAATTTCTTGTACGAAACATAGACAAAAGCAAAATGACTTCCATGATATATGGAGTAAGCAGAAATGGAAAAATAAATATTGGTTATGTGTCGTCTGAGAAGTCTAGGTTCAAACCTAAGTCAAAACAAAATTGCAAATAAACCAAAAGTTCTGAACTTCTGTTAAGTGTCATTTTTAGCTTATTTTCCATACCAAATATTGACACTTTTAAGCTCTTTTCTATGCTTCTAATTATGAAAATGACTTATTTTAAGTGATTTTTGCATCAATGTATATAACCTTGGAAATTTTAATGTGTATGTTAGTTTATCAGCATTTTATGTTCACAAGTTGTAGCTTAAGGCGGGCTCAGAGAGCAAGAATTGAAGAAATTTCAGTGTCATTGTTTGGGAAGCCTCGTCCAGCAAAGTGGAGGTGAGAGGAATAAGCCTCACCCGATGAAGGCGAGGTGAGGCCAAGTGTGAGAGAACTTTAAGAAGTCAGTAGATACTACCTTTACCTCGCGTGCAGGAGCGTCCGACGAAGCGGAATCGAGAAGGAATCTCCCGACAAAGCTGTTGGCTCGCCCGACAAAGAAAGATATTTTCTTCAACCTGCATGCACTGTTGTTGGAACATGGGCGTGTTAGTGGAGATCTCCCGACGAAGCTTGTGTAGCATCGGGCGAGCGGACTGGGCAAGCCATGTATATATGCTACTTTGTAAGTATTTTTTGGGACATCTTCCATTTCTTACATACTTTGTTTTTATGGAGTTTGTATGATTTGGATCATTATTTACAAATAGGTTCCAACTCTTGACTTAGGTTTTCATCTATCAACAAACAATTTCTAGACATATGTTTGTGAGTTGGTAATCATTTATATCAAGCTTTTAAAGTTATCATATTGATAGTTAGATTGAGAGACCATCTAAGGATCAATATGATAAAACTCACAATTTGTTTTAGAGATGAAATATATTGAGAGGATGTGTGATTATATTGATTGTTAATAAGTTCACATGCTTTATTAAGAAAATACGTACGAAATAGATTATCGAGCCCTAATTTTGACATGCTTTTACCAATCGTTTTTAAAACCAAAACTCTTTTTTACTGATACTTAACACTTTTCATGAAATCAGAACTTTCCTTTACCAAAACCTTTTATAAAACAATTCCAACTTTAGAACAGCGGTACTATCACCCAATCCATGTGGATACGATAAAGAAAATACTTATCCTATAAAAGTGTTTCATTAAAATGGCGTTGTTGTTGGGGATTGGCGTTTGATATTGCAAGAATTGCAATAGTTCTATTGTTTTAAGTTAATTTGTTACATTATAATATCTCTTGTTTTTCAATTGTTTGGATAGTGTAATACGGTGGGAGAACTGATTTGGTGTTTTGCGTTTTATCGCAATTGTTGCAGATAGCAAGAGTCACCACCAACTTTTCTTTTATCCAATAAAGGAAAGGGTGAAAAGAATAGAAAAGACCTTTTGAGAAATTTTTCTTGAGTTCAAGGGGTAGGTTATGAAAAGGGAAGGTGTTAGCACCCTTTTCATCCATAGTTACCTACGGGCTCTTAGTTGCTAGCTCACTTTGAAAATTATTTGTGAAACATGCTTGTGTTTGTTTGAGAGTATTTTTGAAAAGTGCCTTCGTTTAGGCGAACTTTGTAATGATTCTCATCTATATAAGAATGTATACAAAGTATTGACTTTTGAAAATATTTCATGGAAAAAGTGTTGGTGTGTTTTGAAAGATGTTTAGTTTTGGAATGTTTGTGAGCAAGCAACTACAAGCGTTCTACCTACTCAAAAAGTCTTTTTTTCTTCTCCTCCTCCTTTAGATAGTGTTATCTTACCATTAGTTAGTAAGAAACCCTATCATTGGATGTGAAGGGACAGACGCAGGTCATCGTACAGTCATAGAAGGAAACATTGTAGGATACTTTAGCAATTTGTCGTAAGGGTCTAAGATCATTTACCGAAGGCAACATTGAAGGATCGTCGAGGGACTACGATCTTGCATTCAAGAGTTTTTGCTAAAGTATCCCACGTTCGAGGGACATGACTGTTTTTATCTAAGGCAACAAGTGTGGGTTAACCCTAGAGGTGCAAGTGTGCAAGGTGTATTATTTTCATGCAAATTGTCTTGAATTAGGGTTGTCTACTTATTGGTTTTAAATCTTTCCATACAAACCCTAATTACTAGAAATAATATTGAAAGCGATAAATTGCGGAAATTTAAAGTCCTACGCTATTACAATACTTTAGGGGATGGGTATACAAATTACAAATGGGGAATATAAAGCAATTAAAACCTAATTACTATTACAACCACATTGAGTAATAGAATGTACAAGAATATAAAGATAATGCGGAACAAAATGAAAATTATTTGTTATGGTTTTTTGATAGAAGGGGTTTTAATTAACCTAATTAAACTAATGAATTTTGCAAGAGAGACAAATTAATTATTTTATCCAAACCTAAAGTCTATTTTGATTAAAAAGAAAATTAAATAAACCCTAAGTCTAATTGTGATACGGTGGGAGAACTGACTTTTTGTTTTGCGATTGTATTCGCAAATGTTGCGGTTTAGCAAGAGTCGCCACCGACTTTTCTTTTATCCAAAAGAAAAGGTGAAAAAGCACAGGAAAGACCTTTAGAGATGTTTTCTTGAGTTCGGGGGGTAGATTATGAAAAGGGAAGGTGTTAGCACCCTTTTCATCCATGGTTTTCCATGGGCTCTTAGTTACTCGCTAGATCACTTGCTTTTATTTGAATGTGCTTGTGGTGTGGTTTTTGAAAGTATTTTGAAAACGTCTTTGTAATGGTTCTCATCTCTATAAGAACACGTATGAATTGTTTGTTTGGAAAATAGTTCAAAGATATGTTTGTGAGATGTGTTTTTGAAAGTGATTTTGAAAATGTGTCTTTGTAATGGTTCTCGTCTCTATAAGAACGCGTACAAAATGTTGTCTTTCGAAAATGTTTTCAAAATGAGAGTGTGGGTGTGTAAAAAATGTTTTTTTGTTGTGAGCAAGCGAGCAACTAGGAGCGAATCTACCTACGCAAAAGGTCTTAGATGTTCTTTTCCTCCTCCTTTAGATGTTGCTATCTTACCATTGATTTGGTAAGAAGCCCCATCGTTGGATGTTAAGGGATGAGTGTGGGACGTTTGTATAGTCATAGAAGGCAACCTGTGGAATGTTTTAGCAATGTCATTTTTAGGGACTAGATCGTTTACCGAAGGCAACATTGAGGGTCATTGAGGGACTACGATCTTTTATCAAGGGTCTTTGCTAAAACGACCATGTTCGAGGGACATGACTATTTTTCTGATAGGCCACAAAGTGGGATTACCCTAAGGGTGCTAGTGTGCAAGTGTGTTTGATTGCATACATTTTAGTCTTGATTAGGGTGATCTATTTGTCTATTTCATATCTTACCATACACACTCTAATTACTAACAATATATGAAAGCAATAAAAGTGCGGAAAGTAAAGATTCTACGCTATTACAATCATTAGGGGGATGGGGTGTATAAATTTACAAATGGAGGGGTTACAAGAAAATAAATCCTAATTATTTATTACAACCATATTGAAATAATAATGCAAGAAAGAAAAAGGACTTTGTTTAGAAAAATGTTTTTTTGTATTAATGAATTTAGAAAAAAAGGAATGAATTAGCCAGTAAAAAGAAAATATTTGTATGCCTTTTCATATTGATAAAAAGAGTATTAATATTGAAAGTGATAAAAAGGAAAATAAATGAGATATATAATCAGAGTGCTGCTGCCAGCAAAACAAAAGGGATCAGAAGTTATGATGCCAAGAGTGTTGTGACTCAGAAAGAAACGTCAGTGGGCATTAGAAGTTCTGGATTGGTACACTCTGAGGTCCTGCAAAATCGTTAGAGGGAAAACACAGAGGTTATGGGTGGTATTTAGACAGTGAGCCAAAAGTCAGAAGTTCTGTGTTGTGATAAGCAGTGAGTGAAAATCAGAAGTTATGTGCGTTATCAGCGTGTGAAAGTCAGAAGTTCTAAGTGTTAAAACAGTAAGTGGAAACACCAAAAGTTATGTGTGTTGAAACAGCAAGAGAACCTAGAAGTTCTGTGTGCGTTGGAACAGTAAGAAAGCCTATAAGTTCTGTGTGTTTAAATAGTAAGAAGAACTCAGAAGTTCTGTGCTATGCTAAAACAGTGAGTGAGCATCAGAAGTTCAGTGTGTTATCTGCGTGTGAAAGTCAAAAGTTCTAAGTGTTAAAACAGTGAGTGGAAACATCAGAAGTTCTATGTTACATTTAAACTCTTTTCTCATATTTAATCAGCCATCAACAATTTATTCAGTTCTTAACCAACAACAGATCAGAAGGATAAAAGCAAAACAGTTTATAGAAGTTCTAATCCTAATCCTGAGCCTACCTTTAACCAAGAAGTTCTGATCCACAATTTTTCTACTTATGAAATGATATGGACAACATCAATACTATGATATTTACATACTTAATGATGTTCTGAATGAAAAGATGAAAAGTCAGAAAGACTTACCTTGAATCCAAAACGTGTGCTTGGAACTTGAACTGCCGCCTTCAGATGTTCTGGAGTCAACAAAAGTAACGGAAGAGAAAATGCCAAGTTCTTTGACTCAAAGGGAAGAACAAAGGTTTTAGTTTTCTGTTTGGGAATTCTGGATTTTTATGAAGGTTTCACAGTTTTCTTTTCTCTCTTTTGACAATTCTCTCTCTCTCCAAAAGCCAGCCTCTTGAACGTGTGATAGAGCCAAATATTTATAGATGGTTTTACTGTGGTTTTTTGGGGGGGGGGGGGAAATGGGATTTAAACCCTTTTGGTATATTGTTCCATTTCTTTTTAATCACAGTTTTTGTATGATAATTTGGTGCAAATATAGGGTTTGAGAAAAATGCAGGCGTGGACTAGATCAACAACAATTTGGATTGTTGTGGCAGCTGGTTGCAGGACTGTGCCATAGCAGTGCAACAGGCTGTTCAAACAAGGTTTTGGGGCTTTGTGATGTTCTGATCGAAGCATATGCTGAAGAGTCATGTTCTGACCAAATGGCATCGCTTCCACATGTTCTGATTGAAGTATCATACTCTGATCCGTGCTTGCAAATTATGATTGTGCTTGCATGGAGGGGCTGGCCCAGAAGTTCTGAAGTATCATATCCTCTTAACACTTAGAGAATTTTCTAAATGCTTAGAAACTTGATTTTTTCAGAGTAATTTCTGACTTCTGATTTTGATGAACTAGTTTCATGTCTTGATGAAATATAATTGTTGAAACTTGATTTTTGATCCAAACGTCAAAGTTTGACTTTTCAATGTGCTTTTGACCATTTTGCCCTTATGAATGGTTTTCTTGGAAAATTGTAATTCAAGGCTTGAAATTGGATGGAAGCAAAAACTGAGGGTCCAAGATGATCTTTTGAGAAATGAGAGGGCATTTTGGGTTACAACAGTTGCCCCTGTTCAATCTTCTTAAGCCTGAGGATGTAGATTGGCTGGCCAGCCTTTCGTGATCTGAAGGTGGAAGATGATTAAACACTAGAGTGCCCGGAAATTTGCACTCGCATGAAGTAATACTGATCAGTGATGTCGGAAATGGGCTTACTGATTCCATTTGGAAGGCGACAGGAAATCATCGGAGATGGGCTTAAAGATTCCATCCAGAAAAAGATTGGTTGCATAAGAGATTCCTTGGCGAGAATTCCTGTACCTGCTGTCGAGGAGGACTTCACCGGGGAATGTTGATTTATGTCCTGAGAAGTAGAGTCTAAGAGCTTCGGTTGTCCAATACTCTACTGGGAAATTAACTTTTGATTAAGGAGGTGAAAGTATAATGTATACTTGGTTAGGGTACAGGCTGTATAGTGACTCACTGGGGAAATGTGGAATCGACCGTATCTGGTCGGGTCCAGGCCTTACAGTGTTGTAAACTGTTGTTTGGAGATAAGGGAGAAGGAACCTGGATAGTATGGTTACTTCGAAATGAAAGCCTGGGTAGTAGGGCTTGTGGGAAGGAACCTGGATAGTAGGGTTACTTCGAAATGAAAGCCTGGGTAGTAGGGCTTGTGGAAAGGAACCTGGATAGTAGGTTTACTTCAGAATGAAAGCCTGGGTAGTAGGGCTTGTGGGAAGGAACCTGGATAGTAGGGTTACTTCGAAATGAAAGCCTGGGTAGTAGGGCTTGTGGGAAGGAACCTGGATAGTAGGGTTACTTCGAAATAAAAGCCTGGATAGTAGGGCTTGTGGGAAGGAACCTGGATAATAGGGTTACTTTGGAATGAAAGCCTGGGTAATAGGGCTTGTGGGAAGGAAACTGAATAGTAGGGTTACTTCGGAATGAAAGCCTGGGTAGTAGGGCTTGTGGGAAAGAACCTGGATAGTAGGGTTACTTCGGAATGAAAGCCTGGGTAGTAGGGCTTGTGGGAAGGAACCTGGATAGTAGGGTTACTTCGGAATAAAAGCCTGGGTAGTAGGGCTTGTGGGAAGGAACCTGGATAGTAGGGTTACTTCGGAATGAAAGCCTGGGTAGTAGGGCTTGTGGGAAAGAACCTGGATAGTAGGGTTACCTCGCTTGATCGTGTAGATTAGTTGACCTATTTAGTTTCGGGAACTGATTTTTTGTTAGTTGTCTGCAGATATGACACGTATAACTGCTGGAAATGTTAGTGATAACTGTCTTTCCTGAAAAGATAACAGGGTTAATTATATGTGATGCATGAAATGCGTTGTGAGGTGATGTTCTCAAAATAAATGAGATTATGCTATATGTGATATGCATGCGCATGTCATGATGTATGAGCATGGGATGTTAGTTGTGACATATCCGAGTCTGGGAATCTCTGACCGCTGCTGGAGAGTATAGAATTCCTGACTGTTGTAGAGAAATGTGGTTCTTCTACTCCCGTTATGGATGGTGAATGGAAATAACTATGTTGGAGATTTTCTCTTTGTTATTTGTGAATATTCTGCCAGGGAGAGGCCCTGTATGAGAATAGCTCTGTGGGGGGAATGACTCTGTTGGAAGGTGGACTTCCATAGATGAAGTAATAAGCTCGGTTTGGGATTGAGCTTTTGTATCCAGAGAAATAGACCCGGCTTGGGGAGATGAAAATTTATGATGGTCTGCTCACGATTATGAAATTTGGCTGGGAGACATAGATGCCAGGCTTCTGATGGCCCTGGATAGGGAGATTACTCCCCGTTTTGAGAGAACTGATATCAATGCTTTGATTACCTCTACTCTATGGGGAATACAGATGTTACAAGGTCACATGTACTGATGACTATGCTCCAAAGTTGTCTCTGCCCTGGTACCTGCTGGACAAATTAACTGTCGGGTTTGACATTTTAGTTTTTGTCCCTGTTTCTTAAGTTATGAGCAATTGTCTTTCTTTTTCCTATGCAAATATTCGTGAACACTAATCATATTCAAATTCATATGTCAAGAATAAATCATTGGACGTTATTGCAAAAACAAAACAGAAAAAGAAAAACAAATAGTTTTGTAAAAATGACTTGTATTAATTTTTGAAGTTGGCCTGTAACAGGCGTTTTTGTACAAGGAAACTGACGCTCTAGTAAGAGAACGCCGCCGTAAAAATGGAAGTTATACAGCATTGTGTACAAAGAAAAGAAAACAGTTATGTGCAACAATCCCATTGGGTTCCAACTCTGTTATTGCCCCTATGTCTTCGAGCGTCTCATCACTTTGTTGCTTGTCCGAAGTTGATTAGGTTGATCGATGCCGTTCGAGCTTGACAATTGATAATGAGGCCAGATCACAGGGTGATCCAATGGGACATAGTGGTACGCTTTTCATACCTAACTTTTTCCTAGACCGCCCTTTCGGGTTTTCAGTCCACCGGGATACCCTTTTTTTCCCAAGCCTCCTTTTCAGGTTTTCGACTTGCCGGGAATACATATTTTTTCATTTTCATCCCTTATTTTTCCCGAACCCTTTTGGTTCGCTGGGAATCCCTTATTTTTTCCTAGGCTAGTCAACCTAGCGGGTCTCTTATCATGCGTAGTATCTTTTCACTATGTCTGCATTGACAGGGTGAGGAAGGTCGTCACCGTCTATGGTGGTCAGAATCATGGCTCCACCCGAGAAAATGTTTTTAATAACAAATGGCCCTTCATAGGTGGGAGTCCACTTGCCCCTAGGGTCACCTTGCGGTAGTATGATGCGCTTGATTACTAGGTCCCCGACTTGATACACTTGGCGTCTGAATTTTTTGTTGAAAGCCTTGATCATCCGTTTTTGATATGTTTGACCATGACAGACAGCAGTAAGTCGCTTTTCATCGATCAAATTCAGTTGATCAAGTCGATTTTGGATCCAGTCGTCTTCGTTTAAACCTGCATCTTTCATAATCCTTAAAGAAGGAATCTGGACCTCAATGGGTAGGACTGCCTCCATGCCATATACCAAAGAGTAAGGTGTTGCCCCTGTTGATGTTCGTGCTGAAGTACGGTACCCATGCAGGGCAAATGGTAGCATCTCATGCCAGTCTTTGTATGTCACCGTCATCTTCTGTATAATCTTCTTGATGTTCTTGTTAGCTGCTTCAACAGCGCCATTCATCTTCGGCTGGTAGGGAGAAGAGTTATGATGTTGTATCTTAAATTGCTTACAGATCTCGGTGATCATCGTGTTATTGAGATTCATACCATTGTCTGTGATAATTCTCTCTGGCACACCGTATCGACAGATCAGGTTATGCTTGATAAACTGTGCTACTACATTCTTGGTAACTGTAGCAAAGGAGGCAGCCTCAACCCATTTCGTGAAGTAATCGATAGATACCAGGATGAAGCGATGCCCATTAGAAGCAGTAGGTCTGATTTCTCCGATCATGTCAATGCCCTACATTGCAAAGGGCCACGGAGTTTTCAAGACATTCAAAGGAACTGGAGGCACATGCACCTTATCAGCATAAATTTGGCATTTATGACAGGTTCGGGAGTGCTGATAACAGTCTGCTTCCATAGTGGACCAGTAGTCATGCCCGTAGGATCTTCTTAGCCATGGTATGTCCACCGAAATGGGTTCCGAAGGTACCTTCATGTAGGTCTGTCATAATCCTCTCTGCTTCGCCCTTGTCTACACATCGCAGTAAGGTAGAGTCATGATTATGCTTGTAGAGGATTCCATTACTGAGGAAGAATTTCACAGCAAACTTTCTCAGAAACTTCTAATCGTTGAAAGATGCCCCTTCGGGATATTCTTGAGCCTCGAGATACCTTTTCACTTCGTGAAACCAGGGTTTGTCTGCTACCTCTTCAATATCAATCTCACAGCAGTGTGTTGGTTCATCCAATCTTTCAATGGTGATTCAGGGAGCTTTGTTGTCCCACTTGACTTTGAACATGGAAGACATGGTGGCTAGCGCGTCCGCTAACTGATTCTCCTCTCGTGGTAAATGTTCAAAGGTTACCTCCTCAAAATGTGGGAGCACGTCAGTACATGATCTTTGTACGGGATGAGATTCGGATGTTTCTTATCCCATTCGCCTTTGATCTGACTTATCACTAAGGCTGAATCCCCGAAAACATTTAAGAACTTGATCTTGAGATCGACAACGACTTTAAGACCCATGATGCAGGCTTCATACTCCGCCATGTTGTTAGTGCAGTTAAAACATAGTCGGGCAGTGAAAGGAGTATGACAGCCCTCAGGAGATATGATTACGGCGCCAATGCCATTACCGTGTATGTTCGAAGCTCCATCAAAAACCATAGTCCATCGGGATCCTCTCTCAGGTCCTTCATCCGGTCCATGTCCTTCGTAGTCAGTCACCAGCATAATGTTCTCATCCAGGAACTCAAAATTCATAGACTTGTAGTCATCCACTGCCTGATGAGCCAAATGATCAGCCAATACACTCCCCTTGATTGCTTTTTGGGTTGTATATTGTATATCATATTCAGTTAAGATCATCTGCCATCTCGCTATTCTTCCGGAGAGAGCGGGCTTCTCGAAGATGTATTTGATTGGATCCATCTTAGATATCAACAGAGTAGTGTGGGTCAGCATATACTGTTTTAGTCGGTGATCAGCCCATGCCAAAGCGCAACAAGTTTTCTCGAGCAGTGAGTATCTTGTCTGACAGTCAGTAAACTTTTTGCTAAGGTAGTATATTGCATGCTCTTACTCGTCATGCTGCCCCAGCACACACCCCATTGAATTATCTAGAATTGTTAAGTACAAAATCAAAGGTCTTCCTACAACCGGAGGCATCCAAATTGGTGGCTCTTGAAGGTATTCCTTGATTCTTTCGAAATCAGTTTGGCATTCGTCATTCCACTTTAACACTTGATCTTTCTTCAGAAGCTTGAAGATGGGCTCACAAGTAGCAGTCAAATGTGAAATGAATCTGGCGATATAATTTAGGCATCCCAAGAAAACTCTAACTTCCTTCTCTGTACGGGGAGCCGACATTTCTTGTATAGCCTTTACCTTTGCAGGGTCTACCTGAATATCTTTGTCACTGACGATGAAACCCAGGAGCTTACCAGACCTTACCCCGAAGGTGCACTTGTTCGGATTCAACCTCAACTTGTATATCTTCAACCTGTCGAACAACTTTTGTAGGTGGTCGAGGTGCTCTTCTTCGGTTTGAGACCTGGCTATCATGTTATCCACGTAAACCTCGATCTCATGGTGAATCATATCATGGAACAAAGCAATCGTGGCTCGCTGATAGGTTGCCCCAGCATTCTTCAACCCAAAAGGCATCACCTTGTAACAGAAGGTCCCCCATTGTGTGACGAAGGTTGTCTTCTCCATGTCTTCAGAAGCCATCTTGATTTGGTTGTAGCCAGAGAAGCCATCCATGAAGGAGAAGATTTTATGTTGTACGGTGTTGTCAACTATAACATCAATGTGAGGAAGCGGGAAGTCATCCTTGGGGCTTACCATGTTCAGGTCTCTGTATTCCACGCATATCCATACCTTGTCGTCCTTCTTAGGTACTAGAACAACGTTAGCAACCCACTGCGGATAGCAAGTTACATCTAAGAACCTTGCTTCGAACTGCTTCATAACTTTTGCCTTCATCTTTTCTGACATTTCAGGGTGCATACGGCGTACCTTCTGTTTAACCGGAGGACAATCCTCTTTAGTTGGCAGACGGTGCACCACGATATCAGTGTTTAAACTAGGCATGTCTTCATATGACCAGGCGAATATTTCAATGTAGTCGTGCAACATTTGTATCAATTGCTGTTTGATCTTGGTCTCCAAATTTGCGCTGATCTTGACTTCTTTTTTGTCTATCTCTGTGCCCAAGTTTATTGTCTCAACTGGCTCTTCATGAGGCTGTATAGCCCTCTCTTCCTGTTGTAACAGTCTAGCAAGTTCTCCAGGCACCTCACAATCTTCCTCACCTTCGTCCTCGGCTTGGTTGATCGGATTTTCGAAGTCATAACCAGCAATAGCAGGATTATTATAAATGGGATCCGAAGTGGATATGGATCTGCAGTTTGATACGTGAGTGTGTGTAAGAGCGTAGCTGTATTGATAAAGTAAAGGCAGAAAAGAAAAAACAGAGAGCGTAAAATTTGTATGCAAAGAACGTCCAATGCTTCATTCATGATATATGAGATGACATATAATAACCCTCACAGATAGAACCATCGTGCCCCGGGTAAGACACAAGGTCAAAAAAAGTTCAAATTGTTCATTACAAACTCAGAAAACAAGTAAGACAATTACTATGGAATAAAAGAAATTGGTATAAAATCTCTGGCCGTCCAATTACTCGGTCCACCATTGGTAGTTGGGTAAATCCAGCTGTCAATATCAAACTCTTCCTCACTGTCTTCAATAGCATTGACCCCTCGATTACTGATGCATAAGGGAGGTCCTCCAACTCGAGCGCGTCGAACAGCCCTCTGAGCCCCTGAAGTAAAGCCCAAACCAAACCTATCAGTTTTGTGAATAAACTCAGGAAGTTGTCCCCAATTGGTACTCCTACCTTCTTCAACTACTGCTCTAGCGTCCTTGAGAGAAGCCATCTTTAGAGGAGGTTTGGTGCTGGTAGTGGTCTCTGTTGACGCCAGAATCTGGGGAACCTCTTCAAAGTTTTGACAGGGAGTCTCTATGAATTCTCCGTCCATCTCTACGTACCTGAAGGAGTTCAGGTGGCTCACGATATACTCCTCTTCGCCATGCACAATGACTATCTTCCCCTTCACCGGATACTTCAAGATTTGGTGTAGTGTAGAAGTAACAGCCCCAGCTTCGTGGATCCATGGACGACCCAACAAACAAGAGTATGATGGCCTGATTTCCATCACGTAGAAGGTGGACTCGAAAGTCTGAGATCCTACCTTGACAGGGATGTCCACCTCCCCATGCACCATTCTTTTCGACCCGTCAAAAGCCCTTACCACAATGTTACTGGGCTTTAGGGTCAAGCCTTCACAATCTAGTCGATCGAGAGCCTTCTTAGGCAGGACATTCAGTGAAGACCCAATATCCACCAGCACATGAGCCATAGCGGTGCCCCTACATTCGATCGAGACATGCAAAGCATCATTATGCTTCCTCCCTTTTGGTGTCAAGTCGGTGTCTGAAAAACCCAGCCCATTGTCAGCAGTCAAGTTGACCACACATTCTTTGAATTGATCGGCTGAGGTTTCTTGCGGCACGTGCGCGGTCTTGAGGAATGTAATCAGAGCCTTTTCATGGGCCTCAGAACATAACAACAAAGACAACATTGATATCTTTGAGGGGGTCTGCCCTAACTGCTCGACCACATTGTAGTCGCTCTTTTTTTTATTTTAAATTTCCTCTATCTCTTGCTTAGAGGATTCCACAACAAATTTTTTAGGTGCCTCCATCTGAGTAGGCTCACCTACAGCTCCTTTGCCTCGGATCCTAGATGACTCATCGACAGGGGTAACAACTGGAGTAAGAACAGGAATAGTAGCTGAAGTACTAGCAGCAACAGAAGATGAAATAACGACAGGCTTAGTAACAGTCCTTGGGGAAATCTTGGGAGAGAAAACCCTTCCACTTCTGATAATTTTGTTGGTTCCAACAATGTTTCTGACATCGGGATCAGCTTCTTTGGTCTTCAAGTCTTGTTTAACGCCATGATAGTAAACATCGGCGCCATAATGCCAAGGGACAACTTTGTCCGAGGCGTACGAGACAGGACCAGGACAAGTGATTATTAACAGAGTGATTCTCGTAGCGGGTGTAATCCTAACAGGTCCTCTCGATGAGGCCTTGGAAGGACTGGCGAAAATGGTTATAATAGCAATATCTTCACACGGAACCGTTGGAATCAAAGTCTTTTCGAAAAAAATTTATCTGCTGTCCATCAAGCGTTGGACACCTGTTTTCAGCAAATAGCAACCAGAAGGCAAGGATGAACATATGTGGCAACCTTCATCACAACCTAGAAATAAACTGGCCAACAACAAATTCTTCTTAACAGTCATAAGAGGAGTAGAAACTTCATCAACTGAGGTTACAAATAGATCGGTATCAACGGTGTTAACTCCTTGGTTGTGCTTAGGCATGGGAGCAACTATGATATTGGGCTTCTCCGGAGCGTCGAACTCAATTTCCTTGGCTTCAATTAGATCTTGTACTTTGTTTTTTAGAGCCCAGCATTCATTTGTATCATGAACAGGACTCTCAGAATGATAGGCGCATCGAGCGTTCAGATTGTATCGAGGAGAGGAGGTATTAGGATTCTTGGGAGCCTCTTTTAAAGTTTCTAAGTTAGATCTCAACAGATGGGGTAGAACCTCTGTGAATGTCATGTTAGCCTGTGTGAACTGCCTTTATGGTCATTCTACCCTTTGTTGATTGTTGCATTGTGTGGAAGCCGCGTGCCTAGGTATTATTACAGCACTTACTGTTGGACGGTATCCCGCCCTGCTCTGATCTCCCGGGCTATAAATGGCACTGGCCTCCTTCCTACCAGTGAAAGGTTTCTTTGCTGAACTTGAAGAGGTATCTTTCTGTATTTTACCGCTCCGAATCCCAGCTTTTACCCTCTCCCCAGTTAATATCAGCTCAGTAAAACTAGCCGATGAGATACCGATCAAATGGTTGAAGAATGGGCCGAACAGCATTCCAAGAAACATGTCAACCAACTCCCTGTCAGATAAAGGGGGTTGAACTCTCCCAGCCAAGTCTCTCCACTTCTGCGCGTAGTCCTTAAACCTTCACCTGCAC
Organism: Vicia faba; assembly: GCA_948472305.1. Classification (NCBI taxonomy): domain Eukaryota; kingdom Viridiplantae; phylum Streptophyta; class Magnoliopsida; order Fabales; family Fabaceae; genus Vicia; species Vicia faba. The sequence goes on from OX451740.1 coordinate 1,110,985,584, forward strand.
CCATAGACATACTCTGGAGTTGAATACGAGTAGGGGCCAGGTTGGTATTGTATTGATATGGCTTGTAAAAAGTAGCAGCCAAATCCTCCCAGTTTCGGACATTGGTTTCCTCCAATTAGTAGAACCATTCAAGCTGAGTCCCTGATAGGCTGTCTTGAAAGAAGTGAACCCACAAGTTTCTATCAGCGGTGTGGGGCTAGATCTTCCTTACATAGGAACAGAGATGGAGCTTTGGGCAAGACATCCTGTCATATTATGCGAAAACTGGAGCCTTAAATTTCTGCGGGATGACCACTCCCGACACCAATCCCAGTTCTTCGAAGTCCAGCCCAGGTATTCTCTGGATCTCCATAGCGCTTAACCGATCCTCTAACTGCTTGTATCTATCCTCAGTGGGAGGATATTGCTCATCATTATAGTCAGTATCATTGTCAGAGACTTCAGGACTGGGGTCCTCTTCCCTTGTCTTCCTTTCTTGATTTTCCCTCTCTTTGGACGAGGAGGTCAAATCAACTGATTGCTTTAGTGGCCCCCCGAATCTTCTGCCCATATTGAGGGCACCAACGAGCTTCTTCTTCTTCTTCTTCTTCTTCTCTTTCTCTTTCAGGATGAGGGCCTTTAGATCCTCCTGCCCTTTTGCCAGAGTTATGAACATCTGTTGAAATTGGGCATTTTGTGCCTGAAGATCTTTGATGCTTTGTTCAGAAGACATTTCTGCTGAAGTAAACAATGAAGGAGATGAGAAACCTGTAACGGTACCTGCTTATGCAATGTCATGGATGGTATGTGTATGCAATAATTTCAAGGATTCTTAAAAGCTCAAATTTGCTTAACCAAAAAAGAAACACACGTTAATTGTATTAATGAGTTTGAATTGTTACAAAAAATGCCCTTTAGGCTTACAGTTTAAACAAAACAAAACTCAAAGCAAAAAGAAACTAGGTTTCCCAGGAGCACATCCTCTTTGGTGCAATGTAGGCATTTATGCTCCTTTCTTCATGAAGTAGCCTAGTGAGCTCCAGGACCTTCTTCTCGCTGGCATAAAACCGAGCTTCAAACGTGTCCTGCTCCTCTTTAAGTTAAACCCAGGACTTCTGCAACTCCTCGTAATCGGTTGGCATGTCAAGATGATGAACAAGGGAAGCCGTATCACCCTCAGCAACTGGTTCCATAATTATTGGTAGGACAGCAGGGTAAGGCATCGTAATACTTTGAGCGCGGGCTCATACCCATCGGAGATAAGGCTCAAGAGGGATGGAATCCTTTTTCCCCAGTATCTTGCTATCAATTTTATGTACCATGCCCCAAGCTTTTATGAACCTTTTGCGGTATTCCTGAGCATCATTCTCATAGTTGAAGGAGATTCCTTGGATAAGTGTATCATGAGGACCATCTCTCCTTGCATAACCAAACTGACGCAAGGCCAAACAAGGGTTGTACGTGATTCCTCCCCTAATGCCTAAGAGAGGGACATTAGGGAATTCACCACAACGATTGATATTGATGATATCTTCCAAGAAATGCGAAGACCAATGAATGTCCGAATGGTTAAGGGACATCAGCCTACGAGACCATTTCAAACCTTGCTCGTTCTTCAAAATAAACCTGGGTAGGTGCGAAATAAACCACCTAGCCAATAGAGGAGTGCAACACATGAGGGTGCCCCTTCTCTTTAGAGTGCGTGCATGCAGAGAATGCAGAATATCCCTGAGTAATGTAGGCACTAGATTATGAGACAGAAAAACCTTAATAGTGCTCACATCTACGAGTTAATCCGCATTAGGGAAAGTATCGTCCCGTAAACGAGAAGTGCCAGCACCTCTTCAAAAGCTTGTAAATCCAGGGTATCCCAAAAATAGTAAGCCTTCTCGAATAGAAATTTAACTGGGATCCCTTGGATATTTCCTCTAGTTTCCCAATTTGTCACGACATCGGACCGTTGTAAGGACAGAGCTCGAGCAATCTCTTCGGGCTTTGGTCGTTCTTCCGTACCGTTGAAAGAGGACTGGTCAATAATAGGTATCCCTAACAACCGAGAAAATTCCTCCATAGTAGGTACTAGCTGGTAATCCGGGAAGGTGAAACAATGGTGCACATGATCGAAGAACTGAAATAGCCCTTTTAACAATTCTTCATCAGGTTTTGAAGTGACCAAGTTGAGCAACCGACCATGATTTTTAGTGAAGGGAGAGCTTTCAGGGACCCTTAATGCCAAATCCTTTAGTTGGAGAGACACTTTCACAAGGTTGATATGTATAGTGTTCCTACGGGCGGATGCCATGTCTTACAAAACAAAGCAAAAATGAGCCCTAGGAAATCCTTGAAATGGTTAGCCATGATATGCCATGCTTATGATGTCATGATTATGTTAGAAAATCAACAGTGTAGCAAACAACAAACAAGTCACACCAAGTCCTTAGGTTTAAGCCCTGCATGAGTTTTAAGGTCATACCCTCTTGAAGTTGGATTAGTTCAACTTGTCCTATAAATAGTAACCGGGTTCTAAGGGATCTCAATATCACTTATCTTTCTCCCAGCTTCGTTCAATAGGCGATTGACTCACAACCAAACAAAACTCAAGAGTCAAACCTCAATGAGTGTAGCATCGAGTATCTGTCGACCTTGGGAATACACCAAGGTCGGCCACCTCGCTACGTCCTACTGGCCAAGTTGTGCAATTTAAAGGTTCTAAGGTCAGTTGATGCTTTATGACACCACGCAGCGGCCCCGTACTCTCCTTGATTGACTCAAGGGTTACCGATACCAACCAAAGTGCCATATCAACATAGCTACTACTTCAATCGTGTCGGTATACCCCACACAGTTCCCTCACAGTTTATTGCTACTTACCTTAAAGGTGTCTCCAAATCCGGGTGTAGGATTTTTAACAGTAACCCAAACAAGGACCCAAAACGCAAAGCATACAAGTCAAACAATGAAAGCAAGTAGATGTGATCTAACCCTAAGGTAACCCCACTTTAAAAGATTCCCCAGCAGAGTCGCTAGTTCTATGATACGGTGGGAGAACTGACTTTTTGTTTTGCGTTTGTATTCGGAAATGTTGCAGTTTAGCAAGAGTCGCCACCTACTTTTCTTTTATCCAAAAGGAAAGGTGAAAAAGCACATGAAAGACCTTTAGAGATGTTTTCTTGAGTTCAGGGGGTAGATTATGAAAAGAGAAGGTGTTAGCACCCATTTTCATCCATGGTTTTCCATGGACTCTTAGTTACTCGCTAGATCACTTACTTTTGTTTGAATGTGCTTGTGGTGTGGTTTTTGAAAGTATTTTGAAAACGTCTTTGTAATTGTTCTCGTCTCTATAAGAACGCGTACAAAGTGTTTGTTTGGAAAATAGTTCAAAGATGTGTTGTGAGATGTGTTTTTGAAAGTGATTTTGAAAAGGTGTCTTTGTAATGGTTCTTGTCTCTATAAGAACGCGTACAAAATGTTATCTTTCTAAAATATTTTCAAAATGAGAGTGTGGGTGTGTAAAAAATATTTTTTTGTTGTGAGCAAGCGAGCAACTAGGAGCGAATCTACCTACTCAAAAGGTCTTAGATATTCTTTTCCTCCTCCTTTAGATGTCACTGTCTTACCATTGATTTGGTAAGAAGCCCCATCGTTGGATGTTAAGGGACGAGTGTGAGACGTTTGTCTAGTCATAGAAGACAACCTATGGAATGTTTTAGCAATGTCGTTTTTAGGGACTAGATCGTTTACCGAAGGCAACATTGAGGGTCATCGAGGGACTACGATCTTTTATCGAGGGTCTTTGCTAAAACGCCCATGTTCGAGGGACATGACTATTTTTCCGATAAGCCACAAAGTGGGATTACCCTAAGGGTGCTAGTGTGCAAGTGTGTTTGATTGCATACATTCTAGTCTTGATTAGGATGATCTATTTGTCTATTTCATATCTTGCCATACACACCCTAATTACTAACAATATATGAAAGCAATAAAAGTGCGGAAAGTAAAGATTCTACGCTATTACAATCATTAGGGGGATGGGGTGTACAAATTTACAAATGGAGGGGTTACAAGAAAATAAATCTTAATTGTTTATTACAACCATATTGAAATAATAATGCAAGAAAGAAAAAGGACTTTGTTTAGAAAAATGTTTTTTTGTATTAATGAATTTAGAAAAAAAAGGAATGAATTAGCCAGTAAAAAGAAAATATTCTTATGCCTTTTCATATTGATAAAAAGAGTATTAATATTGAAAGTGATAAAAAGGAAAATAAATGAGATATAGAATCAGCGTGCTACTGCCAGCGAAACAAAAGGGATCAGAAGTTCTGATGCCAGGAGTGTTGTGACTTAGAAAGAAACGTCAATGGGCATCAGAAGTTCTGGATTGGTACACTCTGAGGTCCTGCAAAAACGTTAGAGGGAAAACACAGAGGTTCTGGGTGGTATTCAGACAGTGAGCCAAAAGTCAGAAGTTTTGTGTTGTGATAAGCAGTGAGTGAAAAATCAGAAGTTCTGTGTGTTATCAGCGTGTGAAAGTCAGAAGTTCTAAGCGTTAAAACAGTGAGTGGAAACATCAGAAGTTCTGTGTGTTATAACAGCAAGAAAACCTAGAAGTTTTGTGTGCGTTGGAACAGTAAGAAAGCCTAGAAGTTCTGTGTGTTTAAACATTAAGAAGAACTCAGAAGTTCTGTGCTGTGCTAAAACAGTGAGTGAGCATCAGAAGTTCAGTGTGTTATCCACGTCTGAAAGTCAAAAGTTCTAAGTGTTAAAACAGTGAGTGGAAACATCAGAAGTTCTATGTTACATTTCAACTCTTTTCTCATATTTAATCAGCCATCATCAATTTATTCAGTTCTTAACCAATAGCAGATCAGAAGGATAAAAGCACAACAGTTTATAGAAGTTCTAATCCTAATCCTGAGCCTACCTTTAACCAAGAAGTTCTGATCAACAATTTTTCTACTTATGCAATGATATGGACAACATCAATACTATGATATTTACATACTTAATGATGTTCTGAATGAAAAGATACAAAGTCAGAAAGACTTACCTTGAATCCTAAAGCGTGTGCTTGGAACTTGAACTACTTCCTTCAGATGTTCTGGAGTCAGCAAAAGTAACTGAAGAGAAAATACCAAGTTCTTTGACTCAAAGGGAAGAACAAAGGTTTTAGTTTTCTGTTTGGGAATTCTGGATTTTTACGAAGGTTTCACATTTTTCTTTTCTCTCTTTTGACAATTCTCTCTCTCCAAAATCCAGCCTCTTGAACGTGTGATAGAGCCAAATATTTATAGATGGTTTTACTGTGGTTTTGGGGGGGGGGGGGGGACAAATGGGATTTAAACCCTTTTGGTATACTGTTCCATTGCTTTTTAATCACACTTTTTGTATGCTAATTTAGTGCAAATATAGGGTTTGATAAAAATGTAGGCGTGGACTAGATCAGCAGCGATTTAGAGTGTTGTGGCAGCTGGTTACAGGACTGTGCCATAGCAGTGCAGTAGGATGTTCAAACAACGTTTTAGGGCTTTGTGATGTTCTGATCGAAGCATGTGCTGAAGAGTCATGTTCTGACCAAAGGGCACCGTTTCCACATGTTCTGATTGAAGTATCATACTCTGAGCGGTGCTTGCAAATTCTGATTGCGCTTGCATGGAGGGGCTGGCCCAGAAGTTTTGAAGTATCATATCCTCTTAACACTTAGAGAATTTTCTGAATGCTTAGAAACTTGATTTTTTCAGAGTAATTTCTGACTTCTGATTATGATGAACTAGTTTAATGTCTTGATGAAACATAATTGTTGAAACTTGATTTTTGATTCAAAAGTCAAAGTTTGACTTTTCAATGTGCTTTTGACCATTTTGCCCTTGTGAATGATTTTCTTGGAAAATTGTAATTCAAGGCTTGAAATTGGATGGAAGCAAAAACTGAGGGTCCAGGATGATCTTTTGAGAAATGAGAGGGTAAATTTTGAGGTACAACACTAATCATTTTGAATTCTAAAAAAAGAAATTAATTAATAAGGAAATATTTTTAGTGTTTTATTTATAAAAATAAATAAGGTAAAAATAAAATAAAATAAGAAGATTATTTAAAAAAATGTATTTTTTATATTTTTGAGTCTGGTGTTAAAAAGAAGTTTGGGGGTGAAACATAGCAAAAAGGGAGTCCAGGCCCAAGTCAGGTTTTTTGTATGAACAAAAAAAATAAAATGAAAATGAAAATGGGCTTGTTGTTGTAAGTAGTAATGGAGGGGGGGTGAGGAGATATCTAAAACAATAAAAAGGGAAAGGCCCAACAAGAGAGGCCCAAGCACGCCGAAAATAGAAAAGGGAAAAGAAAATCACAAAAAAAATCAAAAGGGTATCACTGGGGCTCGAACCCATGTCCCTATAGTTCCAAGCCTTACGCGCGCGCTCTCTACCACTGGAGTGGCTATACATCGGGTATTTAAAACACAAACCAATAAATATATTATAAACTGATTTCTAAAGGGAACTTCATCTTCTTCCCCACGCCATCCCCTATATCATATTTTTGAAAATCGTATCTTGCTCATCTCTCAACCATTCTAGAAATGGTAAACATCAAACCTGTTAGAAATTTCACAACGATTCTGAATATGTAAACAACTTAAATAATGGATCAAAGATGAGCACTAATTTTACTTAGTACCAAATCTGAGGGCATGGTTAGCTTCAGGGCTATGATGTCTACATTTTATCTTCACAAATCAGAGACAAATGATGCTTGTATGAAGAGATAGAAGTTCAGAAAACTCACCTTGCAGATGGGGGTCGTGTTTTGAGTTTGAGCAATCCCCAAAATGTTGTAATGATCTGGTTAGCTTCCTTGAACCTCTAGGAAGCTAATGCAATGCTTAGCTTGAACTGAGAGTGGTTGTAATGTCTTAGAGAAGTCAATGTGCAAGTTGCTGATTTTGAAAATGGAGGATGGTGATGGAGATGTTACAGTCGTGTAACTGGTGTTTGGTTAGGTTCTAAATGATATAGAGATGATTTGTGATTGATTTTGAGGAAGAACGCACGAGTGAATTGTGAGATGGAGGTGTATGGTCAAAATCTGCACAAAAATGATGTTTTGAGGAAATTTATGGCTTGAGGGAGTTTATGAGGGTTTTCAGGCTTGTAAATTTGTGTATTTAGTTTGTAAATGATGTCTCTATTTATAGGGAAAGGTTTTAGGACTTGAGATGATCAGAATCACATGTTATGGATTTTTTGAATGCATAGAGACAAGTTGCTTCATGATGAAGAAAGGAGTGAATCAAGGAACTTAGCCATGCTTTGTAGACTCTTGTGGATTGCTTTTAATATTGAGAGATTTATTGTGATCTTTAGAACAGATTTCAAGCTTGAAAGAAGAGAGTTGTTGGAAAAGTGAAGCTTTATGCAAATGGAAATGTTGCTTTTGCATTTCTAACCATAAATGGTATCAAGACTTGGACAAAGCTTCAAATCTTTGTGTAATACACTTAGGGTTTGTGTAATTGCTTGATTATGCATAGATTTGGAGAGAACATAGCTTAAAAATAGATATCTTGTAGCTTTGGTTGGGGTTTTGGTTGTGTGTTCATCATTAAAATGACTTGTAATTCAAGAATGGATGCCCAACTTCTTCTCTTCGATTCTCTTAGCTCAAAAATGATCTCTTCAAGTTCTTGGACATTTTGGAAAGCTTGAAACATCCTCTACAACTTTTATGTTTTACAATTTTGAAAAATCCAATTGGAACTATGTGAAAAATGACCAAGAAGTTGGGACAAAAATCTGCCTAAACTAGGTCAAAATTTCACTAAGTGTTTAAGAAAAAGTGCATGACTTCATGGGCCTATAACTCAAAATCTAAGAATTTTTTGGATATGAGCCCTCTAATACAAAGTTGTATATCTCCTCAAGATCTACAACTCTCATGTTGAAAGATTCCTTTGAATCATCTTACATCTTGGTGAAAAATTGGTATGAAGTAGTGAAATTATCATGTACAAAAACACTTAGAAAAATTTCTAAGTCTTGAAAATTTTGACTTTTTAAATTGACTTTTAACTTTCTTAATTTCTTGATGATGAAGCTTCATATTTTTGAATGTATTGATGAATTTTGATCTTTGAGATTCAATGGTGACCAAAAAATCAAAGTTTGACTTTTGGTGTATCAGTTGACTTTTTCATCAGTTGACCAAATTTCATCTATCAATTATTTGATCTTGAGGAATAATTTGAATCATGACATTAGGTCAAGATAATGTGCTTGAATCATTGAGACCATGTTTCATACCAATAAGTCATGTATTAGGTCAAAAGTCCAAAATCAGTCATTCTCAATCAAAACCCTAAATTTGACCATTTTGCCCCTTTGATGATTTGAACATTTTTCTTGAAGAATCATGATCCAAACTTGATCAATTGATGAATATGACTTCAAAATTTTGATATTGGTCAAAAATATTGAAGTTTGACTGTAAGTTGACCACAATTGACTTTTTACCCAATACAATTGATTTTCAATCATGTGATCAATTGACTGAGCAAAATTGTGATTCAAAACTTGAAACTTGGCATGAGTGTTCTTGGAGGTCTATAATGAACCATGAAATTAATTTGAGGCAATAGAAGTCCAATTGTCCATGTGAAAATCAAAACCCTAATTTGAGGCATCAGTGTTTAGGAGGTGATTTGACCTAGTCAACACTTGTGCAATCTTGAGCTATTTAAGATCTCGGTGAGAAATGTCTTGAGAAAATAAAGGGTAAATTTTGGGATACAACAACTTCCCCTGTTCAATCTTCTTAAACCTGAAAAGTTAGATTGGCGTGTCCGCTTTTCGTAACTTGAAGGTGGAAGATGATTGAACACTAAAGTGCCCAGAAATTTGCACTCGTTTGTGCACAAAGTAGTATTGTTGGTTGATTATGTTGGGAATGGACTGGAAGATGCCATTTGGCGAGGTAATGAAGAGTTAATGAAGGTCTGAGGATGTCCATTCCCCACTAGGAGAACGACCACGGGGAGGATAGTGTGTTGAACTCGTGCGGGGGCGCGAGGTGCATGTCTGCGTGCCTCTGACACTTGTCGCATTTCTTGGCATGCTCCTTGGAGTATTGCTGCATGGTCGTCCAGTAGTAGCCTGCTCTCGGTGCCTTTCGTGCTAGGGATCTTCCGCCCATGTGTTGGGCGTTGATTCCCTCGTGGATTTCTCGCAGTATCTCGGGGATTACGGATTCTTCGACACATTTTAGGAGTGGGATGGAGAAGCCTCGATGGTAAAGTTTGTGTTTGAGTACCACATACGACCATGCACATCATTTGGTTGGGGCTGCCTCTCTTTAGTCCATGGGAAGTTCCCCCTTGTCAGAAAGTTGAGCACTGGGGTCATCCAACAAGAGCTGTCCCCGATGGCATTTACCTCGAGTGACATAGTGGAATTTTCAATGCTCGGGCGAGAAAGGGATTCTTGGACGACGGATTTGTTCCCGCCTTTCTTCTTTGTGCTTGCGAGCTTTGAAAGTATGTCGGCCCGCGTGTTCTGTTCGCGAGGCACGTGCGTGATCTCTGCTCAGTCAAACTTCTTCATATGTTCTATGACCAAGTTTAAATATTCAATGAGGCTATTGTTCTTAGCCTGGTATCCCCCTTGAACTTGAGATGCGACAAGTTGAGAGTCAGTGAAAATTTGTATCTCTCGGGCACCCAAATCCTCAGCCAATCTTAATCCTGGGAGCAAGGCCTCATATTCAGCCTAATTGTTCGACGTCGGGAAAGAGAGGGTGAGAGAGTGTTCGATCACGATGCCTTCCTTGTTCTCGAGGAGGATTCCCGCTCCGCTCCCTATCAAGCTAGAAGCTTTATCAACAAAAATGGTCCACTTGTGCTTCTTCCCTATGGGGGATCGTGAGCGGTCATATCTATGACGAAGTCAGCTAGTGCTTAGGCCTTGAGGGCCTTCCTAATCTCATACTGGATGTCAAACTCCGAGAGCTCCAAAGACCATTTTAGCATTCGGCCTGCCATGTCTGGTCGACATAGGAGTTGTCTTACGGGTTGGTCTGTTCGTACGATGATTGTATGTGCCAGGAAGTAATGTCTAAGCCTCCTCGCCGCATTGACGAGGGCCAACGCAACCTTATTAATCTGTTGATACCTGACCCTAGGCCCTTGAAGTGCTTTGCTTGTGAAATACACTGGCTTTTTCCCGTATGGAGTCTCGTGAACGAGGGTCGTGCTTACAGCCTCAGCAGAGACAACCAGGTAAAGGAACAGGATTTCCCCGTCCTCTGGTTGCGACAACATGGGCGGTTGCGAAAGGATTTGCTTGAGATGGAGGAGGGCTTGTTCGTATTCCCCGATCCACTCGAAGGCCGCCTCTTTGCACAGAAGTTTGGAAAATGGAAGAGCGTGTTGTGCAGATTTTGCCACGAATCGGGAGAGCGAGGTGAGCATGTCATTTAGGACTTGTATGGATTTCTTCAAGCTAGGTGTAGGGAGCTCGGAGAATGCCCGACACTTGACAGGGTTGGCTTCAATCCCCCTCTCTGTTAGATGAAAACCAAGGAATTTGCCCGCCTTAACCCTGAAGGTGCATTTCTCAGGGTTGAATCTCATTCTGCATTGTCTCGCTTGGGCAAAGACCTTTTTGAGGTGGGCAGTGTGGTCGGTATTTATTCGAGATTTGACGATCATGTTGCCATGTATACCTCGAGCATATCACCGATCTCGTCGTGGAAGACTCTATTCACCATCCGCTGGTACGTTTCCCCTGCCTTTTTCATACTGAATGGCATTACGTTGTAGTAGTAATTGCCCGAGCTGGTCATAAAAGCAATGCAATGCTTGTCGCTTATTGCCATTGGGGGATATTTTTATACCATTCCATTACAGTTTTCCTCAAGGTCGTGGGGAACAACCGGCACTTGATCGGTCCCGCAACGTTGTGATAGTGGAGCATTGCCTCGAACCTGTCGATGTGGTTGACGAGGTCAGCAATGTCGTCATATTCCTTCAGTTGGGGAGGCTTTTCCATGCCCCTGGGAATGGGCGCCTCCATGATTGCCTGCGACAAGGGACCGCGGGGGTCCTCTTCATCACTCCTGTAGGGGGAGTGAGAAGAGTACCTATTGTAGTGGCGGTCGCAGCGGTGTCCTTGGTCTCGGGGAGGATCCCTTGGTCGAGGATGCACTTCTTCGTTGCCCCTGTTTATGTTTCCAGGGGATCGTTGTTCCCTGCGTGGGGGGGTGAGGCCACGTCTCCCGGTAGCCTCGGGCATGGTTCTCTCCAACGTGGGGCATCGGCTAGTCCGTCGGGGAGAGAGGCTTCGTGTCCTGTCCCGTCTGTGTCTCTGCGGGGGAGATTGAAGACGGTCTTCGTTCTGACGAGGAGGTGGAGTGTCATCTCTTATGTGTCTTCTAGGAGCTCGACGAGAATCCTTGAGCACCCTTAGTCGCTCACCTTGCGAGAAGATTAAATAATCCATCTGGTTAATGGTCGCGAACAGAGCCCTTATCGTGTCATCAGCGCCCGCGGGGACGTGAATCTCCTAGAAAAAGTCCGGCTCATAGTTCTGGGGCGGATGGGTGCCCTCGTGTGGTCGAGAGCGTGATGATGAAGAGGCGGTCATGTCGTCCCTGTAATTCTGCACGAGACCGACCATGTCGACGTCGTTCCCGTTGTTGTTGTTGTTGCCCATGTTGTTGACGACGTTGTTGTTGGGGTCGGCGAGATGGGCGTCTAGGTTGTTGTTGGCAGCTGGGTCGACCATGACAATCAAAAGAGTTTGAAGAATTGCTTTAGTCTCGGGTTATTGAAAGACGGGGAAGCTTATTTTCCACAGACGGCGCCACTGATCGTACCTGACCAGAGTGGATCGTCAAGGCCTACAAGTTGTGAGTTAAGCAACAATTGAAAGTGAGTTGGGGGAGTACCTGCAAGACACTCTGATGCCAAAGTAAGGTTCAAAGCAGTGCGAGCAAGTATGAAAGAATGAATACATGACCCTCTTAAGAGAGACGGTATTTATATCCCCAGTGTTGGACCAAGGTCCCCATCGTTGGACTGAGCAAGCAGGCCCAAAACAGAGACTGTCAAGTTCTACGTGCGTAGTGGGGCCAACATGTGGTCCCCAACCTGGATGGATTCTCCCGAATAGTCAGGAGGATATGGATGCGGTCTTTTCGGGACCAAGAAGACTCTGTGATATCCGGGGGTGTGGTGAGTCAACCCTACGAGGAGGGTGCTCGCGACGTCTTTGTGTCGTCGTGGGCCCTTTCCGCCAACTGTGGGGTTGTCCAGGGGGCTTGTCTTGGTCGACGAGAGGAGTTAAGGATGCTCGCGAGGTCCTCCTGACCAACGACGAGCCTCCTCGTGATTCTTGAACTTATCCCCGTACGGCGAAGCCGTGTTTTCCCGACAGGTGAGGTTACTGCCTGACATAGTTGAGGGTAAGCTCGGTCAGCAAGCCTGCTCGAACATCATAATTAGATTGAGCCTAGTATGAAGTTGGGCCACGTGCAGGCCTAGTCCATAACATAATCTATTTTTCTAATATTTATTTATTTGATGTTATTTTAAAGAATATGTACAATTAACAAACGTACTGTTGATCTAAATATTTTTTATACATGTAAAAATATATATTATTTATTCAAATATTTTTATAATATAAGAGAACTATATTTTATAATGTGAGATTTTATTTGACATAAATATCATTTGTAAATTGTAAATAATTATAAAATATCTTTTTTAATATATTATTTTTGAATGTTTTAATTAATTAAATTTAAATCTTTATATTATTTTGTATTCTACTATTTTTATTTATTCTACTGTTTTTGAATTGATGATAATATTAAATTATATAGATAATAATTATAAAATTTATTTTAATAGTTAATAATTAGTGATAATATCAAATCTTTTCAATTCTATCGTTATATAACTTTTTGTTATATTATTTTATGATAACTAATAAATATAAATTAATTTAATTAATTTTATTGTCATTTAATTTTTTATTATTCACTATTAATTTTAATAATAAATAATTTTAATACTAATAACTTTGGAGAGAATTCACTTAACCAACATTCTAATTTAATAAAATAATTTTATAACTAATATTTTTTAATATAAGTGCCTGTATAGATATGACCAACATTCTAAATACTAGTACTTCACAAATTAGTAGTTAGCCCCACCAAAAAGTTAAATAAGTGCCTGTATAGATATGAATTTACTGATGCGGATAACTGTAGCTTTGAGTGTACATGCGTTGATACTCCATAATCAAACACATGCTAAAGATAAAACTTATCATTTCCCGTCATTTTGAGTCACTTTAAGTTGAGCATGCCTCAGAACAACATAAAGTAAGGAGACGAAGTTGCATTTGTAAGTTACTGAGCAAGTAGCATCGGTTCCTCAACATCTGAAAAAAGGGCCATTGTTTTATAATCAGCTATTCTCAAGATAAAGGCCTCAAACCCCTTCTGTAAACCTTCCCAAACCAATTACATTTACCTAGTTTATTCTTTGAAACTTGGTTCACAAACAGTTTATGCCTGCCAAAGATAAAGTTCACAACAATGTAAGGTTTAAACAAGATTGTCAAGATAATGCGTTAATGATCATTTTATCAAGAATACCATGCATTTTTCTTATTCTACAAGGCTGAATAATGGCCTCCTAAATCATACATACAAAGTTCAAAAATTTATCTCTAAGTGAACAAGAGTGTTTTCACCCTTAAGTGCATTGTGGTCTTAACACACTAAAGTTGAAGGGTACCTAGTTCAGACATAACTTCAAGTGTGGCAACTGCCAAGAATGAATGTTAGGTTCATCAGTGGAAGACATTTGTATGGATAGGCTAATATATCAGGTTCCAAATATTATAGCATCACAATTCACAAGTTCCAAATGACATAAAAAAATCACATCATCAATATGAGGAATATATGATATCCATATATCAAGTTATACCTCTCGAGTTCCAATTTCTGGATTACAATTCCATTCAGAACAAGCTCCGAACTGTAAACAGAAGCTCCTGCAAATTTAAGTCTTCTCATATGTCACAGGAATAAAGGATAAAAATGCAACTTCATTGTTCATCAAGAAGATGGAAGGATTCAAAACCTCTCTCAAGGAAATGGCGGCATATTGCAAAGTCTTCTTCACAAGAAAGAATCAACAGATCATCTAAGATATTATCATTCTTGTCTGCAAATATGTGATTTTCATCCACTAGCTGAAGAGTGAAAACAATTTATAAAGAATGTGATGAACACAACATAAGAAATAATCCAAAACATCTAATATTGAAACATGTCAGTTACAGCTGTAGAGTGGCATGCATAGATGAATAGTCATACCTGGCCATGAACAGCTGTAACCAAGCTCGCAACCACCTCCTTATTAGGCTTGACGTGTGGTGTTACGTAGACACGTTTATCCTGTTGAGACAAGCAACTAGATTTTGAGGTAAGAGTGAATAAAAACTAGAGCATAACCGAAGTTCATATAATAATACATATACCTTCAGGAGTGGCTTTTGTCTTGCTCGAGCAAGAGAAACTGGCATGCTAAATCCTATTTCTTTTTCCTTTTTCATATCTCTCAAAATATAATTTTTCTCATCGATAAAACAGTTGGCTTGTCCACAACTCTCAAGCCATAAGTGTGTCAATACTAAGTTCCCAAGAGCCATTGTTTCTAGCATATTCTTTGTTCGTGTGAACTTGTCTGCTATGAAATGAGTGGCTTCCATTGAGCTTGACACAGTAGATACATTAAGACGCGCCAAGATCTGCAAGGAGGATATAACAAAATCATTATTCAATAATGGCAACATTTAGCATCTCCTATCATAAACATAGAAGCAATACTTTACCTTCTGTTGCTGCTTGAGGACACTGCCATCCAAATGTTGGCTAAGCAGAACTCGAACATTTGTCATATCTCTTCGATGTCTCGGATCTTTGCTCATCATTTCTGACGTGGATTTGGGAACTCCTAATCTGACAAGTTCCTTCAAAAGTGAAGACTTTGGCAGTTTTTTCTCACATGCCTTTTTGCGGTGCTCATTACATGTATGGTTACCATTGGAAATTTGTATGCCTTCACTTGGAACTGAAGCTGAAACTTCTGAACTTGACTGTAAAACACACTTGTTTGATGATACATCAACATGTGCCAGCAACAAGGGATGCGTATCACACAGGTTTTCAAATTTTTTAGCATCACCAGCTGAAACTGGGGGAAGACGAGATTTTTGCACATCATCTGGGACATCTAGACTTTTAGTGGAATATACATTGTTTTCTTTATCATCAATACACACAACACTTGGGGCATTAGCTCGTTTTCTTTTCCCTCTTGATCCTTTTGGATAAGTCCAAGAATCAATCTTTGAAAAACTGATGGTCGCAGATAGTTGTGGACTAACTTCAACCTGATTGTTCAACCTACTCTTTCTAGCCACACCATATGAACAAGAAGATAAATTAATATGCTTTTTCTTAAGATCATCGCGATTTTCTAGACTTCTAGTGGAACGGACATTGTTTTCATTATCATTGATATACAAAACTCTAGGAGCATTAGCTCGCTTTCTTTTGCCTCTTGGCCCTTTTGGATAAACCCAAGAATCAGTCTTTGAAAAACTGCTAGTTGCAGATAGTTGTGGACTAACTTCAACCTGATGGTTCAAACTGCTCTTCCTAGCCACACCATATGAACTAGTGAATAAATTAAGACGTTTTTTCTTAACATCATTTATCTTCCCTGGATATGCCTCCGCTAAACAATTTTGCTTCCTCTTAGGTCTAATAATCCCCTCCTCCTGATTGTTATTGTGCTTGAATGAGGAATTATAAGTTACTTTTCTAAATCTACTAGCAGACACGATTCTCTTGTAGAATTTTAGTGCAAAAGGCTGTGATCCAGGATTCTCTTTAAATGGAGAATTTTTCTGACGAGCTTGTTTCAAATCACTCAGAGATGCATCCGCCACATTATCTGATTGGTGAGCATCACTGAAATGAAAGCCAGCAGGGGATAGATTGGCTAAGGCATCCATAGCTTCAGCAGCTATTTGAGTGTCTAAGCCAATATGGTAATCGTTTTCTGTATGTGCTTCATTAGAATAAACTTCAACATTCTCTCTTGGGGCAAAGGACTCAATATCCAATTCCTTCAGAGAGTTATTATTGTCAGCTGCCATTCTTGGTTCTCGAGCTAAATTCTCACCACATATATTACTTGCACCACATTTTCCTTGGTTCTGAGAATGACTACCTTTTTTTTCTATTCTTCTCCTATACGTCAGTCCGTGGCTTCCGAAATTGAAAGCTGCTTTGATTTTTTTACTGAAAACACCAGCTTCTTTTTTAATTTGATCATTTTCAGCCCATTTGAAAATGTCGTTATCTTCATTTTGAGTTCGAGCGTTAAGTTTCTTAGCCAGACTTAATGATCC
Organism: Vicia faba; assembly: GCA_948472305.1. Lineage (NCBI taxonomy): Eukaryota > Viridiplantae > Streptophyta > Magnoliopsida > Fabales > Fabaceae > Vicia > Vicia faba. The sequence continues at coordinate 1,111,002,056 of OX451740.1, forward strand.
TCTTGCACTCGAGACATGAGGTGATTTCTCCCTAGTGATCTTTCCATTTTGAACTCCTTGAAACAGGTCCATGTCTAGTGATGACAAGTACTGATCCACAAAGCCTAGAGCAGCTAGGGTTGAATCCTCAGGCTCTGGTGAGTGGTATCGATGGTTGTTATCATCAAAGCTCTCAGCATTAATTGAAGCTCTTTCGTCCCCTTCAAGCATATTATGTTTTTGAAAAGTCAATCATCCATGAACTACTCTAAAAACAATTACTTCGCTAATTACTTATTTATAAGGTAAAAAAGGTAAATCAAAGCAAGAATGGCTACGAGAGATACCGCACAAAAAAAGGAAGCAAGAATTATCAAAAAGACCAAAAACTGTTAAATGGTGATAAACAAACGCATACCAGTACCAGATTTCCCAGAAGTGACTGCATTTGATTTTGAGTTTGCTTGCTCACAAAGTATCTTAGACAATCTTTTCTTGAAGAGCACCGGCAAATTGCTTACTGCTGAACTGTTTTCACCAACAGTCACTTTGCCTGCATTATTCATTTCTTCGTCCTCGCTATCAAGCACCACTTCTGTCTCATAGTCACACTTCGCATCAATTGTCAAATTCTCAGGCTCCGAATCCTCTACCATCTCAGTATCATTCAGATTGAGCATTTCCACCTCAGTTTCTGTGAAAAGACTATGAATAACTAAAGTATCCTCAAAAAGCTCAGTTTCCTGATACTTTTCAAACCCATTCGCGTCTTTGACTCCATCTCCTAACCATATCGAATCAACATTCTTATCAACGTAAACAAGTTTAATCTAAATCCCACAATACACAACATAAAGAAATAGAAGCAACAATAGCATTCACTATTCACAATTACTTCTAAACTATTAATGACAGACACCCCAAACATAAACATGATGCCAACACTGACACGGAAGTACCGGTAATAATTTGAAAAAATAATAACTTAAATGTGATCACAAGTGTCGGTGCAGGTGTCTGATACTGACACTGACACACATAGCTTCTAAACATTTACATTTTTCCATACATACATTTTCAAATCAACCTAATGCATATTTTACCACCATGGATGGATGATACTCTGTTGATCAAATTAAGTGCATTAAACTCGATTTTAGATTCAGATTAACATATGAACGGATTTACGTGCCTTACTTCAACCAAATCAAGTATAACAGTTCTAAACAAAAATCAATAAGAAACTACAATACATTCAGAAAAAACGCAGTTTCTGATCAAACCTTCAAAGCTTAAAGAAAATGAGAAAAACCAATACAGTTTAAACTAACAACACTTGTTTTCCTCATTTTTTTCCCAGCTCTATCTCAGCAAGATTCAATCGTGAAATGAATGATCGAAGTAAAAAAAGAAAACGAAAAACAGAAGCGTTGAAGAATCGGAAATCACCATCAAGTGCAGATGAAGGTTTAGTGTTCGTCATTGAAATGGAAACCCCTTTCACTATGATGAGAGTGAAAATGAAGTAAAACCCTAACACTGTGATCAAATTGTTAACAACGATTTATGAAGTGAAGATGAAAAACCACAGCAAATTTATGAATGAAAATATGAAGCGGAATTTCAGTTTTGGAGGGAAAGTGAAAATTATTTTTAAATTAAATCAAATTTAATATGTGAAAAGTACACATCAACGGGCATTTGGTCTAGTGGTATGATTCTCGCTTAGGGTGCGAGAGGTCCCGAGTTCAATTCTCGGAATGCCCCATTTTTAGTTTTTTCCTTATTATTTAATTCATTATCAATAAAATATGTTTCTAGAGTATTATTATGTGTAGTTGTATTATTATGAAGAGTCTAATTCCATGCATCTTATCCTAAAAAATATTCATTGACCAAACTACCCTTTCAGTATTTATTTTTTTCTGTAACAAGCGCTTAAAATTAAAATCACTTTTTTATTCTTCATCTTTAACGCTTATTAAGTCTAGAAAGATGCAAAGCAAAAGGTTAAAGACTCAAACTACATTACTCTGCAGTGTGTGAGATCTGTTTCATTTTTTTTTGCAGAAAATGATGTTAAGAATTTGCTTAAGGTTGGCTTCACACTTAATTTTTCTGCTTTTATCTATACTTCAGTTTGGTGATTAAAAATAATTAAGTAAGAGATGTTTTGCTTGAGTTTTTCAACTTCTGCACTGCAGTGTTAATTTGGTTAATCTAATAAGTGGTTGTTAGTTTATTTCTATAACCTTGAATCCTGCAAATGAATTTTTCTTGAAGTTGCGAATAGTTTTCAGCTTACTCTATTTCTCTGCTAATGTTAAAAACAGAAAAAATATTCCTTATGCAAGGCCTTTGTTTACTGAGAGTTTCTATAGGTTATTGTCTACTCGGCCCGAAAGGTATGACCTAGTAAATGTTATTAATATTATGTGAATGTTATCCAAAGAATCGTTGTTGTTTTATGTTAATTAGTTCACATTTGATGTGGTAATCCAGGAAGTTACAAGACAAGGTGGCACTGATAACTGGAGGAGCTAGTGGAATAGGAAGAGCAGCCGCAACAACATTCATTAATAATGGAGCGAAAGTAATTATTGCCGATATCGACCAACAACATGGCAGAGAGACTGTGAAAGAATTAGGACCTAATGCAACTTTCGTAACATGCGATGTCACGAAAGAATCAGACATATCGAGTGCGGTGGATTTTGCAGTTTCTGAATACAAACAACTTGATATCATGTATAACAATGCAGGAATACCCTGCAAAACTCCTCCAAGCATTGTTGATCTTGATCTAGAGTCGTTTGATAAAGTCATGGACATTAATGTTCGCGGCGTTATGGTTGGGATCAAGCATGCTGCACGCGTGATGATCCCGCGCGGAACTGGATCCATTCTATGTACTGCTAGTGTCACTGGTGTGATAGGAGGGATGGCGCAGCATACTTACTCGGTATCAAAGTTTGCGGTTATAGGCATTGTTAAATCTTTAGCTTCAGAGCTATGTAGGCATGGGATCCGAATCAATTGCATTTCGCCTATTGCCATACCTACTCCTTTCGTCATGAACGAAATGAATCAGATATATCCGCATCTTGAGTCTGAACGACTTGTAGAAATTGTTCGCAATGTTGGTGTACTAAAAGGAGCTAATTGTGAACCGAGCGATGTTGCTAATGCTGCACTTTACCTTGCATCGGATGATGCTAGGTATGTTAATGGACATAATTTAGTTGTGGATGGAGGTTTCACATCTTTTAAGAGTTTAGAGTTTCCTGCACCAAATCAAGTGCAGTAGAAGTTTGCTCAATGATACATTAAGGTAAATGTAGTTCTAATCCTCATGCAACAGAGGATTCAATAAGGTTTATGTAGTTCGATAAAACAGTATTCCAGTTTCCAAAAGTGCTTATTTTTTAAGTTGTTTTCACCAGAATGTTTCCAGAAGCTTATACAATACATTAGAATTACTTTGTGCATCCAATAGCATTTACATCAATAGAACTCTTTACGATAGCATTTCCATCACCTTTTGACCGAGGAAATCAAACCACACTTTAGAGTTTAGATGATGCTTAAACATATATAACTTAAATCAAACTTCTGGCCAATTGCTTAAGGGATCAAGCATCTAATCAATTTTTGTTTATGTATATTCTGATTCAAGATTTGTTTATGAAATTCATAACTATACAGTTCAAAATTAGGTTTGGTTTGGACACTATACATTATTGATTAGTGATACCAGCTTTTGCTAAAAGAGTTTCATGTAGGACCTTTGATGCTTACTCATCTACCTTGTTAGATTGCAGACAAAGATTCCATTGCATAATCAAGTGTCCTAATCAGTTAATATTCATAAACAATAGTCTGCCAGTGGTTTAAGGTCTTAATTCATTCATAACAAAGTGTCATTCAAGGCATGCATTGGGTTCAGTAGCTGAATTGAATGCTAGTTCTTGAATATATTCGAGAGAGAGAGAGAGAGATGAAGGTTGTGCATCAGTGACACGACAACTTCTCCGTGAAGATTATAATCTTCCCGAAAAGGAACCTTGTCTCTTGACAACAACCTAAAGCAGAATGATAACAACATGAATATACACACAGCTTCATGAGACTCATTTCATTTTTCAACAAGCAATGAAAAGAAAATGGAAATAAACACCATAAGATACACAGGTCACTAGGTTCCATACACTAAATCGGGTACAAAAATTAAAAATACAAGAGGTTTACCGGAATTCAATTAAGTTTGATAAACTATAATATCTCAAACAAGATTCCTTATCAAACTCTTAAGTTCACAAATGGATGATAAATTCAATGATACATGAAAGAGGCATCAAAGAGTGAGTTATGCAACTCTATAACAAAGAAACAAGTTACTAGACTTTACTATACAATAGAAGAAGCAAATCCAATCCTACTAATAGTGAAAAAAACCAAACCACATGGAGCTATAAAATTCAATTTGGGTGGCAGAATGTTTCGATCCGTTGAGCAATAAGGCTAACAGCAGCATTTGCAGACGAGAACGCGCCATGAAAACTTTCTTTATAAGAAATGGACTCCAATTCATGTGCCATGTTCAACAAAATGTCACTCAAATCAGTTTGTTTCTGTATCAAAGAATTGTAATAGGATTTGGCAGCAACCTTGCTTATCTCCACATTGGTTTCTTCAGGACAGTACTCATCATCCAACCATTTATGCAAACTAACCCTAAGCCACTCTGATTCCTAATAATTGTAAGAGAAGAAAAAAAATCAACAAAAACACATCCTCACTAGAATTAATAGAATTAGTTACAAATTAGTTACAACATGCGCAAATTAGTAACTAACTTATGCGTACATTTTGTATGGATCAATTTGTAACTAACTCTTGTGTAATCAATTTGTAACTAACTTACGATTAATGACTAAATTGCATATAGTGTAACCAATTTGTAACTAACTTTCAATTGCTAACTAAATCGCATTAGTGTAACAATTTTGTGACTAACTTGCAACTAATTTGTAACTAACCTGCAACTAATCCTAACAGATTTTTTAGTAATTAGTAATCATAACTAACTCTAACTAACTTAAATAATATTCAACTAATTCTTAAAAGAACATGAGAGTTGTAAATATTGTAAAATTGAGAATGAATGAAAGAAAAGAGTAATACCTTAGAGGCATTGGTTGGGAGTGACCAATGGGGAGGAACACGGAGGTCTTGAACTTGGTCGTTATCGGGTTCTGGAAATGGATGAGAATGTGAATGGGTAGGAGTAATGCGAGTGATTATCGGTGAAGAAGATGAAGAAGAATAAGTGTGTTGTTGGTGGTGGTGGTGAGTGAGTGTTCCGGTGATGGAGGAGGATGGTGAGAATGGGGTGATACAAGTGATGCTGCGGGGACATGGAGTTGTGGAATGAAGTAGATTCAGTTTCAAGCTTTGCATCATTATCATTGTAATTGTTGTTTTGTATTCTTCACTATAAGAAAACTGCAAAGTGATGCACTGGAGTATCAATATGAACCATTCGTTCATTCTTTTTTTTATTATTTTTTTTATTTCTGGATCAGGTCTGTTCCAAGGCCAATGCAATAATTTCGAAAGATATTTTTTTATAAAATAAAAAAATTAAATGTGTTTATAGCTCTAATAAAATAATAATTTTTAGATGAAACCAACCATTCATTTTGTAACTATGTAAGGACATTCAACTATTATTTGAAAAGTAAAATTCGAGTTTTTAGTTTACTAGACTAAAAAAAAAATTATTTTATTTTAATTAATTTTTAATCCTGTTATACAACATATATTTAGTGTTGTCTTTTTGTAAAGTGAGTCCGTTTATTAATTTGTAAAGATTAGAAGAATTAATTTAAATAGAAAATACACCCACCTCCGTTAAAATCACTCTCATTGATTTTTAAATATTTATTGACTTCGAGGTCTACTAAAATAATACTGACACTTTGTATATTTTTAGTGATAGTAAAAAATTATAAATATATAATATTTAGACTGTCACTATAATTTTTTGTTAATATATATATATATATTTAAAGAATATTAGTGCATGATTTAAAATTATAGAGAGTGTCAATATTTTTTTAACAAACCACAATGTAATTTTCTTTTAATTTAAAAAGGTATAGTACAATCTTAAAGATAAAAAAATTGTAATGAATCAAGGACGTTGATTTGATAAGCTATTAGTTTGAATTTACAATTTTTATTTTATTTTTCAACTCTAACTGTGTGAGTTATGTCATTCACTTTTTTTTTTGTACAAATAATACAACTAAGTAAGCTCATAAATGAGGGTAGACTTTAATGTTCAAACAACTATCTTTTTTTTTTTTGACCAAATGTTCAGACAACTGTTAGGTACTAGTACTTGCCTATAAAAAAACTGTTAGGTACTTATAAATTATTCATAAAGAAATCCTTAGAGAAATTAATGAAATTAAATATAAAACTCTTGAATCAACAACTTCTTATCAATTGAACTAGTCTTAGATGACCTGCTATTTGTTTGTTCCTTTAGAACAATAAAAAAAAAACACTTATTTTTATTAACAAATAAAAATGTAATTAAAAATGGTTTAAATGAATTTATACAGATTAAACTTCAAAAATCTTTAACTTTTTTAATAACTTAAAAATATATTTAATTTTTAAACTAACTATTTGTTCATCATTAATTATTGTTTTTTTAGAAATTGAAATATTTCATTAAAGTTAATCTGATTTTTTTATTGAATATTATTCTGGTCTGAAACCGTAGTAGGTCTATTGTTAGGCGCGGTCCAACTCACTCCCCACGTCGAGAATCCAAGTTGAAGACACATTTTCCACACATCTCTTATCCGAGGACACATCATTAACTAACCACTCACATTTCATGAGTGGCATAATCGTCTTGCCCCGCGCGACAGCAAGTCCTCCCATAACTCGAGAATGGAGAAACTGTTGACCAGGACGATGAATACGTGTTGCTCATCCCTTCTTTCACGTAAGAATTCTCGTATTTATCTATTATGGGCATGGACCTTCAACCCATAATGGAGACTATTTCTGATGCGACGAAGGTTCTATAAATATCATTCTCTATTGAACGGTCGGGTATTCTATTCACATGATTAACTTTCTCACTTACCTCTACACTCTTTCTGACTTTAGCAACAAAATGTCTTACATGTATAACACCCCCCCTGTAAAACACTTAGATCAACTAGCGTTTGGACCGACCAGTTCTCTTTCTAATTATTAATTCAAATCTTAATTAATTATTATCCAGATACTTTGCATCTTTCTAGACCGAATTGTTTGTCACGCGTGTTTTTCTTTTTTCAAGGGAAAATACACATTACATTTTCAAGAAATTGTTTCAGAACTAAATGATGCATGCGGTAACTAAAAGGTCACATTTATATTCTTATTTCTTTATTAATAGATCCTTATCCCTTTATGCATTCTCCCAAGTCAATCCACCGTCCCAATTCTCTTCTTCAGTTACCAAAAAAAATATATGTTTTGCTTGCAACTCAAAAAGGTTTCTTCTATCTTCTTCTTTATTATATCTATTAACTTCTTTCTCAAACATATGTAAATACATGAACAAGTTAAATAAAAAAAGCACCAAATTTTTTTTAAGTGTTCGTCATCTTCTTTTTAGCAGTTTTTTTCACAAAAGATAAATGTATCCAACAGGTAGTCTGATCTTCGCATCCTGCTAGGGATAGTCTGCTCCAGAAACTCCAGGAGATTGACATTGCAAGAAACCAGATTTGGCTGGACGAGTTAAGTCCGCCAGAGAAGGAGGAACCAGTGCTTAAAGTCCAAGGTGTTCGCAAATCATTGAGAGCGATGCATCTTGAAGCAGTGAAGTCGAAGCTGAGGAAGATCCCGCAGATTTGTTGAAATATTAAATTAGATTAGAATTGATTTGATTAGATTTAATATTTAATATAATCCAAGTTGTGTTAGCCCAAGCCCAATTAGGGTTGTATATAAATAGTCATAGTGTGTATCATTATTTATACACTTGAATAATACAAATCCTTATTTCCTTTATTATTCTCTCTTTCTCTCCTCACTAAAAGTGCCTCACGCACTAACAAATTGGTATCCAGAGCTTTCGGTTATTGTTCTTGATCAAGTTTTCAAGAATTTCACGTCAGAGATCGTTTTTCTAGGGCAAGTAAATCAACCACTGTGAAGATGGCTAGTGATAAGGGAATTCCAATTTCTCTTCCAATGCTTGACGGTAAAAATTGGATCCGATGGAAAAAACAGATGCAATCCTTATTTGGCTTCCATGAAACCCTATAAGTGGTTACCGACGGTGTTTCGGCATTGGCTACAAATGCAACTGACAAACAGAAAAAAGCCTACAACAAAGTCAAGAAAAAATATTTTGAGGCTGCTTATTGCATTCAAACGTTTGTCGATGCTGCTAACTTCGATAGAATCTATCATGACGAAACAACGAAGGAGGCATGGGATATTCTGGTAAAGTATTTTGAAGGAGGTGAGAAGGTCAAGGTTGTCCAATTACAAACCTTGCATCGATAATATGAGTTGTTATCAATGGGAGAAGATGAAAAAGTTGCAGAATATGTGTCGAAGGTTCAGAAACTCGTCCATCTCATGAAGGGTTGTGGTGAAACCATTACTGATAAGATGATAGTTGAGAAGGTAATGAGAACGTTGACCTCTCACTTTGATCACGTTATTGTAGCTATTCAAGAATCCAACAATCTTGAAACCACTAAAGTGGAAGATTTTGTTGGTTCGTTGGAGGCGCATGAGATGAGGATTGTCGAAAGGAAAGGAGTTCAGGACTCGATACAGCCACTGCAAGCTCAATCATGGAAAAAAGATGGTGGTTCCAACAAATTCAAAGGAAAGTTCGACAAGACTTATAGCAAGAAGTCTTGGTCGAATTTCCATAAGAATAAGGTCGAAGATAGATCTTCTGAATCCTCGAAAAGGGGAGGAGGAAACTATCGAAAGGACAAAGAAGATAAGAAAGGTATACAGTGTTATAACTGTGAAAAGTGGGGACAATTGGCCAAGAATTGTTGGTACAAAAAAGAGAAGGGATCGAAAGGCAAGGACGAAGGAGTGAACCTTGCACGCCAAGATTCAGATGATTCTGAAGGTGGTATGATGGTTATGGATGCAGTTGCAGATAACCATGTTGAATCTAATATCTGGTTTCTCGACTCAGGTTGCTCGAACCACATGACTGGTTGAAAGGAGTGGTTGGCAGATTTTGACGAGTCGAAGAACAGCAAGGTAAAACTTGCTGATAATAGTTTGTTGCAAGCAGAAGGTACTGGCAACATAGTCTTTCAAATGAGTAATAGAGGGAAAGTTATGATCAAAGATGTGCTCTATGTACCTGGAATGAAATGCAACTTGTTAAGTGTTGGACAACTAGTTGAAAAAGGTTTCTCAGTTGTCATGAAAGATGGAGTTTTGAAATTATTCGACACTAAGAACAATTTAGTTTTAAAATCTCCATTGTCGAAGAACAGGACATTTAAGACTATGATCAGTTCAACAGAAGTTCAATATTTGAAAACTATTGTCGACCACAAGGATAGTTGGTTGTGGCATTTGAGGTTTGGACATTTGAATTTCCGATCACTTAATCAACTGATTACTCAAGATATGGTTACTGGTATTCCAAGTATTGAGATGCCTGAAAAACTTTGTGAAGGTTGTTTAGTGGGAAAGCAATCCAGAAATTCTTTTGTTTCGACTATGTCAATGAGATCATCCTGCATTCTCAAAGTGTTGCATTCATATGTATGTGGTCCATTTGAAGAACATACAATTGGTGGAAACATATATTTTGTTTCCTTTGTCAATGAGTTTAGTCGAAAGCTGTGGATCTATGTGATCAAACGAAAGGACAAAGTATTCGAAATCTTTAAGAGATTCAAGATACTTGTCGAAAACCAGAGTGAGAAGAAGATCAAAGTTCTACGAACAGATGGAGGTGGCGAATACACATCCAAGATGTTTGAAGATTTATGTGCAGAACATGGTGTTGATCATGAGGTAACTGCTCCTTACACGCCTCAACATAATGGAATTGCTGGAAGAAGAAATAGAACCATATTAGATATGGCAAGATGCATGTTGAAGCAAAAGAATTTGCCAAAATCTTTATGGGGAGAAGCTGTTTTGACTGCAATTTATATTTTGAATAGGTGTCCTACTAAGATATTGAAGAACAAGGTTCCTGGAGAAGTGTGGAGTGGCAAACGACCATCAGTAAGTCACTTGAAGTTGTTTGGCTCTATGTGTTACAAGCATGTTCCTGATGCAAGGAGAAGGAAGCTTGATGATAAGAGTGAATCTATGATTCTGGTAGGATATCATAAAACTGGTGCATACAGACTATTCAATCCAGTAATGAAAAGATTGTGTTGAGTCGAGATATTGTGATTAATGAAAATTCTTCCTGGGATTGGAATTCTAGCAATTCAATTAACAAATCATTAATGAACTTTGATTTCGACGAAGAAACTAATGAAGTGGAGGTCGAAGGAATTGTTGAGAATCCATTCAAAGTCGAAGAAGAAGCGGTTGCTGACACTCCCGTCACAGTCGAAGTCGAAGAGGTTGTGGCTGAAACAAGCCAAAGACCTCAAAGAAATAGATTCTTCGAACAAGACTTCATGATTATAAAGTGATGGGTGATGATGAAATCACACCAGATGGAGAATTAGTTCATTTTTCTTTACTTGCAGGTGCTGAACCAATCAACTATAGCGAAGCTTTGAAGATTAACAAGTGGGAGTTAGTTATGGTCGAAGAGTTATAGGCAATCGAAAGAAACAACACACGGGAGTTAGTTGAATTGGTAACACATACAAAAGCTATCGAAGTAAAGTGGGTGTTCAAGTTGAAACATAATGCAGATGGGTCAATAGCAAGACATAAAGCAAGACTAGTAGCTCGAGGTTTTCTTTAAAGAGCAGGACTTGATTACTCTGAAGTATTTGCTCCAGTAGTAAGATTAGAGACTGTACGACTAGTAGTAGCATTGGCATGCAACCAAGGCTGGTCAACATTTCACCTAGATGTGAAATCAGCATTTTTGGATTTTAGACGAGGAAGTTCATGTCACACAACCTCCTTGGTTTGTGATTCAGAAGGAAGCGAGTAAAGTATATAGATTGCACAAAGCGCTCTATGGCCTCAAGCAGGCACCTAGGGCATGGAACAAGAAGATCGATTCATACTTAGTCGAATTAGGATTTGTCAAATGCAAATCAGAATATGGTGTCTATGTTCAGGTTGTAGCACAAGATATAACAATCATTTGCTTGTATGTTGATGACTTGCTAGTAACTGGAAATAGTTTGGAGAACTTGTCGAAGTTCAAAGAGCTGATGACGAAGGAATTTGAAATGTCGGATCTAGGAAAATTGTCTTATTTTCTAGTCATGGAATTTCAAATGTAGAAGCAAGGTATGTTGCTACATCAAAGAAAGCATGTCAAAGAAATACTCAAGAGATTCAGAATGGATGATTTGAATCCTACATCCTCACCTGTCGAACCAAATGTGAAGTTGGAGAAGAATGGAAAGGAAGACAAAGTCGATGCAACTTTGTTCAAGCAAATTGTGGGATATATGAGGTATGTGTGCAATAGTCAACCTGATATAGGTTTCGTAGTCGGATTAGTAAGCAGATATATGGGTGAACCTAAAGTGTCACATATGAAGGCTGCAAGAAAAATCCTTCGATATTTGAAGGGTTCAATAAATTATGGAATACTATTTCGATGAGATTCTGAAGGCAAATAAGCAATAGTTAATTGTTTTTCAGATGTTGATTGGTGTGGAGATAAGGAAGATCTAAGAAGCACAACTGGATATTTCTTTCAAGTATTTGGTGCCCCAATCTCTTGGTGTTCGAAGAAGCAACCTGTGGTGGCATTGTCATCGTGTGAAGCTGAATATATAGCGGGATCCTATGTTGCATGTCAAGCAATTTGGATCAGATCTGTACTTGAAGAAATGACTGTCGAAGTGAAGAAACCTCTAGTATTGCAAATCAACAACAAGTCAGCCATAAATCTGGCAAAGAATCCAGTTCTGCATGGAAGAAGTAAACATATTGAAGCAAAGTTTCACTTCTTAAGGGAAAAAGTAAATCAAGGTGAAATTGAAGTTAGACATTGCTCAAGTGAATCACAGTTGGCCGACATTTTCACTAAAGGATTGAAGATCGACATATTCCTGAATTTGAGAAAGAAATTAGGAATAGTTCAGATTGACTATTTTTGAGGATGTTCGACAACTTGGATTATGGGGGTGTGCTGAAATATTAAATTAGATTAGATTAGATTTAATATTTAATATAATCCAAGTTGTGTTAGCCCAAGCCCAATTAAGATTGTATATAAATAGTCATAGTGTGTATCATTATTTGTACACTTGAATAATACAAACCCTTATTTCCTTTATTATTCACTCTTTCTCTCCTCACTAAAAGTGTCTCACGCACTAACAAGATTTGCATGACGCACTCAGAGTTTATTCAAATGTGCAACGAGAATTATTCTGATCTAGATGAAGCAAAGCATATTGGGAAAATACTGGACGATTCCACAAGTGTTATCATCTTAGGCGACATCATTTTTCTGAAACCTGAACAGGTAAATTTCAATTTAATTTATTTTTATTTTGCTATTTCAATTGTGTTTTGTTTTTATATTGTGTTTTATGTATTAATTTGTGGGCTGATACAGAGTGGTTCATGATGGAGAAAAATACTGTTAAGATCCAAATATAGGTTCTAGAACTTTCTTTTGATCGACACATAGTTTTTGTTAATTAGTTAAGTTTAACTTTAGGCCGTGAATTTTGTGGTGGCTGAAAATTGATGAGGTTTTGTGGTTATTTTTTCTTTACTTTTGAACAGGAAATTGAGAGTTTGATGTTTGTCGATATCTAAAACGTGTAAAGGATTGATTCTCTTTCAAGATAAAAAGAAGGCAAAAAAAACTTAAAGGTATGTGTATTTAGTTTCAGCTGACTGAGTTCTTAAAATTCACATGTTTATATTATGTTAGCTCCTGAGTTCGACACCTATACATGTTGGTCCTACTGGTCAAGAATAGGTTGAAGAAATCTAAAGTTAAAGACGCTTCGACAGAAGAGATCGTGATGTTAGTGTGTCGAAGCTATGCTAAGAAGAGAAGAAATACTTAGATAAATTTTCTAAGTTAGGGGTGTTTGACCAAGAAGCCTTTGCCCTTCGACCAGGAAATTTCGTATCAGTAACAAGTGATTTTGAATCTGAAGAAAGAAGGGAAAAGTAATTCACCTGAAAGTTGAAGAAAGCAATGTGGCATAAGGACAGAAGTCGAAGTGCATGCAGAGGACACTTGTCCTCATCTTAGAGCGAGGCAACTCCTCGACGGTTACCTAGTTCTAGTATAAATATAGGGATTCTATGTAGATTTCCGGGTGTTCAACTAATTGTACAAGTCACTCAATACTATTCGAGTACACGCTGCGTGAGAAAGAATATTGAGAATGTACGTTTGAAACACCACATTTTATAATCAAAGTCTTTTACATTCCTTTTTACATTCTTTGCCATTCTTGCTTACAGCTTTTTATCTTACTTGCAAAGTTTATTTTCCCTTGCATTTTACTTGCACTTTTTACCATATTTCTACACTTAAACTTATCTCAAATCTCTACCTTTCTCAGTCGAATGTGTTCTTTATTAAAATTAGTATTTTTATCAAAACAACAAAAATATTTAGCATATGTCTTAGGATCGAACTGATTGATCTTGTAAATAATCTAAAATTACCCTTTTTGAAAGATCAGTGGTTGTTTACCAATCTTCACGGTAAATACATTGTCGTGCATTATTCTTTGCCAGTCTTATCTTTGTTGCAATGTGATGTTGATCCTCATGAGTGGCTGCCATTGTAATGTTTGACACGAGAAATTGTACATCATTACATTTATTCTATTCAATTTTTCATTTTTTATCATGAGATATGAGAATGATCCATAAGTTTGATGCAAATCAGTTCTCTAAGTGGGATTTTATGCTCTTAATGCAGGAGGAAGTTCAGAGTACAAGCCAATTAGTTAGTGTTGCCAATGTTAGCAAGTTAAAAATATCAACCTCCCTTGAAGAAAGAGAGAACTCATTTTAATATATCTGCAAGTATTCGATGGGCGATAGAGCTATAGATTCTGCAAGAGTTACAAAATTTACTAAGGTGCTTTTTGGAACAGTTGTTATATCTAACACTTCTATTTCAATGTTTAACGTTTTATATTTTGGTTTTCATTATGTCTTTTGTGGGTCTCAATTGATTCTACGTATTAATGAATCCTGTAAAGTTTGTTCATTATTGAATTCTAACATGTCTCCAACCACTTGAGATATAACAGGTTTGTATCTCATATTTAAAATTTATGACACATGTCATGAGTACTACAACGCTAATATATGTATTTAATAACCATTATTATAAAATTAAACATTAATTATTGAATACTATTATAATTTACTACATTGAATGAACAATATTATTAGGATTTAAAAATGAGAGAGGTCATTAATTCCATTTTAAACATCGTTGAAAAAATATGTTTAGATTGAAATATAATATTTTCAATATTCAAATAAATATGAGTAGATTTTGTGTATTTAATAAAAAAAATTATAACTTTTAAATTGTTTATAAAATCAATGACTATTATTATAAAATAAAATAATATTTATTGATTATTATTATTATTATGTATATTGTCAAAACAATTCTTTGGAGTTAAAAATAAAACAAAATTCATTAATGTGTTTTTTATTATCATAAAGTAATATATGGATTTATATATTTTTTATAAGAAAAAATTATATTTAAAACGTGTCAATAAATCATGAAGTTAAAGGTTAAAATATGAAAATTGTATTTCAATGGGACATCCATATAAAAGTTCATATGTTTAAATTGTGAAATTTAAGTGTGTTTAAATTTATTTTCTATTAGATGATAAAATCATATAATATCAATAGGATCCATAAATTTACAATAAAGAATAATTTAAAAGTTATAGGCATATCTCATGGACCGAATCTATTTTCCGACGGATCAAAAAAAATATTTACTTAAATTGAACAGATATTAAAGATCACATATTTAATTACTTCTAAAATATTATAGCATATAATTTCTTAATTACTACACAAATTTAACAAACATAATATTATTCAATTCATCAAATTATTATCAATTTTAATTTGTTATTAAATTATTTTTTTTTGTGTATAATATATTTTATTTTATAATATTTGTTAATAAAAATTATAAAATTAAAATTATAAATAATTATAAAAATTATAGATTGCTCGATGGGGTAAACCTATTTTTCTATCATATATTTAATTTAATAACGAATACCAAATCAATGTATATCTGATAACTATTACAACTTGATAAAATTAAATTAATATTTATATAATTATTATTATTATATATATATATATATATATATATATATATATATATATATATATATATATATATATATATATATATATATATATATATATATATATATATATATATATATAATTTTAATTATAAATATATAATATTTATATCGATTTTTTCTAAACTGTAAGAACGCACAACTCATTTTGAAATTTAATTTAAAAGGTATAGTACAATCTTAAAGATAAAAAATTGTAAGGAATTAAGGACGTTGATTTGATAAGGTGTTAGATTGAATTTACAATTTTTATTTTATTTTTCAACTCTAAGTGTGTGAGTTGTGTCATTCACCTTTTTTTTTGTACAAATAGTACAGCTAAGTAAGCTCATAAATGAGGGTAGACTTTAATGTTCAAACAACTTTTTTTTTTGACCAAATGTTCAAACAACTGTTAGGTACTAGTACTTGCCTATAAAAAAACTGTTTTTATAAAACTATTTTTTATCAATGATATCAAAAAAATAAATAATAATCAGTTTGTTTAATTTTATATATTTATTTTATTTATAGATATATTATTAATATAAGTATTATTCAATTATATTAATATAATAAAATTAAAATGATTTTTATTTAATTATTATATAATATATCTTTTTTTATATTTCTATTTTTATTTAGCCCATTTTTTAGAATATAAAAATTAATTACTATAAATTAATTATACTTTGCTATGCAATAATATTAATATTGAACAAAAATGAGGAGGTCAGAACAGAAACCCGTGCAAAGGCACGAGTATCACACTAATTAAATACTAGTTAAATTTAAAGAGTTTATCGGAATAATTCAACCAAAAACAAAAAACCTCTTTTATTACAAGTTGCCTATTTAAGAGGATTTTTGAAATTGTATTGAAAAAGGATTTTAAAGGGTTCATATAAATTATTTAAATTTGATTTATTTTGTTATAATAATTTTAAAATTAAAAATATATTAAATAAAAATATTTATTTATTTAAAAAATTATTGATTTATAAATATCAACAACTTGTTTACATTAATGCATAAATATAAATAAATCATGTCACATGGGTTGAATCCTTGACCATCGGGTTACACACATTTAACTCAATGGATCCACTCAATTCTACAGGGTTCTAATCGATTTTCTAACTCAAGTCCTTATCTTTTGTTACTTGTGTATCACTCACACAATGTAATTTAGACTTAAGCATCTAAGTGTTATTCACAATGTATGTGGATATGTATACTTGAGTTCATCAACTCAAATAAATCACTTAATCGGAAACTGTACCAAGGTATCTTTCCTTGGCCACCCTACTTTTAAGATTATCGACACGGGTCACAAATCCTTGTAAACATACTTCGAATTTCGTGGATTTCAGATTCTCCATGGGACTCGTGCCCAACTATAAGAATCGTCGCTCCCTAGAGACTCAAACCCTTTTCGAGTCTTCTTCCTTGTATGGGACTCTAACCCACTTTGAGGTCCACTGCTCTATGGGATTCTAATCCATTTATGAGCTAAATCTCTCCTCTATGAGATTTTAACTCATTAATGAGGTTTGCGAAGTAATAGTTCCTATATCTTAGTGTTGTACCCCAAAATTTGCCCTCCCATATTCTTCAAGAAAGTGCCAAGCCAAGTCACAAAATTCCCCAAGGGTTATGCAGTTCAACTGTCTCCTATACAGTCAAAACTAGGGTTTGTGTTCTGATCAAGAAATTGAAGATTTCAAAGGCCCAATCAAGTCTCATATGCCTACAAAGATGGTCCAGCATCCTCATATCAAGTTTCAAGGCATTCAGCTCAAAATTGCACAGTCAAAACCCTAAATTGCACTACAGTCAACTGTAGGGGCAAAATGGTCATTTGGCAGTCAAAAGTTCAAATTTTTGGTCAACATATCATTTTGAAGCCACAAACATCATTTGATCAATGCTTGATCATGATTCTCAAAGTTTGGCTCAGAAATCATCAAAGATGCAAAAGTTACTATATTTGGACAGCTGAAAAAGTCAACTGAAATTGACCAGGGCATAACTTTCACATGGATTATCAGAAAAATTCCATCCAAAGCTCATTTTGAAGAGAAAGACATTTCCTACAATTCATCTTCATACTCCAAGTCCAAGAAATGCTCTCACAAAAAGTTATCAATTTCAACATTATAGGTCATTTTCAAAAGTCAACAAAAAGGGACTTTAAGTCAAAGGCCATAACTTGAGATTGGTAAATCAAAATGACATGGGACCAAAGGAATTGATTAAAGGACTCAAAGACCTTTCCAAAATGTCCAAGAACATGTGAAAAGCTTAAAAATTGAGCAAGTTGTGCCTTGTGGAAGTTGGGAAATTTTTAGGAATTTTGAAAAGTCAACATTGATGCAAATGATCCAAAAATGCTAATGGGCCCATTTTTCTTCCAAGTTTCTTCATGCCAAGCCTATGCACGACCATTAGGCCCAAAGGGAAGTATTTTCTCATTTTTTAATTATTTATTTGAATTTATATTAATATTAATTCATTTAAATTATTTAAATACATGAAAAATATAAAGCTTGACCTAAAAAATCTTTTTATGCACATTCTAGGCTCAAGATCTCGTGCTTAGCCAATTATGGAAGGATTTGGTTTGATTTGAGCTGATTGAACAAAATTGCACATGGAAAAGATTTGAAAAAATCTTAAGAAAATCAAAGATTGAAAACAATGAATGCCTTGGATATTATCCAATTTTGTTGACCTAAAAGCTTCACTATATGATCAGGAATCAAAACCTAATTGCCTTGGACTAGAAGCTGCGCTCAGAAGCCATACACAAACTTGAATTTTTTCCATAAAACACAAAACTGATTTCAAGGTTATAGGTGGATTCAAGCCTCCATTCCTTTTCCAATAGCTTCCTTAGGCATTCCTGAACGTGTGCCAATCATAAACAACAAGCAAAGCTCCAAGAATTGGTAGATTATGTTCAAACTGAGTCACGAAATTCTTGAAATCGTATAGCATAATTCAAGCATCTTTTTGCATATTTCTTTATTGATTCATGCTCATAATGATGTTTCTAAGCTAACCAACGTATTCAATTGTGTTTTTGTGCCACATATGCGAATCTACCATGTTTGGATATTAGGGTTTGCAGGTTTTAAAATTGGGGTTTCCCAATACAAGCAAAATTAGGCCATCCCAGTACCACCATTGCATTCAGTACACCAAGACGAAGAGATTCATGCATTCGCGAACAATTTATATACACCCAGCATCTAATCGTTATTTTCTTGTAGGTGGTATATAGCAACGCGTGCAAAACCGTTTCCATAGGCTTGTGTTTCAGAAAAAGTGAGGAAGACGATGTGTTGTCCCTCACTGATTCGCTGATTTCAAATTCCGCGCGTTTAATTATTAATGCGCTTGTTCTTTCTTTTTGTTGTTTGTGTATTATTAATATATCAAATAATCCAAATGGCTCAGCTGGCAGGTACCTCTCTTGGCAATATCCAAGACCTGGGTTCGAACCCCAGGTCTGTGTAACCTTTCAATATTATTTTTCTATGAGTGTTCCTATGCAGCGTTTGTAGTGGAGTACACGATATATCCCCCTCATCCAGACGTCCACGTCCTTAGTACAATCAGATCAATGGCCAAGATTCCAAGAACACGTACGCAATGGTCAACGCGCTAGCATGCAAACTGGCAAAGTCAATGGACCAAAGCGTTAATGGGCCAGAACCTTTGGATCAACACCTCCAATTTGGGGCTACCCCCCCCTGGTTTGCCTTTACTATTAAATTCTTCTTTTATTTTATTTATTTCTTATTCTTGTTTTAATTGTTATGTTTATTATTGTTTATTTAATTAATTATTTTTTAACAAAATACAAAACATCATAAAAAATCAGAAAAGACAAAAAAAAAATAATAAACATTTTTATTGTAATTATTTTCTTGTAAATAAATTAACATATAATGAATTTAGCTTTAATTAGGATTTTTGCAATTTTAATACTTTTCATAATAAATATAAAAATGTAGAATTAGGTCAATTAACAATTTTGATTCCTCTTAATATTTTTCCTTTTTTTTTCCCCACAGTAATAATTATTTATTTATTTATTTATTTATTATTTTCATAATTAAATTGTACATAAATATAATTAGGTTTAAATTAGGTCAAAAATTCAATATTTTCATGATAAACTTAAAAAACATTAGAATTAGGGTTTGACGCTTCATTTTAATTTTAATTAATTACACTTTCTATTAAATCTTAAAAAATACAAAAAATACCAAAAACATTTAATTTTCATTTTTTATTTTAATTCTTTATTAATTTAATATTTTGCAAAAGGGTCCAACGCCCATGTTCATATTTTTAATTATTAATTTCGCGTATTTTATTTTATATCGTTTGATTAATTTTGTATCTCTCCCAAAGCCGTGTAACAATTGCTCGCACTTTTACTTTATTGCTTCATTTATTTTTCCATCAAATCGGGTCCGGTTTAATTTTGGCGATGTGGACCCGCGCCATTTGTAATAGCCTTAGATTTATTTTCCCGCAAATACTTTTAACTGTTAAATATGCATGCAAGAATGAATGTCTTAATTAAAATCAAGCGTAGATCACTCAAACATGACAAGACAAATAACTGAAACATGACACACAATTCGCACACACCACCCCTAGGGTACGCCTCACTGTTGCCTTTCGAAAGGTGGTCGTCGAGTAGAGGACGTCTTAGTAAGTCCTCATGATCCGGGAACCTGGCATGAGGGTAGCTTCTAAGGTGTCTTCCCATTGCTCTGGTGATCACCATGTCCCTAAAAATCGAATTGACCCGAACACCTCCAACGGTGGTGCTACTTACCTCTCAATGGTGGGATGGCACTACTTTAAAGGACATCTACACAGACGAATTCCTTAGGGTAGGTAGGTTCTCAAGGATACTTGCTCTAATTTCAGACAAAACAAAATCTTTTCACACCAACACATTTTCGAAAGCTTTCAAAGCAAACTTTTCAAACACTCTGACGTACGAGTCGAACTGAAATTTTTCAAAAGAAACTTTTTTAAACCCACATTGAAAAGCAAACAAATATTTTGAAAACACATTGAGCAAGTATCTAAGAGCCCATGGATAACCATGGATAGAAAGGGTGCTAACACCTTCCCTTTCTATAACCTACCTCCCGAACCGAGAGCAATCTCTTTAAGGAATTTTTCTGTGCTTTTGTCCTTTCCATTTGGAGAAAATAAAAGACGGTGGCGACTCTTGCTTCCGCGACATTTCGCGAACCAGCGTTAAACAGTCAGTTCCAGATCCACCGATCACAGAACTGGCGACTCTGCTGGGGACATACTTATAAAGTGAGGTGTACCTTAGGATTAAGATCACTGTGTTTTCAATTGTTTTCTTTGTGTGCTTTAAATTGTGGGTTGAATGGGAGTTACATAGATCCTAACCCGGATCTGGGGATACCCTGTTTAGGTAGCATAAGCTGTGAGGGACCTGTCCGGCGTATACCGACATGGGTGAAGCAGTGGCTACGTTGGTGTGGCGCCTTGGTCTGTACCGATATCCCTCGTGTTGAAACGGGGAGAATATGGGTCTTCCAAGGAGTCATTAAGCACCAACAGACCTTAGAACCTTAAATGACCCAACTTGGCCAATAGAAACAGTAGCAGTATGCTACGCCCATTGAGGCTAAACTCTCGTGATGGTTCTGGCTGCAAGAAAAGATTGCGATGCTGGAGTTATGACCGATTGAGGGTAGTCAGTGATATTGGGATCCTCTAGAACCCGGTTACTTTGATTAGGACAGGTTGAACCCACCAACTTCAAGAGGGTACTACCCAGACCTCATGCTGGCCTAAACCTTAAGGGCTCTTTTGTGTGACTTGTGTGCCTTTGTACTTGACTATCTGCGTGCTTGTTACCTAACACTAGTTTCTTGCAGGTCTTGTTTATAGTCCTTAACCAGGACTCATGACAGGGTTTACCAAATTTCTTGCAGGGGCTGTTTATAGTCCTTAATTGGGACTCATAGCAGGGTTTACCTACATCACCCCATGCATAGCATGACATCATACCATTGCATACCATTGCATACATCCTAACCCATTTCAAGGATCTCAAGGGCTTGTGATGCAGGTCAGGATGAACAACTATCCCAGCAAGGGGCAAAGGGGATTTATTTTCCTCTAGCCAAGGGCGTCAGGGGCTATGACCCACTGGATATGGTGAGCCTTTGACCCTTGATGAAGGACTCTCAACAAAATGAAGTTCTTACAATCAAGTCATCAGTTTTCAACACTAACAAGTTTCTCTGTTTACCCCGCGAGGTACTTGAAAACATTACATGCATGTCATACTCATCATTGCATAACAGGTACCCTTTCTCTGCAGGTTACTTACCTTCTTCGCTGTTTATTTCAGCCGATCGTCATAAATCCTGAATCATCAGCTGAGCAGTCCATCAAGGCCCTCCAGGCTCAGAATGCCCAATTCCAAGGGCTAATCATGAACTTGACCCAGGGGCAGCAAGATCTGAAGGCTCTGCTCTTGAAGAAGGAAAAGAAGAAGAAGAGGACTGTCTTGTTCAGCCCTAGACGCAGATCTGGGAATACACCGCAGACTGAAACTGAGAGGACTACTCCATCTGTGAGGGAAAGCAGTCACCATGAGAGGGAGGTGCCTAGTCCAGTGGTCTCCGACAACGAGACAGATTTCAACGATGAACAATACCCTCCGGCTGAGGATAAGTACAAGCAGTTGGAAGACCGGCTCAGTGCTATGGAGATACAAAAGGTGTCTGGCCTGGACTTCGAGGATCTAGGTCTGTCTTCTGGGGTAGTGATCCCGCGCAAATTCAAGGTGCCTGCCTTTGCTAAATACGATGGGGCATCCTGTCCTAAGTTGCATCTCAGGGCTTATACAAGGAGGATCCAGCCTTATACAGCTGACAAAAACTTATGGATCCACTTTTTCCAAGAGAGTCTTTCAGGGACTCAGCTCGAGTGGTTCTACCAACTGAATGGAGCCAACATCCGTACCTGGGAAGACTTAGCCACTGCTTTCTACAAGCATTACCAGTACAATGCCGACCTTGCTCCCACACGCACTCAGCTTCAGGGAATGTCTATAGGTGCAGGCGAAGGTTTCAAAGAGTACGCACAGAAATGGAGAGACCTTGCTGGAAGGGTACAACCTCCATTGACGGACCGGGAACTCGTTGATATGTTCTTGGGGACCCTATCCGGGCCATTCTTCAACCACCTGATTGGTAATTCATCTGCTGGATTCACCGACCTCATCCTGACCGGCGAAAGAATCGAAGCTGGTATCAAAAGTGGGAAAATTCAAGAGGCCACACCTTCTGATATTCATAAAAAGCCTTACACGGGAAAGAAGGAATCTAATGCTGCATACAGTCAAAAGAGTCGCCGTGATCAGCATGCAGGGGCAGTCATGATCTCTGGTTCTGCACCACGCCGCCAACCACAGAGGGGAAACCAGCAAAGGCCGGACGGGCCTAAAAGGCAGTTCACCAATATTAACATGCCATGGTCACAAGCATTGCAACATATGCTGAAGATGAACCTGATCGCGGTAATCAACCCTCCTGCCAATCCTAAGACCTCCTCTCCTAGCTACAATCCAGAAGCCAGATGCGCTTATCATTCCGATAGCCCGGGGCACGATACTGAGGATTGTTGGGCACTAAAGTACAAGATTCAGAACATGATCGACGCCAAAGAGATCGAGTTCGAGCCTGCTGAAACCCCCAACGTGATCAATGCTCCATTGCCAAAACATGGCTAGGATTGAGAATTTTTTTGTTCATTTGAATTCAAGTTGTATTTTTCCTTTCTTGTTCAGATAAACAATTATTATGTTAAACTCTTTTATTTCATGAATGCATTACACATGTCTGTCTTGATTTAATTATGTTTACTACGCTTAAAACTGCTTTCATATTTTTGCGATGATCAACTCTTAACTGAAGACTCTAAACCTCTTGAGGGAGGATGACGAAAACGATACTACAATCTACAGTATGCTTTTGAACAAACCCCGCTGATAAGGTACAGGCATTGTTTCAACCCCTAAACACTGGAGTTATAAGGATGATAATCCCTCGTCAACCCATCAGAGCCAAAGAAGTAGGAGTTTTTATTTTCGAAAATCAAAACCCTTAATCATAACCTGGGGCAGGGTAGTTCTCTCAGTCGATCCAAGTGCACAATGAATGTCACTAAATGAGTTTTTCAAAACCAAAAGACAGTGATGGTTCCGAACAATCATAAGGACAGGCAGTCATTATCAAAAAAAAATTCATAAATGAAAAGCCCAAAAAGTCAAAACCAATAAAGAAGACTTACCAAACTGGGGCATCCCGCTGACTGTAATTCCAAAAAGGAAACAGTTCAGGCAAAAAAGAAAGGGATAACAAAAAACAAACAAGAAAGAGGTCTTATAAACCCTCAACAAAAAAAGGAATGACTGCCTATTCAAAATAAATCATCAACATCTGAACCATCACCGGAAAATCAGAGCAAAGACTCAAACAAGGTCTAACGCACGACCAACTGAGTGTAGGTTTGAAGAACATCACGAAGAGCGGGTGGGTACAAATAATTTGAGCCTTTATCCTTTGTTTCTTAAACCGTGAACCAAGCCACGTTACAACCCTTAAAAGTCCTAGCTGAAGCATGGGTTAGTTCGAAAGCATACTGTTACGAAGGTATCCCGACTCCTGAAGGTTTGTTGTAAAATCTTGAGTTGACACCGCACTATATTACAAAAAATGCATTTTCAAAATTCAAGACAGACATAGACTTTTGCATTCTTAAAATAACCTTGTTTGCATATGACTATTTGTTTGAACAGCAGGGAAATTCGCACGATGAACACCTTGTGAACAGAAGTACCTCCAATCAAGGGGCACAGTAGGAGCATTGCTCATTATCTGGGGCATGGCAAAATACTTCCAACAGGGGCAACTCCCTACATTCTGAGAGCGTGGACATAGTCGAAAAAATACTGCGCATAATCAAAGACCCGCTAGGTTGACATACCTAGGCAAAAATAAGGGCTTCCCGGCGAACCAAAAGGGTTCGGGCAAAATGAAGGGATGAAACGAAAAACATGTACACCCGGCAAGTCGAAAACCTGAAAAGGCGGCTTGGGCAAAAATGGGTATCCCGGTGGACTGAAAACCCGAAAGGGCGGTCCAGGCAAAAGTTAGGGATCAAAGCGTACGACTATGTTCCGGTATCTCGTCACTTGCCTACCCGAAGATTTGTCGATCACCCACACAGGTATCCTCTTCCCTCACCTCCGAAGCAGGGGCAATAATGAGCTATCCAGGCGATCCAATTGCTCTGTCAACCAAATTACAAAGGACAGATCAACATAAAAATGATTACCATCTACCTTTACAAATTCCAGATCGTGGGCTAACGTCCGAGACTAAACAGGACAATCATCCACTTAATCAAAATCATGCAACCCAACATCGGTTTCTGCTCAACCTTCAGACAAAGTCATACACAGACCCCTCCTCCATAAGATGACCTAACCCCGGTTCATCAAGAAGTTTTACACAAACTTATCCCGAAGTAACCTAACCCCGGTTCCTCCTGAAGTCTTACATGGACCGATCTCAAGATGACCTAACCCCGGTTCATCAAGAAGTTTTTACACAAACTTATCCAGGTAACCTAACCCCGGTTCCTCCAGAAGTCTTACATGGATTTAGCTCAAGATGACCTAACCCCGGTTCATCAAAAAGTTTTTACACAAACTCGTCAAGTAACCTTACCCCGGTTCCTCTAGAAATCTTACATGGGTTTATCTCAAGCAACCTTACCCCGGTTCATCCCGAAGTTCTACACAAACTTATCCCGAAGCAACCTTACCCCGGTTCATCAAGAAATCTCACACGGATCTATCTCAAGGTAACCTAACCCCGGTTCCCCCAGAAGTCTCACATGGACTCGTCTCCAGCAACCTTACCCCGGTTCCTCCAGAAGTTTTTACACAAACTTATCCAAGTAACCTTACCCCGGTTCCTCCAGAAGTTTTTACACAAAATTATCTAAATAACCTTACCCCGGTTCCTCCAGAAGTTTTTACACAAACTTATCCAAGTAACCTTACCCCGGTTCCTCCAGAAGTTTTACATAAACTTATCCATAACCTAACCCCGGTTCCTCCAGAAGTCTTACATGGATTTAGCTCAAGATAACCTCACCCCGGTTCATCAAGAAATTTTACATGAACTTACCTCACCAAGCAACCCTACACCGGTTCTCTCTCTTCAAGATGCAGTTTTACATGGACTCGTCACCCAGAAACCCTACACAGGTTCTCCCTTTCCAAAAAACGAAGTTTTACACGAACTCATCATCAAAGTAACCCTACCCAGGTTCCTTCTCCATTTCAGATACAGTTTTACACAAACTCATCAGCATGCAACCCTACATAGGTTCCCTCTTTCAACCTACAGCATTACAGTTCAAAATCTCCCCAGGAGAATCCAATCCAGTTCCCCAGGAAAAGTTGGAATCCATCTCCCCAAGCAGTAGGCTTATCCCCAGTATATTCTGAAGCTTATCCTCGCAGAGCACGAACGCGTCGTCCGGCTTTATTTAAAGAGTTATTTCCTTAACAGGATATAACTGGGTTATCCTCAGCCAAAAAGCCACGGAAAGGTCGTCGTCAACGTAGTTCTTTCCTACCCCTAGCGAAGTCTATTCACACTTCCACAGCAAGACTTCCTCAGCAAGTCATTATCTACACTCAGCAAAGCATCTCCCCACAGAGTATTGCTTCCCAGCATGGTCACTAGAGTATTTTTCTCCCCGCAGAATCTTCCATTTGCCAAGTTTATTCCGCAACGGAGTCATCTTCTCCTACCGGTATTCTTGCAGTTATCATCTCCAGCGGAAGCAAAATCTATTCTTCAACGTCAGCCCAGGATACAACTTCCCGGCACCCGTCAAGGATTCACTTTCCTAGACGAAAACATACATAAAACTTCACATACATCATCATAGCATGCATAACGCACTGCATCATACAAGTCTCCTTTATGTTGAGAACATCATTGCTTGATCCATATCATGCATTGCATATGACTGACTTTTACCTTTCAGGAAAGATGCAGTTTAAAGTCTCAATCACATTTCAAGACCTAGACCGGTTCAGTTAAATCGACCCTAAGATTTTCCTGATGCTTATCCAGTCAAAGGCCTTCTCTGGTTCAGTCAGATCGACCCTAAGATCTCCCTGATGCTTATCCAGTTGAAGATATTCCAAGACCTTGTCCGGTTCAGTTAAATCGACCCTAAGATCTCCCTGATGCTTATCCAGTTGAAGATGTTTCAAGACCTAGACCGGTTCAGTTAAATCGACCCTAAGATTTTCCTGATGCTTATCCAGTCAAAGGCCTTCTCTGGTTCAGTCAGATCGACCCTAAGATCTCCCTAATGCTTATCCAGTTGAAGATATTCCAAGACCTTGTCCGGTTCAGTTAAATCGACCCTAAGATTTTCCTGATGCTTATCCAGTCAAAGGCTTCCTCTAGTTCAGTCAGATCGACCCTAAGATCTCCCTGATTCTTATCCCAGTAGAAGACACCCAAGGTTTTTCTCAACGAGCGTTATTGAAGTTAAAATCGCCCAAGGTTCTCTTACCATCCATGCTAAGGCAGTAACCATCCCTGGTTCATTCATCAGCGTTTGAAGCTCCAGACTCAGCTCCTGTAACCAGTCAGGACACATCTATACCAAGCATCTAAAATCAGCTCCTGCAACGTGTCAGGTACTCATTTTCTCTTTTGCAGGTATGCAGGTTCTCGCTAAGGAATCTCCCCCGCGATCAACATCCAGATGGCATCTATAAGCCCATCACCCTATCCAGCAACCTCCAAATGGCATCTATAAGCCCATTCCACCATCACTGCCACTATGTGAGCGCAAATTTCTGGGCACTCTAGTGTCCAATCATCTTTTACCATCGGATTACGAAAGGCACGTCAGCCAATCTGCATCCTCAGGTCCAAGAAGATTGAACAGGGGCAACTGTTGTACCCCAAAATTTGCCCTCCCATATTCTTCAAGAAAGTGCCAAGCCAAGTCACAAAATTCCCCAAGGGTTATGCAGTTCAACTGTCTCCTATACAGTCAAAACTAGGGTTTGTGTTCTGATCAAGAAATTGAAGATTTCAAAGGCCCAATCAAGTCTCATATGCCTACAAAGATGGTCCAGCATCCTCATATCAAGTTTCAAGGCATTCAGCTCAAAATTGCACAGTCAAAACCCTAAATTGCACTACAGTCAACTGTAGGGGCAAAATGGTCATTTGGCAGTCAAAAGTTCAAATTTTTGGTCAACATATCATTTTGAAGCCACAAACATCATTTGATCAATGCTTGATCATGATTCTCAAAGTTTGGCTCAGAAATCATCAAAGATGCAAAAGTTACTATATTTGGACAGTTGAAAAAGTCAACTGAAATTGACCAGGGCATAACTTTCACATGGATTATCAGAAAAATTCCATCCAAAGCTCATTTTGAAGAGAAAGACATTTCCTACAATTCATCTTCATACTCAAAGTCCAAGAAATGCTCTCACAAAAAGTTATCAATTTCAACATTATAGGTCATTTTCAAAAGTCAACAAAAAGGGACTTTAAGTCAAAGGCCATAACTTGAGATTGGTAAATCAAAATGACATGGGACCAAAGGAATTGATTAAAGGACTCAAAGACCTTTCCAAAATGTCCAAGAACATGTGAAAAGCTTAAAAATTGAGCAAGTTGTGCCTTGTGGAAGTTGGGAAATTTTTAGGAATTTTGAAAAGTCAACATTGATGCAAATGATCCAAAAATGCTAATGGGCCCATTTTTCTTCCAAGTTTCTTCATGCCAAGCCTATGCACGACCATTAGGCCCAAAGGGAAGTATTTTCTCATTTTTTAATTATTTATTTGAATTTATATTAATATTAATTCATTTAAATTATTTAAATACATGAAAAATATAAAGCTTGACCTAAAAAATCTTTTTATGCACATTCTAGGCTCAAGATCTCGTGCTTAGCCAATTATGGAAGGATTTGGTTTGATTTGAGCTGATTGAACAAAATTGCACATGGAAAAGATTTGAAAAAATCTTAAGAAAATCAAAGATTGAAAACAATGAATGCCTTGGATATTATCCAATTTTGTTGACCTAAAAGCTTCACTATATGATCAGGAATCAAAACCTAATTGCCTTGGACTAGAAGCTGCGCTCAGAAGCCATACACAAACTTGAATTTTTTCCATAAAACACAAAACTGATTTCAAGGTTATAGGTGGATTCAAGCCTCCATTCCTTTTCCAATAGCTTCCTTAGGCATTCCTGAACGTGTGCCAATCATAAACAACAAGCAAAGCTCCAAGAATTGGTAGATTATGTTCAAACTGAGTCACGAAATTCTTGAAATCGTATAGCATAATTCAAGCATCTTTTTGCATATTTCTTTATTGATTCATGCTCATAATGATGTTTCTAAGCTAACCAACGTATTCAATTGTGTTTTTGTGCCACATATGCGAATCTACCATGTTTGGATATTAGGGTTTGCAGGTTTTAAAATTGGGGTTTCCCAATACAAGCAAAATTAGGCCATCCCAGTACCACCATTGCATTCAGTACACCAAGACGAAGAGATTCATGCATTCGCGAACAATTTATATACACCCAGCATCTAATCGTTATTTTCTTGTAGGTGGTATATAGCAACGCGTGCAAAACCGTTTCCATAGGCTTGTGTTTCAGAAAAAGTGAGGAAGACGATGTGTTGTCCCTCACTGATTCGCTGATTTCAAATTCCGCGCGTTTAATTATTAATGCGCTTGTTCTTTCTTTTTGTTGTTTGTGTATTATTAATATATCAAATAATCCAAATGGCTCAGCTGGCAGGTACCTCTCTTGGCAATATCCAAGACCTGGGTTCGAACCCCAGGTCTGTGTAACCTTTCAATATTATTTTTCTATGAGTGTTCCTATGCAGCGTTTGTAGTGGAGTACACGATATATCCCCCTCATCCAGACGTCCACGTCCTTAGTACAATCAGATCAATGGCCAAGATTCCAAGAACACGTACGCAATGGTCAACGCGCTAGCATGCAAACTGACAAAGTCAATGGACCAAAGCGTTAATGGGCCAGAACCTTTGGATCAACACCTCCAATTTGGGGCTACCCCCCCTGGTTTGCCTTTACTATTAAATTCTTCTTTTATTTTATTTATTTCTTATTCTTGTTTTAATTGTTATGTTTATTATTGTTTATTTAATTAATTATTTTTTAACAAAATACAAAACATCATAAAAAATCAGAAAAGACAAAAAAAAAATAATAAACATTTTTATTGTAATTATTTTCTTGTAAATAAATTAACATATAATGAATTTAGCTTTAATTAGGATTTTTGCAATTTTAATACTTTTCATAATAAATATAAAAATGTAGAATTAGGTCAATTAACAATTTTGATTCCTCTTAATATTTTTCCTTTTTTTTTCCCCACAGTAATAATTATTTATTTATTTATTTATTTATTATTTTCATAATTAAATTGTACATAAATATAATTAGGTTTAAATTAGGTCAAAAATTCAATATTTTCATGATAAACTTAAAAAACATTAGAATTAGGGTTTGACGCTTCATTTTAATTTTAATTAATTACACTTTCTATTAAATCTTAAAAAATACAAAAAATACCAAAAACATTTAATTTTCATTTTTTATTTTAATTCTTTATTAATTTAATATTTTGCAAAAGGGTCCAACGCCCATGTTCATATTTTTAATTATTAATTTCGCGTATTTTATTTTATATCGTTTGATTAATTTTGTATCTCTCCCAAAGCCGTGTAACAATTGCTCGCACTTTTACTTTATTGCTTCATTTATTTTTCCATCAAATCGGGTCCGGTTTAATTTTGGCGATGTGGACCCGCGCCATTTGTAATAGCCTTAGATTTATTTTCCCGCAAATACTTTTAACTGTTAAATATGCATGCAAGAATGAATGTCTTAATTAAAATCAAGCGTAGATCACTCAAACATGACAAGACAAATAACTGAAACATGACACACAATTCGCACACACCACCCCTAGGGTACGCCTCACTGTTGCCTTTCGAAAGGTGGTCGTCGAGTAGAGGACGTCTTAGTAAGTCCTCATGATCCGGGAACCTGGCATGAGGGTAGCTTCTAAGGTGTCTTCCCATTGCTCTGGTGATCACCATGTCCCTAAAAATCGAATTGACCCGAACACCTCCAACGGTGGTGCTACTTACCTCTCAATGGTGGGATGGCACTACTTTAAAGGACATCTACACAGACGAATTCCTTAGGGTAGGTAGGTTCTCAAGGATACTTGCTCTAATTTCAGACAAAACAAAATCTTTTCACACCAACACATTTTCGAAAGCTTTCAAAGCAAACTTTTCAAACACTCTGACGTACGAGTCGAACTGAAATTTTTCAAAAGAAACTTTTTTAAACCCACATTGAAAAGCAAACAAATATTTTGAAAACACATTGAGCAAGTATCTAAGAGCCCATGGATAACCATGGATAGAAAGGGTGCTAACACCTTCCCTTTCTATAACCTACCTCCCGAACCGAGAGCAATCTCTTTAAGGAATTTTTCTGTGCTTTTGTCCTTTCCATTTGGAGAAAATAAAAGACGGTGGCGACTCTTGCTTCCGCGACATTTCGCGAACCAGCGTTAAACAGTCAGTTCCAGATCCACCGATCACACTTAGTTCTTACTTTTCATAAGCAACAAAAAATGAGATGATCGTGCTAGGGGTTGTTTCTGAATTCATGATTTGTCCGTTAAAAGAAATATGATTAATCGGTAATCACTAGGTGGTCACTTTCACTCTCACAATAAACACCATGTTCCGTACAAACATATTAGTTCACGATTTGATTCATTTGTAGCGACTATTCATCCATGATACACGCTGAGGTGCCCTTGATGTCCGAACATCGCCAACTAAGTCTTCTATCCTAACATAAGTTATCTTATTAGTTCATCTACTTAATTTCCATCCTAAGTATGCCCACTCATCATCATCTTACATTATTCAAGTTATTATGCACAAATAATTCAAACATAAATTAAACATAAGTAGTTCACATAAGGCTTATAATCATTGTTATCCTTCACCAAACATGCTTGGTTTAATTCACGGTTTCTTATCACCATGCAATATCCATTAGATTATATTTCCAATGCTTTGAGTCTCGCATCAATCGGATTCACAGTTCTTGAATTATGGTGGAAACAAGAACCACATATCCAGCCTAACACAAGCATATGGGTTCAACCAATTAAAAGTACAACCAAATTCCCATAATTCATACAGAATTTTCATTTCCTACATTCACATCGTTCATTGCATACAAGAACTTCTCAAGTCTCATAAATTAGGTTTATCATGCATCAAACATGTGCAACATATCAGTGAATTCTACTTATCATGTTTCCTATCATGTGACCCAACATGTAACATAAAAATCATCACCATTCCACACCACCAAAGCAAGCACAATTTCTAGTTTACCTGTTACAACCACAGATGCATCATAGTCTCCCTTTATTAATAGCCTGCAACCAAGTCCCCACCCTCCACAAAATGACCACCCTATGCTAACTAGAGGAAAAACATGACACTCAAAACTAAAGGTGTTCATAGCCCATACAAAACCATCTAATTTGAAATAGGCTCTACTAAAACCAGAGTGGGTTCAAGCCATGAAAAGTGAATATGATGCTCTCATGGCTAATCACATGTGGACCATTTCAAAACTGCTTCCTCATAGACAAGTAGTTGGCTGTAAATAGGTTTTTAAGGTCAAAGAAAATCTGGATGGGAGTATAAACAAATACAAGGCCAGGTTGGTTGCAAAAGAATTCCATCAACAACAAGGCTTTGATATTAATTACACTTTTTATCCAATTGTAAAACCATCAACAATTAGAGTTATCATTAGCTTAACTCTCACCTACAAATGGGATATCCAACAGATAGATATCAATAATACCTTTCTCAATGAAATTCTTCAAGAACATGTGTACATGGTTCAAACACCAGGCTTTACTCAACAAAACAAGGATCTGGTGTGCAAACTTCATAAAGCTCTTTATGGACTTAAGCAAGCCCGTAGGGCCTGGTATGACAAGCTCACTCAATCACTTTTGTTCTTTGGATTTACTCACTCAAAGTGTGATAATTCTCTCTTCATATACTCGTAACAAGGTATCCCCATCTATGCACTTGTTTCTGTTGATGACATTTTTTTAACGGGTTCATCTTCATCATTAGTACATGATCTGATTACCAAACTTCACAAATTTTTCTCACTAAAGAGGCTTGGTAAACCAGAATACTTCCTGGGTATAGAGTTTATTTACCAGGACAATGGTTGTTTATTGTTAACTCAAGCAAAATATATCACAAATTTACTTGAAAAAGCAAAAATGACTAATGCAAATGGTGTTCCAACGGATCCTCAGCTACTTAGTATATATTTTCTAACCGCAAGTGCACAACTTATCAATGTAGTTTTAAAATATTATAGAACCACAAAGACCAATGTCAAAACTTATTGTTACTAATTTCTACGGTGTTTAACTAAAGCTAAGGATAAATATAAGAAAGTTAAATGCGAGAAAGATAAATTAAAGTAAATAGCAGATTTGTGGTAAAAAAGAGAATAAATAAATTAGAGTGAACGATGTTGGATTTGAGACTTTGTTAATTAACCATGTCTTTATTTGTTCCTCATAGTATTTCAAATAGGACAATATTTTCTACCATGAAAAAACTAATTTAATGGGAACTGTCACTTTCGCATATCAAAACTGAATTTACCCTTTAAATCTAACCATTTATTGTCACATATGAACAATGTACATTGTGTTAAAGTAGTAAACCTGTATTTAAGAAATCAAATTCTTAACTTAATTGAAAGGTGATTTTGATTGAAAAGTTCAACTTAAAAAGGGTTCTTAATCTTTCGCTTAAGAATCAAATTTTAAACCTAATAAAGCGCACATTCGTCATTAGTTTTAAAACCAACATTATATAAATCTTAAACTTTCCTAATTAATTAATAAAAGGCTTTCGTGGGATCTATTAGATTAATTAAATAACAATTTAATCGTTTGTACCAGACGACTTTTGATCTTACCCGGTGTTTTCACTGCCTTACTTATGTAAAGGCAGATTAAAGTAAAGTTTAGTAAAATTGTTTAAAAACCAAAACATTCCTAAAGGTGATTCTACACGACTGATAAAAATTCGTTTAATTAAAGTCTCTCATTCCAAGACCTAATTAAATTAACTTGACATGGTAATAAATAATGCGATAAATGAGGTAAATAGGTAAAGTAGGGCAAGCATAATTAAAGAGTGTGAAATTGTAAAAGAAGAAAACCAATAAAGTAAATAAAACAATGCAATAAATTAAAACCTTCTCCGAAGAGACTTTTGTCTAATACAACAATGGAAAACTTTGATTAACCTCTTAGTAATTCTTCAAATCAAATAACAATGTGGAAATAAAACTTGTATAGTTGCTCCAAGTGAAATAAAAACTTAATAGACCGGGTGTTAGCTGGCTATTTCGAATAAGGAACAATTTGTTAGTTGGCTATTTCGAATAAGGAAGAAACCACTATCAAAATAATATTTCGAATAAAGTACCTAAGGAGATTAATATCAATATTGGATATTGGTGGGAGATATGGAGTCATTATGTTGAAGGATTATTCGATTTCCAGCAGATTTCGATTTGGACTTGTTTTAGTGTTCGAATTATAAAAGAGCTTCTTTATGCAAGGGTGCAACGGTCCAGGTAATTGGGTTATTTCGAAAGCAACGAAGAAACGAGATGCTTCGATTGGTACATATTTCGAATTTCAAATAAAGAGCGCCATTCTAGAAGACGCGTGGAGTCAGTAAACATAGGAAGTCTGCATGCTTCGAACGTGGCGTGATTTTAGAATAAGGCCGTTAGGGTCAAGACACTATAAATAGGTGTTCTTATGTTAGATTTAAAGGATGTTCACTTTGATGTACTAAAAGATCTCAAAATACTCAAACTTCCGTGAATTAAGGAAAATGAGTCAGAAGATACAATGTATGTATTGAACATCATTACTTTTTACAATTTCAATACAAGCCTTGTTATATTTAGTTCGCCATTACAACATTTCTGCCCTTTAAATCCTTCGATTTCCTTGCATTTCTTTGTTTTACTTGTCTTTAATCACAGTCATTTCTGCCCTTTAAATCCTTCGATTTCCTTGCATTTCCTTGTTTTACTTACCTTTAAATACAGTCTAATTCGAACTGCCCTTTAAATCCTTCGATTTCCTTGCATTTCCTTGTTTTACTTACCTTTAAATACAGTCTAATTCGAACTGCCCTTTAAATCCTTCGATTTCCTTGCATTTCCTTGTTTTACTTACCTTTAAATACAGTCTAATTCGAACTGCCCTTTAAATCCTTCGATTTCCTTACATTTCTTTGTACTTTGTTAGAAACTTTACTTTTACTTTATCCTTTGAGTCAAACATTTATCTTTACATTCAAGCCCAAGTCTAATTCGAAGCCTTTCCTGCCTACATTCAGTTAGTACCATTTTAGAAATCTTTCCTAAGAATCTCGTATTCGAACTTAACATACAATATAAGCCTATCAATATAATAGATATGAACATGGAAATAAGTTATGACACATGTGTTCTAGGATCAATCTAGTCGATCCTGCAAGTAACCAATAATAATTAGTAAATTGGAACACTAGTGGTTGTTTACTAGAAATCACTGTAAACAAATTAGCACACTCGGTGGGACCGTGTCATAACAAAAAGTTTTATCAAACATATTAGAGAAGTTTTAGGATTTTCTGAGTGTGGAGCGCGTTTCAGTACATGAACCTTCGAAGCGGTAAAATAAAGAATAACAATCCACATATACCCAGAAAACAACGTACCAAAATAATGGTTAATACAACCAACCAAGATGGGGTACAGAATCCCTCACAGGGGGCTGCAACAATCGTTTCAAGTTCGATTGATGCCTCCAATGCCATTCCTGTTGGCAGTTCGAATACGATCCCAATAAGTACATTAGACATGCCATCAAACGTGTCTTCAGTGCAAACTGCGCCATACATAGGGAATCAACAGTATTCGACCCCCCCTAGGCCTCCAGGTTTCGAACCTTTGAGACCCATAAATCCTCAGTATGGGATGCCAACTTCGTTTATGGAAGGGTTACATAATGCATCAACTTCGTCCCCACTCCAAGGATCTGGTTCAGGAATGAACCATTTGGGTACAAATTTCCAGAATATAGGAAACTTCTCCCAATTGCCTACTCTTACAACTAATAGTCAGACAGCACTTAGACAATAGATGGATGATAGCAATCATGACATGGTAGGAATCTTAGCCCGCGAAATGAATGCTATTTTCAATCCCCTAATCCAAAATATAAATAGAACAAACCAAGAAAATGCAGCCCAGATGGCCAGAATAGCAGATTTCTTTGGTGCCCCTAATGCACCTGCAAGGCGTAGGCAAAACCCGGTGGTGATTCGAAATGAAGAACCCATAATTGAACAAATTCGACCCCCTGTACAAGCGGTCGAAGAAAGAAATATAGGGGTAAGATTAAGAGACCAGGGAATTCAGGAAGTTTAGAATGAACAACCTAGACCTATAATGATGGTGAATAGGGACCAAAATGCAGACGAAATTGTTCATAGAATTAGGAATGACAATTTAGTGGCAGAAAATAACCTCACCACCATAATTGAAAGAATAATGGCCCAGAATGGTTTAAATTCAGGATTTAGGAGGCCAAACTACACATCTTCTATTGTGGATTATATTTTGCAAATAGAATTACCCATGGGCTTGAAAGTTCCTAAATTCACGAAATTTGTTGGAGATACAAGTGAATCA
Organism: Vicia faba; assembly: GCA_948472305.1. Lineage (NCBI taxonomy): Eukaryota > Viridiplantae > Streptophyta > Magnoliopsida > Fabales > Fabaceae > Vicia > Vicia faba. The sequence goes on from OX451740.1 coordinate 1,111,038,621, forward strand.
ACAGTGGAACATATAGCAAGATATTTAACAGAAGCAGGAGATATAGCAAATGATGAAAATCTTAGGATAAAATACTTCCCAAGTTCTTTGACAAAGAACACTTTTACTTGGTTCACCACCTTGCCCCCTGGATCTGTAGACACATGGCCTTATTTAGAAAGACTTTTCCATGAAGAATTTTACACGGGTCAGTCTAAAATCAGTCTCAAGGAACTAGCAAGCATTAAGAGAAAATTCACGGAACCAATAGATGAATATTTGAATAGATTCCGTTTATTAAAATTCAGATGCTTCACAGTGGTCCCTGAACATGAATTGGTCGAAATGGCTGCTGGGGGGCCTAGATTATTCCATTCGAAAGAAATTGGATACACAGTATCTTAGAGATATGGCCCAACTAGCAGACAGAGTGCGTCAGGTCGAAAGATTAAAAGCTGAAAAAGCTAGGGCTAGTAAAAATCATAAGAAAGAGAGAATAGCCTACATAGAGGCTGAAGAGGAAAACATAGATGATTCTCAAGACCCTTATGACTTCGATCAGTTCGAAATAGATCTTGCAGAACTAAAAGAAGCACCCCCTTATGCTTGCAAAGTTCTACTTCCTTCCAATGGAAAGGATTCTCTCGAAAGTGAAAGGAATGATAAATTCCCCAAGAAAATCTATACTTTCACGAAATGTGATGAGATATTTGATCTACTTGTTAAAGATGGCCAGTTAATAGTTCCTACTAACCTTAAGGTTCCTCCGTTGGAACAAAGGAAAAAGAGGGGCTTTTGTAAATATCACAACTTTTTAGGCCATAAAACCTCACAGTGTTTTCTTTTCAGGGATTTGATACAGAATGCAATCAAAGATGGCAGGCTGAAGTTCTCAGACAAGGGAAAGAATCTAATGAAAGTTGATACGGATCTGTTGCTGATGGCGGAGACTAACTATGCTGAACCGCTAAACATCAATGTGGTCGAAATTGCTGAGAGGAAATTTGAATCAAAAGTGGAATTCGAAGAGGATGGGGACTTCATCCTAATCAAAAACGAAAAAGAGGCTACTGATGGCCTCCCATTGATCAAAAACGAAACAGAAGCTACTGATGGCCTCCCAAAGGTGCTCAAAGCAAAGATATTAAGTGACCAAAAATTAGCTGAGGCCACTGAAGGTCTTAGGATGAAATTTGAAGAAGTCAAAATTTCTGATGACCAAATGCTGGGAGTGAATATGGTGGACTTCGAACAGCCTAATGCTGAAATGGAAGAAGTAGAACGTTGTTTAGAGAGGGAAAGAGAACAGAGAAGAGAAAACTTACCTAGAAAGGATGCAGGTTTGCGTGAATACCTCTTCCACTGTCATAAGAAAAATCAGGAAAAGTTGTTATGCCCAAGGTGCAGTATCATCTGCAACCCCAGAATTGCTGCTGAATTCGAAAGGGCCCAACGTGAACGAACAGGAGTCAACTAGAGGCAAGACAACCAACTATACAAAGTCTATCAAAAAGCTGATGAAAGTCTGCTCGAATTCCTGGTTCGTTGCCACAAGATTGGAACAGAATGCTTGATATGTCCCAGATGTGCAGCAGTGTATGATAAGGAAATGGCTGAAGCATTCGAGAGAATTCCATTTGCGTCAGGCTGGGGGCACCAAGGCGGAATGCCTTCGAATCTTGTTAGCACAGCCAGAAGTATGCCAAGGAGGCCAGATAGCCCTTATCCCAGGGGAGCAAAGAGAGTTTCCTTTAAACTACCTGCAGAAATCCCCACTGATAGATGGCTGCAAGTGAATGCTGATAAGGGAAAAGGGAAGTGGCGCAGCTTCGATCGAGGAGGCAGGACTACAATGGCATACAGGAGGCAATTCAATTCAAACAGGAGGGAAGAAAGAAGATTGGAGAATTATAAAGGCAGAAACCCAATGTCTCACTCTCAGTGGCGCAGACACCAGAGAAACCAAAAAGATGCAAGGGATTCGAAACCCACATGAGTAGGAGAATCCAACACCAATAACCCAACATCACTGAACGAGACTGGGGGCAAACCCCCAGTGTCCAGGAAACTTTTTTCTCCACAGAAGGACGCTAAAGAAAATAAGACTCAAAAGAAAGCTCCGAACGAAGAGGACTTGATGACTGATGCCTTCGAATCTGAGGGGGAATCCTTCTTCAATGCAAACTGCAATGTAGTTTCGGTGTTGTCTTGTGAGTACAATAAGGAAACAAAGGTTTATGCTGATGAGGAGACTGATGAGGACGAAATGGCCAGACATAGGCCAATATGCTATTATGTGATGAACAATGGAGCGGTCGAAGAGCAGAATGCTTTCTTTGAAAATCCAGACGAATGAATGAAAAACCATCTCAAACCCTTATTCATCAGGGCAAAGGTGGAACAATATGGTGTGAACAAGGTTCTGGTAGATGGTGGAGTTGCTGTCAATCTGATGCCTCAATTCATGCTAAAGAGAATAGGAATGCAGGATTCAGATGTTAGACCTCACAACATGGTGCTTTCGAATTATGAAGGGAAGGTTGTCCAGACTTTGGGAGTAATACAAGTTAACCTGACAGTTGGTTCCCTCACAAGGCAAACAATGTTTATGGTCATTGTTGCAAAAGCAAATTACAATCTGTTGCTTGGCAGAGAATGGATCCATGGAGTTGGAGTTGTACCTTCTTCAATGCATCAAAGGATGGTGTTGTGGAGAGATGATGGGATTGTTGAAAATATAGAAGCAGACCAAAGTTACTATATGGCAGAAATCAACAATGTGGACAAGAGAAATTTCGACAGAAATATGGCCAACATAGGGCCATGTCACCCACCTGAGGAATATTTCGAGCCAAATGAGAACGCTTATTATTCCCTAACCTTGCGTCCCAATGGATTCCAATGGGATAGGGAAATCATGTGGAACGGGAAGGTGACTGAAAAAGATGGAGAGACTTCGAAGATACGGCCAACTGGCTGGGCAAGCGAAGGTTATTATGACTGAATCAAATTACTACCAAAAGATTTCAGCCTATTTGGCTGAGAACAAACGAAGAACGGCTCTCGAAGCCGAGATACAAAACATGGTTGTCGAAGCCATAGACAAAAAAGAAATAGCAAATCCTGAAGGAAACCATTCATCCTCACCATGTGATGGATAAACTTTTGAACTGATGGATCAAAGACTAGATGCCATTTATGATCAAGAGCCCTTGGGGTTCGAAAAGGATCCAGAGTCATCAAGTTCTAAGATGCTGGCCCAAGATCCTTTGGAGGAAGTTGATATTGGGGACGGTGTTGAAAAAAGGATTACATACATTAGTGCGAAGCTTAGTCCCAATTTAAAAGGCAAAGTGGTTAAAATGCTCAAACAAAATAGGGATTGTTTCATTGAAGCTCTTGCATAAGTTGATTTTGCATGAGTTTTTGATACTCTCGAAATAGCCTGGATGAGTCAAAGAACAAGTATTTCTTTATATCTGTCGAAATACATGTTCTTGGGGGGAAATTTGTTAGCTGGCTATTTTGAATAAGGAACAATTTGTTAGCTGGCTGTTTCGAATAAGGAAGAAACCACTATCAAAATAATATTTCGAATAAAGTACCTAAGGATATTAATATCAATATTGGATATTGGTGGGAGATATGGAGTCATTATGTTGAAGGATTATTCGATTTCCAGCAGATTTCAATTTGGACTTGTTTTAGTGTTCGAATTATAAAAGAGCTCATTTATGCAAGGGTGCAATGGTCCAGGTAATTGGGTTATTTCAAAAGCAACAAAAAAACGAGATGCTTCGATTGGTACAGATTTCGAATTTCAAATAAAGAGCGCCATTCTAGAAGACGCGTGAAAGTCAGCAAACATAGGAAGCCTGCATGCTTCGAACATGGCGTGATTTTAGAATAGGGCCGTTAGGGTCAAGACACTATAAATAGGTGTTCTTATGTTAGATTTAAAGGATGTTCACTTTGATGTACTAAAAGATTTCAAAATACTCAAACTTCCGTGAATTAAGGAAAACGAGTCAGAAGATACAATGTACGTATTGAACATCATTACTTTTTTACAATTTCAATATAAGCCTTGTTATATTTAGTTCGCCATTACATCATTTCTGCCCTTTAAATCCTTTGATTTCTTTGCATTTCTTTGTTTTACTTGCCTTTAATCACAGTCATTTCTGCCCTTTAAATCCTTCGATTTCCTTGCATTTCCTTGTTTTACTTACCTTTAAATACAGTCTAATTCGAACTGCCCTTTAAATCCTTCGATTTCCTTGCATTTCCTTGTTTTACTTACCTTTAAATACAGTCTAATTCAAACTTCCCTTTAAATCCTTCGATTTCCTTGCATTTCCTTGTTTTACTTACCTTTAAATACAGTCTAATTCGAACTGCCATTTAAATCCTTCGATTTCCTTACATTTCTTTGTACTTCGTTAGAAACTTTACTTTTACTTTATCCTTTGAGTCAAACACTTATCTTTACATTCAAGCCCAAGTCTAATTCGAAGCCTTTCCTGCCTACATTCAGTTAGTACCATTTTAGAAATCTTTCCTAAGAATCTCGTATTCGAACTTAACATACAATATAAGCCTATCAATATAATAGATATGAACATGGAAATAAGTTATGACACATGTGTTGTAGGATCAATCTAGTCTGTGATCGGTGGATCTGGAACTGACTGTTTAACGCTGGTTCGCGAAATATCGCGGAAGCAAGAGTCGCCACCGTCTTTTATTTTCTCCAACATGGAAAGGACAAAAGCACAGCAAAATTCCTTATTGAGAATGTCTCTCGGTTCGGGAGGTAGATTTATAGAAAGGGAAGGTGTTAGCACCCTTTCTATCCATGGTTATCCATGGGCTCTTAGATACTTGCTCATTGTGTTTTCAAAATGGTTTGCTTTTCAATTGTGAGTGAGTTTGAAAAAGTTTCGTTTGAAAGATTTCTAAGTGACTCTTGTATCAGTCCTCAAGAGTGTTTGAAAAATTGTTTTGAAAGCTTTTTGAAAGTGTCGGTGTGAAAAGGGTTTTGATTTGTTTTTGAACAGAGCAAGTATCTATGAGTCATCTACCTACCCTAAGGAATTAGGCTGTGTAAATGTCCTTAAGGTAGTGCCATCCCACCATTGAGAGGTAGGTGGCACCACCGTTGGAGGTGTTCGGGTCAATTCGTTTGTAGGGACAGTGTGGTCACCAGAGCAACAGTAGGACACTTTAGAAGCTACCCTTATGCCATTGATTCTTTTTAATTCCGAGGCAACCGTTTCGAGGCAACTGGATCATGTCATGGACATAAGGACTTACTAAAACGTCCTATATTCGACGACCACGTTTCGAAGGTAAGGCAACAGTGAGGCGTACCCTAAGAGTGGTGTGTGAATTTGTGTGTTATTTTCATGTTATGTTTTATCTTGTACATGTATCATGGTGATCTACGCTTGTTTTTAATTTAGGCCATACATTCTTTCATGCAAAGTTTAGAATTTAAAAGTGCAGAAATTTAAATGACGGAAAGGTAAATCCTACGCTATTACAAGGCTTGAGCAATTACATAATATTGGAAAGAAAATAAATAAGAATAAATGCGCGAAAAGAAATTACAATCGAATGTTCGAGGGCGTTGAACCCTTTAAGGAATTTAAATGAAATTAAAAAAGCTAATTAATTATCAAATTAAAGAAAAGAAATTGTTTTTTAAAGTTTTTTTTGTATTTAATGAGAATAAAGAAAATTAATTAAAATTAGAAGTTAAATGAAACCCTAGTTCTAAATTATTTTTAATTGTTAAAGAAAACATTAAAGTTTAACCTAATTTACTAAAGAATTTATGTACATGTTCATTTATAAAATAAATTAGTAATTAATAATAATGATAATAAGAAAAAATTGTTTATTAAGAAAAGGATGAAAATGTTAAAAAAACCTAATTTCTACATATTTTAGTTATTTAAGAAAAGATTAAAATTGAAAACCCTAAATTAAACTAAATTGATTATTAAAGTTTATTTACAAAATAACTTAATAGTGAATTAAATATTATTAAAAAAATAAGCATTTTAGTTTCTGATTTTTTATTGTGGAAATTATTTTATGTTGAAAAGAAATAATTAAAACATAAAAAAGAATTAAAAAAAAATCAAATAAAAAAGCAAAAATAATGCAAACCATGGGGGGGGGGGGGGTATCATGCCCTTTTTGGAGGTTTTTGAAGCATTTAGGCCCACTGAATCAAGGCCCTCTTTTGACTTTCTGGGATTACATGTGGAGCGGTTGACCCAGGCGTATGATGGACTGCATGTTCTGGCCTTCAGATTGATCCTCATGGCCATGTGGCAAGCTAGCGTTTGAGGATGCGTGGTAGGCCTTGGAAGGGATGCTGCATAGAAACACGTTAAGGGATAAAATATGAAATATGTGGGGGGGACCTGGGAATCGAACCCAGGTCCCAATGCCTGCAGGACAGCTCAACAACCAACCAGGCTAATGCGTTTCTTTGTTAATATCCTGGAACACAAATAATATATATGAAAAAACAATATTATGCTGAAGCAATCAAAAAACGCGCCAATGTTCAAATTATACAACCACGTTCAGACACGCATGCATCTTCTTCCTTTTGTACCTGCAAATATAATCAAATAGCGGGGGTTTTAAACCCCCACTAAACACAACCTGCAAAAATAGCGAATAGGATATGCCCAAATATAAAAAGGGCGCGAGGTCATGGTTAGCTTCGTCTTCATGCCACGATTTCAATGGCATAAGTTTGGTTGTCCAATTTTTCCATATGGGGAAAGCCCCAATTTGAAGCTCTGAAAAACCTAGCTTTTGACAATGGTAGATTCTTATTTAGGCAGCCATAATTCAATTGAATGGTACCAACAGCTTCAGAATATCAATATTAGTGTAAATCAATTAACAAAACACATGAACAATGCTTGAAAATTAAAACACGATAACGGACATGTTTGTGAAAAGTGCAATGTTGTTCTACCAATTCTTTGAGTGTGGAGGCGCGTTCTTGATTGCAACACGTTCCTGGATGCCTTGGCAATGTTTTGGAATGCTTTTCAAGCCTTGAATAGTCCTGTAACTAGGATTTCAGTGTTCAAGTTTTCAATGAAAAATTGTAAATTGGTAGGCAGCTTGTATGCCGTTTTTTCGTGTGTGTTAGGATTAGGTTATGTTATGCATATGTAAGTGAAGCTTTCTAGGTCAAAAACCAAGCCCATAGTCCATTGAATCAATGTTTTGAATATTTGATTTTCCATATCTTTTTTTCAATCTTTTTCATGCCAATCATTGCCAATTGTGGAAGATATTGCCTTGTTAATTGATGCACGAAATATTTAGCTCATAATGAGTGAATTTGATGCACAAAAAGATTTGATAAGTGTTATTTGATATTTTTTCATATTTAATTTTAATTAAATGAATTAATAATAATAAAAATTCAAATAATTAATAAAAAATGAGAAAATAACTCCTTTAGAGGTCAATGGGTCGTGCATGGCCTTTGGGTAATGATTCATGAAAGAAATTGAGGCCCATTAGCATTTTTGAAGCCTTTTGTGCAAAGTTGACTTTTCAAAATTCCCAAAAATTTCCCAACTTCTCCAAGGCATATCTTGCTCAATTTTGAAGCTATGATCATGTTCTTGGACATTTTGGAAAGGTCTTGAAGTCCTCTAACCAATGTCTTTGGTCCAATGTCATTTTGATTTACCAATCTCAAGTTATGTTCCTTGACTTAAAGTGCCTTTTGTTGACTTTTGAAAATGACCTATAATGTTGAAATTGATAACTTTTTGTGAGAGCATTTCTTGGACTTGAAGTGTGAAAATGAGTTGTAGGAAATGTCATTATCTTCAAAATGAGCTTTGGATGGAATTTTTCTGATAAACCATGAAGAAGTTATGCCTTGGTCAATTTGCAGTTGACTTTTTCAACTGTCCAAAAATGGAAACTTTTGCATCTTGAGACTTTTTGAGCCATGCTTTGAGAATCATGATCAAGAATTGATCAAATGATGTTTGTGGCTTCAAAATAAGATGTTGACCAAAAATTTTGACTTTTGACTGTCAAATGACCATTTTGCCCCTGCAGTTAACTGTGAAGCATTTAGGGTTTTTGACTGTGCAATCTGATGCTGTGAGTCTTGAAACTTGACATATGAATGCTTGACAATGTATGTAGGCATGTGGGACTTGATTGGACCCTTAAAAATCTCAATTTCTTTGCAAGAACCAAAACCCTAATTTTGACTGTGTTAAGAGGTAATTGGACTGTGCAACCCTTGAGAGATTTTGAACCTTGATCTTGGAAAATCTTGAAGAATATGGGAGGGTAAATTTTGGGGTACAACAGTTGCCCCTGTTCAATCTTCTTAGACCTGAGGATGTAGATTGGCTTGCGTGCCTTTTGTGATCCGAAGGTGGAAGATGCTTGAACACTAGAGTGCCCAGAAATTTGCACTCACATAGTAGAATGTCAGCAGTGTGATGATGGGAATGGGCTTACAAATGCCATTTGGAGACTGTTGTATAGGAGGAAGGACTTATAGATGCCATCTGGAAATGTGACAGTACCTTGTCGGGAATGGGCTTATAGATGCCATTTGGAGACTGTTGGTATGTGGAGATGGACTTATAAATGCCATCGGGAGGTTGTCGATCGCATAAGAGATTCCTTAGCGAGAACTTGCGTACCTGAGAAAGAAAGATAATTACCTGGCCTGTTACGGGAGTTGATCTTCAAACTCTTTACGTAGATGTGCCCTGGCTGGATACAGGTATCGAATCTTTAAACTCTTCAGACGTGCCCTGGCGAGATACAGGAATCGAGTCCGGAGAATACAGTCGTCAACAGATACACCCTGGCAAGATACAGGAATCGGATCTTCGAACTCTTCAGACGTGCCCTGGCAAGATACAGGAATCGAGTCTGGTAATGTTAGTCGTCAACAGATACACCCTGGCAAGATATAGGAATCGGATCTTCGAACTCTTCAGACGTGCCCTGGCAAGATACAGGAATCGAGTCTGGTAATTTTTAGTCGTCAACAGATACACCCTGGTAAGATACAGGAATCAGATCTTCGAACTCTTCAGACGTGCCCTGGCAAGATACAGGAATCGAGTCTGGTAATGTTAGTCGTCAACAGATACACCCTGGCAAGATACAGGAATCAGATCTTCGAACTCTTCAGACGTGCCCTGGCAGGATACAGGAATCGAGTCTGGTAATGTTAGTCGTCAACAGATACACCCTGGCAAGATACATGAATCGGATCTTCGAACTCTTCAGACGTGCCCTGGCTAGATACAAGAATCGAGTCTGGTAATGTTAGTCGTCAACAGATACACCCTGGCAAGATACAGGAATCGGATCTTCAAACTCTTCAGACGTGCCCTGGAAAGATACATGAATCGAGTCTGGTAATGTTAGTTGTCAACAAATACACCCTGGCAAGATACATGAATCGGATCCTCAAACTCTTCAGACGTGCCCTGGCAAGATACAGGAATCGAGTCTGGTAATGTTAGTCGTCAACAGATACACCCTGGCAAGATACAGGAATCGGATCTTCAAACTCTTCAGACGTGCCCTGGCAAGATACATGAATCGAGTCTGGTAATGTTAGTCGTCAACAGATACACCCTGGCAAGATACAGGAATCGGATCCTCAAACTCTTCAGACGTGCCCTGGCAAGATACAGGAATCGAGTCTGGTAATGTTAGTCGTCAATAGATACACCCTGGCGAGATACAGGAATCGGATCTTCAGACTCTTCAGACGTGCCCTGGCAAGATACAGGAATCGAGTCTGGTAATGTTAGTCGTCAACAGATACACCCTGGCGAGATACAGGAATCGGATCTTCAAACTCTTTAGACGTGCCCTGGCAAGATACAGGAATCGAGTCTGGTAATGTTAGTCGTCAACAGATACACCCTGGAAAGATACAGGAATCGGATCTTTAGTTGCGACCGTCGATAGTAATCGTCTTTCTGCTAACCTTTGTCCTGAAAAGACAAAATGTTAATTGTATGTGATGTCATGATGTATGACATGCGTGATGTTCTCAAAATAAGTGAGATTGTATGCTCATGATGCGTATGTGCATGCTATAATGTATGAAGATGTGATATGTTTATGAACGTATGTTTTTGTCTAGGAAAGTAAATCCTTGACGGGTGCCGGGAAGTGGAATCCCGGGCTGATGTGGAAGAATAGAGGTTCGTTGTTTCCGCTGGGGATGATGGTCGCAAGAATACCGGTAGGAGAAGATGACTCCGTTGGGGAATAAACTTGGCGAATAGATTACTCTGCAGGGGGATGCTCTGTGGGGAGAGATGTACTTTGCTGAGATATTGATGATAACTCCGCTGGGAATACCATTGTTATGCTCTATTAGAAGATTGGATGAACTCTGTTGGGGGATAGGAAAACTTCGTCGGGGACGATCTTTCCATGGTTACTTGTTGAGGATAACCCAGTTATATCCTGGTGGGGAATAACCTTCTGAATAAAGTCGGGGGAGCGTTCGTGCTCTGCGGGGGATAAGCTTCCAGAATCTACTGGGGATAAGCTTCAAGCTGGGGAGATGGATTCCACTTTCCTGGGGAAACTTTTGGACTGGACTCTCCTGGGGAAATTTTGAATTGTACGGGGGAAGTGGCTCCACTGAATGTCTGGTATACCACCGGGGAACAATCTTAGATCAAGACTGCCGGGGATGCTTGTTAAGAATGTTTGTATATTGCGCTGAGGAATGTTGAGATCTGCTGGGGATACCCAACTTTCTTAAGGCTGACAATATAACTTTGCTTGGGAAGAGTATGTTGACTTGCTGGCTCACTCTCTGGGGAGTTAAGATATCTTGGTTATGTTCTTCAGCTGAACTTACCTTGGTACCTTGGTGGACAGAGCCATTAGATCGCTTAGACAACTCATTATTGCCCCTGTTTCTAATGTTACCTGTAATTAATCCTTTGTTTCGCATGCAAATATTTATGAGTTAGCAGTTAGTGTCAAATGCATATATCACAAATTGAACCTTGGACGTTCTTCGCAAAACAAAACAGAAAAAGGAAAAACAAATGGCAATTTGTCTGAAAAGTGAACTGTATTGATTTTTGAATTGCCTGTAAATAGGCGTTTATGTACAAGAGGCTGACGTCCTAGTAAGAGAACGCCGCCGAACAACAGAGTTTATACAATTTTGTGAAAAAGGGAAAACAAAACAGCTATGTGAAAAGAATAATCCCCACTGGGTTTCAACACTGCTATCACCTTTATATCTTCGAGCGTCTCATCACTTTGCTGCTCAGTTGAAGATGAAGCTGATTGATCGATGCTGTTTGAACTTGATAGCTGATACCGGATTCTGGATGCAAAGCGATCCAATGAGACATAATATTACTCTTTAATCCCTAACTTTTGCCTGGACCGCCCTTTCGGCTTTTGAGTCCACCGGGATACCCATTTTTGCCCAAGCCGCCTTTTCAGGTTTTCGACTTGCCGGGTGTACAGATTTTTTTCATTTCATCCCTCATTTTTCCCGAACCCTTTTGGTTCGCCGGGAAGCCCTAATTTTTGCCTAGGTATGTCAACCTAGCGGGTCTTTTATCATGCGTAGTATCTTTTTACTATGTCTGCATTGGCGGGGTGAGGAAGGTCGTCACCATCCATGGTGGTTAGAATCATGGCTTCTCCTGAGAATACATGTTTAACCACAAATGGCCCTTCGTACGTGGGGGTCCATTTGCCCCTAGGATCACTTTGAGGAAGAATGATGCGCTTGATTACCAGGTCCCCAACTTGATACCCTTGTGGTCTGTCTTTCTTGTTAAATGCCCTGATCATCCGTTTTTGATACGTTTGACCATGACAAATAGCGGCGAGTCTCTTTTCGTCAATTCGTTTTAATTGATCAAGTCGGGTCTGGATCCAGTCATCTTCGCTCAGACCTGCATCCTTCATTATCCGGAGAGAGGGTATCTGGACTTCAATCGGCAAGACTGCCTCCATGCCATAGACCAAGGAAAAGGGATTTGCCCCGGTTGACGTTCTTGCTGAGGTACGGTACCCGTGAAGAGCGAACGGTAACATCTCGTGCCAATCTTTGTAGGTCACTGTCATCTTCTGCACAATCTTCTTGATATTCTTATTAGCTGCTTCTACAGCCCCATTCATCTTCGATCGGTAAGGAGAAGAGTTGTGGTGATGTATCTTGAATTGCTCACAAAGCTCAGTGATCATCTTGTTATTGAGATTGGTACCATTTTCTGTAATGATCCTTTCTGGGACGCCGTATCGACAGATCAGGTTATGCCGAATGAACCGTGCCACGACGTTCTTGGTTACTGTGGCGTAGGAAGCTGCTTCAACCTACTTCGTAAAGTAATCGATCGCTACCAGGATGAAGCGATGCCCGTTGGATTCTGTAGGTTTAATATCGCCGATCATATCTATACCCCACATTGCAAAAGGCCAAGGTGCTGTCAAGACATTCAGAGGAACTGGAGGAACGTGCACCTTATCTGCGTATATCTGACACTTATGACATGTCCGAGAATGTTGGTAGCAATCAGCTTCCATTGTGGACCAGAAATATCCTGCCCGAAGGATCTTCTTTTCCATGGTGTGTCCACTGGAATGTGTTCCGAAGGTACCCTCATGTGATTCTGCCATGATCCTTTCTGCTTCAGTCTTATCCACACAACGCAGTAAGGTTGAATCATGGTTTCGCTTGTACAGAATGTCGTTGCTAAGGAAGAACTTTTCCGCGAACCTTCTCAGAAACTTCTTGTCATTGATAGATGCACCTTCGGGATATTCTTGAGCTTCCAAGTACCTCTTCATCTCATGATACCAGGGTTTCTCAGTTACTGTCTCAGCCTCAAGATCACAACAGTATGCAGGTTCGTCCAGTTTCCAAATAATGATCCGGGGAGCCTCATTATCCCACTTGACTTTGAACATAGAAGACATCGTAGCTAACGCGTCCGCCAACTGATTCTCCTCACTTGGGAAGTGTTCAAAAGTTATCTCTGTGAAATGGGGGATCAATGTCAACACACATTCTTTGTAAGGAATAAGATTCGGATGTTTCGTATCCCACTCGCCTTTGATCTGATTGATCACGAGAGTGGAATCTCCGAAGACACTCAGAAACTTGATCCTTAAGTCAATTGCAGCTTGAAGACCCATGATGCATGCCTCATACTCCGCCATGTTGTTGGTGCAGTTGAAACATAGCCGGGCAGTAAGTGGAGTATGAGTGCCTTGAGGGGATATGATCACAGCGCCGATACCATTACCCAAAGCGTTGGAGGCTCCGTCAAAGTGCATAGACCATCGGGATCCTTCCTCAGGTCCTTCATCCGGTCCAGGTACTTCACAATCAGTCACAATCATGATGCTCTCGTCAGGAAATTCAAAGTTCATTGACTGATAGTCGTCTACTGCCTGGTGTGCCAAGTGGTCTGCCAATACACTTCCTTTGATAGATTTCTGAGTTGTGTACTGGATGTCGTATTCTGTCAAGATCATTTGCCATCTTGCTATTCTCCCAGACAGAGCAGGCTTTTCGAATATGTACTTTATTGGATCCATTTTTGAAATCAACAAGGTAGTGTGAGTCAGCATATACTGTCTCAGCCGGAGAGCAGCCCATACCAAAGCGCAGCAAGTTTTCTCGAGCAATGAGTATCAGGTCTCACAGTCGGTAAACTTTTTGCTAAGGTAATAAATGGCGTGCTCTTTTTGGCCAGACTCGTCATGCTGCCCCAGCACACACCCCATTGAGTTGTCAAGTACTGTCAGGTATAGTATCAGAGGTCTCCCTTCAACCTGTGGCATAAGGATGGGTGGTTCTTGGAGATACTCTTTGATTCTGTCAAAAGCGGCCCGACATTCATCATTCCAACGTACTACCTGATATTTCTTCAGTAGCTTGAAGATTGGTTCACAGGTAGCTGTTAGGTGCAAGATGAATCGGGCAATATAATTCAGCCGTCCTAGAAAGCCTCTGACTTCTTTCTCTGTCTTGGGAACTGGCATCTCTTGAATGGCTTTAACCTTGGCAGGGTCCACTTGAATACCCTTGTCACTTACGACGAAGCCTAGCAATTTTCCAGATCTTACCCCAAAGGTGCACTTGTTCGGGTTCAACCTCAGCTTGTACAACTTCAGACGGTCAAACAGCTTCTGTAGATGGTCAAGGTGTTCCTCCTCAGTTTGGGACCTCGCAATCATATCATCGATATATACCTCAATCTCATGATGGATCATGTCATGAAATAAAGCAACCATGGCACGTTGGTAGGTTGCCCCAGCATTTTTCAGTCTAAAAGGCATGACCTTGTAGCAGAAGGTGCCCCACTGAGTAACAAAGGTAGTCTTTTCCATGTCTTCAGGAGCCATCTTGATTTGATTATAACCTGAAAAACCATCCATGAAGGAGAACACCATGTGCTGAGCAGTATTGTCAACCAGAACATCAATGTGAGGTAGGGGAAGTCATCCTTGGGGCTGGCCCTGTTCAGATCCCTGTAATCGACACACATTCTGACCTTACCATCTTTCTTAGGTACCGGAACCACGTTGGCAACCCACTGAGGGTAAGAAGTCACTGCTAGAAACCCGGCATCGAATTTCTTCATAACCTCAGCTTTGATCTTCTCGAACATCTCTGGACGCATACGGCAAACCTTTTTCTTAACCGGAGGGCATTCTTCCTTGGTAGGTAAGTGATGGACCACAATGTCAGTATCCAACCCAGGCATATCTTCGTAAGACCAGGCAAGTATCTCCACATAATCATGCAACATCTGAATCAACCGTTGTTTTACGCTGAGCTCCAGATTGGCACCAATCTTAACTTCCTTTCTATCTGTCTCCGTACCCAGATTTACCATTTCCACTGGCTCTTCATGTGGCTGAATGGCCCTTTCTTCCTAGAGTAGCAGTCTTGCAAGCTCTCCAGGCACTTCGCAATCATCTTCACCTTCGTCTTCGGATAAGTTGATCGGATTTTCGAAGTCATAACTGGCAGTAACAGAGTCGTTACCAGTGAGATCCAAAGTGGATTGAAACCTGTATGAGTGAGTGTGTGTAAATATAGCTGTTTTGCAATATATAAAGAAAGAAAGAAAGAAAGGGAGCACAAGATTTGAAATGCGAAAAACGTCCAATGTCTTTATTCATGATATATGGAAATGACAAGTAATGCCCTCACAAATGAAGGCAACGGTGCCCCGGGTAAGACACCGGGCCATAAAGTTTCAGTTCATTGTTCAATACAAATTAAAAAAAACAAGGGAATTCATTATTGCGTAACAAAAGTAACAGGTATGTGATCTTTTGCGGTCCAATTGGTCAGTCCACCGTCAGTCGTCGGGTAAATCCAGCTGTCAAACTCTGATTCCTCCGCTTTGTCACCATCCCTGATAGCATTCACCCCATGGTCAGGCAGGGGAGATGTCACTACATTGGGTTTCTCAGGTGCCTCGAACTGAACCTCCTTGGCATCTATAAGGTCCTGAACCTTATTTCTTAGGGCCCAACAATAATCAGTAGAATGTCCCGGGCTATCAGAGTGATAAGCACAACGAGCATTTGGATTATACTTTGGAGAGGTTGTATTCACCACCTTCGGAGCCTCTCTGACGGTTACCAAGTTGGTTGATAGCAATTGCGGCAAGATCTGTGACAAGGTCATACTCAGCCGGGTATACTCTCTTCTGGGTCTCTCACCCCTTGGTTGATTAGGTTGCCGAGGAGCGGCAGTAGGCTTAGCAATCACCACCGCGTTGACAGCTTGGCGGCGTTCCGGTTTATCCTGCCTCCTAGGCCCATACACAGCACTGGCCTCCTTCTTAAAAGGCTTCTTCTCAGAACTTAAGGACGCACCTTTCTGAATTTTTCCTGATTTCATACCAGCCTCTATCCTTTCCCCAGTCAGAATGAGGTCTGTGAACCCTGCAGACGAATTGCCGATGAGATGATTGAAGAACGGCCCGGATAGGGTCCCCAAGAACATGTCTACAAGCTCACGGTCGGTTAATGGTGGCTGCACCCTGCCAGCCAGGTCCCTCCACTTCTATGCATACTCTTTAAAACCTTCTCCCGATCCTAGCGACATACCCTGGAGTTGGGTACGTGTAGGAGCAAGGTCGGCATTATATTGATACTGCTTGTAAAAATCAGTAGCCAACTCCTCCCAGTTACGAACCTTGGTTCCATCCAACTGATAGAACCATTCGAGATGAGTCCCTGAAAGACTCTCCTGGAAGAAGTGGATCCACAAGTTCTTGTCCACAGTGTATGGTTGAATCTTCCGCACATAAGATCTGAGATGTAGCTTAGGGCAGGACGCCCCGTCATACTTTGCGAAAGATGGTGCTTTGAATTTATGTGGGATCACCACACCAGAAGATAAACCCAAGTCTCCGAAATCCAAACCATGCACTTGTTGAATTTCCATGGCATTCAGACGGTCTTCCAACTGCTTGTACCTGTCTTCAGCTGGAGGATACTGTTCCTCATTAAAATCAGTCTCGTTGTCAGAGACTACCGAACTAGGAACCCTTCCCCCCTGGGGACTGCCTTTCCCTACAGAAGAACCAGCTTGATCAACCTCATTCTTCAGTGTGTTACCAAACCTCCGGCCCATGTTGAACAGAACAGTTCTCTTCTTTTTCTTCTTCTTAACCAACAGAGCCTTCAACTCCTCTTGACCTTGTGCCAAACTCATGATCAGCTCTTGGAATTGGGTGTTCTGAGCCTGAAGGGCCTTGATGGACTGCTCGGTAGATGATTCAGGGTTCATGATGCTGAAATAAACAGCGAAGAACATTAAGCAACCTGAAAAGAAGAGTACCTGTGATGCATATGATGAATGGAATGCGTATGATTTATGTTTTCAAAGACAATCGGGAATCAACTTTGTAAACGAAAAGGAACACACTTCATTAGATTCAACTTTGAAATTTAAATTGTTCAACAGATTTCCCTTAGGCGTTACATAAGAGTGAAATTACTGAAAAGGGAAATAAAAACTGTAAAAGAAATCCAAAGCTCATCATTGATCCCATGGTCTCCTCTTCTCAGTACGGATGTAGTCATTCAAGGCTCGCTCGTTCTCCAACTGCTTTGTCAGCTTCTGGATCTTCAATTCCTGCTCGTTGAACCTTTCCCGATAAGAATCCCGTTCTTCTCGCAGTTGCGCCCAAGACCTTTTTAGTGTATCAAGATCAGTAGGTATCTGAGGAGGGAGAACAGTTGGAGGAACCCCATCTCTATCAGGATACTCAAGAATGACGGGTCTGACAGCTTCATATGGCATACCTAACTTCTGAGCACGGATGCGGACCCATTTGTAGTAGGCTTCCATAGGTAGAGAAGTCTTTGGTCCCAGCTCTTGTGGGCCAGCTTTGTGAATTCTGTCCCAGGCCTTGATGAACCTACGACGCAACTCGTCACTATCCACCTGAAACTCAAAACTGATGTGAGGCACCAACATCTCATGAGGCCCTGCTCTTCTGGCTCTTCCAAACTGACGGAGGGCTAGACATGGATTATAAGAGATTCCTCCTTGGGTACCAATCAAAGGAACATTAGGATATTCTCCGCAAAGATCAATAATAGCTACCTCATCCAAACCTCTGAGAGTCCAAATGATGTCTTTATCAGTGAGAGACATTAACCTATGAGCCCAACCTCTTCTTTCTTTGTTCTTCAGCACGAACTTAGGGAGGTGCGAAATAAACCACCTCACTAACAAAGGAATACAACACCACAAAGTTCCCCGTCTTCGGGCAGTACGAGCATAAAGTTGTTCAGGATATCACCCAAGAGAGTGGGCACGGGGTTCCGAGACATGAAGATCCTTATGGCAGTGACGTTAATGAAGTTATCAGGATTAGGAAACAAGACTAGACCATAGATTAAGAGAGCCAGAATGTCTTCATACGCCCTAAAGTCCAGGTCATTCCAGAAACTGTTAGCCTTACCAATCAGAAACTTGGCCAAGAAACCCTTAACTTTGCTTCTAGTCACCCAGTTGTCCATTACCTCTTTATGGGTCAAGGGAAGAGCTGCAGTAATCTCCTCAAGCCTAAGAGTCTTTTCCCAACCAGTGAAGGGAGTCTGATCCAAGATAGGAATACCAAGCAAATCAGAGAACTCTTCCAGGGTAGGGACCAGCTGGAAGTCTTGAAAGGTGAAGCACTGGTACAGAGGGTCATAAAACTGGGTCAGGACACTCATCAGTTGTTGGTCCCACTTTGCCGTGACTAAACTGAGAAGAGAACCATGCCTCTGAATGAAGGAAGTAGTATTTGGAATTCTGCTAACCAACTCTTCAAGCAACTCAGGTGGGTGAACAAAGTTGAACCGGATAGTGTTCCTTCGCATAGGCATCATGATGTCCTACAAAACAGAGCAAAGGTGAAACCCTCTTGTCTTTGAAATGGTCAGTCCTTATGCAGGATGCATGCAATGTTCATGATGGCATGATGTTATGATAAAGCACACCACAAATATTCACAAGGGCAAACATGATAAGGCACACAAGTCACACAAGACAAGCCCTTAGAGTTTAGGCCAGCATGGGGTCTAGGTATTACCCTCTTTCAGTTTGTTGGTTAAGACCTGTCTTATCAGAAGTAACCGGGTTCTGGAGGATCCCCATATCACTGACTACCCTCAATCGGTCATAACTCCAACATCGCAATCTTTTCTTGCGGCCAGAACCATCACGAGAGTTTAGCCTCAATGGGCGTAGCATACTGCTACTGTTCTATTGGCCAAGTTGGGTCATTTAAGGTTCTAAGGTCGGTTGGTGCTTAATGACTCCTTAGAAGACCCATATTCTCCTCGTTGCGACACAAGGGATATCGGTACAGACCAAGGCGCCACACCAACGTAGCCACTGTTTCATCCGTGTCGGTCTATGCCGGACAGGTCCCTCACAGCTTATGCTACCTAACAGGGTATCCCCAGATCCGGGTTAGGATCTATGTAACTCCGATGCAACCCACAATAATAAAGCAAACAAACACAGCAATTGAAAACACAAGTGATCTTAGTCCTAAGGTACACCTCACTTTAAGTATCCCCAGCAGAGTCGCCAGTTCTGGGATCGGTGGATCTGGAACTGACTGTTTAACGCTGGTTCGCGAAATGTCGCAGAAGCAAGAGTCGCCACCGTCTTTTATTTTCTCCAACATGGAAAGGACAAAAGCACAGCAAAATTCCTTATTGAGAATGTCTCTCGGTTCGGGAGGTAGATTTATAGAAAGGGAAGGTGTTAGCACCCTTTCTATCCATGGTTATCCATGGGCTCTTAGATACTTGCTCATTGTGTTTTCAAAATGGTTTGCTTTTCAATTGTGAGTGAGTTTGAAAAAGTTTCGTTTGAAAGATTTCTAAGTGACTCTTGTATCAGTCCTCAAGAGTGTTTGAAAAATTGTTTTGAAAGCTTTTTGAAAGTGTCGGTGTGAAAAGGGTTTTGATTTGTTTTTGAACAGAGAAAGTATCTATGAGTCATCTACCTACCCTAAGGAATTAGGCTGTGTAAATGTCCTTAAGGTAGTGCCATCCCACCATTGAGAGGTAGGTGGCACCACCGTTGGAGGTGTTCGGGTCAATTCGTTTGTAGGGATAGTATGGTCACCAGAGCAACAGTAGGACACTTTAGAAGCTACCCTTATGCCATTGATCCTTTTTAATTCCGAGGCAACCGTTTCGAGGCAACTGGATCATGTCATGGACATAAGGACTTACTAAAACGTCCTATACTCGACGACCACGTTTCGAAGGTAAGGCAACAGTGAGGCGTACCCTAAGAGTGGTGTGTGAATTTGTGTGTTATTTTCATGTTATGTTTTATCTTGTACATGTATCATGGTGATCTACGCTTGTTTTTAATTTAGGCCATACATTCTTTCATGCAAAGTTTAGAATTTAAAAGTGCGGAAATTTAAATGACAGAAAGGTAAATCCTACGCTATTACAAGGCTTGAGCAATTACATAATATTGGAAAGAAAATAAATAAGAATAAATGCGCGAAAAGAAATTACAATCGAATGTTCGAGGGCGTTGGACCCTTTAAGGAATTTAAATGAAATTAAAAAGCTAATTAATTATCAAATTAAAGAAAAGAAATTGTTTTTTTAAAGTTTTTTTGTATTTAATGAGAATAAAGAAAATTAATTAAAATTAGAAGTTAAATGAAACCCTAGTTCTAAATTATTTTTAATTGTTAAAGAAAACATTAAAGTTTAACCTAATTTACTAAAGAATTTATGTACATGTTCATTTATAAAATAAATTAGTAATTAATAATAATGATAATAAGAAAAAATTGTTTATTAAGAAAAGGATGAAAATGTTAAAAAAACCTAATTTCTACATATTTTAGTTATTTAAGAAAAGCTTAAAATTGAAAACCCTAAATTAAACTAAATTGATTATTAAAGTTTATTTACAAAATAACTTAATAGTGAATTAAATATTATTAAAAAAATAAGCATTTTAGTTTCTGATTTTTTATTGTGGAAATTATTTTATGTTGAAAAGAAATAATTAAAACATTAAAAAGAATTTAAAAAAAAAATCAAATAAAAAAGCAAAAATAATGCAAACCATGGGGGGGGGGGGGGGTATCAGGCCCTTTTTGGAGGTTTTTGAAGCATTTAGGCCCACTGAATCAAGGCCCTCTTTTGACTTTCTGGGATTACATGTGGAGCGGTTGACCCAGGCGTATGATGGACTGCATGTTCTGGCCTTCAGATTGATCCTCATGGCCATGTGGCAAGCTAGCGTTTAAGGATGCGTGGTAGGTCTTGGAAGGGATGCTGCATAGAAACACGTTAAGGGAAAAAACATGAAATATGTGGGGGGACCTGGGAATCGAACCCAGGTCCCAATGCCTGCAGGACAGCTCAACAACCAACCAGGCTAATGCGTTTCTTTGTTAATATCCTGGAACACAAATAATATATATGAAAAAACAATATTATGCTGAAGCAATCAAAAAACGCGCCAATGTTCAAATTATCCAACCACGTTCAGACACGCATGCATCTTCTTCCTTTTGTACCTGCAAATATAATCAAATAGCGGGGGTTTTAAACCCCCACTAAACACAACCTGCAAAAATAGCGAATAGGATATGGCCAAATATAAAAAGGGCGCGAGGTCATGGTTAGCTTCGTCTTCATGCCACGATTTCAATGGCATAAGTTTGGTTGTCCAATTTTTCCATATGGGGAAAGCCCCAATTTGAAGCTCTGAAAAACCTAGCTTTTGACAATGGTAGATTCTTATTTAGGCAGCCATAATTCAATTGAATGGTACCAACAGCTTCAGAATATCAATATTAGTGTAAATCAATTAACAAAACACATGAACAATGCTTGAAAATTAAAACACGATAATGGACATGTTTGTGAAAAGTGCAATGTTGTTCTACCAATTCTTTGAGTGTGGAGGCGCGTTCTTGATTGCAACACGTTCCTGGATGCCTTGGCAATGTTTTGGAATGCTTTTCAAGCCTTGAATCGTCCTGTAACAAGGATTTCAGTGTTCAAGTTTTCAATGAAAAATTGCAAATTGGTAGGCAGCTTGTATGCCGTTTTTTCGTGTGTGTTAGGATTAGGTTATGTTATGCATATGTAAGTGAAGCTTTCTAGGTCAAAAACCAAGCCCATAGTCCATTGAATCAATGTTTTGAATATTTGATTTTCCATATCTTTTTTTCAATCTTTTTCATGCCAATCATTGCCAATTGTGGAAGATATTGCCTTGTTAATTGATGCACGAAATATTTAGCTCATAATGAGTGAATTTGTTGCACAAAAAGATTTGATAAGTGTTATTTGATATTTTTTCATATTTAATTTTAATTAAATGAATTAATAATAATAAAAATTCAAATAATTAATAAAAAATGAGAAAATAACTCCTTTAGAGGTCAATGGGTCGTGCATGGCCTTTGGGTAATGATTCATGAAAGAAATTGAGGCCCATTAGCATTTTTGAAGCCTTTTGTGCAAAGTTGACTTTTCAAAATTCCCAAAAATTTCCCAACTTCTCCAAGGCATATCTTGCTCAATTTTGAAGCTATGATCATGTTCTTGGACATTTTGGAAAGGTCTTGAAGTCCTCTAACCAATGTCTTTGGTCCAATGTCATTTTGATTTACCAATCTCAAGTTATGGTCTTTGACTTAAAGTGCCTTTTTGTTGACTTTTGAAAATGACCTATAATGTTGAAATTGATAACTTTTTGTGAGAGCATTTCTTGGACTTGAAGTGAGAAAATGAGTTGTAGAAAATGTCATTATCTTCAAAATGAGCTTTGGATGGAATTTTTCTGATAAACCATGAAGAAGTTATGCCTTGGTCAATTTACAGTTGACTTTTTCAACTGTCCAAAAATGGAAACTTTTGCATCTTGAGACTTTTTGAGCCATGCTTTGAGAATCATGATCAAGAATTGATCAAATGATGTTTGTGGCTTCAAAATAAGATGTTGACCAAAAATTTTGACTTTTGACTGTCAAATGACCATTTTGCCCCTGCAGTTAACTGTGAAGCATTTAGGGTTTTTGACTGTGCAATCTGATGCTGTGAGTCTTGAAACTTGACATATGAATGCTTGACAATGTATGTAGGCATGTGGGACTTGATTGGACCCTTAAAAATCTCAATTTCTTTGCAAGAACCAAAACCCTAATTTTGACTGTGTTATGAGGTAATTGGACTGTGCAACCCTTGAGAGATTTTGAACCTTGATCTTGGCAAATCTTGAAGAATATGGGAGGGAAAATTTTGGGGTACAACAGTTGCCCCTGTTCAATCTTCTTAGACCTGAGGATGTAGATTGGCTTGCGTGCCTTTTGTGATCCGAAGGTGGAAGATGATTGAACACTAGAGTGCCCAGAAATTTGCACTCACATAGTAGAATGTCAGCATTGTGATGATGGGAATGGGCTTACAAATTCCATTTGGAGACTGTTGTATAGGAGGATGGACTTATAGATGCCATCTGGAAATGTGACAGTACCTTGTCGGGAATGGGCTTATAGATGCCATTTGGAGACTGTTGGTATGTGGAGATGGACTTATAAATGCCATCGGGAGGTTGTCGATCGCGTAAGAGATTCCTTAGAGAGAACTTGCGTACCTGAGAAAGAAAGATAATTACCTAGCCTGTTAGGGGAGTTGATCTTCAAACTCTTTACGTAGATGTTCCCTGGCTGGATACAGGTATCGAATCTTTAAACTCTTCAGACGTGCCCTGGCGAGATACAGGAATCGAGTCCGGAGAATACAGTCGTCAACAGATACACCCTGGCAAGATACAGGAATCGGATCTTCGAACTCTTCAGACATGCCCTGGCAAGATACAGGAATCGAGTCTGGTAATGTTATTTGTCAACAGATACACCCTGGCAAGATACAGGAATCGGATCTTCGAACTCTTCAGACGTGCCCTGGCAAGATACAGGAATTGAGTCTGGTAATGTTTAGTCGTCAACAGATACACCCTGGCAAGATACAGGAATCGGATCTTCGAACTCTTCAGACGTGCCCTGGCAAGATACAGGAATCGAGTCTGGTAATGTTAGTCGTCAACAGATACACCCTGGCAAGATACATGAATCGGATCTTCGAACTCTTCAGACGTGCCCTGGCAAGATACAGGAATCCGAGTCTGGTAATGTTAGTCGTCAACAGATACACCCTGGCAAGATACGGGAATCAGATCTTCGAACTCTTCAGACGTGCCCTGGCAAGATACAAGAATCGAGTCTGGTAATGTTAGTCGTCAACAGATACACCCTGGCAAGATACATGAATCAGATCTTCAAACTCTTCAGACGTGCCCTGGCAAGATACAGGAATCGAGTCTGGTAATGTTAGTCGTCAACAGATACACCCTGGCAAGATACAGGAATCGGATCCTCAAACTCTTCAGACGTGCCCTGGCAAGATACAGGAATCGAGTTTTGTAATGTTAGTCGTCAACAGATACACCCTGGCAAGATACAGGAATCAGATCTTCAAACTCTTCAGACGTGCCCTGGCAAGATACAGGAATCGAGTCTGGTAATGTTAGTCGTCAACAGATACACCCTGGCAAGATACAGGAATCAGATCCTCAAACTCTTCAGACGTGCCCTGGCAAGATACAGGAATCGAGTCTGGTAATGTTAGTCGTCAACAGATACACCCTGGCGAGATACAGGAATCTGATCTTTAAACTCTTCAGACGTGCCCTGGCAAGATACAGGAATCGAGTCTGGTAATGTTAGTCGTCAACAGATACACCCTGGCGAGATACAGGAATCGAATCTTCAAACTCTTCAGACGTGCCCTGGCAAGATACAGGAATTGAGTCTGGTAATGTTAGTCGTCAATAGATACACCCATGCAAGATACAGGAATCAGATCTTTAGTTGCGACCGTCGATAGTAATCGTCTTTGTGCTAACCTTTGTCCTGAAAAGACAAAACGTTAATTGTATGTGATGTCATGATGTATGACATGCGTGATGTTCTCAAAATAAGTGAGATTGTATGCTCATGATGCGTATGTGCATGCTATAATGTTTGAAGATGTGATATGTTTATGAACGTATGTTTTTGTCTAGGAAAGTAAATCCTTGACGGGTGCCGGGAAGTGGAATCCTGGGCTAATGTGGAAGAATAGAGCTTCGTTGTTTCCGCTGGGGATGATGGTCGCAAGAATACCGGTAGGAGAAGATGACTCCGTTGGGGAATAAACTTGGCGAATAGATTACTCTGCGGGGGGATGCTCTGTGGGGAGAGATGTACTTTGCTGAGATATTGATGATAACTCCGTTGGGGATACCATTGTTATGCTCTGTTAGAAGATTGGATGAACTCCGCTGGGGGATAGGAAGACTTCGTCGGGGACGATCTTTCCATGGTTACTGGCTGAGGATAACCCAGTTATATCCTAGTGGGGAATAACCTTCTGAATAAAGTCGGGGGAGCGTTCGTGCTCTGCGGGGGATAAGCTTCCAGAATCTACTGGGGATAAGCTTCAAGCTGGGGAGATGGATTCCACTTTCCTGGGGAAACTTTTGGACTGGACTCTCCTGGGGAAATTTTGAACTGTACGAGGGAAGTGGCTCCACTGAATGTCTGGTATACCGCCGGGGAATAATCTTAGATCAAGACTGTCGGGGATGCTTGTTAAGAATGTTTGTATATTGCGCTGAGGAATGTTGAGATCTGCTGGGGATACCCAACTTTCTTAAGGCTGACAGTATAACTTTGCTTGGGGAGAGTATGTTGACTTGCTGGCTCACTCTCTGGGGAGTTAAGATATCTTGGTTATGTTCTTCAACTGAATTTACCTTGGTACCTTGGTGGACAGAGCCATTAGATCGCTTAGACAACTCATTATTGCCCCTGTTTCTAATGTTACCTATAATTAATCCTTTGTTTCGCATGCAAATATTTATGAGTTAGCAGTTAGTGTCAAATGCATATATCACAAATTGAACCTTGGACGTTCTTCGCAAAACAAAACAGAAAAAGGAAAAACAAATGGCAATTTGTCTGAAAAGTGAATTGTATTGATTTTTGAATTGCCTGTAAATAGGCGTTTATGTACAAGAGGCTGACGTCCTAGTAAGAGAACACTGCCGAACAACAGAGTTTATACAATTTTGTGAAAAAGGGAAAACAAAACAGCTATGTGAAAAGAATAATCCCCACTGGGTTTCAACTCTGCTATCGCCTTTATATCTTCGAGCATCTCATCACTTTGCTACTCAGTTGAAGATGAAGTTGATTGATCGATGTCGTTTGAACTTGATAGCTGATACCGGATTCTGGATACAAAGCGATCCAATGAGACATAGTATTACGCTTTAATCCATAACTTTTGCCTGGACCGCCCTTTCGGGTTTTCAGTCCACCGGGATACCCATTTTTGCCCAAGCCGCCTTTTCAGGTTTTCGACTTGCCGGGTGTACAGATTTTTTTCATTTCATCCCTCATTTTGCCCGAACCCTTTTGGTTCGCCGGGAAGCCCTAATTTTTGCCTAGGTATGTCAACCTAGCGGGTCTTTTATCATGCGTAGTATCTTTTTACTATGTCTGCATTGGCGGGGTGAGGAAGGTCGTCACCATCCATAGTGGTTAGAATCATGGCTCCTCCTGAGAATACATGTTTAACCACAAATGGCCCTTCGTACGTGGGGGTCCATTTTCCCCTAGGATCACTTTGAGGAAGAATGATGCGCTTGATTACCAGGTCCCCAACTTGATACCCTTGTGGTCTGACTTTCTTGTTAAATGCCCTGATCATCCGTTTTTGATACGTTTGACCATGACAAATAGCGGCGAGTCTCTTTTTGTCAATTAGTTTTATTTGATCAAGTCGGGTCTGGATCCAGTCATCTTCGCTCAGACCTGCATCCTTCATTATCCAGAGAGAGGGTATCTAGACTTCAATCGGCAAGACTGCCTCCATGCCATAGACCAAGGAAAAGGGTGTTGCCCCGGTTGACGTTCTTGCTGAGGTACGGTACCCATGAAGAGCGAACGGTAACATCTCATGCCAATCTTTGTAGGTCACTGTCATCTTCTGCACAATCTTCTTGATATTCTTATTAGCTGCTTCTACAACCCCATTCATCTTCGGTCGGTAAGGAGAAGAGTTGTGGTGCTGTATCTTGAATTGCTCGCAGAGATCAGTGATCATCTTGTTATTGAGATTGGTACCATTGTCCGTAATGATCCTTTCCAGGACGCCGTATCGACAGATTAGGTTATGCCGAATGAACCGTTCACGACGTTCTTGGTTACTGTGGCGTAGGAAGCTGCTTCAACCCACTTCTTAAAGTAATCGATTGCTACCAGGATGTAGTGATGCCCGTTGGATGACGTAGGTTTAATCTCGCCGATCATATTTATACCCCACATTGCAAAAGGCCAAGGTGCTGTCAAGACATTCAGAGGAACTGGAGGAACGTGCACCTTATCTACGTATATCTGACACTTATGACATGTCCGAGAATGTTGGTAGCAATCAGCTTCCATTGTGGACCAGAAATATCCTTCCCGAAGGATCTTCTTTGCCATGGTGTGTCCACTGGAATGTGTTCCGAAGGTACCCTCATGTAATTCTGCCATGATCCTTTCTGCTTCAGTCTTATCCACACAACGCAGTAAGGTTGAATCATGGTTTCGCTTGTACAAAATGTCGTTGCTAAGGAAGAACTTTGCCGCGAACCTTCTTAGAAACTTCTTGTCATTGACATATGCACCTTCAGGATATTCTTGAGCTTCCAAGTACCTCTTCACCTCATGATACCAGGGTTTCTCAGTTACTGTCTCAGCCTCAAGATCACAACAGTATGCAGGTTCGTCCAGTTTCCAGATAATGATCCGGGGAGCCTCATTGTCCCACTTGACTTTGAACATAGAAGACATTGTAGCTAACGCGTCCGCCAACTGATTCTCCTCTCTTGGGAAGTGTTCAAAAGTTATCTCTGTGAAATGGGGGATCAATGTCAACACACATTCTTGGGCTTTCCAAAGGGTGGCGACCGCCACAGCCTCATGGTGATCACCATGCTCACTAAGTGGGCATGACTTGGTCTGCCATGAGAACATGGGTGAACCACCATGGCTACCCTAGGATGGTCGCCATGGTGGTGGCCACGCTTCTAACTTCACTTCTTTTGTCTGTTTCCTTGTCTGTTTCACTTCATTTCCTCGCTTAAGGTTTGTTTCAGACCTAATACCTGAAATGCAATCAAAACACACATAAAAGGGAAAATAAAAAGTTAAACATACTAAAATCATGAACAATTAAATCAAATAAACAATGATTTCTCATGTCATCAAACTCTCCCGCACTTGAACCTTTGCTTGTCCTCAAGCAAAAACCTATATATACAAAGAAAAAAATAGTGACGCTAATAATAATTATTATAGGCTATGGACTTTGCTTCATACATGGTTACATCGATATGTACTAGCTCAAAAAGCTAAGGATATTGTAGTAACACACTACGTATTTCAGCGGTCATAAGTCTCTATCTTATACAAACCAATCTGTATCACATTATTACACTTGGACCCAACTTACTCATCTCTGTTTCACTTCTTTTCATTCAGGCGCAATCACATTAAGCCTGTTATTCGTACACATTTATATCAAGGCGATCGATTAGTGACTCTAATCCTTTTCAACTTGGGGTTCTGGTACCTTTTAAGCGGCATACCCCTTTATTTACCCGATTTCAATTGCAGGGAATCAGACTGTAATCTGCCCTACCAAGTTCAGTACCAGAAACTCCTAAACCAACTAAAACCAGATTTATTTTTGCAAGTTCTACAACTTTTTGGATTAAGCGATCGGGTGAGAGTCACCTAACTTAAAATATGCATTCCTTATTTTATGCTTTATTATTTAAACATCAGGGTTATTCACTTATATTCATCGACTTCCCTGCATAAAACATGCCTAGGATGGTGCTGACTACTAAAATAAACTACTAAAAGACAAATCCAAAGATGAGAATTCAAGGTTACCGTGTGTTGTACCCCAAAATTTGCCCTCCTATTTTTCCACAAGAAATCACAGCTTCGGGTTTGCCCTGACTTTTCAGAATGGCATAAGAATCAGTCAAACAGACTTTTTCTTATCAGTCTATCCAATTTAGGGTTTTTCATTAATTTTAAAGCAATTCAAGCAGATTGCTAAGGTTTTGTTTGAGTTTGGCTTAGGTTTGATCAGACAAGCGCTTCTCTGACATTTAATCAAGAACTAAGGTTTGTGCGCACAGAAAGAATTAATTCTACAGTGCTTTTCAATTTACTCTGGAATATGGGTTGAGGTTTCTGATTGGGAGTTTGCAGTGTTTGATTGAATCAGTAAATCAAAAAGGCATGTGGACGTTTTGTTTAATTAACTGTGCATTGCTTTGGATATTTGAAACGCCGAGTTTATTATTGATTGATGCTAAGACCATAGTGTTTATTAATTGTTTATTTATTCTAAGTTAGAATAATTGGGATTTATTTCCATTTTATTATAATTGAAGAATTATAAATAATTAAATAAACATTTGAAGAAGAATTAAAAAGGAATATCAATAAAAAGACTTTTATTTATTTTTAATTATTTGTACAATTGTTATTTAAATACAGTAATTATTTACAAGTATTTACAATAATAATGTTACAAATGATTAAAATAAAATAAATTTGCATCCTAAAAATTCCTAAGTCTTCATCTTCTATTCTGATGCTCCTTTGGCTCAATTGACTTTTATCTGCAAAAACAAGAAAATAAGAAAAGTCAAATGCAGATAAATAAAATTAAAGGCAGACAGTTAATTCAGAAATCATCATTAAAAGTAATTGGCCGGAATCAGTTTGCCCTCTCTGCAAATCACGAGATTACTCTCGGTTCACAAAGAGGGATAGAAAAATGTCTTGCAAAAATGTGAAGTGCACAAAAGCAAACATACTGCATTGTCAAGCAAAGCATTTCAAAATTCAAACCAAAGTCCAAACTGAACTGCCTAACCAAATCAAAAAGGCAAACTGAATCACAATTTCAAACTAAGCTAAAAGCTGTCAAAAACTGTCCAAAGATATAGAAGGATATCAAGATATCAACAAGTACAAAAAGCTGTCAACAATGTGCAGGAAATATGGAAAGTATGCAGAGAAAGAGACCAATGCAAGCAAGGTTCAAATCATCATTTTCCTAGGCCAGTTGCTTTTTCAGCATAGTACAGTTCTAAGCAATATTAAATGCTTAAATCTGTGGAGAGAGAGAAAGAAGAGAAAAAGAGAAAAGGCTTACAGCAGGCTTAGGCTTGAAGAAAAAGATATAAAACAAGCATACCACAACACAGTACAGGGGGGGCAGAATAACACAAAGCAAAAATACCACAAATTGTTAGAGAACCACAAACAGGCTGCCTCCACAAGCGTCAAACTTAAGCCTTAAACCTTTTCAAAAACCAGAGTTGCCTCCAGCCTGCAAAAGTCCCAAACAGCAAGCCTAACCTGCATCAAAGCAAGCTAAACCAGAAGCACACAGACATCAACCTGAAACCAGGAGCCAAACCTCAAAGCTTCAAGCCTATAACCTGTGTTCAAGCTTACAAACAAGCTTAAAGAACAAATGTACAAACAGCAAGCCAAAGCCTAGCCTGCACAAACAAAAGCCTAAAACCATACAAGCCTGAACCACTATAAGCTTCAAACAAAAACTGTATCAAGACAACCATCATCCTGCATAAACATAAGCCTGTAACCATTCAAAGCCATACAAGCCTAACAACCTCCAAACATCCACCTGCATAAGCCCTTACCCAAACAAGGTTCTCAGAACCAAAAGAGCTCATTATTGAAAACATACAGAGGCAAGCAACTCAAATCAAACACTGAAGCAATTTCCAACCAAAGCCCTCAGAACTGTGTTCATCACTGGGCCAAAATCATCAAGAACATCATCAGAGGCAAACAGAAGAGAAAAAAGGCCAGCATACATAAGCGAAGCAAGTCATCAGAGGAAAAGAAGCAAATAAGCAGAAGAGGCATTTAAAGCTAAGGGTTTTCAGCATGCATCATTAAACCATTAAAAGGCAAAGGTAAAGATACCAGGAAAAGCAAAGCTCATAGCATCACTGATTCTTCGCCTCCGGCCGTCCTAGGGCGCCCCCGATCCACCTCTCCTCCGTCTCCAAACTCCGAAGGTAGTATCTCTAATCTTTTTCTTTTCACGTACCTCGAATAGAACACAAATAACAATATAAACAGCAGACCACGAAAGTAATACATGCGAAGCATAAAACCATAATAAGACAGGAATCACTATCTTGTTTAACTAATTCCTGGGTGATCCATGGAGGGAAGAGGAGGCGGATGATGGTGCCTGGTTGGCCTTAGGCGAAGAGGAAGCTTATTCAGAATCCATGGCTTGAGAAGATGAAGGAGAACGAAGACGAAGATGCACGGCGCCGTAACCCTATTTCCCAAATTGACACAATAACTTAAAACCCTAAAACAAATCTTGTGAAATGTCTTGGGCCTTGTCCCATTCGTTTGCTTAAACCCATCAAAACCTGGCCTACACCCCCCATATCTTCTTCTGATCATTTGTTGTTTGGGCCAGAGCAAACCCCATTAAGCCCATTCTCTCCTTTTTGTTTTTGTTTTGAACATAAATATCCCTTTATTTCCTTTTCATAAACTAATTCCTCTTTTTATTATCAATTTACCATTTTTATATATAATCTAAATTAATATTTTTCTTTGATAAATAAAAATAACACATTTTCATACAAATTTTCTTAATTGTTTCTTTTTTTTTTATTACATTTCAAAGAAAAGATATGAATATTAATTTTCTTAAAGTTGAACAATTTATTTTCTTTTCTTTAGTTAAAATCTTTGTACATAAAAAATACTAACATGAAACATTAATGCATAATACATAAAATATTTTCTTTTTCTTAAACTTAAAACATTTTCTTTTCTTTTATTAAATCTTTTGTTTGTACATATTAACAAAAAATACAAAAAGAATAAATACATGCTGAATAAATACATTTTTCTCACTTGTAAATAAATCACCTACACTTACACAAATACATTGACACATTTACATTGCTTTATTCCTATACATTGATACATATTACATTTGCGATTGATTCGATTTGGTTGTAAATTTATTTGGACACTACTCTCCTAATAAGTCTAATCCCCATTTGTAAATATTTGTACCCCCATTCCCGGATACTTATTTGTAATAGCGTAGACTTTAAATTCCCGCAATTTATCGCTTTCAAATATACCATGTTTAGACCTAGGGTTTGTATGTAAATAAAATCAACCGCTAGATGACCTAAACACAAAGATAAATGCATGACAATCAATACACATTCACACCTGCACCCCCTAGGGTAATCTCGCTTGTTGCCTTCCAAAATAGGCCATGCTTGCACGTTGAGTTTCTTTGGCAAAACAATTCAAATGATCATAGTCCCTCGATGACGCTTTCGAAAGTTGCCTAATCAAAATGATCATAGTCCCTTCAAGCAAATTTCCAAAGACACTTGGCACCATTGCATTCATGGTTCATACGATGACCCGCGCCTGTCCCGTTAAACATCCTAACACAAGATTGTCCACCAAATACAATGGTGGAACAAAACTGTTAAAAGGGTTAAAACATGAGAAAAACCTTTGAGTAAATTTAGGGGTAGACAACTCTTAGTTACTTGATCAAACTTGCAAAACACACTTGCCTACTTTTCAAAACCCACTCCACAACACTTTCCAAAACAAACTTTCAAAAACATTTGAAACATCTTTTCGAAAAGATACACACCTTTGTAAAACATTCGAGTAAAGAATTGTTAGAACGGTTGCCTAGACAAGGCCTCTTTTTCAAAACATTTTCAAAACACACACACACACACAACCATTTCAAGCAATTGAAAATTTAGGCAAGTGATCTAAAACAAGTAACTAAGAGCCCATGGATAACCATGGATGAAAAGGGTGCTAATACCTTCCCTTTTCATAATCTACCCCCCGAACCCACGAAACATCTCAAAAGGTTTTTCCTGTGCTTTTTAACCTTTCCTTAGGATAAAATAAAAAGTCGGTGGCGACTCTTGCTAAACCGAACAAGTGCGAATACAAACGCAAAACCTCAAGTCAGTTCTCCCACCGTATCACAGAACTGGCGACTCTGCTGGGGAGTAATTCAAAAGTGGGGTTACCTTAGGGTTTAGATCACCTTTACATTCTTGCTTTGATTGCTTTGATTGCTTTACTTTTTGGGTCCTTGTTTGGGTTTGTTGTAAATCCTACACCCGGATTTGGGGCACCTTTTTAGGTAAATAGCAATAAAACTGTGAGAGAACTGTGCGGGGTATACCGACACGATTGAAGCAGTAAGCTATGTTAGTGTGACATATTTGTGAGTACCGGTAACCCTTGAGTTCAATCAAGGAGAGTACGGGGCCGCTGAGTGATGTCGTGAAGCACTAACGATCTCTTAGAACCTTAATTGACCATCCTAGCCTTTTTAGGGGTAGTGAGATGACCGACTTTGGTGCAGTCCGAAGTTGG
Source organism: Vicia faba (assembly GCA_948472305.1). Classification (NCBI taxonomy): domain Eukaryota; kingdom Viridiplantae; phylum Streptophyta; class Magnoliopsida; order Fabales; family Fabaceae; genus Vicia; species Vicia faba. Next base: position 1,111,071,773 of record OX451740.1, read on the forward strand.
TAGATACTCGATACTACACTCATTGAGGGTTGTTTTCTTGGAATATTTTGGTCGCCAGTTAAGTGGCTAAACCAAAACAATGAACACAGAAAACAATCCAATGATATTGAGCTCCTTAGAACCCGGTTTCTATTATAGGATAGGATGAGCCAACTAACTTCAAGAGGGTACTTACCTACAAACCCCATGCAAGCCTAAACCTAAGGACTTGTTTTCTTTGTGTGAATATGATTACCTGTATATACACTCACTTGCTTTTGCATACATGTACATAACATCATGACATCATACCATAGCATTTCAAGGATCTCGAGGGTTCTTTTGATGCAGGGTTACGTTGAACCAGACGTCTACCAAAGGGCCAGAGGTTTCTCCTCTAAACAAATGCCATCAAAGATCAAGTGCAACAACTTGAATCAGGGGCTATGACCCACTTGACATGGTGAGCTTGATTCTCGTGGAAAGACATCCACCGATGCAAAGTTCTCCAATCAAAGATCAAGTGCAACAACTTGAATCAGGGGCTATGACCCACTTGACATGGTGAGCTTGATTCTCGTGGAAAGACATCCACCGGTGCAAAGTTCTCCAATCAAAGATCGAAGTTCAACCTCTAACATTCTCTTGTGTTTACCCCAAGAGATCCTTGAGAGCATACATCCACATATCATGCATTGCATCATGACAGTTTTTTCCTTTTTCAGGTTTCCTTACTCTCCTACTGTTTATTTCAGTAGAGATGGCTCTAGAAAGGACTGTCAAGGATATCCAGGACCAGACTGCTCAACTGCAGGAGATGTTCTTGAACCTGTCTCTGGGGCAAGAAGAAGTGAAGTCTCTCCTCACAAAGGGCTTGGTCCAGGAGACTTTAAACAATGCCAGGAGTGATCAGCTGGGGGAACTGCAGTTTGATTTGGCAACATTGAGGATCCAAGTGATGGGACAGCTGGTGGGCCAGATGGCTCTCATCCAGGACTTGTCTCAAAGACAAGAGGAACTCAGAGTTCTCGTCAACCAACTGCTTTGGAACAACCAACTGGGGCAAACATCTGAGGTTAAAGAGCAAGTCACCACTCAACCCCCCTCCAGACAAGAAGACAAGGGGAAGGCTCCTCTACTTGCTTCAGGGTCACAAGCCCACCAACAACCTCGTCAGCATCAACGGGGTAATCGGCGTAAGCAAAATACGTCAGGAAGACAGTTCACTGAGACTGACATACCGTCATCTCTAATACTGGAGCGCTTGTTGGAGGTCAATTTGACTACTTTGAGGGATCCTATCCGGAAGCCCAATACCTCCGCTCCTAACTATCATCCCGATGCATTTTGTGTATACCACTCCTATAGCCCGGGACATGACACCGATGATTGTTGGGCCTTGAAGAACAAGATTCAAGATCTGATTGACATTGGGGTGTTAAGGTTCAAGCCAGACGGCGAGATGAAAATCTTCCGTTGAGGAGTTCTCCACCTGAAGTGACAAGGCTCAAACTGAGAGGCTTTTGCTTCATTTGAATTTTCAAAGTTGTAATTTCTTTTGTTATTCAAACAATTATCTGTTGATGTCAAACTCTATTTCATTAGTGCATTGCATATGTTTGTCTTGAATTCATCCATTCGTTTTCACTACTCTTATGCTTTCTTTATGATATTTAACTCTTGATAAAAAGCTACGAGCCTTTAGAGGGAGGATGATGAAACAATACCATAATCTCTACAGTATGCTTTTGAACAGACCGTGCTGATGATGTACAGGCATTTCTTTCAATTCCCAAACACTGGAGTTATAAGGAAGATAATCCCTAGTCAACCCCTTCGAGCCAAAGAAGTAGGAGTTTTTTGTTCTAAACAAATTGAAACCTTTGATATAAACCTGGGGCAGGGTAGTCTCTCAGTTAATTTAAAAATGTGCACATTGAAGTCGCAAACTCTCGGTTCGTAATACAACGAACGACATCAAAAAGAGAAAAGCATTCCTTTGGAATCAAAAGATGGTGATGGTTCCCTACCACATAGGCAGTCAATCTCTCAAAAGAGAAAAGCCCACCAAGCCAAAACCTATGAAGGAGGCTTAAGAAAGCTGGGGCATCCCGCTGACTGTAATCTCGAAAACAGAAACAGTCAGGCAAAAGTTAGGGATAACAAATCAAAATCAAAAGAACGAGGTCATTACAAATCCTCAACAACATGAAAAATGTTGAAAAAGAAAAAGGAGATGATGATTGTCTCCCAAATTCAATTGGTGAACCATCACCCCAAAGTCGTTCCAAACTCGAACAGAGTTCGACGCATAATTAACTGAGCTTAGGATTGAAGAACATCACGAAGAGCGGATGGGGACAAATATACTTTGAGCCTTTATCCTTTGTTTCTTAAACCATGAACCAAGCCACGTTACAACCCTTCAAAAGTCCTAATTGAAGCATGGGTTAGTTCGAAAGCATACTGTTTAAAAGGTATCCTGACTCCTGTAAGGCTTTGCTCTAAAATCTTGTGTTGATTTGTCTTATAAAAAGTTTTCTGCTAAAAAACGCATTTTTCAAAACTTCGAGACAAACATAAACTTTGCATTGTTTGAATATCACTGTTTGCATTTGACTATTTGTTTGACAGCGAAGAAATTCATACAGCGAATGTTCGGAGGAACGAAAACTCTCTCAGTGAACAAAATCACTTCAAAAAGGATGACACTTCCATTAACAAATCTCCTATCAACAAGGGGGCTTGACATGTCACCATCCAGCACGCCCGGGGAAGTCCTGTCAAGGTTTCAATAGATCTTTCAAAGTTCAGTTAACCTGGGGCAGTCCAGTCAAGATTTCAACAAAATCTCTCAATTGCAGATTAACCTGGGGTAAGTCTCCGTCACCATCACTTGGGGCATTCGAATGTCAATCTCAAGGGTTACGAATAGACCAAGTTTCCTGGAAATATCACAAGCATCTGATACTGGGGGCAGTGATGAAACCTCTCTAGCAGACCTGCAGTCATGGGTTTATTTCCCCAACATTTGTCAAGGATTTATTCTCCAAAACAAATTACCTTTCAACGACATTCTTAACATATGCAGATTGATCGACAGATAAGATTCCTTCATCTTTTGGAGTAGTAATAAAGGTTCCTTCATATTTTGAAGTAGTAATCATCAAGGTTCCTTCATCTTGAAGTAGTAATCATCAAGGTTCCTTCATCTTGAAGTAGTAATCATCAAGGTTCCTTCATCTTGAAGTAGTAATCAAGGTTCCTTCATCTTGAAGTAGTAATCATCAAGGTTCCTTCATCTTGAAGTAGTAATCATCAAGGTTCCTTCATCTTGAAGTAGTAATCATCAAGGTTCCTTCATCTTGAAGTAGTAATCATCAAGGTTCCTTCATCTTGAAGTAGTAATCATCAAGGTTCCTTCATCTTGAAGTAGTAATCATCAAGGTTCCTTCATCTTGAAGTAGTAATCAAGGTTCCTTCATCTTTTGAAGTAGTAATCGTCAAGGTTCCTTCATCTTTTGAAGTAGTAATCGTCAAGGTTCCTTCATCTTTTGAAGTAGTAATCAAGGTTCCTTCATCTTTTGAAGTAGTAATCAAGGTTCCTTCATCTTTTGGAGTAGTAATCATCAAAAAATTCCCATCATCACCTGCTGGAAATTACAACCTCCAACAAGATAACAGACAACTGAAAAATCTGTTTCTCTCAAGAATGAAGACTCTCATCCTCAAAACCTCAGAAGATTGGTATACTCCCAGTTTCTGACCGTTAACAGCATGAAGATTTCTCATCACCTCAGAAGATTGGTACACTCCCAATTTCTGACTCCCAACAGAATGAAGATTCTCATCCTCAAAGTGGCATATAACCTGGGTTCTCAATTCCCCAAACAGAGTTTAACTTCAGGATCCTCAGCAGAACAAGAGCATTCTCAAAGCTGATTTCCCCAGCCAGAGAGCCTTACAGAATCTAATTCCCCTCAGGGTCAAGTTTCAAAATCCCCAGTGGAGCCAAAACTGTCAATCCCCAGCGGAGCTAAAACTTCTAACTATCAATCCCCAAGCAGAGTGAAGACTCTCATTCTCAGTTCCTCACAGGATATTCGAATATTCTCCAGTGAAGATCTCCTCAAGACAGGAATCTCCAATAAATTGGCATACAACCCAAGCTCCTGATTCCCCAACAGTGGTCCCAGGACTTCTCATCTTCAACGATCAAAAGATTCTTGCCCTCCCCTGCAGCAGTCAAGAATTCACTTTCCCCGGCAGCAGTCAAGATTCTTTTGTCTCCAGCCATCCAGGATTCATTTATCCTCAGCAAGACAACTCATCAGCTTACATGCACATTCATCACATTCATATCATAAACATTGATATAACATACATCGCATCATGCATCATGACATTGCATACAACTAACTCTTTACCTTTTCAGGTAAGATCAGTCGACAGACAAAGATCATCATCTTCCGAGATTCTTTCTAGAAATAGTTCAGATGTGACCCAGACACGGCGACATTCTGATACTTATTCCAGATTCATCCAGATGCAGTTTTTCACGGACTCATCATCAGGAAACCCTACACCGGTTCCTCCTCCACTTCAAGACTTCTGAAAACAGTTCACGGGTTCTCCAGTAATGGATGTTAACCTATCTCTTGTTCAGATTCTTCTCAACTTTTGAAAACAGTTTACGGACGCTTCCCCATCAACGGATGCTGCTCTATTGCTTATTCAACTTCAAGACTTCTGAAAACAGTTTACAGATTCTCCAAACACGGACGTCAATCTATTGCTTATTCAGATCCCCAGTGCAGAGACGTTCCAAAACATGGATACCTTTCTAAAACTCGTCCACTCACCAATGACGTACAGTTCAACATTTCCAGATGGCATCTCTAAGCCCATCCCCCGACAAGATTTTGTCACATCCCTAGATGGCATCTTTAAGCCCATCACCAAATGGCATCTGTAAGCCCATTCCCTCTACCATCACATCACCGAGTGCAAATTTTTTGGGCACTCTAGTGTCCAATCTCCTTTTACCCTCGAGTCGCGAAAGGCAAGCTGGCCAATCTAACTCTTCAGGTTCAAGAAGATTGAACAGGGGCAACTGTTGTACCCCAAAATTTTCCCTCCTATTTTTCCACAAGAAATCACAGCTTCGGGTTTGCCCTGACTTTTCAGAATGGCGTAAGAATCAGTCAAACAGACTTTTTCTTATCAGTCTATCCAATTTAGGGTTTTTCATTGATTTTAAAGCAGTTCAAGCAGATTGCTAAGGTTTTGTTTGAGTTTTGCTCAGGTTTGATCAGACAGGCGCTTCTTTGACATTTAATCAAGAACTAGGGTTTGTGCGCGCAGAAAGAATTAATTCTAGAGTGCTTTTCAATTTACTCTGGAATATGGGTTGAGGTTTCTGATTGGGAGTTTGCAGTGTTTGATTGAATCAGTAAATCAAAAAGGCATGTGGACGTTTTGTTTGATTAACTGTGTATTGCTTTGGATATTTGAAACGCCGGGTTTATTATTGATTGATGCTAAGACCACAATGTTTATTAATTGTTTATTTATTCTAAGTTAGAATAATTGGGATTTATTTCCATTTTATTATAATTGAAGAATTATAAATAATTAAATAAACATTTGAAGAAGAATTAAAAAGGAATATCAATAAAAAGACTTTTATTTATTTTTAATTATTTGTACAATTGTTATTTAAATACAGTAATTATTTACAAGTATTTACAATAATAATGTTACAAATGATTAAAATAAAATAAATTTGCATCCTAAAAATTCCTAAGTCTTCATCTTCTATTCTGATGCTCCTTTGGCTCAATTGACTTTTATCTGCAAAAACAAGAAAAGAAGAAAAGTCAAATGCAGATAAATAAAATTAAAGGCGGACAGTTAATTCAGAAATCATCATTAAAAGTAACTGGCCAGAATCAGTTTGCCCTCTCTGCAAATCACGAGATTACTCTCGGTTCACAAAGAGGGATATAAAAATGTCTTGCAAAAATGTGAAGTGCACAAAAGCAAACATACTGCATTGTCAAGCAAAGCATTTCAAAATTCAAACCAAAGTCCAAATTGAACTGCCTAACCAAATCAAAAAGGCAAACTGAATCACAATTTCAAACTAAGCCAAAAGCTATCAAAAACTGTCCAAAGATATAGAAGGATATCAAGATATCAACAAGTACAAAAAGTTGTCAACAATGTGCAGGAAATATGGAAAGTATGCAGAGAAAGAGACTAATGCAAGCAAGGTTCAAATCATCATTTTCCTAGGCCAGTTGCTTTTTCAGCATAGTACAGTTCTAAGCAATATTAAATGCTTAAATCTGTGGAGAGAGAGAAAGAAGAGAAAAAGAGAAAAGGCTTACAGCAGGCTTAGGCTTGAAGAAAAAGATATAAAACAAGCATACCATAACACAGTACAGGGGGGGCAGAATAACACAAAGCAAAAATACCACAAATTGTTAGAGAACCACAAACAAGCTGCCTCCACAAGCTTCAAACTTAAGCCTTAAACCTTTTCAAAAACCAGAGTTTCCTCCAGCCTGCATAAGTCCCAAACAGCAAGCCTAACCTGCATCAAAGCAAGCTAAACCAGAAGTACACAGACATCAACCTGAAACCAGGAGCCAAACCTCAAAGCTTCAAGCCTATAACCTGTGTTCAAGCTTACAAACAAGCTTAAAGAACAAATGTACAAACAGCAAGCCAAAGCCTAGCCTGCACAAACAAAAGCCTAAAACCATACAAGCCTGAACCACTATAAGCTTCAAACAAAAACTGTATCAAGACAACCATCATCCTGCATAAACATAAGCCTGTAACCATTCAAAGCCATACAAGCCTAACAGCCTCCAAACATCCACCCGCATAAGCCCTTACCCAAACAAGGTTCTCAGAACCAAAAGAGCTCATTATTGAAAACATACAGAGGCAAGCAACTCAAATCAAACACTGAAGCAATTTCCAACCAAAGCCCTCAGAATTGTGTTCATCACTGGGCCAAAATCATCAAGAACATCATCAGAGGCAAACAGAAGAGAAAAAAGGCCAGCATACATAAGCAAAGCAAGTCATCAGAGGAAAAGAAGAAAATAAGCAGAAGAGGCGTTTAAAGCTAAGGGTTTTCAGCATGCATCATTAAACCATTAAAAGGCAAAGGTAAAGATACCAGGAAAAGCAAAGCTCACAGCATCACTGATTCTTCGCCTCCGGCCGTCCTAGGGCACCCCCGATCCACCTCTCCTCTGTCTTCAAACTCCGAAGGTAGTATCTCTAATCTTTTTCTTTTCACGTACCTCGAATAGAACACAAATAACAATATAAACAACAGAACACGAAAGTAATACATGCGAAGCATAAAACAATAATAAGACAAGAATCACTACCTTGTTTAACTATTGCCTGGGTGATCCATGGAGGGAAGAGGAGGCAGATGATGGCGCCTGGTTGGCCTTAGGCGAAGAGGAAGCTTATTCAGAATCCATGGCTTGAGAAGATGAAGGAGAACGAAGACGAAGATGCACGGCGCCGTAACCCTATTTCCCAAATTGACACAATAACTTAAAACCCTAAAACAAATCTTGTGAAATGTCTTGGGCCTTGTCCCATTCGTTTGCTTAAGCCCATCAAAACCTGGCCTACACCCCCCATATCTTCTTCTGATCATTTGTTGTTTGGGCCAGAGCAAACCCCATTAAGCCCATTCTCTCCTTTTTGTTTTTGTTTTGAACATAAATATCCCTTTATTTCCTTTTCATAAACTAATTCCTCTTTTTATTATCAATTTACCATTTTTATATATAATCTAAATTAATATTTTTCTTTGATAAATAAAAATAACACATTTTCATACAAATTTTCTTAATTGTTTCTTTTTTTTTATTACATTTCAAAGAAAAGATATGAATATTAATTTTCTTAAAGTTGAACAATTTATTTTCTTTTCTTTAGTTAAAATCTTTGTACATAAAAAATACTAACATGAAGCATTAATGCATAATACATAAAATATTTTCTTTTTCTTAAACTTAAAACATTTTCTTTTCTTTTATTAAATCTTTTGTTTGTACATATTAACAAAAAATACAAAAAGAATAAATACATGCTTAATAAATACATTTTTCTCACTTGTAAATAAATCACCTACACTTACACAAATACATTGACACATTTACATTGCTTTATTCCTATACATTGATACATATTACATTTGCGATTGATTCGATTTGGTTGTAAATTTATTTGGACACTACTCTCCTAATAAGTCTCATCCCCATTTATAAATATTTGTACCCCCATTCCCGGATACTTATTTGTAATAGCGTAGACTTTAAATTCCCGCAATTTATCGCTTTCAAATATACCATGTTTAGACCTAGGGTTTGTATGTAAATAAAATCAACCGCTAGATGACCTAAACACAAAGATAAATGAATGACAATCAATACACATTCACACTTGCACCCCCTAGGGTAATCCCGCTTGTTGCCTTCCAAAATAGGCCATGCTTGCACGTTGAGTTTCTTTGGCAAAACAATTCAAATGATCATAGTCTCTCGATGACGCTTTCGAAAGTTGCCTAATCAAAATGATCATAGTCCCTTCAAGAAAATTGCCAAAGACACTTGGCACCATTGCATTCATGGTCCATACGATGACCCGCGCCTGTCCCGTTAAACATCCTAACACAAGATTGTCCACCAAATACAATGGTGGAACAAAACTGTTTAAAGGGTTAAAACATGAGAAAAACCTTTGAGTAAATTTAGGGGTAGACCACTCTTAGTTACTTGATCAAACTTGCAAAACACACTTGCCTACTTTTCAAAACCCACTCCACAACACTTTCCAAAACAAACTTTCAAAAAATTTGAAACATCTTTTCGAAAAGATACACACCTTTGTAAAACATTCGAGTAAAGAATTGTTACAACGGTTGCCTAGACAAGGCCTCTTTTTCAAAACATTTTCAAAACACACACACACACACACACACACACACACACACACACACACACACACACACAACCATTTCAAGCAATTGAAAATCAAGGCAAGTGATCTAAAACAAGTAACTAAGAGCCCATGGATAACCATGGATGAAAAGGGTGCTAATACCTTCCCTTTTCATAATCTACCCCCCGAACCCACGAAACATCTCAAAAGGTTTTTCCTGTGCTTTTTAACCTTTCCTTAGGATAAAATAAAAAGTCGATGGCGACTCTTGCTAAACCGAACAAGTGCGAATACAAACGCAAAACCTCAAGTCAGTTCTTCCACCGTATGACACCGTATAATAATTATGAAAATTTATTTCTATATTCAAGAGACTTATGGTGTTAAGACGATACCGACCTTTTAGGAATTTTCCCAAGTCTTTGCAACCTATCCTCTATTTTTATCCAAATAGCCTAAAATCTCAAAGATTTGTGCACTGTTCTTTCTTTTTTTTCTTTTTCTAAAAAGTTCAAATTTTTTTGGTATGGCTCAAGAAACAGGGAAAGTGTAATAAACAGTAGAAAATACGCCTAAATAACTCAACAGTGCATGCATGGACTCAATAACAGCCTAAAAAGACAAAGATAAATAAATAAACTAGAAAACAATAAATCTAAACTAAAAGGCAAGAAAATATCCCTCCCACACTTAAACCAAACAATGTCTTCAATGTTTTGATCCAAGGTGAAAAAGGATGGAAAAACCTGGTGTGAGCTAGTGGTGTCCCCTCAGACTGTCACTTCTCCATCTTTGTGTGCGACTCATGCTCTGGGAAGGCTCTCCTAAGGTCATTTGGTCTATTTGTGCTACCAATCTGTCATTTGTTTCCATAAGAAGGTGGATATGTCCTATGATGTCTCTCTAGTGTCCCTGTAATATACCAATGTTGTTGGACATTTCTATCAGCATATTATAATGGGCATGTGTATGAGCAGCCCGTGTAGCATGGGAAGCTATTATCTACTGGTATGAACTATGTGTCTCTACATTTGACTCTAATGAAAGTCACCATCTTTTGCTGTTGTCAGTATAAAGCATCATAATCTCTACCTCGCGAGGTTCCTCCAGCATGAGGGCCAGGATGAGATGTTTATCCTAAAGAAGTGCCTACAAAATGGTGAAAAGAACATGGTGCAGTGTGTAGAGGTGAGACATGTGGTAAATCATGGTCCTGCATGTCATAGTCATCAATGATATTGTTGTACCCCAAAATTTGCCCTCGTATTTTTCCACAAGAAATCACAGCTTCAGGCTTTTCCTGATTTTTCAGACTGGCTCAAGAATCAGTCAAACAGACTTTTCTCGTCAGTCAGACAAAATTAGGGTTTTCATTGATTTTCATGGCTCTGGAACAATTCAAACAGTTTGCTTAGGGTTTGGTTGATTTTGGCTCAGCTTTGATCAGGCGAACGCTTCTTTGGCATTTGATCAGGAACTAGGGTTTTTGTGCGCGCATTATCAGAAAGAATTAATCCCACAGTGCTTTTCAAGTTATTCCGAGATATGGACTGAGGCATTTGGATTGAGTTTGCAATGTTTAACTAAATCAGTGAAAAGAGTCATTTGGATTGAGTTTGCAGTGTTTGATTGAATCATTAAGAGAAAAGACATTTGGGCAGTTGTTGTGATTGACTGTGCTTTGCTTTGGATTTTTGAAGCGCCAGGTTTATTAATTGATCGATGCTAAAACCACAATGTTTATTTAATTGTTTATTTATTCTAAGTTAAGATAATTGGAATTTATTTCCATTTATTATAATTTAAGAATTATAAATAATAAAATAAATAATTGAAAAGAAGAAAAGGAATTAACTGATAAAAATGGATTTTATTCATCTTTTAATTATTCGTTACAATTGTTGTTTGAATACAGTATTTATTTACAAAGTATTCATAATAATAAATGTTTACAAATAATTAAATTTGGAATAAAACTATCCTAATTTTTCTAAGTTTCCTAGTCTTCATCTTCTATCCAATGCTCCTTTGTCGCTCAATTATTTTTCATCTGCAAAATAAAGAAAGAAGAAAAAAGTCAAATGCAGTCAAAATAATTGAAAGGCAAACAGTTAATTTGGGCTCATCATTAAAGGCAACTGGCCGGAATCAGTTCGCCCTCTCCGCAAATCACGAGATTTCTCCCGGTTCACAGAGAGGGATGAAAAATGCTTGCAACAAAAGTATTGAAATGCACAAAAGTTTTAATTGCACAAATTCAAATTTGTCAAAGCTGCATAATTTCAAAAGTCTCAAACAGCATGAGCAAGTACAAAATCCAAAGGTAAACTGAACTAGAACTACAAAGTCCAAACTGAGTTCCAATGTCAAACTAAACCAAAAGCTGTCCAAAAGGCTATTCAGATACAAGTACAAAATGCTGTCAAAAGAAGATATGGAAAGATATCAAGAAGACATAAAGTGCAGAGAAAACATGTATTGCAAGCAAGCAAGTTTCAATATCATCATTTTTCCAGCAGTGCCTTTTCAGAACATAAGGACAAATAAGCAATATAATATGCTTAAAACTGTCAAGAGAGAGAGAGGAGAGAGAGTGAAAGAAGATGGGCTTACTGGCTTTAGGCTTGAGAAAGAAAAATATAAAAACAAACTGTAATAACACAGTGAAGGAAAGAAGGCAGAAATCACAAACCAAACATAACTCAAAACATAAAGTCCCAAGCCTGAACTATCAAAAAACAACCTGCATTAACAAACATGAAGCCAATCCCTCAAGCTTAACCATAGCCTAAAACCAGTTCACAACAACACAAATTTGTTAAGCCTGAACTGTCAAACAACCAGTAAACCTTACCTGCATTCAAGGCCAAAGCCTAAAAAACACAGAACCTGTGTTAAGCCTCAAAGCTCAACCTTTCAAGCAATGTCCAAATCTACATAAACCAAGGCCTGTAACCTCAAACTATCCAGCCTAAACACATCCACAAATTCCAGTCAAAATTCAAAGCCCTCAGAAAAGTTTCATCACTGGGCTAACAACAACATCATCAAAACATTCAAGCATATCATCAACAAATATCTCAAGGCAACTCAGAGGCAACTCAAAGTCAAAGCGATACAAACCCTCAGATTGGAACCATCATAGGCATTTTCATCAAGAGAGCATACAGAAGAAGCAAGCAAGCATAATCATATCACAACTCAGAATAAGCACTCGAGCAAAGAGAAGAAGAGAAAAAAAGGAAGTCATACTAGGTTTTCAGTTTATACATCACAAAACCTAAGAAGCCAAATACGAAATACCGGTTCTTCCAGCCAAAGGCCAGCTCCACCGCTTCCTCCGCCTTGGCCGCCTGAGCGCCTCCAGATCCTTTCCTCCTCCGTCTCCAAGAGGTAGTATAATTTTCTTCCTTTCCCTTTCATACCTCAAACATAAAATCAAAACACTTAATCAGAACCAGTAAACTAAACATGCAAGACGTATAAGATTTGAAACTCTAAATGCATTAAAGAGAAACCGTCACCTTTGCGTATCTCTATTGGAGCGGTCCATGGAGGGAGGAAAACGGATGATGGCGTGGTGGCCCTAGGCGGAGGGTCTCGATTCAGTGGCCCTTACGTTGAGGAAAATGAAGAAGGCGAACGAAGCAAAGCGACGACGGCGCCGTTATCTCACAAACCCTAAGCTTTTCTCCAAATGAACAATAATCATCAAACCCTAAGAAAAAACAAGTTGTTGTTTGCGTTGGGCCACAACCCGTTTCACTTCCTAAGCCCAAACGCGTTTTCAATTGACACCCCCCCTGGATTATGTTTCAAATTATGTTTGGGCCAGCATAACTCCAAAAGAGCCCATTCAATTCTTTTGCTAACATCTTTTCTTATCCTTTTATTATTTTTTAACTAATATATTTTACTTAGTTTTATTAAAACAATACCTTTTTATGTAACTTACTCAATATACTAGTTTTATTTTATTTTTAACCATACCTTTTTATTATATTCAAAATATATAGGCATTAGGTTTCATTAGGTTTAAATATCTTTCTTTTTGTACATAAAACAATACTAACATAAATACCCAAAAACATTAATCTTTTCTTAAAACATTTCTTTTTTTTTTTTTAGTTAAAACTTTGTACATAAAAAGATTAATTAAAATACATTAATTTGTAAATACACAAGAAGTACTTTTCTTTAATATAAGACATTAATATATAGAATTTGAATATTTTCTTTTCTTAAAATATTTTATTCTTGTACATCAATACATAATACTTTTCTTTTTCTTAAGATAAATAATTTGTACGTATTAACAAAAGATAATAATACTTGACAAATAAAATACTTTATAATACATTTAAGTTCACATTTCTCAACTTGTAAATAATCATACACTTACACATTTACAATACACACATACATTGACACATTCACATTTGCTTTATTCTTATACATTGTTGTACATTTGATTACATATTACATTTGATCGCAATTCGATTTGATTGTAATTACTTGGACACTATCCTCCTTAAGTCTCATCCCCCATTTGTATACTTGTACCCCCACTCCCGGATACTATTTGTAATAGTTTAGGACTTTAAATTCCCGCAATTTATCGCTTTTGAATTATACCATGTTTAGACCTAGGGTTTGTATGTACATAAAATCGAACGCTAGATAACCTAATACAAGACAAATACATGAAATCAATGCACAATCACACTTGCACCCCTAGGGTAATCCCACTCGTTGCCTTCCAAAATGGGCCATGCTTGCACGTCGAGTTTCTTTGGCAAAACAATTCAAATGATCATAAGTCCCTCGATGACGCTTTCAAAAGTTGCCTATCAAAATGATCATAGTCCCTTCAAGCAAATTGCCAAAGACACTTGGCACCATTGCATTCATGGTCCGTACGATGACCCGCGCATGTCCCATTAAAACATCCTAAACGCAAGATTGTCCACCAAATACAATGGTGGAACAAAATTGTTAAAAAGGGTTAAAAACATGAGAAAAACCTTTGAGTACATTAGGGGTAGACAAAACTTAGTTACTTGATCAACTTGCAAAAACACTTGCCTACTTTTCAAATCACGCTCCACAAACACTTTCAAAACAAAAACATTTGAAACATCTTTTCGAAAAGATACACACCTTCGTATATACTCAAACACGAGTCATTACAACGGTTGCCGAAACAAAGGCGTCTATTTCAAAAAAAAATTCAAAACACAAATACACACACCATTTTCAAGCAAACAAAATTCAAGGCAAGTGATCTAAAACCAAGTAACTAAGAGCCCATGGATGAAAAGGGTTCTAATACCTTCCCTTTTCATAATCTACCCCCCGAACCCATGAAACATCTCAAAAGGTTTTTCCCTGTGCTTTTTTAACCTTTCCTTTAGGATAAAATAAAAAGTCGGTGGCGACTCTTGCTAAACCGAACAAGTGCGAATACAAACGCAAAACCTCAAGTCAGTTCTCCCACCGTATCACAGAACTGGTGACTCTGCTGGGGAGAAACTTAAAAGTGGGGTTACCTTAGGGTTTAGATCACCTTTACATTCTCGCTTTGATTGCCTTGATTGCTTTACTTTTTGGTTCCTTGTTTGGGTTTGTTGTAAATCCTACACCCGGATTTGGGGCACCTTTTTAGGTTAATAGCAAAAAAACTGTGAGGGAACTGTGCAGGGTATACCGACATGGTTGAAGCAGTAAGCTATGTTAGTGTGACATATTTGTGAGTACCGGTAACCCTTGAGTTCAATCAAGGAGAGTACGGGGCCGCTGAGTGATGTCGTGAAGCACTAACGAACTCTTAGAACCTTAATTGACCATCCTAGCCTTTTTTAGGGGTAGTGAGATGACCGACTTTGGTGTAGTCCGAAGTTGGTAGATACTCGATGCTACACTCATTGAGGGTTGTTTTCTTGGAATATTTTGGTCGCCAGTTAAGTGGCTAAACCGAAACAATGAACACAGAAAATAATCCAATGATATTGAGCTCCTTAGAACCCGGTTTCTATTTTAGGACAGGATGAGCCAACTAACTTCAAGAGGGTACTTACCTACAACCCCATGCAAGCCTAAACCTAAGGACTTGTGTGTTTTGTGATTGCCTGTATATACACTCACTTGCTTTTGCATACATGTGCATAACATCATAACATCATACCATAGCATTTTCAATAAACCATTTCAAGGATCTAGAGGTTTCTTTTGATGCAGGGTTACGTTGAACCAGACATCTACCAAGGGGTAAGAGGTTTTCTCCTCTAAACAAATGCCATCAAAGGTCAAGTACAACAACTTGAATCGGAGTCTATGACCCACTTGACATGGTGAGCTTGATTCTCGTGGAAAGACATCCGCCGATACAAAGTTCTCCAATCAAAGATCAAGTACAACAACTTGAATCAGGGGCTATGACCCACTTGATATGGTGAGCTTGATTCTCGCAGAAAGACGTCCACCGGTGCAAATGTCTCCAGTCAAAGATCGAAGTTCAACCTCTAACATTCTCTTGTGTTTACCCCAAGAGATCCTTGAAAGCGTGCATCCACATATCATGCATTGCATCTTGACGACCTTTCCTTTTTCAGGTTTCCTTACTCTCCTGCTGTTTATTTCAGTAAGAGATGGCTCTAGAAAGGTCCGTCAAGGATATCCAGGACCAGACTGCTCAGCTGCAGGAGATGTTCCTGAACTTGTCTCTGGGGCAAGAAGAAATGAAAGCTCTCCTCACAAAGGGCTTGGAGAATTCAAACAATACCAGGAGTGATCAGTTGGAAGCACTGCAGTTTGATTTGGCAACATTGAGGATCCAAGTGATGGGACAGTTGATGGGCCAGATGGCTCTCATCCAAGACCTGTCTCAAAGACAAGAGGAACTCAGAGTTCTCGTCCGCCAACTGCTTCAAAACAACCAACTAGGGCAAACATCTGAGGTTGAGGAGCAAGTCACTGCTCAGCCTCCATCCACTCAAGAAGACAAAGGGAAGGCTCATTTGCTTGCTTCAGGGTCACAAGCCCAGCAACAACCTCGCCAGCGTCAACGGGGTAATCGGCGTAAACAAGAAACGTCAGGAAGACAGTTCACGGAGACTGACATACCGCCATCTCTGATTCTGGAGCGCTTGTTAGAGGTCAACCTGACTGCCTTGAGGGATCCTATCCGGAACCCAAATACCTCCACTCCTAACTATCATCCCGACGCATTTTGTGTTTACCACTCCTACAGCCCGGGGCACGACAATGACGACTGTTGGGCCTTGAAGAACAAGATTCAAGATCTGATCGACATTGGAGTGTTGAAGTTCATGCCAGACGGCGAGATGAAAATCTTCCGTTAAGGAGTTCTCCACCTGAAGTGACAAAACTCAAGCTGAAAGACTTTTGCTTCATTTTGAATTTTCAAAGTTGTAATTTCTTTTGTTTTCAAACAATTATCTGTTGATGTTGAACTCTGTTTCATTAATGCATTACATATGTTTGTCTTGAATTAATCCATTCGTTTTCACTACTCTTATGCTTTCTTTATGATATTTAACTCTGGATAAAAAGATGCAAGCCTTTAGAGGGAGGATGACGAAACAATACCATAATCTCATACAGTATGCTTTTGAACGGACCTTGCTGATGATGTATAGGCATTTCTTTCAATTCCCAAATACTGGAGTTATAAGGAAGATAATCCCTAGTCAACCCCTTCGAGCAAGAGAAGTAGGAGTTTTCTGTTCTAAACAAATCAAAATCTTTGATATAAACCTGGGGTAGGGTAGTGTTGTACCCCAAAATTTGCCCTCCCATATTCTTCAAGATTTGCATAGAGCATGCTTCAAAATCTCCCAAGGGTTGCACAGTTCAAGGGCCTCCTAACAGTCAAAATTAGGGTCTTGGTTCTGGCAAAGAAGTTGAAGTTTCCAAGGGTCCAAACAAGTCCCACATGCCTATAAACATTGTCAAGCATCCTTATGCCAAGTTTCAAGACTCACAACACAAAATTGCACAGTCAAAAACCCTAATTGCTCAACAGTCAACTGCAGGGGCAAAATGGTCATTTGACAGTCAAAAGTCAAAATTTTTGGTCAACATCTTATTTTGAAGCCACAAACATCATTTGATCAATTCTTGATCATGATTCTCAAAGTATGGCTCAAAAAGTCTCAAGATGCAAAAGTTTCTATATTTGGACAGCTGAAAAAGTCAACTGCAAATTGACCAGAGCATAACTTCCACATGGTTTATCAGAAAAATTCCATCCAAAGCTCATTTTGAAGAGAATGACATTTACTAAAACTCCTCTTCACACTTCAAGTCCAAGAAATGCTCTCACAAAAAGTTATTAATCTCAACATTATAGGTCATTTTCAAAAGTCAACAAAAAGGCACTTTAAGTCAAAGACCATAACTTGAGATTGGTAAATCAAAATGACATGGGACCAAAGACATTGGTTAGCGGACTTCAATACCTTTCCAAAATGTCCAAGAACATGATCAAAGCTTAAATATTGAGCAAGATATGCCTTGTGGAAGTTGGGAAATTTTTGGGAATTTTGAAAAGTCAACTTTGCTTCAAATGCCTCAAAATTGCTAATGGGCCACAATTTCTTCCAAGAATCATCACCCAAAAGCTATGCACGACCCATTGATCCAAAGGGGAGTTATTTTCTTATTTTTAATTAATTAATTGAGTTTATTATCCTATTAATTCATTTAATTAAAATTAAATATAAGAAAAATACTAAAATGTGTTTTCCAAATCTTTTTGTGCAGCATATTCTCTCATTAAGGCCTAGGGATTTTGTGTACCACATCAAGAGGCAAGATCTTCCAAAATAGGCATGTTTTTCATGACAAAAAGATTGAAAAAAGATGCTTGAAAAATCAAATATTGAAACATTGATTCAATGGATTTTGGGCTTTGTTTTCTAACCTAAATCATTCCTCATACATATACAAACAAACCCTAATGCTCAAACAACAAGAATGCCGCGCTGAAACCTCAAGAACACATTTGCATTTTTTCAAAAAAAATATCAAAACTGTTTTCATAGTTCCAGTGTGATTCAAAGCCTACAATCCATTCCAAAGGCTTGCTGGGACTTTCTTGAACGTGCCTCAATCCTTTTCCAGTCCCCACGCACAAAGAAGTGGTAGAATAAAGTCAAACTTTCTCAAACTTTTTTCATAATCGTGCTTCAATATACATGCATTTTTCATACGTTTTGAATATGGATTTACACTAATATAAAATCTCTGAAGCTATTGATGTATTTTAATTGAGTTAATATTGTCTGTATGAGAAGTTGCCATGGACGCAGGTTAGGGTTTCAGAAGCTTCCATTTGGTGCTTTGCATATATGAAAAAGTTGAACAATCAAACCAAGACCATTGGAATCAGGACCTTCAAACAAGTAGAAACCAATCATCGCGCCCTTTTTCTTTTTCACTATAACCTAATCGCTATTTTTCCTGGTCTTGTTTAGTGGGGGTTTAAAACCTCCGCTATTTGCTTTTATTTGCAGGTACAAAACGGAGAAGAAGCATGCGTGGCTTGACGTTACTGGACCATTCAAAATTGGCGCGCGATTTTGTTATTCAGATTACTAACTTTTGTTCTTTTTATTATGATCACGTTCCACTAATATGACAAAGAAACACACTGGCTGGGTTGGTGAATGACGTGTCCTTCAAGCATTGGGACCTGGGTTCGATTCCCAGGTCCCCCCCAAACGTTCAATGTTTTTTGCCCTAATATTTTCAGGTACAACGCCTCTCCCAGGGTCCATCATACACCCAACACCTTGGCACGCCACATGTCACCAGGGGTCAATCCAAAGGCTATCACGTGAATTCCACCATATGCATTAGTCAGGTGTTCCTCACACGCGCTAGAAAAGTCAATAAGGCCTGACTCTAGTGGGCCAAAATTCCTCAAATCACACCTCCAAAAGGGCCTGATACCCCTCCTATGGTTTGCATTATTTTGATTTTTATTTTCTATTTGATTTCTTTTAATTCTTTTTAATGCTTAATTATTTCTTTTTATTAAATTAATTTTCATAATACAAAAATACAAAAAAATCAGAAATCATTAAAAATAAAATATGTTTATTATTTCTAATATTTAATTCACTAATATTTTATTTTGTAAATAAATTCTAATAACCAAATTAGTTTAATTTTAGGTTTAATTTTAATGTTTTTTTTCTTAAATAAATAAAATACATAAAAATTAGGTTTAGCATTTTCATTCTTTTTTTCTCAATAAATAATTTTTATCCTTATCATTATTATTGTTAATTAATTTTGTAAATAAATATGCCATTTAATTAATTAGGGTTAAATTAGGTTAAAACTTAAACAATTTTTAATAATTAAAAACAAATTTAGAATTAGGGTTTTATTTAATTTTTAATTTCAATTAATCTTCTTTTTTTCCATAAAATACCAAAAAAACATAAAAATAACTTCCTTTTCTCATTAAATCATTAATTAACCTTTAATTTCAATTCAATTCCTTAAAGGGTCCAACGCCCTCGCACTCGATTCTAATTTCTTTTCGCACGTTTACTTTTATTTTTCTTTTTTTATGTAATTGCCCCAAGGCCTTGTAATAGATAATTAGGACATTTACTTTCCGCATTTTATTTATTCAAATCGGGTCTTTGTTTAATTTGGCGATGTAGACCCGCGCCTTGTAATAGCGTAGGACCTTTATTTTTCCGCATTTTAAATTCCGCACTTTTAAACTGTTAATCACATGAAAGAATGTATGCTCAAATAAAATCAAAGCGTAGAACACTCAATGCCTGATCAAGATAAACTATAACAGAAAATGACACACAATTCACACACCACTCCTAGGGTACGCCTCATTGTTGCCTTGCCCCTCGAAATGTGGTCGTCGAGTATAGGACGTTTTAGTAAGTCCTCATGTCCATGAACATGGCATGGGGGTAGCTTCTAAGGTGTCCTACTGTTGCTCTGGTGACCACACTATCCCTAACCCTCGAATTGACCCGAACACCTCCAACGGTGGTGCTACCTACCTCTCAATGGTGGGATGGCACTACCTCAAGGACATTTATACAGACTAATTCCTTAGGGTAGGTAGATGACTCATAGATACTTGCTCTATTCAAAAACAAATAAAAAACTTCTTTTCACACTGACACTTTGCAAAAAGCTTTCAAAAACAACTTTTCAAACACTCTTGAGGACTGATACAAGAGTCGAACTGAAATTTTAAACGAAACTTTTTCAAACCCACTCACCTTGAAAAGAAAACAAACACTTTTGAAAACACAAATGAGCAAGTATCTAAGAGCCCATGGATAACAATGGATAGAAAGGGTGCTAACACCTTCCCTTTCTATAAATCTACCTCCCGAACCGAGAACTAATCTCATAAGGAATTTTTCTGTGCTTTTGTCCTTTCCATGTTGGAGAAAATAAAAGACGGTGGCGACTCTTGCTTCCACGACATTTCGCGAACCAGCGTTAAATAGTTAGTTCCAGATCCACCGATCATAGAACTGGCGACTCTGCTGGGGACATTCTTAAAGTGAGGTGTACCTTAGGATAGTTCATAACTGTGTTTTCAATTGTTTGGACTTGTTTGCTTTAAATTGTGGGTTGCATCGGAGTTACATAGATCCTAACCCGGATCTGGGGATACCCTGTTTAGGTAGCATAAGCTGTGAGGGACCTGTCCGGCGTAGACCGACATGGGTGAAGCAGTGGCTACGTTGGTGTGGCACCTTGGTCTGTACCGATATCCCTTATGTTGCAACGAGGAGAATATGGGTCTTCTGAGGAGTCATTAAGCACCAACAGACCTTAGAACCTTAAATGACACAACTTGGCCAATAGAACAGTAGCAGTATGCTACGCCCATTGAGGCTAAACTCTCGTGATGGTTCTGGCCGCAAGAAAAGATTGCGATGCTGGAGTTATGACCAATTGAGGGTAGTCAGTGATATTGGGATCCTCTAAGAACCCGGTTACTTTTGATAGGACAGGTATGAACCAACAAACTGAAAGAGGGTAATACCTAGACCTCATGCTGGCCTAAACTTTAAGGGCTTGTCTTGTGTGACTTGTGTGCCTTATCATGTTTGCCTTTGTAAATATTTGTGGTGTGCTTTATCATAACATCATAACATCATGAGCATTGCATGCATCCTGCATAAGGACTGACCATTTCAAAGACAAGAGGGTTTCACCTTTGCTCTGTTTTGTAGGACATCATGATGCCTATGCGAAGGAATACTATCCGGTTCAACTTTGTTCACCCACCTGAGTTACTTGAAGAATTGGTTAGCAGAATTCCAAACACCACTTCCTTCATCCAGAGGCATGGTTCTCTTCTCAGTTTAGTCACTGCAAAGCGGGATCAACAGTTGATGAGTGTCCTGACCCAGTTCTATGACCCTCTGTACCAGTGCTTCACCTTTCAAGACTTCCAGCTGGTCCCTACCCTGGAAGAGTTCTCTGATTTGCTGGGTATCCTTATCTTGGATCAGACTCCTTACACTGGTTGGGAAAAGACCCTCAGGCTTGAGGAGGTTGCTGCAGCTCTTCCCTTGACCCATCAAGAAGTAATGGACAACTGGGTGACTAGAAGCGGAGTTAAGGGTTTCTTGGCCAAGTTTCTGATTGGTAAAGCTAACAGTTTCTGGAATGACTTGGACTTTAGGGCATATGAAGACATCATGGCTCTCTTAATCTATGGTCTAGTCTTGTTCCTTAATCCTGATAACTTCATTAACGTCACTGCCATAAGGATCTTCATGTCTCAGAATCCTGTGCCCACTCTCTTGGGTGACATCCTGCAACAACTTTATGCTCGTACTGCCCGAAGACGAGGAACTCTGTGGTGTTGTATCCCTTTGTTGGTGAGGTGGTTTATTTTGCACCTCCCTAAGTCCGTGCTGAAGAACCAAGAAGGAAGAGGTTGGGCTCATAGGTTAATGTCTCTCACTGATAAGGACATCATTTGGACTTTCAGAGGTTTGGATGAGATAGCTGTTATTGATCGTTGCGGAGAATACCCTAATGTTCCTTTGATTGGTACTCAAGGAGGAATCTCTTACAATCCATGTCTAGCGCTCCGTCAGTTTGGAAGGGCCAGAAGAGCAGGGCCTCATGAGATGTTGGTGCCTCACGTCAGTTTTGAGTTTCAGGTGGATAGCGACGAGCTGCGTCGTAGGTTCATCAAGGCTTGGGACAGAGTTCATAAAGCTGACCCACAAGAGTTGGGGCCAAAGACTTCTCTACCTATGGAAGCCTACTACAAATGGGTTCGCATCCGTGCTCAGAAGTTAGGTATGCCATACGAAGCTGTCAGACCAGTCATTCTTGAGTATCCTGACAAAGATGAGGCTCCTCCAACTGTCCTCCCTCCTCAGATACCAACTGATTATGAGACATTAAAGAGGTCTTGGTCGCAACTGTGAGAAGAACGGGATTCTTATCGGGAAAAGTTCAACGAGCAGGAATTGAAGATCCAGAAGCTGACAAAGCAGTTGGAGAATGAGCGAGCTCTGAATGACTACATCCGTACTGAGAAGAGGAGACCCTGGGATCAATGATGAGCTTTGGATGTTCTTTTACAGTTTTATTTCCCTTTTCAGTATTTCCATTTTTATGTAACGCCTAAGGGCAATCTATTGAACAATTTAAGTTTCAAAGTTGAATCTAATGAAGTGTGTTCCTTTTTGTTTACAAAGTTGATTCCCGATTGTCTTTGAAAACATAAATCATACGCATTCTGTGATCGGTGGATCTGGAACTGACTGTTTTAAAGCTGGTTCGCGAAATGTCGCGGTAAGCAAGAGTCGCCACCGTCTTTTATTTTCTCCAATAGGAAAGGACAAAAGCACAGAAAAATTCCTTTAAAGAGATTGCTCTCGGTTCGGGAGGTAGGTTATAGAAAGGGAAGGTATTAGCACCCTTTCTATCCATGGTTATCCATGGGCTCTTAGGTACTTGCTCAATGTGTTTTCAAAATGTGTGCTTGCTTTTCAATTGTGGGTTTCAAAAATATTCTTTGAAAAGTTTCAGTTCGACTCGTACGTCAGAGTGTTTGAAAAATTTGTTTTGAAAGCTTTTGAAAAAGTGTCAGTGTGAAAAGTCTTTTTTAGTTTGTTTTTGAAGAGAGCAAGTATCCTTGAGAACCTACCTACCCTAAGGAATTTGTCTGTGTAGATGTCCTTTAAAGTAGTGCCATCCCACCATTGAGAGGTAGGTAGCACCACCATTGGAGGTGTTCGGGTCAATTCGAATTTTAGGGACGTGGTGATCACCGGAGCAATGGGAAGACACCTTAGAAGCTACCCTCATGCCAGGTTCCCGGACCATGAGGACTTACTAAGACGTTTTCTACTCGATGATCACCTTTCGAAAGGCAACAGTGAGGCGTACCCTAGGGGTGGTGTGTATGCGAATTGTGTGTCATTTTCAGTTCATTGTTTGTCTTGTCATGCATTGGTGATCTAACGATTCGATTTTATTTTTTGGGCATTCATTCTTTCATGCATATTTATTAACAGTTATATTTGCGAGAAAATAAATCTAACTATTACAACTGGCGCGGGTCCACATCGCCAAAAAAACCGAACCCGATTTGACTGAAAATAGATAAAGCGAATAAATAAAAGTCCGAGAGTTTTCAATTACATGGCTTTGGGGCATATACAGAGGTATTTAAACAATGTAAAATAAATGCGCGAAATAAAGACTAAACAAAATTAGGGCGTTGGACCCTTTTACAAATAATTAAAATTAATCAAGGAAATTAAAAATTAAAAAATAATGTTTTTGTGTTTTTTAGGTTTAAAAGAAAAAAGAGAAAAGTTAATTAAAATTAAAGTCCTAGTTCTATCATTTTTTAAGTTTATTATGAAAAAAAGATTTAATTTCCAACCTAATTAAATTCTAAACTAATTTATATACAATTTTTAATCAAAAATAAAAATAATAAATAATAATATTGTGAGGAAAAAGGAAAAAATTAAAAAGGATATAAAAAATTAATAATTAACCTAATTCTACATTTTTTTGGATTTTTTATTATGAAAAAAAGAATTAAAATTAAAATTAAAACCTAATTAAGCTAAATGAGTTACATTTTAATTTATTTAAAAAAAGAATCAAAATTAATTATTTTTTTTTTGTCCTTTCTGTATTTTTTAATGTTTTTTGCATTTTTGTAAGAATTAATTAAATAAGAAAATAAAACACAAGTAAATTAAAAAATAATAAAATATAAAGAAAATTAGAAAAGAAAGAAAAAAGATAGAACCAGGGGGTGTGGATTTGAATTTGGAGGTGCAAATTTTGAAAAGCATGGCCCAATTGCTGGCCATTTGTTGACTTTTTCCATTCAAGTGTGCGCCTGCTGACTTGCATCCATCCTATGCCTTTGTTCTGGACCCTTGGATGATCATCTGGGACACGTGGATGAACTGACTTTGCAGTGCATGGTGAGTCCTTATGTGAGCGCTGCATGGAACCTTAACATGAAAAATAATATTGAAGTGAAGTAGACCTGGGGATCGAACCCAGGTCTTATGCATTAATCACACACTTGCTTGCCATCTGAGCCAGTTAATTCAATTAACATATAATAGTTAATAAATAATAAAAGGAATAATCAATGCATAGTGGCTAACACGCGCGCGAATTCAAACTGCCCAGTCTCCGTGTGACACGCCATCATCCCTTCCAATTTCCTGAAACATAAACAAAATAAAGCAACGGTTTTGAAACGTTGCATTAGGTAAGCTACGAAGAAATAGCGAATAGCTCGTTTCCTAATATAAATTAGGCGCGAGTATGTCTTCTTCTTCGTCTCAAGATGCTGAGTGTGATGGTGTTGCTCTGAAGTTCTGATTTTTCTTATTTACAAAAGCCCCAATTTAAGAAGCTGGGAAACCTAGAATTCGAAAATGGCAAAATCGTGTATGGCTTATGAAAATGCAATTAAATACCATGGACAGCTTGGAAACTTCATCATGAGTATGAATATGTAATTAAAAATGCAAAAAGAGGCTTAGAATCAAGAACACGAATTCAAAAAATTTGCTGTACAGTTTCACTTGTAACTACCAGTTCAAGGAGCTTTGAGTGTTGTTATGGATTGAAATGCGTTTAGAATTGTCTCAGGAAGCTATTGGTACAAAAATTTTGGCTTGAAAAGATCCCCAGCTTTGATTTCAGTTTTGCCTTTTATGGTTCATTTTTCAAATTGCCAATGGCCTTTTCAGCGTATCATATGGTCTCTTATGGTTAGGGTTTGACTTAGGGGTTATGCTGGAGTGGAATTGGCTTGCTAGCTCTCCTTAATTCATGCTTGTTAGAGAATTGGCCTTAGGGTTTGTCCATTAACCATTTTTTCCTAATTTCTAGCCAAAACCTAGACCTAATGTGTAAATGAACCTTGGCCTGATTTTTGAGTTGGTTCATGATACATAGAACTTGTCCAAGTTCATATGACACCATTTCATTGATTTTTAAATTTTATTTGAATTTTCAATGAATTAAAATGAATTAAATCATCAAAAATTAAATAAAATAAAAAAGTCAACATTTGGTCTTGAAATCAACCATGGGCCACGTGTGTGGCATGACAAGGATGGACAAAGTGAGAAAAATGGGGCCCTTTTGTCAAAATTGGATTTTCAAGGATAGTTGACTTTTGCCATTTCTCAAAAATTTCCCAACTTCTACAAGGCATAACTTGCTCAATTTTTAAGCTTTTCACATGTTCTTGGACATTTTGGAAAGGTCTTTGAGTCCTTTAACCAATGCCTTTGGTCCCATGTCATTTTGATTTACCAATCTCAAGTTATGGTCTTTGACTTAAAGTCCCTTTTTGTGGACTTTTGAAAATGACCTATAATGTTGAAATTGATAACTTTTTGTGAGAGCATTTCTTGGACTTGAAGTATGAAGATGAGTTGTAGGAAATGTCTTTCTCTTCAAAATGAGCTTTGGATGGAATTTTTCTGATAATCCATGTGAAAGTTATGCCCTGGTCAATTTCAGTTGACTTTTTCAGCTGTCCAAATATAGCAACTTCTGCATCTTTGATGATTTCTGAGCCAAATTTTGAGAATCATGATCAAGCATTGATCAAATGATGTTTGTGGCTTCAAAATGATATGTTGACCAAAAATTTGAACTTTTGACTGCCAAATGACCATTTTGCCCCTACAGTTGACTGTAGTGCAATTTAGGGTTTTGACTGTGCAATCTTGAGCTGAATGCCTTGAAACTTGATATGAGGATGCTTGGCCATGTTTGTAAGCCTATGAGACTTGATTGAGCCTTTGAAAACTTCCTTTCCTTGATCAGAACCCAAACCCTAATTTTGACTGTATAGGAAACAGTTGATCTGCACAACCCTTGGGGAATTTTGTGACCTTGACTTGGCAATTTCTTGAGGAATATGGGAGGGCAAATTTTGGGGTATAACAGTTGCCCCTGTTCAATCTTCTTAGACCTGAGGATGTAGATTGGCTGACGCGCCTTTCGTAATCCGAGGGTAAAAGATGATTGGACACTAGAGTGCCCGGAAATTTGCGCTCACATGTTGGCAATGAGGGGGAATGGGCTTATAGATGCCATCTGGATGTTTATCGCGCAGGAGATTTCTTGGCGAGAACCTGTATACCTGCAAAACAGAAAATGAGTACCTGACATGTTGCAGGGATGATTACTTCCTTAGCATGAATGGTAAGAGAGCCCTGAGCGACTTTAACTTCAACAACGCTCGTTGAGAAAAATCTGGGGTGTCTTCTGCTGGGATAAGAATCAGGGAGATCTTAAGGTCGATCTGACTGAACCAGAGAGGCCTTTGACAGAATCAGGAAAATCTTGGGACGATTTAACTGAACCGGTCTAGGTCTTGAAATGTCTTCCACTGGATAAGCAATCAGGAAAATCTTGGGACGATTTAACTGAACCAGAGGAGGCCTTTGACTGAATCAGTCTAGGTCTTGAAATGTCTTCAAAGGGATAAGCATCAGGAAAATCTTGGGACGATTTAACTGAACCAGAGAAGGCCTTTGACTGAACCAGTCTAGGTCTTGAAATGTCTTCAAAGGGATAAGCATCAGGAAAATCTTGGGACGATTTAACTGAACCAGAGAAGGCCTTTGACTGAACCAGTCTAGGTCTTGAAATGTCTTCAAAGGGATAAGCATCAGGAAAATCTTGGGATGATTTAACTGAACCAGAGAAGGCCTTTGACTGAACCAGTCTAGGTCTTGAAATGTCTTCAAAGGGATAAGCATCAGGAAAATCTTGGGATGATTTAACTGAACCAGAGAAGGCCTTTGACTGAACCAGTCTAGGTCTTGAAATGTAGCTTGAGAACTTAACTGGACCTTCCCTGAAAGGTAAAAGTCAGTCATATGCAATGCATGATATGGATCAAGCAATGATGTTCTCAACATAAATGAGATTTGTATGATGCAGTGCGTTATGCATGCTATAATGCTGTATGTGATGTTTTATGTATGTTTTCGTCTAGGAAAATGAATCCTTGACGGGTGCCGGGAAGTCGTATCCCGGGCTGATGTCGAAGAATAGATTTTGCTTCCGCTGGGGATGATAATTGCAAGGATACCGGTAGGAGAAGATGACTCCGTTGCGGAATAAACTTGGCAAATGGAGGATTCTGCGGGGAGAAAAGATACTCTAGCGACCATGCTGGGAAGCAATACTCTGTGGGAAGAGTGATGCCTTGCTGAATGTTGATAGTAGCTCTGTTGGGGATACCGTTGTTGTATTGGAAGTGTGAATAGACTTCGCTGAGGATAGGAAAGAACTATGTTGACGATGACCTTTCCGTGGCTTTTGGCTGAGGATAACCCAGTTATATCCTGTTAAGGAAATAACCCTTTGAATAAAGCCGGACGACGCGTTTGTGCTCTGCGAGGGGATAAGCTTCCAGAATCTACTGGGGATAAGCTTACTGCTTGGGGAGATGAATTCCATCTTTCCTGGGGAACTTGGATGGGACTCTCCCGGGGAAGCTTTGATATGCTGGGGAAGAATGCACTGACTTGCTGTCTCACTCTCGGGGGAATTCAAGATGCCTGGTTAGGTTCTTTAGCTGAACCTACTCTGGTGCCTTGGATAGAACAATTAGACTGCTCCAACAACTCTTTATTGCCCCTGTTTCTAGTGTCACCTGCAATTAGTTCTTTGTTTCGCATGCAAATATTTATGAGCTAGCAAATTATTGTCAATGCACATATCACAAATTGAACCTTGGACGTTCTTCGCAAAACAAAATGGAAAAAGAAAAACAGTTGGCACGTTTAACTGAAAAGTATATTTGTATTGATTTTGAATAGCCTGTGAATAGGCGTTTTGTATACAAGAGGCTGGCGTCCTAGTAAGAGGTACGTCGCCGAACAAGAGAGTTTATACAAGTTTTATACAAAAGAAAATAAAACAGCTGTGTGAAATATGAATGATCCACTGGGTTTCAACCCCGCTATTGCCTTTATAACTCCGAGCGTCTCATCACTTGGTGACCTTGGTTGAAGGTGAGGCTGACTGATCGATGCCGTCTTGATGTAGATACCGGATTCTGGATGCAAAGTGATCCAATGAGACATAGTATTACGCTTTTATCCCTAACTTTTGCCTGGACTGCCTTTTCGGGTTTTCAGTCCACCGGGATACCCACTTTTGCCCAAGCCGCCTTTTTTCAGGTTTTCGACTTGCCGGGTGTACAGATTTTTTCATTTTCATCCCTTCATTTTGCCCGAACCCTTTTGGTTCGACAGGAAGCCCTAATTTTTGCCTAGACATGTCAGCCTAGCGGGTCCTTTTTTCATGCGTAGTATTTTTTAACTATGTCTGCATTGGCGGGGTGAGGAAGGTCGTCACCATCCATATTGGTTAATATCATCGCTCCTCCTGAGAACACATGCTTAACCACAAATGGCCCTTCGTACGTAGGGGTCCATTTGCCCCTTGGATCACTCTGAGGAAGGATGATTCGCTTGATCACCAGATCCCCGACTTGATATTCCTGTGGTCTGACCTTTTTGTTAAATGCCCTGATCATTCGCTTCTGATACGTCTGACCATGACAGATAGCAGCAAGTCTCTTTTCGTCAATAAGGTTGAGCTGATCAAGTCGTGTCTGGATCCAATCATCTTCATTCAGATTTGCATCCTTCATTATCCGGAGAGAAGGAATTTGTACTTCGATTGGCAAGACGGCCTCCATGCCATAAACCAGAGAGAAAGGAGTTGCCCCGGTTGACGTCCTGGCTGAGGTACGATACCCATGCAGAGCGAACGGTAACATCTCGTGCCAATCTTTATACGTTACTGTCATCTTCTGCACAATCTTCTTGATGTTTTTATTAGCTGCTTCTACAGCCCCATTCATCTTCGGTCTGTAAGGAGAAGAATTGTGGTGCTGTATCTTGAACTGTTCGCAAAGCTCGGTGATCATCTTATTGTTCAGATTGGTACCGTTGTCTGTAATAATCCGCTCAGGGACGCCGTACCGACAGATCAGGTTGTGCCGAATGAACCGTGCCACAACAGTCTTGGTTACCGTAGCATAGGATGCTGCCTCAACCCACTTCGTGAAATAATCAATTGCCACTAGGATGAAGCGATGTCCATTGGATGCCGTAGGTTTTATCTCACCGATCATGTCTATGCCCCACATTGCAAATGGCCAAGGCGCAGTCAGAACATTCAGGGGAACCGGAGGAACATGCACCTTGTCTGCATAAATCTGGCATTTGTGGCATGTCCTGGAATGTTGGTAACAGTCAGCTTCCATTGTAGACCAGTAATATCCTGCCCGTAGGATCTTCTTTGCCATGGTATGTCCGCTGGAGTGTGTACCAAAAGTCCCTTCATGTAGCTCTTCCATGATTCTTTCTGCTTCAGTCTTATCTACACAACGCAGTAGAGTTGAATCCTGGTTTCGCTTGTACAAGATGCCGTTGCTAAGAAAGAACTTGGCTGCAAACCTTCTCAGGAACTTCTTATCATTGACAGATGCTCCTTCAGGGTATTCCTGTGCTTCCAGATATCTCTTCACTTCGTGGTACCAGGGCTTCTCAGTTACCAATTCAGTTTCGAGATCACAACAGTATGCCGGTTCGTCCAGTTTCCAGATGGTGATCCGGGGAGCTTCATTATCCCATTTAACTTTGAACATTGAAGACATTGTAGCTAACGCGTCCGCCAGCTGATTCTCTTCTCTTGGAAAGTGCTCAAATGTTATCTCTGTGAAGTGGGGGATCAGGGCCAACACACATTCTCTGTAAGGAATCAAGTTTGGGTGCTTCGTATCCCACTCTCCTTTGATCTGATTGATCACAAGAGCGGAATCTCCGAAGACACTCAGAAATTTGATCCTCAGGTCGATCGCAGCTTGAAGACCCATAATACACGCTTCATACTCCGCCATGTTGTTGGTACAGTTGAAACACAGCCGGGCAGTGAGTGGAGTATGAGTACCTTGTGGAGATACAATTATGGCGCCGATACCATTTCCCAAAGCATTGGAGGCTCCGTCAAAGTGCATAGACCATCGGGATCCTGGTTCAGGTCCTTCATCCGGTCCGGGTATTTCACAGTCAGTTACTATCATAATGCTCTCGTCTGGAAACTCGAAGTTCATTGATTGGTAGTCATCCACAGCTTGATGTGCTAGGTGGTCTGCCAATACACTTCCCTTGATGGCTTTTTGGGTCATGTACTGAATGTCGTATTCCGTCAAGATCATCTGCCATCTTGCAATTCTCCCAGACAGAGCAGGCTTTTCGAACATGTAATTTATAGGATCCATTTTTGAGATTAACAAGGTAGTGTGAGTCAGCATATACTGTCTCAGCCGGCGAGCAGCCCATACCAAAGCGCAGCAAGTTTTCTCAAGCAGTGAGTATCGGGTCTCACAGTCGGTAAACTTTTTGCTAAGGTAATATATGGCATGCTCTTTTCGGCCAGACTCGTCATGCTGCCCCAGCACACACCCCATTGCATTATCAAGTACTGTCAGGTAAAGTATCAAAGGTCTCCCTTCAACTGGTGGCATAAGGATGGGTGGTTCTTGGAGATATTCTTTGATTCTGTCAAAAGCAGCCTGACATTCATCGTTCCAACGTACTACCTGATCTTTCTTCAACAGCTTGAAGATGGGCTCACAGGTGGCAGTCAGATGAGAGATGAAGCGAGCAATGTAATTCAGGCGTCCTAGAAAGCCTCTGACTTCCTTCTCCGTTTTAGGAACTGGCATCTCTTGAATGGCTTTGACCTTAGCTGGGTCCACTTGAATACCTTTGTCACTGACCACGAAGCCTAGCAACTTCCCAGATCTTACCCCGAAGGTGCACTTGTTCGGGTTCAATCTCAGCTTGTACAGTTTCAACCGGTCAAACAATTTCTGCAGATGATCTAGGTGTTCTTCCTCAGTCTGGGACCTAGCGATCATGTCGTCCACATACACTTCGATCTCATGATGGATCATATCATGAAATAAGGTAACCATGGCACGTTGGTAGGTTGCCCCAGCATTCTTTAACCCGAACGGCATGACCTTGTAACAGAAGGTGCCCCACTGAGTAACAAAGGTAGTCTTTTCCATGTCTTCAGGTGCCATCTTGATCTGATTGTAGCCTGAAAAACCATCCATGAAAGAGAACACTTTATGCTGAGCTGTATTATCAACAAGGACATCAATGTGGGGTAGAGGGAAGTCATCCTTGGGGCTGGCCCTGTTCAGATCCCTGTAATCAACACACATCCTGACCTTGCCGTCCTTCTTAGGTACCGGCACCACATTAGCAACCCACTGAGGGTAAGAAGTTACTGCAAGAAACCCGGCATCAAACTGCTTCATAACCTCGGCTTTAATCTTCTCAGACATCTCTGGACGCATCCGACGAACCTTTTGCTTAACCGGAGGGAAATCTTCTTTAGTTGGTAAATGATGGACCACAATGTCGGTATCTAATCCGGGCATATCTTCGTAGGACCAGGCAAAGATTTCTTTATAATCCTGCAGCATCTGAGTCAACCGTTGCTTCACGCTGAGTTCTAGGTTGGCACCAATCTTTACCTCTTTCTTATCTTCCTCAGTACCCAAGTTTATTATTTCCACTGGCTCTTCATGGGGTTGAATTGCCCTCTCTTCCTGTTGTAACAATCTTGCAAGTTCACCAGGCACTTCGCAATCATCTTCACCTTCGTCGGCGGCTAAGTTGATCGGATTTTCGAAGTCATAACTGGCAGTAGCAGAGTCGTTACCAGTGAGATCCAGAGTGGATTGAAACCTGTATGAGTGAGTGTGTGTGTAAATACAGCTGTTTTGCAATATGTAAAGAAAGGAAAGAAAATGAGCGCAAAATTTGAAATGTGAAAAACGTCCAATGCTTTTATTCATGATATATGATAGTGATAAACAAAAAGCCCTCATAAATAAAACCACGGTGCCCCGGGTAAGACACCGGGCCATAGAGTCTCAAATTATTGTTTATTACAAATCAAAAAAACAAAGAAATTCATTACTGGGAGACAAAAGTTATGGGAGTAAAATCTTTAGCAGTCCAATTGGTCAATCCACCGTCGGCCGTTGGGTAGATCCAGCTATCGAACTCTGACTCTCCCACTTCATCTTCCTCTCCAATAGTATTCACTCCATGCTGAGTGATGAGCAACGGAGGTCTTCCAATTCTTGCCTTGCGCACCGCTTTCTGAGCTTCCGTGGTGAAACCCAACCCAAACTTGTTAGTCTTAGGAGTAAGATCAGGGAGCTTGCCCCAATTTGCACATTCACCTTTTTCGATCACAGCCCGGGCGTCCTTTAAGGAGGCCATCTTCATAGGAGAAACCTCTTCATCTTCTGCTGTTGCCAAGGTTGGTGGTACCTCCTCAAAATGTTGAAAGGGGGTTTCAATGAACTCCCCATCCATTTCCACGTATCTGAAAGAGTTGAGGTGGCTGACCATGTATTCCTCCTCCCCTTGCACTGTTACGATCCTCCCCCTGACCGGGTACTTGAGCTTCTGATGCAATGTGGAGGTCACTGCTCCAGCCTTGTGGATCCATGGGCGACCCAGCAAACAAGAATAGGACGGATGGATGTCCATCACATAAAATTTTGAATCAAATACTTGTGACCCAACCCTGATTGGGATGTCCACTTCACCATGCACCATTCTTTTGGACCCGTCAAAGGCCCGGACAACAATGCTACTTGGTTTGAGCTCTAGACCCTCACAATCCAGCCTATCCAGAGCCTTCTTGGGCAGCACATTTAATGAAGAACCTGTGTCAACCAGCACATGAGCAAGAGTAGTGCCCCTGCATTCAATGGAGACATGCAGGGCATCATTATGGTTCTTCCCCTTTGCTGTCAGATCGGCATCAGAGAAACCCAGGCCATTATCAGCAGTTAGGTTGGCCACACAATCGGTGAACTGGTCAGCAGTCGTATCTTGGGGTACATGGGCAGTCTTTAAGAAAGCAATCAGAGCCTTTGCATGGGCCTCTGAACACAGCAGCAGTGATAACATGGAGATTTTAGAGGGGGTGTGCCCCAGCTGTTCCACAACATTGAAATCACTTTTCTTTATTATCTTGAGAATTTCTTCCATTTCCTGCTTGGAAGCCTCAACAATGGTCTTTGGTGCCTCCGTCCTGGCAGGCACATCAGCAGCAGTTCCCTTGCCCCGAGTATCAGATGACTCAGCAGCAGGGGTGGATACTTGGTCGGAAGGAGAGACAGGCACTCTGGCAGGTGTGAAGATCAAAGGCCTATGAATTGCTGGAGGAGCAATGTCTGGCGAGAACAATCTTCCACTACGAGTGACCTTAGCAGGCCCGGTGATGTTGGAGACACCAGTATCAATGTTGCACTCTTGTTTCACACCCAGAACATAAACATCCGCCCCATAGTGCCATGGGACAGCCTTATCAGATTTGTAGGGTATAGGCCCCGGAACAGTAATGGTGATGGGAACATTCTTGTGAACTGACAAAACTTGTATAGGCTTCTTTGAAGGAGCCTCGGAATGGTTGTTGAAGATGGTAACGATCGACACTTCTTCAACAGGAGCAGCAGGAACAATAGTCTTTTCAAACAAAATCTCTCTATTATCTATCAGGTTCTGGATGCCTGACTTCAACAGAGAACAACCAACAGGGGAAGCAACACATAGAGGGCAACTTTCGCTACATCCCGGAAATAAACCGGCTAGCAACAGATTCCTCTTAACCATCAGCAACGGAGTAGCAACATCATCCACCGAAGCTACATACAAATTATCCTCAACAGCGTTCACTCCATGCTGGGGCATGGGAGCATTTACAACATTCGGCTTCTCGGGCGCCTCAAACTGTATCTCCTTTGCATCAATGAGGTCTTGAACTTTGTTCCTTAGGGCCCAACAGTCATCTGTGTTATGCCCCGGGCTATCAGAATGATAAGCACAGCGAGCATTTGGATTGAACTTGGGGGATGCAGTGTTGGGAAACTTTGGAGCCTCCTTGACAGTCACTAAATTGGTGGATAGCAACTGTGGCAGGATCTGTGATAAGGTCATGCTTAACCGGGTAAACTCCCTCCGGGGTCTTTCAAACTTCTGAGGATTAGTTGGCCGAGGAGCGGCAGCAGGTTTGGCAATCATTACCGCACTGACAGATTGGCGGTGTTCAGGTCGCTCTGTTCTCCGGGAGTTATATACAGCACTAGCCTCCTTTTTGAAGGGCTTCTTCTCAGTACTGGAGGAGGCAACTTTCTGTATCTTCCCCGATTTTATACCGGCCTCAATCCTTTCACCAGTCAGGATTAGATCGGTAAACCCAGCAGAGGAATTACCAATGAGATGGTTGAAAAATGGACCAGACAGGGTCCCCAAGAACATATCTACCAGCTCCCGATCCGTCAACGGTGGCTGCACCCTGCCAGCCAGGTCTCTCCATTTCTGAGCATACTCCTTAAAACCTTCACCCGACCCTAGCGACATACCCTGGAGTTGGGTACGCGTAGGAGCGAGGTCGGCATTATACTGATACTGCTTGTAAAAAGCAGTGGCCAGATCCTCCCAGTTACGAATGCTGATTCCATCTAGCTGATAGAACCAATCGAGGTGAGTCCCTGAAAGACTCTCCTGGAAGAAGTGGATCCAAAGGTTCTTGTCTGCTGTGTAAGGCTGGATCTTCCTTACATAAGAACGGAGGTGCATCTTGGGACAGGAAGCCCCATCATACTTCACGAAGGCAGGTGTTTTGAACTTGTGTGGGATCACCACTCCAGTAGATAACCCCAAGTCTCCGAAATCCAATCCAGGTACCCGTTGAACTTCCACAGCCTTTAATCTGTCTTCAAGCTGTTTGTACCGGTCTTCAGCAGGAGGGTACTGGTCGTCATTGAAGTCTGTTTCAGTATCAGAGCCCACAGGAGTAGTGACCTCCCTTTCATGATGACTACCTTCCGTCACAGATGGAGGAGTCCTTTCAGCTTCAACAACCAAAGTGTTCCCGAGTCTGCGCCCAGTGTTAAATAGCACAGTCCTCCTCTTCTTCTTAGTCTTCTTCAACAGCATGGTTTTTAACTCTTGTTGACCCTGAGACAAGCCCTTGATCAGCTCTTGAAATTGGGCGTTTTGCGCCTGAAACTGGACGTTCTGCGCCTGAAGAGCCTTGATAGCCGCATCGGTTGATGATTCAGGAGGGTTCATGATGCTGAAATAAACAGCGAAGAACGGTAAACAACCTGAAAAGAAGAGTATTTATGATGCACATGATGAATGATATGTGTTTATGCAATGCATTCAAGAGTTCGAAAATTCAAATTTGTTGTAGACCAAAAGGAACACACTTTATTATTAAGAAAATCATTGTTTTAATACATCCAAGCCTCATGGGCAAAAATACAAAAAGATCAAGTCACATCCAAAATATGTTGCGCATCTTCTCTGGAGCTATGTAAGTGTTGAGATTCCTTTCCTCGTGCAACAGGCGAGTGAGCTCCAAAACCTTCTTTGCACTGGCATGCAAACTAGTCTCAAGAGAATTCCTCTCTTCTTTAAGCTGGATCCAACTCTTCTGCATCTCTTCCCAGGATGTGGGCATATCAGGGTGCTGAATAACATGAGACATCTCTCCTTCCAAGGCAGGCTCTTTAATTACTGGAAGCATGTGAGGATAAGGCATTACTAGCTTCTGAGAGCGGGTTCGTACCCATTTGAGGTAAGGCTCCAAAGGGATGGAGTTCTTGTGCCCCAGTGTCTTGCTGTCTATCCTACTAGGCATCCTCCAAGCTCTGATAAACCTCTGGCGAAATCCTTGAGTATCGTTGTCGGAGTCAAAAACTATGTCAGGAATCAACATGTCATGAGGACCATCCCTCCGAGCATAACCAAACTGTCTCCAAGCCAGGCATGGACTATAAGTAATACCCCCTCTGATTCCAAGTAAAGGAACATTAGGATACTCCCCGCAACGATCAATGATAGTGACATCTTCTCTGGACCTAGGGCACCAATGTATATCTGCATGTGTAAGAGTCATCAACCGTTGTGACCATCTCAAACCCCGATCGTTCTTCAGGACTGATTGTGGAAGGTGCGAAATAAACCACTTTCCCAGGAGAGGAGTGCAACACATTAGGACACCTCTTTTTCTCATGGTTCGAGTGTAACATGAGTGAAGGATGTCCCCCAGCAACGTAGGTATAGGATTCCTGGACATAAAGATCTGGACAGCATTGATATCAATGAGCTGATCTGGGTTAGGGAACAACACCAAACCATAAACAAGAAGGGCCACAATCTTTTCAAAAGCTCGTAAGTCAAGAGAGTTCCAACATTCATAGGCATTTTCAAACAGAAACCTGGCTAAGAACCCTTTGATACCACTTCTAACTTCCCAATGTCCCTTGAGGTCAGATGACTGTAGGTGCAAGGCTTTAGCAATCTCTTCAAGCTTAGGTTCCTTTTCTGTACCGTTGAAGGGTAGCTGATCAAGGATAGGGATCTTCAGGAGTCGGGAGAACTCCTCCAATGTAGGTACCAACTGATAGTCCAAGAAGGTGAAACAGTGATGCAGAGGGTCAAAGAATTGGAACAGGACTTTTATCATATCTTCCTCAATGTTGGTGTTGACCAAGCTGATGAGGCTTCCATGCCTTTCACTGAATGAAGAGTTCTCAGGAATCCTGGATGTAAGCTCCTTAAGCTGAGGAGGGATCCTTACAAGACTGATTGGAATTGTCTTTCTACGAACAGTTTCCATGTCCTACAAAACAAGAACAAAGATGAAAATTCGAACCCCTGAAATGGTTAGTTAATGCATATGATGCTGGATGATGTCATGATGTTATGATTAAACACAGATATTTACAAAGACAAACATGTAAGGCACACAAGGCACACCAAACAGGCCCTTAAGGTTTAAGGCCAGCATGAGGTCTGGGTAGTACCCTCTTGAAGTTGGTGGGTTCATCCTGTCCTAATCAAAGTAACCGGGTTCTAAGGTTCCCAATATCACGGGATTGCTTTCATTGTTCATCGTTTCGATTTAGCCACTGAACTGGCGACCGAAATATTCCAGGAAAGCAACCCTCAATTGAGTGTAGTATCGAGTATCAACCAACCTCGGACTGCACCAAAGTCAGTTATCTCACTACCCTAAAGAGGCCAAGATTGTTCAATTAAGGTTCCTAAGGTCTGTTGATGCTTCATGACACCACATGGAGGCCCCGTACTCTCCTTGACTGACTCAAGGGTTACCGGTACACACCAAAATGCCACATCAACGTAGCAGACTGTTTCAACCATGTCGGTATACCCCGCACAGTTCCCTCACAGCCTTGTTGCTACTTTCTAAAAAGGTATCCCCCAGATCCGGGTTAGGATCTATAGAACTCCCAAGCAACCCACAATTTTAAAGCATACAAGGAAAGCAATTGAAAACACAGTGATCTTAGTCCTAAGGTACACCTCACTTTAAGTTTTTCCCCAGCAGAGTCGCCAGTTCTGTGATCGGTGGATCTGGAACTGACTGTTTTAAAGCTGGTTCGCGAAATGTCGCGGTAAGCAAGAGTCGCCACCGTCTTTTATTTTCTCCAATAGGAAAGGACAAAAGCACAGAAAAATTCCTTTAAAGAGATTGCTCTCGGTTCGGGAGGTAGGTTATAGAAAGGGAAGGTATTAGCACCCTTTCTATCCATGGTTATCCATGGGCTCTTAGGTACTTGCTCAATGTGTTTTCAAAATGTGTGCTTGCTTTTCAATTGTGGGTTTCAAAAATATTCTTTGAAAAGTTTCAGTTCGACTCGTACGTCAGAGTGTTTGAAAAATTTGTTTTGAAAGCTTTTGAAAAAGTGTCAGTGTGAAAAGTCTTTTTTAGTTTGTTTTTGAAGAGAGCAAGTATCCTTGAGAACCTACCTACCCTAAGGAATTTGTCTGTGTAGATGTCCTTTAGAGTAGTGCCATCCCACCATTGAGAGGTAGGTAGCACCACCATTGGAGGTGTTCGGGTCAATTCGAATTTTAGGGACGTGGTGATCACCGGAGCAATGGGAAGACACCTTAGAAGCTACCCTCATGCCAGGTTCCCGGACCATGAGGACTTACTAAGACGTTTTCTACTCGATGATCACCTTTCGAAAGGCAACAGTGAGGCGTACCCTAGGGGTGGTGTGTATGCGAATTGTGTGTCATTTTCAGTTCATTGTTTGTCTTGTCATGCATTGGTGATCTAACGATTCGATTTTATTTTTTGGGCATTCATTCTTTCATGCATATTTATTAACAGTTATATTTGCGAGAAAATAAATCTAACTATTACAACTGGCGCGGGTCCACATCGCCAAAAAAACCGAACCCGATTTGACTGAAAATAGATAAAGCGAATAAATAAAAGTCCGAGAGTTTTCAATTACATGGCTTTGGGGCATATACAGAGGTATTTAAACAATGTAAAATAAATGCGCGAAATAAAGACTAAACAAAATTAGGGCGTTGGACCCTTTTACAAATAATTAAAATTAATCAAGGAAATTAAAAATTAAAAAATAATGTTTTTGTGTTTTTTAGGTTTAAAAGAAAAAAGAGAAAAGTTAATTAAAATTAAAGTCCTAGTTCTATCATTTTTTAAGTTTATTATGAAAAAAAGATTTAATTTCCAACCTAATTAAATTCTAAACTAATTTATATACAATTTTTAATCAAAAATAAAAATAATAAATAATAATATTGTGAGGAAAAAGGAAAAAATTAAAAAGGATATAAAAAATTAATAATTAACCTAATTCTACATTTTTTTGGATTTTTTATTATGAAAAAAAGAATTAAAATTAAAATTAAAACCTAATTAAGCTAAATGAGTTACATTTTAATTTATTTAAAAAAAGAATCAAAATTAATTATATTTTTTTTTGTCCTTTCTGTATTTTTTAATGTTTTTTGCATTTTTGTAAGAATTAATTAAATAAGAAAATAAAACACAAGTAAATTAAAAAATAATAAAATATAAAGAAAATTAGAAAAGAAAGAAAAAAGATAGAACCAGGGGGTGTGGATTTGAATTTGGAGGTGCAAATTTTGAAAAGCATGGCCCAATTGCTGGCCATTTGTTGACTTTTTCCATTCAAGTGTGCGCCTGCTGACTTGCATCCATCCTATGCCTTTGTTCTGGACCCTTGGATGATCATCTGGGACACGTGGATGAACTGACTTTGCAGTGCATGGTGAGTCCTTATGTGAGCGCTGCATGGAACCTTAACATGAAAAATAATATTGAAGTGAAGTAGACCTGGGGATCGAACCCAGGTCTTATGCATTAATCACACACTTGCTTGCCATCTGAGCCAGTTAATTCAATTAACATATAATAGTTAATAAATAATAAAAGGAATAATCAATGCATAGTGGCTAACACGCGCGCGAATTCAAACTGCCCAGTCTCCGTGTGACACGCCATCATCCCTTCCAATTTCCTGAAACATAAACAAAATAAAGCAACGGTTTTGAAACGTTGCATTAGGTAAGCTACGAAGAAATAGCGAATAGCTCGTTTCCTAATATAAATTAGGCGCGAGTATGTCTTCTTCTTCGTCTCAAGATGCTGAGTGTGATGGTGTTGCTCTGAAGTTCTGATTTTTCTTATTTACAAAAGCCCCAATTTAAGAAGCTGGGAAACCTAGAATTCGAAAATGGCAAAATCGTGTATGGCTTATGAAAATGCAATTAAATACCATGGACAGCTTGGAAACTTCATCATGAGTATGAATATGTAATTAAAAATGCAAAAAGAGGCTTAGAATCAAGAACACGAATTCAAAAAATTTGCTGTACAGTTTCACTTGTAACTACCAGTTCAAGGAGCTTTGAGTGTTGTTATGGATTGAAATGCGTTTAGAATTGTCTCAGGAAGCTATTGGTACAAAAATTTTGGCTTGAAAAGATCCCCAGCTTTGATTTCAGTTTTGCCTTTTATGGTTCATTTTTCAAATTGCCAATGGCCTTTTCAGCGTATCATATGGTCTCTTATGGTTAGGGTTTGACTTAGGGGTTATGCTGGAGTGGAATTGGCTTGCTAGCTCTCCTTAATTCATGCTTGTTAGAGAATTGGCCTTAGGGTTTGTCCATTAACCATTTTTTCCTAATTTCTAGCCAAAACCTAGACCTAATGTGTAAATGAACCTTGGCCTGATTTTTGA
The DNA here is from genome assembly GCA_948472305.1 of Vicia faba. NCBI lineage: Eukaryota > Viridiplantae > Streptophyta > Magnoliopsida > Fabales > Fabaceae > Vicia > Vicia faba. The sequence goes on from OX451740.1 coordinate 1,111,112,466, forward strand.
GTTGGTTCATGATACATAGAACTTGTCCAAGTTCATATGACACCATTTCATTGATTTTTAAATTTTATTTGAATTTTCAATGAATTAAAATGAATTAAATCATCAAAAATTAAATAAAATAAAAAAGTCAACATTTGGTCTTGAAATCAACCATGGGCCACGTGTGTGGCATGACAAGGATGGACAAAGTGAGAAAAATGGGGCCCTTTTGTCAAAATTGGATTTTCAAGGATAGTTGACTTTTGCCATTTCTCAAAAATTTCCCAACTTCTACAAGGCATAACTTGCTCAATTTTTAAGCTTTTCACATGTTCTTGGACATTTTGGAAAGGTCTTTGAGTCCTTTAACCAATGCCTTTGGTCCCATGTCATTTTGATTTACCAATCTCAAGTTATGGTCTTTGACTTAAAGTCCCTTTTTGTGGACTTTTGAAAATGACCTATAATGTTGAAATTGATAACTTTTTGTGAGAGCATTTCTTGGACTTGAAGTATGAAGATGAGTTGTAGGAAATGTCTTTCTCTTCAAAATGAGCTTTGGATGGAATTTTTCTGATAATCCATGTGAAAGTTATGCCCTGGTCAATTTCAGTTGACTTTTTCAGCTGTCCAAATATAGCAACTTCTGCATCTTTGATGATTTCTGAGCCAAATTTTGAGAATCATGATCAAGCATTGATCAAATGATGTTTGTGGCTTCAAAATGATATGTTGACCAAAAATTTGAACTTTTGACTGCCAAATGACCATTTTGCCCCTACAGTTGACTGTAGTGCAATTTAGGGTTTTGACTGTGCAATCTTGAGCTGAATGCCTTGAAACTTGATATGAGGATGCTTGGCCATGTTTGTAAGCCTATGAGACTTGATTGAGCCTTTGAAAACTTCCTTTCCTTGATCAGAACCCAAACCCTAATTTTGACTGTATAGGAAACAGTTGATCTGCACAACCCTTGGGGAATTTTGTGACCTTGACTTGGCAATTTCTTGAGGAATATGGGAGGGCAAATTTTGGGGTATAACACATTCCATTCATCATGTGCATAGCAGGTATTCGTCTTTTCAGGTTGCTTACTGTTCTTCGCTGTTTATTTCAGCATCATGAACCCTGAATCATCAACCGAGATGTCTATCAAGGCCCTTCAGGCGCAAAATGCACAATTTCAAGAGCTGATCATGGGTTTGGCTCAAGGTCAAGAAGAGCTGAAGGCTTTGCTCCTGAAGAAGGAGAAGAAGAAGAAGAGAACAGTTCTATTCAACTCAGGCCGGAGGTTTGGTAATACTCTGCAGAATGAGGAAGCTGGTTCTTCTGTAGTCTCTGACAACGAGACTGATTTTAATGAGGAACAGTATCCTCCAGCTGAAGACAGATACAAGCAGCTGGAAGACCGTCTGAACGCCATGGAGATCCAACAAGTGCCTGGGCTGGATTTCGGAGACTTGGGCTTATCTACTGGTGTGATCATTCCTCACAAGTTTAAGGCACCATCTTTCACCAAGCATGACAGGGCGTCTTGCCCTAAGCTACACCTCAGATCTTATGTGCGGAAGATTCAGCCGTACACAGTGGATAAGAACTTGTGGATCCACTTCTTCCAGGAGAGTCTTTCAGGGACTCATCTCGAATGGTTCTATCAGCTGGATGGGACCAAGGTTCGTAACTGGGAGGAGTTGGCTACTGCTTTTTACAAGCAGTATCAATATAATTCCGACCTTGCTCCTACACGTACCCAACTCTAGGGTATGTCGCTAGGATCAGGCGAAGGTTTTAAAGAGTATGCACAGAAGTGGAGGGACCTGGCTGGCAGGGTGCAGCCACCATTAACTGACCGTGAGCTGGTAGATATGTTCTTGAGGACCCTGTCCGGGCCATTCTTCAATCATCTTATTGGCAATTCATCTGCAGGGTTCACTGACCTTATTCTGACTGGGGAGAGGATAGAAGCTGGAATGAAGTCCGGTAAGATTCAGAAGGGTGCATCTTCAAGTTCTGAGAAGAAGCCTTTTAAGAAGGAGGCCAGTGTTGTGTATGGGCCTAGAAGGCAAGATAAACCAGAGCGCCGCCAATCTGTCAACGCGGTGATGATTGCTAAGCCTGCTGCCGCTCCTCGGCAAACCAATCAACAAAGGGCTGAAAGACCCAGAAGAGAGTTTACGCGGCTGAGTATGACCTTGTCACAAATCTTGCCGCAGCTGTTATCCACCAACTTAGTAACTGTCAGGGAGGCCCCGAAGGTTGTGAATACTGCATCCCCCAAGTATAATCCAAATGCCCGCTGTGCTTATCACTCCGATAGTCCGGGGCATTCTACTGATGACTGTTGGGCTTTAAGGAACAAGGTGCAAGACCTTATTGATGCAAAGGAGGTACAGTTTGAGGCACCTGAGAAGCCCAATGTGGTGACAGCTCCCCTGCCTGCTCATGGAGTGAATGCTATCAGGGATGATGACGAGGTGGAAGAATCAGAGTTTGATAGCTGGATTTATCCGACGGCCGACAGTGGGCCTAGAAATTGGAGTGCAAAGGACAACCTACCTGTTACTTTTGTTAGGCAGTAATGAATTCCTTTGTTTTGTTATTTGTAATAAACAATGAATTAAAACTCTATGGCCTGGTGTCTTACCCGGGGCACCGTGGCTCCATTTGTGAGGGCATATTAATTGTCATTTCATATATCATGAATAAAGACCTTGGACGTTTTCTCGCACTTCAAATCTTATGCTCCTTTTCTTTCCTTCCTTTCTTTATATATTGCAAAACAGTTGTATTTACACACACTCACTCATACAGGTTTCAATCCACTCTGGATCTCACTGGTAACGACTCTGCTACTGCCAGTTATGACTTCGAAAATCCGATCAACTTAGCCGAAGACGAAGGTGAAGATGATTGCGAAGTGCCTGGCGAGCTTGCAAGACTGTTACTCTAGGAGGAGAGGGCAATTCAACCACACGAAGAGCCAGTGGAAACAATAAATCTGGGTACTGAGACAGATAGGAAGGAAGTCAAGATTGGTGCCAACCTAGAGCTCAGCGTGAAGCAACGGTTGACTCAGATGCTGCATGACTACATGGAAATCTTTGCCTGGTCCTACGAAGACATGCCTGGTTTGGATACCGACATTGTGGTCCATCACTTGCCTACCAAGGAAGACTGCCCTCCGGTTAAGCAGAAGGTCCGCCGTATGCGTCCAGAGATGTCTGAGAAGATCAAAGCCGAGGTTATGAAGCAGTTTGATGCCGGGTTTCTTGCAGTGACTTCTTACCCTCAGTGGGTTACCAATGTGGTGCCGGTACCAAAGAAAGATGGTAAAGTCAGAATGTGTGTCGATTACAGGGATCTGAACAGGGCCAGCCCCAAGGATGACTTCCCTCTACCTCACATTGATGTCCTTGTTGACAATACTGCTCAGCATAAGGTGTTTTCCTTCATGGATGGTTTTTCAGGGTATAATCAGATCAAGATGGCTCCTGAAGACATGGAAAAGACTACCTTTGTTACTCAGTAGGGCACCTTCTGCTACAAGGTCATGCCATTCGGGTTGAAAAATGCTGGGGCAACCTACCAACGTGCCATGGTTGCTTTATTTCATGACATGATCCATCATGAGATAGAAGTGTATGTCGACGACATGATTGCAAGGTCCCAAACTGAGGAGGAACACCTTGACCATCTGCAGAAGTTGTTTGACCGTCTGAAGTTGTACAAGCTGAGGTTGAACCCGAACAAGTGCACCTTCGGGGTAAGATCTGGAAAATTGTTAGGCTTCGTTGTAAGTGATAAGGGTATTCAAGTGGACCCTGCTAAGGTTAAAGCCATTCAGGAGATGCCAGTTCCTAAGACAGAGAAAGAGGTCAGAGGCTTTTTAGGACGCCTGAATTACATTGCCCGATTCATCTCACACCTAACTGCTACCTGTGAACCAATCTTCAAGCTGCTGAAGAAAGATCAGGTAGTACGTTGGAATGATGAATGTCAGGTCGCCTTTGACAGAATCAAAGAGTATCTCCAAGAACCACCCATTCTTATGCCACCGGTTGAAGGAAGACCTCTGATACTATACCTGACAGTACTTGACAACTCAATGGGGTGTGTGCTGGGGCAGCATGACGAGTCTGGCCGAAAAGAGCACGCCATTTATTACCTTAGCAAAAAGTTTACCGACTGTGAGACCCGATACTCACTGCTCGAGAAAACTTGCTGCGCTTTGGTATGGGCTGCTCGCCGGCTGAGACAGTATATGCTGACTCACACTACCTTGTTGATCTCAAAGATGGATCCAATAAAGTACATATTTGAAAAGCCTGCTCTGTCTGGGAGAATAGCAAGATGGCAAATGATCTTGACGGAATACGACATCCAGTACACGACTCAGAAAGCTATCAAGGGAAGTGTATTGGCAGACCACTTGGCACATCAGGCAATAGACGACTATCAGTCAATGAACTTCGAGTTTCCAGACGAGAGCATCATGATTGTGACTGATTGTGAAGTACCTGGACCGGATGAAGGACCTGAGGAAGGATCCCGATGGTCTATGCACTTTGACGGAGCCTCCAACGCTTTGGGTAACGGTATCGGCGCTGTGATCATATCCCCTCAAGGCACTCATACTCCACTTACTGCCCGGCTATGTTTCAACTGCACCAACAACATGGCAGAGTATGAGGCATGCATCATGGGTCTTCAAGCTGCGGTTGACTTAAGGATCAAGTTTCTGAGTGTCTTCGGAGATTCCGCTCTCGTGATCAATCAGATCAAAGGCGAGTGGGATACGAAACATCCGAATCTTATTCCATACAAAGAATGTGTGTTGACATTGATTCCCCACTTCACAGAGATAACTTTCGAACATTTTCCAAGAGAGGAGAATCAGTTGGCGGACGCGTTAGCTACGATGTCTTCCATGTTCAAAGTCAAATGGGACAATGAGGCTCCCCGGGTCATCATCTGGAAACTGGACGAACCGGCATACTGTTGTGATCTTGAGGCAGAGTTAGTGACTGAAAAACCCTGGTACCATGAGGTGAAGAGATACTTGGAAGCTCAGGAATACCCTGAAGGTGCGTCTGTCAACGATAAGAAGTTTCTGAGAAGGTTCGCAGTGAAGTTTTTCCTTAGCAATGGCATTTTGTACAAGCGAAACCATGATTCGACCCTACTGCGTTGTGTGGATAAGACTGAAGCAGAAAGGATCACGGCAGAGCTACATGAAGGTACCTTCGGAACACATTCCAGTGGACACACTATGGCAAAGAAGATCCTTCGGGAAGGGTATTTCTGGTCCACAATGGAAGCCGACTGCTACCAACACTCTCGGACATGCCATAAATGCCAGATATATGCAGACAAGGTGCATGTCCCTCCAGTCCCTCTGAATGTCCTGACTGCACCTTGGACTTTTGCAATGTGGGGCATAGATATGATCGGCGAGATTAAACCTACAGCGTCCAATGGGCATCACTTCATCCTAGTAGCGATTGATTACTTCACGAAGTGGGTTGAGGCGGCTTCCTACGCCACTGTAACCAAGAATGTTGTGGCACGGTTCATTCGGCATAACCTGATCTGTCGATACGGCGTCCCTGAAAGAATCATTATAGACAACGGTACCAATCTCAATAACAAGATGATCACTGAGCTCTGCGAGCAATTTAAGATACAACACCACAACTCTTCTCCTTACCGGCCGAAGATGAATGGGATTGTAGAAGCAGCGAATAAGAATATCAAGAAAATTGTGCAGAAGATGACAGTGACTTATAAAGATTGGCACGAGATGTTACCGTTTGCTCTTCATGGATACCGTACTTCAGCAAGGACGTCAACCGGGGCAACTCCTTTCTCCTTGGTCTACGGTATGGAGGCAGTCTTACCGATCGAAGTGCAGATACCCTCTCTCTGGATAATGAAGGATGCAGATCTGAGCGAAGATGATTGGACCCAGACACGACTTGATCAACTAAATCTAATTGACGAAAAGAGACTTACTGCTATTTGTCATGGTCAGACGTACCAAAAACGGATGATCAGGGCATTTAACAAAAAGGTCAGACCACAAGAATATCAAGTTGGAGACCTGGTAATCAAGCGCATCATCCTTCCTCAGAGTGATCCAAGGGGAAAATGGACCCCTACGTACGAAGGGCCATTTGTGGTTAAACATGTGTTCTCAGGAGGAGCCATGATCCTAACCACCATGGATGGTGACGACCTTCCTCACTCCGCCAATGCAGACATAGTAAAAAGATACTACGCATGATAAAAGACCCGCTAGGTTGACATACCTAGGCAAAAATTAGGGCTTCCCGGCGAACCAAAAGGGTTCGGGCAAAATGAGGGATGAAATAAAAAAAATCTGTACACCCGGCAAGTCGAAAACCTGAAAAGGCGGCTTGGGCAAAAATGGGTATCCCGGTGGACTGAAAACCCGAAAGGGCGGTCCAGGCAAAAGTTAGGGATAAAGCGTAATACTATGTCTCATTGGATCACCTCGCATCCAGAATCCGGTATCAACATCAAGATCAAACGGCATCGATCAATCAGCTTCATCGTCAACTAGGTCATCAAGTGATGAGACGCTCGAAGATATAAAGGCGATAGTAGAGTTGGAACCCAGTGGGATTATTCTTTTCACACAGCTGTCTTGTTTTCCCTTTGTACAAATTTGTATAAACTCTTTTATTCGGCGGCGTTCTCTTACTAGGACGTCAGCCTCTTGTACATAAAACGCCTATTTACGGGCAAATTCAAAAAAATCAATACAAAAATCACTTTTCAGTTAAAATTGCCAATTGTTTTTCCTTTTCTGTTTTGTTTTACGAAGAACGTCCAAGGTTCAATTCGTGATATATGCATTTGACACTAATTGCTAACTCATAAATATTTGCATACGAAACAAAGGATTAATTACAGGTAACATTAGAAACAGGGGCAATAATGAGTGGTCTAAGCGATCTAATTGTTCTGTCCACCAGGGTACCAAGGTAAGTTCAGTTGAAGAACGTAACCAAGATACCTTAACTCCCTAGAGAGTGAGCCAACAAGTCAATGCACTCTCCCCAAGCAAAGTTATACTATCAGCCTTAAGGAAGTTGGGTATCCCCCCGCAGATCTCAACATTCCCCAGCACAATATACGGACATTCTTAACAAGCATCCCCGGCAGTCTTGATCTAAGATTGTTCCCCGACGGTATACCAGACATTCAGCAAAGCCACTTCCCCAATACATCTCAAAAATTTCCCCAGGAGAGTCCAATCAAGATTTCCCCAGGAAAGGTTGAATCATCTCCCCAGCAGTAAGCTTATCCCCAGTAGATGCTGGAAGCTTATCCCTCGCAGAGCACGAACGCGTCTCCCGGCTTTATTCAAAGGTTATTTCCCCACCAGGATATAACTGGGTTATCCTCAGCCAAAAGCCACGGAAAGATCGTCCTCGACGAAGTCTTCCTATCCCCAATGGAGTTTATCAACACTTCCAACACAACAACGGTATCCCCAGCGAAGTTACCATCAACATCTCAACAACATACCTCTCTCCCCATAGAGTATTGTTCCCCAGCAAGATCGCTAGAGCAGTTATTCCCCGCAGAGTAATCTCTTCGTCAAGTTTATCCTCCAACGGAGTTATCTTCTCCTACCGGTATTCTGGCAACCATCACTCCCCAGTGGAAACAAAGAATGCTATTCACATCATCCCAGGATTTAATTTCCCGGCACCCGTCAAGGATTCATTTTCCTAAGACGAAAACATATATTCATAAACATCGCACTTCCATACATTATAGCATGCATATACGCATCATGATCTTACAATATCATTTAAGTTGAGAACATCATTGCTTGATCCATATCATGCATTGCATATGACTGACCTTTACCTTTCAGGAAAGATCCAGTCAAGTTCTCAGCTATGTCCAAGACTTTCTCTGGTTCAGTTAAATCGACTCTAAGATTTTTCTGATTCTTATCCAGTCAAAGATAATCCAAGGCCTTCTTTGGTTCAGTCAGATCGACCCTAAGATCTCCCTGATTCTTATCCAGTTGAAGATTCCAAGACCTTGCCTGGTTCAGTTAAATCGACTCCTAAAGATTTTTCTGATTCTTATCCAGTCAAAGGCCTTCTCTGGTTCAGTCAGATCGACCCTAAGATCTCCCTCATTCTTATCCAGTTGAAGATTCCAAGACCTTGCCTGGTTCAGTTAAATCGACTCCTAAAGATTTTTCTGATTCTTATCCAGTCAAAGGCCTTCTCTGGTTCAGTCAGATCGACCCTAAGATCTCCCTGATTCTTATCCAGTTGAAGTTATTTCAAGACCTTGCCTGGTTCAGTTAAATCGACTCTTAAATATTTTTTTTATTCTTATCCGGTCAAAGGCCTTCTCTGGTTCAGTCAGATCGACCTTAAGATCTCCCTGATTCTTATTCCAGTTGAAGATTCCAAGACCTTGCCTGGTTCAGTTAAATCGACTCCTAAAGATTTTTCTGATGCCGATCCAGTCAAAGGCCTTCTCTGGTCCAGTTAAATCGATTCCTAAAGATTTTCCTGATAAAGACTCAGTAGAAGACATCCAAGGTTCTCTCATCGTTACTGTTGAGGTAGTAATCGCCCAAGGTTCTCTCATCGTTACTGTTAAGGTAGTAATCACCCAAGGTTCTCTCATCGTTACTGTTGAGGCAGTAATCGACCAAGGTTTTCTCAGCGTTACTGTTGAGGTAATAATCGTCCAAGGTTCTCTCACCGTCCCGTTGAGAGCACGTCTGAAGAGGTTGAAGATTCGATTCCTGTAACCAACCAGGGCGCATCTACCTAAGGAGTTTGAAGACCAACTCCTGTAACAGGCCAGGTAATCATTTCCTTTTTCAGGTATGCAAGTTCTCGCTAAGGAAACTCTTACGCGATCGACACTCAGATGGCATCTATAAGCCCATCCATCTATCCATCACCTCTCAACATGGCATCTATAAGCCCATCTTCCTGTCCATTAATATCCAAATGGCATCTGTAAGCCCATTCCCACCATCACGATAACATGTGAGCGCAAATTTCTGGGCACTCTAGTGTTCAATCATCTTCCACCTTCGGATTACGAAAGGCACGTCAGCCAATCTACATCTTCAGGTCTAAGAAGATTGAACAGGGGCAACTGTTGTACCCCAAAATATGCCCTCCCATATTCTTCAAGATTTGCAAAGAGCATGCTTCAAAATCTCCCAAGGGTTGCACAGTTCAATGGCCTCCTAACAGTCAAAATTAGGGTTTTGGTTCTGGAAAAGAAGTTGAAGTTTCCAAGGGTCCAAACAAGTCCCACATGCCTATAAACATTGTCAAGCATCCTTATGCCAAGTTTCAAGACTCACAGCACAAAATTGCACAGTCAAAAACCCTAATTGCTCAACAGTCAACTGGAGGGGCAAAATGGTCATTTGACAGTCAAAAGTCAAAATTTTTGGTCAACATCTTATTTTGAAACCACAAACATAATTTGATCAATTCTTGATCATGATTCTCAAGGCATGGCTCAAAAAGTCTCAAGATGCAAAAGTTTCTATATTCGGACAGTTGAAAAAGTCAACTGCAAATTGACCAGGGCATAACTTCCACATGGTTTATCAGAAAAATTCCATCCAAAGCTCATTTTGAAGAGAATGACATTTAATACAACTCCTCTTCACACTTCAAGTCCAAGAAATGCTCTCACAAAAAGTTATCAATCTCAACATTATAGGTCATTTTCAAAAGTCAACAAAAAGGCACTTTAAGTCAAAGACCATAACTTGAGATTGGTAAATCAAAATGACATGGGACAAAAGACATTGGTTAGAGGACTTCAAGACCTTTCCAAAATGTCCAAGAACATGATCAAAGCTTAAATATTGAGCAAGATATGCCTTGTGGAAGTTGGGAAATTTTTGGGAATTTTGAAAAGTCAACTTTGCTTCAAATGCCTCAAAATTGCTAATGGGCCACAATTTCTTCCAAGAATCATCACCCAAAAGCTATGCACGACCCATTGATCCAAAGGGGAGTTATTTTCTTATTTTTAATTAATTAATTGAGTTTATTATCCTATTAATTCATTTAATTAAAATTAAATATAAGAAAAATACTAAAATGTGTTTTCCAAATCTTTTTGTGCAGCATATTCTCTCATTAAGGCCTAGGGATTTTGTGTACCACATCAAGAGGCAAGATCTTCCAAAATAGGCATGTTTTTCATGACAAAAAGATTGAAAAAAGATGCTTGAAAAATCAAATATTGAAACATTGATTCAATGGATTTTGGGCTTTGTTTTCTAACCTAAATCATTCCTCATACATATACAAACAAACCCTAATGCTCAAACAACAAGAATGCCGCGCTGAAACCTCAAGAACACATTTGCATTTTTTCAAAAAAAATATCAAAACTGTTTTCATAGTTCCAGTGTGATTCAAAGCCTACAATCCATTCCAAAGGCTTGCTGGGACTTTCTTGAACGTGCCTCAATCCTTTTCCAGTCCCCACGCACAAAGAAGTGGTAGAATAAAGTCAAACTTTCTCAAACTTTTTTCATAATCGTGCTTCAATATACATGCATTTTTCATACGTTTTGAATATGGATTTACACTAATATAAACTCTCTGAAGCTATTGATGTATTTTAATTGAGTTAATATTGCCTGTATGAGAAGTTGCCATGGACGCAGGTTAGGGTTTCAGAAGCTTCCATTTGGGGTTTTGCATATATGAAAAAATTGAACAATCAAACTAAGACCATTGGAATCAGGACCTTCAAACAAGTAGAAACCAATCATCGCGCCCTTTTTCTTTTTCACTATAACCTAATCGCTATTTTTCCTGGTCTTGTTTAGTGGGGGTTTAAAACCCCCGCTATTTGCTTTTATTTGCAGGTACAAAACGGAGAAGAAGCATGCGTGGCTTGACGTTACTGGACCATTCAAAATTGGCGCGCGATTTTGTTATTCATATTACTAACTTTTGTTCTTTTTATTATGATCACGTTCCACTAATATGACAAAGAAACGCACTGGCTGGGTTGGTGAATGACGTGTCCTTCAAGCATTGGGACCTGGGTTCGATTCCCAGGTCCCCCCCAAACGTTCAATGTTTTTTGCCCTAATATTTTCAGGTACAACGCCTCTCCCAGGGTCCATCATACACCCAACACCTTGGCACGCCACATGTCACCAGGGGTCAATCCAAAGGCTATCACGTGAATTCCACCATATGCATTAGTCAGCTGTTCCTCACACGCGCCAGAAAAGTCAATAAGGCCTGACTCTAGTGGGCCAAAATTCCTCAAATCACACCTCCAAAAGGGCCTGATACCCCTCCTATGGTTTGCATTATTTTGATTTTTATTTTCTATTTGATTTCTTTTAATTCTTTTTAATGCTTAATTATTTCTTTTTATTAAATTAATTTTCATAATACAAAAATACAAAAAAATCAGAAATCATTAAAAATAAAATATGTTTATTATTTCTAATATTTAATTCACTAATATTTTATTTTGTAAATAAATTCTAATAACCAAATTAGTTTAATTTTAGATTTAATTTTAATGTTTTTTTCTTAAATAAATAAAATACATAAAAATTAGGTTTAGCATTTTCATTCTTTTTTTCTCAATAAATAATTTTTATCCTTATCATTATTATTGTTAATTAATTTTGTAAATAAATATGCCATTTAATTAATTAGGGTTAAATTAGGTTAAAACTTAAACAATTTTTAATAATTATAAACAAATTTAGAATTAGGGTTTTATTTAATTTTTAATTTCAATTAATCTTCTTTTTTTCCATAAAATACCAAAAAAACATAAAAATAACTTCCTTTTCTCATTAAATCATTAATTAACCTTTAATTTCAATTCAATTTCTTAAAGGGTCCAACGCCCTCGCACTCGATTCTAATTTCTTTTCGCACGTTTACTTTTATTTTTCTTTTTTTATGTAATTTCCCCAAGACCTTGTAATAGATAATTAGGACATTTACTTTCCGCATTTTATTTATTCAAATCGGGTCTTTGTTTAATTTGGCGATGTAGACCCGCGCCTTGTAATAGCGTAGGACCTTTATTTTTCCGCATTTTAAATTCCGCACTTTTAAACTGTTAATCACATGAAAGAATGTATGCTCAAATAAAATCAAAGCGTAGAACACTCAATGCCTGGTCAAGATAAACTATAACTGAAAATGACACACAATTCACACACCACTCCTAGGGTACGCCTCACTGTTGCCTTGCCCCTCGAAACGTGGTCGTCGAGTATAGGACGTTTTAGTAAGTCCTCATGTCCATGAACATGGCATGGGGGTAGCTTCTAAGGTGTCCTACTGTTGCTCTGGTGACCACACTGTCCCTAACCCTCGAATTGACCCGAACACCTCCAATGGTGGTGCTACCTACCTCTCAATGGTGGGATGGCACTACCTCAAGGACATTTACACAGACTAATTCCTTAGGGTAGGTAGATGACTCATAGATACTTGCTCTATTCAAAAACAAATCAAAAACTTCTTTTCACACCGACACTTTTCAAAAAGCTTTCAAAAACAACTTTTCAAACACTCTTGAGGACTGATACAAGAGTCGAACTGAAATTTTAAACGAAACTTTTTCAAACCCACTCACCTTGAAAAGAAAACAAACACTTTTGAAAACACAAATGAGCAAGTATCTAAGAGCCCATGGATAACCATGGATAGAAAGGGTGCTAACACCTTCCCTTTCTATAAATCTACCTCCCGAACCGAGAACTAATCTCATAAGGAATTTTTCTGTGCTTTTGTCCTTTCCATGTTGGAGAAAATAAAAGATGATGGCGACTCTTGCTTCCGCGACATTTCGCGAACCAGCGTTAAACAGTCAGTTCCAGATCCACCGATCACAGGTAGTATCTCAGTTAATTCAAAAGAAAATGTGCATTGAAGTTGCAAACTCTCAGTTCGTAACACAACGAACGACGTCAAAAAAGAAAAGCATTCCCTTGGAACCAAAAGACAGTGATGATTCCCTATCATATAGGCAGTCAATCTCTCAAAAGAAAAAAGCCCACCGAGCCAAAACCTGCAAAGGAGGCTTAAGAAAGCTGGGGCATCCCGCTGACTGTGATCTCGAAAACAGAGACAGTCAGGCAAAAGTTAGGGATAACAAATCAAAATCAAAATAGAGAGGTCATTACAAATCCTCAACAACATGAAAAATGTTGCAAAAAAAAAGAAAAAGGAGATGATGATTGTCTCCCAAATTCATCTGGTGAACCATCACCCAAAAGTCGTTTCAAACTCAAACAGAGTGCGATGCGCAATTAACTGAGCTTAGGGTTGAAGAACATCACGAAGAGCGGGTGGTTACAAATATACTTTGAGCCTTTATCCTTTGTTTCTTAAACCGTGAACCAGGCCACGTTACAACCCTTCAAAAGTCCTAATGAAGCATGGGTTAGTTCGAAAGCATACTGTTACAAAAGGTATCCTGACTTTTGTAAGGCTTTGCTCTAAAATCTTGTGTTGATTTGTCTTATGAAAAAGTTTTCTGCTAAAAAACGCATTTTTTCAAAACTTTGAGACAAACATAAACTTTGCATTACTTAATATCACTGTTTGCATTTGGCTATTTGTTTGACAGCGAAGGAATTCATACAGCGAATGTTCGGAGGAACGAAAACTCTCTCAGTGAGTTAAAGTCACTTCAAAAGGACGACACTTCCAACGACAAGTCTCCTATCAACCAGGGGCGCGACATGTCACCATCCAATTAACCTGGGGCAGTCCAGTCAAGGTCCAACAGATCTTTCAAGGTTCAGTTAACCTGGGGCAGTCCAGTCAAGATTTCAAGAAATCTCTCAATTGGCAGAGTAATCTGATTCAAGACTCCTTCATCATCACTTGGGGCATTCGAATGTCAAAAGGGTCCGGAGTATTCCTTCATCACCTGCTGGAAATTACAACCACCAACATAATAACTATCACCTTTCCAGATTCGATTCCTGTACCTAGCCAGGGCATATCTGTGGACGACTGATTGTAGATTAACACCTGTAACAAGCCAGGAAATTATCTACATGAAGAGATCGAAGATCAACGCCTGTAACAAGCCAGGAAATTATCTACACTACCACTGGGGGCATTCGAATGTCAAAAGTGTTCAACAACTCCTTCATCACCTGTCGGAAGTCATGGTCGTCAAAGATCAATTTCTCGTAAAATTCAAGTTATGAAGCCTGGATTTGACCGAATAATATCTTGATCTCTACAGCATATTGTGAAGACCGGACTACGACCGAATAACAATGTCAGATTACCGCAAAGCCTGGATTACGACCAGATAGTGGGATCTCCTGAATTCAAGTTATGAAGCCCGAATTTGACCGAATAGTATCTTGATCTCTGCAGCATATTGTGAAGACCGGACTACGACCGGATAACAGTGTCAGATTACCGCAAAGCCTGGATTACGACCAGATAATGGGATCTCCTGAATTCAAGTTATGAAGCTCGGATTTGACCGGATAGTATCTTGATCTCTACAGCATATTGTGAAGACCGGACTATGACCGAATAATAGTGTCAGATTACCGCAAAGCCTGGATTACGACCAGATAGTGGGATCTCCTGAATTCAAGTTATGAAGCCCGGATTTGACCGGATAGTATCTTGATCTCTACAGCACATTGTGAAGACCGGACTACGACCGGATAACAGTGTCAGATTACCGCAAAGCCTGGATTACGACCAGATAATGGGATCTCCTGAATTCAAGTTATGAAGCCCGAATTTGACCGGATAGTATCTTGATCTCTACAGCACATTGTGAAGGCCGGACTACGACCGAATAACAGTGTCAGACTACCGCACAGCCTGGATTGCGACCAGATGATGGTATCTCCAACAGAGCTAAAACTTCCAACTATCAATCCCCAAGCAGAGTGAAGATTCTCATTTTCAGCTCCTCACAGAATATTCGAATATTCTCCAGTGAAGATCTCCCCAAGACAGGGATTCCCCAGTAGATTGACATACAACCCAAGCTCCGGATTCCCCGACAGTGGTCCCGGGACTTCTTATGATCAAAGATTCTTGCCTTCCCCAACAGCAGCCAAGGAATTATTTTCCCCGACAGCAGTCAAGATTCTTCTGTCCCCAGTCATCCAGGATTCATCTATCCTCAGCAAGATTAGCTCATCAACTTACATACGCAGTCATCACATTCATATCATGAACACTGATAACATACATTGCATCATGCATCATGACATTGCATACGACTAATTCTTTACCTTTTCAGGTAAGTTCAGTCGACAAACAAAGATCATCGTTATTCCAGATTCATCCAGAAATAGTTCAGATGTGACCCAGACGTGGCGACATTCTGATACTTATTCCAGATTCATCCAGATGCAGTTTTACACGGACTCATCATTAGGAAACCCTACACTGGTTCCTTCTTCAACTTCTAAAAACAGTTTACGGACGCTTCCCAACAATAGATGTTGATCTATTGCTCATTCAACTCCAACTCCTGAAAGCAGTTTACGGATTCTCCAAACACGGATTTCAATCTATTGCTTGCTCAGATCCCCAGTTCAGAGATGTTCCAAAACATGGATACCTTTCTGATACTCGTCCACTCACCAAGAACATGCAGTTCAACAACTTCCAAATGGCATCTTTAAGCCCATTTCCAGATGGCATCTATGAGCCCATCCTCCTCCAGACATTTCCAAATGGCATCTTTAAGCCCATTTCCAGATGGCATCTATAAGCCCATCCTCCTACCAGCAGTCACCAGATGGCATCGTTAAGCCCATCACCAAATGGAATCTGTAAGCCCATTCACCTCCACCATCACATCACCGAGTGTAAAATTTCTGGGCACTCTAGTGTCCAATCTCCTTTTACCCTCGAGTCGCGAAAGGCAAACTTGTCAATCTAACTCTTCAGGTCCAAGAAGATTGAACAGGGGCAACTGTTGTACCCCAAAATTTTCCCTCGTATTTTTCCACAAGAAATCACAGCTTCAGGCTTTTCCTGATTTTTCAGACTGGCTCAAGAATCGGTCAAACAGACTTTTCTCGTCAGTCAGACAAAATTAGGGTTTTCATTGATTTTCATGGCTCTGGAACAATTCAAACAGTTTGCTTAGGGTTTGGTTGATTTTGGCTCAGCTTTGATCAGGCGAACGCTTCTTTGACATTTGATCAGGAACTAGGGTTTTTGTGCGCGCATTCTCAGAAAGAATTAATCCCACAATGCTTTTCAAGTTATTCCGAGATATGGACTGAGGCATTTGGATTGAGTTTGCAATGTTTGACTAAATCAGTGAAAAGAGTCATTTGGATTGAGTTTGCAGTGTTTGATTGAATCATTAAGAGAAAAGACATTTGGGCAGTTGTTGTGATTGATTGTGCTTTGCTTTGGATTTTTGAAGCGCCAGGTTTATTAATTGATCGATGCTAAAACCATAATGTTTATTTAATTGTTTATTTATTCTAAGTTAAGATAATTGGAATTTATTTCCATTTATTATAATTTAAGAATTATAAATAATAAAATAAATAATTGAAAAGAAGAAAAGAAATTAACTGATAAAAATGGATTTTATTCATCTTTTAATTATTCGTTACAATTGTTGTTTGAATACAGTATTTATTTACAAAGTATTCATAATAATAAATGTTTACAAATAATTAAATTTGGAATAAAACTATCCTAATTTTTCTAAGTTTCCTAGTCTTCATCTTCTATCCAATGCTCCTTTGTCGCTCAATTATTTTTCATCTGCAAAATAAAGAAAGAAGAAAAAAGTCAAATGCAGTCAAAATAATTGAAAGGCAAACAGTTAATTTGGGCTCATCATTAAAGGCAACTGGCCGGAATCAGTTCGCCCTCTCCGCAAATCACGAGATTTCTCCCGGTTCACAGAGAGGGATGAAAAATGCTTGCAACAAAAGTATTGAAATGCACAAAAGTTTTAACTGCACAAATTCAAATTTGTCAAAGCTGCATAATTTCAAAAGTCTCAAACAACATGAGCAAGTACAAAATCCAAAGGTAAACTGAACTAGAACTACAAAGTCCAAACTGAGTTCCAATGTCAAACTAAACCAAAAGCTGTCCAAAAGGCTATCCAGATACAAGTACAAAATGCTGTCAAAAGAAGATATGGAAAGATATCAAGAAGACATAAAGTGCAGAGAAAACATGTATTGCAAGCAAGCAAGTTTCAATATCATCATTTTTCCAGCAGTGCCTTTTCAGAACATAAGGACAAATAAGCAATATAATATGCTTAAAACTGTCAAGAGAGAGAGAGGAGAGAGAGTGAAAGAAGACGGGCTTACTGGCTTTAGGCTTGAGAAAGAAAAATATAAAAACAAACTGTAATAACACAGTGAAGGAAAGAAGGCAGAAATCACAAACCAAACATAACTCAAAACATAAAGTCCCAAGCCTGAACTATCAAAAAACAACCTGCATTAACAAACATGAAGCCAAGCCCTCAAGCTTAACCATAGCCTAAAACCAGTTCACAACAACACAAATCTGTTAAGCCTGAACTGTCAAACAACCAGTAAACCTTACCTGCATTCAAGGCCAAAGCCTAAAAAACACAGAACCTGTGTTAAGCCTCAAAGCTCAACCTTTCAAGCAATGTCCAAATCTGCATAAACCAAGGCCTGTAACCTCAAACTGTCCATCCTAAACACATCCACAAATTCCAGTCAAAATTCAAAGCCCTCAGAAAAGTTTCATCACTGGGATAACAACAACATCATCAAAACATTCAAGCATATCATCAACAAATATCTCTAGGCAACTCAAAGGCAACTCAAAGTCAAAGCGATACAAACCCTCTGATTGGAACCATCATAGGCATTTTCATCAAGAGAGCATACAGAAGAAGCAAGCAAGCATAATCATATCACAACTCAGAATAAGCACTCGAGCAAAGAGAAGAAGAGAAAAAAAGGAAGTCATACTAGGTTTTCAGTTTATACATCACAAAACCTAAGAAGCCAAATACGAAATACCGGTTCTTCCAGCCAAAGGCCAGCTCCACCGCTTCCTCCGCCTTGGCGGCCTGAGCGCCTTCAGATCCTTTCCTCCTCCATCTCCAAGAGGTAGTATAATTTTCTTCCTTTCCCTTTCATACCTCAAACATAAAATCAAAACACTTAATCAGAACCAGTAAACTAAACATGCAAGACGTATAAGATTTGAAACTCTAAATGCATTAAAGAGAAACCGTCACCTTTGCGTATCTCTACTGGAGCGGTCCATGGAGGGAGGAAAACAGATGATGGCGTGGTGGCCCTAGGCGGAGGGTCTCGATTCAGTGGCCCTTACGTTGAGGAAAATGAAGAAGGCGAATGAAGCAAAGCGACGACGGCGCTGTTATCTCACAAACCCTAAGCTTTTCTCCAAATGAACAATAATCATCAAACCCTAAGAAAAAACAAGTTGTTGTTTGCGTTGGGCCACAACCCGTTTCACTTCCTAAACCCAAACGCGTTTTCAATTGACACCCCCCCTGGATTCTGTTTCAAATTATGTTTGGGCCAACATAACTCCAAAAGAGCCCATTCAATTCTTTTGCTAACATCTTTTCTTATCCTTTTATTGTTTTTTAACTAATATATTTTACTTAGTTTTATTAAAACAATACCTTTTTATGTAACTTACTCAATATACTAGTTTTATTTTATTTTTAACCATACCTTTTTATTATATTCAAAATATATAGGCATTAGGTTTCATTAGGTTTAAATATCTTTCTTTTTGTACATAAAACAATACTAACATAAATACCCAAAAACATTAATCTTTTCTTAAAACATTTCTTATTTTTTTTTTTAGTTAAAACTTTGTACATAAAAAGATTAATTAAAATACATTAATTTGTAAATACACAAGAAGTACTTTTCTTTAATATAAGACATTAATATATAGAATTTGAATATTTTCTTTTCTTAAAATATTTTATTCTTGTACATCAATACATAATACTTTTCTTTTTCTTAAGATAAATAATTTGTACGTATTAACAAAAGATAATAATACTTGACAAATAAAATACTTTATAATACATTTAAGTTCACATTTCTCAACTTGTAAATAATCATACACTTACACATTTACAATACACACATACATTGACACATTCACATTTGCTTTATTCTTATACATTGCTGTACATTTGATTACATATTACATTTGATCGCAATTCGATTTGGTTGTAATTACTTGGACACTATCCTCCTTAAGTCTCATCCCCCATTTGTATACTTGTACCCCCACTCCCGGATACTATTTGTAATAGTTTAGGACTTTAAATTCCCGCAATTTATCGCTTTTGAATTATACCATGTTTAGACCTAGGGTTTGTATGTACATAAAATCGAACGCTAGATAACCTAATACAAGACAAATACATGAAATCAATGCACAATCACACTTGCACCCCTAGGGTAATCCCACTCGTTGCCTTCCAAAATGGGCCATGCTTGCACGTCGAGTTTCTTTGGCAAAATAATTCAAATGATCATAAGTCCCTCGATGACGCTTTCAAAAGTTGCCTATCAAAATGATCATAGTCCCTTCAAGCAAATTGCCAAAGACACTTGGCACCATTGCATTCATGGTCCGTACGATGACCCGCGCATGTCCCGTTAAAACATCCTAAACGCAAGATTGTCCACCAAATACAATGGTGGAACAAAATTGTTAAAAAGGGTTAAAAACATGAGAAAAACCTTTGAGTACATTAGGGGTAGACAAAACTCTTAGTTACTTGATCAACTTGCAAAAACACTTTCCTACTTTTCAAATCACGCTCCACAAATACTTTCAAAACAAAAACATTTGAAACATCTTTTCGAAAAGATACACACCTTCGTATATACTCAAACACGAGTCATTACAACGGTTGCCGAAACAAATGCGTCTATTTCAAAAACATTTTCAAAACACAAATACACACACCATTTTCAAGCAATCAAAAATCAAGGCAAGTGATCTAAAACCAAGTAACTAAGAGCCCATGGATAACCATGGATGAAAAGGGTGCTAATACCTTCCCTTTTCATAATCTACCCCCCGAACCCACGAAACATCTCAAAAGGTTTTTTCCTGTGCTTTTTTAACCTTTCCTTTAGGATAAAATAAAAAGTCGATGGCGACTCTTGCTAAACCGAACAAGTGCGAATACAAACGCAAAACCTCAAGTCAGTTCTCCCACTGTATCACAGATATCATTCCCCAAATTAACCTGAACTACTATACCAGGTGGTGGACCTATGAATTCGAGGCCATCAATATCATACATCCAGTTGGTTCTTATTCGCACATCAGTACGTGAAGGCCAAGGCATAAAAACACTTTTAACAACGTTATTATGTAACATAAGATGGTACCTACCCTCTGTTATGTGTTTGCAAAATCGCATGGAGCGGGCACAATCAATATCCAGATAACGGGGTAGAATAAGCTCTAAGTATTCTAGCTGAGCTTCTAGTGCTATTGCACAAGCCAAAGAGGTAATAAGGCCTCAAAACATAATCGTGCCTATAGAGGAGGCTCTCATATGGGAAATCATAAAAGGCGCTGCATTCACCCACTGACGGGCAAGGGCTGCCTACATACAAAATATTTATTTCCCATTTATTTTGTTTGTGTACTCCCGACCAAAAATAGTATCTGCCATTATTTGGCGAAAGTAGTGAATGGTCGGGCTATGGATCGATGATGCAAGGTTTCCTTCAAAAGAACGAGTGGTGAGACCTGTAATGTCTCTCCAAAATGAAAAACCTTCAGCACCCCACTCAGACTCAAGCGTTGCTTCATAGGGTATCTCATTCCCTTAGGGTAAATCTAACATGTCAGCAATTTAGTCAGTAGAAAACTCATACTCTCTATTAAACACGCAAAAATTTACCATGCCTACAATACTAGCAGTGTTAGGACTAATTTTATAAATTAACAAACTCAAAAACTTATGGGTCAAAATTTCGTAAATAGAATCTCTACGCTCAATTAGACCACATATTCCTAAACTGTCGACTAGAAAATTAACATCATTATAAATTCCTAATGCGCAAGGGCAAGAGTCATAGGAGTACCTTGTGGGTTGAATGTCCTGATTTTGTAGTGACTCAAACCTTTACCTTTGGCGTTCTCCAGCAGCTTCCGGAAAATAATTTCTCCTGCCACTGTTGTGTAATTTGAGGGTTTTGGGGAAATTGGGATTTTTCTAGAAATTGAGGGTTTTGTGGAGATTTGGGTGAAATTGGGTGTTTTTATAATGGTGGAGGTTTGGGAATTAATGGAAGGTTGAAGGTTTTTGTGGGTAAATGATAGTTATGTGAGTGGGTGGTATAAATGGAGTTGTTAATGGTGGAGAGAAATAAGGGTTTGAGTGGAGAAGATGAAGAAAAATGAGGGACAAAATGGTTGTCCCAAAACTGTTATATTTTTTTCAAAATTCTGATGCCATGGCGATAGCCAAGGCTTGGTGGCGGTCGTCACGCCCCCTGGATACACAAAATTTGCTTTGGATGGATAATGGGCTTAAATTTTGTGCTTTTCGATTTGTACACCCTGCATTTTATTTTCACCACTTTGCTCAAAAACAAAAACAATATCAATGTGAAAGATTAAATATAATTCATTACAATTTCACAATTAAGAAAATTAATAAACTCATGCTAAACTTTGAAATAATAAGGAAATATAACAAAAATAAAGTAATGGAAACAAATGAATCAAACTTCGAAAATGAAATAACGGTGAGAAATATCAAGTAAATGACTAAAAAAGTGATTTGACATCTGATGTGGATGGACTCCTGCAAGCCTGCGTCGTAGCTCAAGAATTTCTAAGGAGAGGAAATCTGCTTCCTGCATAGGAGTGGTACTAACTATTTGTATATGCTCCTTAAGGTTAGCAATTTCTGCGCGAAGAATGGCTATTTCCTGGCGCATAGCTTCAAGCTCAGTGTCTCTGTCATCTTTTCCAGTAGGGGTGACAGAGGAAATGGAAGCAATTATTTATGAGTGGAGTAATGGGTGATATTCCGGTGTATGAGGGTTAGCAGGTATAGAAATTATTTCTCCTTGGCCTTCTAAGGCATATTTCCAATTTTTCCTATTTTGGACATTTGTTCTCTCTGGGTTTGATAAGTGAAAGTGGTGAACTACCCCATCCTCAATGAGGATTTTATACTCATTGTTTCTGAAATAGACTTGTATAGCCATTCCCCTTTCAAGACAAAAATCCATGTTCATTAGAGTGTAGTAACAATAAGGTTCTAAATAGGCAATATTCCTTTCAAGGCCTAAGGCAATGGCAATGTGGGTTATTGTTCCTCCTACATGGATAGGTCCCACACCAGATATTGCTACACGATATAAGTTATCTATTAAAAAAGTTCCTGAGGCTATAGGCGGGTCATTAGTAATGCAGAATAAGATGAATAATTCACCATCATTAATCAGTTCACATGTTTCATCTCTAACAAAGAATGTATAGGCTAAGATCATTTGAAAATACCTTAATGCTGGGTTGTGGATGGAATGTGATAACTGGGTGGATGGATTGGGGTCTCCTCTGGTGTTGATAGCTTTCCAGAAGGTATTCAGGTAATCATCTATATAATCGTTCATGGGAACTTCTGTGGCTGTACCTGGGCCAAAACGAAACCTTAAAAGGTTAGCAAAACCCTTATTAGTCAAATGAAACTCTCTTCCAAATAGCCCGAAGGTAATCTTTCCTATTTTCATCCCTATCCCTTCATATGGTTGGTAAACTAAAGAGCTGAGAAACTCGAGTGTAAGATTTCTGTAATAAACATGCTGCTCTACAACATATCTTTCCTAATCTGCTTGGTAACACAGGTGCCTGATATCTGAATCAATCCCAAGGTTTCTAAACATATATACTCGGGATATCTAGTAGGCAACATGGACCTCTGAGATAGGATATCAAAGCGTCTCCTTTATTCTTCATCTCTGAACCTGATTATCATATTATCAAAATGCTACATTATGAGAGTTAGTTAAAGCAAAATAGCCTGAAATGCGAATAATCACACAAGTTAGTTTCTATTAGAATAAAATATTTCACTGTCAAAACAAAAAATGAAAAAATTAATAGAACCGTGGGTTGCCTCCCATGCAACACTTGTTTAACATTGATAGCTAGACGATTTGGGAATTTTATCAAGGCGATTCTTTTAGGACTGAATCCACATGTGAACCTTTGTAAGTATAGGTTTTACAAGGCCACTTATCAAGCCATCTCTCATAACCTTCGCTTTTATTTCTATTTTCATTAAAGTGAGGTTCACGTGTTGGTTGAGAAGAAGGTGTCTATATCTTAGTTACGCATTCTCATGATTCAATTCTAGATTTTTTTTGCATGTTGACAGCTGATGTATTCTTGGATATAGCCATAATTTTATAACTCTTATGTTTAACTTTTTTATCAAGAGGATTGGAATTCCTAACATATCCTATTTTAGTTTCTACATAATTTATTTGGAACAATGTTATTATGTCATCTCCATCGTAACTTCCCTTAATATGGTTGATTTTACTGATTGGTTTTTATTTAATGATTAGTTCATTATTAATGTACCTCTCAGTGGAGAGTCTTTTAGGTGTTTGTGCGAGTAGGGAAATTTCGGTTCCTAGTTCCTGGGTACTAGTTACTAAAGAATCAACTACATTGCTCAGTTTCCTAATGGTTTCATTGGTCTGGAGAATTTGATTTTTAAATTCCTTATTTTGGAATGTTTGTGTCACCATAAATCTTCGCATTGTAGATTCTAGCCTAGAAAGTGTTTGTGTTGTAACGAAGCTTTCCACTAGCATTTCTAGACATGATTTGCAAGGATACATTTGCCTATCTAAATACTCGTTTTGGTAATTATAAAATTTTTAGTTATCCATTTGAAGGTGCCTTGGTCTAAACGAAATAACAAATAGATTGCGATATTTTGACGAAATTGGTCCCCGGCAACGGCGCCAAAAACTTGGTCGTCGACTACTTAGTATATATTTTCTAACTGCAAGTGCACATCCTATCGATGTAGTTTTAAAATATTATCGAACCACAGAGACCAATGTCAAAACTTATCGTTACTAATTGATACGATATTTAACTAAAGCTAAGAATAAATTTAAGAAAATTAAATGCGAGAAATATAAATTAAAGTAAATAGCGGATTTTGGGTAAAAAAGAGAAAAAATAAATTAGAGCAAACGATGTTGGAGTTGAGACTTCGTTAATTAACCATGTCTTTATTTGTTCCTCATAGAATTTCAGATAGGACAATACTTTCTACCATAAAAAGAACTAATTTAACGAGAATTGTCGCTTTCGCTGATCAGAACCAAATTTACCCTTTAAATCTAACCATTCATTTATCACATATGAACAGTGCGCATTGTGTTAAAGTAGTAAATATATTTTTAAGAAATAAAATTATTAACTTAATTGAAAGGTGATTTTGGGTGAAAAGTTCAATTTAAAAAAGGGTTCTTAAGATTTCGCTTAAGAACCGAATTCTAAACCTAATAACGCGTGCGTTCGGCAGTCGTTTTAAAACCAACATTCTAGAAATCGTAAATTTTCCTAATTAATTAATAAAAGGCGTTCATGGGATCTATTTAATTAACCAAATAACAATTTAATCGTTTATACCAGATGGCTTTCGATCTTACCCGGTGTTTTCACTGCCTTACTCACGTAAGGGCAGATTAAAGTAAAGTTTAGTAAAATTGTTTAAAAACTAAAACATCCCTAAAGGCGATTCTACAAGACTGATAAAAACTCGTTTAATTAAAGTCCTCTCATTCCAAGAACTAATTAAATTAACTTGACATGGTAATAAAGAAAGTGATAAATGCGGTAAATAGGTAAAGCAGGGCAAGCATAATTAAAGAGTGCGAAATCGTAAAAGAAGAAACTCAATACCATAAATAAAATAATGCAATAAATTGAAACCTGCTTCGAAGAGACTTTTGTCTGATGCAAGAAGGGAAAAATTTGAGTAACCTCTTAG
The DNA here is from genome assembly GCA_948472305.1 of Vicia faba. Classification (NCBI taxonomy): domain Eukaryota; kingdom Viridiplantae; phylum Streptophyta; class Magnoliopsida; order Fabales; family Fabaceae; genus Vicia; species Vicia faba. Next base: position 1,111,137,543 of record OX451740.1, read on the forward strand.
TAATTCTTCAAAGCAAATAACGGTGTGGAAATAAAACTTGTACAATTGCTCCAAGCGAAATACAAACTTAATATGTCGTGTAATAACTCTCCAATGCGAAGAGTTATTACTTACAAAGAAGAACAATACATGGATTTTGTGAATGTACAAAGCTTGGATGCCGATAAATGAGATACTAAGGTCCTATTTATAGGAAAACCTAGAAAACTAAAAACCTATAACAGCCAGGAACATGAGCGAGATTTAGGGAGAGAATTTCTCTTCTTTGGGAGCAAGCAATACGTGCTTGTAACCGTTTGGGCTTTCCAAAGGGTGGTGACCGCCACAGCCTTATGGCGACCGCCATGCTCACTAAGTGGGCATGACTTGATCAGCCATGAGAATGTGGGTGAACCACCATAGCTACCCTAGGATGGTCGCCATGGTGGTGGCCACGCTTTTAACTTCACTCCCTTTGTCTGCTTCCTTGTCCGTTTCACTTTGTTTCCTCACTCAAGGCTTGTTTCAGCCCTATTACCTAAAATGCAAACAAAACTCACATAAAAGGGAAAAATACAAAGTAAAACATACTAAAATCATGCACAATTAAAGTCAAATAAACGGTGATTTCTCATGTCATCACCAACCCCTATGCTTAGCACTTGCAAACTCAACATGACTGATTCTTAAGCCTTCTAAAATCCTCATTTGTACAGATCAGTTGTAGGTGTACTTCAGTATGTCACTTTAACTCGACCATATATTTCCTACAGTGTAAATAAGACTTGCCTGTTTATGTCAACACCAATAAATATGCATTGGACAACAGTTCACATAATCCTTCGATATCTTAGTGGTTCTATCTCTTATGGTATGGTATTTTCTCCTTCTACCTCAACTCATAAATTTTCCTTAAGAGCCTATAGTGACTCAGATTGGGCTAGTGATTCAAATGACCGTAGGTCCACATCAGGCTCGTGCATTTTCTTTGGTCTGAATATTGTGGTATGGAGTTCCAAGAAACAGTCCCTTGTGGCCAAGTCAACTACGAAAGCTGAATATAGAACCTTAGCTCATACTACCTCTGAGTTGTTATAGTTAGAGTCTCTCTTAACTGAGCTGAAAGTTCCTTTTTATCCCCATACTCTATTGTGTGAAAACTTGAATACAATAATGTTGTCTCATAACCAATTTTACATGATCGCACGAAGCATATTGAATTTGACATTCATTTTGCAAGAGAACGTATAGTGGCGAAGAAGCTTGCTAGCCAATATATTCATGACTTTGCTCACATAACCGACACACTCACAAAATCTCGTGGAACAACAACGTTCCAAAGTTTGCACAACAAACTCAAAGTACTTCAATGTCACGCACCTTGATCTTGAGGGGGCGTGTAAGAGATTTACTATGGTCACATTATATAATAGTGTAGTGTATAGTAGCTTAGTGTGTGTAGTATAATGTGCTGGTATTTTCGGTTAAGAGTTTGTTAGCTTTTCAGTTACAGTTACAGATAGTGCGAACAAACTCAACGGTGTACAAATGGTGTATATATAGTGTGGTAGTGTGGTGGATAATGAAAATGCTGAAATTTAACATTTCTCTTATATATGTGCAATTCTACATTTCCAATAACGGAACTAATTAAAACACATTTTAATCATATAATGGATCATACTTTTAATACATACTCTCTCTATCTTAAAATGATTGTCTCTTTAATCTCAAAAAATCATTTCAAAATAATAATCTCTTTAGTTATCCAATGCAATTATAATTAACTTTTATCAATTTTATCACTTATATACACTCTTTTCAAATATGATAATATACTACTAATGATAATAAAAGATGATTTTATAAAAATATTATTTTTATTAATTAATCATTATTTTTCTTAATCTCCATATAATAATTTTAAACAACTATTATTTTGAGACAGAAAGATAATTAAGGATCATGGCAATCATGAAGTGTAGAAATTAGATTCACTCCGGCCAGTTCACGCATTTGAAGAATTAGTGACCGCTTGATCAATATTTGATGATTCGATCAGAAAAATATAAAATTTAAGATTTATTATAATTTAAAATTCAACTTAAATCAAAATCGTCTAATTTTAATCAAACAATTACTAATTCTTTGAATGCGGCCGCAGAGAATCTGCATCAATGAAGTGTAGGGTCATATAACTTTTTGCATGATGGATTTAACATCATTTGCTACATTTTCAGCATCTTGAGCAGCTCCATATAAACCTCTCCTTGATAATCCAACACAATACAAACCATTCTTCCCCTTCCAATGAAAAGGGTAACTTTGCTTTGGAATACCATCATCACTCAAAAGATAATCATCTCCCTATACCAAAAACATAATTAAAATTAATCATCTAATTAGTTCATACTCAACAAATAAAAAAAAAAAAAATTACACACCTTAAGCCATTTATGTGTTGATCTCTTGAAGCCCGTGCAGAAAATAATAGAGTCAAAAGTATACAATTCACCATTCTTGAATAACACATTCTTGCCACTTAAGCTTTCTATTTCAGCTGGCAACACCTACACAACACAACACAATGCTGATGCGTCAAGTCACAACAATAATTATATTTATATACTTTACAGATATATTAAAATCATATACATTATGTAAAAATATATGGTTTATTCATTATTCATATCTAACGTACCTTTAACTCTTTAGATTTAATTTTCTCACAGGTACCAACATCAATAATTGGATACTTGCCGTATTTAACTTTCATGTAAAAAGGTCCCTCATTAGGCCTACCAACCCCATAATTAGTCACATCACCATAAACCATTTTACTAAGCATCACCATTAATGAATCCACCATCTCCATTGACAAATACTTCATCAAAAACAACCCTAAGTTCACCATTCCCTTTGACAATATATGAACCTGCAAAATATGCTATTCAAATTTTATTATAAATGTGCTAATTTTTTTTCTCACATTCATAAAGAGTTGGTAGGTATAAGTGTGATGAGATAATTAATTACCTATTAATTAAAAACATATATAAATAGGAGTCGGAATAGGTTACGTCAGTCTACATGAATTTATAATCTAGTCTATTCGAAGCTAGTTCAAATTTATTTATTAAAAAAGTCAAATTTAATTTTTTTTTAAAAATTTATTTAATTAAATAGTCAAATTTATTAAACAGATTAAAATATAAGACAAAAAAATAATACTTTAAAAAAAAGTAAAAACATACCAAAATTATTATTTAGTAGTTCAAAAGTCATTAAAATATGATAAAAATAAAAAATTACCGGGCTTCGAACAAGAATTGAAGTTTTAGCACCATGGTTGACAAGATCCAATGCAATTTCCATACCAGAATTCCCAGCACCAACAACAAGAACATGTTCATCCTTAAACTCTTTCCCATTCTTAAACCCAGTAGAATGAATGAGTTTCCCAGCAAAAGTGTTCAACCCTTCAATCTCAGGTACAAAAGGGTCACTAGTTTCACCACTAGCCACAACCAAAAACCTCCCACCATACTCCTCAACTTCACCAGAATCCTTATTCATAGCCTTCACCTTCCATTTCTCACAACCTTCATCAAACTCCGCATACTCCACTGTCCTGTGATAAACAGGATTGATCTTGAAGTGACAAACGTAGTCTTCTAAATACTGCAAAAACTCTTCCTTAGAAATGTATGATGGATAAGAAGATGGAAACGGTTTGTGCGGAAGCTCGCAGAATTGCTTTTTGAGGTGAAGATGAAGACGATCATAGGAATATTTTTTCCATAGAGATGCAAAACAGTTTTCTCTCTCGAGGATTATGTAGGGAATGGATTGGTTTGTTAAGGATGCTGCGACTGAGAGACCAGAAGGGCCTGCTCCAACAATGATCACTGTTTCATTCTCTTTCTTCATTCTTTGGTTTCTCTTTGTCTTTTCTTGATCGGTTTATCATGTACATATAATGTTATAGACAACATTTTTTTGTTTTTATATATGTTTGGTATTAATTATTCACTTGCATTAATAAAATATTTGCATAGAGTAATTTTTTTAATCTACTAAATAAATTTTGGATTGGGATGGTGAAAAAAAAAGGATAAGGATAATTAATGGTGTCTTGAAAACAAGACCGTGCTACTATCCCTTCTTTTTCTCTCACCTTAATATTCTCCCGCAAAATTCCACTCACTTCATTTAAAGCTTATTAAAAAAATACCATTAACTTTCCACGAGATTTATTAAAATGACATTAATATCTTTTATAGTTTAGTAAAAGTCAAAAATAATAGGTTTAAATACATTTAATTGTAATTTTTTGTTAGTAACTTAAAATTTCGGTTGATATATGTACTCTTATGGAAAGATTAGTGCATAATTTAAAATTAAAAAAAATATTAATATTATTTTAACAATCTAAAAGAAGATGAAAGTCGTTTTCTCATATTTTTTAAATCATTTGTCTATTATGTATGACACCCGTTTTTTTGCGATAAACATAAATTATATGTGTCTCGCTCTTCAATTTCTTTTTGACATGGTGAGGCACTACAAAAAAAAAATTATTTATTATGGGTTTAATCTCTCACAAATGGCAAAAATCTTTCATAAAGAGAAAATTTGTGAGGGGTCTGATTCCTTAGTAAAATAGGAGGTCATAAATTTATTTGCGAGTGGTCTTACACGTGGATATTTTTTTAGGGGTTAAATCTCTCGCTAAATGCAAATTGTTTTTTACGGCCTGCAACATCCAGACATAGGCATAGACGCAGACTATGACAGTAGATTGGATCAGAAAATTTGCTTAGGATAAAGTCGGTGGCAAAACGTAAAGTCTTTATCATTTCCGAGGGAATAATCTCCTGACAAATTGTTAAAATATTTATAAAAAAATTGATATTAATAAATTAAAAATCAATAATGATAGTTTTATAAATTATATTATTATAATAAAATTAATATAATAAATATAATAATTAAAATTCAATCAAACATAATAAAAATTAAAATAAAATTTCATACAAATTACAATAAAATAAAATTCTTAAGTTCAAAATAGTTAACCTAAGTTATTTCATAGAAACTAAAATAAACATGAAATTTTCAAATTTAAATGTTTTATTCTTGTTCATCTTGTTCTTCTCCTTCCTCTTTTTCTTCAACAATTCCTCCATGTTCACTAGTTCCTCCAAATCCACTACCGGAATTTTGTGAAGCAAAAAATTGATCAAATCTTTGAACTCGCTCATTTGCAATCTGCATTGCTTCTTGATACTTCTGTGTTTGCCTTCTCATTTCTTCCTGCAACTCCGTTTCTCTTCTCTGCATTTCTTGTTGCATCTCTAATTGTTTTTTCTTCATCTCTTCAATTTATGTATTTCTTGCTGCTACTTGGATTGGTGCCTCAATATTCGCCAAGTTTCTCACAGTTTCAAGCATTTCAGCGGTTAATATAGGTGGAGTTGATGTTCCTTCTCCATCAGCTAATCAACACATGAACATGGGCAGATTACATTTCTTTTTGAGAAAGCTAATGCTCACCCGTCTTCCCTGAGGGACGGCCTAGACGACCGAAAACCGATAAGGTGAATTGACTTATTTCACAGAAGTGAACTTCGTTCCTTGTGATTCTTGGAGTCAACATCATGTGATTGAAATAATGAGAGAGAAAATGTGATGTTTCGCAATGTAAATAATGTGCACGAATTGATCCCTCAACTCTTGCCTTATTTTTCAATGATCGCTTTGAATCACCCATGAATCGTTCAAATGGATACATCCATCTATATTGAACATGTCCACCTAGGAAAGCTTCATAAGCAAGATGCACAGGGAGATGCTCCATAGAATCAAGGAAACCTGACAGAAATATTTGCTCCAACTTGCAGGAATGATAGGAATATTTTAGTCCAGTTTAATGATGTCGTCTACTCTTAAAATTGGTACACAAATGTCTCTAAAAAATTGACTAATCTCAGTTAGTGGATTAAGCACATTCTTGGGAAGTGAGCTGAATGCAATTGGAAGTAATCGTTCCATGAAAACATGACAAACGTGACTTTTCATTCCATGTATCTTCCCTGTTGAGGCGTCAACACATCTTGCCAAGTTAGAAGAATAACCATCAGGCATCTTCAAATCATTTAACCACCTACATACTGCTTTTGCTTCTTTGGGAGTAAGAGTGTAACAAGTCTTGAGTTTTAATAATTTTCCATTTGGTCGAGGTTTCAACTCCAATTCTTTTCGATTACACAAAAGTTCCATGTCTTTTCTAGCCTTCTCATTATCTTTCGTATTCTCATTATCCATCACTGTGTTAAATACATTATCAAAAAAATTCTTCTCAATATGCATAACATCAAGATTATGTCTCAACAAATTATCCTTCCAATAGGGGAGGTCCCAAAAAATACTTCTTTTTGTCCAATTGTGAGAATCTCCATATCCTTTAATTCTACGTGCTTCATCATTATCTGTGAATTTTGGTAGGTCACGAACACTATTCCATACTTCAGTCAATAACAATCGTGGGGGAGGTGGGTCTGTTACTTTTTTTCCTTTTCTAAAAGCATTCTTATTTCTTATAAATTCATGGCTTGCAGGTAAGAACCTATGGTGACAGTCAAACCACAAACTTTTCCCACCCTTATCCAACCAAAGTAAACACTTTTGTGTGACCCATGCAATGCGGATATCCCATTTTACCATGTGTACCCCATCAAGACAACATGCCATATGCAGAAATGTCGTTAATTTTCCACATCAAAGCAACTCGCATATTAAAGTTTTGTTTATGAGACACATCATAAGTCCACTCTCCCACCCGCAACCTCTTGAGATCATCAATTAAAGGTTGCAGATAAACATTTATTCCTGTCTTTGGACTCGACGGTCCTGGAATGTGATGTGTCTCTCTCAAAGGTGCTTGTTCCTACACTATGCATCAATGCTCCTAATAATCTCCCTCCAACATGGTATCATGAGCCTTTGGTTCGAGAAATGGACCGAAAGAGACTTGTATCAAAATGCACCTAGGAAGTGGTGTTCCATTGTGTGATACGGTGGGAAGAACTGACTGTTTTTTGGAATACTGGTTTGCATTTTGCGTTTTGTATTCGCAAAATGTCGCGGTAAGCAAGAGTCGCCACCGACTTTTATTTTATCCAACAAGGAAAGGAAAAAAGCACAAAAAAATTCCTTTTTCGAGATGTTTCTGAGTACGGGGGGTAGATTATAGAAAGGGAAGGTATTATCACCCTTTCTATCAGTGGTTATCCACAGGCTCTTAGGTACTTCCTCAATTGTTTTCAAAATTGTTTTCTTTGTGCTTGTGGGTTTTGAAAAGTTTTTGTTTTAAACTTCGATTTAACTCTTGCTTCTGTCCTCAAGAGTGTAATGAAGTGTTTTTGAAAACTTTGTTTGAAAAAGAGTGTGTAAGTGTGAGAAAAAGTTTTATTTTGGATGGGCAAGTATCTAAGAACTATCTACCTACTCGAAAAAGGAATCATTCTATGCTAATTTCCTTTAGACGATGCTATCCCACTATTAGTGAGTAGGTAGCACCATCGTTGGAGTTTAATGGTCAATTCGAATGAAGGACATACGGTCACTAAAGCAATGCTAGGACGCCTTAGCGGTAACCCTAATGTCTTAGATCATTTGTTTGAGGCAACAATATCTGAGGCAACTATTTTGAGGCAACCATGATCTTTTAGACAAGAGGGCGACCTCTAAAACAACCTATACTCAATGACCGTGTACGAAGGCAACCAAGTGGGGTGTACCCTAAGAGTGCGCATGTGCGAGTGTGTCGTTTTCAGTTATTTCTATCTTTGCACATTTTAAGGGTGATCTAATTTGATTTTAAGATTAACATTCAGTCTTGTCATGCAAACCCTATCATCAAACATCTAGCAGTTATAATTTGCGGAATCAAAATGCAGAATTTAAATTACAAGGCGTCGGGTATTTACATCACCAAAGACAAACCCTTTGAAAAATAGAGCGATAAAAATAATTAAATGTCCTATTTTACTATTACAATCCGGAAGCAGATACATTAATTGGATCAAAAAATAAATAAAGCGCGCGAGAAATTAAATCGAGTGCGAATTAGGGTTTTGACCCTTTTGGTTAAATAAAATGACTTTTTTGGTTTTTGTTGTTTTTATTTTAAGAAAGAAATTAATCCTAAGTTAAATAACTAAATTAAATTAATAAATTAATTAAATGAAAAAAATAAATTATGACATATTTTTTGGTTTTTTTGTTATTTTAAGAAAATAAAATAAATTAAATTAGTAGTTAAAACCTAATTAAATCTAATTAATTTTAATTATTTACAAAAATGAATTAAATTTTTCTAACTAAAAACCTAATTAATTAATAAGTTTATTAAGAAAAATAAAAGTTTAAAATTTGATTGAATAAAAATATTTTTGTGATTTTATTTGATAAAAAAAGAATTTGATTATTGGTTAGAAAATTAATTAAAATAAAATAAAACAATTAAATAAAAATATAAAGATATAAGAGAAATGAGGTAATGGGCCTGGTTTGAGGGTGTGAGTACCAAATCTGTAGGCCCAACAATGCTGGCTGTTATACCCCAAAATTTGCCCTCCCATATTCCTCAAGAAATTGCCAAGCCAAGTTACAAAATTCCCCAAGGGTTGTGCAGTGCAACAGTCTCCCATACAGTCAAAATTAGGGTTTTGAGTCTGATCAAGAAAAGGAAGTTTTCAAGGGCTCAATCAAGTCTCATATGCTTATAAACATGGTCAAGCATCCTCATATCAAGTTTCAAGGCATTCAGCTCAAGATTGCACAGTCAAAACCCTAAATTGCACTACAGTCAACTGTAGGGGCAAAATGGTCATTTGACAGTCAAAAGTTCAAATTTTTGGTCAACATATCATTTTGAAGCCACAAACATCATTTGATCAATGCTTGATCATGATTCTCAAAATTTGGCTCAGAAATCATCAAAGATGCAAAAGTTGCTATGTTTGGACAGCTGAAAAAGTCAACTGAAATTGACCAGGGCATAACTTTCACATGGATTATCAGAAAAATCCCATTCAAAGCTCATTTTGAAGAGAAAGACATTTCCTACAACTCATCTTCATACTTCAAGTCCAAGAAATGCTCTCACAAAAAGTTATCAATTTCAACATTATAGGTCATTTTCAAAAGTCCACAAAAAGGGACTTTAAGTCAAAGGCCATAACTTGAGATTGGAAAATAAAAATGACATGGGACCAAAGGCATTGGTTAGAGGACTCAAAGACCTTTCCAAAATGTCCAAGAACATGTGAAAAGCTTAAAAATTGAGCAAGTTATGCCTTGTAGAAGTTGGGAAATTTTTGTGAAATGGCAAAAGTCAACTATCCTTGAAACTCCAATTTTTGACAAAAGGGCCCACTTTCTTCCACTTGATTCATCCTTGTCATGCCACACACGTGTCCCATGATTAATTTCAAGACCAAATATTGATTTTTCTATTTTATTTAATTTTTGATAATTTAATTCATTTTAAATCTTTAAAAATTTAAATAAAATTCAAAAACCAATGGAATAGTGTCATTTGAATTTGGACAACTTCCATATATCATGGGCCAACTCAAAAACTCAGGCTAGGGTTAAATTGCACACTAAGTCTTGGTCTTGGCTTAAAAGAAGGAAAATTGGTTAATGGTGAAAACCCTAGGACTAGTTCTTTCATGAGCATGAATTAAGGCCAACTAACAAGCTAATTCTCTTCCATCATAAGCACCAAGTCAAACCCTAACCATAACACATCAAAGGCTGCGCTAAAAAGCTGATTGCAACATTGAAATTTTGGGATAAAAACACAAAACTGATTTAAAAGTTAGAGAAAGTTTTAAGCCTTAATTCTTTTTCTAATAGCTTCCTGGACCATTTCTGAACACATCCCAACTCCAAACATCCTTCAAAACTCCAGGAATTGGTAGGGAGAACTCAAACTGTGTCACATAACTTTTGAAATCGCATATCACCATTCATACGTCCTTTTGCATTTTTATTGATGAATTCTTGTTCCTTACAAAGTTTCTAAGCTAACCATTGTGTTTAATTGCATTTTTGTTGTCCATACGCGATTTCACCATGTTCACATTTTAGGGTTTTCAGGTTGTGATTTTAGGGCTTTCTCAATACTGTAAAATTAGCCTTCCAAACCATGATAGTCATATTCAGCAAGCCTAGACGAAGGAAAAGCACCACTCGCGCCCAATTTATTGGTCCTATAGCGCTAGTCGCTATTTTTCTAAAAGCTACTTTAAGCCACGCGTGAAAACCGTTTCCATAGACTTTTGTTTCAGAAAAAAAAGAATGAACAACGAAGGAGATGATGTGTTGTCTAGCAGTGATTGGCCAGTTTTAAATTTTCGCGCTTAGCCACTAACGCTTTTATTCTTTTCTTTTGTTATTTGTTTATTATAATATGTTAATTAACGCGTGGTAGCTCAGCTGGCAGGTGGACGTACTTGTAGCATCAAAGACCTGGGTTCAAGTCCCAGGTCTGGAAAATTTCAATATTATTTTGCAATGGCAATTCCTATGCAGGCACAACACTATGGTGCACCATGTACCATCATCATCCAGATGCCCACGTGTCCATCCAATCCACACTAAAGGCTTAGATTAAAAGAGTATGCTGCGCTTGAGTCAAACGTGTCACGCAGGATTCAAAAAGTCCAACAAGGTCAATGCTTAATGGGCCAGAATGCTAGGCCTTACCTCCAATTTTGGGGTCACCCCCCTGGTTTGCTTTGCTTTTCATAATTTATTTTTTATTTATTTTCATTGTTTTAATTAATTAATTGTTTTCTTTACAAAATACAAAAACTTAATTAAAAACCAGAAAAGACCAAAAAAAAGAGTAAATATTTTTATTATAATTATTTTCTTGTAAATAAATTAATGTATAATGAATTTAGTTTTAATTAGGATGTTTGCAATTTAATTCTTTTAATAAATAAAAATCCAAAAATAATTAGAATTAGGTTAATTAATAATTTCCACTCCTTTTGATCTTTCTTTTTTTTCCATAATATTATTATTTATTTTATTTTTTTATAATTAAATGTATATAAATAACTTAAATTTAAATTAGGTTAAAAATTCAATCTTTTTCTTAATAACTAAAATCCAAAAATATAGCATTAGGTTTAATGACTTTTTATTCCTTTTAATTTTCCTCTTTTTTTGCCATAATATTAGTGATTAAACTTGTAAACTAATTAGGGTTGCATTTAGGTTCAAAACTCAATCTTTTTCTTAATAATTTAAAAATAGTTAGAATTAGGTTTAATATTTCATGTTATTCTTAATTAATTAATTAATTTCTCCTTAATCTTAAAAAATACAAAAATACCAAAAAAACATTCTTTTTAATTTTAATTTTTAATTCCTTATTAACTTTAATTTATTGTAAAAGGGTCCAACGCCCATGTCCATAATTTATTTAATTTGCACATTTATTTTATGTTGTTTAAATAATTATGTACATGTCCCAAAGCCTTGTAACAATTTTTACTTTTCGCTTATTTTCTTTATTTATTTTTTTTGTAAAATCGGGTCCGGTTTAATTTTGGCGATGTGGACCCGCGCCATTTGTAATAGTTTAGATTTATTTTCCCGCAAATATATAACTGTTAAAAAGCATGCAAGAATGAATGTCTTAATTAAAATCAAGCGTAGATCACAACAAACATGACAAGACAAAATAATTGAAACATGACACACGAACCGCACACACCACCCCTAGGGTACGCCTCACTGTTGCCTTTCGAAAGGTGATCGTCGAGTATAGGACGTCTTAGTAAGTCCTCATGATCCGGGAACCTGGCATGAGGGTAGCTTCTAAGGTGTCTTCCCATTGCTCCGGTGATCACCATGTCCCTAAAACTCGAATTGACCCGAACACCTCCAACAGTGGTGCTACCTACCTCTCAATGGTGGGATGGCACTACTTTAAAGGCCATTTACACAGACGAATTCCTTAGGGTAGGTAGGTTCTCAAGGATACTTGCTCTAATTTCAAACAAACTGAAATCTTTTCACACCAACACTTTCCAAAAGCTTTCAAAGCAAATTTTTCAAACACTCTAACGTACGAGTCGAACTGAAATTTTTCAAAAAAACTTTTTAAACCCACAATTGAAAAGCAAACAAACAATTTTGAAAACACATTGAGCAAGTACCTAAGAGCCCATGGATAACCATGGATAGAAAGGGTGCTAACACCTTCCCTTTCTATAATCTACCTCCCGAACCGAGAGCAATCTCTATAAGGAATTTTTCTGTGCTTTTGTCCTTTCCATTTGGAGAAAATAAAAGACGGTGGCGACTCTTGCTTCCGCGACATTTCGCGAACCGGCGTTAAACAGTCAGTTCCAGATCCACCGATCACAGAACTGGCGACTCTGCTGGGGAATTACAAACTTAAAGTGAGGTGTACCTTAGGGTTAGTTCATAACTGTGTTTTCAATTGTATTGCTTTGTTTGCTTTAAATTGTGGGACTGTCTTGGGAGTTCTATAGATCCTAACCCGGATCTGGGGGATACCCTTTTAGAAAGTAGCAACAAGGCTGTGAGGGAACTGTGCGGGGTATACCGACATGGTTGAAACTGTCTGCTACGTTGATGTGGCACTTTGGTGTGTACCGGTAACCCTTGAGTTCAGTCAAGGAGAGTACGGGGCCTCCGCGTGGTGTCGTGAAGCATCAACAGACCTTAGGAACCTTAATTGAACTATCTTGGCCTCTTTAGGGTAGTGAGATAACTGACTTTGGTGCAGTCCGAGGTTGGTTGATACTCGATACTACACTCAATTGAGGGTTGCTTTCCTGGAATATTTCGGTCGCCAGTTCAGTGGCTAAATCGAAACGATGAACAATGAAAGCAATCCCGTGATATTGGGAACCTTAGAACCCGGTTACTTTGATTAGGACAGGTTGAGCCCACCAACTTCAAGAGGGTACTACCCAGACCCCATGCTGGCCTAAACCCTAAGGGTTTCTCTTGTGTGACTTGTGTGCCTTTGTACTTGCATGCTTGTTAGCTGACACATGAACTACTTACAGGTTTTGTTTATAGTCCTTAACTAGGACTCATGACAAGGTTTACCAAATTTCTTGCAGGTTTTGTTTATAGTCCTTAATTGGGGCTCATAACAAAGTACTGAATTTCTTGCAGGGTTTGTTTATAGTCCTTAATAAGGGCTCATAACAGGGTTTACCTACATCACCCTATGCATAGCATGACATCATAACATTGCATACATCCTAACCCATTTCAAGGATCTCAAGGGCTTGTGATGCAGGTCATATAAATCAAACATCTAGCAAGGGGCAAAGAGGATTTATTTTCCTCTAGCCAATGTTGTCAGGGGCTATGACCCACTGGATATGGTGAGCCTTTGACCCGTGACGAAGGACTCTCAACAACATGAAGTACTTTCAATCAAGTTGCCAGTTTCCAACTCTAACAAGTTTCTCTGTTTACCCCACGAGGTCCTTGAAATCATTGCATGCATATCATACATATCATTGCATAACAGGTACCCTTCCTCTGCAGGTTGCTTACCTTCTTCGCTGTTTATTTCAGCAGTCTCGTCATGAATCCTGAATCATCAACCGAGGCATCTATCAAGGCTCTTCAGGCGCAGAACGCCCAATTTCAGGAGCTGATCAAAGGCTTGGCTCAGGGTCAACAAGATCTGAAGGCTTTGTTTTTGAAGAAGGACAAGAAGAAGAAGAGGATTGTTCTGTTCAGCCCTAGACGCAGATCTGGGAATACACCGCAGGAGGAAACTGAGGGGACAACCCCATCTGTGAGGGAAAGCAGTCACCATGAGAGAGAGGTGCCTAGTCCAGTGGTCTCCGACAGCGAGACAGATTTCAACGACGAACAGTACCCTCCGGCTGAGGACAAGTACAAACAGTTGGAGGATAGGCTGAATGCTATGGAGATCCAACAGGTACCTGGGCTGGATTTTGGAGATCTGGGTTTGTCAACTGGTGTGATTATTCCTCGGAAGTTCAAGGCACCATCCTTTACCAAGTATGACGGGGCGTCTTGTCCCAAGTTGCATCTCAGGTCTTATGTTCGGAAAATCCAACCATACTCAGCAGACAAGAACTTGTGGATCCACTTCTTCCAGGAAAGTCTTTCAGGGACTCACCTCGAATGGTTCTATCAACTGGATGGGACCAAAGTTCGTAACTGGGAGGAGTTGGCGACTGCTTTCTATAAGCAGTACCAGTACAATGCCGACCTTGCTCCCACACGTACCCAACTCCAGGGTATGTCGTTGGGGTCAAGTGAAGGTTTCAAGGAGTACGCACAAAGATGGAGAGACCTTGCTGGAAGGGTGCAACCTCCGTTAACTGACCGGGAACTCGTTGATATGTTCTTGGGGACCCTATCCGGGCCATTCTTCAATCACCTCATTGGTAACTCATCTGCTGGATTTACCGACCTCATCCTGACTGGCGAAAGAATTGAAGCTGGTATCAAGTCGGGGAAGATTCAAGAGGCCACACCTTCTGATATTCATAAAAAGCCTTACACGGGAAAGAAGGAATCCAATGCTGTATACAGTCAAAAGAGTCGCCGTGATCAACATGCAGGGGCAGTCATGATCTCTGGTTCTGCACCACGCCGTCAACCACAAAGGGGAAACCAGCAAAGGGCGGAAGGGCCTAAAAGGCAATTCACCAACATTAACATGCCTTGGTCACAAGCATTGCAGCATATGGTGAAGATGAACCTGATTGCAGTAATCAACCCTCCTGCCAATCCTAAGACCTCCTCTCCTAGCTACAATCCAGAAGCAAGGTGTGCCTATCATTCTGATAGCCCGGGGCACGATACTGAGGACTGTTGGGCACTGAAGTACAAAATTCAGAACATGATCGATGCCAAAGAGATCGAGTTCGAGCCTGCGGAGACTCCCAACGTGATCACCACTCCATTGCCAAAGCATGGCTAAATTTTTGTTCATTTGATTTCAAGTTGTATTTTTCCTTTTCTTGTTCAGATAAACAATTATTGTGTTAAACTCTTTTATTTCATGAATGCATTACACATGTCTGTCTTGAATTAATTATGTTTACTATGCTTAAAACTGCTTTCATATTTTTTGCGATGGTCAATTCTTAATTGAAAATTCTAAACCTCTTGAGGGAGGATGACGAAAACAATACCACAATTTACAGCATGCTTTTGAACAGACCCCGCTGATGAGGTACAGGCATTGTTTCAATTCCTAAACACTGGAGTTATAAGGATGATAATCCCTCGTCAACCCATCAGAGCCAAAGAAGTAGGAGTTTGTATTTTCGAAAATCAAAACCCTTAATCATAACCTGGGGCAGGGTAGTTCTCTCAGTCGATCCAAGTGCACAATGAATGTCACTAAATGAGTTTTTCAAAAACAAAAGACAGTGATGGTTCCGAACAATCATAAGGACAGGCAGTCATTATCAAAAAAAATTCATGAATGAAAAGCCCAAAAAGTCAAAACCAATAAAGAAGACTTACCAAACTGGGGCATCCCGCTGACTGTAATCCCAAAAAGGAAACAGTTCAGGCAAAAAAAAAAGAAAGGGATAACTAAATAAAAAAAAAAGAGGTCTCACAAACCCTCAGCAAAAAAGGGGATGATTGCCTATTCAAATAAACGTTCAATATCCGAATCATCACCGGAAAATCAGAGCAAAGACTCAAACAAGGTCTAACGCACGATCAACTGAGTTTAGGTTTGGAGAACATCACGAAGAGCGGGTGGGTACAAATAATTTGAGCCTTTATCCTTTGTTTCTTAAACCGTGAACCAGGCCACGATATAACTCTTAAAAGTCCTAGCTGAAGCATGGGTTAGTTCGAAAGCATACTGTTACGAAGGTATCCTGACTCCTGAAGGTTTGCTGTAAAATATTGAGTTGACATCGCACTGTATTACAAAAAATGCATTTTCAAAATTCAAGACAGACATAGACTTTTGCATTCTTAAAATAACCTTGTTTGCATATGACTACTTGTTTGAACAAGCAGGGAAATTCGCACGATGAACACCTTGTGAACAGAAGAACCTCCAATCAAGGGGCACATTGCTCATTATCTGGGGCATGGCAAAATACTTCCAACAGGGGTAACTCCCTACATTCTGAGAGCGTGGACATAGTCGAAAAAAATACTGCGCATAATCAAAGACCCGCTAGGTTGACATACCTAGGCAAAAATAAGGGCTTCCCGGCGAACTAAAAGGGTTCGGGCAAAATGAAGGGATGAAACGAAAAACATGTACACCCGGCAAGTCGAAAACCTGAAAAGGCGGCTTGGGCAAAAATGGGTATCCCGGTGGACTGAAAACCCGAAAGGGCGGTCCAGGCAAAAGTTAGGGATCGAAGCGTACGACTATGTTCCGGTATCTCGTCACTTGCCTACCCGAAGATTTGTCGATCACCCGCACAGGTATCCTCTTCCCTCACCTCCGAAGCAGGGGCAATAATGAGCTATCCAGGCGATCCAATTGCTCTGTCAACCAAATTACAAAGGACAGATCAACATAAAAATGATTACCATCTACCTTTACAAATTCCAGATCGTGGGCTAACGTCCGAGACCAAACAGGACAATTATCCACTTAATCAAAATCATGCAACCCAACACCGGTTTCTGCTCAACCTTCAGACAAAGTCATACACAGACTCCTCCTCCATAAGATGACCTAACCCCGGTTCATCAAGAAGTTTTACACAAACTTATCCCGAAGCAACCTTACCCCGGTTCCTCCAGAAGTTTTTACACAAACTTATCCAAGTAACCTTACCCCGGTTCCTCCAGAGATTTTTACACAAACTCAACCAAATAACCTTACCCCGGTTCCTCCAGAAGTTTTTACACAAACTTATCCAAGTAACCTTACCCCGGTTCCTCCAGAAATCTTACATGGATTTATCACAAGTAACCTTACCCCGGTTCGTCAAGAAGTTTTACACGGACTTATCCCGAAGTGACCTAACCCCGGTTCCTCCAGAAGTCTTACATGGACCTATCTCAAGATGACATAACCCCGGTTCATCAAGAAGTTTTACACAAACTTATCCTGCCGTAACCTAACCCCGGTTCCTCCAAGAGTCTCACATGGACCTATCTCAAGATGACCTTACCTCGGTTCGTCAAGAAGTTTTACACGAACTTATCCTGCGGCAACCTAACCCTGGTTCCCCCCAGAAGTCTTACATGGATTTAGCTCAAGATAACCTCACCCCGGTTCATCAAGAAGTTTTACATGAACTTACCTCACCAAGCAACCCTACATCGGTTCCCTCTCTTCAAGATGCAGTTTTACATGGACTCGTCACCCAGAAACCCTACACAGGTTCTCCCTTTCCAAAAAAACGAAGTTTTACACGAACTCATCATCAAAGTAACCCTACCCAGGTTCCTTCTCCATTTCATATACAGTTTTACACAAACTCATCAGCATGCAACCCTACATAGGTCCCCCCTTTCAACTTATAAAATTACATTCCAAAACTCCCCAGAAGAGTCCAATCCAGTTTCCCCAGGAAAATTGGAATTCATCTCTCCAAGCAGTAAGCTTATCCCCAGTAGATTCTGGAAGCTTATCCCCTCGCAGAGCACGAACGCGTCGTCCGGCTTTATTCAAAGAGTTATTTCCTTAACAGGATATAACTGGGTTATCCTCAGCCAAAAGCCACGGAAAGGTCATCGTCAACATAGTTCTTTCCTATCCCCAGCGAAGTCCATTAACACTTCCAACAACAAAGACATCCTCAGCAAATTACTGCTATCAACACTCAGCAAAGCATCTCTATCCCCACAGAGTATTGCTTCCCAGCATGATCGCTAGAGTATCTTTTCTCCCCGCAGAATCTTCCATTCGCCAAGTTTATTCCGCAACGGAGTCATCTTCTCCTACCAGTATCCTTGCAATTATCATCCCCAGCGGAAGCAAAATCTATTCTTCGACATCAGCCCAGGATACGACTTCCCGGCACCCGTCAAGGATTTACTTTCCTAGACAAAAATATACATGAAACATCACATACATCATTATAGCATGCATAACGCACGGCATCATACCAATCTCATTTATGTTGAGAACATCGTTGCTTGATCCATATCATGCATTGCATATGACTGACTTTTATCTTTCAGGAAAGATCCAGTTAAGTTCTCAAGCTACATTTCAAGACCTAGACCGGTTCAGTTAAATCGTCCCAAGATTTTCCTGATGCTTATCCAGTCAAAGGCCTTCTCTGGTTCAGTCAGATCGACCCTAAGATCTCCCTGATGCTTATCCAGTTGAAGACATTTCAAGACCTAGACCGGTTCAGTTAAATCGTCCCAAGATTTTCCTGATGCTTATCCAGTCAAAGGCCTTCTCTGGTTCAGTCAGATCGACCCTAAGATCTCCCTGATGCTTATCCAGTTGAAGACATTTCAAGACCTAGACCGGTTCAGTTAAATCGACCCTAAGATTTTCCTGATTCTTACCCAGTCAAAGGCCTCTCTGGTTCAGTCAGATCGACCCTAAGATCTCCCTGATTCTTATCCCAGTAGAAGACACCCCAGATTTTTCTCAACGAGCGTTGTTGAAGTTAAAGTCGCCCAAGGCTCTCTTACCATTCATGCTAAGGTAGTAATCATCCCTGGTTCTTGCATCGCCGTTTGAAGCTCCAGACTCAGCTCCTGTAACCAGTCAGGACACATCTATACCAGGCATCTAAAAATCAGCTCCTGCAACGTGTCAGGTACTCATTTTCTGTTTTGCAGGTATGCAGGTTCTCGCTAAGGAATCTCTTACGCGATCAACATCCAGATGGCATCTATAAGCCCATCATCCTATTTCATCAACATCCAAATGGCATCTATAAGCCCATTCCCCCATCATTGCTAACATGTGAGCGCAAATTTCTGGGCACTCTAGTGTCCAATCATCTTCTACCCTCGGATTACGAAAGGCACATCAGCCAATCTGCATCCTCAGGTCTAAGAAGATTGAACAGGGGCAACTGTTATACCCCAAAATTTGCCCTCCCATATTCCTCAAGAAATTGCCAAGCCAAGTTACAAAATTCCCCAAGGGTTGTGCAGTGCAACAGTCTCCCATACAGTCAAAATTAGGGTTTTGAGTCTGATCAAGAAAAGGAAGTTTTCAAGGGCTCAATCAAGTCTCATATGCTTATAAACATGGTCAAGCATCCTCATATCAAGTTTCAAGGCATTCAGCTCAAGATTGCACAGTCAAAACCCTAAATTGCACTACAGTCAACTGTAGGGGCAAAATGGTCATTTGACAGTCAAAAGTTCAAATTTTTGGTCAACATATCATTTTGAAGCCACAAACATCATTTGATCAATTCTTGATCATGATTCTCAAAATTTGGCTCAGAAATCATCAAAGATGCAAAAGTTGCTATGTTTGGACAACTGAAAAAGTCAACTGAAATTGACCAGTGCATAACTTTCACATGGATTATCAGAAAAATCCCATTCAAAGCTCATTTTGAAGAGAAAGACATTTCCTACAACTCATCTTCATACTTCAAGTCCAAGAAATTCTCTCACAAAAAGTTATCAATTTCAACATTATAGGTCATTTTCAAAAGTCCACAAAAAGGGACTTTAAGTCAAAGGCCATAACTTGAGATTGGAAAATAAAAATGACATGGGACCAAAGGCATTGGTTAGAGGACTCAAAGACCTTTCCAAAATGTCCAAGAACATGTGAAAAGCTTAAAAATTGAGCAAGTTATGCCTTGTAGAAGTTGGGAAATTTTTGTGAAATGGCAAAAGTCAACTATCCTTGAAACTCCAATTTTTGACAAAAGGGCCCACTTTCTTCCACTTGATTCATCCTTGTCATGCCACACACGTGTCCCATGATTAATTTCAAGACCAAATATTGATTTTTCTATTTTATTTAATTTTTGATAATTTAATTCATTTTAAATCTTTAAAAATTTAAATAAAATTCAAAAACCAATGGAATAGTGTCATTTGAATTTGGACAACTTCCATATATCATGGGCCAACTCAAAAACTCAGGCTAGGGTTAAATTGCACACTAAGTCTTGGTCTTGGCTTAAAAGAAGGAAAATTGGTTAATGGTGAAAACCCTAGGACTAGTTCTTTCATGAGCATGAATTAAGGCCAACTAACAAGCTAATTCTCTTCCATCATAAGCACCAAGTCAAACCCTAACCATAACACATCAAAGGCTGCGCTAAAAAGCTGATTGCAACATTGAAATTTTGGGATAAAAACACAAAACTGATTTAAAAGTTAGAGAAAGTTTTAAGCCTTAATTCTTTTTCTAATAGCTTCCTGGACCATTTCTGAACACATCCCAACTCCAAACATCCTTCAAAACTCCAGGAATTGGTAGGGAGAACTCAAACTGTGTCACATAACTTTTGAAATCGCATATCACCATTCATACGTCCTTTTGCATTTTTATTGATGAATTCTTGTTCCTTACAAAGTTTCTAAGCTAACCATTGTGTTTAATTGCATTTTTGTTGTCCATACGCGATTTCACCATGTTCACATTTTAGGGTTTTCAGGTTGTGATTTTAGGGCTTTCTCAATACTGTAAAATTAGCCTTCCAAACCATGATAGTCATATTCAGCAAGCCTAGACGAAGGAAAAGCACCACTCGCGCCCAATTTATTGGTCCTATAGCGCTAGTCGCTATTTTTCTAAAAGCTACTTTAAGCCACGCGTGAAAACCGTTTCCATAGACTTTTGTTTCAGAAAAAAAAGAATGAACAACGAAGGAGATGATGTGCTGTCTAGCAGTGATTGGCCAGTTTTAAATTTTCGCGCTTAGCCACTAACGCTTTTATTCTTTTCTTTTGTTATTTGTTTATTATAATATGTTAATTAACGCGTGGTAGCTCAGCTGGCAGGTGGACGTACTTGTAGCATCAAAGACCTGGGTTCAAGTCCCAGGTCTGGAAAATTTCAATATTATTTTGCAATGGCAATTCCTATGCAGGCACAACACTATGGTGCACCATGTACCATCATCATCCAGATGCCCACGTGTCCATCCAATCCACACTAAAGGCTTAGATTAAAAGAGTATGCTGCGCTTGAGTCAAACGTGTCACGCAGGATTCAAAAAGTCCAACAAGGTCAATGCTTAATGGGCCAGAATGCTAGGCCTTACCTCCAATTTTGGGGTCACCCCCCCTGGTTTGCTTTGCTTTTCATAATTTATTTTTTATTTATTTTCATTGTTTTAATTAATTAATTGTTTTCTTTACAAAATACAAAAACTTAATTAAAAACCAGAAAAGACCAAAAAAAAGAGTAAATATTTTTATTATAATTATTTTCTTGTAAATAAATTAATGTATAATGAATTTAGTTTTAATTAGGATGTTTGCAATTTAATTCTTTTAATAAATAAAAATCCAAAAATAATTAGAATTAGGTTAATTAATAATTTCCACTCCTTTTGATCTTTCTTTTTTTTCCATAATATTATTATTTATTTTATTTTTTTATAATTAAATGTATATAAATAACTTAAATTTAAATTAGGTTAAAAATTCAATCTTTTTCTTAATAACTAAAATCCAAAAATATAGCATTAGGTTTAATGACTTTTTATTCCTTTTAATTTTCCTCTTTTTTTGCCATAATATTAGTGATTAAACTTGTAAACTAATTAGGGTTGCATTTAGGTTCAAAACTCAATCTTTTTCTTAATAATTTAAAAATAGTTAGAATTAGGTTTAATATTTCATGTTATTCTTAATTAATTAATTAATTTCTCCTTAATCTTAAAAAATACAAAAATACCAAAAAAACATTCTTTTTAATTTTAATTTTTAATTCCTTATTAACTTTAATTTATTGTAAAAGGGTCCAACGCCCATGTCCATAATTTATTTAATTTGCACATTTATTTTATGTTGTTTAAATAATTATGTACATGTCCCAAAGCCTTGTAACAATTTTTACTTTTCGCTTATTTTCTTTATTTATTTTTTTTGTAAAATCGGGTCCGGTTTAATTTTGGCGATGTGGACCCGCGCCATTTGTAATAGTTTAGATTTATTTTCCCGCAAATATATAACTGTTAAAAAGCATGCAAGAATGAATGTCTTAATTAAAATCAAGCGTAGATCACAACAAACATGACAAGACAAAATAATTGAAACATGACACACGAACCGCACACACCACCCCTAGGGTACGCCTCACTGTTGCCTTTCGAAAGGTGATCGTCGAGTATAGGACGTCTTAGTAAGTCCTCATGATCCGGGAACCTGGCATGAGGGTAGCTTCTAAGGTGTCTTCCCATTGCTCCGATGATCACCATGTCCCTAAAACTCGAATTGACCCGAACACCTCCAACAGTGGTGCTACCTACCTCTCAATGGTGGGATGGCACTACTTTAAAGGCCATTTACACAGACGAATTCCTTAGGGTAGGTAGGTTCTCAAGGATACTTGCTCTAATTTCAAACAAACTGAAATCTTTTCACACCAACACTTTCCAAAAGCTTTCAAAGCAAATTTTTCAAACACTCTAACGTACGAGTCGAACTGAAATTTTTCAAAAAAACTTTTTAAACCCACAATTGAAAAGCAAACAAACAATTTTGAAAACACATTGAGCAAGTACCTAAGAGCCCATGGATAACCATGGATAGAAAGGGTGCTAACACCTTCCCTTTCTATAATCTACCTCCCGAACCGAGAGCAATCTCTATAAGGAATTTTTCTGTGCTTTTGTCCTTTCCATTTGGAGAAAATAAAAGACGGTGGCGACTCTTGCTTCCGCGACATTTAGCGAACCGGCGTTAAACAGTCAGTTCCAGATCCACCGATCACACTGGCCCTTTTGACTTTTTGGATCTGGTATACACGCATTGACCAGCGCTTTGGTGGACCTTCAACGCTTGGCCACCAGATCTGGCCCTTTGGCCATCTGGCGCTTGGATGGATGAGAGAGTATGGTATAGTCCAAGCCTGAGCATGCATGCAATCACCTGAAAAATAATAATATTGAGAAAGAGGGGGACCTGGGATTTGAACCCAGGTCTTGAAGGAGAATGCATTGCCAAGGTTACCACTGAGCCACGCCGCTTTAGTTGTTAGTATAATAAGTATCAATAATAATATAACAAAACAATTCCAATGCCAGAAGAAATAAAAAAAAGGCGCGCTTGGTTTGAATGGCCCAATGGACGGAGGACACCTCATCATCTCTGTCCTCAAACCCCTGTAACTTTACCTGTGGATTTCTATCCGCATCTAAAAACACAGGTTCGTCTTAAAATCTCCCTCAGACCATATAAATACATTCCAAGAACATGGTTCAATTCGTCATGACCTCCTGATCAAAACCATGTTCTTCTTGTGTCTCAATTTTACCTGAAACAGAAAATCCTAAAAACGAACGAAGAACCCTAGCTATGGTGATTCTCCATATAAGCCAGATAAATGCAATTGAATATTATGAAAAGCTTGCAAATGTTCTTGTGATCACAAATATGCCATTAGTTTGTTCAATAGATGCCAGAATAATTCAAATCGAAATCAAGAACAGGGGTGAATTGTGTGAGACTTACAGTGCGTTTGAGGACCTGATAATGCTTGGTTTGGATCCAGTTAGCTTGTGTGAATGGCTAGGAATCGATTGGGATATGTCTCCAGCCTTGAAAATGCCTTTAACCCTGATTTTTATCTCTCACTTTTTTGTGATTTTTTCAACTTTGGTCCAGTCTCCACCAATGCTCTCTAACCCTTATTTTCGTGTGCTTAGCTTCCTTTTGTATTGTTCATTGCATTAGGTTAATAAACTTGGTCCAAATCTCTCTACATTGATGTTTGGATATTTGATTTGATCTCCATTTACAAACTTGCCAATTTTGATTCAAACCATATCTTCTTGTGCATAATGACTTTGACACGAATTTTATTGCAATGCTAGCTGTGACCAAAGCCTAAAACAATCAGAAAATCATGAGTTATCAATGCCTTGGATTTTATATGATTTTATTTGATTTAAAATGAATAAATTCAAATAAAAATCAATTTAAATAATAAAAATTAGATATGGGCACATGGGTGGAGCTAGGGCACGTTGGAAATAATACAAACTCAAATCAAGTGAAAACAAATGGGCCCATTTGGAAAAATTTGAAGTTTTTGGGATAGTTGACTTTTGGCAATTTTGCAAAAAAGTCCAACTTCAATAATGCATAACTTCTTCAATTTTGAACTTTTGGAGGTGTTCTTGGACTTTATAGAAAGCTTGAGATGTCCTCTAATCAACCCTTTTGGTCTCATATCATTTTGATATTCCATTTTAAAGTTAGAAGCTTTGGAGGAAATGTGTTTTTGTTGACTTTTCAAAATGACCTATAATGTCCAAATTCATAACTTCTTGTGAGTGCATATTTTGATCTTTGGGTATGAAGATGGATTGTAGGGAATTTAATCCTCTTCAAAATGAGCTTTGGATGGGTCATTTATAATAAAGTATGAGAAAGTTATGCTTGGTCAAAGTTGAGTTGAGTTTTCCTACAAAACCCTAATTTAGCAACTTTTGAATCTTGATGAATTTTGAGAAATCTTTGATGAATCATGATCAAACCTTGATCAAATGATGAAATATCATTCAAAATGAGAATGCTGAAAAATCTTGAAGTTTGACTGTATTTGGGTCACAGTTGACTTTTGCCATAGCACAGTCGATTTTTGGACCTTTTGAGCAATTGACTGAGCAAACTTCCTCTGCAAGGCTTGAAACTTGACATGGATGACCTTGAGAACATATTAGGACATTGGGGAGCATTTGAGGTCATTTGGACTCAAGGATCTTGATGCAACATAAAACCCTAATTTGGGGTAGACTGCCTTAGGAGATAGCTTGTCTGACCAATCCTTGAGCAACCTTGAGCAACTTGGAGATTTTTCTTGCAATGTTTTGAGAAATATGGGAGGGAAAATTTTGGGGTACAACATCTTCCCCTGTTCAATCTTCTTAAACCTGAGGATGTAGATTGGCTTTTATGCCTTTCGTGATCCGAAGGTGGAAGATGATTGAACACTAGAGTGCCCAAAAATTTGCACTCGCATTGAAGTGGTATCAGCCTCGGGATGTCGGGAGTGGGCTTATAGATGCCATTTGGAGATTGGTGACGAGGAGACGGGCTTAAAGATGCCATCTGAAGGAGTGTCGATCGCATAAGAGATTCCTTAGCGAGAGCTTTGTATACCTGTTGTTGAGGAAGATTCCGCTGGGGAAGTCTGATCTTTGTTGGGATTTAGGAACTTGCCTGTACTTCAACTGAGAGAATATCTCTGCTGAGTTTTAAGAATTTGTCTGTAATTCAACTGGGGGGAAACATCTTCATCTAGATTTAAGAACTCGCCCGTAATTTGACTGAGAAAACTTCTCTGCCGAGATTTAGGAACTGCCTGTAATTCAATGGAGGAACTTTGTCGAGATTTAGGACCTTGTCTATAATTCAACTGAGAATAATTTTGTTGAGATTTAATAACTGGTCAGTAGTTCGAATGAGGGAAACATCTTCATCGAGATTTAAGAACTAGCCCGTAATTCAACTGAGAAAACTCTGCTGAGATTTAGGAACCTGTCTGTAATTCGACGGAGGAACTTTGTAGAGATTTAGGACCTTGTCTGTAATTCAACTGAGAATAATTCTGTTGAGATTTAAGAACTGGTCAGTAGTTCGACTGAGGGAAACATCTTCATCGAGATTTAAGAACTCGCCCGTAATCCGACCGAGAAAACTTCTCTGCCGAGATTTAAGAACTGCCTGTAATTCGACGGAGGAACTTTGTCGAGATTTAGAACCTTATCTGTAATTCAACTGAGGATAATTCTGTTGAGATTTGAGAATCGGTCAGTAATTCGACTGGAGGAAACATCTTCATCGAGATTTAAGAAATCGCCCGTAATTCGAACGAGAAAACTTCTCTGCCAAGATTTAGGAACTTGTCTGTAATTCAACTGAGGATAATTTTGTTGAGATTTAAGAACTGGTCAGTAGTTCGACTGAGGGAAACATCTTCACCGAGATTTAAGAACTCGCTCGTAATTCGACCGAGAAAACTTCTCTGCCGAGATTTAGGAACTGCCTATAATTCGACGGAGGAACTTTGTCGAGATTTAGAACCTTATTTGTAATTCAACTAAGGATAATTCTGTTGAGATTTGAGAACCGGTCAGTAATTCGACTGGAGGAAACATCTTCATCGAGATTTAAGAACTCGTTCGTAATTCGACCGAGAAAACTTCTCTACCGATATTTAGGAACTTGTCTGTAATTCGACGGAGGAACTTTGTCGAGATTTAGAACCTTATCTGTAATTCAACTGAGGATAATTCTGTTGAGATTTGAGAACTGGTCAGTAATTCGACTGGAGGAAACATCTTCATCGAGATTTAAGAACTCGCCCGTAATTCGACCGAGAAAACTTCTCTGTCGAGATTTAGGAACTTGTCTGTAATTCGACGAAGGAACTTTATTGAGATTTAGAACCTTATCTGTAATTCAACTGAGGATAATTCTGTTGAGATTTAAGAACTGGTCAGTAATTCGACTGAGATAAAAGCTTCATAACTTTGAATTTTTTGAGAATTTAACTGCATCCTTCCTGAAAGGTAAAGGTTAGCTGTATGCAATGCATGATATGTATCAAGCAATGATGTTCTCAAAATAAATGAGATTATTTTGTACGATGCGTATATGCATGTGTCATGATGTATGTAATGTTTTTAGCTGGGGAAAATAAATCCCGGATAGCTGCCGGAGAAGAGAGTTGAATTCTTCGTTCCCGTTGGGGATGGCGAGCGAAGATATTACGAGAATAAACCTGCAGGAGAGGATAACTCCGTTGGGGAATAAACTGAGGAGAAGATTACTCTGTGGGGAAGAGATGCTCTGTAGAGGATTCCATTGATAAATTCCACTTGGGGATGAATTACCGTTGCTGGTGATGCTGAATCCTGTTGGGGATTGGGCTCTTGTTTGTGAAAGGCATGAACTCTGCTGGGGATGATCTTCAGTTGCGACTTCACTGGGGATAACCTTTTAGACTCTAATGGGGATAGTCTTTTGAGCTCTGCTGGGGACAATCTTCCAAAGTCTACTGGGGATGATTCTCTAAACTCCACTAGGGAAGCTTTTTCAGACTGCGCTGGGAGAAATTTCAGACTCCACTGGGGATATCTTGTATTCTTCCGGGGAATATTCTTATACTCCATTGGGGAATATTAAGACTTTTCGATGCTGATGGTAGATAAACTCTTCTTGGGGAGAGTATTATCGATTCATTCACAGTGGAAAGTCTCAGTTGGGGAGAGCTATCAATACTGTCTTTTCTTACTCTGTGGAGAGTGAAAGTACCTTAGCCATATTCTTCAGCTAAATCTACCTTTGTACCTGGTGGACAGAGCAACCGTACAGTTTGGACATTTCTCATTTGCCCCCTGTTTCTGATATTACCAGTAATCATCTTTTGTTTCGCATGTAAATATTTATGAGCAGCAATTAATGTCAAATGCATATATAAAAAATGAACATTGGATGTTCTTTGCAAAACAAAATAGATAAAAGAAAACAACTTGAAATTTCTTTGAAAATGAATTGTATTGCCTTTGAAGTTAGCCTGTAAATAGGCGTTTTTGTACAAGAGGTTGACGTCCTAGTAAGAGAACGCCGCCGAATAATAGAATTTACACAATTTGTGAAAAACTTAAACAAAACAGCTATGTGAATAATCCCACTGGGTTCCAACTCTACTATTGCCTTTATGTCCTCGAGCATCTCATCACTTTGCTACTTGGTTGAAGGTGGATCATATTGATTAGTGTCGTCCGAGCTTGATAGTCGATACCAAAGTTTGGTTGCAAGGTGATCCAACGAGACATAGTGTTACGATTTGATCCCTAATTTTTGCCTGGACCGCCCTTTCAGGTTTTCAGTCCACCGGGCTACCCTTTTTTGCCCAAGCCGCCTTTTCAGGTTTTCGACTTGCCGGGTGTACAGATTTTTTTCAGTTTCATCCCTTATTTTTGCCCGAACCCTTTTGGTTCGCCGGGAAGCCCTTATTTTTGCCTAGGCCAGTCAACCTAGCGGGTCTTTGTTTATGCGTAGTATTTTTTCACTATGTCTACATTGACGGGGTGAGGAAGGTCGACACCATCCATGGTGGTTAGAATCATAGCTCCTCCTGAGAAAATGTTCTTAACCACAAATGGACCTTTGTAGGTAGGGGTCCATTTTCCCCTGGGATCACCTTGTGGCAGTATGATGCGCTTGATAACCAGATCCCCAACTTAATACTCTTATCGTCTAACTTTCTTGTTAAATGCCTTGATCATCTGCTTTTGATACGTCTGACCATGACAAATAGCAATAAGTCTCTTTTCGTTTATTAAGTTCAACTGATCAAGACGGGTCTGGATCCAATCATCTTTGCTCAAACCTGCATCCTTCATAATCCGAAGAGAGGGTATCTGAACTTCGGCAAGACGGCCTCCATGCCGTATACCAAGGAATAGGGTGTTGCCCCTGTTGACGTCCATGCTGAGGTACGGTACCCATGAAGAGCGAATGGTAACATCTCGTGCCAATCTTTGTACGTCACCGTCATCTTCTGCACAATCTTCTTAATGTTCTTATTAGCCGCTTCCACAACCTCATTCATCTTTGTCCGGTAGGGAGAAGAGTTGTGATACTGTATCTTGAACTGTTTGCAGAGCTCGGTGATCATCTTGTTATTGAGATTAGTACCATTGTCTGTAATGATCCTCTCTGGTACACCGTATCGACAGATCATATTGTGCCGAATGAAACGTGCCACGACATTCTTGGTTACAGTAGCAAAGGAAGCTGCTTCAACCCACTTCGTAAAGTAATCAATTGCTACCAGGATGAAGCGATTCCCGTTAGATGTTGTAGGTATGATTTCGCCGATCATATCAATGCCCCATGTTGCAAAAGGCCAAGGAGTTGTCAAGACGTTCAGAGGTACTGGAGGTATATGCACCTTATCAGCATAGACTTGACACTTGTGACAGGTCCGAGAATGCTGATAACAGTCGGCTTCCATTGTGGACCAAAAATATCCCGCCCGAAGGATTTTCTTTGCCATGGTGTGTCCACTGGAATGAGTTCCGAAAGTACCTTTATGTAACTCTATCATGATTCTTTCTGCTTCATTCTTATCCACACAACGCAGTAAGGTCGAATCATGGTTACGCTTGTAAAGAATGCCATTGCTGATGAAGAACTTTGCCGCGAACCTCCTCAGAAACTTCTTGTCATTAACAGATGCACCCTCGGGGTATTCCCGAGCCTTAAGATACCTTCTCACCTCATGGAACCAGGGTTTATCCGTTGCTTCTTTAGTCTCAATATCACAGCAATGCGTAGGTTCTTCCAACCTTTCAATGATAATCCGGGGAGCTTCGTTGTCCCAATTAACTTTGAACATAGAAGATATCGTAGCTAGCGCGTCCACCAACTGATTCTCCTCTCTAGGGAAGTGTTCAAAAGTTATCTCCTCGAAGTGGGGAAGCAATGTCAATACATACTCCTTATAAGGAATAAGATTTGGGTGTTTCATATCCCACTCGCCTTTGATCTGACTGATCACAAGAGCGGAATCTCCGAACACACTCAAGAACTTAATCCTTAGGCCAATTGCTGCTCGAAGACCCATGATGCATGCCTCATACTCCTTCATATTGTTGGTACAGTTGAAACATAGTCGGGCAGTGAACAGAGTAGGAGATCCTTTAGGAGATATGATCATGGCGCCAATGCCATTGCCCAAAGCGTTTGAAGCTCCATCAAAGTACATAGACCATCGGGATCCTTCCTCAGGTCCTTCATCTGGTCCCGGTTCCTCACAGTCAGTCACTATCATGATATTCTCATCCGGGAATTCAAAGTTCATAGATTGGTAATCGTCCACTGCCTGATGTGCCAAATGATCTGCCAACACACTTCCCTTGATTGCCTTTTGGGTCGTATACTGGATGTCATACTCAGTCAAAATCATCTTCCATCTTGCTATTCTTCCGGACAAGGCAGGCTTTTCGAAGATATACTTGATTGGATCCATCTTTGATATCAATAGAGTAGTGTGAGTCAGCATATACTGCCTCAGCCGACGAGAAGCCCATGCCAAAGCGCAGCAAGTTTTCTCAAGCAACGAGTATCGGGTCTCGCAGTCAGTAAACTTTTTGCTAAGGTAGTAAATAGCATGCTCTTTTCGGCCAAACTCATCATGCTGCCCCAACACGCACCCCATTGAATTGTCGAGTACTGTCAAGTATAAGATCAAA
Source organism: Vicia faba (assembly GCA_948472305.1). Lineage (NCBI taxonomy): Eukaryota > Viridiplantae > Streptophyta > Magnoliopsida > Fabales > Fabaceae > Vicia > Vicia faba. The sequence goes on from OX451740.1 coordinate 1,111,167,950, forward strand.
GGTCTCCCTTCAACTGGCGGCATCAGAACGAGTGGCTCTTGGAGATATTCTTTGATCCTTTCGAAAGCGGCTTGACATTCATCATTCCATCTTACCACTTGATCTTTCTTCAGTAACTTGAAGATTGGCTCACAAGTAGCAGTCAGGTGTGAAATGAATCGGGCAATATAGTTCAATCATCCCAAAAAGCCTCTGACTTCTTTTTCTGTTCCGGGAGCTGGCATTTCCTGTATAGCCTTCACCTTGGCAGGATCCACTTGAATGCCTTTATCACTTACGACGAAACCCAGCAACTTACCAGATCTCACCCCGAAGGTGCACTTGTTCGGGTTTAACCTTAGTTTGTACAACTTCAACCTATCAAATAGCTTCTGAAGATGGTCCAGATGTTCTTCCTTAGTCTGGGATCTTGCAATCATGTCATCGATGTATACCTCAATCTCATGATGGACCATGTCATGGAACAAAGCGACCATGGCGCGCTGATACGTTGCCCCATCATTTTTTAATCCGAAAGGCATGACCTTGTAGCAAAAGGTACCCCATTGAGTAATAAAGGTTGTCTTCTCCATGTCTTTGGGAGCCATTTTAATATGATTATAATCGGAGAAACCATCCATAAAAGAGAAGACCTTGTGCTGTGTGGTGTTGTCAACCAGAACGTCGATATGAGGTAGAGGGAAATCATTCTTGGGGCTTGCCCTGTTCAGATCCCTATAGTCAACACACATTCGAACCTTACCATCCTTCTTCGGCACAAGAACCATGTTGGCCACCCACTTTGGGTAAGAAGTAACTTCTAGAAAACCGGCATCAAACTGTTTCATAACTTCAGCCTTGATTTTCTCAAACATCTCTGGGCGCATTCGGCGGACCTTCTGTTTCACTGGAGGACAATCTTCCTTGGTAGGCAATCGATGAACCACAATATCAGTATCTAATCCAGGCATATCTTCGTAAGACCAGGCAAAGATCTCAACATAGTCACGCAGCATCTGAATCAACCGTTGCTTAACACTAGCTTCCAGATTTGCACCGATCTTGACCTCTTTCTTGTCTTCTTCTGTACCCAGATTTACTGTCTCCACTGGATCTTCATGCGGCTGTATGGCCCTCTCTTCTTGAAGTAACAATCTAGCAAGTTCACCAGGAACTTCGTAATCATCTTCACCTTCGTCTTCGGCTAAGTCGATCGGACTTTCGAAGTCATAACTGGCAGTAGCAGAGTCGTTATCAGTGGGATCCATAGTGGACGTAGACCTGTATATGTGAGTGTGTGTAAAATAGTTGTTTTGCAATATAAAATAAAAGAGAAACAAGGAGCGCAAAATTTGAAATGCAAGAAACGTCCAATGTTTTTATTAATGATATATGTAGATGACACACATAAAGCCCTCACAAACAAAGCCACGGTGCCCCGGGTAAGACACTGGGCCGTAAAAGTTTTAAAAATTGTCTGTTACAAATTTAAAACAAAAGTATCATTACTGGGTAATAAAAGAAATTGGGACGAAGTCCTTTGCTGTCCAATTTCTCAGGCCACCATCAGTAGTAGGATAGATCCAACTGTCGAACTCAGATTCTTCAACATCGTCTTCAATGGCATTTACTCCTGAATTGCTGATAAACAGGGGAGGTCTTCCGATCCGTGCACTCCGAACAACCCTTTGAGCTTCTGCAGTGAAACCCAAACCAAACTTGTTAGTCTTATGTGCAAAATCAGGGAGCTGGCCCCAATTTGCACACCCACCTTTCTCAACAACAGCCCGGGTATCCTTGAGGGAAGCCATCTTCATTGGAGGATCTTCAGTAACAGTTTCAGCTGATGCCAGTGTCTGGGGAACCTCTTCAAAATGTTGAAACGGGGTCTCAATGAACTCCCCGTCCATCTCTACATATCGGAAAGAGTTGAGGTGGCTCACCATGTACTCTTCCTCTCCTCGTACCATAACAATTTTCCATTTGACTGGGTATTTCAGCATCTGGTGAAGCGTAGAGGTGACTGCCCCAGCTTTGTGGATCCACGGGCGACCCAACAAACAAGAATAAGATGGCTGAATGTCCATCACATAAAATGTAGATGCGAATATCTGAGAACCAACCTTCACTGGAATATCCACTTCTCCATGTACCATTCTCTTGGACCCGTCAAAGGCCCTAACAACAATGTTACTCGGCTTTAGTTCCAACCCTTCACAGTCTAACAGGTCCAAAACTTTCTTAGGCAAAACGTTCAATGATGAACCAGTATCCACTAATACATGAGCTAGAGTAGTGCCCCTGCATTCAATGGAGACATGCAGGGCGTCATTATGGTTCTTCCCCTTAGCAGTCAAGTCGGCGTCGGAGAAACCCAACCCATTATCCGCTGTCAGACTAGCCACAAAATCTTTAAACTGATTAGCTGATGTCTCCCGCGGCACGTGCGTAGTTTTCAGGAAGGCAATCAGAGCCTTGGCATGGGCTTCTGAGCAAAGCAACAAAGACAACATAGAGATTTTAGACGGGGTTTTCCCCAGCTGTTCGACTACATTGTAGTCACTCTTTTTGATGATCTTAAAAATTTCTTCCATCTCTTGTCTAGAGGATTAAACAATAATCCTCTTCGGTGCCTCCATCCGGGTAGGCTCATCAAAGGTCCCTTTGCCCCGAGTATCAGATGACTCAGCAACAGGAGTAAGAATGGGAACTTGAACAGGAATAGTATCAGGTGTACTGGCAGGTATAATAACAACAGGCTTCCGAACAGTTGGTGGAGAGATCTCGGGGGAGAAAAGTCTTCCACTGCGGGTGACTTTAGCAGGTCCAATAATATTGCTGACATCAGTATCAGACTTTTCAGCACTCAAGTCTTGCTTAACTCCGTGATAGTAAACGTCAGCCCCGTAGTGCCATGGGACAACTTTATCTGATGTATAGGGGATAGGCCCAGGAACAGTGATGATCAAGGGAGCGATTCTTGGAACAGATGTAATTCTAACAGGATTTCTCGAGGAAGCCTTGGAAGAATTGTCGAAAATGGTGATTATAGCAACTTCTTCAGTAGGAACCAAAGGAACAAAAGTCTTCTCAAACAGAATTTCTTTATTATCCATCAGGCATTGGACACCTGACTTCAAAAGATGGAAACCAGTAGGTAGGACGGCACACAGATGGTAACCTTCGCCACATCCCGGAAATAAACTGGCTAACAGAAGGTTCTTCTTCACAGTCATCAATGGAGTAACAATGTCTTTCACAGAAACCACAAACGAGTCTTCATCTATAGCATTCACTCCATGCTTGGGCATAGGAGCAGTCACAACATTAGGTCTTTCTGGCGCTTCAAACTCAATCTCTTTAGAATTGATTAAATCCTATACCTTATTCTTCGGGACCCAGCAATCATTCGTATCGTGCCCCAGGCTATCAGAATGAAAGGCACAATGGGCGTTCGGATTGTACATGGGTGATGTTGTATTGGGATTCTTCGGGGCCTCCTTTGGAATCACCAAGTTAGTCTTTAATATTTGCGGCAGAATTTGGGATAAAGTCATATTGAGCTGAGTGAATTGTCTTCGCGGTCTCTCGGCCCTTGGCTGATTGTTGCGTTGTGCGGAAACAGTTGGTCTTGAAATAACAACCGCATTAACAGCTTGGCGGTGTTCAGGTCTATTATGGCTCTTTGAACTGTAAACAACATTGGATTCCTTCTTAAAAGGCTTCTTTTCAGTACTTGATGAAGCACCCTTATGTATCTTACCGCTCTTGATACCAACCTCAATTCTTTCCCTGGTCATAATCAGCTCAGTAAACCCGGACGATGAACTTCCAATTAGATGGTTGAAATACGGACCAAACAAGGTCCCCAGAAACATATCCACTAACTCCCCATCAGCCAGCGGGGGTTGTACTCTCCCAGCAAGGTCCCTCCATTTCTGAGCATAGTCTTTGAAACCTTCACTCGCACTCATAGACATACCCTGAAGTTGGGTACGCGTGGGAGCAAGGTAGGAATTGTATTGGTACTTCTTGTAGAAAGCAACAACCAAGTCCTCCCAATTACGGATAGTAGCTCCTTCCAGCTGGTAAAACCATTCAAGTTGAGTCTCTGAGAGACTGTCTTGAAAGAAGTGGATCCAGAGATTCTTGTCAGCGGTGTATGTCTGAATTTTTCTAACATACGAACGGAGGTGCAGCTTTGGACAAGAAACCCCGTCATATTTAGCAAAGATTGGTGCTTTAAACTTGTGGGGAATCACCACCCCAGATGACAAACCCAGATCACCAAAGTCCAATCCAGGGACCTTCTGGATCTCCATGGCACTTAACCGGTCTTCAATCTGTTTATACATATCCTCGGCCGGAGGATACTAGTCTTCGTCAAAGTCAGTCTCGTTGTCTGAAACCACAGGGCTAGGAGCCCTCCTTTCTTCCTGATTTTCTCCCTCTCCAGATGAGTGAGTCAAATCAACCTCTTCTCACAAATTGTTTCCAAATTTGTGACCCATATTTAGTAAGACCGTCTTCTTCTTCTTCTTCTTCTTCTTATCCTTCAAAATAAGAGTCTTCAGATCTTGCTGACCCTTAGCCAAACTCATGAACATTTCCTGGAATTGAGCGTTTTGAGCTTGTAGAGCCTTGGTAGCTTGTTCGGTTGATGTTTCAGCAGACATGATGTGCTGAAATAAACAACAAAGAAGATAAGAGACCTGTAATGGGTACATGTGATGAGGTGCATGGAATGAAATGCATATGATATGATTTCAAAGACGTCGAGAGATTCAAATTCGTAAACCAAAATGAAACACCCTTTTATTAGATAACAAACTTGAGACAATGTTTGACAAATGCCTTTAAGGCGTTACAAAAAGAAATACTGAAAAGTAAATCAAAACTAGAAATAATCAAAAGACATCAGTGCTCCCATGGTCGTTTGCCTTTGGTGCTGACATAGTCGTTGAGGATCTGCTCATTCTCCAATTGTCTTGTCAACTTCAGGATCTTCCGCTCCTGCTCATGATACTTTTCTCTGTAATTATCCCGCTCTTCTCTTAGTTGCATCCAAGACCTCTTTAATGCCCCAATGTCAGTAGGCATGTAAGGGTGGAGGATGGTAGGTGGAACGCCTTCTTCATCAGCAACCTCAACAATCACAGGCAAGACAACTTCGTACGACATTCCCAACTTTTGGGCACGGATTCGAACCCATCAGAGATATGGTTCCATCGGAAGAGAGGTCTTCATCCCTAACTCATGTGGATCAGACCGGTGTACCCTATCCCAAGCTCGTATGAACCTGCGGCGATGCTCGTCACTATCCCCTTGGAAGTCAAAGACAATACTCGGCATCAGCAACTCATGAGGTCCTTCCCTCCTAGCTCGCCCAAACTGACGTACGGCCAAACACAGATTATAGGTGATCCCTCCATTGATTCCTAGCAGTGGAACATTGGGGTATTCCCCACAACGATCAATAATAGCTACGTCTTCCATGTCCTTATTAGTCCAAATGATGTCCATGTGAGAAAGAGACATAATCCTATGGGCCCAACCCATGCCTTCCTTGTTCTTCAGAACTGATTTGGGGAGGTGAGAAATAAACCACCTCGCCAGCAATGGTGCATAACACATAAGGGTTCCCCGTTTCCGAGCAGTACGGGCATAAAGAGAGTGCAGAATGTCACCCAAGAGAGTGGGTACTGGATTACGGGAAATGAAGATCTTCACCGCATTCACGTCAACGAAAGAATCTGAGTTGGGAAACAACACCAAACCATATATGAGAAGAGCCAGAATGTCTTCAAATGCCTGAAAGTCTAGACTGTCCCAGAACTGATTAGCCCAATCAACCAAGAATTTAGCCAATAAGCCTTTTGTCCCACTACGAGTTTCCCAGTTAGACATTACCTCAGCCTTTGTCAGATGGAGGGCTAAAGCAATCTCTTCCGGCCTAATGACTTTCTCCCAACCTGTAAACGGGGTCTGCTCTAGCATGGAGATACCAAGCAGATCAGAGAAATCTTCCAAGGTAGGGACCAACTAGTAGTCCGGAAAAGTAAAGCAGTGGTACAGTGGATCAAAGAACTGGACTAATACACTCATCATCTATTCATCCATCTTGGAGGTGACCAAACCCAGGAGGTGACCATGTCTTCTAATAAAGGAGGAAGTATCTGGAATCTTTGCAACCAATTCCTTAAGCTGAGTGAGAATCTGGACAAAGTTGATCCGAATAGTGTTCCTACGCATAGGTGCCATGACCAACAAAACAGAACAAAGATGAATCCCCTCTGTCTTTGAAATAGGTTAGTCCAATGCAATATGCATGCAATGTCATGATGCATGATGTTATGATAAGAAACACACCATAAGTATTCACAGATAGAAAACATGGTGTTGTACCCCAAAATTTGCCCTCCCATATTCCTCAAGACATGTCAAGAATAATCTTCAAGTTGCTCAAGTTGGCTCAAAAGTTGGACAATCAAATCACCTCCTAAGGCAGTCAAGTCAAAATTAGGGTTTTGTGTTGCATCAAAGTCATTACATCCAAATGACCTCAAGTTCTCCCCAATGTCCTAATATGTTCTTAAGTTCATCCATGTCTGTTGTACCCCAAAATTTGCCCTCCTCTTTTTCCACAAGAAATCACAGCTTCGGGCTTTTTCCTGATTTTTCAAATTGGCGTAAGAATCAGTCAAACCGATTTTTTCTTATCAGTCTATACAAAATTAGGGTTTTCATGGCTCTGGAACAGTTCAAGCAAATTGCTAGGGTTTTTGGTTGAGTTTGGCTCAGGTTTTGATCAGGCGGACGCTTCTTTGACATTTAACCAAGAATTAGGGTTTTGTACGCGCATTCTCAGAAAGAATTAATTTTACAGTTCTTTTCAGTTTACTCTGAGATTTGGATTGAAGCATTTGAATTGAGAACTTGCAGTGTTTTGTTTAATCAGTAAAGGCATATGGACGTTTGTTTGATTTGACTGTGCATTGCTGTGGCTATTTGAAACGCCAGGTTATTATTGATTGATGCTAAGGCCACAATGTTTATTAATTGTTTATTTATTCTAAGTTAGAATAATTGGGATTTATTTCCATTTTATTATAATTTAAGAATTATAAATAATTAAATAAACAGTTGAAGAAGAAAAAGAATTAACTGATCAAAAAGGGATTTTTATTCATATTTAATTGTTTGTTACAAATTATTATTTAAACAACTGTAAATTTATTTACATTTTGTTTCCAATGATAATGTTACAAATAATTGAAGAATAAATTGAAACTATCCTAAAATTTCCTAAGTCTTCATCTTCTATCCAATGCCCCTCTGCTCATTTGATTTTATCTGCAAAAAACAAGAAACAAAAGAAAAGTCAACGCAAATGAAATAAATAAAAGGCAGACAGTTAAAAAGATCATCATTAAAAGCAATTGGCTGGAATCAGTTTGCCCTCTCTGCAAATCACAAGATTTCTCTTGGTTCATAAAGAGGGATAGAAGATGCTTGCAATGAAACATGAAATGCACAAAGTTATAATTTTGCACAAATTCAAATTGTCAACCAACTGCAAAGTTTCAAAACAAACAGCATGTACAAGTATAAAGGCAAACAGAACAGTTACTGATTATGCCAAAAGAACAATGCAAGTCACAATTTCAAACTAAGTCCAAAGTCAACTAGAGCTGCCCAAAGCCAAAGATTTCAAAAGCTGTCCAAAAGGATATGGAAAGATATCAAAGTACAAAATGCTGTCAACAAAGTATGCAGGAAAGCAGGAATTATGCAGAGCTAAGCAACTAATGCAAGCAAGGTTCAAATTCATCATTTTCCTAGGCCAATTGCTTTTTCAGAAATAGTACAGTTCTAAGCAATATTTTATGCTTTTAAAACTGTAGAGAGAAAAAGAGAAAAAGAAGAAAGGCTTACAGGCTTTAGGCTTGAGGAATATAAAAACAAAACCGTAATAAAACAGTAGAAGAGGCAGAGATATCACAAAAGAAAAAAAGCTACAAATTGTAACATTGAAACACAGTCCTGCCTCCAACACAAAGAAAAACACATAACCTGTCAAGCCTCCAAAAAGATTCCATGCCTGCCTAAGCTCACTACAAACAGCAAGCCTTAAGCACAAACCAGAAGCATCAAGCTTCAAGCCCAAACCTGTGATACAAACTTCAACCAAACCAGCTCAAAATAAAAAAGACACCAAACCTGCAGCCTGTAGCCTCAAACAGTAAGCCAAAGTCTAGCCTGCTGAAACCAGAAGCTTACAAGCTTCCAGCCTAAAGTTCCAAACCTCTACAGGCCCTGTCAAACAAAACCTCAAAGCTCTTAACCTGTAAACAAAAAGCCATGACCCTGCCTCAAGTCTGAACCAGGTTACAAACAAGTTTACGTACAAGCCTGTTTCAACTCAAAAGGTCAAGACCATAAGCCTTAAACCATTTCAAATCCAACCTGTCAAGACAAGCCTTAACCATCAACAAACAATCAAAACCAGAAATATCAACCTGCATAATCAGTCTCAAGACATATCAAGCCTAAGCTTGGAAGCCTGTACCAATACTGATATGGCCATACAACCTGCCTTTAAACCTTGAAGCATTCAAGACCAAGACCCTAAGAACTGTGTTCATCATTGGGCCAACATATCAGGTATCTCAGCAAGCCAACAAAAAGAAGAGGAAAAGAAGCATATCAGAAGAAGACAAGCATTTCAAGGCAACCAAACATATCAAGCATTTCAAGGTAACCAAACATATCAAGCATTCAAGGCAACTCAGAGTCAGGCAATCTAAACCCTCAAAATTGCTTCATCACTGGGCCAACAACAACATCAATATTTCTCAGATTCAGAGGTATACAGAAACGAGGAAAAGAAGCAATCAGGGCCAAGTATATCAAGCTTATCCAGAAGCGAGCAAAGGAAAGCATACAAAAGAAGCAAGCGAGGTAAAGAAACAGAAGAAGAGGAAAGAAGTGATTAAACTAGGTTCTCAGACATCATCATCATAAAACCTAAGAAACGAAATACAGAGTACCAGGGGTTCCAGCAAGAGCAAGCCAACATCACTATCCCTCTGTCTCTGGCCATCCTACGCGCCTCCAAATCCGGTCCTCCTCCATATCCAAAAGCCTCCATCTCCAAAAGGTATAAATTCCCTTTTCCCTTTCCTTAAAACACCTCACAAAACATAAATATAAACAAAGATCAGAAATCGTCAAAGACTAATAACATGCATGCGCGAACTGAAACAAAGGACATAAAATGAGAAGTTATCACCTTTGCTTGTCGCTGTCGTGCTCGACCATGGAAGGAGGAGGAGTAGACGGTGGCGCTGGTTGGCTTTAGGCGAAGAAGATACTTCGTTCAGTGGCTAGGGCGTGAGAAGGATGAAGACGAAGGAAACAAAGTGAACGGCGCCTCTATATGGTAAACCCTAAAATTCCTTAATGAGACAACAAAACTGAAACCCTTGCAAAGTTTGTGTCAAACGTTTTGGGCCTTGCCCCATCAGCGCTTAAGCCCATTGGTCTTTCTAACGCCTGACCCCTCCAATCTGGAACGCACCCCCCTCTGATTCCCTTTACAAATCCGGTTGGGCCAAGCAAAGTCCCTAAGCCCATAAAATTCTCTTAACCTTTTCTTTCTTTCTTTTTTCTCATAAACTTATATCTTTTTTTTACTTATCCTTTTATTTTTTCCCTTTTTTTAACTAATACATTTTATTTATATTGTTAAATAAAACAATACCTTATTTTTATACAAAACTTTCTTTTATTCTATTATATTAAAAAAAATACATAAATATTATATTTGATTAGGTTATTAGGTTTTTACCTTAAAAACTCTCCTTAATAAATCTTTTTCATACATGAACTTTAATTTTTCTTAAACTTAAAACATTTTCTTTTCTTTTCTTAAAATATTTTCTTTTGTACATAATCAACAAAAATACAAAAAGAATAAACAAAATACATTAAATACATTAAGTTAACAATACTTAATAAATACACTTTCTCAACTTGTAAATAAATCATACACTTACACAAATACATTGATACATTTACATTATACATTTGCTTATTCCTATACATTGATACATATTACATTTGAGATCGCAATTAGATTTGGTTGTAAATTATTTGGACACTACTCTCCTAACGAATCTCATCCCCATTTGTAAATATTTGTACCCCCACTCCCGGATACTTATTTATAATAGTGTAGACTTTAAATTCCCGCAATTTATCGCTTTCCAAATATACCATGGTTATACCTAGGGTTTGTATGTAAATAAAATCAAACGCTAGATAACCTAAACACAAAGACAAATGCATGAAATCAATATACAATTCACACTTGCACCCCCTAGGGTAATCCCGCTTGTTGCCTTCCAAAATGGGCCATGCTTGCATGTTGAGTATCTTTGGCAAAACAATTCAAATGATCATAAGTCCCTCGATGACGCTTTCGAAAGTTGCCTATCAAAATGATCATAGTCCCTTCAAGAAAATTACCAAAGACACTTGGCACCATTGCATTCATGGTCCATACGATGACCCGCGCCTGTCCCGTTAACATCCTAACGCAAGATTGTCCACCAAATACAATGGTGGAACAAAATTGTTAAAAGGGTTAAAACATGAGAAAAACCTTTGAGTAAATTTAGGGGTAGACAACTCTTAGTTACTTGATAAACTTGCAAAGCACACTTTCCTATTTTTCAAAACCACACTCCACAAACACTTTCAAAACAAACTTTCAAAAACATTTGAAACATCTTTTCGAAAAGATACACACCTTTGTATATACTCAAACACGAGTCATTACAATGGTTGCCTAGATAAGGCCTCTTTTTCAAAACATTTTCAAAACACACACACACACACACACACACACACACACACACACCATTTCAAGCAATTGAAAATCCAAGGCAAGTGATCTAAAACAAGTAACTAAGAGCCCATGTGTGATACGGTGGGAGAACTGACTATGGTTTTGCGTTTGTTTTCGCAAATGTTTCGGTTGAGCAAGAGTCGCCACCGACTTTTTATTTTATCATAAGGAAAGGTTTAAAAAGCACAGCAAAAAACCTTTGAGATGTTTTCTTGGGTTCTGGGAGTAGATTATAGAAAGGGAAGGTATTAGCACCCTTTCTATCCATGGTTATCCATGGGCTCTTAGTTACTTGCTTAGATCAACTTGCCTTAATTTTCAATTGTTTGAAATGGTGCTTTGTGTGTGGGTTTGAAAATGTTTTCTTGAAAAGAGGCCAATGTGGTGGCAACCTTTGTAATGATCCATGTTGGGATGTATACAAAGGTGTAGGTCTTTTGAAAAGGTTTTCATTTGTTTTTGAAAGGTGTTTTGAAAGTGTTGTGAGGTGTGGTTTTAAAAATAGGCAAGTGTTTTGTTTTTGCAAGTTTGATTCAAGTAACTAAGAGGTTGTCTACTCCTAAATTTCTCAAAGATTTCTCCTATGTTTTTAACCCTTTTAACAATTTTGTTCCACCATTGCATTTGGTGGACAATCTTGCGTTAGGATGTGAACGGGACGGGCGCGGGTCATCGTTTAGACCATAATTGCAATGGTGCCAAGTATCTTTGGGCAATTTTCCTTTAAGGGACTTGATCATTTTTTAGGCAACTTTCGAAAGCGTCATCGAGGGACTATGATCATTTGAATTGTTTGTTTTGCCCAAAGAGACTTAACATGCAATATGGCCCAATTTTGAAAGGCAACAAGTGGAGGTAACCCTAGGGGTGTTAGTGTGCAAGTGTGTTTTATTGCATACAAGAGTTTTTCTTTGAATTAGGTTTTTCTATTTCATTGATTTTATCTTGCCATACACGTCCTAATTACTAGCAATAAGAAGCGGAAATATAAAATCCTACGCTATTACAACAATTAGGGGATGGGGATACACATTTGTACATGGGGGGTTCAACGAGAAAAATAGACAAAAAAGAAAATAGCAAAAAACAAGATATAGAGAGAGAGAGAGAGGGAGCAGCACGCTGCTGAGAGGTCATCAGAAGTTCTGACTCAGATCCGCTGCCAGATGATCAACCTCTTGGTTAAACTGTATGAGTCAGAACTTCTGACTCTGGCACCTGCAAAACAGAACCCTGTTAGTGGGGAAATCAGAAGTTCTGACCCCCCTGCGCTGCAAGACAGAAGTTTGTTAGTGGAGAAACCAGAAGTTCTGATTCTGCTAGAAAGGCAATAACTCTCAGAGGTTCTGATATCATTGACAGCAAAACAAGCTTCAGATGTGCAAACGTCAAAGTCAGCACTTGGCTTTTCCCTGTACTAATCAGAACATCTGCAATTTTGTTGTTATTCCACAAAACAGGAAACATATTTGGAACAAATCCAGCAAATGTCAAAATGTTTCAGAGGTCAGAACCAACAAGGTCACAGGCAAGTCCTACACTGGCTCAGAACATTTTGAGGTATGAAAATCCTTAGAATATAAACAGCAACAATATGATATTTACATTATGTTTATTTGAGTATGCACAACTGATAATGATTAGCAGCGTGATGAAGGTCAGCAGGTGCTTACCTGGCTGTTGGAAAAGTTTGTGGATGAAAGCTAGCTTTTGGCTCTGGTGGTGTTCTGGACAGATTCTTTTTGAAAAGGGTAGGTGAAGGTGTATGCGTATATAGGGTCAGAAGTTTGAAAAGGGGTTTATTAGTTCACACAGAAAACTGGGTATTGGATAAAGTTGAAGATGAGAAATTCAAAGTTATGAAACAAACTGGAGATTTTGGCAGAGTTTCAGAACACTAATTTGCTAAGGGTTTCTGTTTCTCTCTTAGCAATTTTTCTGTTTCTTCGAACGCTCTTTTGCAGTGGACAATGACTCTCTATTTATAGGCAAAGTTCTTGTGGGTGCCTTGAACATTAAAGCGCCAACAGAGTTTGAATTGTTCTTTGACAGAAATTCCTGGGAAGTTGTGATAACAGATAGCCTTCAGCCTAGGCTGCAGCAGCAGGCGTGGATTGGAGAGAAGTGACCTCTTAAGTGGGCGGTGGCGTGTAGACCCATGCCAGAGTCTGCAGAAAGGCGTTTTCCAAGCCACACGTGAAGGGATTACTTGGATGAATGTTAAGGAGTGGTTGGAAGCATTAATGAGCATTAAATGGTGATAAGACCTATCAACATCAATATTCTGGTAATGGAAACCAACGTTGAATCAGCAGTTCTGTTTCAAAAAAAGAACAGCGTAAACCATGCTCTGGCCTGGGCTTCCTGTTGTCTTAGTAAGTTCTGGGGATTCTCCTGATTTTCTGATATGTTTCTTGGATTTGCTTCTGGACCTCCTGGGCTTAGAGATTCTGTATCAGTGTAACACCCACTCTTCTGACCTTTTCATCTTCTGATTTCAGCATGTTTTGAAAGAGCCTTCAGACTTCCCTGCTTCTTTTGCATTCCTTTAGCAAATTCTGAATGAGCTTGCGTAACTGCTGAAAAAGTCATGTTCTGTCTGAGGCTTACATACTTAACCACGTTTACAACTTCTGACTGAGCTGATGTAGCTGCTGAAAAGCCAACTTCTGACTACGCTGAGCCAAGCTTGCAACTTCTGACCGTTCTTATCTGGAATTGGTCCAGAAGTTCTGAAGCGCTGATTTTTTTCTTAAACACCCATTTTTTAAATAAGCATTTCAAGTGTTTAGAATTTAATTAATTTCTCAAGATAAAAGCGTCGTCTTTAGAGCTTGTGTGATCATCTTGCTCTTGTAAATGGTCTGCTTGGGCAAAAAAAGATAACTCAGGACTTGGATTTGTTTCAGAGGGACCTTGAAAATCCAAGATGATTTCCTGAAGAAGGAGAGGGAAAATTTTGGGGTACAACAGTTGCCCCTGTTCAATCTTCTTGAACCTGAAGAGTTAGATTGGCAAGTTTTCCTTTCGCGACTCGAAGGTAAAAGGAGATTGGACACTAGAGTGCCCGGAAATTTGCACTCGCATAGTAGAGTATCAGCAATGTGATGGCGGGAATGGGCTTATAGATGCTGTTGTACCCCAAAACTTGCCCTCCCATATTCTTCAAGAAATTGCCAAGTCAAGCTTCAAAATCTCCCCAAGGGTTGCACAGTGCAAGGGCCTCCTAAGCAGTCAAAACTAGGGTTTGTATTCTGATCAAGAAGATGAAGTGTCCAAAGGTCCAATCAAGCCTCACATGCCTACAAACATGGTCAAGCATCCTCATATCAAGTTTCAAGACATTCAGCTCAAAATTGCACAGTCAAAACCCTAGATTGCATTACAGTCAACTGTAGGGGCAAAATGGTCATTTGACAGTCAAAAGTTCAAATTTTTGATCAACATATCATTTTGAAGCCACAAACATCATTTGATCAATGCTTGATCATGATTCTCAAAATTTGGCTCAGAAATCATCAAGATGCAAAAGTTTCCTTATTTGGATAGTTGAAAAAGTCAACTGAAATTGACCAGGGCATAACTTTCACATGGATTATCAGAAAAATTCCATCCAAAGCTCATTTTGAAGATAAAGACATTTCCTACAACTCATCTTCATACTTCAAGTCCAAGAAATGCTCTCACAAAAAGTTATCAATTTCAACATTATATGTCATTTTCAAAAGTCAACAAAAAGGGACTTTAAGTCAAAGGCCATAACCTGAGATTGATAAATCAAAATGACATGGAACCAAAGGCATTGGTTAGAGGACTCAAAGACCTTTCCAAAATGTCCAAAAACATGAGAAAAGCTTAAAAATTGAGCAAGTTATGCCTTGTAGAAGTTGGGAAATTTTTGGATGTTTTGAAAAGTCAACATTGATCCAAATGACCTAAAATTGCTAATGGGCCCATTTTTCTTCCACAAATCATCATCCATGGCATGTGCACGACCACTTGGCCCAAAGGGAAGTATTTCTTCATTTTTTATTTATTTATTTGAATTTTTATTTATATTAATTCATTTAAATCAATTAAATATGTGAAAAATACTTAACTTAACCTAACAAATCTTTTTGTACATGTTTTACTCTCAATATTTCGTGCCTAACTAAATAAGGAAAGATTTGGGTTGATTGATCATGATTGAGAACAAAGAACACATGGAAAAGATTGAAAAAGATCCTTAAAAATCAAATTTTCAAAAACCATCATTGCATTGGATTTGTTCTACTTTTCTTGACCTAATGGACTCACTACATAAGCCTAAAGGAAACCCTAATGAAAAAACACACTGAGCTGCGCCCAAAAGCCATTGACAAACTTGAAAAATTTGCAAAACAACTCAATTCTGAAAACTGACTTGTAGGTGGTTCTAAGGCACGAAACCAATTCCATTAGCTTCCTTGAAGATTACTGGACGTGTTCCAACCAAAAACATCCATCAAAGCTCAAAGAATTGGTAACAAGAACCGCCCCTGTACAGAGAAAAAATCATGATCGTGTTTTGACATTTAGGCATTCTTAGAGCATTTTAATTGTTGATTTGCATTCCTTATGCCATCTTAATGCTAACCATATGATTCAATTATGTTATTATGCTGTATACACGATTTCGCCATGTTTGATTTTTAGGGTTTACAGAGCTTCAGATTAGGGGTTTTTGACTGGGGAAAAATTGGCCCTCAAGACCACCACCATCCAACTCAGCACACTCAGGCGACCTTAAGGCCACCCTCGCGCTCAATTTATGAGTGACTGAGGGCTAATCGCTATTTTCCCTAAAGCCACCTAACAGAACGCGTATAAAACCGTTGCTCAATGTTTTTTGTTTCAGGAAAAATAAAACACGATGAAGAAGATGGTGTGGTGGCAAGACGTGGTAGGCCAGTTCAAAAATTCGCGCGCTGAAGGCATTAAGGGATTGTTTTCTTTTATTATATTTGTTTGTTTATTATATATCAAAACGCGTGGAATGGCTTAGTGGTGAGCAAGGCTATTGGTGACATTCCTGACCTGGGTTCGAACCCCAGGTCTTCAATAATTTCTATGTTATTTTTCATTTAACGTTCACATGCAGCGCCTACGTTATAGTCCATGATACACCATCAGAATCCAGCGTACACGCGTCTTGGAGCATCAGATCAAAGGCTGAGAATTGATGAACACCCTAAGCTTGAGTCAACATGCCAGCGCGTGAGTAAAAAAAGTCCAACAAGGCCACAGTCAAATGGGCCTGAATTGCTAACAAGAGACCTCCATATTGGGGACTGACACCCCCTTTGGTTTGCAACTTCTTTTAATTTTCTCTATTTTTATTCTTGTTATAATTTTTTTTATTTTTCTTTTAATTACTGTTTGTTTAATTAATTATATTTTCATAAAAATCATAAAACACATAAAAAAAATCAGAAAAAGAATTAAAATAATAAACATTTTTATTTGTAGTATTTTCATAAATAAATTTGCATGTAAATAAAATTAGTTTTAAATTAGGTGTTAACTTTAATTCTTTTAACAAAAAATCTAAAAAATGTAGAAATAGGTTTAATTAATAATTTTTTATCCCTTTTTATTTTTCTTTCATAATGATTAAATAATTAAATACTTATTTCTTTAATTAAATTTGCATGTAAAAATTAGGTTTAATTTAGGTTTAATTCTAACGTCTTCTTAATAAATTAAAATAAAATAGAATTAGGGTTAGCGTTTAATTACAATTAATTTTTCTATTAAATCCTAAAATATTAAAAAATACCAAAAACAAAAACAATTTCTTTTCTTTTCTTAATTAATTAATTCATGTAATTTAATTTTGCAAAAGGGTCCAACGCCCTCGTTCTTAACTTCTTATTAATTCGCGTTTTTATTTTATTTCGTTTAAATATTTATGTATCTCTCCCGAAGCCGTGTAAATAATTGCTCGCACTTTTAATTCCTTATTTTCTTTGCTTTATTTATTTTCTGTCAAATCGGGTTCGAGAAACTTTTGGCGATGTGGACCCGCGCCTTTTGTAATAGTTTAGAAATTTTACTTTCCCGCAAATATTTTAACTGTTAATCAAAAGCATGAAAGAATGTATGGATGAAAATAAAATCAAGCGTAGAACACCAATAAACATGACAAGATAAATGCAAATGAAAACGACACACAAATCACACACCACCCCTAGGGTACGCCTCACTGTTGCCTTGCCTCGAAAGGTGATCGTCGAGTAGAGGATGTCTTAGTAAGTCCTCATGATCCGGGAACCTGGCATGAGGGTAGCTTCTAAGGTATCTTCCCATTGCTCTGGTGATCACCATGTCCCGAACCTCGAATTGACCCGAATACCTCCAACGGTGGTGCTACCTACCTCTCAATGGTGGGATGACACTACTTTAAAGGACATTTACACAGACGAATTCCTTAGGGTAGGTAGACAACTCTAGATACTTGCTCTAATTTCAAAACAAATTCAAAAATACTTTTCACACCGACACCTTTTCAAAAAGCTTTCGAAAGCAATTTTTCAAACACTCTTGAGGACTGATACAAGAGTCGAACTGAAATTTTCAAAGAAACTTTTTAAAACCCACAGTTGAAAAGCAAACAAACCATTTTTGAAAACACAAATGAGCAAGTATCTAAGAGCCCATGGATAACCATGGATAGAAAGGGTGCTAACACCTTCCCTTTCTATAATCTACCTCCCGAACCGAGAGCAATCTCTTTAAGGAATTTTTCTGTGCTTTTGTCCTTTCCATTTGGAGAAAATAAAAGACGGTGGCGACTCTTGCTTCCGCGACATTTCGCGAACCAGCGTTAAACAGTCAGTTCCAGATCCACCGATCACAGATGCCATTTGGAGAGATGGTGGATAGAGAGATGGGCTTATAGATGCCATATGGAGATGTGACAGAACCTTATCGGGAATGGGCTTACAGATGCCATTTGGAAGTGTTGATCGCGTAAGAGATTCCTTAGCGAGAACTTGTGTACTTTGAGAAAGGAAGATGGTTTCCTGGCTTGTTACAGGGGTTGATCTTCAATCTCTTCATGCAGACACGCCTTGGCTAGATACAGGTATCGAATCTACAATTGGTTGCTCACAGATGTGCCCTGGCTGGATACAGGAATCAAATCTTCAAACTCTTCAGACGTGCCCTGGCTAGATAAAGGAATCGAGTCTGGAAATAGTTGTCAACAGATATGCCCTGGCTGGATACAGGAATCGAGTCTTCAAACTCTTCAGACGTGCCCTGGCTGGATACAGGAATCGAGTCCGAAATTGTTGTCAGTTGATAGATATGCCCTGGCTGGATACAGGAATCGAATCTACAAACTCTTCAAACATGCCCTGGCTAGATACAAGTATCGAATCTGGAATTGTTGTCAACAGATATGCCCTGGCTGGATACAGGAATCGAATCTGGAATAATTGTCAACAGATATGCCCTGGCTGGATACAGGAATCGAATATGGAATTGTTGTTAGTTGATAGATATGCCCTGGCTGGATACAGGAATCGAGTCTTCAAACTCTTCAGACGTGCCCTGGATGGATACAGGAATCGAGTCCGGAATTGTTGTCAGTTGATAGATATGCCCTGGATGGATACAGGAATCGAATCTACAAACTCTTCAGACATGCCCTGGCTAGATACAGGTATCGAATCTGGAATTGTTGTCAACAGATATGCCCTGGCTGGATACAGGAATCGAATCTGGAATAGTTGTCAACAGATATGCCCTGGCTGGATACCGGAATCGAATCTGGAATTGTTGTTAGTTGATAGATATGCCCTGGATGGATACATGAATCGAATCTTCGAACTCTTCAGACATGCCCTAGCTAGATACAGGAATCGAATCTGGAATTGTTGTTAGTTGATAGATATGCCCTGGCTGGATACAAGAATCAAATCTTCGAACTCTTCAGACATGCCCTGGCTAGATACAGGAATCGAATCTGGAATTGTTGTTAGTTGATAGATATGCCCTGGCTGGATACAGGAATCGAATATACAAACTCTTCAGACGTTTCCTGGCTAGATATAGGAATCGAGTCTGGAATAGTTGTCAACAGATATGCCCTGGCTGGATACAGGAACCGAATCTGGAAACTGTGACAGTTGAAGGTAGTTGTCTTTTTCCTGAAAAGGCAAAGCATCAGTTGTATGCAATGTCATGATGTATGACATGCATGATGTCATGACGTTCAAAATGAGATAGTGTCGTATGCACTTTATCATGTATGTAAGCAAGATGTATGAAATGTGAAATGTTTATGAATGTATTTCGTCTAGGAAAATAAATCCTTGACGATTGGCTGGGGAATTAAATCCTGGGCTGACGTTGAAGAGTAGAGCTCTTTGCTTCCGCTGGGGAGGATGGTTGCAAGAATACACCGGTAGGAGAAGATGACTCCGTTGGGGAATAAACTTGTTGGAGAGATTACTCTGAGGGGAATTACTCTGTGGAAGAGATACTTCGCTGAAGTTTTGATGAGAGCTCCGCTGAGGATTTCAATGATGGATTCCGCTGGGGATAACAATGATAAACTCCGCTGGGGATACCAAAGATAAATTCCTCTGGGGATGACAATAAATAAATTCCGCTAGGGATCGCGTTGATAAGTTATGTTGGGGAACTTTGATGAACTCCGCTGGGGATAGGAAGAACTTCGCCGAGGACGATCTTCCGTGGGAATCAGCTGAGGATAACCCAGTTATAAGCCCTTGTGAGGAATAACTTTGAATAAAGCTCGGGAGAGACGTCCATACTCTGCAGGGGATAAGCTTCCAGAATCCACTGGGGATAAGCTTCAAGACCTGCTGGGGATAAGAATTCCACTTTCCTAGGGAAACTTTTGGAATTGTACTGGGGCGTTGATACTCCGCCAGGGAACAATCTTAGATCAAGACTGCCGGGGATGCTTGTTGATGAATGTCTATACTCCGCTGGGGAATGTTGCTATCTTGTCTTACTCTGTGGGGAGTTGAGATAACTTGATCACATTCTTCAGTTAAATCTACCTTGGTACCTCGGCGGACAAAGCAACCAGACTGCATCAGACAACTTTACATTGCCCCTATCTTTGATGTCACCTGTAATTAGTCTTTTGTTTCATATGCAAGTATTTATGGATTAGCAATTTAATGTCAAATGCATATATCAAAAATGAACATTGGACGTTCTTCGCAAGACAAAACAGAAAAACGAAAAAAACAGTTGGCAAATTATTTGGAAAACTGAATCTGTATTGATTTTGAAATTTGCCTGTAAATAGGCGTTTTTTGTACAAGAGGCTGACGTCCTATTAAGAGAACGTCGTCGAATAACACAAAGTTTATACAATTTTGAAAAGGAAACAAAACAGCTATGTGCACAATATTCCCACTGGGTTCCAACTCTGCTATCGCCTTTATGTCTTCAAGCGTCTCATCACTTTGCTGCTTAGTTGAAGATGAAGCTGATTGATCGATGCCGAAGTCCGAGCCAGATAGTTGATGCCGAATTCTGGATGCAAGGTGATCCAATGACACATAGTGTTACGCTTTATCCCTAACTTTTGCCTGGACCGCCCTTTCGGGTTTTCAGTCCACCGGGATACCCATTTTTGCCCAAGTCGCCTTTTCAGGTTTTCGACTTGCCGGGTGTACAGATTTTTTTTCTTCATTTTCATCCCTTATTTTTGCTCGAACCCTTTTGGTTCGCCGGGAAGCCCTTATTTTTGCCTAGATATGTCAACCTAGAGGATCCTTTATTCATGCGTAGTATCTTTTTACTATGTATGCATTGGCGGGGTGAGGAAGGTCATCACCATCCATGGTGGTTAGAATCATGGCTCCTCCTGAGAACACATGTTTAACCACAAATGGCCCTTCGTACGTAGGGGTCCATTTGCCCCGGGGATCACTTTGAGGAAGGATGATGCGTTTGATTACCAGGTCCCCAACTTGATACTCTTGTGGTCTGACTTTCTTGTTAAATGCCCTGATCATCCGTTTTTGATACGTCTGACCATGACAGATAGCAGTGAGTCTCTTTTCGTCAATTAGGTTTAATTGATCAAGTCGAGTCTGGATCCAGTCCTCTTCGTTCAAGCCTGCATCCTTCATTATCCGGAGAGAGGGTATCTGGACTTCAATTGGCAAGACTGCCTCCATGCCGTAGACCAAGGAAAAGGTTGTTGCCCCGGTTGACGTCCTTGCTGAGGTACGGTACCCATGAAGAGCAAACGGTAACATCTCGTGCCAATCTTTATAGGTCACTGTCATCTTCTGCACAATTTTCTTGATATTCTTATTTGCTGCTTCTACAGCCCCATTCATCTTCGGCCGGTAGGGAGAAGAGTTGTGGTGCTGTATTTTGAATTGCTCACAGAGCTCAGTAATCATCTTGTTGTTAAGATTGGTACCATTGTCCGTAATGATCCTTTCCGGTACACCGTATCGACAGATCAGATTATTCCGAATGAACCGTGCCACAATGCTCTTGGTTACCGTGGCGTAGGAAGCTGCCTCAACCCACTTCGTGAAGTAATCAATCGCCACCAGGATGAAGCGATGCCCATTGGATGCCGTCGGTCGGATCTCACCGATCATATCGATGCCCCACATTGCAAAAGGCTAAGGTGCCGTCAGGACGTTCAGAGGAACTGGAGGGATGTGCACCTTGTCAGCATAGATCTGACATTTATGACAAGTTCGAGAATGTTGGTAACAGTCGGCTTCCATTGTGGACTAGAAATATCCTGCCCGAAGGATTTTCTTTGCCATGGTATGTCCACTGGAATGTGTTCCGAATGTACCTTCATGCAGTTCTATCATGATCTTCTCTGCTTCAGCCTTATCCACACAACACAGTAAAGTTGAGTCATGATTCCGTTTGTAGAGAATGTCGTTGCTGAGGAAGAATTTTGCAGCAAACCTCCTCATGAACTTCTTGTCATTGACCGACGCACCTTCAGGGTTTTCCTGAGCTTCCAAGTACCTCTTCACCTCATGATACCAGGGTTTCTCGATTACCTCTTCGGCCTCAAGATCGCAGCAGTATGCAGGTTCGTCCAACTTCCAGATTATGATCCGGGGAGCCTCATTGTCCCATTTAACTTTGAACATTGAAGACATCGTAGCTAGTGCGTCTGCTAACTGATTCTCCTCTCTTGGGAAGTGCTCAAAAGTTATCTCTTCAAAGTGGGGAAGCAAAGTCAGCACATACTCCTTGTAAGGAATAAGATTTGGGTGTTTCGTATCCCACTCGCCTTTGATCTGATTGATCACGAGAGCGGAATCTCCGAAGACACTCAGAAACTTGATCCTTAAGTCGATTGCAGCTTGAAGACCCATGATACATGCCTCATATTCTGCCATGTTGTTGGTGCAGTTGAAGCACAGCCGGGCGGTGAGTGGAGTATGAGTTCCTTTGGGAGATATGATCACAGCGCCGATGCCGTTACCCAAAGCGTTGGAGGCTCCGTCGAAATGCATAGACCATCGGGATCCTTCCTTAGGTCCTTCATCCGGTCCAGGCACTTCACAATCTGCTACTACCATGATATCTTCGTCCGGAAATTCAAAGTTCAATGATTGGTAGTCGTCCACAGGTTGGTGTGCCAAATGATCTGCCAGTACACTTCCTTTGATTGCTTTCTGAGTTGTGTACTGGATATCATATTCTGTCAAGATCATTTGCCATCTTGCTATTCTTCCAGACAGAGCAGGCTTTTCGAATATGTACTTGATGGGATCCATCTTTGAAATCAACAAAGTGGTGTGAGTTAGCATATACTGTCTCAGCCGGCGAGCAGCCCATACCAGAGCGCAGCAAGTTTTCTCGAGCAGTGAGTAACGAGACTCACAGTCGGTAAACTTTTTGCTCAGGTAATAAATAGCGTGCTCTTTTCGGCCAGACTCGTCATGCTGCCCCAGCACACACCCCATTGAATTGTCAAGCACAGTCAAGTATAGTATTAGAGGTCTCCCTTCCACTGGTGGAATAAGAATGGGTGGCTCTTGGAGATACTCTTTTATCTTTTCAAAAGCGGCCTGACATTCACCGTTCCAACGTACTACTTGATCTTTCTTCAGTAATTTGAAGATTGGCTCACATGTAGCAGTTAGATGTGAGATGAATCGGGCTATGTAATTCAGTCGTCCCAGAAAGCCTCTGACTTCTTTCTCTGTTTTGGGAGTTGGCATCTCTTGTATGGCTTTTACCTTGGCAGGGTCCACCTGAATACCTTTATCACTTACAATGAAACCTAGCAATTTTCCAGACCTCACCCCAAAGGTGCATTTGTTGGGATTCAACCTCAGCTTATATAACTTCAATCGGTCAAATAGCTTCCGCAGATGGTCAAGGTGTTCCTCCTCAGTTTGAGACCTTGCAATCATGTCATCAACATATACCTCAATCTCATGATGGATCATATCATGAAATAAAGCAACCATGGCGCGTTGGTAGGTTGCCCCAGCATTTTTCAACCCGAATGGCATGACCTTGTAGCAGAAGGTGCCCCACTGAGTCACAAAGGTAGTCTTTTCCATATCTTCCGGAGCCATCTTGATCTGATTATACCCTGAAAAACCATCCATGAAGGAGAACACCTTGTGTTGAGCAGTATTGTCAACAAGAACGTCGATGTGAGGCAGAGGGAAATCATCTTTGGGGCTGGCCCTGTTCAAATCCCTGTAGTCGACACACATTCTGACTTTACCGTCCTTCTTCGACACCGGTACCACATTGGCCACCCACTGAGGGTAAGAGGTTACTGCTAGAAACCCGGTATCGAATTGCTTCATAACCTCAGCTTTGATCTTTTCGGACATCTCTGGACGCATACGGCGGACCTTTTGCTTTACCGGAGGGCAATCTTCCTTGGTAGGCAGGTGATGAACTACAATGTCGGCATCCAAACCAGGCATGTCTTCGTATGACCAAGCAAAGATCTCCATGTAATCATGTAGCATCTGGATCAATCGTTGCTTCACGCTGAGCTCTAGATTGGCACCAATCTTGACTTCTTTTCTATCTGTCTCAGTACCCAGGTTCACTGTTTCCACCGGCTCTTCATGCGGCTGAATGGTCCTCTCTTCCTGGAGTAGCAGTCTTGCGAGTTCACCAGGCACTTCGCAATCATCTTCACCTTCGTCTTCGGCCAAGTTGATCGGATTCTCGAAGTCATAACTGGTGGTAGCAGAGCTGTTACCAGTGAGATCCAGAGTGGATTGAAACCTGTATAAGTGAGTGTGTGTAAATATAGTTGTTTTGCAATATATAACACAGAAAGAAAAAGAGCGCAAGATTTGAAATGCAACAAACGTCCAATGTTTTGATTAATGATATATGGAAATGTCATACAAAAAGCCCTCACAAATGGAGCTACGATGCCCCGGGTAGGACACCGAGCCAATAAAAGTTTCAACATATTGTTTGTTACAAATTGAAAATCAAAAGAGTTAATTACTGCGTGACAAATGTGATAGGTGTAAAATCCTTTGCCGTCCAGTTGCTTGGTCCGTTGCTGGTGGTTGGATAGATCCAACTATCAAACTCTGCTTCCTCTACGTCCTCCTCGATAGCATTCACCCTTGGGTTGGTGATAAACACTGGAGCCTTTCTGATCCTTTCTTTGCGAACAGCCCTCTGAGCCTCTGCAGTGAAGCCCAGCTCAAACCTGTCAGTCTTTTGAGTGAAGTCAGGAAGCTGACCCCAGTTTGCACAATTGCCTTTCTCGATTACAGCCCGGGCATCCTTCAAGGACGCCATCTTCAACGGAAAGTCTTCTTCAACCATTGTTTCCGCTGACGCCAACGTTGGAGGTACCTCCTCAAAATGCTGAAAGGGGGTTTCAATAAACTCTCCGTCCATCTCGATATACCGGAATGAATTCAAGTGACTTACCATGTATTCCTCCTCACCCTGCACAGTAACAATCTTCCCTTTGACAGGGTATTTGAGCTTTTGGTGTAGAGTGGATGTTACTGCCCCAGCCTTGTGAATCCAAGGTCGACCCAACAAGCAGGAATAAGATGGGCGGATATCCATTACATAGAATGTTGAGTCGAAGACTTGGGAACCCACACGAATAGGAATGTCTACCTCACCATGCACCATCCTCTTAGAACCGTCGAAGGCTCTAACAATGATGTTACTAGGTTTCAATTCCAGGCCCTCATAATCCAAACGATCCAATGCCTTCTTGGGCAAAACATTCAGGGAAGAACCGGTATCCACCAACACGTGCGCGAGAGTGGTGCCCCTGCACTCTATAGAGACGTGCAGGGCATCGTTGTGATTTTTCCCTTTGGCGGTAAGGTCAGCATCCGAGAACCCCAAGCCATTGTCAGCTATCAAATTAGCCACACAGTCAGTGAGTTGATATGCAGAGGTCTCTTGCGGCACATGGGCCGTTCTCAGAAATGAAATCAGGGCTTTTGCATGGGCCTCTGAGCACAGCAGCAATGATAGCATATAGATTTTGGAGGGGGTATGCCCCAACTGTTCAACAACATTGAAGTCACTCTTTTTAATGATTTTAAGGATTTCCTCCATCTCTTGTTGGGAGGCTTCAACAGCAGTCTTTTTTGGTGCCTCCGTTCTGGCAGGCAAATCGGTAGCAACTTCTTTGCCCCGAGCATCAGGGGACTCGGCGGTAGTAGTAGACATAGGAACTTGATTTGGAACATGCACACTTGCGGGTGTGATGATAAGAGGCTTTCGGATAACTGGCGGTGCAATGTCAGGCGAGAAGAGCCTGCCACTGCGAGTAATCTTGGCGGGACCAGTGATGTTACTGATACTGGTACTGGTACTGGTGTTGAACTCCTGCTTTACTCCAAGCACATACACGTCTTCCCCATAATGCCATGGGACAGCCTTGTTAGATTCATAGGGGAGAGGCCCTGGAACAGTAATAGTAATGGGTACAACAGACATAATTTGGACTGGCTTTCTCGGGGGAGCCTTGGTAGGATTGAAAATTGTGACGACAAATACTTCTTCAGTGGGAATAAACGGAACATCAGTTTTCTTGAACAGAATTTCTTTGCTATCCATCAGGCTTTGGATGCCTGATTTCAGCAGCGGACAACCGGTAGGGATAACAGCACACAGGAGACAACCCTTGCTACAACCCGGAAATAAACCGGCTAGTAGTAAGTTCCTCTTAACAGTCAAAAGAGGGGTAGCAACATCATTCACCGAAACAGCATATAAATCTTCCTCAATGGCATTTACTCTATGCTGGGGCATTGGAGCAGTTACAACATTTGGCCTCTCAGGCGCCTCAAACTGAATTTCCTTCGCATCGATAAGGTCTTGAACTTTATTTCTCAGGGCCCAGCAATCATCAGTAGTATGCCCGGGGCTATCGGAATGATAAGCACAACAGGCATTTGGGTTATACTTAGGAGATGCAGTATTCACGACCTTTGGAGCCTCTTTGATGGTCACCAGGTTGGTTGATAATAGCTGTGGTAAGATTTGTGACAAGGTCATACTCAGCCGAGTATACTGCCTCTTGGGCCTTTCACCTCTTTGTTGATTGTACTGCTGAGGAGCAGCAACAGGCTTTGAAATGACCAAGGCATTGACGGCTTGGCGGCTTTCTGGCTTGACTTGTCTTCTAGGACCATAGACTGCACTTGCTTCCTTCTTGAATGGTCTCTTCTCAGTACTTACGGAGGCAGTTTTTTGTATCTTTCCTGACCTGATGCCAGCTTCTATTCTTTCCCCTGTCAGGATCAAATCCGTAAACCCAGCGGAGGAATTACCAACCAAATGATTGAAAAATGGACCAGACAAGGTCCCTAGAAACATATCAACCAGCTCACGATCAGTCAATGGAGGCTGCACCCTGCCAGCCAAATCTCTCCATTTTTGTGCATATTCTTTGAACCCTTCGCCCGTTCCTAGAGACATACCCTGAAGTTGGGTACGCGTAGGAGCGAGGTCAGAATTGTATTGATATTGTCTATAGAATGCAGTAGCCAAATCTTCCCAATGTCGGATACTAGTTCCATCTAGTTGATAGAACCACTCAAGCTGTGACCCCGAAAGGCTATCTTGGAAGAAGTGAATCCAGAGATTTTTATCTGCCGTGTAAGGTTGGATCTTCCTTACGTACGACCTTAGATGCAGCTTTGGACAGGAAGCCCCGTCGTATTTGGCAAAGGTAGGCGCCTTAAACTTGTGTGGGATTACTACCCCAGAAGATAACCCCAAATCTCCGAAATCCAGCCCCGACACATTCTGAATCTCCATGGCACTCAAGCGGTCTTATAATTGCTTGTATCTGTCAGCAGCAGGTGGGTATTATTCGTCATTGTAGTCCGTCTCATTGTCAGAGACTGCAGGACTAGGAGCTCCTCCCCCTTGGGGACTATCTTTCTCTACAAGGGAAGTAGTTGGATCAGCCTCGTTATGGAGTGTGTTCCCAAACCTGCGTCCAGTGTTGAATAACGCAGTTCTCTTTTTCTTCTTCTTCTTTAGGAGTAGAGCCTTCAACTCTTGCTGACCTTGGGCCAGGCTCAGGACCATTTCTTGAAACTGGGCACTTTGGGCCTGAAGGGCCTTGATTGCTTGCTCACTGGATGAGTCTGGATTCATGATGACTGGCTGTTCCAAATAAACAGCGAAGAAGATTAAGCAACCTGTAGAAAAAGGGGTACCTGTTATGCACATTATGCATGAGATGCTATCTATGCAATGCATTCAAGGGTTTTGGAAATTCACAATTGTTGCAGACAAAAAGAACGCACGTCATATTAATAAGAAAAGATTTGTTAGTACATAAATGCCCCATGGGCCAAATATTACAAAAACAACTTCTCAAGGTAAAAAGACGTTGCGCATCCTCTTTGGCGCAATGTAGGTGTTGAGGGCCTCTTGCTCATGGAGTCGGCGGGTGAGCTCTAAAACCTTTTTCTCGCTGGCGTAGAAGCTGGCTTCAAAAGTGTTCCGTTCCTCCTTGAGTTGGATCCAACTCTTCTGCATTTCCTCCCATGATGTAGGCATGTCAGGATGTAGGATGGTGTAGGGAACCTCTCCTTCCTTGACGGGCTCTTTAATCACAGGGAGAACATGAGGATAAGGCATCATTAGGCTCTGGGCTCGGGCTCGTACCCACTTGAGGTAAGGTTCAAGAGGGATGGAGTTCTTGTGTCCCAGAGTCTTGCTGTCAACCTTGTTGGGCTCCCCCAAGCTCTGATGAATCTTTGGCGAAGTCCTTGCGCATCGTTGTCGAAGTCAAAAACTAGGTCAGGAATCAACATGTCGTGAGGGCCATCTCTCCGTGCATATCCAAACTACCTCAAATCTAGGCAAGGGTTGTAGGTGATACCTCCTCTGATTCCAAGTAAAGGAACATTAGGAAACTCTCCGCAACGATCGATGGTGATGACATTTTCTCTGGACCGAGAACACCAATGTACATCAGAGTGAGTAAGAGTCATCAACTGTTGGGACCACCTTAAGCCTTGGTCATTCTTCAGGACAGATTGTGGAAGGTGCGAAATAAACCACCTTGCAAGGAGAGGAGTACAACACATGAGAACACCCCTCTTTCTCATTGTTCGTGTGTAAAATGAGTGAAGGATGTCCCCAAGCAATGTTGGTATTGGATTTCTGGACAAGAAGATTTTGACGGCGTTGACATCTACCAATTGGTCAGAATTTGGGAATAGGACCAACCCATAGATAAGGAGTGCCACAATCTCTTCAAAGGCTTGTAGGTCCAATGAATTCCAACACTCCCGCGCCTTCTCAAATAAGAATTTAGCTAAGAATCCTTTGACGCCGCTTCTGGTTTCCCAATGCCCCTTGATGTCAGAAGGCTGTAGATGTAATGTTCGAGCAACATCTTCAGGCTTTGGTTCCTTTTCCGTACCGTTGAAAGGTAGTTGATTGAGGATAGGAATTCTCAGGAGTTGAGAAAATTCCTCCAAAGTGGGTACCAACTGATAGTCAGGGAAAGTGAAACAGTGGTGAAGAGGGTCAAAGAACTGGAATAGCACTTTCATCATGTCTTCTTCAATGTTGGTGTTGACTAAGCTGAGCAGTCTACCATGTCTTTCACTGAAGGATGAGCTTTCCGGAATTCTTGAGGTGAGCTCCTTGAACTGAGGAGAGATTCTCACAAGGTTGGCTTGGATGGTTTTTCTGTGAGGAAATTCCATGACCTACAAAACAAGAACAAAGATGAAGATCTAAACCCTTGAAGTGGTTAGTAGATGCATATGATGCTTTATGATGTTCATGATGTATGCACAAACATATGTACAGGCAAATCACACCAAACCCTAGTTTCAGGCTTGCATGGGGTTTCATAGGTAAGTACCCTCTTGAGTGTAGTTGGCTTAAAAACCTGTCCTATAAATAGTAACCGGGTTCTAAGGAGCTCAATATCATTGGATTGTTTTCATTGTTCATTGTTTTGGTTTAGCCACTTAACTAGCGACCAAAATATTCCAAGAAAACAACCCTCAATGAGTGTAGTATCGAGTATCTACCAACTTCGGACTGCACCAAAGCCGGTCATCTCACTACCCCTAAAAGGCCAAGATGGTCAAGTAAGGTTCTAGGTCATTAGTTCTTAATGACATCACTCAGCGGCCCTGTACTCTCCTTGATTGAACTCAAGGGTTACCGGTACTCACAAATATGTCGCACTAATATAGCTATTGCTTCGACCGTGTCGGTATACCCCGCACAGTTTCCACAACGTATTGCTATCTATGAATGTTTTTCAAAAAATCCGGGTGTAGGATTGCAAACCCAAACAAGAGAGCCAAAATGTAAAGCAATCAAGACAAACAATTAATCATGCAAGAGGGTGATCTAATCCCTAAGGTCACTCCACTTTTAAATAAATCCCCAGAAGAGTCGCCAGTTCTGTGATACGGTGGGAGAACTGACTATGGTTTTGCGTTTGTTTTCGCAAATGTTTCGGTTGAGCAAGAGTCGCCACCGACTTTTTATTTTATCCTAAGGAAAGGTTTAAAAAGCACAGCAAAAAACCTTTGAGATGTTTTCTTGGGTTCGGGGAGTAGATTATAGAAAGGGAAGGTATTAGCACCCTTTCTATCCATGGTTATCCATGGGCTCTTAGTTACTTGCTTAGATCAACTTGCCTTAATTTTCAATTGTTTGAAATGGTGTTTTGTGTGTGGGTTTGAAAATGTTTTCTTGAAAAGAGGCCAATGTGGTGGCAACCTTTGTAATGATCCATGTTGGGATGTATACAAAGGTGTACGTCTTTTGAAAAGGTTTTCATTTGTTTTTGAAAGGTGTTTTGAAAGTGTTGTGAGGTGTGGTTTTAAAAATAGGCAAGTGTTTTGTTTTTGCAAGTTTGATTCAAGTAACTAAGAGGTTGTCTACTCCTAAATTTCTCAAAGATTTCTCCTATGTTTTTAATCCTTTTAACAATTTTGTTCCACCATTGCATTTGGTGGATAATCTTGTGTTAGGATGTGAACGGGACGGGCGCGGGTCATCGTTTAGACCATAATTGCAATGGTGCCAAGTATCTTTGGGCAATTTTCCTTTAAGGGACTTGATCATTTTTAGGCAACTTTCGAAAGCGTCATCGAGGGACTATGATCATTTGAATTGTTTGTTTTGCCCAAAGAGACTTAACATGCAATATGGCCCAATTTTGAAAGGCAACAAGTGGAGGTAACCCTAGAGGTGTTAGTGTGCAAGTGTGTTTTATTGCATACAAGAGTTTTTCTTTGAATTAGGTTTTTCTATTTCATTGATTTTATCTTGCCATACACGTCCTAATTACTAGCAATAAGAAGCGGAAATATAAAATCCTACGCTATTACAACAATTAGGGGATGGGGATACACATTTGTACATGGGGGGTTCAACGAGAAAAATAGACAAAAAAGAAAATAGCAAAAAACAAGATATATAGAGAGAGAGAGGGAGCCAGCGCGCTGCTGAGAGGTCATCAGAAGTTCTGACTCAGATCCGCTGCCAGATGATCAACCTCTTGGTTAAACTGTATGAGTCAGAACTTCTGACTCTGGCACCTGCAAAACAGAACCTTGTTAGTGGGGAAATCAGAAGTTCTGACCCCCCTGCGCTGCAAGACAGAAGTTTGTTAGTGGAGAAACCAGAAGTTCTGATTCTGCTGGAAAGGCAATAACTCTCAGAGGTTCTGATATCATTGACAGCAAAACAGGCTTCAGATGTGCTAACGTCAAAGTCAGCACTTGGCTTTTCCCTGTACTAATCAGAACATCTGCAATTTTGTTGTTATTCCACAAAACAGGAAACATATTTGGAACAGATCCAGCAAATGTCAAAATGTTTCAGAGGTCAGAACCAACAAGGTCACAGGCAAGTCCTACACTGGCTCAGAACGTTCTGAGGTATGAAAATCCTCAGAATATAAACAGCAACAATATGATATTTACATTATGTTTATTTGAGTATGCACAGCTGATGATGCTTAGCAGCGTGATGAAGGTCAGCAGGTGCTTACCTGGCTGTTGGAAAAGTTTGTGGATGAAAGCTAGCTTTTGGCTCTGGTGGTGTTCTGGACAAATTCTTTTTGAAAAGGGTAGGTGAAGGTGTATGCGTATATAGGGTCAGAAGTTTGAAAAGGGGTTTATTAGTTCACACAGAAAACTGGGTATTGGATAAAGTTGAAGATGAGAAATTCAAAGTTATGAAACAAACTGGAGATTTTGGCAGAGTTTCAGAACACTAATTTGCTAAGGGTTTCTGTTTCTCTCTTAGCAATTTTTCTGTTTCTTCGAACGCTCTTTTGCAGTGGACAATGACTCTCTATTTATAGGCAAAGTTCTTGTGGGTGCCTTGAACATTAAAGCGCCAACAGAGTTTGAATTGTTCTTTGACAGAAATTCCTGGGAAGTTGTGATAACAGATAGCCTTCAGCCTAGGCTGCAGCAGCAGGCGTGGATTGGAGAGAAGTGACCTCTTAAGTGGGCGGTGGCGTGTAGACCCATGCCAGAGTCAGCAGAAAGGCATTTTCCAAGCCACACGTGAAGGGATTACTTAGATGAATGTTCAGGAGTGGTTGGAAGCATTAATGAGCATTAAATGGTGATAAGACCTATCAACATCAATATTCTGGTAATGGAAACCAACGTTGAATCAGCAGTTCTGTTTCAAAAAAAGAACAGCGTAAACCATGCTCTGGCCTGGGCTTCCTGTTGTCTTAGTAAGTTCTGGGGATTCTCCTGATTTTCTGATATGTTCCTTGGATTTGCTTCTGGACCTCCTGGGCTTAGAGATTCTGTATCAGTGTAACACCCACTCTTCTGACCTTTTCATCTTCTGATTTCAGCATGTTTTGAAAGAGCCTTCAGACTTCCCTGCTTCTTTTGCATTCCTTTAGCAAATTCTGAATGAGCTTGCGTAACTGCTGAAAGAGTCATGTTCTGTCTGAGGCTTACATACTGAACCACGTTTACAACTTCTGACTGAGCTGATGTAGCTGCTGAAAAGCCAACTTCTGACTACGCTGAGCCAAGCTTGCAACTTCTGACCGTTCTTATCTGGAATTGGTCCAGAAGTTCTGAAGCGCTGATTTTTTTCTTAAACACCCATTTTTTAAAGAAACATTTCAAGTGTTTAGAATTTAATTAATTTCTCAAGATAAAAGCGTCGTCTTTAGAGCTTGTGTGATCATCTTGCTCTTGTAAATGGTCTGCTTGGGCAAAAAAAGATAACTCAGGACTTGGATTTGTTTCAGAGGGACCTTGAAAATCCAAGATGATTTCCTGAAGAAGGAGAGGGCAAATTTTGGGGTACAACACCATGGATAACCATGGATGAAAAGGGTGCTAATACCTTCCCTTTTCATAATCTACCCCCCGAACCCACGAAACATCTCAAAAGGTTTTTCCTGTGCTTTTTAACCTTTCCTTTAGGATAAAATAAAAAAGTCGGTTGTGACTCTTGCTCAACCGAAACATTTGCGAAAACAAACGCAAAACCTCAAGTCAGTTCTCCCACCGTATCACAGAACTGGCGACTCTGCTGGGGACAAATTCAAAAGTGGGGTAACCTTAGGGTTTAGATCACCTTTACTTTCTTGCTCTTATTGCTTGATTACTTTACTTTTTGGGTCCTTGTTTGGGTTTGTTGTAAATCCTACACCTGGATTTGGGGCACCTTTTTAGGTAAATAGCAATAAAACTGTGAGGGAGCTGTGCGGGGTATACCGACATGGTTGAAGCAGTAAGCTATGTTAGTGTGACATATTTGTGAGTACCGGTAACCCTTGAGTTCAATCAAGGAGAGTACGGGGCCGCTGAGTGATGTCGTGAAGCACTAACGAACTCTTAGAACCTTAATTGACCATCTTATCCTTTTTAGGGGTAGTGAGATGACCGACTTTGGTGCAGTCCGAAGTTGGTAGATACTCGATACTACACTCATTGAGGGTTGTTTTCTTGGAATATTTTGGTCGTCAGTTAAGTGGCTAAACCGAAACAATGAACATAGAAAACAATCCAATGATATTGAGCTCCTTAGAACCCGGTTATTATTTTAGGACAGGATGAGCCAACTAACTTCAAGAGGGTACTTACCTACAACCCCAAGCAAGCCTAAACCTAAGGACTTGTTTGCTTTGTGTGAATATGATTTCCTGTATATACACTCACTTGCTTTTGCATGCATGTACATAACATCATGACATCACATCATAGCATTTTCAATAACCATTTCAAGGATCTCGAGGGTTCTTTTGATGCAGGTTTACGTTGAACCAGACGTCTACCAAAGGGCAAGAGGTTTCTCCTCTAACAAATGCAATCAAAGATCAAGTGCAACAAACTTGAATCAGGGGCTATGACCCACTTGACATGGTGAGCTTGAAAGACATCCACCGGTGCAAAGTTCTCCAATCCAAGAGCAAAGTTCAACCTCTAACATTCTCTTGTGTTTACCCCAAGATATCCTTGAAAGCATGCATTCACATATCATGCATTGCATCATAACAGTTTTTCCTTTTTCAGGTTTCCTTACTCTCATACTGTTTATTTCAGTAAGAGATGACTCTAGAAAGGACTGTCAAGGATATCCAGGACCAGACTGCTCATCTTCAGGAAATGTTCTTGAACCTGTCCCTGGGGCAAGAAGAAATGAAAGCTCTCCTCACAAAGGGCTTGGTCCAGGAGAATTCAAACAATGCCAGGAGTGGTCAGCTGGGGGAACTGCAGTTTGATTTGGTAACTTTGAGGATTCAGGTGATGGGACAACTAGTGGGCCAGATGGCTCTCATCCAGGACTTGTCTCAAAGACAAGAGGAACTCAGAGTTCTCGTCAACCAACTGCTTCGGAACAACCAACTGGGGCAGACATCTGAGGTTGAAGAGCAAGTCACCACTCAACCCCCCTCCAGACAAGAAGACAAGGGGAAGGCTCCTCTGCTTGCTTCAGGGTCACAAGCCCAACAACAACCTCGCCAGCGTCAACGGGGTAATCGGCGTAATCAAAATACATCGGGAAGACAGTTCACTGAGACTGACATACCGTCATCTCTAATTCTGGAGCGCTTGTTGGAGGTCAATCTGACTGCTTTGAGGGATCCTATTCGGAAGCCCAATACCTCCGCTCCTAACTATCATCCCGACGCATTTTGTGTGTACCACTTCTATAGCCTGGGGCATGACACCGACGACTGTTGGGCCTTGAAGAACAAGATTCAAGATCTGATTGACATTGGAGTGCTAAGGTTCATGCCAGACGGCGAGATGAAAATCTTCCGTTAAGGAGTTCTCCACTTGAAGTGACAAAGCTCAAACTGAGAGACTTTTGCTTCATTTGAATTTTCAAAGTTGTAATTTCTTTTGTTATTCAAACAATTAACTGTTAATGTCAAACTCTGTTTCATTAATGCATTGCATATGTTTGTCTTGAATTCATCCATTCGTTTTCACTACTCTTATGTTTTCTTTATCATATTTGACTCTTGATAAAAAGCTGCAAGCCTTTAGAGGGAGGATGACGAAACAATACCATAATCTCATGCAGTATGCTTTTGAACAGACCTTGCTGATGATGTACAGGCATTTCTTTCAATTCCCAAACACTGAAGTTATAAGGAAGATAATCCCTAGTCAACCCCTTCGAGCCAAAGAAGTAGGAGTTTTATGTTCTAAACAAATCAAAACCTTTGATATAAACCTGGGGCAGGGTAGTCTCTCAGTTAATTCAAAAAAGGTGCGCATTGAAGTCAGTTCGTAATACAACGAATGACATCAAAAACATTCCTTTAGAATCAAAAGACAAGGGTGGTTCCCTATCACATAGGCAGTCAATCTCTCAAAAGAGAAAAGCCCACCAAGCCAAAACCTGTAAAAGAGGCTTAAGAAAGTTGGGGCATCCCGCTGACTGTAATCTCGAAAACAGAAACAGTCAGGCAAAAGTTAGGGATAACAAATCAAAATCAAAATAAAGAGGTCATTACAAATCCTCAACAACATGAAAAATGTTGCAAAAGAAAAAAGGAGATGATGACTGCCTCCTAAATTCAACTGGTGAACCATCACCCAAAAAGTCGTTCCAAACTCGAACAGAGTTCGACGCACAATTAACTGAACTTAGGATTGAAGGACATCACAAAGAGCGGGTGGGTACAAATATACTTTGAGCCTTTTATCCTTTGTTTCTTAAACCATGAACCAGGCCACGTTACAACCCTTCAAAAGTCCTAATTGAAGTATGGGTTAGTTCGAAAGCATACTGTTACAAAAGGTATCCTAACTCCTGTAAGGCTTTGCTCTAAATCATGTGTTGATTTGTCTTATAAAAAGTTTTCTGCTAAAAAACGCATTCTTCAAAAAATTCGAGACAAACATAAACTTTGCATTGCTTGAATATCACTGTTTGCATTTGACTATTTGTTTGACAGCGAAGAAATTCATACAGCGAATGTTCGGAGGAACGAAAACTCTCTCAGTGAGTAAAATCACTTCAAAAGGATGACACTTCCATTAACAAGTATCCTATCAACAAAGGGTATGACATGTCACCATCCAATTAACCTGGGGCAATCCAGTCAAGGTTTTAACAGATCTTTCAAAGTTCGGTTAACCTGGGGCAGTCCAGTCAAGATTTCAACAAATCTCTCAAAAGTTCAGTGAACTTGGGGCAAGTCTCCTTCATCACCACTTGGGGCATTCGAATGTCAAAAGTGTTCAACAATTCCTTCATCACCTGTTGGAAGATACGGTCCAGATATGCTCCAGACACGGTTGCCATTCTGTCACCTTTCTTAAGTTCCGGATTAATACCTGTAGCAAGCCAGGAAAATATCTGTGGACGACTGATTATGGATTAACACCTGTAACAAGCCAGGAAATCATCGACATGAAGAGATTTAAGATCAATACCTGAAACAAGCCAGGAAAACTATCTTTCTTTCTCAGGTCAGAGATCAACACCTGAAACCAGCCAGGACAGTATCTCCTTGACCAACCTTTCTTAAGTTCCGGATTAATACCTGTAGCAAGCCAGGGAAATATCTGTGGACGATTGATTGTGGATCAACACCTGTAACAAGCCAGGAAATTATCTACATAAAGAGTCTCCTTCATCACCACTTGGGGCATTCAAATGTCAAAAGTGTTCAACAATTCCTTCATCACCTGTTGGAAGACACAGTTTCAGATACTCTCCAGACACGGTAGCCATTCTGTCACTCATTCAGATCCCAGTTACAGTTTCAGATACACTCCAGACACGGAAGTCATTCTGCTACTCATACAGATCTCTACTCCAAGATACATTTTCAGATACGCTCCAGACACGGTAGCCATTATGTCACTCATTCAGATCCCAGTTACAGTTTCAGATACACTCCAGACACGGAAGTCATTCTGCTACTCATACAGATCTCAACTCCAAGATACAGTTTCATATACGCTCCAGACACGGTAGCCATTCTGTCACTCATTCAGATCCTAGTTACAGTTTCAGATACACTCCAGGCACGGAAGTCATTCTGCTACTCATACAGATCTCAAATCCAAGATGTAGTTTTACACGGACTCATCATGAAGCAACCCTACACAGGTTCCTCTTCAAATCCAAGATGCAGTTTTACACAGACTCATCATCAGGAAACCCTACACCGGGTCCTTCTCAAACTCAAAAGATTCTTGCAATCCCCAGCCAGAGAGCCTCACAGAATCTAATTCCCCTCAGAGTCAAGTTTCAAGATCCCCAGCGGAGCTAAAACTTCAAACTATCAATCTCCGGCAGCAGTCAAGATTCTTTTGTCTCCAGCCATCCAGGATTCATCTATCCTCAGCAGGAC
Source organism: Vicia faba (assembly GCA_948472305.1). NCBI lineage: Eukaryota > Viridiplantae > Streptophyta > Magnoliopsida > Fabales > Fabaceae > Vicia > Vicia faba. The sequence continues at coordinate 1,111,205,173 of OX451740.1, forward strand.
AACTCATCAGCTTACATGTGCATTCATCACATTCATATCATAAACATTGATATAACATACATTGCATCATGCATCATGATAGTGCTTACAACTAACTCTTTACCTTCTTTCAGGAAAGATCAGTCGACAGACAAAGATCATCATCTTCTGAAAGTCTCTCTAGAAATAGTTCAGATGTGACCCAGACATGGCGACATTCTGATACTTATTCCAGATGCAGTTTTACACGGACTCATCATCAGGAAACCCTACACCGGTTCCTTCTCCACTTCAAGACTTCTGAAAACAGTTTACGGATTCTTCCCAACAACGGATGTTAATCTATCGCTTGTTCAGATGCAACTTTTGAAAACAGTTCACGGACGCTTCCCAACAACGGATGTTGCTCTATTGCTTATTCAATTTCAAGACTTCTGAAAACAATTTACGGATTCTTCCCAACAACGGATGTTAATCTATCGCTTGTTCAGATGCAACTTTTGAAAACAGTTTACGGATGCTTCCCAACAACGGATGCTGCTCTATTGCTTATTCAACGTCAAGACTTCTGAAAACAGTTCACGGGTTCTCCAAGTAACGAATGTTGACCTATCACTTGTTCAGATTCTTCTCAACTTTTGAAAACAGTTTACGGACGCCTCCCAACAACGGATGCTACTCTATTGCTTATTCAACTCCAACTCCGGAAAACAGTTTACAGATTCTCCAAAAATGGATGTCAATCTATTGCTTGTTCAGACCTCCAGTTCAGAGATGTTCCAAAACATGGATACCTTGCTGATACTCGTCCACTCACCAATGACATACAGTTCAACAATCATTTTCAGATGGCATCTATAAGCCCATCCTCCTCCTACCGACATTTCCAGATGGCATCTCTAAGCCCATCCTCCTACCAGCAATTTCTAGATGGCATCTCTAAGCCCATCCCCCGACAAGACTCTGTCACACTTCCAGATGGCATCTCTAAAGCCCATCACCAAATGGCATCTGTAAGCCCATTCCCTCTACCATCACATCACCGAGTGCAAATTTTTTGGGCACTCTAGTGTCCAATCTCCTTTTACCCTCGAGTCGCGAAAGGCAAGCTTGCCAATCTAACTCTTCAGGTGCAAGAAGATTGAACAGGGGCAACTGTTGTACCCCAAAATTTGCCCTCCTCTTTTTCCACAAGAAATCACAGCTTCGGGCTTTTTCCTGATTTTTCAAATTGGCGTAAGAATCAGCCAAACAGATTTTTTCTTATCAGTCTATACAAAATTAGGGTTTTCATGGCTCTGGAACAGTTCAAGCAAATTGCTAGGGTTTTTGGTTGAGTTTGGCTCAGGTTTTGATCAGGCGGACACTTCTTTGACATTTAACCAAGAATCAGGGTTTTGTACGCGCATTCTCAGAAAGAATTAATTTTACAGTTCTTTTCAGTTTACTCTGAGATTTGGATTGAAGCATTTGAATTGAGAACTTGCAGTGTTTTGTTTAATCAGTAAAGGCATATGGACGTTTGTTTGATTTGACTGTGCATTGTTGTGGCTATTTGAAACGCCATGTTATTATTGATTGATGCTAAGGCCACAGTGTTTATTAATTGTTTATTTATTCTAAGTTAGAATAATTGGGATTTATTTACATTTTATTATAATTTAAGAATTATAAATAATTAAATAAACAGTTGAAGAAGAAAAATAATTAACTGATCAAAAAGGGATTTTTATTCATATTTAATTGTTTGTTACAAATTATTATTTAAACAACTGTAAATTTATTTACATTTTGTTTCCAATGAAAATGTTACAAATAATTGAAGAATAAATTGAAACTATCCTAAAATTTCCTAAGTCTTCATCTTCTATCCAATGCCCCTCTGCTCATTTGATTTTATCTGCAAAAAACAAGAAACAAAAGAAAAGTCAACGCAGATGAAATAAATAAAAGGCAGACAGTTAAAAAGATCATCATTAAAAGCAACTGGCCGGAATCAGTTTGCCCTCTCTGCAAGTCACAAGATTTTTCTTGGTTCACAAAGAGGGATAGAAGATGCTTGCAATGAAACATGAAATGCACAAAGTTATAATTTTTCACAAATTCAAATTGTCAACCAACTGCACAGTTTCAAAACAAACAACATGTACAAGAATAAAGGCAAACTGAACAGTTACTGATTATGCCAAAAGAACAATGCAAGTCACAATTTCAAACTAAGTCCAAAGTCAACTAGAGCTGCCCAAAGCCAAAGATATCAAAAGCTGTCCAAAAGGATATGGAAAGATATCAAAGTACAAAATGTTGTCAACAAAGTATGCAGGAAAGCAGGAATTATGCAGAGCTAAGCAACTAATGCAAGCAAGGTTCAAATTCATCATTTTCCTAGGCCAATTGCTTTTTCAGAAATAGTACAGTTCTAAGCAATATTTTATGCTTTTAAAACTGTAGAGAGAGAGAAAAAGAGAAAAAGAAGAAAGGCTTACAGGCTTTAGGCTTGAGGAATATAAAAACAAAACTATAATAGAACAGTAGAAGAGGCAGAGATATCACAAAAGAAAAAAAGCTACAAACTGTAACATTGAAACACAATCCTGCCTCCAACACAAAGAAAAACACATAACCTGTCAAGCCTCCAAAAAGATTCCATGCCTGCCTAAGCTCACTACAAACAGCAAGCCTTAAGCACAAACCAGAAGCATCAAGCTTCAAGCCCAAACCTGTGATACAAACTTCAACCAAACCACCTCAAAATCAAAAAGACACCAAACCTGCAGCCTGTAGCCTCAAACAGCAAGCCAAAGTCTAGCCTGCTGAAACCAGAAGCTTACAAGCTTCCAGCCTAAAGTTCCAAACCTCTACAGGCCCTGTCAAACAAAACCTCAAAGCTCTTAACCTGTAAACAAAAAGCCATGACCCTGCCTCAAGTCTGAACCAGGTTACAAACAAGTTTACGTACAAGCCTGTTTCAACTCAAAAGGTCAAGACCATAAGCCTTAAACCATTTCAAATCCAACCTGTCAAGACAAGCCTTAACCATCAACAAACAATCAAAACCAAAAATATCAACCTGCATAATCAGTCTCAAGACATATCAAGCCTAAGCTTGGAAGCCTTTACCAATACTGATATGGACATACAATCTGCCTTTAAACCTTGAAGCATTCAAGACCAAGACCCTCAAAACTGTGTTCATCATTGGGCCAACATATCAGGTATCTCAGCAAGCCAACAAAAAGAAGAGGAAAAGAAGCATATCAGAAGCAGACAAGCATTTCAAGGCAACCAAACATATCAAGCATTTCAAGGCAACCAAACATATCAAGCATTCAAGGCAACTCAGAGTCAGGCAATCCAAACCCTCAGAATTGCTTCATCACTGGGCCAACAACAACATCAATATTTCTCAGATTCAGAGGTATACAGAAACGAGGAAAAGAAGCAATCAGAGCCAAGTATATCAAGCTTATCCAGAAGCGAGTAAAGGAAAGCATACAAAAGAAGCAAGCGAGGCAAAGAAACAAAAGAAGAGGAAAGAAGTGATTAAACTAGGTTCTCAGACATCATCATCATAAAACCTAAGAAACGAAATACAGAGTACCAGGGGTTCCAGTAAGAGCAAGCCAGCATCACTATCCCTCCGTCTCCAGCCATCCTACGCGCCTCCAAATCCGCTCCTCCTCCATCTCCAAAAGCCTCCGTCTCCAAAAGGTATAAATTCCCTTTTCCCTTTCCTTAAAACACCTCACAAAACGTAAATATAAACAAAGATCAGAAATCGTCAAAGACTAATAACATGCATGCGCGAACTGAAACAAAGGACATAAAATGAGAAGTTATCACCTTTGCTTGTCGCTGTCGTGCTCGACCATGGAAGGAGGAGGAGTAGACGGTGGCGCTGGTTGGCTTTAGGCGAAGAAGAGACTTCGTTCAGTGGCTAGGGCGTGAGAAGGATGAAGACAAAGGAAACGAAGTGAACGGCGCCTCTGTATGGTAAACCCTAAAATTCCTTAATGAGACAACAAAACTGAAACCCTTGCAAAGTTTGTGTCAAACGTTTTGGGCCTTGCCCCATCAGCGCTTAAGCCCATTGGTCTTTCTAACGCCTGACCCCTCCAATCTGGAACGCACCCCCCTCTGATTCCCTTTACAAATCCGGTTGGGCCAAGCAAAGTCCCTAAGCCCATAAAATTCTCTTAACCTTTTCTTTCTTTCTTTTTTCTCATAAACTTATATCTTTTTTTTACTTATCCTTTTATTTTTTTCCCTTTCTTTTTAACTAATACATTTTATTTATATTGTTAAATAAAACAATACCTTATTTTTATACAAAACTTTCTTTTATTCTATTATATTAAAAAAAATACATAAATATTATATTTGATTAGGTTACTAGGTTTTTACCTTAAAAACTCTCCTTAATAAATCTTTTTCATACATGAACTTTAATTTTTCTTAAACTTAAAACATTTTCTTTGCTTTTCTTAAAATATTTTGTTTTGTACATAATCAACAAAAATACAAAAAGAATAAACAAAATACATTAAATACATTAAGTTAACAATACTTAATAAATACACTTTCTCAACTTGTAAATAAATCAAACACTTACACAAATACATTGATACATTTACATTATACATTTGCTTATTCCTATACATTAATACATATTACATTTGAGATCGCAATTCTATTTGGTTGTAAATTATTTAGACACTACTCTCCTAATGAATCTCATCCCCATTTGTAAATATTTGTACCCCCACTCCCGGATACTTATTTGTAATAGCGTAGACTTTAAATTCCCGCAATTTATCGCTTTCCAAATATACCATGGTTATACCTAGGGTTTGTATGTAAATAAAATCAAACGCTAGATAACCTAAACACAAAGACAAATGCATGAAATCAATACACAATTCACACTTGCACCCCCTAAGGTAATCCCGCTTGTTTCCTTCCAAAATGGGCCATGCTTGCACGTTGAGTATCTTTGGCAAAACAATTCAAATGATCATAAGTCCCTCGATGACGCTTTCGAAAGCTGCCTATCAAAATGATCATAGTCACTTCAAGCAAATTACCAAAGACACTTGGCACCATTGCATTCATGATCCATACGATGACCCGCGCCTGTCCCGTTAACATCCTAACGCAAGATTGTCCACCAAATACAATGGTGGTACAAAATTGTTAAAAGGGTTAAAACATGAGAAAAACCTTTGAGTAAATTTAGGGGTAGGCAACTCTTAGTTACTTGATCAACTTGCAAAGCACACTTGCCTATTTTTCAAAACCACACTCCACAAACACTTTCAAAACAAACTTTCAAAAACATTTGAAACATCTTTTCGAAAAGATACACACCTTTGTATATACTCAAACACGAGTCGTTACAATGGTTGCCTAGATAAGGCCTCTTTTTCAAAACATTTTCAAAACACACACACACACACACACACACCATTTCAAGCAATTGAAAATCCAAGGCAAGTGATCTAAAACAAGTAACTAAGAGCCCATGGATAACCATGGATGAAAAGGGTGCTAATACCTTCCCTTTTCATAATCTACCCCCCGAACCCACGAAGCATCTCAAAAGGTTTTTCCTGTGCTTTTTAACCTTTCCTTTAGGATAAAATAAAAAAGTCGATGGCGACTCTTGCTCAACCGAAACATTTGCGAAAACAAACGCAAAACCTCAAGTCAGTTCTCCCACCATATCACAATGTCAAATTCCAAGCCTTGCGGAGGAAGTTTGGTAAGTCAATTGCTCAAGAGGCCCAAAAATCGACTGTGCTAGGTCAAAAGTCAACTGTGTCCCAAATACAGTCAAACCTCAAGATTTTTTGTCAACATTCTCATTTTGAAGGATAATTCATCATTTGATCAAAGGTTGATCATGATTCATCAAGGATTTCTCAAGATTCATCAAGATTCATCAAGATTCAAAAGTTGCTAAACTAGGGTTTTGTAGGAAAAGTCAACTCAACTTTGACCAAGCATAACTTTCTCATACTTTATTATAAATGACCCATCCAAAGCTCATTTTGAAGGGGATGCAATTTTCTACAATCCATCTTCACACCCCAAGATCAAGAAATTCTCTCAGAAAAAGTTACAAATTTGGACATTATAGGTCATTTTTGAAAGTCAACAAAAACACATTTTTTTCCAAAGCTTATAACGTGAGAATGGAACATAAAAATGAGATGATACCAAAATGGTTGATTATAGGACATCTCAAGGTTTCTAAAAAGTCCAAGAACACCTTCAAAAGTTCAAAATTGAAGAAGTTATGCATTGTTGAAGTTGGGCATTTTTCCAAAATTGCCAAAAGTCAATTATCCTCAAAACTCCAATTTTTGACAAAAGGGCCCACTTTTTTCCACTTGATTTGGTCTTGTCATGCCACACACGTGTCCCATATTTAATTTCATGACCAACATTTTTTTTCTATTTTATTTCATTTTTATTGATTTAATTCATTATTAATCAATATTAAATCAAATAAAATCTAAAAAAATTATGTAAAGGGATTCTTGTGATTTGTACAGCTTGCAAATACCATGTGACACTCAATCAATTCGTATCAAGTCAAAACAAGCACAAAAAATCAGATTTGGCCTATTTTTGGAAAGCTTTTCAATGGTGATCAAATCCAATATTTCCTCTTCAATGCACATGGATATTGGTCCAAATTTTGACCTAGACTCATTCCATTATATGCACACAAGCCACACAAACCTAAGGGATGCATAGAGCTCTGCAGAAACGGCCACACAACTTTGAGAAAAAAGCTTGAAAAGTGTGAGATCGAAAACAACCTTGGAGGCCAATTCAGACCAAAAGGTCAACACTACTCTCTTCCTTGACACTCAGTGGAGCTACACCAATCAAAACCAAGCCCTAAGACAGCCTGAAACTCGCTGTAAGTCTCCATGAACATTGCTCTGGACATGGAATCGTAACTCAGTTTTCTTGCATCCTTTTGCCAAATTTCTTGCATATTCATACTGACCATTAAATTTCTAAGCAAACTGCATTGTTTAATTTTATTTTCATACCCTGTATTACAATACCCGAGTCTAGGGTTTTGTTGTGTTGTTTTTAGGCATTTTGTGTACAGGAAAAATCAAGGTGAATAATGGTTACAGGGATGACCAGGAGGGAGAGACGAGTACATTGGTACTCTTGGATTTCATTTATATGGCCTAAGGAGGTTTTTTGAGATGACCTACGAAACTTCCTGCGGATAAAAATCCGCAGGTAAATAACCAGGGTTGCATTGAAGAAGAAGATAGCGTGTCCTTGTGCCATTGGTCCATTCGAATCAGTGGCGCGTTTTTTTATTTTATTTTTCAGGCTTAGTGCGTTGTTTCATATATTATATTTACTTCTTATTTTATTAACAATAATGCAGTGTAGTTGGATTGGTGAGTGTGCGTTGCAAAACCCTTTGGGACCTGGGTTCGAATCCCAGGTCCCCCAAAACTTTATTTGATTTTGTTCTTCAGGTATTCATGTGCAATGCTCCCAGCGTGGTTCACCAAACGCCTCTAGATCTCAATTGCCAAGTGGCTCACCAGACAGATCCAATGATCAAGATTGAAGGAGCACCATGGACTAAAGTCAACCAGCGCATATTGGAATGGAAAAAGTCCAACAGGCTGGACGTTTGGGCCCAAAAAATTGCTGACTTACACTCAGATCAGGCCCCCCCCCCCTGAGTTTGCTCTTCTTTTATATTTTCTTTTCATTATTTTTTATATTTTTATTATTATTATTATTATTTTAATTAATTAATTAACCAATTAACTTTTTATTTCATAAAATCAGAAAACAAAAAATATTTTTATTAATTCCATTAATTTTATTATTTATTTTTGTAAATAACAATTAATTAATTTATTTAGTTTAAATAGGTTTAACATTAATATCTTTTGCAATAAATTAAAATTAATTTAGAATTAGGGTTTTAATATCTTTTAACCATTTTATTTTATTTCCTTAATTAAAATAAAAACTCAAAAATATTTTCTTTTTGATTAATTAATTCAATTATTAATTTAGACTAATTTTTCATTCAAAGAAATAACAAAATATGCTTTATTTAATAAAAAAAGGGTCAAAACCCTAAAAGCCCTCCGATTTAATTTTCTCGCGCGCGAATAATTTTTGATACATATTTCAATATTGTAACTGTTTCGGGGATGTAATAGTTTTAAATTAGGATTTTATTTACTTTTCGCAATTTAATTTTTAAGGGTTTGTCTTTGGCGATGTAAATACCCGACGCCTTGTAATAGTGTAGATTTATTTTCCGCAATTTAATTTCTGCAACCATTAACTGTTAGATGTTTGAATGATAGGCAATGCATGACAAGACCAATTTTAATATTAAAACCAACAATAGCTCACCATGACATGTAAAGATAATATAACTGAAAATTGACACACTTGCACATGCCACTCCTAGGGTACACCTCACTTGGTTGCCTCGAACGTGGTCATTGAGTATAGGAAGTTTTAGAGGTCGCCCTCTTGTCCAAAGATCAAAGTTGCCTCGAAACGGTTGCCTCAGATAAAAATGATCTAAGACATTAGGGTTACCGCTAATGTTTTCTCACATTGCTTTAGTGACCACACGTCCCTTAATCGAATTGACCCGAAAACTCCAACGACGATGCTGCCTACTCCTAAATAGTGGGATAACATTGTCTAAAGGACACTTGTACAGTTTAATTCCTTTTTGAGTAGGTAGATGTTCTTAAGTACTTGCTCTTTTGAAAACAAAACAAAACTTTTCGCACTTACACTCCTCTCAAAACAAAAACTCTTTTCAAACCCACAATCACAAAGAAAAGCAAACTTTTGAAAACATAATGAGCAAGTACCTAAGAGCCCGTGGATAACCACTGATAGAAAGGGTGTTAACACCTTCCATTTCTATAATCTACCTCCCGAACCCGAGAAATATCTCAAAAAGGAATTTTTCTGTGCTTTTTTCCTTTCCTTGTTGGATAAAATAAAAGACGGTGGTGACTCTTGCTTACCGCGACATTTTGCAAAAACAAACGCAAAACGCGAACCAACATTCCAAAACAGTCAGTTCTCATTCCCACCGATCACAAAACTGGGGACTCTGCTGGGGATTCTTATAAGTGAGGTGTACCTTAGGATTAGATCACTGTGTTTTTAATTGTATGCTTTGTATGCTTTAATTTTGTAGGCTTGTATCAGAGTTCTATAGATCCTAACCTGGATCTGGGGATACCCTTTAGGTAAGTAGCAATAAACTGTGAGGGATCTGTCCGGCATAGACCGACACGGATGAAGCAGTAGCTACGTTGGTGTGGCATCTTAGTCTGTACCGATATCCCTTGTGTTGGAACGAGGAGAATATGGGTCTTCTAAGGAGTCATTAAGCACCAACTGACCTTAAAACCTTTAATTGACCAACTTGGCCATAGAACAGTAGCAGTATGCTACACTCATTGAGACTAAACTCTCGCGATGATTCCGACCGCAAGAAAAGGTTACTAAACTGGAATTATGATCGATTGAGGGTAGTCAGTGATATTGAGATCCTCTAGAACCCGGTTACTATTTTTAGGACAGGTTTAAACCAACTGAACTGAAAGAGGGTAGTACCTAAGCTCCATGCCAGCCTGAAATTTAAGGGCTATTGTGTGACTTGTGTGCCTTCAAAACTTGAACTACTTGCACATTCTTGTTATCTGACAACATGAGTTCCTTGCAGGTTTTGTTTACAGTCCTCATCCAATAATTTGGATTTATTGTAGGGTTTACTTACAACACCTCACACTTTTTCTTAAACGCATATCATACACATCATAACATCATGCCTTAACATTTCCTTAACCATTTCAAGGATCTCAAGGGCTTGTGATGCAGGTTATGGTAAATCAAATGTCCAGCAAGGGGAAAAGGGGATTTATTTTCCTCTAGCCAATGCCGTATAGAGATCAAAACACGATAACTTGAGTCAGGGGCTATGACCCACTCGATATGGTGAGCTTGACTCTTGAAGAAGGACTCACAGCAACATGAAGTTCCTTCAATCAAGCTACCAGATTCAAATTCTAACAGTTTCTTGTTTACCCCGCGAGATCCTTGAAAACATTGCATACATATATTATACATATCATTGCATAACAGGTTACCCTTTACAGGTCTCTCATGTTCCCGCTGTTTATTTCAGCAATGGCTCTCCCACAAGACAACCAAGATCTCCAGGCTCAAAACGCTCAACTTCAAGAAATGTTCCTGAACCTATCCCAGGGGCAGGAAGAAATAAAAGCTCTCCTCATAAGGGGCTTAGTCCTAGAGAATCCAGGCGGCGTCAGGAATGATCAGTTGGAAGGGCTACAAATTGAGTTGGCAACAATGAAGATCCAGATGATGGGACAACTGGTGCGCCAGATGGCTCTCATTCAAGACCTGGCCCAAAGACAAGAAGAGTTCAGGGTCCTCGTCAACAAGCTGCTTCAAAATAACCAAGTGGGGCAAACAACTAGGGTTGAAGACCAAGTCATCATTCAACCACCTTTGGGGCAAGAAGACAAGGGAAAAGCTCCTCAGCTTACTTCAGGGTCACAAGCCCAGCATCAACCTCGCCAGCGTCAACGGGGTAGTCGTTGTAGGCAAAATACGTCTGGAAGACATTTCTATGAGACTGATATACCATCATCTCTAATATTGAAACGCTTGTTGGAGGTCAATCTGATTCCTTTAAGGGATCCTCCCCGAAATCCCAATACCTCTGCTCTTAGCTATCATCCCGACGCAGTTTGTGCATACCACTCCTATAGTCCTAGACATGACACCGACGACTGTTGGGCCTTGAAAAACAAGATCCAAGACTTGATTGATGAAAGAGTGCTGGAATTCATGCCGGATGGCGAGATGAAAATCTTCCGCTGAAGGTTCTCCACTTGGGATGACTAGTTCAAACTAAGAGACTTTTGTTCATTTGAATTCTGAAGTTGTATTTTTCTTTGCTTATTCAAACAATTATTATCATGTCAAACTTTTTTATTTCAATAATGCATTACACGTGTCTGTTTTGAATCAATCCATTCGTATTTCACTATATTCAAATTGCTTTCATTTTTTGTGATGATCAACTCTCGATTAAAATTTTTTTAAGCCTTTAGAGGGAGGATGATGAAAATGATATCAAAATCTCTACAGTATGCTTTTGAACAGACCCTGCTGACGAGGTACATGCATTGTTTCAAATCCTAAACAGTGGAGTTATAAGGAAGATAATCCCTAGTCAACCCCTTTGAGCCAAAGAGGTTGGAGTTTTTCTTTTCACAAATTAAAACCCTTAATTATAACCTGGGGTAGGGTAGTTTTCTCAGTTGATCCAGGTGCACAATGAATGGCATCAAAGAAGGCCTTCTGAAACAAAAGACGGTGTTGGTTCCATATAATCGTAAAGACAAGCAGTCATTATCTCTCAAAATAAAAGCCCAATAAGTCAAAACCTGTGAAGGAGACTTAAGAAAAACTGGGGCATCCCGCTGACTGTAATCACAAAAAGAAACAGTTCAGGAAAAAGACGGGGATAATAAAATAAAAAAGAAAGAGATCCTACAAGCTCTCAATAAAAATGATTGCCTGTTCAAAATAAACTGTCAGTATCCGAACCATCATTGGAATATCAGAGCAAAGATTCAGACATGATCTAAATGCATGGTTAGCTGAGTTTAGGATCGAAGAACAGGTGGGTACAAATAAATTTTGAGCCTTTATCCTTTGTTTCTTAAACCGTGAACCAGGCCACGTTATAACCATTAAAAGTCCTAGCTGAAGTATGGGTTAGTTCGAAAGCATATTGTTACAAAAGGTATCCTGACTCATGTAGGGCTTGCTGTAAATCCTGAGTTGACGTCACATTTTACAAAATTTTCCTATCTTACTGAAAAAATGCATTTTCAAAAACTTCAAGACAGACACAAGCTTTGCATTCTTAAAATAACATTGTTTGCATATGACTATTTGTTCAAACAGCAGAGAAATTCACACGACGAATATCTAGTGAACAAAAAACCTTTTCAATAAAAAGGGTCACCTCAAGTGGAAGAAACACTTCTAACCAAGGGGCAGACATGATCATTGTCCATCATCTGGGGCAGTCAAGTCAAGATTCAAGGAATCTCTCAAAATGCCAAATAGCCAGGGGCAAATCTCCATCTGAGTTACTTGGGGCATTAGACATGGATTCCCGCAATGAATCTTGCATGATCAAACGAAGATCTTCTGGTAGTATGGAAACATAACACTACCAACAGTTACACCTCCCTACATCTCTGAGAGCGTGGACATAGTCAAAAAAGTACTACGCATAATCAAAGACCCGCTAGGTTGACTGGCCTAGGCAAAAATAAGGGCTTCCCGGCGAACCAAAAGGGTTCGGGCAAAAAATTAGGGATAAAAATGGAAAAAATCTGTACACCCGGCAAGTCGAAAACCTGAAAAGGCGGCTTGGGAAAAAAAGGGTATCCCGATGGACTGAAAACCCGAAAGGGTGGTCCAGGCAAAAATTAGGAATCCAAGCGTACGACTATGCCCCGTCATCTCATCACTGGCCTACCAGAAGAAGACTTGTCATTTTGACCGAAAGATACCAAGCACCTCATAGGTGGGATAATACTCGATCCACAAGGCCTCCACAGGACCTTCTCCCGCAGAAACAGGGGCAATAAGAATTGTCCAAACTGTGTAGTTGCTTTGTCCTCCAGGTACCAAGGTAGGTTCAGCTAAAGAATGTGGTTAAGATATCGTCACTCCCCACAGAGTAAAACAGTAATGGTAGCTCTCCCCACTGAGACTTGCAACTATGAACGAATCAGCAACACTCTCCCCAAGAAGAGTTAATCTACCATCAGACCTGAAAAGGTTTGGTATCCCCAGAAGGTCTTAATAGTCCTCAGCGGAGTATAAAGACATTCCCCAGCAAGTATAAGAATACCCCCGGCAGTCTTAACATTCCTCAACGAAGTAAAAGAATGTTCTCCAGCGGAATACAAGATATCCCAGTGGAGTCATTTCCCCAGCGCAGTCTAAAAAAGGCTTCCTCGCCAGAATTGAATCATCTTACCCAGTAGATTCTGGAAGCTTATCCCCTGTAGAGTGCAAATAAACCTCCCCAGCCAAATTCAGAAGGTTATCCTTACAAGAGTCTAACTGGATTATCCTCAGCAAGTTGCAACTGAAAGATCATCCCCAGCGAATTTCTTTCTATCCCCAACGGATTTCATCATTAAAATCCCCAACAGAGCTTATCAACAGAATCCCCAGCGGAGTTATCATTAAAATCTTCAGCAGAATATCTCTTCCCCACAGAGTAATTCCCCTCGGAGTATCCTCTTCATCAGTTTATTCCCCAACGGAGTTCTTTTCTCCTACAAATTTATTCTCACAACCATCTTCGTTCATCATCCCCAGCGGAAACGAAGAACTCAACTCTATTCTCCAGCAGCTCCGGGATTTATTTTTCCCAGCTAAAACATTATATCCCCATACATCATGATACATGCATATACGCATCATACAAATACAATCTCATTTATTTTGAGAACATCATTGCCTGATCCATATCATGCATTGCATATGACTGACCTTTACCTTTCAGGAAAGATACAGTTAAAGTTCTCAATCACGTCGAAGACCTGACCGGTTCTTAAATCTCAATTGAATTATCCTCGGTTGAATTTTAGATAAGGTTCTCAATCTCGACAGTTCCTCCGTCATAGTGTGGACGAGTTCTATAACCTCAACGATATACTCCATTGAGCACGAGACAGTTCCTAGATCTTGATGAAGATGTTTCCCTACGTCATAGTGGGGACGAGTACTATAACCTCAACGGTATATTCTGTAGAGCACGAGTCAGTTCCTAGATCTTGATGTTTTCCTCCGTCATAGTGTGGACGAGTTCTATAACCGCAACGGTATACTCCATTGAGCACGAGACATTTCCTAGATCTTGATGAAGATGTTTCCCTACGTCATAGTGTGGACGAGTACTATAACCTCAACGGTATACTCCGTGGAGCACGAGTCAGTTCCTAGATCTTGATGTTTTCCTTCGTCATAGTGTAGACAAGTTCTATAACCTCACTGGTATACTCCATTGAGCACGAGACAGTTCCTAGATCTTGATGAAGATGTTTCCCTACGTCATAGTGTGGACGAGTACTATAGCCTCAACGGTATACTCCATTGAGCACGAGTCAGTTCCTAGATCTTGATGTTTTCCTCCGTCATAGTGTGGACAAGTTCTATAACCTCACTGGTATACTCCATTGAGCACGAGACAGTTCCTAGATCTTGATGAAGATGTTTCCCTACGTCATAGTGTGGACGAGTACTATAACCTCAACGGTATACTCCATTGAGCACGAGTCAGTTCCTAGATCTTGATGTTTTCCTCCGTCATAGTGTGGACAAGTTCTATAACCTCAACGGTATACTCCATTGAGCACGAGACAATTCCTAGATCTTGATGAAGATGTTTCCCCCCAGTTGAATTATGGACAGGTTCTTAAGACTCAGCCAAGGCATTCTCTCAGTTGAAGTACAAGCAAATTCCTAAATCTCAACAAAAGTTAGACTTCCCCAGCGGGATCTTTTACAACAACATGTATGCAAGTTCTCGCTAAGGAATCTCTTACGCGATCGACACTCCTGTAGATGGAATCTATAAGCCCATCCTCCTTCCAACAATCTCCAAATGGCATCTGTAAGCCCATTCCCGACATCACAATGCTGATACTACACCATGTGAGTGCAAATTTCTGGGCACTCTAGTGTTTAATTATCTTCCACCTTCGGATCACGAAAGGCTCGAAAGCCAATCTATATACTCAGGTTTAAGAAAATTGAACAGGGGAATCTGTTGTACCCCAAAATTTTCCCTCCCATATTCCTCAAGACATGTCAAGAATAATCTTCAAGTTGCTCAAGTTGGCTCAAGAGTTGGACAATCAAATCACCTCCTAAGGCAGTCAAGTCAAAATTAGGGTTTTGTGTTGCATCAAGGTCCTCACATCCAAATGACCTCAAGTTCTCCCCAATGTCCTAATATGTTCTTAAGTTCATCCATGTCAAATTCCAAGCCTTGCATAAGAAGTTTGGTCAGTCAATTGCTCAAGAGGCCCAAAAATCGACTATGCTAGGTCAAAAGTCAATTGTGTCCCAAATACAGTCAGACCTTAAGATTTTTTGTCAACATTCTCAATTTTAAGGATAATTCATCATTTGATCAAAGGTTGATCATGATTCATCAAGGATTGCTCAAGATTCATCAAGATTCAAAAGTTGCTAAACTAGGGTTTTATAGGAAAAGTCAACTCAACTTTGACCAAGCATAACTTTCTAATGCTTTATTAGAAATGACCCATCCAAAGCTAATTTTTAAGGGGATGCAATTTCCTACAATCCATCTTCACACCCCAAGATCAAGAAATGCTCTCACAAAAAGTTACAAATTTGGACATTATAGGTCATTTTTGAAAGTCAACAAAAACACCTTTGTTTCCAAAGCTTATAACTTGAGCATGGAACATCAAAATTAGATGAGACCAAAAGGGTTGATTAGAGTACATATCAAGGTTTCTAAAATGTCTAAGAAAACCTCCAAAAGTTCAAAATTGAAGAAGTTATGCATTGTTGAAGTTGGGCAATTTTCCAAAATTGCCAAAAGTCAATTATCCTCAAAACTCCAATTTTTGACAAAAGGGCCCACTTTTTTCCACTTGATTTGGTCTTGTCATGCCACACACGTGTACCATCTTTAATTTCATGACCAAACATTTATTTTTCTATTTTATTTCATTTTTATTGATTTAATTCATTATTAATCAATATTAAATCAAATAAAATCTAAAAAAAAATATGTAAAGGGATTCTTGTGATTTGTACAGCTTGCAAATACCATTTGACACTCAATCAATTCGTATCAAGTCAAAACCAGCACAAAAAATCAGATTTGGCCTATTTTTGGAAAGCTTTTCAATGGTGATCAAATCCAATATTTCCTCTTCAATGCACATGGATATTGGTCCAAATTTTGACCTAGACTCATTCCATTATATGCACACAAGACACACAAACCTAAGGGACGCATAGAGCTCTGCAGAAACGGCCACACAACTTTGAGAAAAAAGCTTGAAAAGTGTGAGATCGAAAACAACCTTGGAGGCCAATTCAGACCAAAAGCTTAACACTACTCTCTTCCTTGACACCCAGTGGAGCTACACCAATCAAAACCAAGCCCTAAGACAGCCTGAAACTCGCTGTAAGTCTCCATGAACATTGCTCTGGACATGGAATCGTAACTCAGTTTTCTTGCATCCTTTTGCCAAATTTCTTGCATATTCACACTGACCATTAAATTTCTAAGCAAACTGCATTGTTTAATTTTATTTTCAGACCCTGTATTGCAATACCCGAGTCTAGGGTTTTGTTGTGTTGTTTTTAGGCATTTTGTGTACAGGCAAAATCAAGGTGAATAATGGTTACAGGGATGACCAGGAGGGAGAGACGAGTACATTGGTACTCTTGGATTTCATTTATATGGCCTAAGGAGGTTTTTTGAGATGACCTACGAAACTTCCTGCGGATAAAAATCCGCAGGTAAATAACCAGGGTTGCGTTGAAGAAGAAGATAGCGTGTCCTTGTGCCATTGGTCCATTCGAATCAGTGGCGCATTTTTATTTTTATTTTTCAGGCTTAGTGCGTTGTTTCATATATTATATTTACTTCTTATTCTATTAACAATAATGCAGTGTAGTTGGATTGGTTAGCGTGTGTTGCAAAACCCTTTGGGACCTGGATTCGAATCCCAGGTCCCCCAAAACTTTATTTGATTTTGTTCTTCAGGTATTCATGTGCAATGCTCCCAGCGTGGTTCACCAAACGCCTCTAGATCTCAATTGCCAAGTGGCTCACCAGACAGATCCAATGATCAAGATTGAAGGAGCACCATGGACTAAAGTCAACCAACGCATATTGGAATGGAAAATGTCCAACAGGCTGGACGTTTGGGCCCCAAAAATTGCTGACTTACACTCAGATCAGGCCCCCCCCCCTGAGTTTGCTCTTCTTTTATATTTTCTTTTCATTATTTTTTTTTTATTATTATTATTTTAATTAATTAATTAATCAATTAACTTTTTATTTCATAAAATCAAAAAACAAAAAATATTTTTATTAATTCCATTAATTTTATTATTTATTTTTGTAAATAACAATTAATTAATTAATTTAGTTTAAATAGGTTTAACATTAATATCTTTTGCAATAAATTAAAATTAATTTCGAATTAGGGTTTTAATATCTTTTAACCATTTTATTTTATTTCCTTAATTAAAATAAAAACTCAAAAATATTTTCTTTTTAATTAATTAATTCAATTATTAATTTAGACTAATTTTTAATTCAAAGAAATAACAAAATATGCTTTATTTAATAAAAAAAAGGTCAAAACCCTAAAAGCACTCCGATTTAATTTTCTCGCGCGCGAATAATTTTTGATCCATATTTCAATGTTGTAACTGTTTCGGGGATGTAATAGTTTTAAATTAGGATTTTATTTATCGTTTTTATTTACTTTTCGCAATTTAATTTTTAAGGGTTTGTCTTTGGCGATGTAAATACCGGACGCCTTGTAATAACGTAGATTTATTTTCCGCAATTTAATTTCCGCAACCATTAACTGTTAGATGTTCGAATGATAGGCAATGCATGACAAGACCAATTTTAATATTAAAACCAACAGTAGCTCACCATAACATGTAAAGATAATATAATTGAAAATTGACACACTTGCACATGCCACTCCTAGGGTACACCTCACTTGGTTGCCTCGAACGTGGTTATTGAGTATAGGAAGTTTTAGAGGTCGCCCTCTTGTCCAAAGATCAAAATTGCCTCGAAACGGTTGCCTCAGATAAAAATGATCTAAGACATTAGGGTTACCGCTAATGCGTCCTAACATTGCTTTAGTGACCACACGTCCCTTAATCGAATTGACCCGAAAACTCCAACGACGATGTTGCCTACTCCTTAATAGTGGGATAACATTGTCTAAAGGACACTTGTATAGTTTAATTCCTTTTTGAGTAGGTAGATGTTCTTAAGTACTTTCTCTTTTGAAAACAAAACAAAACTTTTCGCACTTACACTCCTCTCAAAATAAAATCTCTTTTCAAACCCACAATCACAAAGAAAAGCAAACTTTTGAAAACATAATGAGCAAGTACATAAGAGCCCGTGGATAACCCCGGATAGAAAGGGTGCTAACACCTTCCCTTTCTATAATCTACCTCCCGAACCCGAGAAATATCTCAAACAGGAATTTTTCTGTCCTTTTTTCCTTTCCTTGTTGGATAAAATAAAAAGCGGTGGCGACTCTTGCTTACCGCGACATTTTGCAAAAACAAACGCAAAACGCGAACCAGCATTCCAAAATAGTCAGTTCTCATTCCCACCGATCACACATGGTAAGGGCAAACAAGTCACACAGAAAGCCCTTAGATTTCAGGCTGGCAAGGAGTTTAGGTATTACCCTCTTTCAGTTTAGTTGGTTCAAACCTGTCCTAAAAATAGTAACCGGGTTCTAGAGGATCTCAATATCACTGACTACCCTCGATCGGTCATAATTCCAGTTTGGTAACCTTTTCTTGCGGCCGGAATCATCGCGAGAGTTTAGTCTCAATGAGTGTAGCATACTGCTACTGTTCTATGGCCAAGTTGGTCAATTATAGGTGCTAAGGTCAGTTGGTGCTTAATGACCCCATAGAAGACCCATATTCTCCTCGTTGCGCCACAAGGGATATCGGTACAAACTAAAGTGTCACAACAACGTAGCTACTGCTTCAACCGTATCAGTCTATGCCGTACAGTTCCCTCACAGTTTATTTCTACTTACCTAAAAGGTATCCCCCAGATCCGGGTTAGGATCTATAGTAACTCCGATTCAAACCCACAAAGATAAAGCATACCAATCAGGTAATTGAAAACATTATGGTGAACTATTCCTAAGGTACACCCCACTTATTAAATTTCCCCAGCAGAGTCGCCAATTCTGTGATACAGTGGGAAGAACTGACTATTTTTTGGAATGCTGGTTTTCATTTTGCGTTTTGTATTCGCAAAATGTCGCGGTAAGCAAGAGTCGCCACCGACTTTTATTTTATCCAACAAGGAAAGGAAAAAAGCACAGAAAAATTCCTTTTTCGATATGTTTCTGAGTACGGGGGGTAGATTATAGAAAGGGAAGGTATTAGCACCCTTTCTATCTGTGGTTATCCATGGGCTCTTAGGTACTTGCTCAATTGTTTTCAAAATTGTTTTCTTTGTGCTTGTGGGTTTTGAAAAGTTTTTGTTTTAAACTTCGATTTAACTCTTGCTTCTGTCCTCAAGAGTGTAATGAAGTGTTTTTGAAAACTTTGTTTGAAAAAGAGTGTGTAAGTGTGAGAATTTTGTTTTGTTTTGGATGGGCAAGTATCTAAGAACTATCTACCTACTCGAATAAGGAATCGTTCTCGCCTTAGCGGTAACCCTAATGTCTTAGATCATTTGTTTGAGGCAACAATATCCGAGGCAACTATTTTGAGGCAACCATGATCTTTTAGACAAGAGGGCGACCTCTAAAACAACCTATACTCAATGACCGTGTATGAAGGCAACCAAGTGGGGTGTATCCTAAGAGTGCGCATGTGCGAGTGTGTCGTTTTCAGTTATTTCTATCTTTGCACATTTTAAGGGTGATCTAATTTGATTTTAAGATTAACATTCAGTCTTGTCATGCAAACCCTATCATCAAACATCTAGCAGTTATAATTTGCAGAATCAAAATGCAGAATTTAAATTACAAGGCGTTGGGTATTTACATCGCCAAAGACAAACCCTTTGAAAAATAGAGCGATAAAAATAATTAAATGTCCTATTTTACTATTACAATTCGGAAGCAAATACATTAATTGGATCAAAAAATAAATAAAGTGCGCTAGAAATTAAATCGAGTGTGAATTAGGATTTTGACCCTTTTGGTTACAGAAAATGACTTTTTTGGTTTTTGTTGTTTTTATTTTAAGAAAGAAATTAATCCTAAGTTAAATAACTAAATTAAATTAATAAATTAATTAAATGAAAAAAATAAATTATGACATATTTTTTGGTTTTTTTGTTATTTTAAGAAAATAAAATTAATTAAATTAGTAGTTAAAACCTAATTAAATCTAATTAATTTTAATCATTTACAAAAATGAATTAAAGTTTTCTAACTAAAAACCTAATTAATTAATAAGTTTATTAAGAAAAATAAAAGTTTAAAATTTGATTGAATAAAAATATTTTTGTGATTTTATTTGATAAAAAAAGAATTTGATTATTGGTTAGAAAATTAATTAAAATAAAATAAAACAATTAAATAAAAATAAAAAGATATAAGAGAAAGGAGGTAATGGGCCTGATTTGAGGGTGTGAGTAGCAAATCTGTAGGCCCAACAATGCTGGCCCTTTTGACTTTTTGGATCTGGTATACACGCATTGACCAGCGCTTTGGTGGACCTTCAACGCTTGGATGGATGAGGGAGTATGGTATAGTCCAAGCCTGAGCATGCATGCAATCACCTGAAAAATAATAATATTGAGAAAGAGGGGGATCTGGGATTCGAACCCAGGTCCTGAAGGAGAATGCATTGCCAAGGTTACCACTGAGCCATGCTGCTTTAGTTGTTAGTATAATAAGTATCAATAATAATATAACAAAACAATTCCAATGCCATAAAAAATAAAATAAAAAGGCGCGCTTGGTTTGAATGGCCCAATGGACGGAGGACACCTCATCGTCCCTGTCCTCAAACCCCTATAACTTTACATGCAGATTTCTATCCACAGCTAAAAACGCAGGTTCGTCTTAAAATCTCCCTCATACCATATAAATACATTCCAAGAACATGGTTCAATTCGTCATGACCTCCTGATCAAAACCATGTTCTTCTTGTGTCTCAATTTTACCTGAAACAGAAAATCCTAAAAACGAATGAAGAACCCTAGCTATGGTGATTCTCCATATAATCCAGGTAAATGCAATTGAATATTATGAAAATCTTGCAAATGTTCTTGTGATCACAAATATGCCATTAGTTTGTTCAATAGATGCCAAAATAATTCAAATCGAAATCAAGAACAGGGGTGAATTGCGTGAGACTTACAATGCGTTTGAGGACTTGATAATGCTTGGTTTGGATCTAGTTAGCTTGTGTGAATGGCCAGGAATCGATTGGGATATGTCTCCAGCCTTGAAAATGCCTTTAACCCTGATTTTGATCTCTCACTTTTTTGTGATTTTTTCAACTTTGGTTCAGTCTCCACCAATGCTCTCTAACCCTTATTCCCGTGTGCTTAGATTCCTTTTGTATTGTTCATTGCATTAGGTTAATAAACTTGGTCCAAATCTCTCTACATTGATGTTTGGATATTTGATTTGATCTCCATTTACAAACTTGCCAATTTTGATCCAAACCATATCTTCTTGTGCATAATGACTTTGACACGAATTTTATTGCAATGCTAGCTGTGACCAAAGCCTAAAACAATCAGAAAATCATGAGTTATCAATGCCTTGGATTTTATATGATTTTATTTGATTTAAAATGAATAAATTCAAATAAAAATCAATTTAAATAATAAAAATGAGATATGGGCACATGGCTGGAGCTAGGGCACGTGGGCAATAATACAAACTCAAATCAAGTGAAAACAAATGGGCCCATTTGGCAAAATTTGAAGTTTTGGGGATAGTTGACTTTTGGCAATTTTACAAAAAAGTCCAACTTCAATAATGCATAACTTCTTCAATTTTAAACTTTTGGAGGTGTTCTTGGACTTTCTAGAAAGCTTGAGATGTCCTATAATCAACCCTTTTGGTATCATCGCATTTTGATATTCCATGCTCAAGTTAGAATCTTTGGAGAAAAAGGTGTTTTTGTTGACTTTTCAAAATGACCTATAATGTCCAAATTCATAACTTCTTGTGAGTACATATTTTGATCTTGGGGTATGAATATGGATTGTAGGTAATTTCATCCTATTCAAAATGAGCTTTGGATGGGTCATTTCTCATAAATTATGAGAAAGTTATGCTTGGTCAAAGTTGAGTTGACTTTTCCTTCAAAACCCTAATTTAGCAACTTTTGAATCTTGATGAATTTTGAGAAATATTTGATGAATCATGATCAACCCTTGATCAAATGATGAAATATCCTTCAAAATGAGAATGTTGACAAAAAATCTTGAAGTTTGACTGTATTTGGGTCACAGTTGACTTTTGCCCTAGCATAGTCAATTTTTGGACCTGTTGAGCAATTGACTGAACAAACTTCCTCTGCAAGGCTTGAAACTTGACATGGATGACCTTGAGAACATATTAGGACATTGTGGAGAATTTGAGGTCATTTGGACTCAAGGATCTTGATGCAACACAAAACCCTAATTTGGGGTAGACTGCCTTAGGAGATAGTTTGTCTTACCAATCCTTGAGCAACCTTGAGCAACTTGGAGATTTTTCTTGCAATGTTTTGAGAAATATGGAAGGGAAAATTTTGGGGTACAACACGTTGCAAGATGTCAATGGCGGTACAGGTGAGGGAGCATTGTGGACTCACACTTGAGGGGAGTGTTGGAATAATATAACAAGTGTGAGTAAGTGGAGAAATAGTCCCACATTGGATAAGAATGTGGAGACTTAAACATATATAAGTGGGAGAACCCACTCACCTATCACCTTAAAGTTTTAGGTGGAGAAGTGATGTGTCTCTCTCAAAGATGTTTGTTTCTACACTATGCATCAATGCTCCTAATAATCTCCCTCCAACAGAAAGAGAGCAAATTTTGAAAAAGGTGCACACATTGACCACGACAAATAAGATTTGTTTTTGAAACATTATTCTTAGGTAAAGTTTTTAGTAACCTTTGATTCATATTAATCAAATTATTTGTTTAAATATCCTTTCTTAGTTTTGAACAATTATTTTTGTTGTTATTTTTGTTGTTCTTTGTTTATTGTTTGAAAGAATAATTTATGTATTTTAAACTAAACATCAATTATTTTTTTAGTTTTATTTTTTTTTGTTAATTGTTGGTTTTTAAACCTTTTTAAAGTAAAGATGTTTTGAAGATTACTTTGTCAATTCCAACGTAATGTTAATGGAGGAGAGAAGTATCAATATATGTTTAATCTTCACTATTATTTAAAACCTTTGTAATATAATCCCTTATTCCCAAATATTTAATGACATTTTTTTTAAAGATTTAACTTGATTCACGTGACTGAAGAATAATAGATATGATTTGTATTAGGAAGGGAGAGATTACTTTTAAGTAATCTAATATATACATTATTGAAATATTAAATTATATTTGTTAAAATATTATATTAGATTAGATTTAATATTTAAATATAATTTAAGTTATATAAATTCAAGTTTAATTAGAGTTGTATATAAATAGTTTTAATCTGTATCATTATTTATACAATTCAATAATATAAATCTTTAATTCTTTTATTACTCATTTTTCTCTCCTCACTAAAAGTGTCGCATGCACTAACATGTATCAGAGTTTTCGGTTATTGTTCTTGATCGAGTTTTCAAGAATTTCACGTCAG
This sequence comes from Vicia faba, assembly GCA_948472305.1. Lineage (NCBI taxonomy): Eukaryota > Viridiplantae > Streptophyta > Magnoliopsida > Fabales > Fabaceae > Vicia > Vicia faba. The sequence continues at coordinate 1,111,228,863 of OX451740.1, forward strand.
AGATCGTGTTTCTAGGACAAGTGAATCAACCGCTGCGAAGATGACTAGTGATAAAGGCATTCCGAATTTTCTTCCAATGTTTGACGACAAGAATTAGATTCGATGGAAAAAACAGATGCAATTCTTGTTTGACTTCCATGAAACCCTAGAAGTGGTTACCGACGGTGTTCCTGCGTTGGTTGCAAATACAACCGACGAACAGAAAAAAGCCCACAACGAAGTCAAGAAGAAAGATTGCAAGGCTGCTTATTGCATTCAGACGACGATCGATGCTGCTAATTTCGACAGAGTCTCTCATACTGAAACGACAAAGAAGGCATGGGATATTCTGGTGAAGTATTACGAAGAAGGTGAGAAAGTCAAGGTTGTCAAGTTACAAACCTTGCGTCGATAATATAAGTTGTTGTTGATGGGAAAGATGAGAAAGTTAGAGTATGTGTCGAAGGTTCAAAAACTTGTCCATCTCATGAAGGGTTACAGTGAAACCATAACTGATAAGATGATAGTTGAGAAGGTAATGAGAATGTTGACCCCTCACTTTGATCACGTTATCGTAGCTATTCAAGAATCTAACAATCTTGAAACCACTATAGTGGAAGATTTGGTTTGTTCATTGGAGGCGCATGAGATGACGATTGTCGAAAGGAAAGGAATGCAAGACTCGATACAGGCTCTGCAAGCTCAGTCATAGAAAAAGGATGGTGGTTCCAATAAATTCAAAGGCAAGTTCGACAAGACTCTGGGAAAGAAGTCTTGGTCAAAACCTCACAAACATCAGGTCGAAGATGGAACTTCTAAATCCTCGAAAGGAGGAGGAAACTATCGAAAGGGCAAAGAAGATAAAAAAGGTGTGTAGTGCTATAACTGTGAAAAGTGAGGTCAAGTAGCCAAGAATTGTTGATACATAAAAGACAAGGGATCGACAAGCAAGGACAAAGGAGAGAACCTTTCACGCCCAGATTCAAATGATTCCAAAGGTGGTATGATGGGTATGGCTGCAGTTGCAGATAACCATGTCGAATCCAAAATCTGGTTTCTCGACTCAGGCTGCTCGAACCATATGACTGGTTGAAAGGAGTGGTTGACAGATTTTGACGAGTCGAAGAAGAGAAAGGTAAAACTTGCTGATAATAGTTTGTTGCAAGAAGAAGGTACCGAAAATATAGTCTTTCAAATGAGTAATAGAGGGAAAGCTATGATCAAAGATGTGTTTTATGTACCTGGAATAAAGTGCAACTTGCTAAGTGATGAACAACTAGTCAAAAAAGGTTTCTCAATTGTCATGAAAGATGGAGTTTTGAAATTGTTAGACACCAAGAAAAATTTGGTATTAAAATCTCCTTTGTCGAAGAACAGGACATTTAAGACTATGATCAGTTCGACTGAAATTCAATGTTTGAAAATTGTTGACCACAATGTCGACGAAGAAATTGATGAAGTAGAGGTCGAAGGAATTATTGAGAATCTAGTCGAAGTCGAAGAAGAAGCAGTTGCTGACATTCCCGACACAGTCGAAGTCGAAGAGGTTGTGGCTGAAACAAGTCAAAGACCTCAAAGAAATAGAGTTCTTCCAACAAGACTTCATGATTATGAAGTAGTGGGTGTTGATGAAGTCACACCGGGTGGAGAATTAGTTCATAGGGAAGCTTTGAAAACTAAACAGTGGAAGTTAGCTATGGACGAAGAGTTACAGGCAATCGAAAGAAACAACACATGGGAGTTAGTCGAATTTCCAGCATATACAAAAGCTATCAAAGTAAAGTGGGTATTCAAGTTGAAACATAATGTTGATGGCTCAATAGCAAGACATAAAGCAAGATTAGTAGCCCGAGGGTTTCTTCAAAGAGAAGGACTTGACTACTCTGAAGTATTTTCTCCAGTAGCAAGATTGGAGATTGTTCGACTAGTGGTATCATTGGCATGCAACCAATGCTGATCGACATTTCATTTAGATGTGAAATCAGCAATTTTGAATGGTCCTTTAGACGAAGATGTCTATGTAACACAAACTCCATGGTTTGTAATTCATAAGGAAGCGAGTAAAGTATATAAGTTGCACAAAGCGCTCTATGGCCTCAAGCAGGCGCCTAGGGCATGGAACAAGAAGATCGACTCATACTTAGCCGAATTGGGATTTGTCAAATGAAAATATGTGTATGGTGTCTATGTTCAGGTTGTAGTATAAGATATAATAATCATCTGCTTAGATGTCGAGACTTGCCAATGACTAGAAATAGCTTGGAGAACTTGTCGAAGTTCAAAGAGATGATGATGAAGGAATTTGAAATGTCTGATCTGAGAAAAATGTCTTATTTATTAGGTATGGAATTTCAAATGTCGAAGCAAGGTATGCTGCTACATCAAAAGAAGTATGTCAAAGAAATACTCAAGAGATTCAGAATGGATGATTCGAATCCTGCATCCTCACCTGTCGAACCAAATGTAAATTTGGAGAAGAATTGAGAGGAAGGCAAAGTCGATGTAACGTTGTTCAAGTAAATTATGGGATCTCTGAGGTATGTGTGTAACAGTCGACCTGATATATGTTTCGTTGTAGGATTAGTAAGCAGATATATGAGTGAACCAAGAGTGTTACATATGAAGACTGCAAGAAGAATCCTGAGATATTTGAAGGGTTCGATAAACTGTGGAATACTATTTTGACGAGTTTCTGAAGACAAAGAAATAATAGTTAATTGTTTTTCAGATGCTGATTTATGTGGACATAAGGAAGATCGAAGAAACACAATTGGATATTTCTTTCAAGTATTTGGTGCCACAATCTCATGGTGTTCGAAGAAACAACCTGTGGTGACATTATCATCTTGTGAAGCCGAATATATAGCAGGATCCTATGCTGCATGTCAAGCAATTTGGATCAGATATGTACTTGAAGAAATGAAGGTCGGAGTGAAAAAACCTCTTGTATTACAAATCGACAACAAGTCAGCCATAAATCTGGCGAAGAATCCAGTTCGGCATGGAAGAAGTAAACATATTGAAACAAGGTTTCACTTTTTGAGGGAAAAGGTAAATTGAGGTGAACTTGAAGTAAGACATTACTCGAGTGAAGCACAATTGACCACCATTTTCACCAAAGGATTGAAGATCGACAGATTTCTGAATTTGAGAAAGAAATTAGAAATAGTTCAGATCGACTATGACTAACTCATGTTCGACAACTTGGATTATGGGGGTGTATTGAAATATTAAATTAGATTTGTTAAAGTATTAGATTATATTTAATATTTAAATAATTCAAGTTGTGCAGACTCAAACCGAATTAAGATTGTATATAAATAGTCCTAGTCTATATCATTTTTTGTACAATTCAATAATATATACCTTATTTATCTCTTCACTAAAAGTATCTCACGCACTAAGATATATTTATACCTATATATAAAGAGGATACATAATTTTGGACCGTCCTATTTTTGTTTTCAAAATACCCTTTATTTTATTTTTAAATATATAAATATATAAATATATAATATAATATAATTCAAAAAATAGTGCGTTGGTAACTTCCTTCTGTTACAAAGTAAAATGAATTGGTTGGTTGGGAACTTCCTTTTCTTCTCCATGACAGTTTCATACCTTCCTCCATATCAGAATTATAAAATTAATTAACTACATATAGATAAATAGCAGTTTCATAACTTCTTCTTCAATAATATATAAAATCATCATATTTTTAGTGTATCCTGTAGATTTAATAAATTAATGCAGTTTTTATTATTCTGTTTCTAACAATTTTAGATCATATAAATTAAGTGATTGAGAGTTAGCAAAAATAACGAAGGGAGAATAAAAGTAATAATCTCTTATCAGAGGTAGAGAGCAAGGAGAGTGGAGAAAAATATGAAATAATATGTTAATGTCATAAATACAATATTTTTGATAAGTTTTAATCATTTCGTATTTTTATTTGTATTGTTAAATTGATCTTCAGAAAGTGTTGATTTTTCATAATTCAATGTATATTTTTTTTTTAAACAAAAAAGATATTGATAAGAGAATTAAGGATTTTCAATTTCGATTACAAAATTCAATGTATATTAATATTTACATCTATATAACTATATATAAAAGGGATATATTATTTTGAATTGACCTTAATTTGTTCTTTTATTACCCCCAACTTCTATTAAAAGTAACCATTCTTTTAATAAAGATTGTAACTAAATTTGTCCCTTATCCCTTATGAAGTCTCTTTTTATATTTGAAAAATAACTCCCTTTCTCATTATCCGATTGTAACTCTATCATTCTCTTCTTCTCATCTCTACGCAACTTATAACTAAATCATGTCAATTAAATTAAACAAAAAAAAGTTAAGGATATCACATTCTTCTGACATCGATTTTGGAGTACTAAGTTAAAGGTGTTTTTCTTTTTAATAATGTGGTACTCCAGTTATATCTCTTTCTATTCTTTATCTATCTTTCTAATTTCTTTGGAGAGAGGGAGAGATAGTGAGTGAGAGTGAGAGTGTGTGTGAGAGTAGAGATAGAGTGTGTGTGTGTATGATAGAGAGAAAGAGGGGGAAAGAGAGAGAGTGTGTATTTTGAGAGAGAGAGGGAGAGAGAGAGAGTGTGTGTCATAGAGTGAGAGAGTGTGTGTGTGATAGAGAGAAATAGAGAGAGATAGGGTGAGTGAGTGTGTGTCTATGTGTGTGTGAGAGAGATAGAGAGAATGAGAGTGTGTGTGAGAGAGAGAGAATTTGGAAAAAATAGCTCATCCCTAAATCATGTATTCCATTTATCTATAGAAGATTATAATTATAGATAACTATAGATAAAAGAGTTACATATTTTTTTGACTAACTTTTGTTTTCAGAAATACCCTTCATTTTCTTTTTTAATAAATAACAAAATACAAGTTAGAAAATTAACTTTGTCACTTATCACTTATAAGAAATTGAAAGTAAACTTCACCCTCTAACTCCCTCATTCATTTTAGAAATTTTACATATAAAAATTGCATTCTAATTGCTTAAATATATGTCACAACAATAACAATGTATTTTTAGCCTATATTTGTATCCCTTCATATATTTGGGAAGAATATTATTTAATTTTGATATTATATTTTGACATTTGGATTGCACTTATAGTTATACAATCTTTGATATGATATAGAGAAGGAAAAAAATTTCTAATTTGTTAATTTGACCCGTTAGTGCAGTTAATAATAACTATTTTTGGATCAATGTTAAAAAATTATTAGGTTTTTTTATCTTTTTTTTAATAGTTCATACGGATCCGTACCCGTATGTCAGTTTTTTTATTCACATAAGAACAGTTAGATTTAATCTATATTTTAGAAATATCTTTAGGATATTAATCTATATTTTAGGAATATCTTTTTAGAAGATATTATTATATCTTTTTATATCTTTGTTAGAGGATATTTAGGATTTTATTTTGTGTATAAATAACCTAGTGAGGTAGCTTAATGTAATTCGTTGTAAATTATTATTCCTTATTTTTATATTCGTCATTAAATATATTCCTTTTGCCTTTCATCTCTTCTTTATGCACCAACAATTGGTATCAGAGCCTTTGGTTCGAGAAAGGGACCAGAAGAGACTCGTATCGAAATACGCCCAGGAAGTGGTGTTCCGTTGCAAGATGTCAATGGCGGTACAAGTGGGGGAGCATTGTGGACTCACACTTGAGGGTGAGTGTTGGAATAATATAGTAAGTGTGAGTAAGTGGGGAAATAGTCTCACATTGGATATGAATGTGGAGGCTTAAGCATATATAAGTGGGAGAATCCACTCACCTATCACCTTAATGACGACTATAAAAATAAGGAATACTGATTTATAATGAATTACATTGAGCTACCTCACTAGGCTATTTAAACACATAATAAAATCCTAAATATCATCTAACAAAGATATAAAAAGATATAATAATATCTTCTAAAAATATATTCCTAAAATATAGATTAATATCCAAAAGATATTCCTAAAATATAGATTAAATCTAATACCATCCCTTAATTTATATTTTATACAAAATTGACAACACCAATTTGATCCCTCAAGAGAAGAAATTGATCAGTCTTGATAGCCTTTGTTAGAACATCTTCCAGCTTCTCCTGGGTGCTACAGTGCACAACTTCTAATATTCTGCTCTGAACTTGATTCCTCAAAAAGTGATATTTAGTCTCAATATGCTCGCTTCTCCCATGCAGCATTGGATTCTTGGCAAGATTGATTGCAGACTTGTTATCAATCATCAGCTTCAGAGGTTTATTTACTTCAATCTTCAGATCTTTCAGAAATTCAGAATCCACACAGCTTGACATGCAGTTAGAGCATCTGCAATATATTCAGCTTCACAGGTTGACATCGCAACAAAAGGTTGCTTCTTGGAACACCAAGAAATAGGACCTCCCGGAAATTTGAATAAGTACCCAGAAGTACTTCTTCTGTCCACTCTATCTCTGCACCAATCAGAGTCTGAATAACTCAGAAGTTCTGATTTTATTTTTCTTCCAGTCGGAAATAACACTCTATACTTCAGAGTTCCCTTCACATACCTCAGAATCTTGACAGCAGCTTGGTAATAAGTCCATTTTGGTTTACTCATAAATCTGCTAACTATTCCAACTGCATAGCAAATATCAGGCCTGGTATTACACAAATACCTTAGAGAACCAACCAACTGTTTGAAGGTTGTAGCATCTACATCGTCTCCATTAGAATTAGAATCCAACTTCTGATTCATATCAGCAGGTGTGATAGCAAATTTACAATTATCTAGCTCAAATCTCTTCAGAAGCTCTAGTTCATACTTCATCTGATACAAAATGATTCCTTTCTTAGAGTACATAAATTCCATCCCTAGAAATAAACTCATTTTCCCAAGATCTGTCATCTCAAACGCATTTATCAGACTTTTCTTAAACTCGGCTATCTCTTGTTTAGAACTTCCTGTGAGTAATATGTCATCAACATACAAACAGACCAGAATCATACTACCTTCTGAAGTATGCTGAACATAAACACCATACTCCATCTCAGACTTCTGAAACCATTGTTCCTTGAAAAACGAACCAATCTTCAAATTCCAAACTCTGGGCGCTTGCTTCAATCCATACAAGGCTTTGTGTAATTTGAACACCATCCCTTCCTGATTCTTTTTCTCAAATCCAAGAGGTTGTGATATGTATACCTCTTCTTGTAATGGACCATTCACAAATGAAGATTTTACATCTAAATGCATCAAAGGCCAATTCCTGTTAGCAGTTATTGCAATCACTAGTCTGATTATTTCATGTCTCGCTACATGTGCAAACACTTCAAAGTAATCCAGTCCAAGATTCTGTAGAAAGACTCTTGCTACTAATATTGCTTTGCATTTTCCAATTAATCCATCTGGCTTTAGCTTCTGCTTGAAACCCCATCTAACACTGATGACTTTCTTGCCTTTTGGAAGTTCTGTCAGCTTCCAAGTCTTATTTCTCTCTATAGCATCAAGTTCCTCTTTCATGGCATGTAACCAAACTTGCTGCTTAAGAGAATCTTCCATACTCACGAGTTCAGAGTCTACTAACATTGCACATTGAATAACTTCTCCTTCAGAATCTACTTCAGTGTCTTGCAATATGTCAAAATCTGTAAATCTTTTTGGGATGCTTCTGACTCTTTGTTGCCTCTGGACTGGACCTTCAGAACTTTGGACACTAGAACTTTCCTTTTCAGAAGCACTTGCTTCAGAAATTGGATTTTATCCAGAACCTTGATTGTCTTCAGAGTATGGATCACCATCAGAGTCAGAATCAGAATCATCTTCTCCTTTTGTATCTTTTTCAGAGTCTTTACCAGCTTCAGAAACATGTGTTTCTAACTTTTCTTCAAGAGTTTTCTCATCAGAGTCAGGACGAGACATTTCCTAATTACAAACTTCTGATTCCTTTACAATGACGTCTCTGTTGAACTCAACTTTTTTAGTTTCTGGACAATAAAGTTTGCACGAGCATGTACCGTGGTACCCCACCAGCAACATCACTTTACTTCTATTGTCCAACTTCTGTCTTTTGGCTTCAGGGACATGTTTGTAACATACAAAACCAAACACCTTCAGATGACTAACACTTTTCTTATCTCCAGTCCACTTCTGAGTAGGAACTATTTCCTTCAATTTCTTCGTTGGACATCTGTTGAGCACATAACATGCAGTTGCAACAGCTTCTCCCCACAAAGTATGAGGAAACTTCTTCTCTTTCAGCATGCTTCTCACCATATCAAGCAAAGTACGGTTTCTTCTTTCAGCAAGACCATTGTGTTGAGGAGTATAGGGAGCAGTAACCTCATGCTCAATTCCATTCTCCTCACATAAACTTCTGAATTTTGTGGAGTTATACTCAACACCACCGTCAATTCTAAGAATCTTCAGAGTCTGGCCACTCTGATTCTCAGCCTTCAGTCTGAACTTCTTGAATTCAGCAAACACCTAGTATTTGAACTTTGTGAGAGATACCAATGTCATTTTGGTGAACTCATAAAAAAATGATACAAAATATTTATTCCCTCCAGTTGATGCTACTGGAAAAGGACCGCACACATCAGAATGCACTACTCCCAATGCATGTTTTGCTCTTGGAGTTACTTCTGATGCAAATGGTAATCTTGGTTGCTTCCCTTCCATGCACACCTTGCATGAAGTTTCAAGCTTCTTGATTGTAGGAATTCCATGTACCAGATTCTTTGATTTCAGATGCCCTAAACTTCTGAAATTCAGATGACCCAATCTTCTGTACCACATCTCACTCTCCTTGATAACACTTGTTGCACTAAGACATTCAGAGTCTGGAGTTCTAAGATTCACCTTGAATGTTCTGTTTCTTCCATGTTCTGACTCCATAATCAGATTCTGATTACAGTCATACAGCTTCAGAAGATTTTCCTTCATGGTAACTGAAAAACCTTTCTCAACCAGTTGTCCCACACTCATCATATTGCTTTTCATGCCAGGTACATACCATACATTCTGGATCACTGCTGCTTTCCCATTGTTTAGAATGATTCTGAAATTTCCCATACCTTCTGCATTGAGGTATTTATCATCAGCACATCTGATCTTTGTACTCTTCCCAGAGTCAAAATCAACCAACCATTTCTTGTTTCCAGTAAGATGATTTGAACACCCCGTGTCCATATACCACCATTCTGATGAATTCATATCACCAGGTTCAGAAGCCAACAATAGCACAGGTTAATCATTTGACTCTCCTCTGGCTATATTTTCTTCTTCTAACTTCCTTTCTTTGTTTTACCAGCAATCTTTGGCCTAGTGACCAAAGCTATTGCAACAGTAACATTGAACATTCTTCTTGTCAAACTTCTCCTTTCCCTTCTGGACATTCTTCTGCCTATCAGAGTTTGAAGCTTCTGACCTTTGACCACCCTTATTTTCCTTCCTGGCTTCTGACCAAGTCTGCTTCTGATACTTCTTACCAGAAGTTACTTTCAGAGCCTGCTGCTCTACTTCCCTCTCAGAAGTTCTCGTAGTCATATGCAACTCATGCGCCTCTAGACTACTTTGCAGCTCTTCAATTCTCATGGTGCTTATATCTTTGGAATGCTAAATTTCTACCACAATGTAATCAAACTGAGAAGTTAAAGATCTCAAGATCTTCTCAATAATTACTTGTTCAGAAATAGTTTCTCCACAAGCTTTCATATCATTAGTGATCAGAATCACTCTAGAGATGTACTCAGAAACCTTCTCGTTATCCTTCATGTTGAGATTCTCATATTGCTTTCTGAGATACTGAAGCTTCACATTCTTCACTGATGCGTCACCATCGTAACATCTGACCAGTGTGTCCCACACAACCTTTGCTGTTTCAGAATCAACAATCTTCTCAAACACATTTTCATCCATACATTAATGGATGTAGAACAACGCCTTCTGATCTTTCTTCCTTAGCGCCCTATGTGTTATCTTTTGTGCCTCTGTTGCGTCTGCTTCTAACAGATCATAGCCATCGGTGACAAGATCTAACACATATTGAGAACCAAATAACATGCGCATCTGGATATTCCAACAATTCCAATTTTTTCCATCAAATACTGGAAGCTTGGAATGGCCATCGCCGCCATTTCCATTCATCTTCTACCTTGTGCAATTTACGCAGAAACTCAGTATCAGAATCAGTGTTTCCCAAATTCCCAGAATCAGAAACAACAATTATTACACAACACTCACTGTTTTCTCGTGTTTCCCTTTTTCCCATGGATTTCGAACCGGAGCTCTGATACCATTTGTTGGGGGAGATACTAGGAGCATTGATACATAGTGTAGGACTAGGCACCTTTGTGAGAGACACACCACTTATCCACCTAAAACCTTAAGGTGATAGGTGAGTTGGTTCTCCCACTTATATATGCTTAAGTCTCCATATTCCTATCCAATGTGGGACTATTTCCCCACTGTTTTACCCCAAAATTTTCCCTCTCATTTATCAAGTAATCTCTCACAAGATCTCCTTTGGTTCAAGACTGCACTAGGTTTGATCAGCTCAAGACACCTCCTCAAGCACTAATGACTGAAAATTAGGGTTTGAGATTGCACAGGGACAATTATACTTTTAATTCCTCATATGAATTTCATGTATCATTTTGGACCCTCAAGATTTCTCATGTCAAGTTTCAAGTCTTGGACACATTTTTGCTCAGTCAATTGATCAGTTGACCTAAAAATCAACTGTATTGGGGAAAAAGTCAAATGTGGTCAATTTGCAGTCAAACTTCATAATTTTTTATCCATATCAACATCATGAACCTATATTTGTCATTTTATCGAGTTTGGATCACAATTCCTCAAGAAATTTGATCAGATCATCAAAAGGGCAAAATGGTCAAAATTAGGGTTTTGACTAAGAAGGTGCAATTTCTGATTTTTGACCTAGCAAATGACTTATTGGTTTAAGACATGATCTCAAGGATTAAAATGCATCATTTTTACCTAATGGCATGGCTCAAAACTTTCCTCAAGATCATTTGATTGATAGTTGATTTTCAGTCAACTGATCAAAAGTCAATTGTCCACTGAAAAGTCAAACTTTGACTTTTAGGTAAAAATCAAGTGTCAAAGATTACAATTCATCCAAACATGTCAAAATATGAAACTTGTTTATCAAGAAATCAAAAAGTCAATATTTCATTTTGAAAAGTCAAAATTTCTAAACTTAGAAATTTTTATGTGTTGGAAAACTCATATTTTTTCACAACTTTGAGGCAATTTTTCACCATGATACAAGATGATTCAAAGGAAACTTCAAACATGAAAGTTGTAGATCTCAATGAGACCAAAAACATTTCAGAATAAAACTTCTTCTATAAATGCATATATTTCAAGTTATGATTTTGTGAATACATGTTCATGAAACTTGGAAACTTAGTGAAATTTTGCCCTAGTTTAGGCAGGATTTTGACCTAACTTCATGGAAATTTTTCACATAGTTCCAAGAGGAATTTTCAAAAATGTCCAAAATATAGTTTGTAGAGGATGTTACAATCTTTCCAAAATGTCCAAGAACTTATTGAGATTATGTTTGAGCAAAGAGAATCGAAGACAAGAAGTTAGACATTCATTCTTGAATTATAGGTCATTTCCATGATGAACAAGAATTCAAATCTCAAGCCCATGCTGCATGATATTTTCTTTGCAGGCCTTAAACTTGTATATCACTCCTTAATTGAAAGCTTACACAACTAATTAAGCTATAATCCAAGTGGTTCAAGCTTTATCCAAGTTGACTTTCCATTTAACGAAGAAAGGTCACTTTGCCATTTTGGAAAAGCAAGATATATACAAATTGTCAATGCATTGAGCCTTGTGACCTTTATCTCTGATTGCAAGCAATATCAAAATAATTAATCAAGTCTCCTGCACCTAACAAACATCAGGCCATGCTTGTACTTGAACTTTGGAACCATGAAAATCTATTCAACTTGATTTTTTTCATTTTCAACTAAACCATAACATGTTATCTCAAGATTCTGGTTATTACAAGATGCCAAACCTCTTCTCTATAAATAGAGACATTATTTGCAACCTAAGACACGATGTTAGAAGCTCTTAAGCATTCCCAAATTCCCTCAAGCCAGAAATTGCACAAAACCTCCATTTTTGTGTCATTTTTGACTTTGAACTTCAATCTTCAAAACCACTCGTGCGTTTCTTGGCTTAATACTTCCAAAAGCTTTTTAGCATCATACACAAACCATACCAATACCTATTTGCAAACTGTAACACCATTTATACCATCCTCCATAACCAAAAACAGAGGTCTGCATCTTGACTTCTCCAGGCCATTTTAGCTACTCTCAGTTCAAGCCAGCTATTGCATTAGCTTCCTAGAGGTTCAGTGAAGCTAACCTGATCATCACCATCACTTGAAACAAGCTCAAACTCATTTCACGATTTCCAGTTTTTGAGGTATTTTTCTGAACTTTCATCTCTTCATTTAGGCATTGTTAGGCTTCCATTTTCAAAGATAAAATATAGATATCATTACCTTGAAACTGTACATGTCCATAGTTTTCATTTATATTGATTGAGTAGGGATAATTTTGAGTTTAAAGTTTCTAAAAAAATTAGGTTTCAGTTTAAGGCCAATAAAATTCTCATTCATCTGTGATTTATAGCTTTAGTTATTTACATGGTTGAGTTCGTATTGAAATTTCAAGCAAGTTTCATGTTTGTATTTTTCAATTTGGTTGAGAAATAAAGAAGTTAGAAAATTCAAAAGTATGGCAATGGCTTCTGGCGCGAGGAAGAAAAAGATAGCAGCCATGGAGTTGTTTTCCAATATATATTTATGGTTTTATATTAATAAACAGATGTATAGTCACCCCAGTGATAAAGTGCGCGCCTATTAACCTATGGGACATGGGTTCGAGCCCTAGTGGTATCCTTTTTTTCTATTTCACATTTTCTTCCATACTTTTTTGTTTCAGCAGGCGCCTGGGCCCTTTTTGTTGGGCTTTCCTTGTTTTTTTTTGCTGACTTCCCACCCCCTGATTACTATTGCATATTGGCCCATTCCTCTTATTTTTTTATTTTTTATTTTCTTTTCTTATTTGATTTTATTTTCAATTTTTTATTTTTATTATTATTATTATTATCATTATTATTTTTACTAATAAAAAATCCAAAAATATTTTATTTATTTATTTACATATTTAAAAATGCTCATTTATATCTTATTTTTCTTCATAAAACAAAAGAGCAAAAACATTTTCTTCTAACAAATTAATTTCTTTTTTTTAATAATTAATATTTAGACTTAGGATTAATGATTCTATTATTTCTTTTTTTAATTAAAATTAATTTAGAACTTGAGTTTATTTTAATTAATTAATTTCCATATTATTTTCCTTTATTTAAAACCTTTTCATAAAAAACCCTAAAAACATTTTTAACTTAATTTCCTTCTTAATTAATTTAGGTTTAAATTTTGTTTATTTTCCATCAATTATCTTCTTAAATAGGTTTAGGTTAAAACCCTTTCATAAAATCAAACAAAATTATGTTCTTTTTCCATTTGCATTTGTACATTATCATTTATTCAATTCTTGTACATTTATTCAATATAGTTGTAATAGTTAATTAGATTTAATTTTCTTCCAAATCTCCCATTTGTAAATTTGTATACCCCCTCCTCTAATGATGTAATAGCTTAGTATTTTTATTTTCTGCAACTTATCGCTTTATATAAATGCTAGTAAATTAGGGTTTGTATGGAAAGACTAAAATCAACAAGTTAGCAAACCCTAATTCAAGATAAGCAATACATGTAAATCAATACACTTGCACACTTAAGCCCTTAGGGTAATTCCACTTTCTTGCCTTACCAAAATGGCCATGTTATGCATGTGGAATGTCTTAGCAAAAACAAATCAAAAATACAAGATCATATTTCCTCGATGACGCTATCAATGTTACCCTTTCAAAAATGATCTTAGCCCCTCAAAGAAAAAATGCTAAGATATCTCAAAATATTGCTATCATGGCTATTCGATGACCCACGCATGTCCCTTTATATCCAAAGATGAGGCTTCTTACCAAATCAATGGTAAGATAGCAATATCAAAGGAAAGGAAGAAATGAAGAAAGACTTTTGAGTAGGTAGATTGTTCCTAGTTGCTTTCTCACTTTCAAATCAAACATCCTTGCTCATTTTCAAAACAAACACCAAACACTTTCAAAAACACTTTCAAAACATTTTCCAAACATGAAATATTTTCGAAAGCCCAACACTTTGTATACGTTCTTATGAATGAGAACTATTATAAAGTTTGCCTAAACGAAGGCGCCTTTTCAAAATACTTTCAAAAACCACACAAAGCACTTTTTAAACAAAAGCAAGTGATCTAGCAAGCAACTAAGAGCCCGTAGATAACTATGGATGAAAAGGGTGCTAATACCTTCCCTTTTCATAATCTACCCCCTGAACTCAAGAAATAATCTCAAAGGTCTTTCCTGTTCTTTTCAGCCTTTCCTTTTGGATAAAAGAAAAGTCAGCGGCGACTCTTGCTAACCGCAACATTTGCGATAAAATGCAAAACACCCAAGTCAGTTCTCCTACCATATCACAGAACTGGCGAATCTGCTGGGGAAAATCTTAAAAGTGGGGTTACCTTAGGGTTAGATCATCTTTATTTGCTTTCATTATTTGACTGGTATGCTTTACATTTTTGGTTCCTTGTTTGGTTTTGTTTAAATCTTCTACCCGGATTTTAGATACCTTATAGGTAAGTAGAAATACGTTGTGGAAATTGTGCGGGGTATACCGATATGGTCTAAGCAATAGCTACATTAGTGCGACATATTTGTGGGTATCGGTAGCCCTTGAGTAGTCAAGGAGAATACGGGGCCGCTGAGTGATCTCATGAAGCACTAATTAACTTTTAGAACCTTTACTTGACCAACTTGGCCATTAGGATGTAGTAAGATGACTGGCTTTGGTGCAGTCCGTAGTTGGTAGATACTAGATACTACACTCATTGAGGTTTGGCTTTTTGGGATATTTCAGTCGCCGTGAAAGAGGCTTGCGCTGAAACAATGCCCGAGACGACAGACCATTGATATTGATATCCCTTAAAACCCGATTACTATTTCTAGGACAGGTTTGAGCCAACTAAACTTCAAGAGGGTACTTACCTATAAGACTCCATGTAAGCCTAAACCTAAGGACTTGTTTGCCTTATTTGTATATATTTACCTGTACATAACATCATAAATATCACAACATCATACTCATTCTAACCATTTCAAGGATTATTGGGATTTATCTTTGTTCTGTTTTGTAGGACATGGCTTCTATCCGCATGAATACTATCCAAGTCAATCTCGTAAGGATTCCTCCTCAACTCAAAAAGTTAGCATCAAGGGTCCCTGAAAACTCTTCATTCACAAAAAGATATGACGAAGGTGCTCTTCCAATTCTTTGATCCTCTACACCATTGCTTCACTTTTCCCGATTATCAACTTGTGTCTACTCTAGAATAATTTTCACAACTTTTGAGGATTCCCATTCTCAATCAGCTACCCTTCAACGGTAGGGAAAGAGATCCAAAACCTGAAGAGATTGCCCAAGCACTACACTTGCAACAATCTGATGTCAAGGCTAATTGGGAAATAAGGAGTGGTGTTAAAGGTTTCTTGGCCAAGTTCTTGTTTGGCAAAGCTCAAGATTGTTGGAAATTCTTGGACTTACAAGCTTTTGAATAAATTGTGGCCCTTCTCATCTATGGGAAGGTTTTGTTTCCGAATCCTGATAAACTCATAGATGTAAATGCTGTCAAAATCTTCATATCTTGCAACCCAGTGCCTACTTTATTGGGAGACATTCTACATTCTTTTCACTCTCACACTATGAGGAAAAAAGGGATCCTCATGTGTTGCACTCCTCTCTTGGAAAGATGATTTATTTCACATCTTCTCTGATCTGTGTTGAAGAATGAGCAAGGTTTGAGGTGGTCCCATAGGTTGATGACGTTCAGACATTTAGATGTTCATTGGTGTTCCCGATCCTTGGAGAATATTACTATCATCGACCGTTGTAGAGAATTCTATAATGTCCCCTTGCTTGGCATTAGAGGAGGTATCACTTACAACCCCTGCTTAGCCTTATGACAATTTGGTTATGCCCGAAGGGATGGTCCACATGAGATGCTTATCCAAGGAGTGGTATTCGACTACGAGAGCAACGATCAAAGCTACCGTCAGAGGTTTATCTGATCTTGGAGGATGGTAAGCAAGATGGATAGTAAGACGCTAGGACACAAAAATTCCATTCCCCTCGAGCCTTACCTTAAGTGGGTACGAGCTCTAGCTCAAAAACTTGTGATGCCTTATCCCTCCATCTTACCAGTCATTATAGAACCTGTGGTCAAAGGAGATGTCCCATACACTGTCCTCCATCTAGACATGCCTACTTCTCTCGAAGACTTGCAAAAGGGTTGGATTCAGCTGAAGGAAGAATGAGATACTTTCGAAGCTCAATTCTATGCCAGTGAGAAGAGGGTCTTGGAGCTTACGAAGCATCTACAAGAAGAGCAAAGCGTGAACACCTACCTTGCACCGAAGAGGACGCGTTCAGTCTTTTTATCTTAGAGAGTTATTTTGTAAGCCCAAGAGGCATGTTGTAATCTTTTCAAACTAATTAATAAAAATTGACGTTTGTTCACTCTTTTGTCTATATAAATTTAAATTTCAATAAATCCTTGAAATCATTTGCATATACATCTTCCATGCATCATAACATGGTAGGTTTTCACATAACAGGTTTCCTTATCTTTCTGTTGTTTATTTCAGCAAGATGGATCTAGAGAAAACTGTGAAGGATCTCCTGGCACAAAACTCTCAATTCCAAGAGGCTCTACTAGCCCTAGCCAAGGGGAAGCAAGATATGATGGCATTGTCGGCAGTTAAGAAGAAGCCTAAGAAGAAAGCTCTACTCAACATGGGTAGAAGGTTCAAGGAGATAGTCCGTCAGATCCCGATAGGGGAAGACTCATCTGAAGAAGACAAGAATCAGATTGGTGAAGTTAAGGGTACCCAGGATGACTGTGTTAATGATCAAGCGTATGATGATGATTATTTTGACGAGCAGTATCCACCCGCTGATATCAAGTATAAGCAGTTAGAAGACAGATTTAAAGCAGTTGAAATCTAATCCGTCCTCGGTTTAGATTTTGATGATTTGGGTTTGATCTCTAGGGTTGTCATTCCCCACTGTGATACGGTGGGAGAACTGACTTGAGGTTTTGCGTTTTGTGTTCGCAAATGTTCGGTTTAGCAAGAGTCGCCACCGACTTTTTATTTATCCTAAGGAAAGGTCAAAAAGCACAGGAAAGACCTTTGAGATGTTTTCGTGGGTTCAGGGGGTAGATTATGAAAAGGGAAGGTGCTAACACCCTTTTCATCCATGGTTATCCATGGGCTCTTAGTTACTTGTTTTAGATCACTTGCCTTTGCTTTTCAATTGTTTGAAATGGTGCTTTGTGTGTGTGGTTTTGAAAATGCTTTGAAAAAGATGCCTTGTCTAGGCAACCTTTGTAACAATTCTTGTTTGAATGTTTTACAAAGGTGTTTGTCTTTTTGAAAAGATGTTTCAATGTTTGTTTTTGAAGTTGTATTGTGGTGTGTGTTTGAAAAAATGGCAAGGATGTTTTGAAAGTTTGATCAAGTAACTAAGAGCTATCTACCCTAATTTAATCGAAGATCTTTCTTATGTTTTTTTAACCTTTTTAATAGTGTTGTTTCACCATTGTATTTGGTGAACAACCTTGTGTTAGGATGTTGAACGGGACGGGCATTGGGACATTTGTATAGTCATAGAAGGCAACATATGGGACGTTTTAGTAATGTCGTTTTAGGGACTAGATCGTTTACCAAAGGCAACATCGAGGGTCATCGAGGGACTTCGATCTTTTATCGAGGGTCTTTGCTAAAACGCCCATGCTCGAGGGACATGAATATATTCCGAGGCAACAAGTGAGATTATCCTAAGGGTGCATGCGTGCAAAGTGTGTTTTATTTCATGCATTTGTCTTTGATTTTTAGGTTGTCTACTTGTTGGTTTTATCTTGCCATACACACCTAGTTACTAGCATTTGTACAAAAGTAATAAAAAGTGCAAAAAATAAATCCTACACTATTACAACCATATTGAAAGGCAAGAAAATGTAAAGGAAAAAAATAAGATAAAAAGAAGTAAAATGAGTGTCTTTCGACCCAGGAAGTAGCAGCCTTCGATTTGCCTTTTGTTGGCCTCCTTCGATTGGGGCCAGCACCAGCGAAGTCACGTCTTTCGATTGGGCCTTGGCAGGGGCGAGATCCTGTCCTTCGATTGGGCAAAGGCAGCAACAAGTCGTATCCTTCGACTGGGGCCTGGAAGTCAATGAGGGAATGCCTTTCGATTAGGGGCTGGAAGTCAGTCAAGACATGCTTTTCGTTTAGGCCTGGAAGTCAACATGGTTTTCCTCCTGGTTGTCTCTTTCGTTTGACCTGGAGAAAGAGGGTAGAAGCCAAAAGCTTCGTTCCCTATTTCCTGTTTCATGTTTCTTTCATTTCAAGCATTAAATGACAACATGGCCTGAGGCCATGATAGTATTTATCTTTCAAACAGTTTAATAACTAAAGCTAGTTCAGGCAAACAGCAAGCAAAAACGAAAGGGTTTAACTCTGAAAACATGTTAAAAGAGTGGAAACGAAAAGAACAGTGGTATGTACATGTTTCAAACGAACGTAAAGATTATTTACATGTTATGTCATGAAACGAAAAGTTCAAAGGTAAGGATAACTTACCTTGCTTCAGGACTTGAGTGGATGTGGGACCTTGAGTGGAGGCCCAAGGTTCTGGATTTGACAGAGGGGGCCAACAGCTGTGCTTGGACTGCTGGATTCGAAGGAAGGAAAGAAACAAGTCTTGTGTTTCTTTCCAAACTGGATTCGAAGGATACTGAAGAGTATTTGTTCTTCAGAATCGAAGGCAGCAAGTGTTTGGAATTCTGGGTTTTGATTTCTCAAGTGTTGATGAACTTGAGAGTTTTTCTGTGTTTGAGAAAGTTTGGGAGATTCGTTCTGCTGGTCCCAGAAGATCTCCCTTTAGCTTTGCATAAATTCTTCTATTTATAGAGAAAAAGAATGGATATGTTTGAAAACAGCCAACCTTGCAAAATAATAAAATACTGTAACGTGACAGTACAAGTGGGGGGCCTCCTGGCAGCAGCAGCAGTGGGGTGCAAAAGATGTGACTCAGGCCTCTGACGTTGCTTGTGCTCAGACCAAATTCAGGTTGACAGCTGCTTTTGTGATAAAGTATTCTCTGTTTGAAGAAAGAATATGTAGCCTTTAACCCAGAATAGTAGTATCCAGAAGGTAAGGTTTAAAACCTTTGTACAAGCTTCTGACTATGTAAAGATCTGGACGCAACACAGCCTGGCAAACGAGACTTGGTCTAAGAGTGAGATCGAAGCACACCTGTTTGAAGGAAGCCTTTGCCTCAGTCGAAGCTTGTGGTAAAAATAAGCTAACTCGAAGGAAGCTATTGCCCAATCGAAAGCTCATACTCGAAGGAAGCATATTGCCCAATCGAAGCCTGGGTCGAAACCAACATATTTCCCAATCGAAAGTCTATGTTCGAAGGAGGCTTAGAGTTCAACATGAAGAACATATCCAAATTGCATTCGAAGGAGGCTCTTGCTCCACTGAAGTTTTCATCCAGGCACACAGAAGGTGAGTGTCCAAACGAAGACTTGCCTTGCAGGGGGTACATGTGACCAGTAGGTCATGGCCTTCGATTGCAAGCATGCAAGCGGCAAAGGACACAAACGAAACCTAGAACAAGAAGTCACATGCCCAGGCGAAAGAGGCACGCTAGCAGCCACTTTGAGAAATTGAAGGAAGCCAAGAGTCAATCGAAGGATTCTGATCGAAAGAGGCCTAAAGGCCAATCGAAAGATGCAAGCTAAACTTGTGTCGAAAGAGGCAAAAAGGCCAATTGAAATATGCAAGCCAAGCTTTTGTCGAAAGAGGCCAAAAGGCCAATCGAAAGAGCTGAAACGAAGAACACTTGTATTTCTCTAATTTTGTCAAAATAATATTTTTATCTGTTTTCTCCATTTTTGATTGTTTCCTTTTAATTTTGGAAAATCCAAATGCACTTGTTCAAGCTTGAACCTTGAGACTCCTTGTGAGAAAGGCCTTGATAATTGAGAGGGCAAATTTTGGGGTACAACAGTTGCCCCTGTTCAATCTTCTTACACCTGAAGAGTTAGATTGCCGAATCTACCATTTGTGACTTGAAGGTGGAAGATGATTGAACACTAGAGTGCCCAGAAATTTGCACTCGGTGATGTGATGATTGGGAGAATGGGCTTAAAGATGCCATTTGGAGAGATGATAGAAAGTTTGTTGGAGATGGGCTTAAAGATGCCATCCGAAGGTGTGACAGAATCTTGTTGGGGATGGGCTTAAAGATGCCATCTGGAGATGTAATGGATAGTTGTGGGGATGGGCTTAAAGATGCCATCCAGAGGTGTGACAAAATCTTGTCGGGGATGGGCTTAAAGATGCCATCCCAGAGTGTGCAAGAAATGAGTATCAGAAAAGTGTCCATGTTTTGGAACATCTCTGAGTTGGGGGTCTGAATAAGCAATAGATTGACGTCCATGTTTGGAGAACCCGTAAACTGTTTTCAGAAGTTGAATCTGAACAAGCGATAGATTAACATCTGTATTTGGAGAATCCGTAAACTGTTTTCAGAAGTCTTGAAGTTGAATAAGCATGAGTTGGTCGAGTAGATATTTGTCTTGTATGGTTTCAGGTATTAATCTCTGACCTGAGAAAGAAAGATAGTTTCCTGGCTTGTTACAGGTGTTAATCTTTAATCTCTTCATGTAGATAGTTTTCCTGGATGGTTTCAGGTATTAATCTACAATCAGTCGTCTACAGATAGTTTTCCTGGCTTGCTACAGGTATTAATCCGGAACTTGAAAAGGTTGGCCGATGAGATAGTTGTCCTGGCTGGTTTCAAGTATTAATCTCTGACCTGAGAAAGAAAGATAGTTTCCTGGCATGTTACATGTGTTAATCTTCAATCTCTTCATGTAGATAGTTTTCCTGGCTGTTTTCAGGTATTAATCTACAATCAATCGTCCACAGATAGTTTTCCTGGCTTGCTACAGGTATTAATCCGGAACTTGGAAAGGTTGGCCGACGAGATAGTTGTCCTGGCTGGTTTCAGGTATTAATCTCCGACCTGAGAAAGAAAGATAGTTTCCTGGCTTGTTACAGGTATTAATCTTCAATCTCTTCATGTAGATAGCTTTCCTGGCTTGTTACAGGTATTAATCTACAATCATTCGTCCACAGATAGTTTTCCTGGCTTGCTACAGGTATTAATCTGGAACTTGAAAAGTTTGATGGTAGCCATCTGTTGATTGACCTTTTCCTGAAAAGGTAAAACGTTAGCTGTATGCAATGTCATGATGTATCAAATGCATAATGTCATGATGTTCTCAAAAGTAAATGAGATTGTGTTGTATGCACTTATCATGTACGTATGAAATGTGAAATGTTAATGAATGTATTTTTGTTTGGGAAAATAAATCCTTGATAAAAGTTGGGGAGTCATTAAATCCTGGACTGCTGTTGAAGAGTATGTGTGTCTTCAAACTTTTCTTAGAATATTTCCAATGGATTCCTGTTTTGTTGTTTGAGGAGAAATCCGCTGGGGGAAGTTGAAAACTTTGTGAGGAATATGTTTACTTCTGCTTGGGAAAAGAGTTTAGGAGTCTTATTCGTCCATTGCTCTACTGGGGAGTCGAAGTTGAACTGATATCTGGTCGGGTCCAGGTTTCACAGTAACTTGCTGGGGATTGTGGAGTAGTCTACTGGGGAAGAGGAGTTGTGGTCCTTTGATTTGTAGTAGTCGGAGAGGCAAACTCAAGCTGGGGAATCCTGGAGTTGTTGGGGAAATAAACCCTGTTGTCAGTCCGCTAGAGAGGTGACATCTTCGTTGGGGGAAGTCCTCGAGGATTCTTGAGGTTGATTCAGCTGGGAGAAGGGTCAGAGATTAAACTCTTGCTGGGGAATCATCCTATGAGAAGGATTTTGGGGGGATTTGTCATTGCCCCTAGTAGCGAATGTTTGTAGTATTGCCAGAAGGTTTGATTGTACGCAACCCTTTGTTGGGATTGACGCTCAATGCCCCAAGTAATGGAGATGGAGACCTGCCCCTGGTTATTCTGCACTTCTTTGAGAGATTTCATGGAATCTTGACTGGACTTCCCCAGGTGTGCTGGATAGTGACATGTCATGCCCCCTTGTTGATAGGAGATTTGTCAATGGAAGTGTCATCCTTTTTGAAGTGATTTTGTTCACTGGGAGAGCTTTTGTTCATCGGATATTCATTGTGTGAATTTCTCCGCTGTCAAACAAATAGCCAAATGCAAACAGTGATGTTCAAGTAATGCAAAGTTTATGTTTGTCTCGAAGTTTTGAAAAATGTGTTTTTTAGCAGAAAACTTTTTATAAGACAAAATTAACACAAGATTTAGGGCTAAGCCTTACAGGAGTCAGGATACCTTTTGTAACAGTATGCTTTCGAACTAACCCATGCTTCAGTTAGAACTTTTGAAGGGTTGTAACGTGGCTTGGTTCACGGTTTAAGAAACAAAGGATAAAGGCTCAAAGTATATTTGTACCCACCCGCTCTTCGTGATGTTCTTCAATCCTACACTCAGTTAATTGTGCGTTTGAACTCCAAATGGGTCTGGAACGACGTTTTTGGTGATGGTTCACACAAGTTGAATTTTGGAAGGCAGTCATTTTTGCAACATTTTTCATGTTGTTGAGGATTTGTAGCAACCTCATTCTTTTGATTTGTTATCCCTAACTTTTGCCTGACTGTTCCTGTTTTCGAGATTACAGTCAGCGGGATGCCCCAGCTTTCTTAAGCCTCCTTTATAGGTTTTTGGCTTAGTGGGATTTTTGTTATTTTTTTTTTATTTTGAGAGGTAATGACTGCCTATGAGATAAGGAACCACCACTGTCTTTTGATTCCAGAGGAATGCTTTTGATGTCGTTCGTTGTATTATGAACTGAGAGTTTGCGACTTCAATGTGCATATTTTTGAATTAACTGAAAGACTACCCTGCCCCAGGTTTAATCAAAGGTTTCAATTTGTTTTAAAACAGAAAACTCCTACTTCTTTGGCTCGAAGGGGTTGAATAGGGATTATCTTCCTTATAACTCCAGTGTTTAGGATTTGAAAGAAACGCCTGTACATCGTCAGCAAGGTCTGTCCAAAAGCATATTGTGTGAGATTATGGCATTGTTTCGTAATCCTCCCTCTAAAGGCTTGTGACTTTTAGCAAGAGTTGAATATCATAAAGACAATATAAGAATAGTGAAAACGTGTGGATGAATTCAAGACAAACATATGCAATGCATTAATGAAACAAAGTTTAACATTAACAGATAATTGTTTGAATAACAAAAGAGATTACAACTTGAAAATTCAAATGAAACAAAGATGCTCTCAATGATTCATCAAAGGAGCAGTGATTATGCTAGAGTCTCCGGAGGGTCAAACTCGATCTCCTTGGCATCAATCATGTCTTGGACCTTGTTCTTCAGAGCCCAACAGTTGTTTGTGTCATGCCATGGGCTATCAAAATGATAAGCACATCTTGCATCAGGGTTGTAGTTAGGAGAAGAAGTCTTAGGGTTCGGATGAGGAGCCTTTAATGTAATCAGCTCTTTCTTCAACATGTGTTGTAGCGCCTGAGCTAGTGACATGTTGATCTTAGTATATTGTCTTTTAGGATCGTATGGCCTTCATTGATTTCCCCTTTGCTGTTGTCAGTGTGACGCACAACCAGAGATCAAGACTGCCCCCACGTGTTGGTCATGGCGACTCTTTTGACTGTACACAACATTAGACTCTTTCTTCCTACTGTAAGGCTTTTTCTGAGCATCAGAAGGTGTAACTTCTTGAATCTTCCCACTTTTGATGCCAGCTTCGACCCTTTCGCCGGTCAGTATTAGCTCGGTGAACCCGGCTGAAAAGCTTTCGATCAAGTGTTTGAAGAAGGGCCCTGTCAAAGTTCCCATAAAGATGTCAATCAGCTCCCTATCAGTTAAAGGGGGTTGCACCCTACCAGCCAGATCTCTCCACTTTTGGGCGTATCCTTTGAAGCTCTCGTTGGAACCCATGGTCATGTTCTGCAATTGCACACGAGTTGGTGCGAGATCAGCAATATACTGATACTGCTTATAGAAAGCGGCAGCTAAATCCTCCCATGTGTGGATGAGAGAACTCTCCAATTGATAGAACCATCCGAGTTGAGTCCCTACTAGGCTTTCTTGGAAGAAATGGATCCAAAGCTTCAGATCAGTTGTGTATGGTTGAATCTTGCGGACATAAGACTTTAAGTGCATCTTAGGGCAAAATACTCCATCGTACAAGGCAAAGATAGGGACTTTGAACTTTGGTGGGATGGCCAATCCAGAAACTAAACCCATGTCTCCTAAATCCAAGCCAGGTATTTGTTGAATCTCCATAGCACTGAGGCGATCCTCCAACTGTTTGTACTTATCATCAGCGGGAGGATATTGTTCTTCGGAGTAGTTAGCTTCAATATCATTGATCTCCAAATTATGGTCTTCTTCCAGACTATCCCCTATGTTAGGTGGAGTTGAAAGATCTAGGGATTTAGGTCTTCTTCTCAAGTTCAGGATGCTCGCTGTCTTCTTGGACTTCTTCTTCTTGTCTTTGAGAAGGAGAGCTTTCAGATCCTCTTGCCCCTTAGCCATAGCCAGAAGCATTTGTTGGAACTGAGCGTTTTGAGCTTGGAGATCTTTCACCGTTTGTTCCATATCCATCTTACTGAAATAAACAGTAGGAAGATAAGAAGACCTGTATGGGAGAAACCTGTCATGATATGATGCATGATATGTGGATGCATGTTTTCAAGGATCTCGCGGGGTAAACACAAGAAAATGTTAGAAGTTGAACTTCGATCAACAACTTTGATTGGAGACCTTTGTATCGGTGGATGTCTTTCCACGAGAATCAAGCTCACCATGTCAAGTGGGTCATAGCCCCTGATTCAAGTTGTTGCACTTGATATTTGACGACGTTTGTTCAGAGGAAAATCCTCTTGCCCTTTGGTAGACGTCTGGTTCAACGTGACCCTGCATCAAAAGACCCTCGAGATCCTTGAAATGGTTATTGAAAATGCTATGGTATGATGTTATGATGTTATGTACATGTATGCAAAAGTAAGCAAGTGTATATACAGGCAGTCATATTCACACAGAGCAAACAAGTCCTTAGGTTTTAGGCTTGCATGGGGTTTGTAGGTGAGTACCCTCTTGAAGTTAGTTGGCTCAACCTGTCCTAAAATAGAAACCGGGTTCTAAGGAGCTCAATATCACTGGATTATTTTCTATGTTCATTTTTTTGGTTTAGCCACTTATCTGGCGACCAAAATATTCCAAGAAAACAATCCTCAATGAGTGTAGTATCGAGTATCTACCAACTTCGGACTGCACCAAAGTCGGTCATCTCACTACCCCTAAAAAAGGCCAAGATGGTCAAGTAAGGTTCTAAGAGTTCGTTAGTGCTTCATGACATCGCTCAGCGGCCCCGTATTCTCCTTGACTACTCAAGGGCTACCGGTACCCACAAATATGTCACACTAACATAGCTACTGCTTCAACCATGTCGGTATACCCCGCACAGTTCCCTCACAGTTTATTGCTATTTACCTAAAAAGGTACCCCTAAATCCGGGTGTAGGATTTACAACAAACCCAAACAAGGAACCCAAAAAGTAAAGCAATCAAAGCAATCAAAGTAAGCATGTAAAGGTGATCTAAAACCCTAAGGTAACCCCACTTTTAGAAAGGATTCCACAGCAGAGTCGCCAATTCTGTGATACGGTGGGAGAACTGACTTGAGGTTTTGCGTTTTGTGTTCGCAAATGTTCGGTTTAGCAAGAGTCGCCACCGGCTTTTTATTTATCCTAAGGAAAGGTCAAAAAGCACAGGAAAGACCTTTGAGATGTTTTCGTGGGTTCGGGGGGTAGATTATGAAAAGGGAAGGTGCTAACACCCTTTTCATCCATGGTTATCCATGGGCTCTTAGTTACTTGTTTTAGATCACTTGCCTTTGCTTTTCAATTGTTTGAAATGGTGCTTTGTGTGTGTGGTTTTGAAAATGCTTTGAAAAAGATGCCTTGTCTAGGCAACCTTTGTAACAATTCTTGTTTGAATGTTTTACAAAGGTGTTTGTCTTTTTGAAAAGATGTTTCAATGTTTGTTTTTGAAGTTGTGTTGTGGTGTGTGTTTGAAAAAATGGCAAGGATGTTTTGCAAGTTTGATCAAGTAACTAAGAGCTATCTACCCTAATTTAATCGAAGATCTTTCTTATGTTTTTTTAACCTTTTTAACAGTGTTGTTTCACCATTGTATTTGGTGAACAACCTTGTGTTAGGATGTTGAACGGGACGGGCATTGGGACGTTTGTATAGTCATAGAAGGCAACATATGGGACGTTTTAGCAATGTCGTTTTAGGGACTAGATCGTTTATCGAAGGCAACATCGAGGGTCATCGAGGGACTACGATCTTTTATCGAGGGTTTTGCTAAAATGCCCATGCTCGAGGGACATGACTATATTCCGAGGCAACACGTGAGATTACCCTAAGGGTGCATGTGTGCAAAGTGTGTTTTATTGCATGCATTTGTCTTTGATTTTTAGGTTGTCTACTTGTTGGTTTTATCTTGCCATACACACCTAGTTACTAGCATTTGCACAAAAGTAATAAAAAGTGCAAAAAATAAATCCTGCACTATTACAACCATATTGAAAGGCAAGAAAATGTAAAGGAAAAAAATAAGATAAAAAGAAGTAAAATGAGTGTCTTTCGACCCAGGCAGTAGCAGCCTTCAATTTGCCTTCTGTTGGCCTCCTTCGATTGGGGCCAGCACCAGTGAAGTCACGTCTTTCGATTGGGCCTTGGCAGGGGCGAGATCCTGTCCTTCGATTGGGAAAAGGCAGCAGCAAGTCGTATCCTTCGACTGGGGCCTGGAAGTCAGTGAGGGAATGCCTTTCGATTAGGGGTTGGAAGTCAGTGAAGACATGCTTTTCGTTTTGGCCTGGAAGTCAACATGGTTTTCCTCCTGGTTGTCTCTTTCGTTTGACCTGGAGAAAGAGGGTAGAAGCCAGAAGCTTCGTTCCCTATTTCCTGTTTCCTGTTTCTTTCATTTCAAGCATTAAATGACAACATGGCCTGAGGCCATGCTAGTATTTATCTTTCAAACAGTTTAATAACTAAAGCTAGTTCAGGCAAACAGCAAGCAAAATCGAAAGGGTTTAACTCTGAAAACATGTTAAAAGAGTGGAAACGAAAAGAACAGTGGTATCTACATGTTTCAAACGAACGTAAAGATTATTTACATGTTATGTCATGAAACGAAAAGTTCAAAGGTAAGGATAACTTACCTTGCTTCAGGACTTGAGTGGATGTGGGACCTTGAGTGGAGGCCCAAGGTTCTGGATTTGACAGAGGGGGCCAATAGATGTGCTTGGACTGCTGGATTTGAAGGAAGGAAAGAAACAAGTCTTGTGTTTCTTTCCAAACTGGATTCGAAGGATACTGAAGAGTATTTGTTCTTCAGAATCGAAGGCAGCAAGTGTTTGGAATTCTGGGTTTTGATTTCTCAAGTGTTGATGAACTTGAGAGTTTTTCTGTGTTTGAGAAACTTTGGGAGATTCGTTCTGCTGGTCCCAAAAGATATCCCTTTAACTTTGCATAAATTCTTCTATTTATAGAGAAAAAGAATGGATATGTTTGAAAACAACCAACCTTGCAAAATAATAAAATACTGTAACGTGACAGTACAAGTGGGGGGCCTCCTGGCAGCAACAGCAGTGGGGTGCAGAAGATGTGACTCAGGCCTCTGACGTTGCTTGTGCTCAGACCAAATTCAGGTTGACAGCTGCTTTTGTGATAAAGTATTCTCTGTTTGAAGAAAGAATATGTAGCCTTTAACCCAGAATAGTAGTATCCAGAAGGTAAGGTTTAAAACCTTTGTACAAGCTTCTGACTATGTAAAGATCTGGACGCAACACAGCCTGGCAAACGAGACTTGGTCTAAGAGTGAGATCGAAGCACACCTGTTTGAAGGAAGCCTTTGCCTCAGCCGAAGCTTGTGGTCGAAACAAGCTAACTCGAAGGAAGCTATTGCCCAATCGAAAGCTCATGCTCGAAGGAAGCATATTGCCCAATCGAAGCCTGGGTCGAAGCCAACATATTTCCCAATCGAAAGTCCGTGTTCGAAGGAGGCTTAGAGTTCAACATGAAGAATATATCCAAATTGCATTCGAAGGAGGCTCTTGCTCCACTGAAGTTTTCATCCAGGCACACAGAAGGTGAGTGTCCAAACGAAGACTTGCCTTGTAGGGGGTACATATGACCAGTAGGTCATGGCCTTCGATTGCAAGCATGCAAGCAGCAAAGGACACAAACGAAACCTGCAACAAGAAGTCACATGCCCAGGCGAAAGAGGCACGCTAGCAGCAACTTTGAGAAGTCGAAGGAAGCCAAGAGTCAATCGAAGGATTCTGATCGAAAGAGGCCTAAAGGCCAATCGAAAGATGCAAGCCAAGCTTGTGTCGAAAGAGGCCAAAAGGCCAATCGAAAGAGCTGAAACGGAGAACACTTGTATTTCTCCAATTTTGTCAAAATAATATTTTTATCTGTTTTCTCCATTTTTGACTGTTTCCTTTTAATTTTGGAAAATCCAAATGCACTTGTTCAAGCTTGAACCTTGAGAATCCTTGTGAGAAAGGCCTTGATAATTGAGAGGGCAAATTTTGGGGTACAACACCCACAAATTCCAAATACCAATCTTTGCAAAGTACGATGGGGTTTCTTGTCCAAAACTCCACCTGAAATCTTATGTGCGCAAGATACAACCGCACACTACTGATAAGAAACTCTGGGTTCACTTTTTCCAAGAGAGCTTGGCCGGAACGTAACTTGAATGGTTTTATCAGTTATATGATTCCTGTATCAATACTTGGGAAGATTTAGCTACCGCATTCTACCATCAGTACTAGTATAACGCCGACTTGGCGCCGACGAGGGTTCAGTTACAAGATATGACAATGCTGAAGAATGAAGGAGTTAAAGAATACGCACAAAAGTGGAGAGACCTTGCCAGTAGGGTTCAACCACCTTTTACTGATATGGAGCATATTGACATGTTTATGGGCACTTTATCTAGTCCATTCTTTAACCTGTTGGTTGGATGTTCTTCTTTCGGTTTCACCGAATTAATCTTAACTAGAGAAAGAGTTGAAAGAGGCATCAAAAGTGGGATGATCTCCGTCGCATCTGCCTCCACTTCCAATCCTGTCAAGAAACCTTTTGCTGCAAAGAAGGAAATCAATATTGTGTACGAGGCAAGGGCCTGTACTAAGAATAATGATCACCCGTCTGTTAATGCTATCTGAATCTTCAATCCAACTCCTACTCCAAGACCATCTGCTAATCACCAATGTTTTGAAACTCCAAGAAGACAATTCACGAGGTTAGGCTTGTCATTATCTCAAGCCTTACAACATTTACTCAAGGCTAATTTGGTGACATTGCGCGACCCTCCTGCCAACCCTAATTCCTCTTCACCAAAGTATAATCTGAACGCTAAATGTGCTTACCACTCAAGCAACCCTGGGCATGCGACTGACCAGGCTGGGCCTTGAAGAACAAAATTCAGGATTTGATCAATAACAAGACTATTGAGTTCAATCCTCCTCCAACTTTGAATGTAATCATCGCACCTAAGCCAAAGCATGACAAGGGTGTTAATACTGTTAAAGATACAATTTTTATTGCCTCTGTTGAAGAGTTGACTACTCCGCTGAATATCATCAAAAGGAATCTGTTGAAAGCTGGGATCTTCCCTGGCTGTGTAAAAGATTGTGTGTGCTGTACAAAACAACTCAATGAATGTGAAGGGCTGAAGAAAGGCGTTCAACGCCTGATGGATAGCCACGAAATTCTATTTAAGAAGACTTCGCTTGCCAAAAGTTTGACTAACAAATGTGAAGATCTCTACATTATAACCATATCAAATAAACCTCTTAGGATCTCCTCCAAAGGTCCTATTAGGATTTCAAATGAACCCACAGTTTCTCCCTTAATAATTACCAATCACAGACCAATTCCTTATTCTTCAAACAAGGCAGTACCATGGAACTATGGTGCTGAGGTGTTTTATAATGGGATAAAACAAGACGCTTGGATCGAAGAAGACAAAGTTGTTGACGTTGGTAACATAACTGGCTCAAGCAAACTAACCAGAACTGGGAGAATATTTTCACCCAATATCTCACCACCAGTTGTTACAAAGGCGCCCATCCACATTACTGATGCCAAGCCAAGTACTGATACAAGAGAGAAGGAGAAAGTTATTGAGCCGGTCGTAACAGAAGTACCCGCAAAGGATGTTGTTGATGGAGAACCCTCTGCTCGTGAGATGGACGAGATCTTGAAGATAATAAAAAGAAGTGACTTCAAGATTGTGGAACAGTTGGGGCAAACCCCTTCTAATATTTCTATGTTGTCATTGTTGCTCTGTTCCGATGCCCATGCTCGGATATTAATCAAATTCCTGAAGAAGGCTCATGTCCCCCATGAGACCACAACAGACCAATTTAAGAATTGCGTGGCTAGCCTGACGGATGATAATGGCTTGGGATTTTCAGATGCTGACCTAACACCATTAGGGAAGAACCATAATAAAGATCTACATGTTTCTGTCGAGTGCAAGCGGACCACCCTAGCACATGTTCTAGTCGACACTGGTTCTTCTCTAAATGTACTACCCAATGGGGGTTAGACCATCTATACTGTGAAGGTTTAGTCTTGAAGCCAAGTGATATTATTGTAAGGGCGTTCGATGGATCAAAGAGGACAGTTCACGGGGAGGTAGATCTTCCAATCAAGGCGGGCTCCCAAATCTTCAACTCCACCTTCTACATTATAGATATTCGTCCTGCCTATTATTATCTGTTGGGTCGCCCTTGGATCCATAAAGTTGGGGCAGTAACCTCAACTCTCCATCAGAAACTCAAATATCCGGTCAAGGGAAGAATCATTACCGTCTATGGAGAGGAAGAGTTAATGGCAAGTCACCTTAACTCTTTCAAGTACATAGAGATGGATGGAGAATTCATTGAGACCACATGTCAAGCCTTTGAAGTCGTTCCACCAATGATTGCTGCTACCAAATGTTCCTCTGATGAGTCCAAAGTTGTTAAAGTCGTATCAAAGATGGTTTCAGTCAAAGATGCTCGTACGGCAATTGAAGAAGGAAGTTGTGATACTTGGGGACAACTCCTTGATATCCCATTTAAAGTGGACAAGTTTGGTTTGGGCTTCACCGTCAAGGCTCAGAAGGAATTGAGGTGTGCTTGTGCTGGAAAGCCACCTCTCCGCATTGGATGCCATGAAGTCAACGTTGTGGGTGATTCTGATGAAGAAGTTGCATTTTAAGATTGGGTGTATCCAACTACAATGGAGATGAAGAATTGGCATGCAAAGGACTTTGTGCCCATCTCCTTCATTGAGGAGTAATCTACTTGTTATTGCTTTTCTTTCAATTCAAGAATATTTTGTCTGTAATATTTAACAATGACTTTTAAGTCATGTGCTTGGCCCGTGGCATTTGGTCCATTTGTCAAGGGTTTTATTTATATTCATCTAATCATATGATCATTCAGATATATGACTCTTTTGCATTCAAATATTTGTGTTCATTGCCTTTCTTTTCTTTCAAATACATTTTTCAAAATAGCCATGTATCTTACATGCACGCACACACACACACACGCACACACTTGTAGGTCCTCATCCACTCTGGATCTTATTGCTAATGACTCTACTAATTCCGACTATGACATCGAATTCCCAATCAACCAAGCCGAAGACGAAGATGAGGAAGATTGTGAAATACAGGGAGAACTAGCCAGACTTCTATTACAAGAGGAAAAATTTATTCAAGCGCATAAAGAGTCAGTTGAAGTCATTAATCTGGGTACTGAGACAAACAAGAAGGAAATCAAGATCGGCGCTAACTTGGAAAGCAGTGTCAAGAGCAGTTTGGTTCAGATGTTGCATGATTATGTGGAAGTATTTGCATGGTCTTATGAAGATATGCTTGGGTTGGATACCGACATCGTAGTTCATCGTCTGCCGACAAAAGAAGACTGTCCTCTTGTCAAACAAAAGGTTCATCGTATGAGGCCTGACATGTCTGAAAAGATTAAAGCTGAAGTGATGAAACAATTTGATATAGGGCTCCTAACTGTGACATCCTATCCCTAATGGGTTATCAATGTGGTGCCAGTGCCGAAGAAAGACAGAAAAGTTCGCATGTGCGTAGACTTTAAGGATCTGAATAGGGCAAGCCCCAAGGATGACTTCCCTCTATCACACATTGACGTCTTGGTCGATAATAGTGCTCAGCATAAAGTCTTCTCTTTCATGGACGGATTCTCCGGCTATAATCATATAAGGATGGCTCCCGAAGATATGGAGAAGACAACTTTCGTTATGCAATGGGGCACCTTTTGCTACAAGGTCATGCCGTTTGGATTGAAGAATGCAGGGGCAATGTATCAAAGGGCTATGGTAGCTTTGTTTCATGACATGATTCATCATGAAATAGAGGTATATGTGGATGATATGATTTCCATATCACAAACTGAAGAGGAATTTCTCGATCACCTGTACAAACTATTCGAAAGGCTGAAAAAGTACAAGTTGAGGTTAAACCCTAACAAGTGCACGTTTGGGGTACGATCTGGAAAGCTTCTAGGTTTTGTTGTCAGAAATAAAGGCATTGAAGTTGATCCTGCCAAGGTAAAGGCCATCCAGGAAATTCTAGTCCCTCATTCTGAAAAGGAAGTTAGAGGATTCTTGGGTTGTCTCAATTACATTGCCCGTTTCATATCTCACTTGACTGCTACTTGTGAGCCAATCTTCAAACTCTTGAAGAAAGATCAGACAGTCAGATGGAATGATGAATGCCAAGTTGCCTTTGACAAAATCAAAGAATACCTACAAGAGCCTCCTATTCTCATGCCTCCAGTTGAAGGAAGATGTGATCAGTGGAAATAGAACTGACTGTTTTGAAGCTGGTTCGCGAAATGTCGCGGTAAGCAAGAGTCGCCACCGTCTTTTATGTTTTCCAACATGGAAAGGACAAAAGCACAACAAAATTCCTTTTTCGAGATGTTTCTCGGTTCGGGAGGTAGATTTATAGAAAGGGAAGGTGTTAGCACCCTTTCTATCCGTGGATATCCACGGGCTCTTAGGTACTTGCTCACTATGTTTTCAAAATTTGTTTGCTTTTCAAGCGTTTGTGGGTTTTGAAAAAAGTTTAGTTTGAAAACTTCTAAGTAACTCCTGTATCAGTTCTCAAGAGTGTATGAAGTATTTGTTTGAAAACTTTTTGAAAGTGTAGGTGCGAAAAGTTGTTTTTGTTTTTTGAAAGAGCAAGTACCCAGGAGAAATCTACCTACCCTAAGGAATTAAGTTGTGTAAGAGTCCTTTAGACAGTACTATCCCCACTATTGAGAAGTAGGAAGCACCGTCGTTGGAGTTATTCGGGTCAATTCGATTATATGGGACATGTGGTCACCAAAGCAATAGTAGGACGCCTTAGCGGTAACCCTAATGTCCTAGATCCTTTTTATCCGAGGCAACCGTTTTGAGGCAACTGGATCTTTAGACAGGAGGGCAACCTCTAAAACACCCTATACTTGATGACCACCTCGAGGCAACCAAGTGAGGCGTATCCTAGAAGTGGCATGTGCATGTGTGTTAAATTCAGTTAAGATTATCTTGTACATGTTATTTGTGAGCTACGGATTGGTTTTATTTGTCATACAAGTCTTGTCATGCATAATTAACAGTTTAATAGTTTGCGGGAAATAAAGTGCGGAAAGGTGAATCTACGCTATTACAAGGCGCGGGTATATACATCGCCAAAAACAAACCCTTTGGAAAAATAAATTGCGAGAAAATAAATAAAGCGATAAAATCCTAATTAATTATTACATACTCGGAGCAGATACATAAATATAATGAATTAAAATAAATATGCGCGCGAAAGATTGAATCGGGACGTCCTTAGGGTTTTAACCCTTTTTTTTAAGAAAAGAATTGAATTTGTCCTTTTTTGCAATTAATGAAATATTAAACCTAATAACTAATTAATTAATTAATTAAAAGAAAAAGTATTTTTGTGTTTTTTATGTTTTTAATGAAAATAAAAATAAGAAATTAAAAGTCAAAAGAAAAACCCTAATTCTAAATTTATTTTAGTTATTATGAAAAAGATTAAAAATTGAATCTAATTACACTAAATTAATTTGGCTAGTATTTATTTACAAAATAATGAAGTGAAATTAATAATTAATAATAATAATAAAAATATTTAGTTTTCTGATTTTTGTTGTGAAGAAAATTAATTAAGTTAATTTTAGTGATAAGAATTATAATTAGAAAAAATAGTTAATAAACAAAATAAAAAATATAAAATAAGAAAGAGGAATGAACCAAGGGGGGTTTTGGGCCCTGATGGAGGCGTTGTTAGCAATCTGAAGCCCAAGAAGAATCAAGCCCTGTTGACTTTATGGAATTGTCCACGCTGGCTTTGACCAGTAGCATGGTGTTCTCCACTTTTGACCATTGGATTGGTATTATGAGACACATGGCATGATGTTGCTGGGAGCGCACGGTGAAGCCTTTCATGAAGCCTGCACATGATCATCTGAAGAAAAGAACTAACAAATATTTTGGGGGGACCTGGGATTCGAACCCAGGTCCCAATGATCAATACACAAGCACCTTGGCCATCTGAGCTGCATGTTTCAATTGTTATTAGGACAACACACAATTATTATATTAATAAATCAAAACATATGCCTGGAAAAAAAATATAACGCGCGATTTTTGAAAAGGGCCAATCATGCTGCAACACATCATCATCTTCTTCATCAAAATTGCTGGTTTTTTACCTGCGGATTTTATCCGTAGGAAGTTTCATAGGCCTTTCCTAAAATCGTCCCTAGGCTTCAAAAATGCCATCCAAGCCCATGGTCAGGATCGTCCATGTCCCCTGAGTTCATCCATACTCATGATTTGTTCCAATTGTACCTGGAAACAAAATAACTAAAACGCAAAAGGATGAACCCTAGAATCGGGCATCACGATTCAGGGCCTAAAAATAAAATTGGCCAATGTAGTCACGTTAGAAATCGAGCAAGGAGTATGAATATTGTAACGTTTTTTGAGAAAAAAATGCAAGAATAGAGAATTCAAGTTTCGTGTTTAGAGGCGAGTTTGTGATGACTTACAGCGCTGTATAAGGGGTCTTAGGGCGTGGTGTTGATTGTGTTAGCTTCAGTGGACAGCAAGGAAGAAGGTCACATTCGTATTTTGGTTTGAAAACGCCTGCAACCCTGTTCTTGATCTCCCACTTTTTCAACAATTTTTCACTTTTGTTTTGGCCGTTTTAGAAATGTCTAGGTCGTGAATCCTGTTGGTACTGCTTGCTTATGTATATGAGAACAAAATTAGGTCAAAAGTTGGGCCTTAATCTTGGTGTATTGAAGTTTGGAGATTTGGTTGACCACCATTGAAGAACTTTCCATATTTGGTTCAAATCTAGGATTTTATGCATAAAAAAGGCTTAGCATGAATTGGTTCGCTGGCATATGACATATAAAAGCTATTCAAATCACAAAGATGCTATTCCATTAATTTTTAGATTTTATTTGAATTATTATGGATTTAAAATGAATTAAATCAATAAAAATTAAATAAAAATGGAAAAATAAATGTTTGATCTTGAAATTAATCATGGGACACGTGTGTGGCATGACAAGGCTGAATCAAGTGGAAGAAAGTGGGCCCTTTTGTCAAAAATTGAAGTTTTAAGGATAGTTGACTTTTGCAAATTCATGAAAATTTCCCAACTTCTCCAATGCATATCTTGCTCAATTTTGATCATATGAACATGTTCTTGGAGATTTTGGAAAGGTATTGAAGTCCTCTAACCAATGCCTTTTGTCCCATGTCATTTGGATTTACCAATCTCAAGTTATGGTCTTTGACTTAAAATGCCTTTTTGTTGACTTTTGAAATTGACCTATAATGTAGAAATTGATAACTTTTTGTGAGAGCATTTCTTGGACTTGGAATGTGAAGATGAGTTGTAGGAAATGTCATCCCCTTCAAAATGAGCATTGGATGGGATTTTTCTGATGAACCATGAAAAAGTTATGCCTTGGTCAAGTTACAGTTGACTTTTCAACGGTCCAAAAATAGCAACTTTTGCATCCTTGATGATTTTTGAGTCATGCTTGTGGAATCATGATCAAGACTTGATAAAATGATGATTGTGAGCTCAAAACAAGATGTTGACCAAAAATTCTGACTTTTGAGTGCAAAATGACCATTTTGCCCCTGCAGTTGATTGTTAACCAAATAGGGCTTTTGACTGTGGACTTTGATGTTGTGAGTCTTGAAACTTGACATGTAGATGCTTGAAAATGTATATGGGCCTATGGGACTTGATTGAGCCCTTGAAAACCTCAACTTGCTTGCAAGAACCAAAACCCTAATTTTGACTGGCTTAGGAGGCATTTGGGTTGTGCAATCCTTGAGGAATCTTGAACCAGTTGAAGATGATTCTTGATGAATCTTGGAGAATATGGGAGGGAAAATTTTGGGGTACAACAGTTGCCCCTGTTCAATCTTCTTAGACCTGAGGATGTAGATTGGCTTGCGTGCCTTTCGTGATCCTAAGGTGGAAGATGATTGAACACTAGAGTCCCAGAAATTTGCACTCGCATAGTAGAATATCAACAGCGTGATGTTGGGAATGGGCTTACAGATGCCATTTGGAAAGATGGTGGATAGGAGGATGGGCTTACAGATGCCATCTGGAGATGTAACAGAATCTTGTCGGGAATGGGCTTATAGATGCCATTCGGAAGTGTAATGGATAGTTGTGGAGATGGGCTTACAGATGCCATCGGGAGATTGTCGATCGCGTAAGAGATTCCTTAGCGAGAACTTGCGTACCTGAGAAAGAAAGATAATTTCCTGGCCTGTTGCAGGTGTTGATCTCCAAACTCTTCATGCAGATATGCCCTGGCTAGATACAAGTATCGAATCTACAACCAATCGCTCACAGATATGCCCTGGCTAGATACAGGTATCGAATCTAGAACTTGTCGTCTACAGATATGCCCTGGCTAGATACAGGTATCGAATCTCTAAACTCTTCATGCAGATATGCCCTGGCTGGATACATGTATCGAATCTACAATCAATCACTCACAGATATGCCCTGGCTAGATACAGGTATCGAATCTGGAATTGGTCGTCTACAAATATGCCCTGGTTAGATACAGGTGTCAAATCTCTAAACTCCTCATGCAGATATGCCCTGGCTGGATACAGGTATCGGATCTACAATCAAACACTCACAGATATGCCCTGGCTAGATACATGTATCGAATCTGGAATTGCGACAGTTGATAGTAATCATCTTTGGATTGTCCTTTTCCTAAAAAGGCAAAACATTTGTCGTATGCAATGTCATGATGTATGAAATGCATGATGTCATGATGTTCTCAGGAATAAATGAGCTTGTGTGATATGATGCGTATATGCATGTATCATGATGTATGACAGTGTGTATGAAAGGTGAAATGTCTATGAATGTATTTTCGTCTAGGAAAATAAATCCTTGACACATGCCGGGAGTTTGTTGAATCCCGGGCTGATGTTTGAAGAGTAGAGTTCTTCGTTTCCACTAGGGGTGATGGTTGCAAGAATAAACTGGTAGGAGAAGATGACTCTGTTGGGGAATAAACTTATTGGAGAGATTACTCTGCAGGGAATTACTCTGTGGGAAGAGATACTTCGCTGAGAATTTGAAGATAACTTCGCTGGGGATTCCATTGATAAGTTATGTTGGAGATTTTGATGAACTCCGCTGGGGGATAGGAAGAACTTCGCTGAGGACGATCTTTCCGTGGTAATTAGCTGAGGATAACCCAGTTATAAGATCTGGTGGGGAATAACCTTTGAACATGGTCGGGGAGAGACGTATGTACTCTGCAGGTGATAAGCTTCCAGAATCTACTGGGGATAAGCTTCCAGAATCTACTGGGGATAAGCTTCCAGAATCTACTGGGGAGGATGATTCAACTCTCCTGGGGAAACTTTTGGACTGTATTAGGGAAGTGGCTCCACTAGGGTGTCTTGTATTCCACCGGGGAACAATCTTATATTTCTGTCGAGGAATATTAAGACTGCCAGGGATGCTTGCTTAGGAACATCTGTATACTCCGCTGGTGAATATTGAGATTTTCTGGGGATACCCAACTTCCTTAAGGCTGACAGTAGACTAACTCTGTTTGGGGAGAGAATCACTGACTTGCTGGAGATACTGCGCCTTTTTAGGGCTGATGGGAGACCAACTCTGCTCGGGGGAGAGTATTGCTGAGTCTTGTCTTACTCTGCGGGGAGTGAAGGTATCCTGGTTACATTCTTCAGCCGAACCTACCTTGGTACCTTTGTGGACAGAGCAACTAGATTGCTTTAGACAATTCATTATTGCCCCTGTTTCTGATGTCACCTGTAATTAGTCCTTTGTTTCGCATGCAAATATTTATGATTAGCAATTAATGTCAAATGCATATATAAAAAATGAACATTGGACGTTCTTTGTAAAATAAAACAGATAAAGAAAAACAATTGGCACTTTGTCTGAAAATGAACTTGTATTAATTTTGAAGTTTGCCTGTAAATAGGCGTTTGTGTACAAGAGGCTGACGTCCTAGTAAGAGAACGCCGCCGAGCAAAATAGAGTTTATACAATTTTGTGAAAAGGAAACAAAACAACTATGTGAAAAATAATCCCACTGGGTTCCAACTCTACTATCGCCTTTATGTCTTCAAGCGTCTCATCACTTGGCTGCTTAGTTAAAGATGAAGTTGATTGATTGATGCCGTCTGAACCTGATAGTTGATACCGAATTCTGGATGCAAGGTGATCCAATGAGACATACACTTTAATCCCTAATTTTTTCCTGGACCGCCCTTTCGGGTTTTCAATCCACCGGGATACCCATTTTTGCCCAAGCCGCCTTTTCAGGTTTTCGACTTGCCGGGTGTACATATTTTTTCATTTCATCCCTTATTTTTGCCCGAACCCTTTTGGTTCGCCGGGAAGCCCTTATTTTTGTCTAGGTGTGTCAACCTAGCGGGTCTTTAATTCATGCGTAGTATCTTTTTACTATGTCTGCATTGGCGGGGTGAGGAAGGTCGTCACCATCCATGGTGGTTAGAATCATGGCTCCTCCTGAGAAGATATGTTTAACCACAAATGGCCCTTTGTACGTAGGGGTCCATTTGCCCCTGGGATCACTTTGAGG
Organism: Vicia faba; assembly: GCA_948472305.1. Lineage (NCBI taxonomy): Eukaryota > Viridiplantae > Streptophyta > Magnoliopsida > Fabales > Fabaceae > Vicia > Vicia faba. Next base: position 1,111,268,437 of record OX451740.1, read on the forward strand.
AAGAATGATACGCTTGATTACCAGGTCTCCGACTTGATACTCTTGTCGTCTGACTTTCTTGTTAAATGCCCTGATCATCCGTTTTTGGTACGTTTGACCATGACAAATAGCAGTGAGTCTCTTTTCGTCGATTAGGTTTAACTGATCAAGCCGAGTCTGGATCCAGTCATCTTCGCTCAAACCTGCATCCTTCATTATCTGGAGAGAGGGTATCTGGACTTCAATAGGCAAGACTGCCTCCATGCCATATACCAAGGAAAAGGGTGTTGCCCCTGTTGACGTCCGTGCTGAGGTACGGTACCCATGAAGAGCAAATGGTAACATCTCGTGCAAATCTTTGTAGGTCACTGTCATCTTCTGCACAATCTTCTTGATGTTTTTATTCGTCGCTTCTACAACCCCATTCATCTTCGGCCGGTAAGGAGAAGAGTTGTGGTGCTGTATCTTGAGTTGCTCGCAGAGCTCAATGATCATATTGTTATTAAGATTGGTACCATTGTCCATAATGATCCTCTCAGGTACACCGTATCGACAGATCAGGTTGTGCCGAAAGAACCGTGCCACTATGTTCTTGGTTACGGTAGCATAGGAAGCTGCTTCAACCCACTTTGTGAAGTAATCAATCGCTACCAGGATGAAGCGATGCCCGTTGGATGCAGTAGGTCTGATCTCGCCGATCATATCAATGCCCCACATTGCAAAAGGCCAAGGTGCTGTCAAGACGTTCAGAGGAACTGGAGGAACGTGCACCTTATCAGCATAGATCTGGCATTTGTGACATGTCCGAGAATGTTGATAACAATCGGCTTCCATTATGGACCAGAAATATCCCGCCCGAAGGATTTTCTTTGCCATAGTATGTCCACTGAAATGTGTTTCGAAGGTACCCTCATGCAGCTCTGCCATGATCCTTTCTGCTTCAGTCTTATCCACACAACGCAGTAAAGTTGAATCATGGTTTCGCTTGTATAGAATGCCATTGCTGAGGAAGAACTTTGCAGCGAACCTTCTCAGGAACTTCTTGTCGTTAACAGATGCACCCTCGGGGTATTCTTGATCTTCCAGGTATCTCTTCACTTCGTGATACCAAGGTTTTTCTGTTACCTCCTCAGCTTCAAGATCACAGCAATTTGCAGGTTCATCCAATTTCCAGATAATGATCCGGGGAGCCTCGTTGTCCCATTTGACTTTGAACATAGAAGACATCGTAGCCAACGCGTCCGCCAACTAATTCTCCTCTCTTGGGAAGTGTTCAAAAGTTATCTCCTCAAAGTGGGGAATCAACGTCAACACATACTCTTTGTAAGGAATAAGATTTGGGTGTTTCGTATCCCACTCGCCTTTGATCTGATTGATCACGAGAGAGGAATCTCCGAAGACACTCAGAAACTTGATCCTTAAGTCAATTGCAGCTTGAAGACCCATGATACATGCTTCATACTCTGCCATGTTGTTGGTGCAGTTGAAACATAGTCGGGCAGTGAGTGGAGTATGAGTGCCTTTAGGGGATATGATCACGGCGCCGATATCGTTACCCAAAGCGTTTGAGGCTCCGTCAAAGTGCATGGACCATCGGGATCCTTCCTCAGGTCCTTCATCCGGTCCAGGTACTTCACAATCAATCACTACCATGATATTCTCGTCTAGAAATTCAAAGTTCATCAACTGGTAATCGTCCACTGCTTGGTGTGCCAAATGGTCTGCCAATACACTTCCTTTGATTGCTTTTTGAGTTGTGTACTGGATGTCATATTCTGTCAAGATCATCTGCCATCTTGCTATTCTTCCGGACAAGGCGGGCTTTTCGAATATGTACTTGATTGGATCCATTTTTGAAATCAACAGAGTAGTGTGAGTCAACATATACTGTCTCAGCCGGCGAGCAGCCCATACCAAAGCGCAGCAAGTTTTCTCGAGTAGTGAGTATCGGGTCTCACAGTCGGTAAATTTTTTGCTAAGGTAATAAATGGCGTGCTCTTTTCGGCCAGACTCGTCATGCTGCCCCAGTACACACCCCATTGAGCTGTCAAGTACTGTCAAGTATAATATTAGAGGTCTCCCTTCAATCGGTGGCATAAGAATGGGTGGCTCTTGGAGATACTCTTTGATTCTTTCGAAAGAGGCCTGACATTCATCATTCCAACGTACTACTTGATCTTTCTTCAGTAGCTTGAAGATTGGTTCACAGGTAGCAGTTAGATGCGAGATGAATCGGGCAATGTAGTTCAGCCGTCCTAGAAAGCCTCTGAATTCTTTCTCTGTCTTGGGAACTGGCATCTCTTGTATGGCTTTCACCTTGGCAGGGTCCACTTGAATACCTTTGTCACTTACGAAGAAGCCCAGCAATTTTCCAGATCTCACCCCAAAGGTGCACTTGTTCGGGTTCAACCTCAACTTGTACAATTTCAGACGGTCAAACAGCTTCTGTAGATGGTCAAGGTGTTCCTCCTCAGTTTGGGACTTTGCGATCATGTCGTCGACGTATACCTCTATCTCATGATGGATCATGTCATGAAATAAAGCAACCATGGCACGTTGGTAGGTTGCCCCAGCATTTTTCAACCCAAAAGGCATGACCTTGTAGCAAAAGGTGCCCCACTGAGTAACAAAAGTGGTCTTGTCCATGTCTTCAGGAGCCATCTTGATTTGATTATAACCGGAGAAGCCGTCCATGAAGGAGAATACTTTATGCTGAGCAGTGTTGTCAACCAAAACGTCGATATGAGGCAGAGGGAAATCATCCTTAGGGCTCGCCCTGTTCAAATCCCTGTAATCAACACACATTCGGACCTTACCATCCTTCTTCGGCACTGGAACCACGTTGGCAACCCACTGAGGGTAAGAAGTCAGAGCTAGAAAACCGGCATCGAATTGTTTCATAACCTCATCTTTGATTTTCTCGGACATCTCTGGACGCATACGGCGAACCTTCTGTTTTACCGGAGGACAGTCTTCCTTGGTGGGCAAGTGATGAACCACAATGTCGGTATCCAACCCAGGCATGTCTTCGTAAGACCAGGCGAAGATTTCCACGTAGTCATGCAGCATCTGGATCAATCGTTGTTTCACACTAGACTCCAGATTGGCACCAATCTTGACCTCCTTTATGTCTGTCTCAGTACCCAGATTTACCGTTTCCACTAGCTCTTCATGTGGCTGAATGGCCCTCTCTTCCTGGAGCAGCAGTCTTGCAAGCTCACCAGGTACTTCACAATCATCTTCACCTTCATCTTCGGCTAAGTTGATCGGATTTTCGAAGTCATAACTGGTAGTAGCAGAGTCATTACCAGTGAGATCCGGAGTGGATTGGAACCTGTATAAGTGAGTGTGTGTAAATATAGCTGTTTTGCAATATATAATAAAGAAAGACAAGGAGCGCAAGATTTGAAATGCAAAAACGTCCAATGCTTTTATTAATGATATATGAAAGTGACACACAAAAGCCCTCACAAATGAAGCCACGGTGCCCCGGGTAAGACACCGGGCCATAAAGTTTCAAATTATTCTTCGTTACAAATTTAAAACAAAGGAGTTCATTACTGAGTGAAAAAAGTAATAGGTGTGAAGTCTTTCGCAATCCAGTTGCTTGGTCCACCGTTGGTCGTTGGGTAGATCCAGCTGTCGAATTCATATTCTTCCGCTTCGTCTTCAATAGCATTTACTCCCGGGTTAGTGATGAACACATGAGGTCTTCCAATCCTTGCCTTACGAACAGTCCTCTGAGCTTCTGCAGTGAAACCCAAACCAAACTTGTCAGTCTTCGGAGTAAAATCAGGAAGTCGGCCCCAGTTTGCACACTCACCCTTCTCGATAACAGCCCGGACATCCTTTAAAGAAGCCATCTTCAACGGAGAATCTTCTTCAGTCACAGTCTCTGCTGACGCCAGTGTCTGAGGCACCTCTTCAAAGTGTTGAAAGGGAGTCTCAATGAATTCCCCATCCATCTCTACGTACCGGAACGAGTTGAGGTGGCTGACCATATATTCTTCTTCCCCCTGCACTGTAACAATCTTCCCTCTGACCGGGTACTTAAGCTTCTGATGTAATGTGGAGGTCACAGCTCCAGCCTTGTGGATCCATGGACGACCCAGCAAATAAGAATAGGATAGTCGGATGTCCATCACATAGAAAGTAGAATCAAAAACTTGAGAACCAACCCTGATTGGAATGTCAACTTCCCCATGTACCATCCTTTTCGACCCGTCAAATGCCCGGACAACAATGTTACTAGGCTTGAGCTCTAAACCCTCACAATCCAACCTGTCTAGGGCCTTCTTGGGTAATATGTTCAACGAAGAACCGGTGTCTACCAACACATGGGCAAGAGTAGTGCCCCTGCATTCAATGGAGACATGCAGGGCGTCGTTATGGTTCTTTCCTTTGGCAGTCAGATCGGCGTCAGAGAAACCCAACCCATTATCAGCAGTCAAGTTGGCCACACAATCGGTAAATTGATCAACAGACGTTTCTTGTGGCACGTGGGCCGTCTTCAGGAAGGAAATCAGGGCCTTGGCATGGGCCTCTGAACACAATAACAGTGATAGCATAGATATTTTAGATGGGGTGTGACCCAGCTGCTCAACTACATTAAAATCACTCTTCTTGATAATCTTGAGGATCTCTTCCATCTCTTGCTTGGAAGCTTCGACAGTGGTTGTCTTTAGTGCCTCCGTCCGGGCAGGCATATCAGTAGCAATCCCTTTACCCCAAGCGTCAGATGACTCGACAGCAGGGGTAGAAACAAGAACTTGATCAGGAAGGGAAGCAGGCATACTTGCAGGTGTGATGACAAGAGGTCTCTGAATAGCTGGTGGCGCAATATCAGGTGAGAAGAGCCTGCCATTGCGAGTGACTTTAGCAGGCCCGGTGATGTTGCTGACGCTGGTACTAGTGTCAAACTCTTGTTTTACTCCAAGCACATAAACATCAGCCCCATAGTGCCACGGGACAGCTTTGTCAGAGGTATAAGGGAGGGGCCCCGGAACAGTGATGATGATAGGAGCAATCTTCTGAGTGGACATGATTTTGACAGGCTTCTTTAAGGGAGCCTTAGAAGGGTTGTTAAAAATAGTAACAATGGACACTTCTTCAGTGGGGGTAGCAGGAACAACAATCTTCTCGAACAAGATTTCTTTGTTATCCATCAGGTTTTGGACGCCTGACTTCAACAAAGGACAACCGGGAAGTGAAACAACACATATAAGGCAACCTTTGCTACAACCCGGAAATAAACCGGCTAGCAACAGGTTCCTTTTGACGGTCAATAGCGGAGTAACAATATCATCCACAGAGGCTACATACAGGTCCTCCTCAACAACATTCACTCCATGCTGGGGCATGGGAGCAGTCACAACATTGGGCCTTTCGGGCGCCTCGAACTGTATTTCTTTAGCATCAATAAGGTCCTGAACCTTATTCCTCAGAGCCCAACAATCATCCATAGTATGCCCCGGGCTGTCAGAGTGATAAGCGCAGCGGGCGTTGGGGTTGTACTTTGGAGAGGTTGTGTTTACAACCTTCGGAGCTTCCTTGACAGTTACCATATTGGTTGACAGTAGTTGCGGCAATATCTGAGACAGGGTCATACTGAGCCGAGTGTACTGTCTTTTGGGTCTCTCACCCCTTGGCTGGTTGTATTGCTGAGGAGCAGCAGCAGGCTTTGAAATTACCACCGCGTTGACAGCTTGGCGGTGTTCCAGTTTATTTTTTCTTCTGGGACCATACACAGCACTAGGTTCTTTCTTGAAGGGCTTCTTTTCAGTGCTCGAGGAGGCACCCTTTTGTATCTTCCCCGATTTGATACCAGCTTCTATCCTTTCACCAGTCAGAATGAGGTCTGTAAACCCTGCAGAAGAATTACCAATCAGATGGTTGAAGAATGGACCAGACAGGGTCCTCAAGAACATGTCCACGAGTTCACGGTCAGTCAACGGTGGCTGCAACCTGCCAGCCAGGTCTCTCCACTTTTGCGTGTACTCCTTAAAACCTTCACCCATCCCTAGAGACATACCCTGGAGTTGAGTACGCGTAGGAGCGAGGTCGGAATTGTACTGATACTGCTTATAAAATGCAGTAGCCAAGTCCTCCCAGTTACGAATACTGGTTCCATCCAGCTGATAGAACCATTCGAGTTGAGTCCCTGAAAGACTATCCTAGAAGAAATGGATCCATAACTTCTTGTCAGCAGTGTAAGGTTGGATCTTCCTTACATAAGAACGGAGGTGCACAGGAAGCCCCGTCGTACTTCGCAAAGGCAAGTTCCTTGAACTTGTGTGGGATCACCACCCCAGAAGAGAAACCTAGATCTCCAAAATCTAACCCAGACACGTGTTGAATCTCCATCGCACTTAGACGGTCCTCTAGTTGCTTGTACCTGTCCTCAGCAGGAGGGTACTGCTCATCATTGTAATCTGTCTCGTTGTCGGAGACCACGGGACTAGGAACCCTTCCCCCTTGGGGACTGTCTTTCCCTCCAGAGGAAGTAGCCAGATCAGCCTCATTCTGCAGTGTATTCCCAAACCTCCGTCCAGTGTTAAATATCACAGTCCTTTTCTTCTTCTTCTTCAAAAGCAGAGTCTTCAATTCCTGTTGTCCCTAGGCTAAGCTCATGACCAGCTCTTGAAACTGGGCGTTCTGGGCCTGGAGGGCCTTGATAGCTTGTTCAGTAGTAGGTTCAGGATTCATGATGATTGCTGAAATAAACAGCGAAGAAGATTAAGCAACCTGTAAAGAAAGGGTACCAGTTATGCATATGATGCATGATATGCTATTTATGCAATGCATTCAAGGGTTCGAAAGTTCAAATTCGTTGTAGACAAAAAGGAACACACGTTATATTAAGAAATAATCTGTTCAGTACATCAGGGCCTCATGGGCAAAACATTACAAAATATTTAATCCCAAAAGACACTGCGCATCCTCTTTGGAGCAATGTAAGTGTTGAGAGTCTTTTCCTCGTGCAGTAGGCGGGTGAGCTCCAAGACCTTCTTCTCACTGGCATGTAGTCTGGTTTCAAGAGAATTTCGTTCTTCCTTGAGTTGGATCCAGCTTTTTTGCATTTCTTCCCAGGATGTTGGCATGTCAGGATATTGAATGGTGTATGGCACCTCTCCTTCCAAAACTGGCTCTTTGATTACGGGGAGAACATGAGGATATGGCATCACAAGCTTCTGGGAGTGGGCTCGTACCCACTTGAGATAAGGCTCAAGGGGGATGGAGTTCATGTGCCCCAGTGTCTTGCTATCCACCTTGTTAGGCATCCTCCAAACTCTGATAAACCTCTGGCGAAGTCCTTGCGTATCGTTGTCGAAGTCAAAAACTATGTCAGGAATCAACATGTCATGAGGGCCATCCCTCCGAGCATATCCAAACTGTCTCAAAGCCAGACATGGGTTGTAAGTAATTCCCCCTCTAATTCCAAGTAAAGGAACATTAGGAAACTCTCCGCAACGATCAATGATAGTGACATTTTCTCTGGACCGAGAACACCAATGTATATCAGCATGTGTAAGAGTCATTAATCGTTGTGACCATCTCAAACCCCGCTCGTTCTTCAAAACTGATTGTGGAAGGTGCGAAATAAACCACCTTGCCAGGAGAGGAGTGAAGCACATGAAAACACCTCTTTTTCTCATGGTTCGAGTGTAACATGAGTGAAGGATGTCCCCAAGCAACGTAGGTATAGGATTCCTGGACATGAAGATCTTGACAGCATTGATATCTATAAGCTGATCTGGATTCGGGAACAACACCAACCCATAGACAAGGAGTGCCACAACTTCTTCAAAGGCTTGTAGGTCAAGGGCATTCCAACATTCTTGTGCCTTCTCAAACAGGAACTTCGCCAAGAATCCTTTGATACCACTTCTAACTTCCCAATGTCCCTTGATGTCAGATGGTTGTAGACGTAATGCTTTAGCAACCTCTTCAAGTTTTGGTTCCCTTTCCGTACCGTTGTAGGGTAGTTGATTAAGAATAGGAACTTTCAAAAGCTGAGAAAACTCTTCCAAAGTAGGCACCAATTGATAATCCGGGAAAGTAAAACAGTGGTGCAAGGGGTCAAAGAACTGGAACAACACTTTCACCATATCCTCTTCAATGTTAGTGTTGACCAAACTGAGTAGTCTACCATGCCTTTCACTGAAGGAAGAGTTCTCGGGAATCCTGGATGTAAGCTCCTTAAGATGAGGAGGGATCCTTACAAGGTTGATCGGAATTGTCTTTCTGCGGATAGTTTCCATATCCTACAAAACAAGAACAAAGATGAAGATTCGAACCCTTGAAGTGGTTAGTAAATGCATATGATGCTGTATGATGCTATGATGTTATGATAAGGACACACCACAAGTATTCACAAAAAGCAAACATGATAAGGCACACAAGTCACACCAGACAACCCTTATAGTTTAGGCCAGCATGAGGTTTAGGGTACTACCCTCTTGAAGTTGGTGGGCTCAAAACCTGTCCTATCAAAAGTAACCGGGTTCTAAGGAGCTCAATATCATTGGGTTGTTTTCTATGTTCATTGTTTTGATTTAGCCACTGAACTGGCGATCAAAATATTCCAAGAAAACAACCCTCAATGAGTGTAGTATCAAGTATCTACCGACTTCGGACTGCACCAAAGTCGGTCATCTCACTACCCCTAAAGAGTCCAGGATGGTCAAGTAAGGTTCCTAAGGTCAGTTGATGCTTCACGACACCACGCGGCGGCCCCGTACTCTCCTTGACTTGACTCAAGGGTTACCGGTACTCACCAAAGTGCCACATCAACGTAGCAACTGCTTCAACCGTGTCGGTATACCCCGCACAGTTCCCTCACAGTTTGTTGCTACTTCTAAAAGGGTATCCCCCAGATTCGGGTTAGGATCTATGAAACTCCAAGACAAACCCATAATATTAAAGCAAACAAAGCAAGCAATTGAAAACATAAGAGTGGTCTAATCCTAAGGTACACCTCACTTTTATAGTATTCCCCAGCAGAGTCGCCAGTTCTGTAATCGGTGGAAATATAACTGACTGTTTTGAAGCTGGTTCGCGAAATGTCACGGTAAGCAAGAGTCGCCACCGTCTTTTATGTTCTCCAACATGGAAAGGACAAAAGCACAACAAAATTCCTTTTTCGAGATGTTTCTCGGTTCGGGAGGTAGATTTATAGAAAGGGAAGGTGTTAGCACCCTTTCTATCCGTGGTTATCCACGGGCTCTTAGGTACTTGCTCACTATGTTTTCAAAATTTGTTTGCTTTTCAAGCGTTTGTGGGTTTTGAAAAAAGTTTAGTTTGAAAACTTCTAAGTAACTCTTGTATCAGTCCTCAAGAATGTATGAAGTATTTGTTTGAAAACTTTTTGAAAGTGTTGGTGCGAAAATTTGTTTTTGTTTTTTGAAAGAGCAAGTACCCAGGAGAAATCTACCTACCCTAAGGAATTAAGCTGTGTAAGAGTCCTTTAGACAGTACTATCCCCACTATTGAGAAGTAGGAAGCACCGTCGTTGGAGTTATTCGGGTCAATTTGATTATATGGGACATGTGGTCACCAAAGCAATAGTAGGACGCCTTAGCGGTAAGCCTAATGTCCTAGATCCTTTTTATCCGAGGCAACCGTTTCGAGGCAACTGGATCTTTAGACAGGAGGGCGACCTCTAAAACACCCTATACTTGATGACCACCTCGAGGCAACCAAGTGAGGCGTACCCTAGAAGTGGCATGTGCATGTGTGTTAAATTCAGTTAAGATTATCTTGTACATGTTATTTGTGAGCTACAGATTGGTTTTATTTGTCATACAAGTCTTGTCATGCATAATTAACAGTTTAATAGTTTGCGGGAAATAAAGTGCGGAAAGGTGAATCTACGCTATTACAAGGCGCAGGTATATACATCGCCAAAAACAAACCCTTTGGAAAAATAAATTGCGAGAAAATAAATAAAGCGATAAAATCCTAATTAATTATTACATACTCAGAGCAGATACATAAATATAATGAATTAAAATAAATATGCACGCGAAAGATTGAATCGGGACGTCCTTAGGGTTTTGACCCTTTTTTTTAGAAAAGAATTGAATTTGTCCTTTTTTGCAATTAATGAAATATTAAACCTAATAACTAATTAATTAATTAATTAATTAAAAGAAAAAGTATTTTTGTGTTTTTTATGTTTTTAATGAAAATAAAAATAAGAAATTAAAAGTCAAAAGAAAAACCCTAATTCTAAATTTATTTTAGTTATTATGAAAAAGATTTAAAATTGAACCTAATTACACTAAATTAATTTGGCTAGTATTTATTTACAAAATAATGAAGTGAAATTAATAATTAATAATAATAATAAAAATATTTAGTTTTCAGATTTTTGTTGTGAAGAAAATTAATTAAGTTAATTTTAGTGATAATAATGATAATTAGAAAAAATAGTTAATAAACAAAATAAAAAATATAAAATAAGAAAGAGGAATGAACCAAGTGGGGTTCTGGGCCCTGATGGAGGCGTTGTTAGCAATCTGAAGCCCAAGAAGAATCAAGCCCTGTTGACTTTATGGAATTGTCCACGCTGGCTTTGACCAGGAGCATGGTGTTCTCCACTTTTTGACCATTGGATTGGTATTATGAGACACATGGCATGTTGTTGCTGGGAGCGCACGGTGAAGCCTTTCATGAAGCCTGCACATGATCATCTGAAGAAAAGAACTAACAAATATTTTGGGGGGACCTGGGATTCGAACCCAGGTCCCAATGATCAATACACAAGCGCCTTGGCCATCTGAGCTGCATGTTTCAATTGTTATTAGGACAACACACAATTATTATATTAATAAATCAAAACATATGCCTGGAAAAAAAAATATAACGCGCGGTTTTTAAAAAGGGCCAATCATGCTGCAACACATCATCATCTTTTTCATCAAAATTGCTGGTTTTTTACCTGCGGATTTTATCCGCAGGAAGTTTCATAGGCCTTTCCTAAAATCGTCCCTAGGCTTCAAAAACGCCATCCAAGCCCATGGTCAGGATCGTCCATGTCCCCTGAGTTCATCCATACTCATGATTTGTTCCAATTGTACCTGGAAACAAAATACCTAAAATGCAAAAGGATGAACCCTAGAATCGGGCATCACGATTCAGGGCCTAAAAATAAAATTGGCTAATGCAGTCACGTTAGAAATCGAGCAAGGAGTATGAATATGCTAACGTTTTTGAGAAAAAAATGCAAGAATAGAGAATTCAAGTTTCGTGTTCAGAGGCGAGTTTGTGATGACTTACAGCGCTGTATAGGGGGTCTTAGGGCGTGGTGTTGATTGTGTTAGCTTCAGTGGACGGCAAGGAAGAAGGTCACGTTCCTATTTTGGTCTGAAAACGCCTGCAACCCTGTTCTTGATCTCCCACTTTTTCAATAATTTTTCACTTTTGTTCTGGACGTTTTAGCAATGTATAGGTCGTGAATCCTGTTGGTACTGCTTGCTTATGTATATGAGAACAAAATTAGGTCAAAAGCTGGGCCTTAATCTTGGTGTATTGAAGTTTGGAGATTTGGTTGACCACCATTGAAGAACTTTCCATATTTGGTTCAAATCTAGGATTTTATGCACAAAAAAGGCTTAGCACGAATTGGTTCGCTGGCATATGACATATAAAAGCTATTCAAATCACAAAGATGCTATTCCATTAATTTTTAGATTTTATTTGAATTATTATGGATTTAAAATGAATTAAATCAATAAAAATTAAATAAAAATGGAAAAATAAATGTTTGATCTTGAAATTAGTCATGGGACACGTGTGTGGCATGACAAGGCTAAATCAAGTGGAAGAAAGTGGGCCCTTTTGTCAAAAATTGAAGTTTTAAGGATAGTTGACTTTTGCAAATTCATGAAAATTTCCCAACTTCTCCAATGCATATCTTGCTCAATTTTGATCATATGAACATGTTCTTGGAGATTTTGGAAAGGTATTGAAGTCCTCTAACCAATGCCTTTGGTCCCATGTAATTTGGATTTACCAATCTCAAGTTATGGTCTTTGACTTAAAATGCCTTTTTGTTGACTTTTGAAATTGACCTATAATGTAGAAATTGACAACTTTTTGTGAGAGCATTTCTTGGACTTGGAATGTGAAGATGCGTTGTAGGAAATGTCATCCCCTTCAAAATGAGCGTTGGATGGGATTTTTCTGAAGAACCATGAAAAAGTTATGCCTTGGTCAAGTTACAGTTGACTTTTCAGCTGTCCAAAAATAGCAACTTTTGCATCCTTGATGATTTTTGAGTCATGCTTGTGGAATCATGATCAAGACTTGATCAAATGATGATTGTGAGCTCAAAACAAGATGTTGACCAAAAATTCTGACTTTTGACTGCAAAATGACCATTTTGCCCCTGCAGTTGATTGTGAACCAAATAGGGCTTTTGACTGTGGACTTTGATGTTGTGAGTCTTGAAACTTGACATGTAGATGCTTGAAAATGTATATGGGCCTATGGGACTTGATTGAGCCCTTGAAAACCTCAACTTCCTTGCAAGAACCAAAACCCTAATTTTGACTGGCTTAGGAGGCATTTGGGCTGTGCAATCCTTGAGGAATCTTGAACCAGTTGAAGATGATTCTTGATGAATCTTGGAGAATATGGGAGGGCAAATTTTGGGGTACAACAGAAGACCCTTGATGATGTACTTGACAGTACTAGAGAAATCTATGGGGTGTGTTTTGGGCCAACATGACGAGTCTGGCCGAAAAGAGCAGGCTATTTATTACCTGAGCAAAAAGTTTACCGACTGTGAAACTAGATATTCACTGCTCGAGAAAACTTGTTGCGCTCTGGCATGGGCTGCTCGCCGGCTAAGACAATATATGTTGACTCATACCAGTCTGTTTATTTCTAAGATGGACCCAATCAAGTACATCTTCGAGAAACCCGCTCTTTCCGGACAGATAGCCAGATGGCAAATGATCTTGACTGAGTACGACATTCAATACACAACACAAAAAGCCATCAAAGGAAGCGTACTTGCTGATCATTTGGACCATCAAGCTATGGATGATTATCAGTCTATGAACTTTGACTTCCCTGATGAGAACATCATGCTGGTAACCGATTGCGTGAAACCTAGACTGTATGACAGACCTGAACAAGGATCCTGATGGACTATGGTCTTCGATGGGGCTTCCAATGCCTTGGGGAACAAAATTAGTTATGTAATCATATCTCCTGAAGGTTGCCACACTCCTTTCACTGCTAAATTATGCTTCTATTGCACAAATAACATGGCTGAGTACGAAGCGTGCATCTTGGATTTGAAAGCTGCTATTGACTTGAGGATCAAGCATTTGAATATGTTTAGGGATTCCGCTATAGTGATCAGCCAAGTAAAAGGATATTGGGACACTAAGCACCCTAATCTCATCCCTTACAAGGAACTTATGCTAACCCTGATTCCCTACTTCGAAGAGATCACCTTTGAGCACTTCCCTAGGGAAGAAAATCAGCTAGCTGACGCCTTGGCAACCATGTCTTCGATGTTCAAGGTCAGATGGGACAACGAAGCCCCTATGATTATAATTGAAAGATTCGACGAACCTGCACACTGCTGTGAGCTTGTTACTGACACAGAAAAGCCATGGTAGCATGAGGTGAGGAGATACCTGCAAGCACAAGAGTACCCTGAGGGAGCATCCATCAATGACAGAAAGTTCTTATGAATATTTTCAGCCAAATTCTTCCTAAGTAACGAAATATTGTACAAGCGCAACCATGATTCTACTCTACTCCGATGTGTAGAAAAGAAGGAGGCAGAGGAAATTATGGAAGACATGCACGATGGTCTCTTTGGTACTCACTCAAGAGAACATACGATGTCCAAGAAAATCCTGAGAGCTGGCTACTATTGGTCAACAATGGAGACTGATTGCCATCAACATTCAAGAACTTGTCACAAATGCCAAATCTATGTTGACAAGGTCCATGTGCCTCATATCCCTATAAACTTCATGACCGCTCTGTGTCCATTTGCAATATGGGGAATTGATATGATTGGATAAATCAAGCCAACCGCTTCCAATTGACATCGCTTCATTCTTGTCGCTATCGACTATTTCACCAAATGGGTCGAAGTCGCCTCATTTGCCTCAGTCACCAAGAATGTGGTAGCCAAATTCATCAAGCACAACCTCATCTGCTGCTATGGTATCCCCGAAAGGATCATCATCGACAATGGGACTAACCTCAACAATGCTATGATTACTGAGCTTTGCACTCAATTTAAGATCAAGCATCACAATTCTTCTCCATATAGACCTAAAATGAATGGCACAGTCGAAGTGGCCAACAAAAACATTAAGAAGATTATGCAGAAGATGCTAGTAACCTATAAGGACCGACATGAGATGTTACCATTTTCTCTTCATGGCTGCCGTACTTCAGCAAGGACATCAACTGGGGCAACTCCCTTTTCTCTAGTCTGTGGCATGGAAGCTAACGTATGATCAAGGCTTTCAACAAAAAGATCAAGCCTCGAGTATATCAAGCTGGTGACTTGGTGATAAAGCGCATCATTTTGCCTTAAGGCGACCCCAGAGGCAAATGGACTCCCACCTACGAAGGGCCATTTGTTGTCAAGAGAGTGTTCTCTGGAGGTGCCATGATGCTGACTACCATGGATGGTGTAGACTTCCCACATCCTATAAACGCGGGCATAGTTAAAAAATACTATGCATAAGAGACCCACTAGGTTGACACACCTAGGTAAAATAAGGGCATCCAAGCAAACCAAAAGGTTTGGGCAAAAATTAGGGATATATGCAAAAGATTGTACACCCGACAAGTTGAAAACCCGAAAGGGAGACGGGCAAAAATGGGTATCCTGGTGGGCTGAAAATCCGAAAGGGCTGTCCAGGTAAAAGTTAAGGATTGAAAGTGTATGACTATGTCCCGTGGAATCACTACTGTCAACTTTATCACCAAGGTCCGAGTTCAAACGGTCCAAAATCAATCCAATCGACTCCTGTCAACGGCAAGGGGCATTCGAAGACATTGGAGCAATAGTAGAGTTGGAAGGCAATAAGATCATGTCACATGGCTATTTGCTTTTGTTTTCAGTTTTTTTTTCCTTTCGACGATTTATTCTTACTAGGATCTCCGTCTCTTTGTACAAAAATGCCTATTCATGGGCAAAATATCAATACAAATATACTTTGAAGTGCAAACTTTCTGTCTTTGTTTTGAATGCAAATTGTCCAAAGACTAAAATTGAACGAACATATGCATATGAACATAATTAAAACTGTTTGGCACATATGACCTAAGCAGTAACAAGCACCTCTTCAATGTATATGGAATATCCCTACATGGTTATTTCATTAACATCATCCTCAACAAAGTTACTCACAAAGTCTCTTTGCATAGGATAATCTCCAACCAAAGTCTTAATCTCTTGGCAGCTCTCTCCCTAACTAAGTTGATCCTACAAGTAGAAGCCTTGTGAACCTCTTCCTCAAAGAACTCACCTCCTCAGCAGTTCACCAGGTATTCATCAACAGGGTTTATTTCCCCAACAAGGTTTATTTCCCCAACAAATAACGAGTAGCATGACTCCCCATCCGAGTACAAAATTCCCCAGCTTAGTCTATCTTCCCCAGATGAGTCTATTTTCCCCAGCTGAGTGTATCCTCCCCAAGCTGAGTCTGTCCTCCCCGATTGATTCTACATTCTCTAGCTTGAGTTTGCCTTTCATACTATTGAAAATCTTAGGGCCACAACCCCTAATCCACGGTAAAGTCGTTAACAAATCCTTTACTATCTCCAAAAGATACTACGAAACCTGGACCAGACCAGATAAATAGCTTAACTCTTCAAAGATATAGAAGAACCTGGACTCAACTAGACCAAGGTTTAACTTCTTTTCTCCAATAGAGTTTGCCTCTACCCCAACAAGTTATTGTGAAGCCTGGATCCGACCAGATAACAATTCCCTTCAGAAATTCGTTGTGAAACCTGGAATCCGACCAGATAACAACTAAATCCCTAAGAAGTTTATTATAAAACCTAGACCCGACCAGATAACAATTAACCTCATCCACCTCAGAAATCAGCAAAACCTAGAATCCGACCAAATAGCGGTTCATTATTGTTAAGTTACTGTAAAGCCTGGACTCGACCAAATATCAGCTCAACTTCGTCTTTTCAAGCAAGTTATTGTGAAGCCTGGAGCCCGACCAGACAATGACTATCTACAATGTCAGCAAAACACTATGAAGCCTGGACCCAACTGTTGTACCCCAAAATTTGCCCTCCCATATTCTTCAAAGTTTTGACAAGCATCATCTCATTTTGCTCAAGTCTACCCAAGGGTTGCACAGTCAAACCATCCTCCTAAGCCAGTCAAAATTAGGGTTTTGGTTCTTGCAAGGAAGTTGAGGTTTTCAAGGGCTCAATCAAGTCACATATGCCTATACACATTGTCAAGCATCTACATGCCAAGTTTCAAGGCTCACAAGATCAAGTTGCACAGTCAAAAACCCTAATTGCTTCACAATCAACTGTAGGGGTAAAATGGTCATTTGGAAGTCAAAAGTCAAAATTTTTGGTCAACATCTTATTTTGAATCCATAATCATCATTTGATCAAGTCTTGATCATGATTCTACAAGAATGACTCAAAAATAATCAAGATGCAAAAGTTTCCATTTTTGGACAGCTGAAAAGTCAACTGTAACTTGACCAAAGTATAACTTTTTCATGGTTCATAAGAAAAATCCCATCCAATTCTCATTTTGAAGGGGAGGACATTTCCTACAACTCATCTTCACATTCCAAGTCCAAGAAATGCTCTCACAAAAAGTTACCAATTTCAACATTATAGGTCATTTTCAAAAGTCAACAAAAAGGCATTTTAAGTCAAAGACCATAACTTGAGATTGGTAAATTAAAATGACATGGGACCAAAGGAACTGGTTAGAGGACTTCAAGAGCTTTCCAAAATGTCCAAGAACATGTTCATATGATCAAAATTGAGCAAGATATGCATTGGAGAAGTTGGGAATTTTTTGTGAAATGGCAAAAGTCAACTATCCTTGAAACTTCAATTTTTGACAAAAGGGCCCACTTTTTTCCACTTGATTCAGCCTTGTCATGCCACCCACGTGTCCCATGATCAATTTCAAGACCAAATAATTATTTTTCTATTTTTATTTAATTTTTATGGATTTAATTCATTTTAATCCATAATAATTCAAGTAAATCTAAAAAAATTAATTAAATGGTATCTTATGGTTTGAATAGCCTTCATGAAGCATTTGCAACCTACCAATTTCGTGCTAACCTCATTTAGGCATGAAAATTCAAATTTTGAACAAGCTTTGAAAGGCCTTTAATGGTGGTTAAGACAAAATCCAAAGCTTAATTGCAATGGTTAAAGGCTCCTAAATGTGAATTATTCTCACTCATTACTATATATACAAGCCTTGCAAGCCTCATTTACAACCTAGAGTGTGCACAAACGGCCAGAGCAAAATCCAAAAAGTGTCAAAAAAAGTGTGAGATCAAAAGGAGTGTTGCAAGCATTTTCAGGCCAAAAGGAGAACGTGACTCTCTTCTTTGCCATACTCTGAAGCTAAAGCAACTCTTGCCACGTCCTAAGGTCCATCATACCGCGCTGTAAGTTTTCCCAGGTCCCCTCAAAATCCCATATTATTTTTTCTTACGTACTTGTGTGCAGGCTTCAAAGAAGGCTTATCATGCGCCTCACAAATCCAAAGCGTCAGGTGGCTACAGGCATGCATCCAAAGGCCAGGAAGTGATCCTCACCATGCACTCAGTCAACCAACAAACACTTGATCCAAGGAGTCAACGTGGCTGGATGAGTAATGGGCTTCAGATTGCTTACAACACACCCAATTCTGGCCCAAACCCCCCTTGGGTTTGCTTTTTTTTTTTTTTTTGTCATTTTATTTTTTTATTTGCCTTATTTTTATTTCTTATTCTTTTTTTATTAACTATTAACATAACTAATATTTTTTTATAAAAATTCAGAAAAAAAACAAAAAAAAGAACATTTTATTATTTATTAACTTATTTTGTAAATAAGCATTAAATCAAATTAATTAGTTTAATTAGTTTAATTTTCACCTTTTCTATAATAAATAAAAACAATTTAGAATTAGGTTGACTTTTAATTTTAATTCCTTTTATTTTCATTAAAAATATAAAAAACACAAAAATATCATTTTCTTAATTAATTAATTAATTGTTTAGTTATTAGTTTTAATCTCATTAATTACAAAAAAAAGACAAAAATTCAATTCTTTTCTTAAAAGGGTCAAAACCCTTAGGACGTTCCCGATTTAATTCTTTCGCGCGTATTTATTTATTCTGATTATATTCATGTATCTGTACAGAGGATGTAATAGTAATTAGGATTTTATTGCTTTCCTTAATTTTCTGCATTTACTTTTCAAAAACGGGTTTTTGTTTTTGGCGATGTATAGACCCGGGCCTTGTAATAGTTAGATTTACATTTCCGCAATTTATTTTCCGCACTCCTAACTGTTAAAAAATGCATGAAAGAATGTATGAAAAATAAAATCAATCCGTAGCTCACAAATAATATGTACAAAACATTAACTGAAAAACAACACACGAAGCACATGCCACTTCTAGGGTACACCTCACTGGTTGCCTCGAAACGTGGTCGTCAAGTATAGGGTGTCTTAGAAGTCGCCCTTCTGTCCAAAAGATCCAGTTGCCTCGAAACGGTTGCCTCGGATAAAAAGGGATCTAGGACATTAGGGTTACCACTAAGATGTCCTACCATTGCTTTGGTGACCACACCTTCCCGATAATCGAATTGACCCGAACACCTCCAACGATGGTGCTACCTACCTCTCAATGGTGGGATAGCACTATCTAAAGGACTCTTACACAGCCTAATTCCTTAGAGTAGGTAGATTTCTCTTAAGTACTTGCTCTTTTCAAAACAAACAAAAACAACTTTTCGCACCCACACTTTCTAAAAGTTTTCAAACAAATTTTTCATACACTCTTGAGGACAGACACAAGAGTTACTTAGAAATATTTCAAACGAAACTTTTTCAAAACCCAATCACACTTGAAAATCAAACAAATTTGAAAACATAAGAGCAAGTACCTAAGAGCCCATGGATAACCATGGATAGAAAGGGTGCTAACACCTTCCCTTTCTATAAATCTACCTCCCGAACCGAGAAACATTCTCAAAGAAGGAATTTTGCTGTGCTTTTGTCCTTTCCATATTGGAGAATATAAAAGACGGTGGCGACTCTTGCTTACCGCGACATTTCGTGAAACCAGCTAAAAAATAGTCAGTTCTATTCCCACCGATCACAGAACTGGCGACTCTGCTGGGGAATTAATAAAGTGAGGTGTACCTTAGGAATAGTTCATCATCATGTTTTCAATTGCTTGATCTGTTTGCTTTAAAATTGCGGGCCTGTTTTGGGAGTTTCATAGATCCTAACCCGGATATGGGGGATACCTCTTAGAAAGTAGCAACAAACTGTGAGGGAACTGTGCGGGGTATACCGACACGGTTGAAGCAGTTTTCTACATTGATGTGGCACTTTGGTGAGTACCGGTAACCCTTGAGTCAAGTCAAGGAGAGTACGGGGCCGCCGCGTGGTGTCGTGAAGCATCAACTGACCTTAGGAACCTTACTTGACCATCCTGGCCTCTTTAGGGGTAGTGAGATGACTGAATTTGGTGCAGTCCGAAGTTGGTTGATACTCGATACTACACTCATTGAGGGTTGTTTTCTTGGAATATTTTGATCGCCAGTTCAGTGGCTAAATCAAAACAATGAACATAGAAAACAACCCTATGATATTGAGCTCCTTAGAACCCGGTTACTTTTGATATGACAGGTTTTGAGCCCACCAACTTCAAGAGGGGAGTACCTAGACCTCATGCTAGGTACCCTTTGTACATGTCACTTACCTTCTTCGCTGTTTATTTCAGCAATGGCTTCCCAACAAGACAACCGGGACCTTCATATTCAAGAGACTCAGTTCGGGGAAATCCTCCTAAATCTATCCAAGGGGCAGGAAGAGCTGAGAACACTCCTCATGGGGACTTTGGTCAGGAACAGTCCTGAAGACGATAAGGACGAACGACTGAAACGTCTACAAGTTGAGGTGGATACAATGAGAACCCAGATGCTGGGGAAAATGGCTCTTATCCAAGACTTATCTCAAAGACAAGGGGAGCTCAGGGTTCTCATCAACCAACTGCTTCAGGATAACCAACTGGGGCAAACATCTAAGGTTGAAGAGAAAGCCATCATTCAACCACCTGTGGTGCAAGGAGACAAGGGAAAAGCTCCTCAGTTTGCTTCAGGGTCACGAGCCCAGCATCAACCTCACCAGCGTCAACAGGGTAATCGGCGTAAGAGAAATACGTCTGGAAGACATTTCTTGGAGACTGGTATACCGTCATCATTGATACTGAGACACTTGCTGGAGGTCAAGCTGATCGCTTTAAAAGATCCTCCTAAGAATCTCAACATAACCTCCCTGAAGTACAATCCTGATGAAAGGTGTGCCTACCATTCTGACAGTCCTGGACATGACACTGACGACTGTTGGAGCTTGAGGAACAAGATCCAGGACTTGATCGATGGAAGGGTGCTGGAGTTCATGCCGGGTGGCAAAACGAAAATCTTCGGCTGAGAATCTTCCATCTGAGATGACTAGTGCAAACTAAGAAGCTTTTGTTCATTCGAATGTTCAAGTGTATTTTTCTTTGATTGTTCAAACATTTATTCATGTCAAACTCCTTTACGTTATCAATGCATCGCATATGTCTGTTTTGAATCAATATATTCGCATTCGCTATATTCAAACTGCTTTCATTTTTTGATGTCAACTCTCAATTAATAATTCTAAGCCTCTTGAGGGAGGATGACGAAAACGATACCACGATCTACAGTATGCTTTTGAACAGACCCTGCTGATAAGGTACAGGAATTGTTTCAATTCCTAAACACTGGAGTTATAAGGAAGATAATCCCTCGTCAACCCCTTCGAGCCAAAGAAGTAGGAGTTTTTTTTTTCTTTTCACAAAAAATTAAAACCCTTAATCATAACCTGGGGCAGGGTAGTCTTCTTAGTTGATCCAGGTGCATAATGAACAGCATCAGAGGAATCCTTTCGAAACAAAAGATCGTGATGGTTCCGAATAATCATAAAGACAGGCAGTCATTATCTCTTAAAATAAAAGCCCAATAAGTCAAATCCTATGAAGGAGACTTACAAAACTAGGGCATCCCGCTGACTGTAAATACGAAAAGAAACAGTTCAGGCAAAATTCAGGGATAACGAAATAAAAAAGAAAGAGGTCCTACAAACACTCAACAAAAATGACTGCCTGTTTCAAAATAAACTGTCAATGTCCAAACCATCACTGGAATATCAGAGCAAAGACTCAAACAAGGTCTAACGCGCGATCAGCTGAGTTCAGGTTTGAAGAACATCACGAAGAGCGGGTGGGTACAAATAAAATTTGAGCCTTTATCCTTTGTTTCTTAAACCGTGAACCAGGCCATGTTACAACCCTTAAAAGTCCTAGCTGAAGTATGGGTTAGTTCGAAAGCATACTGTTACGAAAGGTATCCTGACTCCTTAAGGCTTGCGGTAAAATAACGAGTTGACATCACAGTTTACAAAATTGCTTGTTTTACTAAAAATGCCTTTTCAAAAAACTTCAAGACAGACATAAGCTTTTCATCTTTAAATAACATTGTTTGCATATGACTTTTTGTTCGAACAGCAGAGAAATTCGCACGACGAATATCTAAGTGAACAAAAGTACTTCCAACCAAGGGGCAGACGTGATCATTGTCCATCATCTGGGGCAGTCCAGTCAAGATTCAGAGAATCTCTCAAATGCCAAATACCAGGGGAAAATCTCCGCCCGAGTCACTTGGGGCGTTGGACATGAATTCCAGCAGCAAATCTTGCATGATCAGACATCTTCTGGTAGCATGGCAACATAATACTACCAACAGTGACAACTCCCTGAACGCGGACATAGTCGAAAAAAAAATACTACGCACAATCAAAGACCCGCTAGGTCGACTGGCCTAGGCAAAAATAAGGGCTTCCTGGCGAACCAAAAGGGTTCGGGCAAAAATAAGGGATGAAATAGAAAAATCTGTACACCCGGCAAGTCGAAAACCTGAAAAGGCGGCTTGGGCAAAAATGGGTATCTCGGTGGACTGAAAACCCGAAAAGGCGGTCCAGGCAAAAGTTAGGGATCAAAGCGTACGACTATGTCCCGGTATCTCGTCACTTTCCTACCAGAAGAAGGTTCATCAACCAGCAGTTATCAAGCACCTCCTAGGTCTTTTTTCTCCCGCAGAAACAGGGGCAATAATGAGTTGTCCGAGCGATCTAGTTGCTCTGTCCACCAAGGTACCAAGGTAGGTTCAGCTGAAGAACGTGACCAAGATACCTCCACTCCCCGTTGAGTAAGACCAGAATCATAAATACTCTCCCCAAGCAGAGTTGGTCTCCCGTCAACCCTAACAAAGCACTGTATCTCCAGCAAGTCAGTGATACTCTCCCCAAGCAAAGTTAATCTACAGTCAGTCTTAAGGAAGTTGGGTATCCCCAGAAAATCTCAATATTCCCCAGCAGAGTATACAGTTGTTCCTAAGCAAGCATCCCCGGCAGTCTTGATCTAAGATTGTTCCCCGGCGGAATACCAGACACCCCAGTGGAGCCACTTCCCTAGTGCAGTCCAAAAGTTTCCCCAGGAGAGTTGTATCAATCTCCCCAGTAGATTCTGGAAGCTTATCCCCAGTAGATTCTGGAAGCTCTGCAGAGTATGAACGCATATCCCCGGCTCTATTCAGAAGGTTATTCCCCACCAGGGCTTATAACTGGGTTATCCTCATCTAATTACCACAGGAAGGTCGTCCTCGGCGAAGTTCTTCCTATCCCCAGCAGAATTCATCAAATTCCCCAACAAAATTTATCAACGGGAATCCCCAACGGAGTTATCATCAAAACCTCAACGAAGTATCTCTTCCCACAGAGTAATTCCCCGCAGAGTAATATCTTCATCAAGTTTATTCCCCAACGGAGTCATCCTCTCCTACCGGTTTATTCTTGCAACCATCATCCCCAGCGAAAACAAAGAACTCTACTCTTCAACATCAGCCCAGGATCCAACTTCCCGGCATCAGTCAAAGGATTTATTTTTCCTAGATGAAAATACATTCATAAACATCACATCTTCATACATTATAGCATGCATACGCATCATACAGCACAAATCTCATTTATTTTTGAGAACATCATGACATCATACATTTCATACATCCTGCTTACATACATGATAAAGTGCATACTACACTACCTCTGAACATCATGACATCATGCATTTCATACATCATGACATTGCATACAACTGATGTTTTGCCTTTTCAGGAAAAAAGTCAATCAAAAGATGATTACCATCTACCTTTACAGTTCCAGATCAACATCGGTAACAAGCCATGAAATTCTGTGGACGATTGATCGTGGGTTAATATCCGAAACCAAACAGGACAATTATCTACTTGATCATCCTCAGGCAACCCTACACCGGTTCCTTTTCTTTCAGAAGAAGTCTTACACGGGCTCATCAACAGGAAACCCTACACTGGTTCCTTCTCAACCTCAGAAGAAGTTTTACACGAACTCATCATCAGGCAACCCTACATCGGTTCCTTCTCAATTTTCAAGACGAAGCCTTACACGGACTTATCCTACAGTAACCTTACCCCGGTTCCTCCAGAAGTCTTACACGGACTTATCTCAAGATGACCTTACCCCAGTTCATCAAGAAGTTTTACACGAACTTATCCTGCAGTAACCTTACCCCGGTTCCTCCAGAAGTCTTACACGGACTTATCTCAAGATGACCTTACCCCGGTTCATCCAGAAGTTTTACACGAACTCACCCTGCAGTAACCTTACCCCGATTCTTCCAGAAGTCTTACACGGACTTATCTCAAGATGACCTTACCCCAGTTCATCCAGAAGTTTTACACGAACTCACCCTGCAGTAACCTTACCCCGGTTCCTCCAAAAGTCTTACACAGACTTATCTCAAGATGACCTTACCCCGGTCCATCAATAAGTTTTACACGAACTTACCCTGCAGTAACCTTACCCCGGTTCCTCCAGAAGTCTTACACGGACTTATCTCAAGATGACCTTACCCCGGTCCATCAAGAAGTTTTACACGAACTTATCCTGCAGTAACCTTACCCCGGTTCCTCCAGAAGTCTTACACGGACTTATCTCAAGATGACCTTACCCCGGTCCATCAAGAAGTTTTACACGAACTTACCCTGCAGTAACCTGACCCCGGTTCCTCCAGAAGTCTTACACGGACTTATCTCAAGGTAACCCTACACCGGTTCCTCCCAAAGTCTTACACGGATTTATCCCAAGGTGACCTTACCCCAGTTCCTCAAGAAGTTTTACACGAACTTATCCCAAAAAAAACCTACACAGGTTCTCTCTTTCCAAAAGATGAAGTTTTACAGGGACTCGTCACCCAGAAACCCTACACAGGTTTCCTTCTTTCCAAGATGCAGTTTTACACGAGCTCATCATCAGGCAACCCTACACAGGTTCCCTCTTTCAACTCACAAAATTATAACTCAACAGACAGTCTCCAAATGGCATCTATAAGCCCATTCCCGACAAGGTTCTGTCACATATCCAGATGGCATCTATAAGCCCATCCTCCCATCCATCACATTTCCAAATGGCATCTATAAGCCCATTCCCGACAAGGTTCTGTCACGCCTCCAGATGACATCTATAAGCCCATCCTCCTATCCATCATCTCTCCAAATGGCATCTGTAAGCCCATTCCCGACATCACACTGCTGATATTCTACTATGTGAGTGCAAATTTCTGGGCACTCTAGTGTTCAATCATCTTCCACCTTTGGATCACGAAAGGCACGCAAGCCAATCTACATCCTCAGGTCTAAGAAGATTGAACAGGGGCAACTGTTGTACCCCAAAATTTGCCCTCCCATATTCTTCAAAGTTTTGACAAGCATCATCTCATTTTGCTCAAGTCTACCCAAGGGCTGCACAGTCAAACCATCCTCCTAAGCCAGTCAAAATTAGGGTTTTGGTTCTTGCAAGGAAGTTGAGGTTTTCAAGGGCTCAATCAAGTCACATATGCCTATACACATTGTCAAGCATCTACATGCCAAGTTTCAAGGCTCACAAGGTCAAGTTGCACAGTCAAAAACCCTAATTGCTTTACAATCAACTATAGGGGTAAAATGGTCATTTGGCAGTCAAAAGTCAAAATTTTTGGTCAACATCTTATTTTGAAGCCACAATCATCATTTGATCAAGTCTTGATCATGATTCTACAAGAATGGCTCAAAAATCATCAAGATGCAAAAGTTTCCATTTTTGGATAGCTGAAAAGTCAACTGTAACTTGACCAAAGCATAACTCTTTCATGGTTCATAAGAAAAATCCCATCCAATGCTCATTTTGAATGGGAGGACATTTCCTACAACTCATCTTCACATTCCAAGTCCAAGAAATGCTCTCACAAAAAGTTACCAATTTCAACATTATAGGTCATTTTCAAAAGTCAACAAAAAGGCATTTTAAGTCAAAGACCATAACTTGATATTGGTAAATTCAAATGACATGGGACCAAAGGCACTGGTTAGAGGACTTCAAGACCTTTCCAAAATGTCCAAGAACATGTTCATATGATTAAAATTGAGCAAGATATGCATTGGATAAGTTGGGAAATTTTTGTGAAATGGCAAAAGTCAACTATCCTTGAAACTTCAATTTTTGACAAAAGGGCCCACTTTTTTCCACTTGATTCAGCCTTTTCATGCCACCCACGTGTCCCATGATCAATTTCAAGACCAAATAATTATTTTTCTATTTTTATTTAATTTTTATGGATTTAATTCATTTTAATCCATAATAATTCAAGTAAATCTAAAAAAATTAATTAAATGGTATCTTATGGTTTGAATAGCCTTCATGAAGCATTTGCAACCTACCAATTTCGTGCTAAGCTCATTTAGGCATGAAAATTCAAATTTTGAACAAGCTTTGAAAGGCCTTTAATGGTGGTTAAGACAAAATCCAAAGCTTAATTGCAATGGTTAAAGGCTCCTAAATGTGACTTATTCTCACTCATTACTATATATACAAGCCTTGCAAGCCTCATTCATAACCTAGAGTGTGCACAAACGGCCAGAGCAAAATCTAAAAAGTGTCAAAAAAAGTGTGAGATCAAAAGGAGTGTTGCAAGCATTTTCAGGCCAAAAGGAGAACGTGACTCTCTTCTTTGCCATACTCTGAAGCTAAAGCAACCCTTGCCACGTCCTAAGGTCCATCATACCGCGCTGTAAGTTTTCCCAGGTCCCCTCAAAATCCCATATTATTTTTTCTTATGTACTTGTGTGCAGGCTTCAAAGAAGGCTTATCATGCGCCTCACAAATCCAAAGCGCCAGGTGGCTACAGGCATGCATCCAAAGGCCAGGAAGTGATCCTCACCATGCACTCAGTCAACCAACAAACACTTGATCCAAGGAGTCAACGTGGCTGGATGAGTAATGGGCTTCAGATTGCTTACAACACACCCAATTCTGGCCCAAACCCCCCTTGGGTTTGCTTTTTATTTTATTTTGTCATTTTATTTTTTTATTTGCCTTATTTTTATTTCTTATTCTTTTTTTATTAACTATTAACATAACTAATATTTTTTTTATAAAAATTCAGAAAAAAAACAAAAAAAAGAACATTTTATTATTTATTAACTTATTTTGTAAATAAGCATTAAATCAAATTAATTAGTTTAATTAGTTTAATTTTCACCTTTTCTATAATAAATAAAAACAATTTAGAATTAGGTTGACTTTTAATTTTAATTCCTTTTATTTTCATTAAAAATATAAAAAACACAAAAATATCATTTTCTTAATTAATTAATTAATTGTTTAGTTATTAGTTTTAATCTCATTAATTACAAAAAAAAGACAAAAATTCAATTCTTTTCTTAAAAGGGTCAAAACCCTTAGGACGTTCCCGATTTAATTCTTTCGCGCGTATTTATTTATTCTGATTATATTCATGTATCTGTACAGAGGATGTAATAGTAATTAGGATTTTATTGCTTTCCTTGATTTTCTGCATTTACTTTTCAAAAACGGGTTTTTGTTTTTGGCGATGTATAAACCCGCGCCTTGTAATAGTTAGATTTACATTTCCGTAATTTATTCTCCGCACTCCTAACTGTTAAAAAATGCATGAAAGAATGTATGAAAAATAAAATCAATCCGTAGTTCACAAATAACATGTACAAAACATTAACTGAAAAACAACACACGAAGCACACGCCATTTCTAGGGTACGCCTCACTGGTTGCCTCGAAATGTGGTCGTCAAGTATAGGGTGTCTTAGAGGTCGACCTTCTGTCCAAAAGATCCAGTTGCCTCGAAACGGTTGCCTCAGATAAAAAGGGATCTAGGACATTAGGGTTACCACTAAGATATCCTACCATTGCTTTGGTGACCACACCGTCCCGATAATCGAATTGACCCGAACACCTCCAACGATGGTGCTACCTACCTCTCAATGGTGGGATAGCACTATCTAAAGGACTCTTACACAGCCTAATTCCTTAGAGTAGGTAGATTTCTCTTAAGTACTTGCTCTTTTCAAAACAAACAAAAACAACTTTTCGCACCCACACTTTCTAAAAGTTTTCAAACAAATTTTTCATACACTCTTGAGGACAGATACAAGAGTTACTTAGAAAATTTTCAAACGAAACTTTTTCAAAACCCACTCACACTTGAAAAGCAAACAATTTTGAAAACATAAGAGCAAGTACCTAAGAGCCCATGGATAACCATGGATAGAAAGGGTGCTAACACCTTCCCTTTCTATAAATCTACCTCCCGAACCGAGAAACATTCTCAAAGAAGGAATTTTGCTGTGCTTTTGTCCTTTCCATATTGGAGAATATAAAAGACGGTGGCGACTCTTGCTTACCGCGACATTTCACGAAACCAGCTAAAAAACAGTCAGTTCTATTCCCACCGATCACACCAACCATATAATAGTATAACTTTTCCAAAACCATAAAGCCTAAACCCGACCAGATAGTAGTTACCATTGCAAGTTACTATAAATCCTGGACCCGACCAGATATCAGTTCAACTTTAAGAAGTTACTGCAAAGAATGGAATCCGACCAGATAACAGTTAAACTTCCTTATCCCTAATAAGTTATTGTGAAGCCTGGATCCGATCAGATAACAATTCAATTTCAAGAACTCTTCTGCGAAGTCTGGAATCTGACCAGATAACAGTTAATTTATTTCTTCCCCGGTAAGTTACCGTGAAACCTGGATCTGACCAGATAGCAGTTGACTTCCTCATCCTCAACAGTTATGAAGCTTGAATCCGACCAGATAACAACTGACATTCAAGAAATATTCCCTAGTAGAAGCATCCTTTCAGCAAAGTTTGAAGATATGTATATTCTTCATCCCCAACAGCAATCAAGGATTCAACTCCCCAGAATTTCCTCAGCAGTAGTCAGGGATTTATTTTCCCGGACAAAAACATGCATCTCACATTCATACATCATGACATATACATACAAAATTCATTTAGCATGATCTCATTCATCTTGTGAACATCATGCATACATCTGCATTTTACTAACTCTTTTTCCCACAGGTAAAACATCAAGTTTTAGTATAAATTGACCAAAGATTTGTGCTGATACTTCTTCCAGTTTTTACTAACATTTCTCCAAATGGCATCTATAAGCCCATTCACAATCCATCTTCGAGTGCAAATTTCTGGGCACTCTAGTGTTCAATCATCTTCCACCTTCAAGTCACAAATGATGGATCCGCCAATCTAACTCTTCAGGTTTAAGAAGATTGAACAGGGGAAGCTGTTGTACCCCAAAATTTTCCCTCTAATTTATCAAGTAATATCTCACAAGATCTCCTTTGGTTCAAAACCGCACTAGGGTTGATCAGCTCAAGACACCTCCTTAAGCACTAATGATTGAAAATTAGGGTTTGAGATTGCACAAGGATAATTGGACTTTTAATGCTTCATATGACTTTCATGGATCATTTTAGACCCTCAATATTGCTCATGTCAAGTTTCAAGTCTTGGATCACATTTTTGCCCAGTCAATTGATCAGTTGACCTAAAAATCAATTGTATTGGAGAAAAAGTCAACTGTGGTTAATTTGCAGTCAAACTTCATAAATTTTTGTCCATATCAACATCATGAACCTACATTTGTCATTTTATCAAGTTTGGATCATAATTCCTCAAGAAATTTGATCAGATCATCAAAAGGGCAAAATGGTCAAAATTAGGGTTTTTACTAAGAAGGTGCAATTTCTGATTTTTGACCTAGCAAATGACTTATTGGTTTGAGACATGATCTAAAGGATTCAAATTCATCATTTTGAACTAATGGCATGGCTCAAAATTTTCCTCAAGATCATTTGATTGATAGTTGATTTTTAGTCAACTGATCAAAAGTCAACTGTCCACTAAAAAGTCAAACTTTGACTTTTAGGTCAAAATCAAGTGCCAAAGATTACAATTCATCAAAACATGTCAAAATATGAAACTTGTTCATCAAGAAATAAAAAAGTCAAGATTTCATTTTGAAAACTCAAAATTTCTAAACTTAGAAATTTTTCTAAGTGTTGGAAAATTCATATTTTTTCACAACTTTGAGCCAATTTTTCACCATGATACAAGATGATTCAAAGGAAACTTCCAACATGAAAGTTGTAGATATCAATGAGATATAAAACATTGTAGAACATAACTCCTCCTATAAATTCATTTATTTTAAGTTATGATTTTGTGAATACATGTTCATGAAACTTGGAAACTTAGTGAAATTTTGCCCGAGTTTAGGCAGGATTTTGACCTATCTTCATGGAAATTTTTCACATAATTCCAAGAAGAATTTTCAAAAATGTCCAACATAGAGGTTGTATAGGATTCTACAAGATTTCTAAAATGTCCAAGAACCCATTGAGATCATGTTTGAGCAAACAGAATCGAAGACATGAAGTTGGACATTCATTCTTGAATTATAGGTCATTTCCATGATGAACAATAATTCAAATCTCAAGCCCATGTTGCATGATATTTGCTTTTCAGGACTTAAACTTGTATATACTTCCTTAATTGATTTCTTACACAACTGATTAAGCTATAATCCAAGTGGTTCAAGCTTTATCCAAGTTGACTTGCCATTTAAGGAAGAAAGGTCACTTTGCCATTTTGGAAAAGCAAGCTTTATACAAATTGTCAATGAATTGAGCCTTGTGACATTTATCTCTGACTACAATTAATATCAATAGCATGAATCAAGTCTCCTGCACCCAACAAACATCAGGCCATGCTTGTACTTGAACTTTGGAACCATGAAAATCCATTCAACTTGATTTTTTTCATTTTCAACTAAACCATAACATGTTATCTCAAGATTCTGGTTACTACAAGATGTCAAACCTCTTCTCTATAAATAGAGACATTATTTGCAACCTAAGACATGAGGTTAGAATACCTTAAGCACTCACAAATTCCCTCAAGCCAGAAATTGCACAAAACCTCCATTTTTGTGTCATTTCTGACTTTGAACTTCAATCTTCAAAACCACTCGTGTGTTTCTTGGATTAATACTTCCAAAAGCTTCTTAGCGTCATACATAAACCATACCAATACCTATTTGCAAATTGTAACACCCTTCATACCATCCTCCAAAACCAAAAATAGAGGTCTGCATCTTGACTTCTCCAGGCCATTTCAGCTACTCTCAGTTCAAGCCAGCTATTGCATTAGCTTCCTAGAGGTTCAGGGAAGCTAACCTGGTCATCACCATCACTTGAAATAAGCTCAAACTCATTTCACGATTTCCAATTTTTTAGGTATTTTTTTGAACTTTCATCTCTTCATTTAGGCATTGTTAGGCTTCCATTTTCAAAGATAAAATGTAGATATCATTGCCCTGAAACCGTACATGTCCATAGTTTTCATTTATATTGATTGAGTAGGGAGAATTTTGAGTTTAAAGTTTCTGAAAAAATTAGGTTTCAGTTTAGGGCCAACAAAATTCTCATTCATCTATGATTTATAGCTTTAGTTATTTACATGGTTGAATTCGTATTGAAATTTCAAGCAAGTTTCATGTTTGTATATTTCAATTTGGTTGAGAAATGAAGAAGTTAGAAAATTCAAAAGTATGGAAATGACTTCTGGCTCAAGGAAGAAGAAGATAACAGACATGGAGTTATTTTCCAATATATATTTATGGTTTTGTATTAATAAACAGATGTATAGCCACCCCAGTGGTAAAGCGCGCGCCTGTTAACCTATGGGACCTGGGTTCGAGCCCCAGCGGTACCCTTTTGTTCTTTTTCATATTTTGTTCCATACTTTTTTGCTCAGCAGGCGCCTGGGCCCTTTTTGTTGGGCTTTTCTTGTTTTTTTTTGCAAACTTCCCACCCCCTGATTACAATTGCATACTGGCCCAATCCTCTTATATTTTTATTTTTTTTATTTTCTTTTCTTATTTGATTTTATTTTCAGTTTTATTTATTTATTATTATTATCATTATTATTATTATTATTATTATTATTATTATTATTATTATTATTATTATTATTATTATTATTATTATCATCATCATTATTATTTTTACTAATAAAAAATCTAAAAAGATTTTATTTATTTATTTACATATTTAAAAATGCTCATTTATATCTTATTTTTCTTCATAAAACAAAAGACCAAAAATATTTTTCTTTTAAAAAATTAATTTCTTTTTTTTAATTAAAATTAATTTAGAACTTAGGTTTATTTTAATTAATTAATTTCCATATTATTTTCCTTAACTTAAAACCTTTTCATAAAAAACCCCAAAAACATTCTTAACTTAATTTCCTTCTTAATTAATTTAGGTTTAAATTTTGTTTATTTTTCATCAATTATCTTCTTAAATAGGTTTAGGTTAAAACACTTTCATAAAATCAAACAAAATCATGTTCTTTTTCCATTTGCATTTGTACATTATCATTTATTCATTTCTTGTACATTTATTCAATATGGCTGTAGTAGTTAATTAGATTTAATTTTCTTCCAAATCCCCCATTTGTAAATTTGTATACCGCCTCCCCTAATGATGTAATAGCTTAGTTTTTTTATTTTCCTCAATTTATCGCTTTATATATATGCTAGTAAATTAGGATTTGTATGGAAAGACTAAAATCAACAAGTTAGCCAACCCTAATTCAAGATAAGCAATACATGTAAATCAACACACTTTCACACTTACACCCTTAGGGTAATTCCACTTTGTTGCATTACCAAAATGGCCATGTTATGCATGCGGGATGTCTTATCAAAAACAAATCAAAAATACAAGATCGTAGTCCCTCGATGACGCTATCAATGTTGCCCTTTCAAAAATGATCTTAGTCCCTCAAAGAAAAAATGCTAAGATATCTCACAACATTACTATCATGGCTATACGATGACCCACGCCCGTCCCTTTACATCCAAAGATAAGGCTTCTTACTAAATCAATGGTAAGATAGTAATATCAAAGGAAAGGATGAAATGAACAAAGACTTTTGAGTAGGTAGATTGTTCTTAGTTGCTTGCTCACTTTCAAATCAAACATCCTTGCTCATTTTCAAAACAAACACCAAACACTTTCAAAAACACTTTCAAATTTTTTTCCAAACATGAAATATTTTCAAAAGCCCAACACTTTGTATACTTTCTTACGAACGAGAACTATTACAAAGTTTGCCTAAACGAAGACGCCCTTTCAAAATACTTTCAAAAACCACACAAAGCACTTTTCAAACAAAAGCAAGTCATCTAGCAAGCAACTAAGAGCCTATAGATGACTATGGATGAAAAGGGTACTAATACCTTCCCTTTTCATAATCTACCTCCCGAACTCAAGAAATAATCTCAAAGGTCTTTCCTAATTTTTTCAGTCTTTCCTTTTGGATAAAAGAAAAGTCGGTGGCGACTCTTGCTAACCGCAACATTTGCGATAAAACACAAAACACCCAAGTCATTTCTTCCACCGTATCATACCCACTTACTCACACTTGCTATATTATTCCAACAAGAACTCTCTTCTATATTTTGACGTTGTGCGCACTAAAAAAGCGGACAAATGGGCACAGGAGTTCCCGTTTGAACGCTAGTTTATATAACATAAATTAATATACAATATAAATATTAAATATTATTAAATTTTCATTTATTTATGAGATTTATAAGAAGACTAAAATGTGAACATAGTTATTCAATTCATAACAAATTTAAATTAAGAAAATGGTTCATTACACCATACGTATTTTACTCGAGCCCAATAAATATCTAATACGAAATTTAACTTTCGAATATTATTTCATGTAGAAAAAACTTCAAGTATATACGTAGGAAATTCGCCAAAATAATAGGTATTCCTACAAAATTTATTACGAAATACAAATCCGCAAGAAACAATATAATCTATCATATAAGAGAAGTAACTCTTTTCTTTCCAAAACATTACACATGGCTGCGTGACATCTCAGTATAATATATTTTTATTTAATTTTATTCATTTGAAACATTTGGATACCACGTTCCAACCCTTCTGCCTTCCAAACCTTTCCCATTACTTTCATTTAATCTGCACAGTTACAATATGCAGTTCCACAGTTCCCACAAACCTTTACTTTCTCTCTCACGTCAACTTTCGTTCCTCTCTCACGCGTGTTCATCGTATTCATCGCTTCCTCTCGAAATCACTTATCATCTTCTCACGATTTCATGGTTTGGAGACAATAACAATAAACACTCATCCTCTCGATTCATTATCAACATGAAGACGCGCTGAAAACACAAAAAATCCATAACCCCGATACCAACCCTAATCCCCTGATTTCAAATCAATACAAGGTGTACGCCATAATAACAAACAAGTAAAGAAAATCCTACATCAGCATATCAGCAAGGAAATTTCCAGGTACTCTTTTGATCTTTCCCTTGGTTTGGAATCTTTCCCTTCTTCTATTACTGAGTAGAGACTTGAGTGTATGGTTATGTAATCTTTGTTGTTGTGCATGTTGTTGTTTCTTTATGTTTCTGTCGGTGAGTTTGTGAGTGTTGAGGTCGCGGTTTATGCAGATTGCAATTTCTGGTGGTGGCAAATCTTTGTGTTTTTGTGTGGTTTGGAGGTATGTGTCCCCCTCCTAATCTTTATGGGTCTAAATTTCTAATCGGTATCAGATTTAACTTTTTTCCATTTGGCACCATACATGTAGGATTATTAATCGAAAAAATAAGTGAAGAAGTTGAGATCGTGCCTTCTGTAGAATTAATATACTATTTTTTATTTGTACCATACTAGCTATTAAGATTTGTCTTACCGTCTATGGTCTTTCTAATAACTAATATGATTTACTTTATATTATAAGTTCAATCTCCTTATTTATGTTGCAGTAGCTGTTGTAATATTTGAGCGTGCAAAGAAGTTCTAGATCAAAGGCAATAAAAGAAGAACTACACGAATATGAAATATAGGTTTCAATTGCCGATGAAGATAAAAAATCATAATCCAATTAATTGTCTCAGTTGTTAGTCATTTGCTTTGAAGTTATATGATTATGCAAGGTTTTTTCATGATTTTGTAGTACTTAATTTTTAATGATTTTTCTTGTAATATCTTGTGACCATTTGTGTAGCCTCTTTATCATGCTCCAAGAGGTGACCATGCTGATGTAATTAGGTTGTTGATGTGTAATGGTGCATCAACACCAAAGGGAAACTAATATGGAAAGATATATTTACTTTTAAAATAATTTTATAACTATAAATTCCTTGCTTTTAACATTTATAACTGGTTATGAGTTTTGTGAGTATTTTAAGAATTTGAGACTGGAAATTAATTTTGGGATATTACGATGATCACTGTCGGATTATCGATTTATACTATTTTGCATTTAAAAGGAGAGTGGCTGAAGGCTATGGTAACATTTGAAAATTCCATGCAGATTCATTATTTGTCATTGCATCAAAGTTACTCAAATCTATATCACAGAGTGCATGAACAACATGTTATGTGGTTGAGTCAAAAAAATAGAAGTAGTAAGTGGCTTTGATCATAGAATATTATCACTGATACGTCAAACAAGTTATTGTGGGTTTAAAAAAATATCGTTGATAAGATATACTCTAATGTTACTAATTTACAGGCTAATACGTTATAAGGAGCTAAAGTTGAGTTTTGTTTACTGATGACCAGTTATTACTTATTAAATATTGGTTGACCTACATATGATATCATCCATTAGAGGTTTTACCATATATCTACAAATTGATCAATTATTTGAACAATTATGTCGTCGTGACCTTGCAGGTGACACTCAACTGCTATAAACACCAGACATCATTAGTCTTAATGTAGAATGAAAACATGGGTACTGATAGGAGAAAAGCATCATGGAGAAGGATATCTCATTCACCATTCAAAGGATAAGATCACATCCCAATGCTTCACGATTATGATTTTTCCCTATGTTAAAAAAGCAAAGATTGGTGGACGTAGAAGTTTCTGAGACAGAACATGAGTAGCAACAACAACACCAACATGGTATTCCTCTCTCAACAGTTTTCTTGGTCTTCCTCCCATTCTTTTCCTTATTGGTACATTATGATTAAGCCATTTAATTTAGAATTTTAAGTGGTTGCTTTCTGTATATATTTATTTATACAGAGCTTGTAGGATGAATATAAAAGTAAATTTTATTATTGGTATATGTTGTACCAAAAAATTTGCCCTCTCATTTATCAAGTAATCACTCACAAGATCTCCTTTGGTTCAAGACTGCACTATGGTTGATCAGCTCAAGACACCTCCTCAAGCACTGATGACTGAAAATTAAGGTTTGAGATTGCACAAGGACAATTGGACTTTTAATGCCTCATATGACTTTCACGGATCATTTTGGACTCTCAAGATTGCTCATGTCAACTTTCAAGTCTTGGATCACATTTTTACTAAGTCAATTGATTAGTTGACCTAAAAATCAATTGTATTGAGGAAAAAGTCAACTGTGGTCAATTTGCAGTCAAAATTCATAATTTTTTATCCATATCAACATCATGAACACACACACACACACACACATATATATATATATATATATATATATATATATATATATATATTATTTGATCAAGTTTGGACCATAATTCCTCAAGAAATTTGATCAGATCATCAAAAGGGCAAAATGGTCAAAATTAGAGTTTTGACTGAGAAAGGGAAATTTTTGATTTTTGACCTAGAAAATGATTGATTGATTCAAGGCATGATCTCAAGGGTTAAAATACATCATTTGACTTAATGGCATGGCTCAAAACTTTCCTCAACATCATTTGATTAATAGTTGGTTTTCAATCAACTGATCAAAAGTCAATCATCCACTAAAAAAGTCAAACTTTGACTTTTAGGTCAAAATCAAGTGTCAAAGATCATAATTCATCAAAAAATGTCAAAATATGAAACTTGTTCATCAAGAAATCAAAAATTCAAGATTTCATTTTGAAAAGTCAAAATTTCTAAACTTAGAAATTTTTCTAAGTGTTGAAAACTATATATTTTTCACAACTTTGAGCCAATTTTTCACCATGATACAAGATGATTCAAAGGAAACTTCAAACATGAAAGTTGTATATCTCAATGATATCTAAAAGATTGTAGAACACGAATTCTCCTAGAAATGCATGGATTTCAAGTTATGATTTTGTGAATACATATGTTCATGAAACTTGGAAACTTAGTGAAATTTTGCCCTAGTTTAGGCAGGATTTTAACCTAACTTCCTGGCAATTTTTCACATAGTTCCAAGATGAACTTTTAAAAATGTCTAACATAGAGGTTGTATAGGATGTTACAATATTTCCAAAATGTCCAAGAACTCATTGAGATCATGTTTGAGCAAAGAGAATCAAAGACAAGAAGTTGGACATTCATTCTTGAATTATAGGTCATTTCCATGATGAATAAGAATTCAAATCCACACCCATGCTGCAAAAATCTTACTTTTCAGGCTTATAACCTCAAAATATATCCATAATCAGAAGATTACACAACTATTTGAGCTATGATCCAAGTGTTTGAGTCATTATTCAAGTGATTATTCCATTAATGGAACAAAGTTCACACTTCCATTTTGGAAAAGTGACTTTAATCACAAAGTCAATGCATAGAGCTCCTAACTCGTTCCTTCTGATAACACACAATCTAAAAGCCATAATAAACATGTCTAGAGCCTCTAACTACTCAGACCATGCTTGCACTATGCATTGAAACCATGTTTGTCAACCTCACTTAGAAAACAAACCAAGAAGCCAAAACATGTGATCTTGTACTTATGACCATCTCAAGTCTCCAAACCTTTTCCTATATATCAAAACACTATTATGCAATCTAGCACATGAGCTTGAATACCCTGAAATACTCCCAAACTCCCTCAAATAAGAAATTGCCCAAAACTCCATTGTTGCACAGTTTCTGAATTTGAACTTCAAACTTCCA
The DNA here is from genome assembly GCA_948472305.1 of Vicia faba. NCBI lineage: Eukaryota > Viridiplantae > Streptophyta > Magnoliopsida > Fabales > Fabaceae > Vicia > Vicia faba. The sequence goes on from OX451740.1 coordinate 1,111,306,111, forward strand.
TTTCCCTCGTGCGTTCTTTGGCCTTTTAGTTTCTAAATCTTCCTCACATCAAATAAAAACCATCCCATACCCTGTTACACGATTGTAACATCATCTTCATCAACTTCCATAGCCAAAAACAAAGTATTGTACTTGGACTTCTCCAGACCATTCCAGCCACTCTCAACTCAAGCTAAGCATTGAATTAGCTTCCTAGAGACTCAAGGAAGCTAACTTGATCATTCCAGCACCTTGAATCAAGCTCAAACATATTTCACGATTTCCAGTTTTGAGGTATTTTTCTTGAACTTCTATCTCATTGTTTTGGCATTGTTAGACTTGCATTTGTGAAGATAAAATATAGACATCATTGCCCTGAAACTATACATGTCCATATATTTCATTTATGTTGCTTGAGTAGGGAGAATTTTGAGTTTGAACCTCTGAAAATATTTAGGTCAGAATTTGGTACTGTTAGAAATTCATGTTCATCTTTGAGAATTAGCCTAAGTTATTTACATATTCAGAATCGTGAGGAAATTTCTAACAAGTTTGATGTTGGAAGTTTTGTGAATAGATGAGAAATGAATAAGTTACAGGTCCTTTGGCTGGAGGTTGAAGATGAAGTTCATTCAGGGCAAAACTTATGTTACATATTTATTATTTTGTTTAAGTTAATGGATGTATCACCACCCCAGTGGTTAAAGTGTGCGCCTGTCACCTTAGAGACTTGGGTTCGAGCCCCAGTGGTACCCTCTTGGTTCTTTTTCATACTTTTTTCATTTTTTGTTTGAAAACAGGCGCCTGGGCCTTTCCCCCCTTGGGATTTTTATTTTTTCTGATCTCTAACCATTGTTTACTTTCACACCCCTGACCCTTTATTTTATTATTTCTTTTTCTTTTTATTTATTTCATTTTCATTTTTCATATTATTTTTTATTACTATTACTATTTTTATCATTATTATTTTTATTATTAAAAAATATAAAAATATAATTTTTTTATTTATTTACACTTATATCTTTTATTTTTCTTTATAAAAAACAAAAAGAACAAAACATTTTCTTAACAAATTAAGTTATTTCTTTTATAATAAATTTTTAGACTTAGGTTTAATTATTATATTATTTTATTGATTAAAATTAATTTAGAACCTAGGTTTATTTTAATTAAGCAATTCTCATTTTATTTTCATTATTTAAAACCTTTTCATAAAAAACCCTAAAAACCCTTTTAAATTAATTTCTTTTCTTAATTAATTTAGGTTTTAAATTTTGTTTAATTTTCATTAATCATTTTCTTAATTAGGTTAAAACCCTTCCATGAAAACCAAACAAAATATTTTCCATTTTTGCATTTGTACATTATTTATTCAATTCTTGTACATTTATTCAATATAGTTGTAATAGTTAATTAGATTTAATTTTCCTGCAAATCCCCCATTTGTAAATTTGTATACTCCCTCCCCTAATGATGTAATAGCTTAGTATTTTTACTTTCCGCAATTTATCGTTTTATATAAATGCTAGTAATTAGGGTTTGTATGGAAAGACTAAAATCAACTAGTAGCAAACCCTAATTCAAGACAAAACAATGCATGTAAATCAATACATTTGCATAGTTTCACCCTTAGGGTAATTCCACTTTGTTGCCTTACCAAAATGGCCATGTTATGCATGTAGGATATCTTAGCAAAAAGCAATAAAAAATATAAGATCATAGTCCCTCGATGACGCTATCAATGTTGCCTTTCAAAAATGATCTTAGTCCCTCAAAGAAAATTGCTAAGATGTTCCACAATATTGCTATCATGGCTATACAATGACCTACACTCGTCCCTTTACATCCAAAGATAGGGCTTCTTACCAAATTAATGGTAAGATAGAAATATCAAAGGAAAGGAAGAAATGAACTAAGACTTTTGAGTAGGTAGATTGTTCCTAGTTGCTTGCTCAATTTCAAATCAAACACTCTTGCTTATTTTCAAAACAAACACCAACATTTTTAAAAAACACTTTCAAAACATTTCCCAAACTTGAAATATTTTCAAAAGATCGACACTTTGTATACGTTCTTACGAACGAGAACTATTACAAAGTTTGCCTAAAAGATGGCGCCTTTTTAAAATGCTTTCAAAACCCCACAAAACACATTTTCAAACAAAAGCAAGTGATATAGCAAGCAACTAAGAGCCCATAGATAACTATGGATGAAAAGGGTGCTAACACCTTCCCTTTTCATAATCTACCCCCCGAACTCAAGAAATAATCTCAAAGGTCTTTCCTGTTCTTTTCAGCCTTTCCTTTTGGATAAAAGAAAAGTCGGTGGCGACTCTTGCTAACTGCAACATTTGTGATAAAACGCAAAACACCCGAGTCAGTTCTCCTACCGCAACATTTGTGATAACTGCAACTCTTGCTAACTGTTTGAAAACTAATATTTCATGATTTTGATATTGGACATGGTGATTGTTGGAAATCCATCAAATATCTATGATGAATTTCTACCAATCTTGATGCTTAAGATTGATATCACCACACAATGACAATGAATTATGAGAAAATAAAAAAATAAAGAAGACAATTATTTTTTGCAGAGTTTCTCTCTGCCCACAAACTATGGAAAACTTTGTTATTCACTTTGCAACTGAAAAATATTGTGAATGACTTAATTGACTTGATTACAAAACTAGGGGTTACTCCCTCTATTTATAGATTTAGGTTAGCTTGCTACTAAGCCAAAGCCCAAAACTATAAAAGCCCAAAATATCTATTTTAGATCTAAATCAAATCTATCTAAATCTAAAATTAATAAAATCTGTGTGCAGCTTGCTTCGATCCACAAGCTCTTCGATTTTGGGCAACATCCCTTCGATACACATTATTTCGACACTATGAATTACAATTTAACACACCACCTAATTCATTGTGTATAAACTATCTACATTCATCATGGCTCTTAGTATTCAAAATACTTCGATCTACACTCTGTTGTACCACAAAATTTTCCCTCTCATTTTATTCAAGACATACTCATAGAGGTCTCCAAATGCTCAAGGTTGACTAAGAATTAACCAAACAAATTCCCCCCCTAAGCAATATATCTCCAACTAGGGTTTCATTTTTCACAAATAAGTTTGGGTTTCAATGGCCTCAAGTGATTTCCATGGTCTCGAATATGTGCCCAAGAATGCTCATGCCAATTTGCATGCCTTATATTACAAGTTTGCTCAGTCAATGGCTCACATGTTTGAAAATCAATTGTATTGGTCAAAAGTCAACTATGGTCAACATACAGTCAAACTTCAATATTTTTGGTCAACATCAAAATTTTGAAGTGATATCCAACATTTAATCAAGGGTTGATCATGATTCCTCAAGGAATGCTCTCAAATCCTCAAGAATCAAAATCGTTAAATTAGGGTTTCCTTAGAGAAAGTCAACTGAACTTTTACTAGGCATAACTTTCACATGCCTTATCCATTTTTCCCCAACCAAAGCTCATTGTGAAGAAAATTAAATACCCTAGAACCTTTATTTTATCCTCAAGTTCAAAAAATTCATCATTGGAAAGATATGAGCCAATACATTACAGGTCTTTTTGAAAGTCAACAAAAATACATTTTTTGTCAAGGCAAGTTACATCAAGATAATTTCTCCAAATGCAAAAATGGTCAACATAAATATTGTTGGGGACATCGTGAGCTTTCTAAAAAGTCCAATATCATCTCCAAAAGAAAAAATTGAGCAAGTTATGACCAATACAAATTGGGAAAATTGGTGAAAATGCAAAAAGGTAAACTTTGAGCAAAAATGCATTTTTAAGTTCATAGACCTATTTTCTGGGATTCAAATATGTTTGTGACTTACTCAAGGACCCCTAAATTCACTCTCACCTTGATTTGAATTTTTTCTCTATTTCATTCATATTTATTTTGTTTTTATTCAAATAAACACAAAATAAATTGCATAAAATAATAAAGAAAAAGTATGGACACATGGGCTGATGATTTGGGTTGGTATTAGGCCTTAGAATTCTTGCAGGGCATGAGGAAAAAGACCAGGTTCATTGCATCTCAAGAAGGGAAAGTTTTTCACAATTTTGGAAGTATTTTAATATGTTTGATATTGCTTTGAAAGGGGGCTATTATGTGTGGATTCTTGCCATGTTTACTCACCATTCCATCCTTCTATAAATACAAAACAAAGGCATAAGCCAAGACCACGAAATTTTGCATCAGAGCACTCCAAAACAAATTCTCCAAATTTGAAGAAATTGTGAAAATCATATCTCACATCTCCAGCGGTTTTCAAACCGGTCCAACCCTTTCATTGTCCTCCTGAAATCCAGGAGTCAGAATCAATCATTATCCTTTGCAAATCAACCCCAGAAAATTCCCTCACATCGATTCCGGTTGGTAAGTTGGTAGGTTTCGTGTTCTCAAGATTTTCACACTTTAAATCCATGTAAACATGTTTGTTTCATTTATATGCATTTTCTAATGTTTTACATGTAAGCCTGGAGGCAGAAATAACAATCATGACCATGGTGCACCCAAAGGCGCGTTCCCCACTGGATCAGAACAAAGCTCCTGGACTCATCCGTTTTGGGCCCATTGTTGTCCTTCCTCACACCCCCTCCACTTACTTGTTCTCAGCAGGCCCATTTTTCATTTCTTTTTTGTGTTTTAATTAACTACATTCTTTTTTAATCAATTATATTTTAATAAAAAAATCACAAAAACATTTGACTTAGGTTTTTAATAATTAAATTAATTTTAATTAATTACTTTAATCACTTTTTTAATTAATTAACTAATTAGAATTAGGGTTTTATAATTAATTTATTTTAATAAATCAAATTCAAATTATTATTATTAACACAAAATTCTTTTTTCTCATAAAAAACCAAAAACATTTTTTCTTGCTTAGAATTTTAGTTTTTTTATTTTGTCCTTTAATTTCTTTTTTAATTATTCCTTTGCTATTTAAATTCTAGAAAACAAATGTATAGGCCGCACGGGTAATTTTGTAATAGTTGTAGTTTACATTTCCTCGCATTTTTTCTATTATGTAACTGCTTATGGGATGTAATAGCTGTAGGCCTTTACTTTCTCGCATTTTATTTTCTGCACTTATAGTTATGCATGTATATATATAACTGTGTAGTAACTAGGACGTGTATGGCAAGATCTAAAAACAAAACGTTAGAAAACTTAAACATCAAAGACAAATAAATGAAACACAACACACCCGCACATGTGCACCTCTATGGTACTCCCAGTTCGGTTTCCTTTGGAATAAAATAATCACAACTCTCGAACGTGAGGGATTTTAGTGGCAACCCTTTGGTTCAAAGATCATAGAATGATCCTTTCAATGTTGCCTCGGTATATAATCTTAAAACCTTAGGGGTGTTACTAAAGTATCTTGCTAAGTTTCCTTTGTGACTGTACGATGACCCTCGGTTGTCTCTCAAACATCCAACAATGGGGCTACCTACTCACTAATAGTAGGATAGCACTGTCTAAAGGAAAAGAGGAAAAGAACAAACCTTTTCGAGTAGGTAGATAGTTCTTAGATGCTTGATCAAAACAAAAAATTTCCACACCTACACTCCTTCCCAAAAATATTTTCAAAAACACTTTGTATACGTTCTCAACAATGCGAGAAACATTAAAAAGTTCGCCGCACTAAGGCGTCTTTTAAAAATACTTTTTTTTCAAACACACAAACACAAGGTATTTTCAAATGATCTAGCATCTAAGAGCCCGTAAATAACTACAGATGGAAAGGGTGTTGTTGTACCCTAAAATTTTCTCTCCCATTTTCACACAAGACATACTCCTAGAGGTCCTCAATTGCTCAAGGTTGACCAAGAATGGATCAGACAAATTCTCCTCCTAAGCATTGGCCTTCCAACTAGGGTTTCATTTTTCACCAATATGTGTGAGCTACAAAGGTCTCAAATTTCTTCCATGGTCCTAATATGTCTTCAAGATTATCCATGACAAATTTCATACCTTGCACTACAAGTTTGCTCAGTCAATTGCTCAAATGCTTGAAAATCAACTATACTAGGTCAAAAGTCAACTATGGTCTATATACAGTCAAACTTCAAGATTTTTGGCCAACATCAACATTTTTAAGTGATATTCGTCATTTGATCAAGGTTTGATCATGATCCCTCAAGAAACGCTCTTAATTCATCAAAAGTCAAGAATTGCTAATTAGGATTTCTATAGGAAAAGTCAACCAAATTTTGACCAGACATAACTTTCTAATAATTCATCCATTTTTCCCACCATAGATCATTTTTAAGAGAATCAAATTCCCTACAACTTCTCTTCATCCCTCAGGTCCAAGAAATGCACCATTTGGAAGATACAAGCTCATATATTACAGGTCATTTTCAGAAAGTCAACAAAAGGCACTTTTTGTCAAGACCATTTACATCAAGACAAATTCTTCAAATTCAAAATTAATCAAAAGAGGGATTGAAGTAGACATCTTGGGATTTCCAAAAGGTCTAAGATCATCATCATGAGATCAAAATTGAGTAAGTTATGGCTTGCCTAAGTTGGGAAACTTTTGGAAATTTCAAGAATGGTGCATTGAGCAAATTTGAACTTTTGAGTCATGGGCTTAACTTTTTAGGCTTCAATTATCTTCCTAAGCTTATAGAGGACCTCTAATTTCATTCTTACCTTGCCTTGCATTTTTCAGCTATTTTATTCATATTTATTTTGTTTTTATTCACATAAATACAAGATAAATTATATAAAATAGTAAATGATGGATCATGACAATTGGGCTTTTGGTTTGATTTGATTTCAAGCCCAAAAATTCGTGCAGGGGGGTGTCCAGGTTCATTCAGCATCAAACATGGCATGAAATCTCCAATTAGGGCATTTTTTCAAATATTGATCATGGTTTGAAAACAATGTTTATGGTTGAGATTATTTCCATGTAACCTTGTATCCTCCATTTACTTTATAAATATTGTCTCCTTACAAGCCAAACACACAAGAATACAGCCTAAAGAGAGCACACGAAATTCACAAAAAATCTTCCAAAATTGTGAAATCCAAGAGTGCGGTTCCAGCCTTCCTCAATCCAAACCAAAGATCCAAACATATTCCTGGATTTTCCCTGAAGCATTTGCGATCATCACCAAGTCCTGAAATGCCACGAAATGATCCAATCAGTTTGCACGGTTTGCAATTCTTGTCCATTTTATTTTGCTTAATTCATGTAATATAAATAAATTTTGGCCATGCATTACTGATCATTTAAATATTTGCAAGCTTTCTGTATAGTTGGATTGAGGTTTTGGTTCAAGAATCGTACGTTGCCATTGTTAGGGTTTACACCTCCAAATTGGGGTTTCTTGAAATAGCCAAAATTAGGCCCAACCAAGGGTACCATTCTGCTTAGGAGGTTGAGGCCAATCAATCCATGGACTCACATTGAATTTATTTTTCTTATTGTAGTTTTTTTTAATTGCGGGAGCTTTAGTGATAGACGAAAGCTGTCACTACAGGTCTTATTACCTAAGACGATGGAAGGGGGAAGAAGACAATGCGTGGCAGCCTACAATTGGCCTGTTTGAATCAACACGCGTGTTTTTTTTCTTGTTTTTTTTTTCAATATTGACATTATATATATATATATATATATTATATTATTAATTGATTTTATGTAATGAATGGTATGATAGCTCAGTTGGCAGGGAAACGTGTATGTGAGGGGGAGGACATGGGTTCGAATACCAGGTCCAACATTTTATTTTCTAACATTTGTTTCATATAGATCTGGTGCTCCTCGTAGCCAGATGTGCATCATACACCATCAGTCCTGTGCCATCAGATATCCATCTGATCAAATCTAGCGCACTCCATCTGCGGGCTCACCATGTGCCATCAAGAAATAATCCATATTGGATCCAGAAGAAAATCGGGGCTTCTCCCTTCATGGGTCAAATGATTTTTCAGATCAACACCCCTATTTTTCTTTTTTGCATATCCAGGCCCATGTTTTTTATTTTCTCATTTATTTTATTTTGTTTATTAATTTCAAAAATCACCTTTCTTATAAAATAAAAAAAAATCATAAAAATAGTACACTTAGGATTTTCTAATTAATTTTAATTTTGTAAATTTATTAATTTAGCTATTTTGACATTATTTTATAATTTAAAAATAATTAGAGTTAGGTCCATTTTAATTCAAATATTTTTCTTAATAAAAAATACAAAAAAATGTTAGGTTTTTGTTTAGAATTTAATTTTTGATCAATACTTTTCTTTTTTTTCTTTTAATTAATTATATTTAGGTTTAATTTAATTAAATATTTTCCTAAATAAACAAAAACAACCAATTTTTTTTTTACTTAGCAATTCTTAGGATTTATTAGACGTCTTTATTTTCACGCGTTTTATTTACCTTCACATCTTTTATATTAATGTAAATGATTATGAGATGTAATAGTCTAGGTTTAAAATTCCACATTTTATTTTCTTGCACCTTTTTTATGTAACTGTCCCGAAGCATTGTAATAGCGTAGTGTTGTACCCCAAAATTTGCCCTCCCATATTTCTCAACAAATGTCATGTGAGGTCCCCAAATTGCTCAAGGAAGTTCAAGAGTTGACCAGACAAACTCTCTCCTAAGGCAGTATACCTCAAATTTGGGTTTCATTTTTCATCAAGATACTTGAACCACAAAGGACTCAAATGCTCACCATTGGCCTAATATGTTCTCAAGATCATCCATGCTAAGTTTCAAGCCTTGCAGAGGAGGTTTGCTAAGTCAATTGCTCAAATGCCTGAAAATCGACTGTGCTAGGTCAAAAGTCATTTGTGGTAAACATCCTCATTTTTAAGTATTATTCATCATTTGATCAAGGGTTGATCATGATTCCTCAAGGATTGCTCACAATTCATCAAAATCCAAAAGTTGCTAAATTAGGGTTTTGTAGGAAAAGTCAACTCAACTTTGACCAAGCATAACTTTCTCATACCTTATCTGAAATAACCCATACAAAGCTCATTTTGAAGAGGATGCAATTTCCTACAATTCATCTTCATCTCCCAAGTTCATAATATGCACTCACAAAAAGATGTGAATTTTGACATTATAGGTCATCTTGAAAAGTCAACAAAAACACCTTTTGGGTCAAAGCTTCATACATGAACATGGAATACTCAAATGAGATAAGACCAAAAGGGTTGCTTAGGGGACATCCTAAGATTTCTAAAAATTCCAATAAAACCCTCCTAGGGTCAAAATTGGAGGAGATATGCCTTGTCAAAGTTGGCAATTTTTGGAAATTTGCACAAAGTCAATAATGCTCAAAATTGCATTTTTTCCACATGGGCCCATCTTTTCAAGATTGAATCTCATTGCTAGCATAGTCCAAGACCTACGGGACCCTCCATGATTTATTTATTTATTTATTTATTTAATTTATTTTTATTTTTATTCATTTAAAATTCAAATAAAATCAAATAAATCCAAATGAATCATATAATGTGTTTTAGGGATGATTTTTGCATTGAAGGAAGATCTTATGTGCTGTCAAATGAGAAGAAAATCGCGCAAGCAAAGAATAGACACAAAATATCCATATTTGGGCAATTGTTCAAGATTTGATTTTCTCTTAAAACCATACCATTATTCTTTGGATTGTTTCCAATTCTATTACCCTAGATTGATTCACTACTTATGCCAGCATCCTAAAGACCTAGAACAGAAGTTTTCAGACGGAAAGCTTACCTCAAAGTGTCAAACAAAGTTCCAAATTTTCAAAGAAAAGTGCATATTGGATCTTGCTCTATAGGTTGTTTCAAACTTTTCCAAGGATCAATTCACATTTCCAGGCACGCACTGAACCTGTAGCAAGCATTCACACGACCTGAAACCTCAAGAATCGTGTTCTACGCCTCCCACGATTTGTCCAAAAATTTGATTCTGATTTCATTAATCCACGTATCTTTAGTGCTTTTGATTGCCATACTCATGTTTATCGTCATGTTTGCAAGCTAATCGTTCTATTAAATTGCATTTTTTATGACTATATGCGAAACTGCCATGGCTAGGGTTTTGTTTTCTCGTTTAGGGCTTTGCAGTATAGGCTAAATTGGACGTTAATTCTGGTACCATGATACTCGTGAGGATGAGACAAGTTGATTGGTACCTTTGAATTCCATTTATCTTGCTTGTGGATAATTTTTGAGATGCACGGGTGTGTACCTACAACGAAACGTCCGTAGGTAAAAGCTTGTTTACCTAAAACGACGGTTTGGTGAAGAAGACGATGCGTGGCACTCCCTGGTTGGGTGGTTTGAATTTAGCGCGTTTTTCCATTAACCATTATTTTTCATATATTATATTTTGTTTTCATTATATGTACAAACAAGCCAAGTAGCTCAGTTGGCAAGCGTATATTAGAAATGTGCATAAGGACCTGGGTTCGATCCCCAGGTCCCAACCTTTCTTTGCATTATTTTGTTCCATGTGAGCAGGTGCACTGCTTATCAGAAGGTCCACCATATGCCCTCAACATCTGGCCACCAATCACGTCTCTAGCCCAGATCCAAGGCTTCTCCCTTGATCCAACAAAGTCAAATGGGCTTGGATCATTTGGGCTCAAAATTTCAGCAATACACCCCCTAATTTCTAAGCACAGGCCCATCTTTCTTTTCTTATTTCTTTTATTTTATTTATTTATTTTAATATTTATTCCTAATTCACAAATTAATCTTATTTTCATAAAAATCATAAAATCAATAATTTACAAAAAATTAGGATTAGTTTTTTATTATTATCAAAACTAATTCAATTTAGTTTAACTTAGGGAAATTGTAATTTATTTTCATAAATAAAATCAAATAGAAATTAGGTTAAAACTCTTGATTTAATTTTATTTTCTATTTTTTCTCAAATAAATAAAAATACAAAAAATAGATTTTTTAGGATGAATTAATTTATTTTCTTAATTTAAAATTAATTAGAATTAGGATTTTATTTTTAATTTAACTATTTCATTATTTCCTTAAAACATGACAAAAACGTTATTTTTAATCAATCGCAATTAGGTTTAGTCAATGGTCCAAACCTCAGTTGTCTCGTATTTAATTCATCGTGCGCGTGTTAATTGTTCTTGCCAATATTTTTATAACTGCTCATGGTTTGTAATAGTTTAATCTAGGGCTTATTACTTATCGCTTTTGCCCCGGGTTTTTGGCTATGTAATTAATCCCCCTCCCCGAAGCCTTGTAATAGCGTAGATTTACTTTCTCGCATTTTAATTCCCGCAAATATTTGACTGTTTAGATGTATGCTAATAGGATTGTATGACAAGAATGCATGACAAATTAATACAGTTAGAAAACCCTAATGTGCAAAGATAAATAACTGGAAAAAAATCACCCGCACATATCACTCTTAGGGTATACTCTCACTTTGGTTTCCTTCGGTAAACGGTCATTAAGTATAGGACGTCTTAGTGGTTGCCCTCCTGTCTAAAAAGATCAAACGTCCCATTCGAATGTTGCCTCAGAACTGTTGCCTCAGGAAATAATGCCTCAAATATGATCTTAAGACTCTAGGGTTATTACTAAGATGTCCTAGCATTGCTTTAGTGATCGAACGTCCCTTTCAAATTGACCCTTACAACTCCAACGACGGTGCTACCTATTTCTCAATAGTAGGATAGCGCTGTCTAAAGGAACAAGAATAGAAACAATCTTTTTTCGAGTAGGTAGATGCTAGTAGGTACTTTCTCAAATCAAAACTTTCCACACTTATACATTTCAAAACAATTTTCGAAACAACTTCGTCACACCTTTGAGGACTGATACAAGGGTTATCACGAAGTAAAACATTTTCAAAATAAAGCACCTACACAAGTAATTTAAAAAGATGAGCAAGTATCTAAGAGCCCATGGAAAACCATGGATAGAAAGGGTGATAACACCTTCCCTTTCTATAATCTACCCCCCGTACTCAGAATATCTCGAAAAAGGATTTTTTCTGTACTATTCTCCTTTCCGGTTGGATGAAATAAAAGTCGGTGGCGACTCTTGTTTACCGCGACATTTTGCGAACAAAAAACATAAACCAGCGTCAAACAGTCGGTTCTGCCACCGTATCACACATAGGATTTAATTCTCGCACTTTATATTTTCTGTACAATATTACTGTTAGTAAATAGGATTGTATGGAAATACTGAAAACAAAACACTAGCAAACTTAAATTCAAAGACAAATAACTGAAACAAGCACACATTGCATACATACACCTCTAGGGTACACCCACTTTGGTTGCCTTTCGAAAAAAACAATCATGTCTGTGATACGGTGGGAGAACTGACTTAAGGTTTGCGTTTGTTTTCGCAAATGTTTCGGTTGAGCAAGAGTCGCCACCGACTTTTTATTTTATCCTAAGGAAAGGTTAAAAAGCACAACAAAAACCTTTGAGATGTTTTCTTGGGTTCAGGGAGTAGATTATAGAAAGGGAAGGTATTAGCACCCTTTCTATCCATGGTTATCCATGGGCTCTTAGTTACTTGCTTAGATCAACTTGCCTTGATTTTCAATTGTATGAAATGGTGCTTTGTGTATGGGTTTGAAAATGTTTTGGAAAGAGGCCAATGTGGTGGCAAACTTTGTAATGACCCATGTTTGGATGTATACAAAGGTGTATGTCTTTTGAAAAGTTTTCAATGTTTTTTTGAAAGTTGTTTTGAAAGGGTTGTGATGTGTGGTTTTTGAAAGGTAGGCAAGTGTTTTTGTTTTGCAAGTTGGCAAGTAACCAAGAGCTATTTACCCTAAATTTCTCAAAGATCTTTGCTATGTTTTAACCCTTTTAACAATTTTTGTTCCACCATTGTATTTGGAGGACAATCTTGTGTTAGGATGTGAACGGGACGGGCGCGGGTCATCGTTTAGACCGTGATTGCAATGGTGCCAAGTATCTTTGGGAAATGTTTCCTTTAAGGGACTTGATCATTTTTAGGCAACTTTTGAAAGCGTCATCGAGGGACTATGATCATTTGAATTTGTTTTGTTTTGCCCAAAGATACCTAACATGCAACATGGCCCATTATTGAAGGCAACAAGTGGAGTAATCCTAGGGGTGCAAGTGTGATTGGTGTTTGTTCATTTGCATGCTTTTTGTCTTTTGTTAGGTCAAGCTAATTTTTGGTTGATTTTTGCATACAAAACCCTAAGTCTATCATGGCATATTTAGAAAGCTTTTAAATGCGAAATTAAAAGTCCTAAGTTATTACACAATAATCATGGGAATGGGGGTACAAATGTCCAAATGGGGATGAGACTTCATAGGAGAATAGTGTCCAATATTTACAACCAAATCAAATTGCGATTTCAAATATAAAATGATCAATGTATAAGAATAAAGCAAAATGTATGTGTAAATATTTTTGTGTAAGTGTATGTGATTCACAAGTGAAATAAAAATAAAATAAATAAAAAGAGTTAATTTGGATATTTTCATGTTTAGGGCAAAAAACCCTAACTTTGCTAAATAAAAGGGGATTTATTATTTAATATATATTATATACAATATTTATTAATTATATACAAAAAATAAATAAAAGAGAAGTATATTTGTCAAAAGGTATTTTTGATGTTAAATATTTATAAAAATAAAAATGTATACTTTTGGTATTTTTATCCTAAATATCCTAATAAATATGTAAATATTTGTATTATATGTTAAATATATTAAATATGTACAAAAATAAGATATTTAATATTTACAAAAAAAGTATATTTTTTTATAAAATGTTTTCAAAGGATAAAATAAAATAAAAAATCAGAAAATAAAATGTATTGGTATTATTTTAGTATTTTAAATAAAAAGTATATTATATATTTATTTACATATAAAACTAAATGAAACAAAATAAATGTCAAAAAAATGCAAAAAAATGTGAGAAAAATATTTTTAATATTTTTTATGCTTTGACAAAAATAAATAAGTCAGAAACAAAAATCAAAAGTCAAAAATAATGAAAATAAAATGCAATGGGCCAAGGGGGTGCATGTGTGAAAATGTTGTGCAAAAAGGAAAAATATCTCAGGCCCAGCCCATAGAGGTTGTCTTCAACCTCCAGACAATTTTATTTGAAAATTCGCGCGCTTCCTTGCTTCAACCACAACTCCTGATTCTTTGATTTTCAGCACAAACTCATAACATAAAAAATGTCAAGCATCAAACCACGAATTCATACATACCAAGAACTTGATCTAACTCTCAGAAATGAGAGAGAATTTCTTCTCCCCCAATTCCTGACCTAGTTTTTTTCTAATATTCAGGTCTTAAATTCTCTCAGCATATGCAATATAAATGGAAAGTGAGGATATGAGTGGCTTCAGGGACATGAGTATGACACTTTTCATTCATAAATCTAAACCTAACTCTTCCTAGATTGAGAGATAGAAGTCCATGAACTTACCTGTTCATCTTGGATCGTGTATGACAATGGAGGCACTTTCAAGGCAATGTGAGGACTTGTACAACTTGCTTGAAGTTCAGGCATGCTTCTCCAACCTTTAGCTTGCCTTGAAACTAAATGAATCAAGCTATGGAAGTCAACCTGCAAAACAGAAAAAGTGAAAATGGTGAAGTTGGTTAGGGGTGTTACAGTTCGTGTCCAATGCTTGGGATAGTTTGTATAGGTGGTATGGAGTGTGTATGAACTGGTTTTGGCCAAGACGCACGAATGGATTGAGTTATGGACCTCAAACTGCAGGGATGCCCTGTTTTTGTGCAGTACAATGGTGTTTTGAGGTTTAGGGAGGTTTGGAAGGTAGTTAGCTCGTGCCTTATCTCAGTTTTGATGTATGGAATGTGTTTAACAAGTTTGTCTAGGCTTGTGGTTGCAGCAATGTGTGTTGTTGTAAGTTATGCAATGTTTCTCCTCATGTAAGCAAAAATTGGCAAGTTGGTTTCTAGGCTTGTGCAGGCCCCCTAAACATGCTGCACCAATCCCTCTTGATCAGTGTGTTATGTCCATGAATCTTGTGTCCAAAGATATGCATTGTACCTCTTGATTTGCAAACTTGACATAAAGTGTAACTTTTCAAAAATTGATAATTTGCTTTTTCTAATTAAGGCTTATATCTTCATACAATGAACAAATGCACAAAATAATGCCTTGGTACAATGGATTGGCATTTAATTATTGAGTAAGAAAAGGATTAGAGGCCTGTAACTAGCTTGCTCATGCTGATTTGAAATGAACATGAAGATGGCCCATGAACAAAGTGACTTTTGTCGATATTGCCAAATTCGATTCTCCCTAACCACAAGGTTGTTTGAGAAGTTCTTGGATATTTTGGAAAGCTTAGAATGTGTACTACAATCCATCTTTGTAATGCAAGTTGAAATTCCAAGTGGAAGCATGTGAAAAGTGGCCATGAAGTTAGGCAAAAATCCTGCCTAGAATAGGTCAAAATTTTTCTAAGTTAAGAATGTTTTGCACCCTTGTTCCAAAAATCATAACTTGAGATACACGCTTCTTTTGAGGAAACTTTGTGAATAAAAGTTGTAGATTTTGCAATGGACTATAACTTTCATGTTTTGAGTTTTCCTTGAATCCAAATGTATCTTGATGAAAAAAAGGGACAAAGTTAGGAAAAAATTAGAGATTTTCATAACTTAGAAATATTCTAAGTTATGAAAATTCTTCATTTCAAACCCTACTTTGCAATTTTTGATTTCTTGATGAACAAGTTTCATGATTTGACATGTTTTGATGAAAAATGAATCTTGACACTTGATTTTGACCAAAAAGTCAAAGTTTGATTTTTCAGTATACAGTCAAATTTGGCTCAGTTGACTGGAAAATTCATCTGTCAATCTTATGCATTTGAGATCTTTTGAACTTGTTGAACATGTCAAGACAATTCCATGGGGTCCTTGAGTCCATATGTGAGCTTGGTTGGCCATTGGCTAGGTCAAATAGTCAAAAATTGCCTTTGTGCAGTCAAACCCCTAAAAATGACCATTTTGCCCTTTTGGTGATCTGATCAAATTTCTTGTGGAATTGTGATCCAAACTTGACCAAATGGTTCATATGAGTTCAATATGTTGATGTGGGTCAAAAATCATGAGGTTTGACTGTCAATTGACCACAGTTGACTTTTTCCCCAATACAGCTGATTTCTAGGTCAACTGTCCAATTGACTGGGCAAAGATTGGAATCCAGGCTTGAAACTTGGTATGGATAAACTTGGGAGTCCAATATGAAGCATGAAAGTCACTTTGGGCCTTTTTGGTCAAAACATCTTTGTGCAAACACAAACCCTAATTTGGGTCAACAGTGCAAGGAGGGGTCTTGAGCAGAGTAAACCCTAACTTGTTCTTGAGCTCCAAGGGTCTTGTGATGAGAAAATGTTGAGGAAATGAGAGGGCAAATTTTGGGGTACAACAGTTGCCCCTGTTCAATCTTCTTGAACCTGAAGAGTTAGATTGGCAAGTTTGCCTTTCGCGACTCGAGGGTGAAAGGAGATTGGACACTAGAGTGCCCGGAAATTTGCACTCGCATGGTGGAGTATCAGCAATGTGATGGCGGGAATGGGCTTATAGATGCCATCTGGAGACGTGACAGAACCTTGTCGGGAATGGCCTTATAGATGCCATTTGGAAGTGTTGATCGCGTAAGAGATTCCTTAGCGAGAATTTGCGTACTTGGAGAAAGGAAGATGTTTCCTGACCTGTTACAGGTGTTGATCTTCAATCTCTTCATGCAGATATGCCCTGGCTGGATACAGGTATCGAATCTACAATTGGTTGCTCACAGATGTGCCCTGGCTAGATACAGGAATCAAATCTAGAACTGTTGTCTACAGATGTGCCCTGGCTGGATACAGGTATCGAATCTGGAATTTGTTGCTCACAGATGTGTCCTGGCTAGATACAGGTATCGAATCTGGAAATTTGCAAAAGTTTGGTAGAGATAGCTTTCCTGGCTGGATACAGGTGTAAACCTCTGACCTAAGAATGAAAGATAATTTCCTGGCCTGTTACAGGGCTTGATCTTCAAACTCTTCATGCAGATATGCCCTGGCTAGATACAGGAGTCGAATCCACAATTAGTTGTTCACAGATATGCCCTGGCTAGATACGGGAATCGAATCTGGAATTTGTCATCTACAGATATGCCCTGGCTGGATACAGGTATCGAATATGGAAATAGTTGTCTACGGATATGCCTTGGCTGGATACAGGTATCAAATCTGGAATTGCGATAGTTGATAGTAATCATCTTTTGGATTGATCTTTTCCTGAAAAGGCAAAACATCAGTTGTATGCAATGTCATGATGTATGAGATGCGTGATGTCATGATGCTCAAAAATGAGATAGTGTTGTATGCACTTTATCATGTATGTAAGCAAGATGTATGAAATGTGAAATGTCTATGAATGTATTTTCGTCTAGAAAATAAATCCTTGACGAGTGCAGGGAACTTGTGGAATCCTGGGCTGATGTTGAAGAGTAGAGTTCTTCGTTTCCGCCGGGGATGACGGTTGTAAGAATAAACCGGTAGGAGAAGATGACTTCGCTGGGGAATAAACTTGTTGGAGAGATTACTCTGCGGGGAATTACTCTGTGGGAAGAGATACTTCGCTGAGGTTTTGATGAGAGCTCCGTTGGGGATTCCACTGATAAGTTATGTTGGGGAACTTGATGAACTCCGCTGGGGAATAGGAAGAACTTCGTCGAGGACGATCTTTCCGTGGCAATTAGCTGAGGATAACCCAGTTATACCCTGGTGGGAAGATAACCTTTGAATAAAGTCGGGGAGAGACGTATGTACTCTGCAGGTGATAAGCTTCCAGAATCTACTGGGGATAAGCTTCAGAATCTACCGGCGACTTCACTGGGGATGTGGATTCCACTCTCCTGGGGACACTTTTGAACTGTACTGGGGAATGGCTACACTGGATGTCTGTATTCCGCCGGGGAACAATCTTATATTAAGACTGTCGGGGATGCTTGTTGAGGAATGTCTATGCTCCGCTGGGGGAACGTTGAGATCTTCTGGGGATGCCCAACTTCCTTTAGGCCGACAGACTAACTCTGCTTGAGGAGAGTACCGCTGACTTGCTAGGGGAATAATGTGCCTTTTTAGGGCTGATGGGAAAATAAACTCTGCTTGAGGAGAGTATTGCTGAAATCTGGTCTTACTCTGTGGGGAGTTGAGGTAACTTGGTTACGTTCTTTAGTTGAACTTACCTTGGTACCCTGGCGGACAAAGCAACTAGATCGCTTAGACAATTCTAAACTGCCCCTGTTTCTAATGTCATCTGTAATTAGTCTTTTGTTTCGTATGCAAATATTCATGATTAGCAATTAATGTCAAATGCATATATCAAAAATGAACATTGGACGTTCTTTTGCAAAACAAAACAGAAAAAAAGGAAAAACGATGGGTAATTTGTCTGAAAAATTGAACTTGTATTGATTTTGAAATTTGCCTGTAAATAGGCGTTTTAGGTACAAGAGGCTGACGTCCTAGTAAGAGAACGCTGCCGAGAAAAATAGAGTTTATACAATTTGAAAAGGAAACAAAACAGCTATGTGAAAAATAATCCCACTGGGTTCCAACTCTGCTATCGCCTTTATATCTTCAAGCGTCTCATCACTTTGCTGCTTAGTTGAAGATGAAGCTGATTGATCGATGCCGAAGTCTGAGCTCGATAGTTGATGCCGAATTCTGGATGCAAGGTGATCCAATGAGACATAGTATTACGCTTATCCCTAACTTTTGCCTGGACCTCCCTTTCGGGTTTTCAGTCCACCAGGATACCCATTTTTGCCCAAGCCGCCTTTTCAGGTTTTCGACTTACCGGGTGTACAGATTTTTCTCATTTTCATCCCTTATTTCTGCCTGAACCCTTTTGGTTCGCCGGGAAGCCCTTATTTTTGCCTAGGTGTGTCAACCTAGCGGGTCTTTTACTCATGCGTAGTATCTTTTTACTATGTCTGCATTGGCGGGGTGAGGAAGATCGTCACCATCCATGGTGGTTAGAATCATGGCTCCTCCTGAGAAGATATGTTTAACCACAAATGGCCCTTCGTACGTAGGGGTCCATTTGCCCCTGGGATCACTTTGAGGAAGAATGATGCGCTTGATTACCAGGTCTCCGACTTGATACTCTTGTCGTCTGACTTTCTTGTTAAATGCTCTGATCATTCGTTTTTGGTACGTCTGACCATGACAAATAGCGGTGAGTCTCTTTTCGTTAATTAGGTTTAATTGATCAAGCCGAGTCTGGATCCAGTCGTCTTCGCTCAAACCTGCATCCTTCATTATCCGGAGAGAGGGTATCTGGACTTCAATAGGCAAGACCGCCTCCATGCCATAGACCAAGGAGAAGAGAGTTGCCCCTGTTGACGTCCGTGCTGAGGTACGGTACCTATGAAGAGCAAATGGTATCATTTCGTGCCAATCTTTGTAGGTCAGTGTCATCTTCTGCACAATCTTCTTGATGTTCTTATTCGCTGCTTCTACAACCCCGTTCATCTTCGGCCGGTAAGGTGAAGAATTGTGGTGCTGTATCTTGAATTGCTCGCAGAGCTCAGTGATCATCTTGTTGTTAAGATTGGTACCATTATCCGTAATGATCCTTTCAGGTATACCGTATCGACAGATCAGGTTGTGCCGAATGAACCGTGCCACGACGCTCTTGGTTACGGTGGCGTAGGAAGCTGCTTCAACCCACTTCGTGAAGTAATCAATTGCTACTAGGATGAAGCGATGCCCGTTGGATGCTGTAGGTCGGATCTCGCCGATCATATCAATGCCCCACATTGCAAAAGGCCAAGGTGCTGTCAAGACGTTCAGAGGCACCGGAGGAATGTGTACTTTATCAGCATAGATCTGGCATTTATGACAAGTTCGAGAATGATGATAACAGTCGGCTTCCATTGTGGACCAGAAATATCCCGCCCGAAGGATTTTCTTTGCCATGGTGTGTCCACTGGAATGTGTTCCGAAGGTACCTTCATGTAGCTCTGCCATGATCTTTTCTGCTTCAGTCTTACCCACACAATGCAGTAAGGTTGAGTCATGGTTTCGCTTGTAGAGAATGCCATTGCTGAGGAAGAACTTTGCTGCAAACCTTCTCAGGAATTTCTTGTCATTAACAAATGCACCCTCGGGGTATTCTTGAGCTTCCAAGTACCTCTTCACTTCATGATACCAGGGTTTTTCAGTTACCTCCTTAGCCTCAAGATCACAACAATATGCAGGTTTGTCCAATTTCCAGATAATGATCCGGGGAGCCTCATTGTCCCATTTGACTTTGAACATAGAAGACATCGTAGCCAACGCGTCCGCTAACTGATTCTCCTCTCTTGGGAAGTGCTCAAAAGTTATCTCTTCGAAATGGGGGATCAATGTCAACACATACTCTTTGTAAGGGATAAGATTTGGGTGTTTCGTATCCCACTCGCCTTTGACCTGATTGATCACAAGAGCGGAATCTCCGAAGACACTCAGAAACTTGATCCTTAAATCAATTGCAGCTTGAAGACCCATGATACATGCCTCATACTCCGCCATGTTGTTGGTGCAGTTGAAACATAGCCGGGCAGTGAGTGGAGTATGAGTGCCTTTGAGGGATATGATCACAACGCCGATACCATTACCCAAAGTGTTTGAGGCTCCGTCAAAGTGCATAGACCATCGGGGTCCTTCCTCAGGTCTTTCATCCAGTCCAGGTACTTCACAATCAGTTACTACCATGATATCCTCGTCTAGAAATTCAAAGTTCATCGACTGGTAATCGTCCACTGCCTGATGTGCCAAATGGTCTGCCAATACACTTCCCTTGATTGCTTTCTGAGTTGTGTACTGGATGTCGTATTCTGTCAAGATCATTTGCCATCTTGCTATTCTTCCAGACAGAGCAGGCTTTTCGAATATGTACTTAATTGGATCCATTTTTGAAATCAACAGAGTAGTGTGAGTCAACATATACTGTCTCAGCCGGCGAGCAGCCCATACCAGAGCGCAACAAGTTTTCTCGAGAAGTGAGTACCGAGTCTCACAGTCGGTAAACTTTTTGCTCAGGTAATAAATGGTGTGTTCTTTTCGGCCAGACTCGTCATGCTGTCCCAGCACACACCCCATTGAGTTGTCAAGTATTGTCAAGTATAAGATTAGAGGTCTCCCTTCAACCGGTGGCATAAGAATGGGTGGTTCTTGGAGATACTCTTTGATCTTTTCGAAAGCGGCCTGACATTCATCGTTCCAACGTACTACTTGATCTTTCTTTAGCAGCTTGAAGATTGGTTCACAGGTAGCAGTTAGATGTGAGATGAATCGGGCAATGTAGTTCAACCGTCCTAGAAAGCCTCTGACTTCTTTCTCTGTCTTGGGAGTTGGCATCTCTTGTATGGCTTTCACCTTGGCAGGGTCCACTTGAATACCTTTGTCGCTTACAATGAAACCTAGCAATTTTCCAGATCTCACCCCAAAGGTGCATTTGTTTGGGTTCAACCTCAGCTTGTACAACTTCAGGCGGTCAAACAGCTTTCGTAGATGGTCAAGGTGTTCCTCCTCAGTTTGGGACCTTGCAATCATATCATCGACATACACTTCTATCTCATGATGGATCATGTCATGAAATAAAGCAACCATGGCACGTTGGTAGGTTACCCCAGCATTCTTCAACCCAAAAGGCATGACCTTGTAGCAAAAGGTGCCCCACTGAGTGACAAAAGTGGTCTTCTCCATGTCTTCAGGAGCCATCTTGATTTGGTTATAACCGGAGAAACCGTCCATGCAGGAGAAAACTTTATGCTGAGCAGTATTGTCAACCAGAACGTCGATATGAGGCAGAGGGAAATCATCCTTAGGGCTCGCTCTGTTAAAATCCCTATAATCAACACACATTCGGACCTTACCATCTTTCTTCGGCACTGGAACCACATTGGCAATCCACTGAGGGTAAGAAGTCACTGCTAGAAACCCGGCATCAAATTGTTTCATAACCTCAGCTTTGATTTTCTCGGACATCTCTGGACGCATACGGCGGACCTTCTGTTTTACCGGAGGGCAGTCTTCCTTGGTAGGCAGGTGATGAACCACAATGTCGGTATCCAACCCAGGCATGTCTTCGTAAGACCAGGCAAAGATTTCCACATAGTCATGTAGCATCTGAACCAACCATTGTTTCACACTGAGCTCTAGATTGGCACCAACCTTGACTTCCTTTCTGTCTGCCTCTATACCCAGATTTACCGTTTCCACTGGCTCTTCATGTGGCTGAATGGCCCTCTCTTCCTGGAGTAACAGTCTTGCAAGTTCACCAGGCACTTCGCAATCATCTTCACCTTCGTCTTCGGCTAAGTTGATCGGATTTTCGAAGTCATAACTGGCAGTAGCAGAATCGTTACCAGTGAGATCCAGAGTGGATTGGAACCTGTATAAGTGAGTGTGTGTAAATATAGCTGTTTTGCGATATATAATAAAGAAAGAAAAGGAGCGCACGATTTTGAAATGCAACAAACGTCCAATGTTTTGATTAATGATATATGAAAATGTCATACAAAAGCCCTCACAAATGGAGCCACGGTGCCGCGGGTAGGACACCGAGCCATAAAAGTTTCAACATATTGTTTGTTACAAATTGAAAACAAAAGAGTTCATTACTGAGTGACAAAAGTAATAGGTGTGAAGTCTTTGGCAGTCCAGTTGCTTGGTCCACTGTCGGTTGTTGGGTAGATCCAGCTGTCGAATTCAGATTCCTCCACGTCGTCTTCAATAGCATTCACTCCTGGGTTGGTGATGAACACAGGAGGTCTTCCAATCCTTGCTTTGCGAACAGCCCTTTGAGCCTCTGTAGTGAAGCCCAAACCAAACTTATCGGTCTTTGGAGTGAAATCAGGAAGCCGGCCCCAGTTTGCACACTCACCCTTCTCAATCACAGCCCGGGCATCCTTTAAGGAAGCCATCTTCAAAGGAGAGTTTTCAACACAGTTTCAGTTGACGCCAATGTCTGAGGCACCTCTTCAAAGTGTTGAAAGGGGTTTCAATGATTTCCCCATCCATTTCTATGTACCGGAACGAGTTTAGGTGGCTGACCATATATTCTTCCTCCCCCTGAACTGTAACAATTTTCCCTCTGACTGGGTACTTAAGCTTCTGATGTAGTGTGGAGGTCACAACTCCAGCCTTGTGGATCCATGGACGGCCCAGCAAACAAGAGTAGGACGGACGGATGTCCATCACATAGAAAGTTGAATAAAAAACTTGGGAACCAACCCTGATTGGAATGTCAACTTCACCATGTACCATCCTTTTCGACCCGTCAAAGGCTCGGACAACAATGTTACTAGGCTTGAGCTCTAAACCCTCACAATCCAGTCTGTCTAGGGCCTTCTTGGGTAATACATTCAATGAAGAACCGGTGTCTACCAACACATAGGCAAGAGTAGTTCCCCTGCATTCAATGGAGACATGCAGGGCGTTGTTATGGTTCTTTCCTTTGGCGGTTAGATCGGCGTCAGAGAAGCCCAAACCATTATCGGCAGTCAAATTGGCCACACAATCAGTAAATTGATCAGCAGACGTTTCTTGCGGCACATGAGCCGTCTTCAGGAAGGAGATCAGGGCCTTGGCATGGGCCTCTGAACATAACAACAGTGATAGCATAGAAATTTTTGATGGGGTGTGCCCCAACTGCTCGACTACATTGAAATCACTTTTCTTGATAATCTTGAGGATCTCCTCCATCTCTTGCTGGGAGGCTTCAACAGTGGTTGTCTTCGGTGCCTCCGTCAGGGCAGGCAAATCAGTAGCAATCCCTTTGCCCCGAGCATCAGAGGACTCGGCAGCAGGGGTAGAAACAGGGACTTGATTAGGAAGGGGAACAGGCACACTTGCAGGTGTGATGACAAGAGGTTTCTGAATAGCTGGTGGCGCAATATCTGGTGAGAAAAGCCTACCACTACGAGTAATTTTGGCAGGCCCGGTGATGTTACTAACACCGGTACTTGTATCAAACTCTTGCTTCACTCCAAGCACATAAACATCTGCCCCATAGTGCCACGGGACAGCTTTGTCGGACGTATAGGGGAGGGGCCCCGGAACAGTGATGATGATAGGAGCAATCTTCTGAGTGGACATGATTTTGACAGGCTTCTTTGAGAGAGCCTTAGGAGGTTTGTTGTAAATAGTGACAATAGAAACTTCT
Source organism: Vicia faba (assembly GCA_948472305.1). Taxonomy (NCBI): domain Eukaryota; kingdom Viridiplantae; phylum Streptophyta; class Magnoliopsida; order Fabales; family Fabaceae; genus Vicia; species Vicia faba. The sequence goes on from OX451740.1 coordinate 1,111,330,329, forward strand.
TCGGCAGGGACAGCAGGAACAACAATCTTCTCGAATAAGATTTCCTTGCTATCCATCAGGCTTTGGATACCTGATTTCAGCAAAGGACAACCAAAAGGCGAAACAGCACATAGAAGGCAATCTTCACCACATCCCGGAAATAAACCGGCTAGCAACAGATTCCTTTTGACAGTCAACAACGGGGTAACAATATCTTCCACGGAGGCCACATACCGGTCTTCTTCCACAGCATTCACTCCATGCTGGGGCATGGGAGCAGTTACAACATTGGGTCTTTCGGGCGCCTCAAACTGTATTTCTTTAGCATCAATAAGGTCTTGAACCTTATTCCTCAGAGCCCAGCAATCCTCCGTAGTATGCCCCGGGCTATCAGAGTGATAAGCGCAACGGGCGTTGGGGTTGTACTTTGGAGAAGCTGTGTTCACTACCTTCGGAGCTTCTTTGACAGTTACCAAATTGGTTGATAGTAGTTGCGGCAAAATCTGAGACAGGGCCATGCTGAGCCGAGTATACTGCCTTTTGGGTCTCTCACCCCTTTGTTGATTATACTGCTGAGGGGCAGCAGCAGGCTTTGAAATTACCAATGCATTGACAGCTTGGCGATGTTCCGGCTTAACTTGTCTTCTGGGACCATAAACAGCACTGGCTTCCTTCTTGAAAGGCTTCTTCTCAGTACTCGCGGAGGCACCTTTCTGTATCTTCCCTGACTTGATACCAGCTTCTATCCTCTCACCAGTCAAGATCAAATATGTAAACCCAGCAGAAGAATTACCAATCAGATGGTTGAAGAATGGACCAGACAGGGTCCCTAGGAACATGTCAACAAGTTCACGGTCAGTCAAAGGAGGCTGCACCCTGCCAGCCAAGTTTCTCCACTTTTGCGCATACTCCTTAAATCCTTCGCCCGTCCCCAGTGACATACCCTAGAGTTGAGTACGCTTGGGAGCGAGGTCAGAATTGTACTGATACTGTTTATAAAATGCGGTAGCCAAATCTTCCCAATTTCAAATACTGGCTCCATCTAGCTGATAGAACCATTCGAGTTGAGACCCCGAAAGGCTATCCTGAAAGAAATGGATCCATAGGTTCTTGTCTGCAGTGTAAGGTTGGATCTTCCTTACATATGATCTGAGATGCAGCTTAGGACAGGAAGCCCCGTCGTACTTCGCAAAGGCAGGTGCCTTGAACTTGTGTGGGATCACCACCCCAGAAGATAAACCTAGATCCCCGAAATCCAACCCCGACACATTTTGAATCTCCATGGAACTTAAACGGTCCTCTAGTTGCTTGTATCTGTCTGCAGCAGGAGGGTACTGTTCATCATTGTAATCCGTCTCGTTGTCGGAGACTACAGGACTAGGAGCTCTTCCCCCTTGGGGACTGTCTTTCTCTGCAGAGGAAGTAGCCTGATTAGCCTCATTGTGTAATGTATTCCCAAACCTCCGTCCAGTGTTAAACAGCGCGGTACTCTTCTTCTTCTTCTTCTTCTTCAAGAGCAGAGTCTTCAACTCTTGTTGACCTTGGGCTAAGCTCATGACCAGTTCTTGAAACTGGGCGTTCTGGGCCTGGAGGGCCTTGATAGCTTGCTCATTAGATGATTCAGGATTCATGATGACTGTTCAAATAAACAGCGAAGAAGATTAAGCAACCTATGGAAAAGGGTACATGTTATGCATATGATGCAATGAGATGCGTATGTTTTATGTTTTCAAAGACAATCGGGATTCAACTTCGTAGACAAAAAGAAACACACTTCATTAGATTCAAACTTTAAATTGTTCAACAACTTGTCCTTAGGCATTACAAAAAATGAAAATACTGAAAAGGAAACAAAAGCTGTAAAAGAAACATCCTAAGCTCATCAGTGCTCCCATGGCCTCCTCTTCTCAGTACGGATATAGTCATTCAGGATCCGCTCTTCCTCCAATTGCTTAGTCAGCTTCTGGATCTTCCGTTCTTGTTCGTTGAACTTTTCCCGATAAAAATCCCGTTCTTCCTGTAGCTGCGCCCAAGATCTCTTTAGTGTATCAACATCAGTGGGTATCTGAGGAAGGAGGACAGTTGGAGGAACCCCGTCTTCATCAGGAGATTCAAGAATGATAGGCCTGACAGCTTCGTATGGCATACCTAACTTCTGAGCCTGGATGCGGACCCATCTGCAGTAGGGTTCCAATGGTAGAGAAGTCTTCGGTCCCAACTCCTGTGGGTCAGCTTTGTGAATTCTGTCCCAAGCCTTGATGAATCCACGGCGCAGTTCGTCACTGCCTACTTGAAATTCAAAACTGAAGTGAGGAACCAACATCTCATGAGGCCCTACTCTTCTGGCTCTTCCAAACTGACGGAGAGCTAAACATGGATTATAAGAGATTCCTCCCTGGGTACCGATCAATGGAACATTAAGATATTCTCCGCAACGATCAATAATGGCTACCTTATCCAAACCTCTGAGAGTCCAAATAATGTCATTGTCAGTGAGAGACATTAACCTATGAGCCCAGCCTTTTCCTTCTTCATTCTTCAGCATGAACTTAGGGAGGTGCGAAATAAACCACCTCACTAACAAAGGAGCACAACACCTTATGGTTCCCCGTCTTCGGGCAGTACGAGGATAGAGTTGTTGCAGGATATCACCCAAGAGAGTGGGTACAGGGTTTCGAGACATGAAGATCCTTATGGCATTGATATTGACAAAGTCATCAGGATTTGGAAACAACACTAGACCATAGATTAAGAGAGCCAGAATGTCTTCGTACGCCTTGAAGTCTAAGTCATTCTAGAAACTGTTAGCTTTGCCAACCAGAAACATAGCCAAAAAGACCTTAGCTCCACTTCTAGTTTCCCAGTTAGCCATTACCTCGTCTTTGGTCAAGGGCAGGACTGCAACAATCTCTTCAGGCCTAAGAGTCTTCTCCCAACCAGTGAACGAAGTTTGCTACAAAACAGGGATACCAAGCAAATCATAGAATTCTTCCAGGGTAGGGACCAGCTGGAAGTCTTGAAAGGTGAAGCAATGATACAGGGGATCATAAAACTGGGTCAGGACACTCGTCAGTTGTTGGTCCCACTTTGAAGTGACTAACCCAAGGAGAGAACCATGCCTCTTGATGAAAGAAGTAGTGTTTGGAATCCTATCAAACAATTCCTTGAGCAAAGTTGGTGGTTGAACAAAGTTGAGCCGGATAGTATTCCTACCACGGGCATCATGATGTCCTACAAAACAGAGCAAAGATGAAACCCTCTTGTTTTTTGAAATGGGTCAGTCCTTATGCAGGATGCATGCAATGGTATGATGCTATGATGCTATGATGAAGCACACCACAAGTATTCACAAAGGCAAGCATGATAAGACACACAAGTCACACAAGATAACCCTTAGGGTTTAGGCCAGCATGAAGTTTAGGTATTACCCTCTTTTAGTTTCGTTGGTTAAAACCTGTCCTATCAAAAGTAACCGGGTTCTAGGGGACCTCAATATCATTGACTACCCTCAATCGGTCATAACTCCAGCATCACAATCTTTTCTTGCGGCCAGAACCATCGCGAGAGTTTAGCCTCAATGAGTGTAGCATACTGCTACTGTTCTATGGCCAAGTTGGGTCAATTTAGGGTTCTAAGGTCGGTTGGTGTTTAATGACTCCTTAGAAGACCCATATTCTCCTTGTTGCAACACAAGGGATATCAGTACAGACCAAGGTGTCACACCAACGTAGCCACTGCTTCACCCATGTCGGTCTACGCCGGACAGGTCCCTCACAGATTATGATACCTAAAAGGGTATTCCCCAGATCCGGGTTAGGATCTATAAAACTCCGATGCAAAGCCCACAAATATAAAAGCAAACAAAGCAAAACAATTTGAAAACAAGAGTGATCTAAGCCCTAAGGTTACTCCACTTTTAAGTTTATTCCCCAGCAGAGTCGCTAGTTCTGTGATACGGTGGGAGAACTGACTTGAGGTTTGCGTTTGTTTTCGCAAATGTTTCGGTTGAGCAAGAGTCGCCATCGACTTTTTATTTTATCCTAAGGAAAGGTTAAAAAGCACAGCAAAAACCTTTGAGATGTTTTCTTGGGTTCGGGGAGTAGATTATAGAAAGGGAAGGTATTAGCACCCTTTCTATCCATGGTTATCCATGGGCTCTTAGTTACTTGCTTAGATCAACTTGCCTTGATTTTCAATTGTTTGAAATGGTGCTTTGTGTGTGGGTTTGAAAATGTTTTGAAAAGAGGCCAATGTGGTGGCAACCTTTGTAATGACCCATGTTTGGATGTATACAAAGGTGTATGTCTTTTGAAAAGTTTTCAATGTTTTTTTGAAAGTTGTTTTGAAAGGGTTGTGATGTGTGGTTTTTGAAAGGTAGGCAAGTGTTTTTGTTTTGCAAGTTGGCAAGTAACCAAGAGCTATTTACCCTAAATTTCTCAAAGATCTTTGCTATGTTTTAACCCTTTTAACAATTTTTGTTCCACCATTGTATTTGGCGGACAATCTTGTGTTAGGATGTGAACGGGACTGGCGCGGGTCATCGTTTAGACCATGATTGAAATGGTGCCAAGTATCTTTGGGCAATGTTTCCTTTAAGGGACTTGATCATTTTTAGGCAACTTTTGAAAGCGTCATCGAGGGACTATGATCATTTGAATTTGTTTTGTTTTGCCCAAAGATACCTAACATGCAACATGGCCCATTATTGAAGGCAGCAAGTGGAGTAACCCTAGGGGTGCAAGTGTGATTGGTGTTTGTTCATTTGCATGCTTTTTGTCTTTTGTTAGGTCAAGCTAATTTTTGGTTGATTTTTGCATACAAAACCCTAAGTCTATCATGGCATATTTAGAAAGCTTTTAAATGCGAAATTAAAAGTCCTAAGTTATTACACAATAATCATGGGAATGGGGGTACAAATGTCCAAATGAGGATGAGACTTCATAGGAGGGTAGTGTCCAATATTTACAACCAAATCGAATTACGATTTCAAATATAAAATGATCAATGTATAAGAATAAAGCAAAATATATGTGTAAATATTTTTGTGTAAGTGTATGTGATTCACAAGTGAAATAAAAATAAAATAAATAAAAAGAGTTAATTTGGATATTTTCATGTTTAGGGCAAAAAAACCTAACTTTGCTAAATAAAAGGGGATTTTTTATTTAATATATATTATATACAATATTTATTAATTATATACAAAAAATAAACAAAAGAGAAGTATATTTGTCAAAAGGTATTTTTGATGTTAAATATTAATAAAAATAAAAATGTATATTTTTGGTATTTTTATCCTAAATATCCTAATAAATATGTAAATATTTGTATTATATGTTAAATATATTAAATATATACAAAAATAAGATATTTAATATTTACAAAAAAAGTATATTTTTTTATAAAATGTTTTCAAAGGATAAAATAAAATAAAAAATCAGAAAAAATGTATTGGTATTATTTTAGTATTTTAAATAAAAAGTATATTATATATTTATTTACATATAAAACTAAATGAAACAAAATAAATGTCAAAAAAATGCAAAAAAATGTGAGAAAAATATTTTTAATATTTTTTATGCTTTGACAAAAATAAATAAGTCAGAAACAAAAATCAAAAGTCAAAAATAATGAAAATAAAATGCAATGGGCCAAGGGGGTGCATGTGTGAGAATGTGGTGCAAAAAGGAAAAATATCTCAGGCCCAGCCCATAGAGGTTGTCTTCAACCTCCAGACAATTTTATTTGAAAATTCGCGCGCTTCCTTGCTTCAACCACAACTCCTGATTCTTTGATTTTCAGCACAAACTCATAACATAAAAAATGTCAAGCATCAAACCACGAATCCATACATAGCAAGAACTTGATCTAACTCTCAGAAATGAGAGAGAATTTCTTCTCCCCCAATTCCTGACCTAGTTTTTTTTCTAATATTCAGGTCTTAAATTCTCTCAGCATATGCAATATAAATGGAAAGTGAGGATATGAGTGGCTTCAGGGACATGAGTATGACACTTTTCATTCATAAATCTAAACCTAACTCTTCCTAGATTTAGAGATAGAAGTCCATGAACTTACCTGTTCAGCTTGGATCGTGTATGACAATGGAGGCACTTTCAAGGCAATGTGAGGACTTGTACAACTTGCTTGAAGTTCAGGGATGCTTCTCCAACCTTTAGCTTGCCTTGAAACTAAATGAATCAAGCTATGGAAGTCAACCTGCAAAACATAAAAAGTGAAAATGGTGAAGTTGGTTAGGGGTGTTACAGTTCGTGTCCAATGCTTGGGATAGTTTGTATAGGTGGTATGGAGTGTGTATGAACTGGTTTTGGCCAAGGCGCACGAATGGATTGAGTTATGGACCTCAAACTGCAGGGATGCCCTGTTTTTGTGCAGTACAATGGTGTTTTGAGGTTTAGGGAGGTATGGAAGGTAGTTAGCTCGTGCCTTAGCTCAGTTTTGATGTATGGAATGTGTTCAACAAGTTTGTCTAGGCTTGTGGTTGCAGCAATGTGTGTTGTTGTAAGTTATGCAATGTTTCTTCTCATGTAAGCAAAAATTGGCAAGTTGGTTTCTAGGCTTGTGCAGGCACCCTAAACATGCTGCACCAATCCCTCTTGATCAGTGTGTTATGTCCATGAATCTTGTGTCCAAACATATGCATTGTACCTCTTGATTTGTAAACTTGACATAAAGTGTAACTTTTCAAAAATGGATAATTTGCTTTTTCTAATTAAGGCTTAATTCTTTATACAATGACCAAATGCACAAAATAATGCCTTGGCACAATGGATTGGCATTTAATTATTGAGTAAGAAAAGGATTAGAGGCATGTAACTAGCTTGCTCATGCTGATTTGAAAAATTGCAAAGTGTATGAACATGAAGATGGCCCATGAACAAAGTGACTTTTGTCTATATCGCCAAATTCGATTCTCCCTAACCACAAGGTTGTTTGAGAAGTTCTTGGACATTTTGGAAAGCTTGGAATGTGTACTACAATCCATATTTGTAATGCAAGTTGAAATTCCAAGTGGAAGCATGTGAAAAGTGGCCATGAAGTTAGGCAAAATCCTGCCTAGAATAGGTCAAAATTTTTCTAAGTTAAAAATGTTTTGCACCCTTGTTCCAAAAATCATAACTTGAGCTACAAGCTTCTTTTGAGGAAACTTTGTGAATAAAAGTTGTAGATTTTGCAATGGACTGTAACTTTCATGTTTTGAGTTTTCCTTGAATCCAAATGTATCTTGATGAAAAAAAGGGACAAAGTTAGGAAAAAATTAGGGATTTTCATAACTTAGAAAAATTCTAAGTTATGAAAATTCTTCATTTCAAACCCTAATTTGCAATTTTTGATTTCTTGATGAACAAGTTTCATGATTTGACATGTTTTGATGAAAAATGAATCTTGACACTTGATTTTGACCAAAAAGTCAAAGTTTGATTTTTCAGTATACAGTCAAATTTGGCTCAGTTGACTGGAAAATTCATCTGTCAATCTTGTGCATTTGAGATCTTTTGAACTTATTGAACATGTCAAGACAATGCCATGGGGTCCTTGAGTCCATATGTGAGCTTGGTTGGCCATTGGCTAGGTCAAACAGTCAAAAATTGCCTTTGTGCAGTCAAAACCCTAAAAATGATCATTTTGCCCTTTTGGTGATCTGATCAAATTTCTTGTGGAATTGTGATCCAAACTTGACCAAATGGTTCATATGAGTTCAATATGTTGATGTGGGTCAAAAATCATGAGGTTTGACTGTCAATTGACCACAGTTGACTTTTTCCCCAGTACAGCTGATTTCTAGGTCAACTGTCCAATTGACTGGGCAAAGATTGGAATCCAGGTTTGAAACTTGGTATGGATAAACTTGGGAGTCCAATATGAAGCATGAAAGTCACTTTGGTCCTTTTAGGTCAAAAAATCTTTGTGCAAACACAAACCCTAATTTGGGTCAACAGTGCAAGGAGGGGTCTTGAGTAGAGTAAACCCTAACTTGTTCTTGAGCTCCAAGGGTCTTGTGATGAGAAAATGTAGAGGAAATGGGAGGGCAAATTTTGGGGTACAACAATGTCCCTCGAAACGGGGACGCTTTAGCAAATACCCGTAAATCAAAGATCATAGTCCCTCGATGACCCTACAGTTGCCTTTCGATAAATGATCTAGTCCATAAACAAAATTGCTAAAGCGTCTCCACATGTTGCCTTTATGACTGTACGTCCATTTGAATGTCCCTCAAACATCCAACGATAGGGATACCTACTCACTAATAGCAGGATAGCACTATCTAAAGGATAGGAGGAAAAGAACGAACTTTTTCGAGTATAATGCTATGCTCAAAACAGACTTTTACACTTACACATTTCAAAAATAAACTTTCAAAAAACAATTTCTTTGTTAACACTCTTGAGGACTAATACAAGAGTTAACGCAAAACAAATCTCCGCACTAAGGCATTTTCAAGAGCCCGTAGAAAACTATGGATGGAAAGGGTGCTAACACCTTCCCATTCCATAATCTACCCCCTTACTCAGAAAACTCTCAAAAAGGTCTTTTTTTGTTCTTTTCACCCTTTCCTTTGTTGGATAAAAGAAAAGTCGGTGGCGACTCTTGCTTACCGCAACATTTGCGAATACAAATGCAAAACCAGTATAACAGTCGATTTTGCAACCGTTTCACATGTGCTAACACCTTCCCTTTCCATAATCTACCCCCTTACTCTGAAATAATCTCGAAAGGTCTTTTTCTGTTCTTTTCACACTTTCCTTTGATGGATAAAAGAAACGCCGGTGGCAACTCTTGCTTACTGCAACATTTGCAAATACAAATGCAAAACCAGTATAACAGTTGGTTTTGCCACCATATTACAGAACTAGCGACTCTGTTGGGGAAAACTATAAAAAGTGGGGTTACCTTAGAGTTAGATTATTTTAATTTCTTTCATTGTGTGTTTTGTATGCTTTATTTTTAAAGGGTTGCATGGGTTATTATTTAAGATCCTACACCCGAATCTGGGACACCTTTTTAGGTAAGTAGCAATAAATCATGGAGGTTGTACGGCTTAGACCGATACGGACGAAGTGATGGCTATGTTAGCGTGATACTCTGACTTGTACTAATGTTCCTTGAGTCATCCAAGGATAACATTAGGCTTCCTCATAGTGTCCTTAAGTGCTAACTGACCTTTAGAACCTTTAATTGACTCATCTAGCCATTAGAAAGTAGTGAGATAGCCGGATTTGGTTCCGACCGAAGATTGGTTAATACTATATGCTACACTCATTGAGATTATACTTTCGGGATATTTCGGACGCAATATTTCGATGCTTGAGCTGAAACAATGCCTGAGAGAAAGGTCAATGATATGAGACTCCTTAGAACCCAGTTATTATTACTAGGACAGGTTGAGCCAACTAAAACATCAAAAGGGTGCTTACCTACAAACTCCATGAAAGCCTGAACCTAAGGCTACTTATGTGACTTATTTGCTTTCATTATCTAACAACTTGAACTCCTTGTAGGGCTTGTTTGTTTCATTACCTAACGATGTGAGTTCCTTGAAGGATCTATTTGTATCCATTATCTAATAACATGGATTTCTTCAAAGATTTACTTGTTTACGCCACCTTAAACTTTTGCTTGGTGCATAGCATACACATCATGACATCATGCCATAACATTTTGTTAACCATTTCAAGGATCTCAAAAGGCCTGTGATACAGGTTACAGTGAACCAGACGTCTAGCAAGGGGATTTATTTTTCTCTAGCCAATATCGCCAAAGCACGATGTCTTGAGTTAGTGGCCATGACCCACTCGACATACTGAGCTTGATTCTCGTAAAAGGACATTCAACGATACAAAGTTCTTCAATCGAAGCTGCAGTCAAATTCAGTTGCTAACATTTTCTTGTGTTTCCCCCGTGAGATCCTTGAAAACATTGCATACATATCATTACATAACAGGTATTCTCAAGACACGTTTCTCATTTTCTCGCTGTTTATTTCAGCAAGGAAAATGGTTCTCAAATAGAACGACAGAGATCTCCAAAATCAAGATGCTAAGTTCAAGGAAATGTTCCTAAATCTATCCAAAGGGAAAGAAGAATTGAAAGCACTCCTCACTGGGAACTTGACCAATAAAAATCCTGACGACAACAAGGATGACCAGTTGGAACAACTGCAAGCTGAGATGGAAAGGATGAGAGTCCAGATGAATAGTAAGATGGCTCTTATACAAAATTTAGCTCGGGGACAAGAAGAGTTGAGGATTCTAATCAGTAAGCTTCGTCAGGACATATACGACCGTCTGGGGAAAACTGCTAGAATTTGGGGCCTAATCAATGATCAATCTCTCTTGGCATACAGGGAATCGGGTGACATGTTCATGCGGGAACGTGTTGAAAATAAACTCAAGAGCGGTGAAATTCAGGGGACTACATCTTCAAGGAATCAGAAGAGATCATATAATGGAAATAAGGAGTTAAGTACTGTGTACAACTAGAAGGATCATAATAAGAGTGATCTTAACAAATCTGTGGGGGCAGTACGAATCTCTAATCCAGCGCTAGTGTAACAATGACAACGGGGTAATCAGCGTAAGCAGAATACATCCAAAAGATGCTTTACCGAAATTAACGTGTCATTGGCTCAAGCATTGCAACACGTGTTGGAGACCAAGCTGGTTACGTTGAAGGATCCTCCTCAGAATCCCAATACCGCCTCACCAATGTACGATCCAAATGCAAGGTGTGTGTAACACTCCAACAAGATTCAAGACTTGATCGAAGAAGGGGTGCTGGATTTCACACAAGATGGTCAGACTAAATTCTTTTGCCATCCCTCAAAGGCACACCATCTGAAGTGACAAGTTCAGATAGAGAGGCTTTTTGTTCATTAGAATTTTCAAATTGTAATTTCTTTTGATTGTTCGAACACTTATTTCATGTCAAACTTTGTTATTCCATTAATGCATTGCATATGTTTGTCTTGAATTAATCCATTTGTTATCACTATACTGAAACTATGCTTTTACTTCCTTTTTGTGATATTCAACTCTCAATTAAAAGCTTAAACCTCTAGAGGGAGGATGATGAAAAAAATCCACAATCTCTATAGCATGCTTTTGAACAGACCTGGCTGATGATGTACATGCGTTGTTTCAAATGTTAAACAATTGAGTTATAAGGAAGATAATCCCTAGTCAACCCCTTTGAGCCTAAGAAGTAGGAGTTTTCTTTTTCACACAAATTGAAACCCTTAATCCTAACTTCGGGCAGAGTAATTTCTCAATTAATTTAATGGTGCATTCAATCACAAGCTTTCCCCTCGTACACGATAAGTAGTGTCAGAGGTATCATTTCAAAACAAGAGATGGTGATGGTTCCGCATAATTATTAAAACAAGCAGTCATTACATCTCAAAAGAAAAGCCCGGTAAGTCAAAACCTATGAAGGAGACTTAAGGAAAAAATGGGGGCATCCCGCTGACTGTAATCACAAAAGAAACAGTTCAGGAAAAAGGTAGGGATAATAAAATAAATTAAAAAAAGGTCGCTACAAATCCTCAACAAAAATAAAATATTACAAAGAATGGCTGCCTTCTCAAAATAAACTTTCAGTATCTGAACCATCACCGGAATATCAGGGCAAAGATTCCAAACTCAATTGGGATTTAAACCCACAATTAACAGAGTATAAGACTGAAGAACATCATGAAGAACGGGTTGGGTACAAATAAATTTCAAGCCTTTATCCTTTGTTTCTTAAACCGTGAACCAGGCCACGCTACAACCCTTAAAAGTCCTAGCTGAAGCATGATTTAATTCGAAAGCATACTATTACAAAAGGTATCCTGACTCCTATAAGGTTTACTATAAATCCTGAGTTGAATTCATATTCTTACAAGATTTTTTTTGTTTACTAAAATTGCATTTTTAAAACTTCAAGACAGACATAAGCTTTGCATTTTTTTAAATGTCATTGTTTGCATATGACTAATTGTTCGACAACAGATAAATTCGCACGAAGAATATTCAATGAACATAAATCGTCTCAGTAAACAGAATCACCTCAGATGGAAAAGCATTTCCAGTAACAGGCCTTTCATAATCAAGGGGCATGACATGGTATATAATTGATCTGGGGGAAGTCGAGTCAAGATTCAAGGAATCTCTCAAAAGTGCCGAATAGCCAGGGGAAGATCTCCATCTGAATCACTCGAGGCATTGGACATAAATTCCAGCAAAGGATCACGTACGATCGAGCAAACATTTTTCTGGCAGTGCTACAACACTTAATGCTATGGACAGGACAATTCTCCGCACCCAGTGAACGTGGACATAGTCGGAAAATACTACGCATGAAAAAGACCCGCTAGTTGACTGATCTAGAAAAAATAAGGGCATCCCGGCGAACCAAAAAATTTCGAGCAAAAATTAGAGATATATAAATAAAATTGTACACTCGACAAGTCGAAAACCTGAAAAGGAGGCTTGGGCAAAAAAGGGTATCCCGGTGGACGGAAAATCTAAAAGGACAGTCCAGGAAAAAGTTAGGGATTAAAGCGTACGACTATGTCCCGTCATCTCGTCACTTGTCTATCAGTAGAAGACTTATCGCCCTGATCAGCATTCACCAAGGGCTCTAAAAGTTGAGGTATGTTAGAGTCTCCACGGACCCCCACAGAGCCAATTCCATGATATTATCTCTATAAAGTAATCTTCACAAAGTCATACATTCCCCGCAATTTCCCCGGCAGATTGCTATGGCGGATAAAGGAGTATGATATTCTTCCTGGCAATATCACCAGCCTACGGAGTTTCAATCAGTACAATTCATGGAGTTTCTCTTCCCCAGCTGAGCTTGTCCCTCCAAGGTTGTAAAACCCCCTTCAGACTTCTGCTTTCCAGCAGAGTTCACTTCCTTAACAAGGGTGTGTTTCCTCAGCAAGAGTACTTCTCCATCAATAGGGTTTATTTCCCCAAACAGTTTATCATCTTCTAGATACAATGCATATACAATCAAGACATAGATTAATTCTGGCACTCATTCTAGATTTCTCTTCTAGATACAATACAGATATAATCAAGACACAGATTTATTCTGGCACTCATTCCATATTTCTCTTCCAAATACAGTTCAGATATGATACAGATATGAATGTCATTCTGATACTCATTCAGTACATATTTCAGATATGGTTCAGATACAATCCAGATATGGATATTATTCTGATACCCATTCAATACATCTTCAGATACAATCAAGGCAAGGATTTATTCTAACACTCCCCAGATTTAGTGTGCTTCTACCACAAATCACTGGAAAATCCCTCTCTCCAGTGAAGTCGTCACTATCCCCAGAGAGTTGCTATGGAACCTGGAAACCGGGCCAGATGTCAGTCAACTTTATCCTCCCCAAGCGAGCCGGAAGGTTATCCATCTCTTCTATTCCCAGTCAGGGTATAAACTCCCCAGTAGAACAATGAACATCCAACGCTCTTAAACTCTTCTTCCCAAGCAAGAATTAACACGATCCAACAAAGTTTCCTCAAGCAAAGAGCAAAAATCAATGTTTCCCAGTAGAGTTTCCTCGAACAAGAAAGTAGGGATCCCCAGTGGAACTAATTCCTAGAAGATCGAATATACATATACTCTTCATCCCCAACAACAGCCAAGGATTTATTTTCCCCAGACAAAGATGCTCGAGTTTACAAATGCACCTCAATAAGATTTCACATTCATACATCAGTTACAAACGACATAGCATATGCATATAAAACGCATATAGCACAATCTTGTTTATTTTGAGAGCATCATTACGCAATACAATACCTACATCATGCCATTGCATAAAACTAACTTTGTGTTTTCAGGTTAGTTCCCGAACAGATAGAGATTGTCAACAGTTTATCATCTTCCAGATACGATTCAGATATGCTCTAGATACGGATCTCATTCTGATACTCATTCCAGATCATCTTTCAGATACAGTTCAGATACGCTCCAAATACAGATGTCATTCTGATACTCATTCAGTACATCTTCCAGATACAGTTCAGATATGATCCAGATATGGATGTCATTCTAATACTCATTCAGTACATCTTTCAGATATATTTCAGATACGCTCCAAATATGGATGGCATTCTGATACCCATTCAGTACATCTTTCAGACATAGTTCAGATACACTCTAGATATGGATGTCATTTTGATACTCATTCAGTACATCTTTCAGATACAGTTTAGATACACTCCAAATACGGATGTCATTCTGATACTCATTCAGTACATCTTTCAGATACAGTTCAGATACGCTCCAAATATGGATGTCATTCTGATACTCATTCAGTACATATTTCAGATACAATTTAAATACACTCTAAATACGAATGTCGTTCTGATAATCATTCAGTACATCTTTCAGATACAGTTCTGATACGCTCCAAATACAGATGTCATTCTGATACTCATTCAATACATCTTTTAGTTCAGATACGATCAAGATATAAATTCATTCTGATACTCATACTCAATACATATCCAGATACAATAACGACATGGATTCATTCTGACACTCCCTAACACATCTGCTAGATACAATCAGACACAAACTCATTCTAGTACACTTCTCATACGAAGTCAGATACAGAGACCTCTTCTGGCTCAGATAAAATCAACCGTAGATTTATTCTGATACTTTTTCTAGTTTGGAATCAACATTTACTTTTGATGGCATCTATAATCCCATATCTGACGACTCTCAGTCATCTTATCCAAATGGCATCTATAAGCTCATTCCCGATATCATCAACCAACATCATTACTTCATGCACAGGTGAGTGCAAATTTCTGGGCACTCTAGTGTTCAATCATCTTCCAACTTCAGATTACGAATGACAGACAGGTTGTCGTACCCAAAATTTGTCCTACCTCGACGATCATAATTTCAAGGAATATTTAATATGGTACAACAGTATCTGATGGCCCATCTTTATCCAAAACTAGGGAGCGTATTTTAAATCCAGGAGAGCGGGGTTTTCTAAATCAGAAAGACTCGTGTATCCGTGAACGTTCGTGAGACATGTTGGCCAATGGACCATTGCAATTAGCTAGCTCATTAGAATTAGGTCAATTAACGTTTTGGTTGTTGTTAGCAAAAAGGTGTGGTTAAGGCTCATTAAGATGGCCCATCTGATGTTTAGAATAATAAGAGATATTATTATTTTTTTGCTATTTTTTTTTGTTTTAATGAAAAAGGGATATACAAAAGAGATATTAATATTTAAAAACTATTTATTACTATTATTATAAATAAATAGAGAATATATATTTTATTAAAGAAAACCAAAAAAAAAATTATTTTTTAAAATTGTTGTTTTGGGAAAAGGGAATTTAGGCCCAATTGAATTAAAAAAAAAAAGAGAAGCTTTTTTAATGTAACGAAAAAATATGTCGCTGGGATGAACAAAAGAAAATAACGCAAGGCCCAATTAAACAAAAAAACAATCACTATATCAATCATGTCCAAAATTCACGCACGTTTTCTCAACAAACAGATACTGTTCAATTTAACATGTAATCAAATCTTCAAAGCCCGGAAACATTACGGATACTAGATCAAATCCGAAAAATTGCAGGTTACAAACAAATCTAAAAAATGAACCATATATTAAAAATTACAAATAAAATCCAGAAATTTACAGTAAAACGAAAATCAAATCTTACAAAATCAATCTGTTCAAATCTCTATTACACAGTAACTAAATCAATCAATCTCATAATCAATCCCTAATTATCTCTAATCTCCTAAATTTATGCTAATCTAATTCTAACATCAATTTACAAAAACCCTAAACCTATAAATACAGAAGAAAAAAAAGAGACAGTAAAGGGGGATTTACGAAAGCTGGAAGAAGAGCAATACAGAGGGAAGACGAAGAGCAGAACGCGAGGAAGAGAGACCCGATTTGCAGTTGAAGAAGAACGGAGCACCGATTATGGTTTCGATCTCCGAAACCCTAATTGGCCTCGCTAGTCTCTTCCGCCGTACACCACCGTCTTCAATACTCCGTCTCTGTTACTTCCCATTATCGCAACCTACAAAAACAAAGAAGAGAAGGGGATTAAACCCAAAATGATCTAAGCCAGAGAAATAAAATCGCGACGGAAGGTAATAAAGCTTAGCTCTTTTCATTATTGTGATCTGGGGTTTGGTTTTATGGTAGAAGAGAGAGGGTCAAGGTCACGCCGCTGCCGGTGGTTGGTGGGGGTTAGGGTTGAGAAAGTGAAAAGGAAAGGGTTAAAACGCGAGAGAGAGAGAGAGAGAGAGAGATGGCTTGCTGTAATCAAAAACAAGAAAATGGAATGTTAACAAAATGTATTAATCCGTTCCAATCCCATATCTGTGCACGCATATTAGTTACTATGTTCCCTCAATCTCATCCATTGGATACGCATCAGATGGCCATTAGGCTAAGTCTGCATGATAATTAACGTATTCCCTCATTTACACAATCAAATAGGCCCCTCCCTCAATTCGTTTGGGCCTAAGCCCAGTTAATTTCCACACCCCCTTTTTGCCACTTTACTAAACACCAAAGCAGTTTGCACCCCCCGTCTGAACTATAATTGGGCCAGCCTGAGCTTAACTTCCAGCACCCCCCTTATTTTACTGCATAACTAGAAAACGCACCCCCTGCCTAAATTAATTCTTTTCTACATTTTAATTTTATTTTAATTTTTTTCTTATTATAATTATTATAATTAATATTAATTTTTATATATTATTATTATAATTACTTAATTTCTTATTATTATTATTTATAATTATTATTATTAATTTTTATATTATATGTAAATACTATATTAACATGTAAATTATTTTTATATCAAAGTTACATATATTATTTTACTATATTATTTGCATTAAATAATCATGCATTAATCAATAATTTTTTCAATTAACACGATTAAAAAACACGCAACAAACAACAAACTTTTTTTTTCACAATCAACTAATCTAATCAACTATTTTTTGCAAAAGGGCTTCAAACAGATTTTGGCTTACTGCGCATTTAGTCAAAATCTCTGCAACCACTACTCCCAGCCAAAATGTGAGGTGATTCAAAGTATGTTTGCGACCCCTAAACAACACCAACCCCATACGAACTATGAATTGAGTCTCTGATTCCTCTTAAGAGGATACGTAGGCATACGATCAAAAATCGTAGCGAGTTCCCCTATAAAAAATTTAAACCCTTCCCCTAATAAAATTTAAATCCTGTTTCCCCAACTCAAACCTAAAACCTAGTATACTTGTGAACAAGGTAGATGAAAGGTGCCTAACACCTTCCTTTCGTCTAAAGAAGTCTGAAACCTAGAATCTCTGTTTGCGAATTAGGGTTTTCTGTTAGATTTTGTTCCCTAGGATAAAAACTAATAGTGGCGTCTCTGATTAAAAATCCAGTCGCTACAGCTGGCGACTCTGCTGGGGACTTCAAATTTAGGTTTTAGGGTTTTTTGCTTTAGGGTTTTTATTTATTTATTTATTGCTTTATTTATTCATTGCTTTCATTTATTCATTACATTTTTTTAATTATTGTCTATTGTTTATCATCATATATACTGCGTGGCGGGATTTTTTATTTCTTAAAATATTTTCAATAACCCTTAGAAAGAAGGTTCGTCTATTAACTTAGAGGGTACATCATCCCTACGAGTTTATGTGGCAACTTCGCCTAGAGTCGGTGGACTTCCGAAAAAGGAATACTTATCGAGAGATATCCTCTTGACGAGTAGGACTTTGGAAGGACACCCATGACTCTTTGTAACGACCTTAACCTAAAATCTTATGACGAGACCTTTCACGACTTTGAGACAAAAGTTTCAGTCTGTAAAGAAGCTCCACCTAAGGGAGGCCCTTGTGCCTTTTCCCTCTGGTGTTATTCATGATACCCTTGAGGAAACCACCTTTTGGGAGGGTAGACTAACCGTTGGTCAAAATTAAGGAGCCTACCTTCTAAGGATACTTATCACAAAAACCCCGTCATTGAACCATACATCCCTACCTTATAGGGGTACCTGTCACAAAACCCCGTCACTCAACCCTACACCTATGCATTCATGCATTTCATATATTCGTCATACATTTCATATATTCGTCACCCGTTGCTTTTTTCTTTGTCTTATTCACAGGATACAAAAAATAATAATAAAATCAAGATCTCGGTGACTGTCTTTAAAAACGGATATCGAAGGAAACAACTTGTCTGTGTCAATGTGCCAAACATGTAAGAAATCAAAGCCACGAAAGGGAAATAATATGCTGAAGACTTTCTCAAGCTTTGTAAAGCAAAGGTGGATGGTTTCAAGAGAAGACGTCCGCAAGCACACCAAGAAGACTTATTTCCCTTGGTTCAATTTCATGCAAACAAGTTTTGGTTTAAGATTGTAATATTTTCAATATCTGAATTATGTTACCTTCAATAACGGAATTTTTTTCCACATCTCGTTTGTGTATCTATTTTCAAGCTGATCACCGAATGACAATAGAAAGCAAAAGACAAATACATACCCAAATGAATAAGACATTTAAAAAAAGTAACCATTTCATATTCATACATATTCATTCGCATGCATGCATTCATAAACACTTGCATATCATATCAAAACTCATCCTTTTTTTAATTAAATAATCTCTCCAGTTAAGCCATGGGTAGGAGAAGATCACCACCTCCTTGGCCTCCATATCAAACAAAGGCCTATCAATAAAGAACCTTGGAACAGATCGAGGAAAACCAGCGGCATTCAAGGAAGATCTAGACCAAGTCAAAGGAGATGTGAGTTTGATTAAAGGAGATTCGAGTCAAGTTCTCCTATCCCTAAAGAACTTCATTGACAAACAAGACCAGATTCCCATGGTAGCTTTTGAAGAAGTAGCTCAAACGATTGGTGCATCAAGCGGTCACCAACTAAGAAAATAGTCGGAAGCAGGACCCCAAAATTCAAGAAGGACAACTCCAGACTCCCCAAAAAGACAAGATGGAGAAATTAATGTTGTAGCCTCACAAGCATGGATACCACGACCATTAGTGATCCCACAAGGACAACAGTAAGGCAGAAGGCCACCCAAAAAATTTGATTCGCTCCCTATTCCACCTAGCCAGTTATTGCAACAGCTGGTTAAGGAATCCTTGGTGGAAATCAAGCCTCTAGCTCCTCCAGTCGGTCCACTCCCACGAAGGTACAATGCCGATGCCAAATGCGAATACCATGCTAACTCTCCGGGGCACACCATGGAACAATGTTGGGCATTTAAACATAAGGTACAAGACTTGTTAGAATCTCAAGACATCACTTTTGAGGAACCTAACATCAAATTAAACCCTACGTATCGACACGGTGGACCAACAATAAAGGCAATTGAAGTAGTCTCCGAATGCGGGGCAACCAGACAAGTAAAAGCCCCGATAAGCTTGTTGAGGGAATATCAAGAGGAGTGTGGGTTCCTATTAGAGCGTAATGAAGCCTTCGAGAAAACTTCGCTAAATCTAGTGGACCAGGGGGTAGTCCAGTTCGGACAATACCCTGAAGAAAAATACATAGCTACTCTAAGGGATAAAGCATGGATCTCTCCAACCCAGGAAACCTTTGTTAACAAGGGAATAGAGCAGGGAAGACATATGGCAAAGATATCCAACAAAGTCAATACCAAAAGGGGCAAATGTCTTCATTCGAGAATGCGTCCCGGGAGAAGAACTCAAAAGATGGACGGCCGTGGAGATTCCTGAAACCTTTTTTCTTTCCTAGGTAATTTTTCTTGTTTTTGGAAGAACCTATGTCAAGCCCGAGACATATGGGTTGCTTGTAAGGGTTCCTCATTTTGTTTCAGACAATATTTGCAATCAATAATAGTTATATTTTGTCTTCAATTAAGATCCTTGTCTTTCATTTGCATTTAACTCTTAAATTTAAAGATGACAATACTTTCTCCGCATATGCATTTTCAAATATTCATATACTAAAATCTGCACCAAAACATGATAACGGTGCAAATCCATGCCCAAAACCACCAATAATGTTACTCCTGCGACCCGATATAATTTTGATGCTCCTATCAATCAAGCTAAAGAGGAAGGTGAAAAAGATCTTGAACTATTTGAGGAAGTGGCGAGGGAAATAGAAAAAAAGGCTGACAACATACAACCGTATCAAGAGGCTATTAAGATCATTAATCTGAGCACACTGGAAGATCCGGAAGAAACCAAGCTAAGGGGCAATGTTAGAGTGGAGCCATAAAGAAGCTGGTCAAGTTATTGCACATATCTGCTTGTTCCTACAGAAACAGACCAAGGTCAGATACATACATTGCTGTAAAAATAAGCAACTACGAAATCCCAAGACTTGACAAAGGACCCGAGCCAGGGGAATGTTGGATACTCACGTTCGACGGGGATTCAAATGCACTGGGGCACGATATAGAGGCAGTTTTGGCTTCTCCAAAGAAGGCTCACAAGCCATATACCAAGGCAACGACGAATGGGATACTAAACATCCAAGACGGATTCCCTATCGGGATCATGTTTTAAAGTTGGTTGCGGAACTTACAGAGATCACTTTCAACCACATCCCACGAGGAGAAAATAAAATGGCGGACGCTGTGGCAACTATATCAGCTATGTTTAAATTAACTTAGTCAAACCACGAACCGTGCATGAAAAACAAACACTTCAAAGATCCCGCACATTGCTTGCTATCAAAGAAAAACCGAATGACAAACCTTGGTTTTACGACATCAAGAAATGCCTCGAAAAACAAGAACATCCCGAAAATGTCTCTAGTGTCGATAAATGAACTCTACAAAAATTAGCCTCAGAATTCTTTCAGAGTAACTATGTACTGCACAAGATGAACCACAACAAGGTCTAGTACTCAAGAAGATTCTTCTACCTTGCCTCGACTCATGTGGTAATTGGATACCCAACTACGAAGGTCCATACATAGTGAAAACAGCATCCTCCGGTGGTAGTCTCATCCCCACAACAATGGATGGGGAAGAACTAGCGCATCCGGGAAATTCAGACGTAGTCAAAAAATACTATGTATAAGAAGCTCACTAAGCTCAAACCTCAATTGAGCGACTTAGGAAAAAAGGAGCGTCCCGGTGGATCGAAAACCCTAAAGGGTGATCCAGGCAAAAGTTAGGGGCATATAAACAAAAAATTATCCCGGTGGATTGAAAACCTGAAAGGGAAATTCAGACAAAAGTTAGGGATTTCATACAAAGAAATAAAGAACAAAAAGACCGCAATATAAGAACTGCGACTACGAACCATGAAGGGAGAGATAGATCTGAATCATACAACTCAGAAGCAAAGGAGATAAGATCATTAAAAGGATATTGAGGAACAACAGTAGCAATAATCATTTTTATTGCCATTTACAGTTTTAAAACCTTTTGTAATTACCTCTTTCTAGGAATTGCATCTTGTATTCTCGCGTATTCAGAGGCATATCAATAAAAAATTTGCTTTCTTTGCATCTTTCAAATTGCGTTTTTCTTTTCTCAGACTTGTTTACAAAATACTACGATCATTACTTGTGAATATTGTCTTGAAATCATTTTGGGGGATTAAAAAAATAAAAGCATTTGACAAAACATCGAAAATACTCTCACATCGATTCCGGTTGGTAAGTTGGTAGGTTTTGTCTTCTCAAGATTTTTCACACTTTAAATCCATGTAAACATGTTTGTTTCATTTATAAGCATTTTCTGCAATTTTCTAACGTTTTACATGTAAGCATGGAGGTAAAAATAACAATCATGACCATGGTGCACCCCAAGACGCATTTCCCACTGGATCAGAACAAAGCTCCTGGACTCATTCGTGTTGGGCCCATTATTCTCATTCCTCACACCCCGTCCACTTACTTGTTCTCAGCAGACCCATTTTTCATTTCTTTTTTGTGTTTTAATTAACTACTTTCTTTTTTAATCAATCATATTTTAATAAAAATATCACAAAAACATTAGACTTAGGTTTTTATTAATTAAATTAATTTTAATTAATTATTTTAATCACTTTTTTTAATTAATTAACTAATTAGAATTAGGATTTTATAATTAATTTATTTTCATAAATCAAATTCAAATTATTATTAACACAAAATTCTTTTTTCTCATAAAAAAACCAAAAACATTTTTTCTTGCTTAGAATCTTAGTTTTTTTTTAAAATTTTGTCCTTTAATTTCTTTTTTAATTATTCCTTTGCTATTTAAATTTTAGAAAACAAATGTATAGGTCGCAGGAGTAATTTTGTAATAGTTGTAGTTTATATTTCCTCGCATTTTTTCTATTATGTAACTGCTTATGGGATGTAATAGCTGCATGCATTTACTTTCTCGCATTTTACTTTCCGCGCTTATAGTTATGCATGTATACATATATAATTGTGTAGTAACTAGGACGTGTATGGCAAGATCTAAAAATAAAACGTTAGAAAACTTAAACATCAAAGACAAATAACTGAAATACAACACACCCGCACATGTGCACCTCAAGGGTACTCCCGCTTTGATTGTCTTCGGAATAAAACAGTCACAACTCTCGAACATGAGGGATTTTAGTGGCAACCCTTTGGTTCAAAGATCATAAAATGACACTTTCGACGTTGCCTCGGTACATGATCTTGAAACCTTAGGGGTGTTACTAAAATATCTTGCCAAGTTGCCTTTGTGACTGTACGATGACCCTCGATTGTCCCTTAAACATCCAACGATGGAGATACCTACTCACTAATAGTAGGATAGCACTGTCTAAAGGAAAAGAGGAAAAGAACAAACCTTTTCGAGTAGGTAGATACACTGATTCGAGTTAGTGGGATACATTGATTCGAGTTGGTGTAGTGATGCTGAAGAGTTGGGATGCATAAATTCTTTCTCCCTTAGGAAACTATCAATTTTCTTATTCCAAGTTCTTGGAGATTGTTTCAATCCATATAGGGCTTTATGCAACCTGTACACCTTTCGATCTTTGTCATGTTTCACAAACCCAACTGGTTGTTTAACATAAACTATTTCGTCTAAGGTTCCATTCAGGAATGCACACTTCACGTCCATCTGACATATGTGCCATCTGTTTATTTCTGCTAGAACAACAAACAACCTGATTGTTTCGATCCTAGCAACAGGTGTAAAAACTTCATCGAAGTCTATTCCTTCTTTCTGTAGAAATAATTTCGCCACAAGCCTTGCTTTGTGTCGAGTTACTTCCCCTTTCGAATTCCTTTTCACTTTGTATACCCACTTGACATTAATTGCCTTCTTGCCTTGAGGAAATTCTACAAGTGACCAAGTGTTATTGTCTTTGATAGACTTCACTTCTTCATTCATTACTTTCACCCACTTTGAATCCGTCAATGCTTCAGCTGCATTGACAAGTTCAAAATATGCATAGAAAGCATAATGTACCAACTCACCTTCATTATCTATCACATCATCTGATGTAATCACACAATCTTACAATCTTGTAGGAATGCGTCTTGTTCTTTGAGGTCTACTTGTACTTGCGGGTTACTCTTGTCGAACTTCTCTTTCGACTTGAGTTTATGGTTCTTCAAGTAGGATTCTCACTGAATCTTTCTGGACATTTTCAGTCTAATCCCATTCTTTAAGCTCATCTATGACCATGTCCCTGCTGATTACAATCAGCTTGTTCACTGGGTCGAACAACTTGTAACCTCTTGTCGAATGATATCCAACTAGAATCATTTGACTCGACTTGTCATCAAGTTTTCTTCTCAACTGATTTGGCACATGTCTATGTGCAATAGATCCAAATACCTTCAGATGGCTCAAGCTAGGCTTCACACCACACCAACATTTTTCTGGAATAATTCCTTCTAGCTTCTTCGTAGAATATCTGTTCAAAATGTATGTTACAGTAGAAACAGCTTCACCCCAAAACTCTTTAGGTAAATTCCTACCTTTCAACATACTTCTCACCATATTCATGATGGTTCGATTCTTCCTTTCTGCAGTTCCATTATGCTATGGAGTATAGGGTAACACCACCTCATGCACAATCCCTTCCTTTTCACATAACCCGTTGAAGTCTTTCAACACATACTCTCCACCACCACAAGTTCTCAAAACTTTGAGTTTTCGACCACTTTATCTTTCGATCATAGACTTAAACTTGGCAAATACCTCGATCACTTCACTTTTCTTCTTGATCATGTAAGACCACAACTTTCGACTGAAATCATCTATGAATGTAACAAAGTATTTGTTACCTCCTATTGAAATTGGTCCACATACATCAGAGTATATGACTTCAAGAATAGCCTTCGACTTGCTTCCTGTATCCTTGCTGAAGCTATTCTTGTGCTGCTTCGCCTGCACACATTCCTCACATACCTCGTTTGGAATGTCAATTTTTGGCAATCTTGAAACCATGTTTCTTCTCTTCAAATCTCTTATGCCTCTGAAGTTGAGATGGCCTAGTCTATAATGTCATATCCATTCATCTCTGCTAGCTGCATTTGGAAGGCATTTATGCTCCATCATATTTAGTTCTATCTTGAAGGTTTGATTTTGAGACATAGGAGCCTTCAAGATTAATCTTCCATTTGCGTCAACGAATCTCATCATCTTATCTTTGATCGACACTTTATATTTCTTTTCGACCAACTACCCTATACTGAGCAAATTTCTCTTCATGCCTGGTATGTACAACACATTGGAAATTATTGACCTCTTGCCATCTTTTCTCATAATAATCACATCACCAATACCTTCAGCTGCTAGGGTATTTTCATTTGCGAATTTTTCCATATTTTTCATTGAGGGCTTTATGTTGACAAACTAGTCTTTCTTTCCAGACATATGTGATGAGAATTCTGAATCCAAGTACCATTGATCCTTGAATCTATCTTCATCTCTTGTTGTGACCATGAGCATCATCTCTTCTTCTTCTTCTTCTTCTTCTTCTTCTTCGTGTTTTGCAAGCTTTGCATCACTTTCTTGATTCTTTCGTTTTTCTGGACAATCACCCGAATAGTAACCATACTTCTGACAATTGTAACATTAAATGTGACTCTTGTCAGGTTTTCGACCTCTTCCTTTATTTGCAACACCACCTCTTTGGTTTCCTTGGTATTGTCTTCTTTAATTCGACATGTTTCCTTCGTTCTAGTTTCCTCTATCATTCAATTTGTTGTAGCCTCCTCTACCTCTGTCGAACCATTTTCCTTTGCCTTTGGTTTCTTTTGCTGAATGTTCCTGCAAAGCCACATCACTCTTCGATTTTCCTGCAGCTCTTTCATTCATTCTTTGTTCATGAGATTCAAGCGTCCCTTGAAGCTCTTCCTTTGTCAATTTCGACAAGTCTTACCCCTCTTCTATAGCCGCCACTATATGGTCGAACTTATAGGCCAAAAATCTCAAGATCTTCAAAACAACAACTCTTGTTGTTAATGTTTCTCCACATGCCTTGATTTGATTCACTAGTTTTGTAACCCTAGTGATTAAATTAGATAATGCTCTCACTATCTTCCATCTAAAGCAATTCATACGTTCTCTTACGAGTTTGTGACCTCACTTCTTTCACCTTTTCAGCACCACCAAAGGACTTCTCAAGTACATCCCAAGCTTCTTTTGCAGATTCTGAATCACTTACTTTTTCAAAGTTTTCTGGACTCACATATTGGTGAATTATAAAGAGTGTTTTATAACTCAGCTTCTCAATTTCTGTGTGTTTATTCTTTTCTTCTTCTGAAGCGTTTTCTCCAAGCGCTTCGAATCCATCTTTTACAAGATCCCAAAGACATTGACACCTGAACAAAACTTTCATCTGTTTGCACCAATTCTCATAGTTGTCTACTTTCAGAATTGGTAGAGTTGCTGGATAATTTTCATTCCCATAATTCGCCATCGTGAATTCTTCAATCGTTCTTGATTGATACTTCCCTTGAATCAAAACTGAGCTCTTGATACCAGATGTTGGAAATCCCCCAAATATCTATGATGAATTTTTATCAATCTTGATGTTTAAGATTGATGTCAGCATACAATGACAATGAATCATGAGAAAAGAAAAAAAGAAAAAAGATAATTATTTTCTGCAGAGTTTCTCTCTCTGCCTACAAACTGTGGAAAACTTTGCTATTCACTTTGCAACTGCAAAATACTGTGTATGACTTAACTGAATTGATTACAAAACTAGGGGTTACTTCATCTATTTATAGATTTAGGTTAGCTTGCTACTAAGCCAAAACTCAAAATTATAAAAGCCCAAAATATCTATTTTAGATCTAAATCAAATCTATTTAAATCTAAAACAAATCAAATATGTGTGCAGCTTGCTTCAATCCACAAGCTCTTCGATTTTGGACAACTTCCCTTCGATACACACTGTTTCGACACTATGAATTACAATTTAACAATGATAAGTTTATCAAAGTTGAATAAGTTGATTAGATGCATCTATAACAAGTGCAGTGTAGCAGTAGAAACCGAACAACATAGCATGGTTAGTAATGTGAATGAACACTAGAGTCAAGTTCGCATTTCCAAAGTATATAGTAGGGTCATTCATCTCAAGAGCTATGGATCACTTGAAGAGATGCTAAGCAACTTATTTGATTGGTGTTAATCACTTAGATTGTTGTTTGAGAAGGTGTCAAATTTTAGTTCAAATAACACAATTGTTTAGAGTTTTATGCATGTTAATGAGAATGACATGTTTGTATCGTGTGTTTGATTGGATGTATGGTGAATGAATTAGGTGGGAAGAGTGGTGGGTGAGATTGCAAAGCCAAGATCTGATTCATTTAAAGAGAAAAATGAAGTCAAGCTGCTGAGTTACAGGGGTGATAATGTGAACGGAGACGCATTTGATGCAATATCTAGAACTCCAGATCCACACAGAAATAATGTTTCATTTATAAGAGAGTGGAATTGTTTTATTTATGTTCTATGTGTGCAAGGGGCTCAAGGTTTTTAATAAAATAATGTCATGTCTTCTAAAATTTATATTAAAACCATTATCTCAATACCAACTGGAATTCAAAATATTATTTCAGGCTGAAATGAGAAATCTATGTAGAAAATTTTCACCACACATCTATATTGTATCGTATTGGTATGCTATTCATGATTTAGACTTCATGGTGAATTTCTTCCCTTTTTTTTAACATCAAACAAATCAGCAGCAATATTTGCTTAGAGGCATAGCAGCAAGGTTACTTAGAAGCATAAATCCAAGGATTAGTTAATTCATGTTACTACTACTTATCATATTAGTGCATGTTCTTTTTGCCATCTAAATTGATACAAACAATGCAGATTTCTCCAACTATATGACCTCATGAAGTTTTGCATTTGAACATTTGACAATTGTGAAGCAAATTTTGAGGTACCTTAAGGAAAGAGCATGTGTTTGTATGTTTTTGTTCAGACTTTGTAATTTACATAGCATCATGGATAATCAACCAATAGTTTGAAGCTCATTAATAGTAAATGGAGTATGTAGTTCCTAACTATTTAATTCTATTTCCAACAGGCTCAAAGTTAAGTCTTGGTACAAATAGTTATAGTACCAAAGTCTTCTATATATCCGCTGACCACTATGATTGGGAGTAGCAGTTGCTGACCAAATAATTGACTGAGATATATTGATAGATTGGTAGCAATTGCATTGAATGTGGTGTCTTTTTACTTACACATTCTCCTTGCATAATTATTAATGATTATTGAATAATTGATAGTTTTGAAAAAAGTAACAAAATTTTAGAATAAGTACATGAATTTATTTATCATAAATGTGTTTTATTAATGTAATTATGAAAAACAGGTATAACAAAACAAACTCAGATATATGACACTTACAACTTGATTAATAAAAATTACCAGCATTGATTTACATGCTCATCTGGTTCTATATCAGTAATTAGTGTTTGAACAATTTCATATCTATATGCCGACATAGTCTAGAGAGACGATTCAAAGTTACACAAATCCTCAATTTACCTTATCAATAAATACTAAATACTAATTGTAAAAACAAAATAAAAACCTTCCTAAGTTCTTCTTCCACGGCTTTTGTATTTTCATTTTATTTAAAGAATGTCATCGAGAAAAAAAGTTTTGTGTATTATAGAATTTTAGAATAATAAAACATTGAGACAAATTCAGAATTAATGAATTAAATAATTCACAACCTGTTCGTCGTCAGTCAAATATAATTCAACAAACACATCAGGACCTTTTTAAGCACTCCTCTTGTCAAGTCACTTCAATCTCACAACTGATTCTACATCACCCTTATATTTATTTTAATTTGTTGATAAAGAAAATATGAGATTTTTGAAAAAAATTATTATCATGAAGAGAATATAAAATAATAATTTGTTTATCTATAATTATATATATATATTTAAAAATGCCGATTTCGATGATGAAAATATTTATTTACTAAGATCATAATTTTTTATAATTTTTTTAAAACATCAAATTAAAATAATTATAACGGGACCATGAAATTATTGATCAAAATATTAAATATTAACGGAAACGTAAAGTTACTTATCAAAATATTAAATATTAACGGAAACACAAAGTTATTGATTCAAATTTTGAATATTAACGAGAACATGAAGCTATTAATCAAAATATTGATATTAACAAGAATACGAAGCTACTGATCAAAATTGAATATTAACAAGAACACGAAGATACTGATCAATATATTAAATATTAACAGGAACACAAAATTTTTGATCAAAATTTTGAATATTAATGGGAATATTAAGTTACTGATCAATTTTTTGAATATTAAAGAGAACATGAAATTACTGATCAAAATATTAAATATTAACAGGAACACGAAGTTACTGATCAAAATTTTGAATATTAACGGGAACATGAAGTTACTGATCAAAATATTAAATATTAACTGAAACACGAAGTTACTGATCAATATTAATGAGGACACAAATCTACTGATCAAAATATTGAATATTAATGTGAACACGAAATTATTGATCAATATATTGAATATTGACGAAAACACAAAGTTACTAATCAAAACTAGTAAATGACCCGTGCATTCGTAGGAGTTATGTAAAGTCGATATAAATATTAAATTAATATTATATAATTATGGTTAAAAAAAAAATATAAAATTATATATGAATTAAGAGAGGAAAAGCTTCTATTATGATTCACATAAATTTTAATTTAATTTATTAAGTTGTACTAGTTGTCACGATATACATAGAAATTATGTTGAAAAATATATGATTATATGGTCTAATACACTTCACACACATCTATAAAACTGATTATCTACTTGTGCATTTACATGATTATGCAATATTGTTATAAATAATAAATAAAGATAATATAATGATGGTTAAGCAATGTATAGGACTCGTGCATTCGCACAAGTCGATTCGTGCGTTTACATGGTTGTGCAATATTATTATAAATATTAAATATAGATATAATATTTGCATCAAATTTATGATAATGTTTTAAATAAATTTATTAAAAAAAATCATACTTAATTGACTCAATCAATTTTTATCAATCATAATTGTGTTATGTATTTTTTAGTAAAACATATATTTATAGTATTTTTATAATATAAATATATATTGAAAGATAAATTAATTATTTAAAAAGCCACGTCGCACTTTTCACATCATGCTAATAATTTTAAAAAAAATGAAACATATTCAAAATTTTGATTAAAAAAAGACACGCCGTTAAATTATTGATAAAAACTTTTAATTATTAAATTTTAATAATATTATGTAAAATTAACTTCATAAATAAATTTATAAAATTAAATAAACAAATATTTAATAAATTATATTATACCATGAATTTATATGAAAATTATATTATATCATAAATTTATATAAAATAATTGTAACTTATTCTCGATTATAAAATTATTGTAACTTTTTTTCATTTATAAGCATCTTGAACTCTTGTATCCATTTATAAAATTATATGTAATTTATTCTCATTTATATAAATAACTATATAAATAGTTGAGTTTATTTTATTTATAAAATCATTTGTAACTTATTACCATTTATAAAAGAATTATAACTTATTCAATTTATAAAAATAATTGTATCACTAAATTTTTACCTTTTATTATTACTTTTTTATGATTATCATTTATCATTAAATTTTTATGACTACTATTTAATATTTTTTATATCATGATTGCAATTATAAAGTTATTTTAAAAAGATTATGATATGCTTTAGTTATTTCATAAGTTTAAAAGAATTATAAAATCTCAATTGATTTTGTTTTATTTTATTAACCTTTCTATAAAAATCTAAAAAATTTCAAACTATATTTTATTTCAAATAAGAATCTAAATAATTGCAAAATAATTTTTATTCTTTTATTTTTAGAATAATAAACTAAATATTTAATCTTGGAATAAAAAAATTATAATTTGTATTTTTTTAAAGATAATTTTCTGTTTTTTTACATAATATCCATATTTAATATATTATATAAAAAAACATTATAACATTGATTAAAATTGACATAAAATCTACACATTAATTATAATTCTAAATTGTAATTTTACATTATTGTACAATTAGCTACAATCAAACAATCTTATTTTTCAAAATTGGGCACATTTACTTCTATTTTAAGTCTAAAAAAAAACCTAAGGTTGAATCTAAAACAGGAAAATAATATGTGTTTATGTAGCATATAATTATTTAAATGAAAAAGATTTTATTTTTTTATAATCACACAAATAATAAGTCTAAAAAAACTATTAAAGGTTTAAACTAAATAATAATTGATAATGTAAAAATAATTTAAATTATAAAATACAATTTTGACGGTTATATAAATGTTGAATATAAAATAACAGTGATATTATTTTTTTATGCGAAATTAATTTAGTAGTTTATAAATGTTAAATATAACTCAATAAATGACGATTTATATTCTTAATCATATAAAAAATTATAAAATTTTAATTAATAATTATATTTTCAAAAAATAATAATTAATAATGAGTCATTTGATTGGTAATTATGTTTTCAATAAATCATTAATGATGAATAAATATAGAGTTAATGACGTGTTTTTGATACTCCCAAAGTCAATTCATGGATAAATTAATTTTGGTAAAACGAACAAAAAAAAGTATTTGGAAAAAGCAAAAAAAATGTAATTTTGGTTAATACAATATTTAATTATCAACATGTTAGTTTTAGAAAAAGAAAAAAATTAAAATTTTAGTTCATACAATATTTAATATATTTTAAAACTATTTTAATAGATCTATTTTCAATGTCTTAAAATATAAAAATGTATTAAAGAGAAATAATTATATGACATTCTAAAAATTGCTTTATAAGAGAGTTAAATAAATTATAAACGGTTTAAATGATAAAATATAATAATTAATCTAATAATTTAATATAATCGAAACCAAAATAGAAAAAATATTTTGAAAGTCATAATAATAATTATAGTATATTAGAGATATTAGTCTAGTAGATTTATATTAAAAAAATGATAATGAAGGTATTTGTACCATTAATGTGGAACAATAACTTATCCAATAGTTTCAATTTGAATATAATCATCAATAATGATTATCTAGTAAAAATGCGTAGAAAGTAACTCTCAATTATATTAAGATAACTTCAAAGTGGAAGAAATCAATAATAATATCAAAATTAAAAAAAAAAATTCTCACTAAAATAAAAAAAAAAATCACTTTTTTCTTATTATTAACAAATAGAAACCTCTCCTGCAACATATATATATATAAAAAAATTCTACTCACTAAAATAAAAATAAACCATTTTTTTATATTATGAATAAATAGAAACATTTCCTGCAACAAATATATAAAAAAATGGTAGAAAGTTAACTTCAAATTTATTGTTGGAGGAGTTACTAGGAGTATCGAAAACACACAAAAAAAATTTTTTTTTGAGTGGGTTAGGAGGTTAAATCAATTCAATTTCAAACCAAATTCTTGGAAGAATGCGTTCATGAATTAGGCCTCCAATTTGGATATACACTCCTAAATCAATAAAAACCACTGAAAAATAACTCCATAACTACACAATCAAGAGGAAAATTCTAAATCAATATATCATTTATATATTTATAGTAGATTGATAGTAGATAACAATGAATAATTTTCACTTTTATCATAATAATAAATGTATAAAAAAAGAATATATCTTTTAAGATTGTTTTGACTCTTCAACCGTGCGAACGAACAAAACCCAAAACGTGAATCATGGAAACAAACAAAATCTAAAATGTAAAAAAAATTTAATCAGAAAAGAACTTTCTGAACAAA
The DNA here is from genome assembly GCA_948472305.1 of Vicia faba. Classification (NCBI taxonomy): domain Eukaryota; kingdom Viridiplantae; phylum Streptophyta; class Magnoliopsida; order Fabales; family Fabaceae; genus Vicia; species Vicia faba. The sequence goes on from OX451740.1 coordinate 1,111,362,681, forward strand.
CATTTTCTCTCTCTTCTTGCAAACATAGAACCACACTCTTATTTTCAAAACAACAAAAATTTCTTTGTGAAAATCAAAATAAAATTCAACACTTCTTTCTCATGAGCATCAACAACAATAACTTATCTCAAACATAACAACAAAAATTTTTCTCTCTCAAAAATGGAAAATGGGTCGCAAACTAAAATGAAGGGTATTTAAAGGAAAGAAAGTGATACCGCACGATTTGAGAGTTGATACTGAAGAAATATGAAGAGAATGAGTGGACTATGAACTTTATTTTCTTTATAGATTTTGTCCAACTAACTTTCAATATGAGATATAATGTGATTTATATAGGATCACAATATAGAATATAATGAGTTTACAACAATAACTATGTCTAGGTCCCTAAGGAATAAATTTTCCACTGCCCAAGGGAATCTGAATTTTGATTTACCCAAGACTGATTTGAATTTAACCAACAAAACTCCCCCATAAATTCAAATATTCCTTCGATTCATCATGCCTAGCATTTTCTTGCCTCTGTCGAAAAGCTCCTTCGATAGTTGTTTTGTGAGAATGTCCACTGCTTGATCTTTGCTTCCAACGTGCTTCAGTTTGGTGCTTCCATCCTTCACATATTCTCGAATGAAATGAAATCGAACATCAATGTGCTTGCTTCATTCGTGGTTGGCTGGATTCTTCGCCAGTTCGATTGCAGATATGTTATCAACTCGAATCATTATTGCAGCTTCCTGCTTCGATTCCATCTTGCTCAGTAGTCTTGTCAGCCATATTGCATGGCATACGCACCAGGATACTGCTACATACTCTGTTTCACAGGTCGAAAGAGTTACAATGGGTTGCTTCCTTGACAGTCAGGTGAAAGCAGTGTTTCCCATGAGGAATACATATCCAGAAGTACTCTTTTGATCATCAATGTCACCACACCAATCGCTGTCAGAGTAGCCAGTCATCTTGTATTCTTCTACTTTCGAATAGAACATTCCGAGTGACACAGTTCCTTGGACATATCGAAGGATTATCTTCAAAGCTTTATAGTGTGCAGCAACTGGTTCTTCCATGAAGCGACTCATAATTCCAACACTCAATGAAAGATCTAGCCTTGTGCATGTGAGGTATCGAAGACTTCCCACCAAGCTTCGAAATTTGTTTTCTTCGACACGCTCTCCCCCATCAAATTTCGAAAGCTTTTCTCCTGGCTCCATTGGTGTTGAAATAGGATTGCAGCTATCCATCTTAAATCTTTTCAGGATATCTTTCGCATACTTTTCTTGTGAGATAAAGATTCATGTTTCTTCCTGTTGAACCTCCAGACCAAGAAAGTATTTCATCAGGCCTAGGTCAGTCATCTCAAATTCTTTTATCATTGTGCCTTTGAACTCTTCGATCATTTGATTGTTGTTGCCCAAGAAAATCAAATCATCAACATAGAGAGCAACAAACAATATTTTCTCTTTTTTCTTTTTCACATACAAGGCATGTTCGAAATGACATTGTTGAAATCCATTTTCTTTGAAGTATGTGTCAATTTGAGTATTCCATGCTCGTGGTGCCTACTTCAGCCTATAAAGTGCCTTCTTCAGCTTTAGCACCTTTCCTTCATTTTCAATTTTCATGAATCCAGGGGGTTGTTCGATGTAAACTTCTTCTTCGAGAACGCCATTCAGAAAGGCTGACTTGACATCCATCTGATGTATTTTCCATTTGTATTGAGCAACTTAAGATATGAGCAGTCGAATAGTCTCCATTCTCATAACAGGTGCGAAGACTTCATCATAATCGATTCCTACTTTCTGCATGTATCCTTTTGCCACAAGTCGTGCCTTGAATATTTCAATTTCACCTTGTGCATTTATCTTTTTCTTAAACACCCATTTCACACCAATTGTTTGACTTCCTTTTGGTAACTCAGCTAGTTCCCAAATGTAATACGGTGGGAGAACTGATTTGGGATGTTTCGTGTTTGATCGCAATGGTTGCGGTTAGCAAGAGTCGTCACCGACTTTTCTTTTATCCAAAAGGAAAGGTGGAAAATAACAGGAAAGACCTTTGAGATGATTTCTTGAGTTCGGGGGGTAGATTATGAAAAGGGAAGGTGTTAGCACCCTTTTCATCCATAGTTATCTATGGGCTCTTAGTTGCTTGCTAGATCACTTGCTTTTGTTTGAAAATATGCTTTGTGGTGGTTTTTGAAAGTATATTGAAAAGGCGCATTCGCTTAGGCAAACTTTATAATGGTTCTCGTTCGTAAGAACGTATACAAAGTGTTGATCTTTTTGAAAATATTTCATGTTTGGGAAGTGTTTTGAAAGTGTTTGTTTTGAAAGTGAGCAAGGATGTTTATTTTGAAAATGAGCAAGCAACTAGGAATAATCTACCTACTAAAAAGTCTTTTGTTCATTTCTTCCTTTCCTTTGATATTGCTATCTTACTATTGATTTGGTAAGAAGCCTTATATTTGGATGTAAAAGGGACGGGCGTGGGTCATCGTATAGTCATGATAGCAATGTTGTAAGATATCTTAGCATTTCTCTTTGAGGGACTAAGATCATTTAAAAGGCAACATTTATAGCATCATCGAGGGACTATGATCTTTTATTTTTTATTATGTTTGCTAAGATATCTCACATGCATAACATGGCCATTTTTGTAAGGCAACAAGTAGAATTACCCTAAAGGTGCATGTGTGAATAATGTGTTTGATTTGCATGCATTGTTTATCTTGGATTAAGGTTATCTATATATTGATTTTATCTTTCCATACAAACCCTAATTACTAGTATTTATATGAAAGCGATAAATTGCGGAAAGTAAAATTACTACGCTATTACATCATTAGGGGAGGGGTATACAAATTTACAAATGGAGATTGCAAGAAATTAAACCTAATTATCTATTACAACCATATTGAATATTGGATAATGTACAATAAATGAAAATTTAATATACAAGGATATAAATAGAAAAGAAAAGTATTTTTGTTTGGATTTTGAGGAAAGGATTTTAACCTAATTATCTAAAATAAAATGATTAATTAAATTAAGAAAATTAAACCTAAACTAATTAAGAAAAGAAAATAAATTAGAAAGCAATTTTTAGTGTTTTTAAGAAAAGATTTTAAGTTAATAAAAATAATATGAAAATTAATTAATTAAAAGAAACCTAAATTCTAAGTTAATTTTAAATTAAAAAATAATAATTAAACCTAAATCTAATTATTAATTTATTAAGAAAAAGAAATTAATTTGTTAAGAAAATGTTTTTTTATCTTTTTGTTTTATAAAGAAAATAAAATATAAGTGTGTAAATAATAAATAAAAATATTTTTGGATTTTTTAATAATAATAATAATAGTAATAAAAAATAATAAAGAAAAATAAAATAAAATAAAATAAAATAAGAAAAAGAAAATAAATTAAATTAAAATGATAAAAATGTTTGGGCCAGGTGTGTGAAAGTGAAGACAAGGGGTATGTGGCAGCAAAAATGGAAAGCCCACGGAGAGGAGGCCCATGCGCTTGTTGCTGGCAAAAAAAAGAAAGGAAAATGTTGAAAAAATCAAAAAGTGGCAGCGCTGGGGCTTGAACCCATGCCCTTAACATGAAACGCGCGCTATCTTACCACTGGGGTGGCTATACATCCGTTAACTTAAACAAAAAAGTAAATACATAACATAAATCTAGTCCTGAAAATGACTTCATCTTCAACCTCCAGCCATGGTTCATGTAACTTGCTCATTTCTCAACAAAAATGAAAGATGTAAACATGGAAGTTGCTCCATTTTTCTATACGAATCCAACCATATAAATATCATAAGCTATAAATCAAAGATGAATGAGAATTTCTAAAAGTACCAAATTCTGACCTAACTTTTTTCCAGAGATTCAAACCTAAAATTCTCTAAGCTCAATCAATATAAATGAAATCTATGAGCATGTACAGTTTCAGGGTAATGATATCTACATTTTATCTTCACAAATGCAAACTTAACAATGCCTAAATGAAAAGATAGAAGTTCATAAAAGATACCTCAAAACTGGAAATCGTGAAATGCAAATGAGCTTGATTCAAGGTGTTGCAATGATCAGGTTAGCTTCCTCAAGTTCCTAGGAAGCTAATGCAATGATTAGATTGAGCAATGGATGGATGGAATGGCCTGGAGAAGTCCAGTCGAAGAGCTCTGTTTTTGAGTTTGGAAGATGATGAAGATGGAGTTACAATTATGAAACAGGGATGTAGATGGACTATATTTGATGTATAGAAGCTTTGTGATTGATTAGGAATGAAAATGCACGGGGGAAATGTGAGTTTAGGTTTCAAAGTCAGAATGTGAACATAAATGGATTTTTGATGCAAGTTTTGATTTGAGGGAGTTTGGGAGAGTTTCAGGGTATTTAAGCTCGTGTGTTAGCTCACAAATAGTTCCTCTATTTATAAGCAACAAGTTTGGATGCTTGGAGAAGTCAAAAATCAAGAATCACATGTTTGTGGCTTTTTGCTTGTTTTTGAAGAAAGATTGAAAAATGTGGTTCCAATGCACAAGCACCTGGTTTATAGGGTGGCTTAGAAGCTTTAAACATGTTGCTTCTGAGCATACATGTTGTGTGTGTTCAGAACAACAAGTTAAAGGCTCAAGAAGAGTGGACTTTGTGCATAAAGCCACTTTTCCAAAATGGCAATGTTGCCTTTCTTCCTAAAATGGTATTAAGCATGGGAAATGCATTGAATGCTTGGATTAAAGCTTATAAAAGTTGTGTAGACATTTAATTATGGAGTGAAAAACAAGTTAGAAGCCTGCAAAGTGGTATTTGTACATCATGCTTGAAGATTGGACCAAGTGTCCATCACAAAATTGACTTGTAATACAAGAGTGAAACCCTAACTTCATGGCTTAGATTATCTTAGCTAAAATATGATCTTAATGAGTTCTTGGACATTTTGTAAAGTTTGTAACATCCTCTACAACATTCATGTTGGACATTTTTGAAAATTCAATTTGGAACTAGGTGAAAAATTGCCATGAAGTTAGGTCAAAATCCTGCCTAACTAGGGCAAAATTTCACTAAGTCTTTTAAGTTCCATGAGCATATCTTCACAAAATAATAACTTGAAATCTAAGCATTTCTAGGAAAAGTTCTTCCCTACAATGTTTTAGATCTCATTGAGATCTACAACTTTCACGTTGAAAGTTTCCTTTGAATCATCTTGCATCATGGTGTAAATTTGGCACAAAGTTATGAAAAAAAGTGAATTTCCAACACTTAGAAAAATTCCAAGTCTTGGAAATTTTGACTTTTCAAAGATGAATTTTGACTTTTTGATTTCTTGATGAACAAGTTTCATATTTTGACATGTCTTGATGAATTGTGATCTTTGAAACTTGATTTTGACCAAAAAGTCAAAATTTGACTTTTCAGTGTACAGTTGACTTTTCATCAGTTGATTGAAATTCAACTATAAATCAATTGATCTTGAGAAAATGTTTTGAGCCATGCCATTAGTTCAAAATTATGTACTTGCATCATTGAGATCATAACCTAAACCAATAAATCATTTGCTAGGTCAAAAATCAAAGATTGCACCTTCTCAGTCAAAACCCTAATTTTGACCATTTTGCCCTTTTGATGTTTTGACCAAATTTCTTGAGGAATTATGATAAAAACTTGATCAATTTACATACATGAGTTCATAATGTTGATATGTACCAAAAATTATGAAGTTTGAATGTAAATTGACCACAAATGACTTTTTCCCCAATACAGTTGATTTTAGGTCAACTGATCAATTGACTGAGCAAAAATAGGATATAAGACTTGAAACTTGACATGAGAAATCTTGAGGGTTCCTAATGATTCATGAAAGTCAATTGAGGCATTAAAAGTCTATTTGTCCTTGTGAAAACTCAAACCTTAATTTTCAATTGTTAGTGTTAAGGAGGTGTCTTGAGATGATCAAACCTTGTGTAGTCTTGAATCAATGGAGATCTTGTGAGAGATTTTGAGAAATGAGAGGGCAAATTTTTTGGTACAACAACTGCCCCTTTTCAATCTTCTTAAACTTGAAGAGTTAGATTGGCAGATCCTCCATTCGTGACTTGAAGGTGGAAGATGATTGAACACTAGAGTACCTAGAAATTTGCACTCGAAGATGTATTGGGAATGGGATTATAGATGTCATTTGGATGAATGATGATAAATACTGGAAGAAGTATCAGCATGAATCTTTGGTCGATTTATACTAAAACTTGATGTTTGACCTGTGGGAAAAAAGGGTTAGTTAAATGCAGATGTATGCGTGATGTTCACAAGATGAATGGGATTGTGATAAATGCATTTTGTATGTATATGCTATGATGTATGAATGTGGGATGCATATTTGTCCGGGAAAATAAACCCCTGACTACTGCTAAGGAGTTCTGGGAAGCTGAATCCCGGATTGCTGTTGGGGATGAAGAATATACATATCTTCAAACTTTGTTGACATAATGCTTCTGTCGGGGATTATCTCTTGAATGTTAGCTGTTATCTGGTCGGGTCCAAGCTTCACAAATTGCTGAGTGTGATCGGTGGGAATGAGAACTGACTGTTTTGGAATGCTGGTTCGCGTTTGCGTTTGTTTTTGCAAAATGTTGCGGTAAGCAAGAGTCTCCACCGTCTTTTATTTTATCCAACAAGGAAAGGACAAAAGCACAGAAAAATTCCTTTTCGAGATGTTTCTCGGGTTCGGGAGGTAGATTATAGAAAGGGAAGGTGTTAGCACCCTTTCTATCCGTGGTTATCCACGGGCTCTTAGGTACTTGCTCACTGTTTTCAAAAGTTTGCTTTTCTTTGTGATTGTGGGTTTTGAAAAGAGTTTTGTTTTTTTGAAGAGAGTGTAAGTGCGAAAAGTTTTGTTTTGTTTTTAAAAGGAGCAAGTACTTAAGAACCTCTACCTACTCAAAAAGGAATTAAACTGTGTAAATGTCCATTAGACAATGCTATCCCACAATTGAGGAGTAGGTAGCATCGTCGTTGGAGTTTTCGGGTCAATTCGATTTAAGGGACATGTGGTCACTAAAGCAATGTTAGGACGCCTTAGTGGTAACCCTAATGTCTTAGATCATTTTATTCGAGGCAGCCGTTTCGAGGCAACTTATGATCTTTGGACAAAAGGGCGACCACTAAAACATCCTATACTTAATGACCATGTTCGAGGCAACCAAGTGAGGTGTACCCTAGGAGTGGCATGTGCAAGTGTGTCAATTTTCAGTTATATTATCTTTGCATGTCATGGTGAGCTACTGTTGATTTTAAGTTAAGAGTTAATCTTGTCATGCATAGCCAAGTTAGCATACATCTAAACAGTTAATATATGTACAGGAATTTAAAGTGCGGGAATTGTAAATCCTACGCTATTACAAGGCTTCGGGGAGGGGGATTATTTACATGTTCAAAAATTGGGGAAATAAAGCAGTAAAGTGTAAAAGTATTAGTTAAGCTATTACAAACCAGTAGGCAATTACAATAAAATAAACGCGCGCGAATTTGAAAATAACCTCTAAAAATCCTAAGAATAAAATCTTTTTGTTGTTTTTTATATAAAAGAACATAAGGCCTAAGTCAATTAATTTTTTTAATTTTAAGAAAAATGTTAAAATAATTAATTAATTTATTTAAGAAATAAATATAGTTGGAAAAACAACTAGCCTAATGTTTTTGTGATTTTTTTTAATGTTAATTAAAAAGATAAAAAGATGTCAATGAAAACAAAAATAAAATGCAAGGGGGATCCTTCGATCCAGGGAAAAAAAGGAGCTTAGAGCCAAGGAGGGAATGGAAGCTTCGATCTAAACAGGGTCATGGTTCTTTTGATTGGGCCAGGAAGTGGGCATGAACAACCTTCGATCCAGGGAAGGGGATTTCCCTTCGATCCTGGGAAAAATGCCTTCTTCGATCCAGGAGGACTATGGGAAGCTTCGATCCAGAGAAGGTGTCTCCTTCGATCTGGGATGCTATACCTACAAAAGTATGTTAGCAAAATAAAACTCAGGGCCTGGTATCGAACCACAGGCCCTTCGGTCCTGCGTGCGCTGAGTCTTTTCAGGCTAAATCTGCAGCAAATGTTAGCAAACAAAGAACATGACCTGGGGCCAAACCCAAGCCTTTGAATTCTATCTAGGATGGCAAATCGAATGGGATAGAAAAATATGGAGGTGTTATGCAAAATGAAAAGTTTTGACAATTTACCCTGTCTTACCAGCAGATTGAATCTTCGATTTGGGTACTGGCTGGATGGGAGCACTTTCAATCTGAGGGCTTCTGGGCGTGGGCACCTTCGATCTGAAGGACTGCTTTGGCTTGGAAAATTTTGGCAACCTTTGATGGATTGTGTGGGCAGCGCCTCTCCAATGTTTTTTTGTTCTCCTTTTCTTTTCTGTTCTCTTTTTCTGTGTTTTTTTTCGTTCCTCTGCACTGCATGCTTGCCCCTGTATTTATAGGAGTGTGGGGGTCTAGTAACGGAAAGAGACATCCAATTAAACAGGCCTTTAAAGCCATGAGACAAGAATCAGACACATTAAAAGTTTCCTTTTTTGAAATATTCATGTCTCTTGAATGAACCTGGACACTTTTGATTTTCGAATGCCTTCAGGCCCTGCTCTTCGATTGGTCTTGATTTGGACAGAATCACTCTGGTCGAATAAGCTCTTTAGGAATAGAAAAGGCAAGAATCTAGCCTGGACATGTTTTTTGGAGTGCCCTCTTGATGGCCTCTTTCAAATGGCCTGGAAGGAGTTCTTCAAATGGCCCTGGCCCAAATATCAATCGAATGGTACTAATTAAAATTCCAATCGAAAGACTTTGTTAACAGGCCAATCGAAAGGTGTTGTTCATGCTAATCGAAGGGCTTTGACATAATGCCAATCGAAGTGCTTGTCCATAATGCCAATCGAAAGGCTCATTCAGAATACCTATCGAAGGGTCTTTTAGAATGCCAATCGAAGTGTTGGTGTAAGCCCTAGAGGCCAATACTTTTGGTACTTGTATCGAATTATTTATTAATAATAAAAGGCATTTCTTTATTATGTTTGCTTTCTAAAATAATAAAGTCCCTAGAATGGTTTATTGGTTTAATGAAATGTTAAGTGTGACTTAATCATGAGATCCCATTAAACATAAGACACTATTCTTAAAGTATCTGTAGTCAAGCTTTAATGTGAAGTGGGATAACATTAAATCATTAAGATTATTATAAAGGTAGATTGATGATCACATCTCATGGATCATAGATAAGGAGTTATCAAGTCTTGACATAGGTATGAATATTAGGAGTAATATTTATACTGGATTGACCCGCTATGAGAATACTACATAGAATGTTATGCAAAGTGTCATAAGTTATTCTCATGATGATAGTGGTGTATACCACCCTTCGACCTGAAACCACTATGGACCCTAGATGTAGAGTCAAGTACTTTATTGCTGATCAAACGTCAACCGTAACTGGATGACTATAAAGACGGTTGACGGGTACTTCACAAAGCATGCCAAGGGACATGAGTGACCTAGATGGAATTTGCTCATCCTGCATAACAGGATAAATGTCTAAGGGTCCAATATTGAACTGGACAAGGGTGACACAGTGTATGCCTTGTGTTCAATATAGACATGAGGGCAAAAGGGTAATTGTACAACACAAATATTATCACGGAAAAGGTTTGGTCAGATTACATGACATTTTCGTGACTTGGGTAACAGTGATGTGTTGCTAGATACCGCTCACTGTTTATTATATTAAATGTGTGATTTAACATAATTGCCAACGTCGCGAAAACCTACAGGGTCACACACATAAGGACAGGTTGATGAGAGATAGAATAAATAAGGAACACCGTAAGGTACGGTGCACTTAAGTGTAATATGGAAAGTGGTAAGGTACCACGTGGATAAGTGATATATGGTACATCATAAGGTATGATGTCTATAAGCTTAATTGGGCTTTTAGCTTATAGCCTTAATTGGGCTTTTAGCTTGTAGCCCACACAAGTGATTCTATAAATAGATCCCTTGTGATGAAGCAATTTCACTTGATGCAATTTCGTTTTTGATTCTCTCTCTCACTCAAGGTTTCCGTTCGTGATCAGCTAGCACTGTGACCGGAAGCGATCTGTTCGTGTGGACTGAGTAGAGGCGTTGTTCTTCATCAACGCTCGTGATCACAACATCAAAGGTCTGAATCTCCACAAGAGGTAAATATTTCTATCACTGACCATGCTCATTCGTAAGGATCGCTAAAGGAAAATTTTAAATTCCGCTGCGCTTTTGATCACAATTTTCCTTCACGAAGGCCTTGACATAATGCCAATCGAAGTGCTTGTCCATAATGCCAATCGAAATGCTCCTTCAGAATACCAATCGAAGGGTCTTTCAGGATGCCAATCAAAGTGCTTGCCCATAATTCCAATCGAAAGGCTCCTTCAGAATACCAATCGAAGGGTCTTTCAGAATGCCAATCGAAGGGTCTTTCAGAATTCCAATCGAAGGCCTTGCCATAATGCCAATCGAAGTGCTTGTCCATAATTCCAATCGAAAGGCTCATTCAGAATACCAATCGAATGGTCTTTCAGAATGCCAATCAAAAGGTACTTAAAGCACCACTCAAAATTTTTCTTTTTCCTTAGGCAAGAGTTTGTGATCAACCATGCAGGGGGAAGACTTTAGAAAACATGAGAGGGCAAATTTTTGGGTACAACAGTTTCCCCTGTTCAATTTTCTTAAACCTGAGGATGTAGATTGGCTTGCGTGCCTTTCGTGATCCGAAGGTGGGAGATAATTGAACACTAGAGTGCCCAGAAAATTTGCACTCGAAGATGTGTTGGTTGATTATGTAGGGAATGGGCTTAAAGATGCTATTTGGAGAGGTAATGGATAGTCATTGGAGATGGGCTTAAAGATGCCATCCAGGGGCAATTGTTGGACTGTATTTGAATGAGTGACATAATTACATCAGAATCTGGATCATATCTGGACTGTTATTTGAAGGTCTCTGATTGCCTGTCATTAACTGGAATAAATAAATCTAACCAGAGGAGGTCTTTTTTAATAATGATGTGTGATGAAGGAATCTGAGACGATTGCTACTCCAAACAGATGATGAAGGAATCTTGGACGATTACTACCTCAGCAGGATGATGAAGGAATCTTGGATGATTACTACCTCAGCAGGATGATGAAGGAATCTTGGATGACTTCTACCTCAGCAGGATGATGAAGGAATCTTGGATGATTACTACCTCAGCAGGATGATGAAGGAATCTTGGACGGCTTCTACCTTAGCAGGATGATGAAGGAATCTTGGACGATTACTACCTCAACAGGATGATGAAGGAATCTAGGACGATTACTACCTCAGCAGGATGATGAAGGAATCTTGGATGATTACTACCTCAGCAGGATGATGAAGGAATCTTGGATGACTTCTACCTCAACAGGATGATGAAGGAATCTTGGACGATTACTACCTCAGCAGGATGATGAAGGAATCTTGGATGACTTCTACCTCAGCAGGATGATGAAGGAATCTTGGACAATTACTACCTCAACGGGATGATGAAGGAACCTTGGATTATTACTACCTCATCAGGATGATGAAGGAATCTTGGACGATTACTACCTCAGCAGGATGATGAAGGAATCTTGGATGACTTCTACCTCAGCAGGATGATGAAGGAATCTTGGATGATTACTACCTCAGCAGGATGATGAAGGAATCTTGGATGACTTCTACCTCAGCAGGATGATGAAGGAATCTTGGATGACTTCTACCTCAGCAGGATGATGAAGGAATCTTGGATGATTACTACCTCAGCAGGATGATGAAGGAATCTTGGACGACTTCTACCTCAGCAGGATGGTGAAGGAATCTTGGACGATTACTACCTCAGCAGGATGGTGAAGGAATCTTGGATGACTTCTACCTCAGCAGGATGATGAAGGAATCTTGGACGATTACTACCTCAGCAGGATGGTGAAGGAATCTTGGACGATTACTACCTCAACGGGATGGTGAAGGAATCTTGGACGATTACTACCTCAGCAGGATGATGAAGGAATCTTGGAAGACTTCTACCTCAGCAGGATGATGAAGGAATCTTGGACGATTACTACCTCAACAGGATGATGAAGGAATCTTGGATGACTTCTACCTCAGCAGGATGATGAAGGAATCTTGGATGACTTCTACCTCAGCAGGATGATAAAGGAATCTTGGACGATTACTACCTCAGCAGGATGGTGAAGGAATCTTGGATGATTACTACCTCAGCAGGATGATGAAGGAATCTTGGATGACTTCTACCTCAGCAGGATGATGAAGGAATCTTGGACGATTACTACCTCAACGGGAAGATGAAGGAATCTTGGACGATTACTACCTCAACGGGATAATGAAGGAATCTTGGATGATTACTACCTCAACAGGATGGTGAAGAAATCTTGGACGATTACTACCTCGACGGGATGGTGAAGGAATCTTGGACGATTACTACCTCAGCAGGATGATAAAGGAATCTTGGACGACTTCTACCTCAACAGGATGATGAAGGAATCTTGGACGATTACTACCTCAGCAGGATGATGAAGGAATCTTAGATGACTACTGTTGTACCCCAAAATTTGCCCTCCCATATTCTTCAAGAATTGCAAAGAGCATGCTTCAAAATCTCCCCAAGGGTTGCACAGTTCAAGGGCCTCCTAACAGTCAAAAACTAGGGTTTTGGTTCTGGCAAAGTAATTGAAGTTTCCAAGGGTCTAATCAAGTCCCACATGCCTATAAACATGGTCAACCATCATCATACCAAGTTTCAAGACTTACAGCACAAAATTGCACAGTCAAAAACCCTAATTGCTCAACAGTCAACTGTAGGGGCAAAATGGTCATTTGACAGTCAAAAGTTCAAATTTTTTATCAACATCTCATTTTTAAGCCAAAAACATCATTTGATCAATTCTTGATCATGATTTTCAAGGCTTGGCTCAAAAAGTCTCAAGATGCAAAAGTTTCCATATTTGGACAGTTGAAAAAGTCAACTGTAACTTGACCAAGGCATAACTTCGACATGGTTTATCAGAAAAATTCCATCCAAAGCTCATTTTGAAGAGAAAGACATTTCCTACAACTCCTCTTCACACTTCAAGTCCAAGAAATGCTCTCACAAAAAGTTATCAATTTCAACATTATAGGTCATTTTCAAAAGTCAACAAAAAAGGACTTTAAGTCAAAGGCTATAACTTGAGATTGGTAAATCAAAATGACATGGGACCAAAGGCATTGGTTATAGGACTTCAAGACCTTTCCAAAATGTCCAAGAACATGATCAAAGCTTAAAAATTGAGCAAGATATGCCTTGTGGAAGTTGGGAAATTTTTGGGAATTTTGAAAAGTCAACTTTACTTCAAATGCCTCAAATTTGCTAATGGGCCACATTTTCTTCCAAGATCCATCATCCAAAGCATATGCACGACCATTTGGCCCAAAGGGGATTTATTCATCATTTTTATTTATTTATTTGAATTTTTAATTACTATTAATTCATTTAATAAAATAAAATATGGGAAAAATACTCATCCATGCTTTTCAAATCTTTTTATGCATAGAATACCTTCAAGATTTCGTGCACTATCTGATATGGAAAGAATCAAGGTGATTTGGACATGATTGGTATCAAAACACATGGAAAAAGATTGAAAAAATATGCCATTAAAATCCAATATTTGATTCATGATTGCAAGGATTTTTGGCTCAGAATTTAACCCTAATCTATTGCCATACATATACTGAACCTAACCCTAGTGCAAAAGACCTCTAAGCTGCGCCCAAAACCATAAACAAACTTTGCACTTTTTCAAGAAAATTTCAAAACTGAAAACACGATTCCAAAACATTTCAAGGCAAGATAACTATCCTATTGCATACCTGAGGCTTCAAGGAACGTTTCTGGACCAAAACCATTATCTCTAACGCAAGGAATTGGTAGAAAGACCTTGTCCTGTTCATACTTTTTCTCATATTCTTGCATCATGATTCATGCGTTGTTTTCAACTTTTAATGTTTGATTTGTGTTAGTTGATTCATTCTGAAGCTAACCATGTATTTTAATTGAGTTTTTGTGCATTGTATGAGAAATCACCATTGAAGCTTTCTAGGTTTTCAGAGGTCACGAATTGGGGCTTCCTTGTTCCAGAAAAATTAGACCACGAGACCAAGGCTATTGGATTCAGAAGCTTCGCGTGAATCGTTCCCATAGCTCGCGATCAATTTATGATCAACAGGGTGCTAATAGCTATTTTTATGCTTGCCATTTAGTGGGGGTTTAAAACCCCCGCAATCTTGTTTTATTTTTTAGGGCAAAACGCACAAACGGAGAAGATGATGACTTGTCTCCATGTGATAGGGCAATTCAAAGTTAGCGTGCGTTTTATTTATTCAGGCCACTAATTCTTTTTTTTCCTTATAATAATTGCCTTCCACTAATATTACAAAGCAAGCGTCTGGCACAGATGGTTGATGTGTTGTCTCATAGGCACTGGGACCTGGGTTCGATTCCCAGGTCTCCCCATATTCTTAATATATTTTGTTTCAATGTAATTCCATGCAGCTTCAACCCCAGGGATTCATCATACATCCCCCATCCAAGCTTGCCACGCGCCTACTGATCTCCATCCAAGGGCCCTGATCTGAAGAGTACCATGGGCACCAGTCAACGCATACGTACGTGGCCCTAAAAAGTCAACTGAAGGCCTTAATTCTTTGGGCCTAAATGCTGGATAACACCTCCAAACTGGGGTCAACACCCCCAAGGGTTTGCACTTCTTTTTTTTTTTCTATTTTTCATTACTTGTTTTAATTTAATTGTTTCTTTTTAATTCCTTAAATTAACATATTTTCATAAAACATAAAAATAAATAATAAAAAAATCAGAAAAGACAAAAAATAAAATATATTTGATTTAATATTTTTTTCGTAAATAAATCTTATTAATTAAGGGTTTTGTACTTTTATCCTTCTTTTTTCTTTTTTCACCATATTAAATATTAATTATTTTGTAAATAAAATTGTATTAATTAATTAGGTTAATTTTAGATTCAATTTTAACATATTTTTCTTAATAAATTAAAAATAGTTAGAATTAGGTTTAAATTCCATTAATTCTTACTAAAAGTCCATAAATACAAAAAACTCCCAAAAAAATCTTTTCTTTTTATCTTAACTTAATTTAATTTGTTAATTATAATTTAATTTCCTAAAAAAGGGTCCAACGCCCTCGCATTCCCGATTTTACTTATTCTCGCATTTTTATTTTATTTCCTTTTTCATGTAATTCTCCCAAAGCCCTGTAATAGAATAATTAGGACATTTATATTTCTCGCACTTTATTCTATTTTCAAATCGGGTCCTGGATTAAATTTGGCGATGTGGACCCGCGCCTTTGTAATAGCGTAAAATTTTTATGTTCCTGCAACTTTTAACTGTTAACTATGGCATGAAAGAATGAATGTTAAAATAAAAGCAACGCGTAGATCACCAATACATGACAAGACAAATATCTGAAAACGACACACAAATCACACACCACCCCTAGGGTACGCCTCACTGTTGCCTTGCCCCTCGAAAGGTGATTGTCGAGTAGAGGATGTTTTAGTAAGCCCTCATGATCCAGGAACCTGGCATGAGGGTAGCTTCTAAGGTGTCTTCCCATTGCTCCGGTGATCACCATGTCCCGAACCCTCGAATTGACCCGGACACCTCCAACGGTGGTGCTACCTACCCCTCAATGGTGGGATGGCACTACCTTAAGGACATTTACACAGACGAATTCCTTAGGGTAGGTAGACGACTCTAGATACTTGCTCTAATTTCAAAAACAAATCAAAAAATACTTTTCACATCGACACCTTTTCAAAAAGCTTTCGAAAGCAACTTTTCAAACACTCTTGAGGACTGCTACAAGAGTCGAACTGAAATTTTCAAAGAAACTTTTTAAACCCCCACAGTTGAAAAGCAAACAAACAATTTTGAAAACACAATGAGCAAGTATCTAAGAGCCCATGGATAACCATGGATAGAAAGGGTGCTAACACCTTCCCTTTCTATAATCTACCTCCCGAACCGAGAGCAATCTCTATAAGGAATTTTTATGTGCTTTTGTCCTTTCCATTTGGAGAAAATAAAAGACGGTGGCGACTCTTGCTTCCGCGACATTTCGCGAACCAGCGTTAAACAGTCAGTTCCAGATCCACCGATCACAGAACTGGCGACTCTGCTGGGGATACTTTTAAAGTGAGGTGTACCTTAGGACTAAGATCACTGTGTTTTCAATTGCTTTGACTTGTTTGCTTTAAATTGTGGGACTGTCTTGGGAGTTCTATAGATCCTAACTCGGATCTGGGGGATACCTTCTTAGAAAGTAGCAACAAGGCTGTGAGGGAACTGTGCGGGGTATACTGACATGGTTGAAACAGTCTGCTACGTTGGTGTCGCACTTTGGTGTGTACCGGTAACCCTTGAGTTCAGTCAAGGAGAGTACAGGGCCTCCGCGTGGTGTCGTGAAGCATCAACAGACCTTAGGAACCTTAATTGAACTATCTTGGCCTCTTTAGGGTAGTGAGATAACTGACTTTGGTGCAGTCCGAGGTTGGTTGATACTCGATACTACACCCAATTGAGGGTTGCTTTCCTGGAATATTTCGGTCGCCAGTTTAGTGGCTAAATCGAAACGATGAACAATGAAAGCAATCCGGTGATATTGGGACCCTTAGAACCCGGTTACTTCTAATAGGACAGGTTGAGCCCACCAACTTCAAGAGGGTAATACCCAGACCCCATGCTGGCCTTAAACTCTAAGGGCTTGTCTTGCGTGACTTGTGTGCCTGCCTTTGTAAATATCTGTGGTGTGTTTAATCATAGCATCATGATATCATCCAGCATCATATGCATTGACTAACCATTTCAGGGGTTCGAATCTTCATCTTTGTTCTTGTTTTGTAGGACATGGAAACTGTTCGCAGAAAGACAATTCAAATCAGCCTTGTAAGGATCCCTCCTCAGCTTAAGGAGCTTATATCCAGGATTCCCGAGAGCTCTTCATTCAGTGAAAGACATGGAAGACTCATCAGCTTGGTCAATACCAACATTGAGGAAGATATGATAAAAGTCCTGTTCCAGTTCTTTGACCCTCTGCATCACTGTTTCACTTTCCTGGATTATCAGCTGGTACCTACATTGGAGGAGTTCTCCCGGCTCCTGAAGATCCCTATCCTTGATCAACTACCCTACAACGGTACGGAAAAGGAACCCAAACTTGAAGAGATTGCTAAAGCCTTACACCTACAATCATCTGACCTTAAGGGACATTGGGAAGTTAGAAGTGGTATCAAAGGGTTCTTAGCCAGGTTTCCGTTTGAAAAGGCCCATAAATGTTGGAACTCCCTTGACTTACAAGCTTTTGAAGAAGTTGTGGCCCTCCTTGTCTATGGTTTGGTGTTGTTCCCTAACCCATATCAGCTTATAGATATCAGTGTTGTCCAGATCTTCATGTCCAGGAATCCTATACCTACGTTGCTGGGGGACATCCTTCACTCATGTTACACTCGAACCATGAGAAAAAGAGTTGTCCTTATGTGTTGCACTCCCCTCCTGGGAAGGTGGTTTATTTTGCACCTTCCACAATCAGCTTTAAAGAACGAGCGGGGTTTGAGATGGTCACAACGGTTGATGACTCTTACACATGCAAATATACATTGGTGCCCTCGGTCCAGAGAGGATGTCACTATCATTGATCGTTGCGGGGAGTACCCTAATGTTCCTTTACTTGGAATCAGAGGAGGTATTACTTACAACCCATGCCTGGCTTGGAGACAGTTTGGTTATGCTCGGAGGGATGGTCCTCATGACATGTTAATTCCTGACATAGTTTTTGACTTCGACAACGATGCACAAGGACTTCGCCAGAGATTTATCAGAGCCTGGAGGATGCCAAGTAGGATAGACAGTAAGACACTGGGGCACAGGAACTCCATCCCGTTGGAACCTTATCTCAAGTGGGTACGAGCCCGCTCCCAGAAGTTAGTGATGCCATATCCTCATATGCTCCCTGTGATCAAAGAGCCAGTCTTGGAAGGAGAGGTTTCCTACACCATTCAACATCCCGACATGCCCACATCCTGGGAAGAGATGCAGAAGAGCTGGATCCAGCTTAAGGAAGAACAGAATTCCCTTGAGACCAGTCTACATGCTAGTGAAAAGAAGGTCTTGGAGCTCACCCGCCTATTGCATGAGGAGAGGAATCTCAACACCTACATAGCTCCAAAGAGGATGCGTAGTGTCTTTTGGGATTGATTTGCTTTGTAATATGTGCCCATGAGGCTTTGATGTACTGAACAGTTGTTTCCTTAATAATAACGTGTGTTCCTTTTTTTGTCTACAACAAATTTGAACTTCCGAACCCTTGAATGCATTGCATAAACACATATCATTCATCATGTGCATAGCAGGTCTTCTTCTTTTCAGGTTGCTTACTGTTCTTCGCTGTTTATTTCAGCATCATGAATCCTGACTCATCATCAACCGAGATGTCTATCAAGGCTCTTCAGGCGCAGAACGCGCAATTTCAGGAACTAATCATGGGTTTGGCTCAGGGCCAAGAAGAGCTGAAGGCTTTGCTCCTGAAGAAGGAGAAGAAGAAGAAGAAAAGAACTTTTCTTTTCAACTCGGGCCGAAGGTTTGGCAACACTCTGCAGAATGAAGAGGCTGGTTCTTCTATAGGCAAGAGCAATCCCCAAGGGGGAAAAGGTCCTAGTCCAGTAGTCTCTGACAACGAGACTGACTTCAATGAGGAACAGTATCCTCCGGCTGAAGACCGGTATAAGCAATTGGAGGACAGACTGAATGCTATGGAGATCCAACAAGTGCCTGGGCTGGATTTCGGAGATTTGGGCTTATCTACTGGTGTGATCATTCCTCATAAGTTCAAAGCACCATCTTTTACCAAGTATGACGGGGCGTCTTGTCCCAAGCTACACCTCAGATCTTACGTGCGGAAGATTCAACCGTACTCAGTGGACAAGAACTTGTGGATCCACTTCTTCCAGGAGAGTCTTTCAGGGACTCATATCGAATGGTTCTATCAGCTGGATGGGACCAAGGTTCGTAACTGGGAGGAGTTGGCTACTGCTTTCTACAAGCAGTATCAGTATAATGTCGACCTTGCCCCTACACGTACCCAACTCCAGGGTATGTCGCTAGGGTCAAGTGAAGGTTTTAAAGAGTATGCACAGAAGTGGAGGGATCTGGCTGGCAGGGTGCAGCCTCCGTTAACTGACCGGGAGTTGGTAGACATGTTCTTGGGGACCCTATCTGGGCCATTTTTCAACCATCTTATCGGTAACTCATCTGCAGGGTTTACTGATCTTATTCTGACTGGAGAGAGAATAGAGGCTGGGATGAAGTCTGGTAAAATTCAGAAGGGTGCATCTGCAAGCTCTGAGAAGAAACCCTTTATGAAGGAGGCCAGTGCTGTATATGGGTCTAAAAGACAAGAGAAACCTGAGCGCCGCCAGTCTGTCAACGTGGTGATGATTGCTAAACCTGCTGCCGCTCCTCGGCAAACCAATCCTCAAAGGGCTGAAAGACCCAGGAGAGAGTTTACCCATTTGAGTATGACCCTATCGCAAATCTTGCCGCAGTTGCTGTCTACCAACCTAGTGACTGTTAGAGAAGCCCTGAAGGTTGTAAACACTGCCTCTCCCAAGTACAACCCAAATACCCGTTGTGCTTATCACTCCGATAGCCCGGGGCATTCCACTGATGACTGTTGGGCCTTAAAGAACAAACTGCAGGACCTTATTGATACGAAGGAGGTACAGTTTGAGGCATCTGAGAAGCCTAATGTAGTGACAGCTCCCCTGCCTGCTCATGGAGTGAATGCTATTGGGGATGAAGATGAGGTGGATGAAGCTGAGTTTGATAACTGGATTTACCCGGCAACCGACAGTGGACCTAGCAATTGGAGTGCAAAGGACAATCTACCTGTTTCTCTTGTTACTGAGTAATGAATTCCTATGTTTTCGTTATTTGTAATAAACAAATTAAAACTCTATGGCCCGGTGTCTTACCCGGGGCACCGTGGCTTCATTTGTGAGGGCATATAAATTGTCATTTCATATATCATGAATAAAGATCTTGGACGTTTTCTCGCATTTCAAATCTTATGCTCCTTTTCTTTCTTTCCTTTCTTTATATATTGCAAAACAGCTGTATTTACACACACTCACTCATACAGGTTTCAATCCACTCTGGATCTCACTGGTAACGACTCTGCTACTGCCAGTTATGACTTCGAAAATCCGATCAACTTAGCCGAAGACAAAGGTGAAGATGATTGCGAAGTGCCGGGCGAGCTTGCAAGACTGTTACTCTAGGAAGAGAGGGCAATTCAACCACATGAAGAGCCGGTGGAGACAATAAATCTGGGTACTGAGACGGACAGGAAGGAGGTAAAGATTGGTGCCAACCTAGAGCTCAGCATGAAGCAACGGTTGACTCAAATGTTACATGATTATATGGAGATCTTTGCCTGGTCCTACGAAGACATGCCCGGGCTGGATACCGATATTGTGGTCCATCATTTGCCTACCAAGGAAGACTGCACTCCGGTTAAGCAAAAGGTCCGCCGTATGCGTCCAGAGATGTCTGAGAAGATCAAAGCCGAGGTTATGAAACAGTTTGATGTCGGTTTTCTTGCAGTGACTTCTTACCCTCAGTGGGTTGCTAATGTGGTGCCAATACCAAAGAAGGATGGAAAGGTCAGAATGTGTGTCGACTATAGGGATCTGAACAGGGCCAGCCCCAAAGATGACTTTCCCTTACCTCACATTGATGTCCTTGTTGACAATACGGCTCAGCACAAGGTGTTCTCTTTCATGGATGGTTTTTCAGGGTATAATCAGATCAAGATGGCTCCGGAAGACATGGAAAAGACGACCTTTGTTACTCAGTGGGGCACCTTCTGCTACAAGGTCATGCCTTTTGGACTGAAAAATGCTGGGGCAACCTACCAACGTGCCATGGTTGCTTTATTTCATGACATGATCCATCATGAAATAGAAGTGTATGTTGACGACATGATCGCAAGGTCCCAGGCTGAGGAAGAGCACTTAGATCATCTGCATAAATTGTTTGACCGATTGAAATTGTACAAGCTGAGGTTGAACCTGAACAAGTGCACCTTCGGGGTTAGATCTGGAAAGTTGCTAGGCTTCATTGTAAGTGACAAGGGTATTCAAGTGGACCCTGCCAAGGTCAAAGCTATTCAAGAGATGCCAGTTCCTAAGACGGAGAAAGAGGTCAGAGGCTTTTTAGGACGCCTGAATTACATTGCTCGATTCATCTCACACCTAACTGCTACCTGTGAACCAATCTTCAAGCTGCTGAAGAAAGATCAGGTAGCACGTTGGAATGATGAATGTCAGGCTGCATTTGACAGAATCAAAGAGTATCTCCAAGAACCACCCATTCTTATGCCACCGGTTGAAGGGAGACCTCTGATATTATACCTAACAGTACTTGACAACTCAATGGGGTGTGTGCTGGGGCAGCATGACGAGTCTGGCCGAAAAGAGCATGCCATTTATTACCTTAGCAAAAAGTTTACCTACTGTGAGACCCGATACTCACTGCTCGAGAAAACTTGCTGCGCTTTGGTATGGGCTGCTCGCCGGCTGAGACAGTATATGCTGACTCACACTACCTTGTTGATCTCAAAGATGGATCCTATAAAGTACATATTTGAAAAGCCCGCTCTGTCTGGGAGAATTGCAAGATGGCAAATGATCTTAACGGAATACGACATTCAGTATACAACCCAGAAAGCCATCAAGGGAAGTGTATTGGCAGACCACTTGGCACATCAGGCAGTAGACGACTATCAGTCAATGAACTTCGAGTTTCCAGACGAGAGCATCATGATAGTGACTGATTGTGAAGTACCTGGACCGGATGAAGGACCTGAGGAAGGATCCCGATGGTCTATGCACTTTGACGGAGCCTCCAACGCTTTGGGTAACGACATCGGCGCTGTAATCATATCCCCTCAAGGCACTCATACTCCACTCACTGCCCGGCTATGTTTCAACTGCACCAACAACATGGCGGAGTATGAGGCATGCATCATGGGTCTTCAAGCTGCGATCGACTTAAGGATCAAGTTTCTGAGTGTCTTCGGAGATTCCGTTCTTGTGATCAATCATATCAAAGGAGAGTGGGATACGAAACATCCGAATCTTATTCCTTACAGAGAATATGTGTTGACATTGATCCCCCACTTCACAAAGATAACCTTTGAACACTTTCCGAGAGAGGAGAATCAGTTGGCGGACGCGTTAGCTACGATGTCTTCTATGTTCAAAGTCAAGTGGGACAACGAGGCTCCCCGGATCATCATCTGGAAACTGGACGAACCGGCATACTGTTGTGATCTCGAGACTGAATTGGTGACTGAGAAGCCTTGGTACCATGAGGTGAAGAGATACTTGGAAGCTCAGGAATACCCTGAAGGTGCGTTTGTAAATGATAAAAAGTTTCTGAGAAGGTTCGCAGCAAAGTTCTTCCTTAGCAACGACATCCTGTATAAGCGAAACCATGATTCGACCTTACTGCGTTGTGTGGATAAGACCGAAGCAGAAAGGATCATGGAAGAGCTGCACGAAGGGACATTCGGAACACATTCCAGTGGACACACTATGGCAAAGAAAATTCTTCGGGCAGGGTACTTCTGGTCCATCATGGAAGCCGATTGTTACCAACACTCTCGGACATGCCATAAATGCCAGATATATGCAGACAAGGTGCATGTTCCTCCAGTTCCTCTGAATGTTCTGACTGCGCCTTGTCCGTTTGCAATGTGGGGCATAGATATGATCGGTGAGATTAAACCTACGGCATCCAACGGACATCGCTTCATTCTGGTAGCGATTGATTACTTCACGAAGTGGGTTGAAGCAGCATCCTACGCTACAGTAACCAAGACTGTTGTGGCACGGTTCATTCGACATAACCTGATTTGTCGGTATGGGGTCCCTGAAAGGATCATTACAGACAACGGTACCAATCTCAATAACAAGATGATCACTGAGCTCTGCGAGCAGTTTAAGATACAGCACCATAACTCTTCTCCTTACAGACCGAAGATGAATGGCGCTGTAGAAGCAGCAAATAAAAACATTATGAAAATCGTGCAGAAGATGACAGTGACTTATAAAGATTGGCACGAGATGTTACCGTTCGCTCTACATGGGTACCGTACCTCAGCCAGGACGTCAACCGGGGCAACTCCCTTTTCCTTGGTCTACGGTATGGAGGCAGTCTTACCGATCGAAGTGCAAATACCCTCTCTCCGGATAATGAAGGATGCAGATCTGAACGAAGATGATTGGATCCAGACACGACTTGATCAGCTAAACCTTATTGATGAAAAGAGACTTGCTGCTATCTGTCATGGTCAGACGTATCAGAAACGGATGATCAGGGCATTTAACAAAAAGGTCAGACCACAGGAATATCAAGTTGGAGATCTGGTAATCAAGCGAATCATCCTTCCTCAGAGTGATCCAAGGGGAAAATGGACCCCTACGTACGAAGGACCATTTGTGGTTAAACATGTGTTCTCAGGAGGAGCCATGATTCTAACCAACATGGATGGTGACGACCTTCCTCACCCCGCCAATGCAGACATAGTAAAAAGATACTACGCCTAAAAAAAGACCCGCTAGGTTGACATACCTAGGCAAAAATTAGGGCTTCCCGGCGAACCAAAAGGGTTCGGGCAAAATGAAGGGATGAAATGAAAAAAATCTGTACACCAGGCAAGTCGAAAACCTGAAAAGGCGGCTTGGGCAAAAATGGGTATCCCGGTGGACTGAAAACCCGAAAGGGCGGTCCAGGAAAAAGTTAGGGATAAAGCGTAATACTATGTCTCATTGGATCACCTTGCATCCAGAATTCGGTATCTACATCAAGTTCAGACAGCATCGATCAGTCAGCTTCATCTTCAACTAAGGTCATCAAGTGATGAGACGCTCGGAGATATAAAGGCAATAGCAGAGTTGAAACCCAGTGGATCATTCATTTCACACAGCTGTTTTATTCTCTTTTGTACAAACTTGTATAAATTCTTTTGTTCGGCGGCGTTCTCTTACTAGGACGTCAGCCTCTTGTACATAAACGCCTATTTACAGGCAAATTCAAAATCAATACAAAAATCACTTTTCAGTTAAAATTGCTATTTGTTTTTTCCTTTTCTGTTTTGTTTTGCGAAGAGCGTCCAAGGTTCAATTTGTGATATATGCATTGACAATAATTTGCTAACTCATGAATATTTGCATACGAAACAAAGGATTAATTACAGGTAACATTAGAAACAGGGGCAATAAAGAGTTGTCTAAGCGATCTAATTGTTCTGTCCTCCAAGGTACCAAGGTAGGTTCAGCTAAAGAACATAACCAGATATCTTAATTCCCCAAAGAGTGAGTCAGCAATTCAGTGCATTCTCCCCAAGCAAAGCTATTATCAACCTCAAGGAAGTTGGGTATCCCCCGCAGATCTCAACATTCCTCAATGGAGTATACAAACATTCTTAACAAGCATCCCCGGCAATCTTGGTCTAAAGATTGTTCCCCGGCGGTATATCAAACATTCAATGGAGCTACTTCCCCAGCATCTCAAAACTTCCCCAAGAGAGTCCAATCCAGTTTCCCCAAGAAAATTGGAATCCATCTCCTCAGCAGTAAGCTTATCCCCAGTAGATTCTGGAAGCTTATCCTCGCAGAGCACGAACGCGTCTCCCGGCTTTATTCAAAGAGTTATTTCCCTACCAGGATATAACTGGGTTATCCTCAGCCAAAAGCCATGAGAAGATCGTCCTCGGCAAAGTCTTCTTATCCCCAGCGAAGTCTATTAACACTTCCAACACAACAATGGTATCCCCAGTGAAGTTACCATCAACATTCCAGCAAAGTACCTCTCTCCCCACAGAGTATTGTTTCCCAGCAAGATCGTTAGAGTACTTTTCTCCCCGCAGAGTAATCCATTCGCCAAGTTTATTCCCCAACGGAGTTATCTTCTCCTACTGGTATTCTTGCAACTATCATCCCCAGCGGAAGCAAAATCTATTCTTCAACATCAGCCCAGGAGTGACTTCCCGGCACCTCTCAAGGATTTATTTTCCTAAGACAAAAAGATACATTCATAAACATCACATTTCCATACATTATAGCATGCATATACGCATCATATCTTACAAATCTCATTTATGTTGAGAACATCATCGCTTGATTCATATCATGCCTTGCATATGACTGACCTTTACCTTTCAGGAAAGATCCAGTTAAGTTCTCAGCTATATTTCAAAACTTTAGTCTGGTTCAGTTAAATCGACCCTAAGATTTTCCTGATTCTTATCCAGTCAAAGGCCTTCTTTGGTTCAGTCAGATCGACCCTAAGATCTCCCTGATTCTTATCCAGTTGAAGATTTCAAGACCTTGTCCGGTTCAGTTAAATCGACCCTAAGATTTTCTTGATTCTTATCCAGTCAAAGGCCTTCTCTGGTTCAGTCAGATCGACCCTAAGATCTCCCTGATTCTTATCCAGTTGAAGATTTCAAGACCTTGTCCGGTTCAGTTAAATCGACATTAAGATTTTCCTGATTCTTATCCAGTCAAAGGCCTTCTCTGGTTCAGTCAGATCGACCCTAAGATCTCCCTGATTCTTATCCAGTTGAAGATATTTCAAGACCTTGCTTGGTTCAGTTAAGTCGACCCTAAGATTTTTCTTGATTCTTATCCAATCAAAGGCCTTCTCTAGTCCAGTTAAATCGATCCCTAAAGATTTTACTGATGAAGACTCAGTAGAAGACATCCAAGATTCTCTCAGCGTTACTGTTGAGGTTGAAGTCGCCCAAGATTCTCTCAGCGTTCCTGTTGAGGTAGTAGTCGCCCAAGATTCTCTCAGCGTTACTGTTGAGGTTAAAGTCGCCCAAGATTCTCTCAGCGTTACTGTTGAGGTTGAAGTCGCCCAAGATTCTCTCAGCGTTACTGTTGAGGTTGAAGTCGCCCAAGATTCTCTCAGTGTTACTGTTGAGGTTGAAGTCATCCAAGATTCTCTCAGCGTTACTGTTGAGGTTGAAGTCGCCCAAGATTCTCTCAGCGTTACTGTTGAGGTTGAAGTCGCCTATGATTCTCTCAGCGTTCCTGTTGAGGTAGTAATCGTCCAAGATTCTCTCAGCGTTCCTGTTGAGGTAGTAATCATCCAAGGTTCTCTCACCGTTCCTGTTGAGATAGTAACCATTCCTGGTTCATTCATCGCCGTTTGAAGCTCCAGATTCAATTCCTGTAACCAGTCAGGGCACATCTACACAAAGAGTTTGAAGACTAGCTCTTGTAACAGGTCAGGTAATCATTTTCTTTTGCAGGTACGCAAGTTCCCGCTAAGGAATCTCTTACGCGATCAACACCCAGATGGCATCTATAAGCCCATCCATCTTCCATCATCTCTCAGCATGGCATCTATAATCCCATCATACTATCCATCAATCTCCAAATGGCATCTATAAGCCCATTCCACCATCACACTGCTACTATGTGAGCGCAAATTTCTGGGCACTCTAGTGTTCAATCATCTTCCACCTTCGGATTACGAAAGGCACGTCAGCCAATCTGCATCCTCAGGTCTAAGAAGATTGAACAGGGGCAACTGTTGTACCCTAAAATTTTCCCTCCCATATTCTTCAAGAATTGCAAAGAGCATGCTTCAAAATCTCCCCAAGGGTTGCACAGTTCAAGGGCTTCCTAACAGTCAAAAACTAGGGTTTTGGTTCTGGCACAATAATTGAAGTTTCCAAGGGTCTAATCAAGTCCCACATGCCTATAAACATGGTCAACCATCATCATACCAAGTTTCAAGACTTACAGCACAAAATTGCACAGTCAAAAACCCTAATTGCTCAACAGTCAACTGTAGGGGCAAAATGGTCATTTGACAGTCAAAAGTTCAAATTTTTGATCAACATCTCATTTTGAAGCCACAAACATCATTTGATCAATTCTTGATCATGATTTTCAAGGCTTGGCTCAAAAAGTCTCAAGATGCAAAAGTTTCCATATTTGGACAGTTGAAAAAGTCAACTGTAACTTGACCAAGGCATAACTTCCACATGGTTTATCAGAAAAATTCCATCCAAAGCTCATTTTGAAGAGAAAGACATTTCCTACAACTCCTCTTCACACTTCAAGTCCAAGAAATTCTCTCACAAAAAGTTATCAATTTCAACATTATAGGTCATTTTCAAAAGTCAACAAAAAAGGACTTTAAGTCAAAGGCTATAACTTGAGATTGGTAAATCAAAATGACATGGGACCAAAGGAATTGGTTAGAGGACTTCAAGACCTTTCCAAAATGTCCAATAACATGATCAAAGCTTAAAAATTGAGCAAGATATGCCTTGTGGAAGTTGGGAAATTTTTGGGAATTTTGAAAAGTCAACTTTACTTCAAATGCCTCAAATTTGCTAATGGGCCACATTTTCTTCCAAGATCCATCATCCAAAGCATATGCACGACCATTTGGCCCAAAGGGGATTTATTCATCATTTTTATTTATTTATTTGAATTTTTAATTACTATTAATTCATTTAATAAAATAAAATATGGGAAAAATACTCATCCATGCTTTTCAAATCTTTTTATGCATAGAATACCTTCAATATTTCGTGCACTATCTGATATGGAAAGAATCAAGGTGATTTGGACATGATTGGTATCAAAACACATGGAAAAAGATTGAAAAAATATGCCATTAAAATCCAATATTTGATTCATGATTGCAAGGATTTTTGGCTCAGAATTTAACCCTAATCTATTGCCATACATATACTGAACCTAACCCTAGTGCAAAAGACCTCTAAGCTGCGCCCAAAACCATAAACAAACTTTGCACTTTTTCAAGAAAATTTCAAAACTGAAAACACGATTCCAAAGCATTTCAAGGCAAGATAACTATCCTATTGCATACCTGAGGCTTCAAGGAACGTTTCTGGACCAAAACCATTATCTCTAACGCAAGGAATTGGTAGAACGACTTTGTCCTGTTCATACTTTTTCTCATATTCTTGCATCATGATTCATGCGTTGTTTTCAACTTTTAATGTTTGATTTGTGTTAGTTGATTCATTCTGAAGCTAACCATGTATTTTAATTGAGTTTTTGTGCATTGTATGAGAAATCACCATTGAAGCTTTCTAGGTTTTCAGAGGTCACGAATTGGGGCTTCCTTGTTCCAGAAAAATTAGACCACGAGACCAAGGCTATTGGATTCAGAAGCTTCACGTGAATCGTTCCCATAGCTCGCGATCAATTTATGATCAACAGGGTGCTAATAGCTATTTTTATGCTTGCCATTTAGTGGGGGTTTAAAACCCCCGCAATCTTGTTTTATTTTTCAGGGCAAAACGCACAAACGGAGAAGATGATGACTTGTCTCCATGTGATAGGGCAATTCAAAGTTAGCGCGCGTTTTATTTATTCAGGCCACTAATTCTTTTTTTTCCTTATAATAATTGCCTTCCACTCATATTACAAAGCAAGCGCCTGGCACAGATGGTTGATGTGTTGTCTCATAGGCACTGGGACCTGGGTTCGATTCCCAGGTCTCCCCATATTCTTAATATATTTTGTTTCAATGTAATTCCATGCAGCTTCAACCCTAGGGATTCATCATACATCCCCCATCCAAGCTTGCCACGCGCCTACTGATCTCCATCCAAGGGCCCTGATCTGAAGAGTACCATGGGCACCAGTCAACGCATACGTACGTGGCCCTGAAAAGTCAACTGAAGGCCTTAATTCTTTGGGCCCAAATGCTGGATAACACCTCCAAACTGGGGTCAACACCCCCAAGGGTTTGCACTTCTTTTTTTTCTTCTATTTTTCATTACTTGTTTTAATTTAATTGTTTCTTTTTAATTCCTTAAATTAACATATTTTCATAAAACATAAAAATAAATAATAAAAAAATCAGAAAAGACAAAAAATAAAATATATTTGATTTAATATTTTTTTCGTAAATAAATCTTATTAATTAAGGGTTTTGTACTTTTATCCTTCTTTTTTCTTTTTTCACCATATTAAATATTAATTATTTTGTAAATAAAATTGTATTAATTAATTAGGTTAATTTTAGATTCAATTTTAACATATTTTTCTTAATAAATTAAAAATAGTTAGAATTAGGTTTAAATTCCATTAATTCTTACTAAAAGTCCATAAATACAAAAAACTCCCAAAAAAAATCTTTTCTTTTTATCTTAACTTAATTTAATTTGTTAATTATAATTTAATTTCCTAAAAAAGGGTCCAACGCCCTCGCATTCTCGATTTTACTTATTCTCGCATTTTTATTTTATTTCCTTTTTCATGTAATTCTCCCAAAGCCATGTAATAGAATAATTAGGACATTTATATTTCTCGCACTTTATTCTATTTTCAAATCGGGTCCTGGATTAAATTTGGCGATGTGGACCCTCGCCTTTGTAATAGCGTAGAATTTTTATGTTCCCGCAACTTTTAACTGTTAACTATGGCATGAAAGAATGAATGTTAAAATAAAAGCAACGCGTAGATCACCAATACATGACAAGACAAATATCTGAAAACGACACACAAATCACACACCACCCCTAGGGTACGCCTCACTGTTGCCTTGCCCCTCGAAAGGTGATCGTCGAGTAGAGGATGTTTTAGTAAGTCCTCATGATCCAGGAACCTGGCATGAGGGTAGCTTCTAAGGTGTCTTCCCATTGCTCCGGTGATCACCATGTCCCGAACCCTCGAATTGACCCGGACACCTCCAACGGTGGTGCTACCTACCCCTCAATGGTGGGATGGCACTACCTTAAGGACATTTACACAGACGAATTCCTTAGGGTAGGTAGACGACTCTAGATACTTGCTCTAATTTCAAAAACAAATCAAAAAATACTTTTCACACCGACACCTTTTCAAAAAGCTTTCGAAAGAAACTTTTCAAACACTCTTGAGGACTGATACAAGAGTCGAACTGAAATTTTCAAAGAAACTTTTTAAACCCCCACAGTTGAAAAGCAAACAAACAATTTTGAAAACACAATGAGCAAGTATCTAAGAGCCCATGGATAACCATGGATAGAAAGGGTGCTAACACCTTCCCTTTCTATAATCTACCTCCCGAACCGAGAGCAATCTCTATAAGGAATTTTTATGTGCTTTTGTCCTTTCCATTTGGAGAAAATAAAAGACGATGGCGACTCTTGCTTCCGCGACATTTCGCGAACCAGCGTTAAACAGTCAGTTCCAGATCCACCGATCACAACTACTACCTCAGCAGGATGGTGAAGGAATCTTGGATGACTTCTACCTCAGCAGGATGATGAAGGAATCTTGGACGACTTCTACCTCAGCAGAATGGTGAAGGAATCTTGGACGATTACTACCTCAGCAGGATGGTGAAGGAATCTTGGACGATTACTACCTCAGCAGGATGATGAAGGAATCTTGGACGACTTCTACCTCAGCAGGATGATGAAGGAATCTTGGACGATTACTACCTCAACAGGATGGTGAAGGAATCTTGGACGATTACTACCTCAACGGGATGGTGAAGGAATCTTGGACGATTACTACCTCAGCGGGATGATGCAGGAATCTTGGACGACTGCTACTCCAAAAGGTAATGACTTTTATCTGTTGATCGATCTTTCCTGAAAAGGTAAAGAGTTAGTTGTATGCAATGTCATGATGTATGCATTGTGTAATGATGTTCTCAAAATAAATGAGATTCATGTTATATGTATTTTGTATGCATATGCTATGAATGTTATTGAAATGTAATTTTGTCTTGGAGAATAAATTCTTGACAAGTGTTGGGGAGTTATTAAATCCTGGACTGCTGTTGAAGAGTAGGTATGTCTTCAAACTTTGCTTAGAATGTTTCCACTGAGGATCCTTGTTTTATTGAGGAGAACTCCGTTGGGGAAAGTTGTGAACTCTGTGGAGAGTATTGATTCATTCTTGGGGAACAAGTTCAGGAGTCTCGGTTGTCTGTTGCTCTATTGGGGAGTCAAAGTTAAACTGACATCTGGTCGGGTCCAAGTTTCACAGTAACTTGCTGGGGATTGCAGAGTAGTCTATTGGGGAAGAGGAGTTGTGGTCTTTTAATTTGTATTAGCCGGAGAGGAAAACTCAAGCTGGGGAGTCCTGGTGCTGTTGGGGAAATAAACATTGTCGTCAGTCCGCTAGAGAGGTGACATCTTCATTGGGGGAAGTCCTCGAGGATTCTTGAGGTTGATTCAGCTGGGGAAAGGTTTTCAGAGATTAAACCCTTGTTGGGATGTCATCCTATGAGAAGGATTTTGGGGAGATCTGTCACTGCCCCTAGCAGCGAGTGTTTGTGACATTGCCAGAAAATGTTTAATTGTACGTAACCCTTCACTGAAATTGATGTTCAATGCCCCGTGACGGAGATGGAGACTTGCTGTTGTACCCCAAAATTTGCCCTCCCATATTTCTCAAAACATTTCAAGAAAAATTCACAAGTCTA
Source organism: Vicia faba (assembly GCA_948472305.1). NCBI lineage: Eukaryota > Viridiplantae > Streptophyta > Magnoliopsida > Fabales > Fabaceae > Vicia > Vicia faba. The sequence continues at coordinate 1,111,394,343 of OX451740.1, forward strand.
ACCCGGCGCATCATATTCAGGTGTTCTTTCGCCAAGATATCTCTGATAACGTATTCTCAAATTCAGGTTCGGCTCAAGAGTCAATTCTTTAAAGAAGGTATCCGAATGTGTGAGTTTTCTCGAAGAAATATGGTGAAAAAGTGTGCTGAAAGTGCAGTTTCTACGCGCTAAAAAATTCATAACTTGAAGATCGTGACTCGTTTTGAACCCGTTCCGGTGGCCAAAATTCCGTCTTGACATTATCTACGTTTTCATCTCTCACGGCTGGAAGCCAATTTCGATCCGAAGGTCTTCAAAAATGTGGATTTATCAAGTATTTTCATACAGAAAATTTGTGACAGAAGTTTATTTGTGTCATGTTCAAAAAATCATAACTTGGTCGATTTTCATCGTATCGAGCTGGTTCTGGCGCCAAAATTTCACAAATTGAGTTGGCTACATTTTCACAGAAGGTATTGAGTTCAAACGGTATTCAAAAGACCTTCGTTTTTTGCTCAGAGTGCGTGACACGCTGAAAATCCTGAATGCTGAATATTATTTCATCTGAGCCGAAACTTCGAAAATTCATAACTCAGTCAATTTTTATCGGATTGGAATCACATTTTTACACAAGGTCACTGACTCATAGATCTACAACTTTGCTTCAAAAGCCAAAACGCAAATGGCCAAAAGCCAAAAGCCAAATGGCCAAAGTAGAACAACTTATGTATGATGAGGCCAGAACACAAATGGCCAAACCACTCCAATTCACCTCCAAAAAGGGGACAGAAACCCCCCAAGGTATTGTATTTTCTTTCTTTTCCTTATTTTATTTATTTCAATTATTTCTTTTTTTAATTAATTCCTTTAATTTAACTTATTTTCATAAAATATAAAAAATAGTAAAAAACAGAAAAGTCATAAAAATCAAAATATATTTATTTAATTAATATTTTTTTGTAAATAAATATCACTAATTAATTTTAGCTTTGTAAAATTAGGTTTAATTCAAACATTTTTCTTAATAAACTTAAAATTGGTAGAATTAGGTTTTAATCAATTTTTATCCTTTTTTCTTTTCTTTCACAATAATTAATTATTAAATATTATTTTTGTAATTAAATTACCATGTAATTAATTAGGTTAATTTAGGTTTAATTTTAACATGTTTTCTTAATAAACTAAAAAAAATAAATAGAATTAGGGTTAGCATTTAATTTCAATTAATTCTTTTTCCATTAAAAACATAAAATACTAAAAAATATCAACAAAAAAAAAACAATTTCTTTTCTCTCTTAATTAATTAATTCCATCATTTAATTTAATTTTGCAAAAAGGGTCCAACGCCCTCGTTTTTAATCCTTATTCGCATATTTATTTTATTTCGTTTAATATTAATGTAATTCTCCCAAAGCCTTGTAAACTCAGACATTTTATTTCTCGCACTTTACTTCTTTATTTTCTGTCAAATCGGGTCCTGGATTAAATTTGGCGATGTGGACCCGCGCCTTTGTAATAGTTTAGGAATTTTATCTTTCCGCACTTTTTTAACTGTTAATAATGGCATACAAGAATGAATGACAAAAAAATAAAAACAAACGCATAGATCACCCATAACCTGACAAGACAAAAATAAATGAATCTGACACACAAATCACACACCACCCCTAGGGTACGCCTCACTGTTGCCTTGCCTCGAAAGGTGATCGTCGAGTAGAGGATGTTTTAGTAAGTCCTCATGATCCGGGAACCTGGCATGAGGGTAGCTTCTAAGGTGTCTTCCCATTACTCTGGTGATCACCATGTCCCGAACCTCGAATTGACCCGAACACCTCCAACGGTGGTGCTACCTACCTCTCAATGGTGGGATGGCACTACTTCAAGGACATTTACACAGACGAATTCCTTAGGGTAGGTAGACGACTCTAGATACTTGCTCTAAATTCAAAACAAATTCAAAAAATACTTTTCACACCGACACCTTTTCAAAAAGCTTTCGAAAGCAATTTTTCAAACACTCTTGAGGACCGATACAAGAGTCGAACTGAAATTTTCAAAGAAACTTTTTTAAAACCCACAGTTGAAAAGCAAACAAATCATTTTTGAAAACACAAGTGAGCAAGTATCTAAGAGCCCATGGATAACCATGGATAGAAAGGGTGCTAACACCTTCCCTTTCTATAATCTACCTCCCGAACCGAGAGCAATCTCTATAAGGAATTTTTCTGTGCTTTTGTCCTTTCCCTTTGGAGAAAATAAAAGACGGTGGCGACTCTTGCTTACCGCGACATTTCGCGAACCAGCGTTAAACAGTCAGTTCCAGATCCACCGATCACAGAACTGGCGACTCTGCTGGGGACTATTTTTAAAGTGAGGTGTACCTTAGGGTAGTTCATAACTGTGTTTTCAATTGTATTGTCTTGCTTGCTTTATTATTGTGGGACTGTCTTGGGAGTTCTATAGATCCTAACCCGGATCTGGGGATACCTTCTTAGAAAGTAGCAACAAGGCTGTGAGGGAACTGTGCGGGGTATACCGACATGGTTGAAACAGTCTGCTACGTTGATGTGGCACTTTGGTGTGTACCGGTAACCCTTGAGTTCAGTCAAGGAGAGTACGGGGCCTCCGCGTGGTGTCGTGAAGCATCAACAGACCTTAGGAACCTTAATTGAACTATCTTGGCCTCTTTAGGGTAGTGAGATAACTGACTTTGGTGCAGTCCGAGGTTGGTTGATACTCGATACTACACTCAATTGAGGGTTGCTTTCCTGGAATATTTCGGTCGCCAGTTCAGTGGCTAAATCGAAACGATGAACAATGAAAGCAATCCCGTGATATTGGGACCCTTAGAACCCGGTTACTTCTAATAGGACAGGTTGAGCCCACCAACTTCAAGAGGGTAATACCCCGACCCCATGCTGGCCTGAACTCTAAGGGTTTCTCTGGTGTGACTTGTGTGCCTTCGTACTTGACTACTTGCATGCTTGTTATCTGACACTTGAGTTTCTTGCAGGTTTTGTTTATAGTCCTTAATTGGGACTCACAACAGGGTTTACTAAGTTTCTTGCAGGTTTTGTGTATAGTCCTTAATTGGGACTCATAACAGAGTGTACTGAGTTCCCCGCAGGTTTTGTTCATAGTCCTTAATTGGGACTCATAACAGGGTGTACTAAGTTTCTTGGAGGTTTTATTTGCAGTCCTTAATTGGGACTCACAACAGGGTTACTTACATTACCCCATGCATAACATGACATCATACCATTGCATACATCCTAACCCATTTCAAGGATCTCAAGGGCTTGTGATGCAGGTCATGATGAATCAAACGTCTAGCAAGGGGCAAAGAGGATTTATTTTCCTCTAGCCAAAGTTGTCAGAGGCTATGACCCACTTGATATGGTGAGCTTTGACTCCTGAAGAAGGTTCCCCTAGCCAAGGTTGTTTGGAAAGCAAAATAAGGTTGATGACTTGAGTCAGGGGCTATGACCCACTTGATATGGTGAGCCTTTGACCCTTGGAAGAAAGACTCTCAACAAATATGAAGTTCCTTCAATCAAGCTACCGGATCCAAATTCTAACAAATTGTCTTGTTTACCCCGCGAGGTCCTTGAAAACATTACATGCATGCCATACATATCATTGCACAACAGGTACCCTTGTTGCAGGTCACTTACCTTTCTCGCTGTTTATTTCAGCAATGGCTTCCCAACAAGATAACCAGGACCTCCTCACTCAAGAGACTCGGTTCGGGGAAATCCTCCTGAATCTGTCCAAGGGGCAGGAGGAGCTAAGGACACTTCTCATGGAGACTTTTGTCAAGAACAGTGCTGAGGATGAAAGGCTGAAACACCTGCAAGCTGAGATGGATGCAATGAAAGCCCAAATGCTGGGGAAGGGGACTGCCATTCAAGGGTTAGCTCAAAAACAAGAAGAGCTCGGAGTTCTTGTCAACCAACTGCTTCAGGGTAACCAACTGGGGCAAACGTCTAAGGGAAAAGAGCCAGTCATCGTTCAACCACCTTTGAGACAATGAGGTAAGGGGAGAGCTCCTCAAATGGCTCCAGTGTCACAAATTCAGCACCAACCTCACCGGCTTCAGCCAGACAAGTCTAGGAGGCAATTCACCCCGCTCAACATGTCGTTGTTTCAAGCTTTACAACGCCTGTTGAGATTGAACCTGATCACATTAAGGGCTCATCCCCAGAACCCCAACACAACACATCCTACTTATGATCCCAATAAAAGGTGTGCCTACCACTCTGCCTGTCCGGGACATGATACAAATGAGTGTTGGGCTCTGAAGAATAAGATCCAGGACCTGATTGATGAAGGAGCATTGGAGTTCACTCAAGATGGTCAGGCTGAATTTTTCTACCATCCCTCCAAGGCTCACCATTTGAAGTGACAAGCCCTGAGACTAGGAAACTTTTGTCCATTCGAATGTTCAAGTTGTGTTTGTTCTTTGATTGTTTAAACATTTACTCATGTTAAACATTGTTATTTCATTGATGCATCGCATATGTCTGTTTTGAAGCAATATATTCGTATTCACTATATGCAAATTATTTTCATATTTTTTCTGATGATCAACTCTTAAATAATAATTCTAAGCCTCTTGAGGGAGGATGACGAAAACGATACCACGATCTTTACAGTATGCTTTTGAACAGACCCCGCTGATGAGGTACATGCATTGTTTCAATCCCTAAACACTGGAGTTATAAGGATGATAATCCCTCGTCAACCCCTCTGAACCAAAGAAGTAGGAGTTTTTTCTTTTTGAAATTTAAAACCCTTAATCATAACCTGGGGCAGGGTAGTCTCTCAGTTGATCCAAGTGCATGACGAATGGCACCAAAGAGGTCCTTACAAAACAAAGAAAGACAGTGATGGTTCCGAATGATCAATAAAGAAAGGCAGTCATTATCTCAAAAAATAAAAAACCCATTAAGTCAAAACCCATGAAGGAGACTTACAAAACTGGGGCATCCCGCTGACTGTAATTCCAAAAAAGGAAACAGTTCAGGCAAAAAAGAAAGGGATAACAAAAAGAGGTCTCACAAACCCTCCATAAAAAAAAAGGAAATGACTGCCTATTCCAAATAAATCATCAATATCTGAACCATCACCGGAAAATCAGAGCAAAGACTCAAACAAGGTCTAACGTACGATCAGCTGAGTTTAGGTTTGAAGAACATCACGAAGAGCGGGTGGGTACAAATAAAATTTGAGCCTTTATCCTTTGTTTCTTAAACCGTGAACCAGGCCACGTTATAACCCTCAAAAGTCCTAGCTGAAGCATGGGTTAGTTCGAAAGCATACTGTTACAAAAGGTATCCTGACTCCTTAAGGCTTACGGTAAATATGGAGTTGACATCACGTTTTACAAACATTCACTTGTTTTATGAAAAAGAATGCATTTTCAAAATCTTCAAGACAGACATAAGCTTTGCATTTTTAACATAACTTTGTTTGCATATGACTTTTGTTTGAACAACATGAAAATTCGCACGACGAATGCCTAATGAACAGAAGTACCTCCAATCAAGGGGGAGACATGACCGTGGTCCATTATCTGGGGCAATCCAGTCAAGATTCAAAGGCCAAATAGCCTGGGGCAAATCTCCGCCTAAGTCACTTGGGGCACTCCAACAACGAATCTTGCCTGATCAAACATCTTCTGGTGGCATGGCAAAACATTTCTAACAGGGGCAACTCCCTACATTCTAAGAGCGTGGACATAGTCGAAAAAATACTACGCAGAATCAAAGACCCGCTAGGTTGACGTACCTAGGCAAAAATAAGGGCTTCCCGGCGAACCAAAAGGGTTCGGGCAAAATGAAGGGATAAAATGAAAAAATCTGTACACCCGGCAAGTCGAAAACCTGAAAGGGCGGCTTGGGCAAAAATGGGTATCCCGGTGGACTGAAAACCCGAAAGGGCGGTCCAGGCAAAAGTTAGGGATCAAAAGCGTACGACTATGTCCCAGCATCTTGTCACTTGCCCACCAGAAGAAGGTTTGTCCATCAACCACTATCAGCACCTCACAGGTCTTCCTCTCCCACCTCAGAAACAGGGGCAATAAAGAGTTGTCTAAGCAATCTGATTGTTCTGTCCTCCAAGGTATCAAGGTAGGTTCCGTGGAAGAACATAACCAATACAGTTCAATGCTTCCCCAAGAGAGTCCAATCTAGTTCCCCAGGAAAGTTGGAATCATCTCCCCAAGCAGTAAGCTTATCCCCAGTAGATTCTGGAAGCTTATCCCTCGCAGAGCACGAGCGCGTCCCCGGCTTTATTCAAAGAGTTATTTCCTTACCAGGATATAACTGGGTTATCCTCAGCCAAAAGCCACAGAAAGGTCGTCGTCAACACAGTTCTTTCTTATCCCCAGCGAAGTCTATTAACACTTCCAACACAGCACAGATATCCCTAGCGAAGTCTATTAACACTTCCAACACAGCACAGATATCCCCAGCGAAGTCTATTAACACTTCCAATACAACAAAGGTATCCCCAGCAAGTTATTATCGACACTCAACAAAGTCTCTCTCCCCACAGAGTATTGCTTCCCAGCAAGATTGCTAGAGTACTTTTCTCCCCGCAGAGTAATCCATTCGCCAAGTTTATTCCCCAACGGAGTTATCTTCTCCTACCGGTATTCTTGCAACCATCATCCCCAGCGGAAGCAAAAATCTATCCTTCAACATCAGCCCCGGAGTGACTTCCCGGCATCCGTCAAGGATCTATTTTACCAGACAAACACGCATTCATAAACATCACATTTTCATACATTATAGCATGCATATACGCATCGTATCTTACAAATCTCATTTATGTTGAGAACATCATTGCTTGATCCATATCATGCATTGCATATGACTGACCTTTACCTTTCAGGAAGGATACAGTTAAAAGATCAGCTATGTAGACGAATACAGTCAAAAGAGACCAACCCAGTCAAAGAATACAAATCCAGTTAAATCAATGCCGAAAGATTTCTCTGATCCAACTCATCGTTATAGACACCCGTCGTTATAGACACTCGTCGTTATAGACACTCGTCATTATAGACACTCGTCGTTATAGACACTCGTCGTTATAGACACTCGTCGTTATAGACACTCGTCGTGATAGACACTCGTCGTCATAGACACTCGTCGTCATAGACACTCGTCGTCATAGACACTCGTCGTCATAGACACTCGTCGTCATAGACACTCGTCGTTATAGACACTCGTCGTTATAGACACTCGTCGTTATAGACACTCGTCGTTATAGACACTCGTCGTCATAGACACTCGTCGTTATAGACACTCGTCGTTATAGACACTCGTCATCATAGACACCCGTCGTTATAGACACTCGTCGTTATAGACACTCGTCGTCATAGACACCCGTCGTGATAGACACTCGTCGTTATAGACACTCGTCGTTATAGACACTCGTCGTCATAGACACCCGTCGTTATAGACACTCGTCGTCATAGACACTCGTCGTTATAGACACTCGTCGTCATAGACACTCGTCGTTATAGACACTCGTCGTTAAAGACCACTCGTCCATGAGGATAACCTGTCAGTAGAGACAACTCACCAACCTTACTAGCATTACCAGATCCGATTCCTGTATCTTGCTAGGGTGTGTCTGAAGAGTTCGAGGATCCGATACCTGAATCTTTCCAGGGTGTATCCGTTGAAGACTAACATTACTAGACTCGATTCCTGTATCTCGCCAGGGCACGTCTGAAGAATTCGAAGATTCGATTCCTGTAACCAGTCAGGACACATCTATATAAAGCATCTGAAAACCAGATCCTGCAACATGTCAGTTACTCATTTTTCTTTTGCAGGTACGCAAGTTCTCGCTAAGGAATCTCTTACGCGATCAACATCCAGATGGCATCTATAAGCCCATCATCCTATTCATCAATCTCTAAATGGCATCTATAAGCCCATTCCCATCATCACACTGCTACTATGTGAGCGCAAATTTCTGGGCACTCTAGTGTTCAATCATCTTCTACCCTCGGATTACGAAAGGCACGTCAGCCAATCTGCATCCTCAGGTCTAAGAAGATTGAACAGGGGCAACTGTTGTACCCCAAAATTTGCCCTCCCATATTTCTCAAAACGTTTCAAGAAAAATTCACAAGTCCAACCCGGCGCATCATATTCAGGTGTTCTTTCGCCAAGATATCTCTGATAACGTATTCTCAAATTCAGGTTCGGCTCAAGAGTCAATTCTTTAAAGAAGGTATCCGAATGTGTGAGTTTTCTCGAAGAAATATGGTGAAAAAGTGTGCTGAAAGTGCAGTTTCTACGCGCTAAAAAATTCATAACTTGAAGATCGTGACTCGTTTTGAACCCGTTCCGGTGGCTAAAATTCCGTCTCGACATTATCTACGTTTTCATCTCTCACGGCTGGAAGCCAATTTCGATCCGAAGGTCTTCAAAAATGTGGATTTATCAAGTATTTTCATACAGAAAATTTGTGACAAGTTTATTTGCGTCATGTTCAAAAAATCATAACTTGGTCGATTTTCATCGTATCGAGCTGGTTCTGGCGCCAAAATTTCACAAATTGAGTTGGCTACATTTTCACAGAAGGTATTGAGTTCAAACGGTATTCAAAAGGCCATCGTTTTTTGCTCAGAGTGCGTGACACGCTGAAAATCCTGAATGCTGAATATTATTTCATCTGAGCCGAAACTTCGAAAATTCACAACTCAGTCAATTTTTATCGGATTGGAATCACATTTTTACACAAGGTCACTGACTCATAGATCTACAACTTTGCTTCAAAAGCCAAAACGCAAATGGCCAAAAGCCAAAAGCCAAATGGCCAAAGTAGAACAACTTATGTATGATGAGGCCAGAACACAAATGGCCAAACCACTCCAATTCACCTCCAAAAAGGGGACAGAAACCCCCCAAGGTATTGTATTTTCTTTCTTTTCCTTATTTTATTTATTTCAATTATTATTTTTTAATTAATTCCTTTAATTTAACTTATTTTCATAAAATATAAAAAATAGTAAAAAACAGAAAAGTCATAAAAATCAAAATATATTTATTTAATTAATATTTTTTTGTAAATAAATATCACTAATTAATTTTAGCTTTGTAAAATTAGGTTTAATTCAAACATTTTTCTTAATAAACTTAAAATTGGTAGAATTAGGTTTTAATCAATTTTTATCCTTTTTTCTTTTCTTTCACAATAATTAATTATTAAATATTATTTTTGTAATTAAATTACCATGTAATTAATTAGGTTAATTTAGGTTTAATTTTAACATGTTTTCTTAATAAACTAAAAAAAACAAATAGAATTAGGGTTAGCATTTAATTTCAATTAATTCTTTTTCCATTAAAAACATAAAATACTAAAAAATATCAAAAAAAAAAAACAATTTCTTTTCTCTCTTAATTAATTAATTCCATCATTTAATTTAATTTTGCAAAAAGGGTCCAACGCCCTCGTTTTTAATCCTTATTCGCATATTTATTTTATTTCGTTTAATATTAATGTAATTCTCCCAAAGCCTTGTAAACTCGGACATTTTATTTCTCGCACTTTACTTCTTTATTTTCTGTCAAATCGGGTCCTGGATTAAATTTGGCGATGTGGACCCGCGCCTTTGTAATAGTTTAGGAATTTTATCTTTCCGCACTTTTTTAACTGTTAATAATGGCATACAAGAATGAATGACAAAAAAATAAAAACAAACGCATAGATCACCCATAACCTGACAAGACAAAAATAAATGAATTTGACACACAAATCACACACCACCCCTAGGGTACGCCTCACTGTTGCCTTGTCTCGAAAGGTGATCGTCGAGTAGAGGATGTTTTAGTAAGTCCTCATGATCCGGGAACCTGGCATGAGGGTAGCTTCTAAGGTGTCTTCCCATTACTCTGGTGATCACCATGTCCCGAACCTCGAATTGACCCGAACACCTCCAACGGTGGTGCTACCTACCTCTCAATGGTGGGATGGCACTACTTCAAGGACATTTACACAGACGAATTCCTTAGGGTAGGTAGACGACTCTAGATACTTGCTCTAAATTCAAAACAAATTCAAAAAATACTTTTCACACCGACACCTTTTCAAAAAGCTTTCGAAAGCAATTTTTCAAACACTCTTGAGGACCGATACAAGAGTCGAACTGAAATTTTCAAAGAAACTTTTTTAAAACCCACAGTTGAAAAGCAAACAAATCATTTTTGAAAACACAAGTGAGCAAGTATCTAAGAGCCCATGGATAACCATGGATAGAAAGGGTGCTAACACCTTCCCTTTCTATAATCTACCTCCCGAACCGAGAGCAATCTCTATAAGGAATTTTTCTGTGCTTTTGTCCTTTCCCTTTGGAGAAAATAAAAGACGGTGGCGACTCTTGCTTACCGCGACATTTCGCGAACCAGCGTTAAACAGTCAGTTCCAGATCCACCGATCACACTTGCCCCTGGTTATTCTGCACTTCTTCAGAGATTTCTTGAAATCTTGACTGGACTGCCCCAGGTGTGTTGGATAGTCACATGTCGAGTCCCCCTGTTGATAGGAGATTCGTCAATGGAAGTGTCATCCTTCTTGAAGTGATTTTGTTCATTGAGAGGGCTTTCGTTCATCGGATATTCGTTGTGTGAATTTCTCCGCTATCAAACAAATAGCCAAATGCAAACAGTGATATTCAAATAATGCAAAGTTTATGCTTGTCTCGAAGTTTTGAAAAATGCGTTTTTTAGCAGAAAATTTTTTATAAGACAAATTCAACACAAGATTTAGGGAAAAGCCTTACAGGTGTCAGGATACCTTTTGTAACAGTATGCTTTTGAACTAACCCATGCTTCAGTTAGGACTTTTGAAGGGTTGTAACATGGCTTGGTTCACGGTTTAAGAAACAAAGGATAAAGGCTAAAAGTATATTTGTACCCACCCGCTCTTCGTGATGTTCTTCAATCCTAAACTCAGTTAATTGTGCGTCGAACTCTATTCAAATTTGGAACGACGTTTTGGTGATGGTTCACACAAGTTGGATTTTTGAAGGCAATCATCATTTTTTTTGCAACATTTTTCATGTTGTCGAGGATTTGTAATGACCTCGTTCTTTTGATTTATTATCCCTAATTTTTGCTTGACTGTTCCTGTTTTCGAGATTACAGTCAGCGGGATGCCCCAAATTTCTTGAGCCTCCTTTATAGGTTTTGGCTCAGTGGGTTTTTTTTTGTTGAGAGATTGACTGCCTATGAGATAAGGAACCACCACTGTCTTTTGATTCCATAGGAATGCTTTTGATGTCGTTCGTTGTATCATGAACTGAGAGTTTTGCGACTTAAATATGCATCTTTTAAATCAACTGAGAGACTACCCTGCCCCAGGTTTAAATTAAAGGTTTCAATTTGTGTTTAAAACAGAAAACTCCTACTTCTTTGGCTCGAAGGGGTTGACTAGGGATTATCTTCCTTATAACTCAAGTGTTTAGGATTTGAAAGAAACACCTGTACATCGTCAGCAAGGTCTGTCCAAAAGCATACTGTATGAGATTATGGCATTGTTTCGTCATCCTCCCTCTAAAGGCTTGTAACTTTTAGCAAGAGTTGAATGTAAAAAAAAACATAGTTTAAATATAATGAAAATGAGTGGATCAAATCAAGACAAACATATGCAATGCATTAATGAAACAAAGTTTGGCATTAATAGATAATTGTTTGAATAACAAAGAGATTACAACTTGAAAATTCAAATGAACAAAAGCTTTCAATGATTCAACATAGGAGCAGTGATCACATTTGGGGTCTCCAGAGGGTCAAACTTGATCTCCTTGGCATCAATCAAGTCTTGAATCTTGTTCTTCAAAGTCCAACAGTCGTCGGTGTCATGTCCAGGACTGTCAGAATGGTAGGCACATCTCACACTCGGGTTATACTTAGAAGAGGAAGTATCAGGATTTTGAGGAGGATCCTTTAGCGTGATTAGCTTCAACTTCAGCAAATGTTGTAACGCTTGAGACAAAGGCATGTTGATGTTAGTATACTTCCTTTCTTGATATCTTACCCTACGCCTATTACTCTGTCTTTGTTGAACAGGCGTGGGATCAGAGATCAGGATTGCCCCTACATGTTGATCATGACGACTCTTTTGACCAGTCACTGCATTGGACTCTTTCTTCCTATTAAAAGGCTTTTTCTGATCATCAGAAGGTGTTTCTTCTTGAATCTTCCCACTTCTGATGCCAGCTTCGACCCTTTCGCCGGTCAGTATTAGCTCGGTGAATCTTGCTGAAGAGCTTCCAATCAAGTGCTTGAAATAGGGACCAGACAAAGTCCTAAGAAACATATCCACCAACTCCCTATCAGACAGAGGGGGTTGGACTCTTCCAGCAAGATCTCTCCACTTCTGAGCGTAGTCCTTAAAGCCTTCGCCTGTACCCATAGACATACCCTGAAGCTGAGTACGCGTGGGAGCAAGGTCGGCATTATACTGGTATTGCTTGTAAGAAGCAGCAACAAGGTCCTCCCAGTTGCAGATGTTAGCTCCTTCCAGTTGACAGAACCATTCAAGTTGAGTCCCTGACAGACTATCTTGAAAGAAATGAACCCAAAGATTTCTATCAGCAGTATAGGGTTGAATCTTCCTCACATATGACCAGAGGTATAGCTTTGGACATGAAGCTCCGTCGTACTTGGAAAAGGCAGGTGCCTTGAATTTATGGGGAATCACCACCCCAGAGGATATACCTAGATCTCCGAAGTCCAGACCGGGCACCTTCTGTATTTCCATAGCGTTCAAACGGTCTTCCAGTTGTTTGTACTTATCCTCAGCAGGAGGATACTGTTCTTTATCATAGTCCGTCTCGTTGTCGGAGACTTCAGGGCTAGGAGCCTTCCTTTCTTGTGGACTGTCTTTCCCTCCAGATGAGGTGGTCAGATCAACTTCGTTTTGCAGCCCGTTTCCAAACCTGCATCCAATATTGAACAAGATGGTCCTCTTTTTCTTATTATTTTTCTCTTTTAGAATCAAGGTCTTCAGGTCCTGCTGATCCTTAGCTAGATTCATGAACAACTCTTGAAATTGGGCATTCTGGGCCTGGAGGGCCTTGATAGCTTGCTCGGTTGAAGGTTCAGTAGACATGATGATTGCTTAAATAAACAGCGAAGAAGATAAGAGACATGTACTGGTACCTGTAATGCAATGATATGTATGATATATGTATGCAATGTTTTCAAGGATCTCGCGGGGTAAACAAGAAACTGTTAGAATTTGAATCTTGTAGCTTTGATTGAAGTAACTTCATGTCGTTAAGAGTCCTTCTTCAAGAGTCAAGCTCACCATATCGAGTGGGTCATAGCCCCTGACTCAAGTTGTCGTGTTTGGATTTCTAAACAACCTTGGCTAGAGGAAAATAAATCCCCTTTGCCCTTTGCTAGACTTTTGATTTACCATAACCTGCATCACAAACCCTTGAGATCCTTGAAATGGTTAAGGAAATGTTAAGGCATGATGTTATGATGTGTATGTTATGCGTTTAAGCAAAAGTGTGAGGTGATGGAAGTAAGCCCTGCAATAAATCCAGATTATTGGATAAGGACTGTAAACAAAACCTGCAAGGAAATCATGTTGTCAGATAACAAGAATGTGCAAGTAGTTCAAGTTTGAAGGCACACAAGTCACACAAAAGAGCCCTTAGATTTCAGGCTTGCATGAGGTTTCATAGGTAAGTACCCTCTTGAGTTTAGTTGGCTCAAAACCTGTCCTATAAATAGTAACCGAGTTCTAAGGAGTTCAATATCATTGGATTATTTTCTATGTCCATCGTTTTGGTTTAGCCACTGAACTAGCGACCAAAATATTCCAAGAAAACAATCCTCAATGAGTGTAGTATCGAGTATCTACCAACTTCGGACTGCACCAAAGTCGGTCATCTCACTACCCCTAAAAAAGGCCAAGATGGTCAAGTAAGGTTCTAGGTCATTAGTGCTTAGTGACATCACTCAGCGGCCTCGTATTCTCTTTTATTGACTCAAAGGCTACCGATACTCACAAATATGTCGCACTAATATAGCTATTACTTCAACCGTGTCGGTATACCCCGCACAGTTTCCACAACGTATTGCTATCTATGAATGTTTCCCAAATCCGGGTTAGGATCTATAGAACTCCGATACAAGCCCACAAAACTAAAAGCATACAAAGCAATACAATTGAAAACACAAGTGATATAATCCTAAGGTACACCTCACTTATAGAGCATCCCCAGCAGAGTCGCCAGTTCTGTGATCGGTGGGAATGAGAACTGACTGTTTTGGAATGCTGGTTCGCGTTTGCGTTTGTTTTCACAAAATGTCGCGGTAAGCAAGAGTCGCCACCGTCTTTTATTTTATCCAACAAGGAAAGGACAAAAGCACAGAAAAATTCCTTTTCGAGATGTTTCTCGGGTTCGGGAGGTAGATTATAGAAAGGGAATGTATTAGCACCCTTTCTATCCGTGGTTATCCACGGGCTCTTAGGTACTTGCTCACTATGTTTTCAAAAGTTTGCTTTTCTTTGTGATTGTGGGTTTTGAAAAGAGTTTTGTTTTTTTGAAGAGAGTGTAAGTGCGAAAAGTTTTGTTTTATTTTTAAAAGGGGCAAGTACTTAAGAACCTCTACCTACTCAAAAAGGAATTAAACTGTGTAAATGTCCTTTAGACAATGCTATCCCACTATTGAGGAGTAGGTAGCATCGTCGTTGGAGTTTTCGGGTCAATTCAATTTAAGGGACATGTGGTCACTAAAGCAATGTTATGACACCTTAGTGGTAACCCTAATGTCTTAGATCATTTTATTAGAGGCAACAGTTTCGAGGCAACTTATGATCTTTGGACAAAAGGGCGACCACTAAAACATCCTATACTTAATGACCACGTTCGAGGCAACCAAGTGAGGTGTACCCTAGGAGTGGCACGTGCAAGTGTGTCAATTTTCATTTATATTATCTTTGCATGTCATGGTGAGCTACTGTTGATTTTAAGTTAAGAGTTAATCTTGTCATGCATATCCTAGTTAGCATACATCTAAACAGTTAATATATGTACAGGAATTTAAAGTGCGGGAATTGTAAATCCTACGCTATTACAAGGCTTCGGGGAGGGGGATTATTTACATGTCCAAAAATTGGGGAAATAAAGCAGTAAAGTGTAAAAGTATTAGTTAAGCTATTACAAACCAGTAGGCAATTACAATAAAATAAACGCGCGCGAATCTGAAAATAACCTCTAAAAATCCTAAGAATAAAATCTTTTTGTTGTTTTTTATATAAAAGAACATAAGGCCTAAGTCAATTAATTTTTTTAATTTTAAGAAAAATGTTAAAATAATTAATTAATTTATTTAAGAAATAAATATAGTTGGAAAAACAACTAGCCTAATGTTTTTGTGATTTTTTTTTTAATGTTAATTAAAAAGATAAAAAGATGTCAATGAAAACAAAAATAAAATGCAAGGGGGATCCTTCGATCCAGGGAAAAAAGGAGCTTAGAGCCAAGGAGGGAATGGAAGCTTCGATCCAAACAGGGTCATGGTTCTTTCGATTGGGCCAGGAAGTGGGCATGAACAGTCTTCGATCCAGGGAAGGGGATTTCCCTTCGATCCTGGGAAAAATGCCTTCTTCGATCCAGGAGGACTATGGGAAGCTTCGATCCAGAGAAGGTGTCTCCTTCGATCTGGGATGCTATACCTGCAAAAGTATGTTAGCAAAATAAAACTCAGGGCCTGGTATCAAACCCCAGGCCCTTCGATCCTGCGTGCGCTGAGTCTTTTCAGGCTAAATCTGCAGCAAATGTTAGCAAACGAAGAACATAACCTGGGGCCAAACCTAAGCCTTTGAATTCTGTCTAGGATGGCAAATCGAATGGGATAGAAAAATATGGAGGTTTTATGCAAAATGAAAAGTTTTGACAATTTACCCTCTCACCAGCAGATTGAATCTTTGATTTGGGTACTGGCTGGATGGGAGCACTTTCAATCTGAGGGCTTCTGGGCGTGGGCACCTTCGATCTGAAGGACTGCTTTAGCTTGGAAAATTCTGACAACCTTTGATGGATTGTATGGGCATCGCCTCTCCAATGTTTTTTTGTTCTCCTTTTCTTTTCTGTTCTCTTTTTGTGTTTTTTTTCGTTCCTCTGCACTGCATGCTTGCCCCTGTATTTATAGGAGTGTGGGGGTCTAGTAACGGCAAGAGACAGCCAATTAAACAGGCCTTTAAAGCCATGAGACAAGAATCAGACACATTAAAAGTTTCCTTTTTTGAAATATTTATGTCTCTTGAATGAACCTGGACACTTTTGATTTTCGAATGCCTTCAGGCCCTGCTCTTCGATTGGTCTTGATTTGGACAGAATCACTCTGGTCGAATCAGCTCTTTAGGAACAGAAAAGGCAAGAATCTGGCCTGGACATGTTTTTTGGAGTGCCCTCTTGATGGCCTCTTTCAAATGGCCTAGAAGGAGTTCTTCAAATGGCCCTGGCCCAAATATCAATTGAAGGGTACTAATTAAAATTCCAATCGAAAGGCTTTGTTAACAGGCCAATCGAAAGGTGTTGTTCATGCTAATCGAAGGGCTTTGACATAATGCCAATCGAAGTGCTTGTCCATAATGCCAATCGAAAGGATCATTCAGAATACGAATCGAAGGGTCTTTCAGAATGCCAATCGAAGGCCTTGACATAATGCCAATCGAAGTGCTTGTCCATAATGCCAATCAAAATGCTCCTTCAGAATACCAATCGAAGGGTCTTTCAGGATGCCAATCGAAGTGCTTGCCCATAATGCCAATCGAAAGGCTCCTTCAGAATACCAATCGAAGGGTCTTTCAGAATGCCAATCGAAGGGTCTTTCAGAATGCCAATCGAAGGCCTTTCCATAATGCCAATTGAAGTGCTTGTCCATAATGCCAATCGAAATGCTCATTCAAAATACCAATCGAAGGGTCTTTCAGAATGCCAATCGAAAGGTACTTAAAGCACCACTCAAAATTTTTCTTTTTCCTTAGGCAAGAGTTTGTGATCAACCATGCAGGGGGAAGACTTTGGAAAACATGAGAGGGCAAATTTTGGGGTACAACACTGAGGATGAGGAAGTCAATTGCTATCTAGTCGGATCCAGGCTTTATGGTAACTTACTGGGGAAGAATACATTATCTATTATCTGGTCGGATTCCAGGCTTCATAGAAAATTTCTTGAAATTGAACTGTTATCTGGTTGGATCCAGGCTTCGCATATTTCTTGAAGTGGTAACTATTATCTGGTCGGGTCCAGGCTTCGTGGTTTTTTGAAAAGTTATATTATTATCTGGTCGGATCCAGGTTTCATAGTGTCTCGCTGGGGATTGTAGCTAGTTGTTATTTGGTCGGGCTCCAGGATTCACAATAACTTTCTTGAATAGACGAAGTTGAACTGATATCTGGTCGGATCCAGGCTTCAAAGTAACTTAATAACATTAAACTGCTATCTGGTCGGATTCTAGGCTTTGTAGATTTCTGAGGTGAATGAAGTTAATTTCTATCTGGTCGGGTCCAAGCTTTACAACAACTTGCTTGAAAAGATGAAGTTGAACTGATATCTGGTCGGATCCAGGCTTCACAGTAACTTGTTGGGGTAGAGGCAGACTCTACTGGGGAAAAGAAGTTAAACCCTGGTCTAGTTGAGTCCAGGTTCTTCAATATCTCGAAGAGTTAAACTATTATCTGGTCGGGTCCAGGCTTCATAGTATTTGAAAAGTTAAACTATTATTTGATCTGGTCCAGGCTTCGTAGTAGCTTGAAAATTGTACTAATATCTGGTCGGGTTTAGGATTCATAGTATCTTTTGGAGGTAGTAAAGGTTCTGTTGACGATTTTTACTGGGGATTATGGGTTGTGGTGCTATGATTTGTAATAGTCTGAAAGGAAAACTCAAAATGGAGAGTATAGACTCAGCCAGGGAAGATAGACTATGCTGGAGGAATTTTGATGTTCGTTGTTTGTTGGGGAAATAAACTCTGTTGGGGAAATAACCCCTGTTGATAAACTGCCGACGAGGTAAGTTCTTTTTAGAAAGAGATCCACAAGGCTTCTTCTTGTAGGATCAACTTAGCTGGGGAGAGAGATGTCAAGAGATTGAGACTCTGGATGGATATCAACCTATGCAAAGAGACTTTGTGGGTAACTTTGTTTGAGGAATGGTTTATTGTAGTTGTCCTTGCGGGGATAATGCTAATGAAATAACTCTATGGGGATATTCCATATACATTAAAGAGATGCTTGCTGCTTCTTAGCAGGACACGTGTGCCAAATAGATTTAGCTATGTTCACATGCATATGTTTGTTCAATTTTAGTCATTGGACGACTTTGCATTCAAAACAAAACAGAAAGTTTGCACTTCAAAGTATATTTGTATTGATATTTTGCCCATGAATATGCGTTTTTGTACGAAGAGACGAAGATACTAGTAAGAGGAAATCGTCGAAAGGAAAACAAGAATTGAAAACAAAACAAATAGCCATGTGGAAATGATCTCATTGCATTCCAACTCTAATATTGTCCCAATGTCTTCGAATGCCCTTTGTCGTTGACAGAAGTTAATTGGATTGATCTTGGACCGTTTTAACTCGGACCTTGGTAATAAAGTCGACTGTGGTGATTCCACGGGACATAGTTATATGCTTTTAATTCTTAATTTTTGCCTGGACCGCCCTTTCGGGTTTTCAGCCCACCAGGATACCCATTTTTGCCCAAGTCGCCCTTTCGGGTTTTCAACTTGTCGGGTGTACAATCTTTTGCATATATCCCTAATTTTTGCCCAAACCTTTTGGTTTTCCGGGATGCCCTTATTTTTGCCTAGGTGTGTCAACCTAGAGGGTCTCTTATGCGTAGTATTTTTTAACTATGTTTGAGTTCACAGGATGCGGGAAGTATTCACCCTCCATGGTAGTCAGCATCATGGCACCTCCAGAGAACACTCTCTTGACAACAAATGGCCCTTCGTAGGTGGGATTCCATTTGCCCCTGGGGTCGCCTTATGGCAGAATGATGCACTTTATCACCAAGTCACCAGCTTGATATACTCGAGGCTTGATCATTTATTGAAAGCCTTAATCATGCGTTTTTGGTACATCTGACCGTGACAAATAACAACCAGTCGCTTCTCATCGATCAAGTTCAACTGATCAAACCTTGTCTGAATCCACTCATCTTCGCCTAGGTCTACCTCATTCATAGTCCTCAGTGAAGGAATCTGAACTTCTACTGGCAAAACAGCTTCCATGTCATAGACCAAAGAAAAAGGAGTTGCCCCAGTTGATGTTCTAGCTGAAGTACGGTAGCCATGAAGAGCAAACGGTAACATCTCATGCCAATCCTTGTATGTTACTACCATCTTCTGCACAATCTTCTTAATGTTTTTGTTGTCCGCTTCCACTGCGCCATTCATTTTAGGTCTATAAGGAGAAGAATTGTGATGCTTGATTTTGAACTGAGTGCAAAGTTCGGTAATCATAGCATTATTGAGGTTAGTCCCATTGTCGGTGATGATCCTTTCTGGGATACCATAGTGGTAGATGAGGCTGTGTTGATGAATCTGGCTAACACGTTCTTGGTGACTGAGGCAAATGAGGAGGCTTCGACATATTTGGTGAAATAATCAATAGCGACCAAAATGAAGCGATGTCTATTGGAAGCAGTGGGTTTGATTTCTCCAATTATGTCAATGCCCCACATTGCAAATGGCCACAGAGCGGTGACGACGTTTAGAGGGATAGGGGGCACATGGACCTTGTCAGCATAGATTTGGCATTTGTGGCAAGTCCTAGAGTGTTGATGGCAATCAGTCTCCATTGTTGACCAATAGTAACCAGCTCTCGGGATTTTCTTGGCCATGGTATGTCCGCTAGAGTAAGTCCCTAAGAGACCATCATTCATGTCTTCCATAATTTCCTCTGCCTTCTTCTTGTCCACACATCGGAGTAGAGTTGAGTCATGGTTGCGCTCGTATAATATTCCGTTACTTAGGAAGAATTTGGATGAAAATCTTCGTTATAACTTTATGTCATTTATGGATGCTCCTTCGGGATACTCTTGTGCTTCAAGGTATCTCTTCGCCTCATGGTACCATGGCTTCTCAGCGTCAGTGTCAAGCTCACAGCAGTGCGCAGGTTCATCAAATCTCTCAATTGTAATCATAGGAGCTTCGTTGTCCCATCTGACCTTGAACATAGAAGACATGGTGGCCAAAGCATCGACTAACTGATTTTCTTCCCTAGGGAAGTGTTCAAAGGTGATCCCTTCGAAGTATGAAATCAGAGATAACACAAGTTCCTTATAAGGGATGAGATTAGGGTGCTTAGTATCCCAATCTCCTTTTACTTGGCTGATCACTAGAGCAGAATCCCAAAGACATTCAAATGCTTGATCCTCAAATCAATGGAAGCCTTCAAACCCAAAATGCATGCTTCGTACTCAGCCATGTTGTTCGTGCAATTGAAGCATAATCTGGCAGTGAAAGGAGTGTGGCAACCTTCAAGGGAGATGATCACATCACCAGTTCCGTTACCCAAGGCATTGGAAGCCCCATCAAAGATCATAGTCCATCGGGATCCTTGTTCAGGTTCGTCATACAGTCCAGGTTTCGTGCAGTCAGTCACTAGCATGATGTTTTCATCCAGGAAGTCAAAGTTCATAGAATTTTAATCATCGACAGCTTGATGGGCCAAATGATATGCTAATACGCTTCCTTTGATGGCCTTTTGAATTGTGTGTTGAATGTCGTACTTCGTAAAGATCATTTTCCATCTAACTATCTATCCGAAAAGAGAAGGTTTCTCGAAGATGTATTTGATAGGGTCCATCTTAGAAATCAGTAGAGTGGTATGAGTCAACATATATTGTCTTAGCCGGCGAGAAGCCCATGCCAGAGCGCAATAAGTTTTCTCGAGCAATGAATATTTGGTTTCACAGTCGGTAAACTTTTTTCTCAGGTAGTAAATAGCATGCTCTTTTCGGCCAGACTCGTCATGTTGGCCCAAAACACACCCCATAGAGTTCTCTAGCACTGTCAAGTACATGATCAAGGGTCTTCCTTCAACTAGAGGCATGAGAATAGGAGGTTCTTGCAGATATTCTTTGATTTTGTCGAAGGCAACTTGGCATTCATCATTCCATCTGACTACTTGATCTTTCTTCAAGAGTTTTAAGATTGGCTCACAAGTAGTAGTCAAGTGAGATATGAAGCGGGCAATGCAATTGAGACGACCCAAGAATCCTCTAACTTCTTTTCAGAGTGAGGGACTGGCATTTCTTGGATGGCCTTTACCTTGGCAGGATCGACTTCGAGGCCTTTACCGCTGACAATAAAACCTAGAAGGTTTCCAGGTCGTACTCCAAATGTGCATTTGTTAGGGTTTAACCTCAACTTGTACTTTTTCATCCTCTCGAATAGCTTGTACAGGTGATCGAGATGTTCTTCCTCAGTTTTTGATCTGGAAATTATATCATCCACATAGACCTCTATTTCATGATGAATCATATCATGAAACAAAGCTACCATAGCCCTTTGATATGTTTCCCCTGCATTCTTCAATCCGAACGGCATGACCTTGTAGCAAAAGGTTCCTAATTGCATAACGAAAGTGGTCTTCTCCATGTCTTCGGGAGCCATCCTAATTTGATTATAGCCGGAGAAACCATCCATGAAAGAGAAGACTTTATACTGAGCAGTATTATCAACCAAGACATCAATATGAGGTAGAGGGAAGTCATCTTTGAGGCTTTCCCTATTCAGATCCCTATAGTCTACGCACATGCGAACTTTTCCGTCTTTCTTCGGTAGTGGCACCACATTTGCAACCCATTGGGGATAAGACGTCACAACTAGGAATCCTGCATCAAATTGTTTCATCACTTCAGCTTTTATCTTTTCAGACATGTCAGGCCTCTTGCGACAAAAAATTTGTTTGACAGAAGGACAATCTTCCTTTGTCGGCAGACGATGAACTATAATGTCGGTATCCAACCTTGGAATATCTTCATACGACCAAGCAAACACTTCCACATAGTCATGCAACATCTGAACCAATCTGCTTTTGACACTACTTTCCACGTTAGCGCCGATCTTGACTTCTTTCTTGTCTGTCTCGGTACCTAGATTGATGACTTCAACTGACTCTTCATGCGACTGAATAGCTTTTTCCTCTTGTAATAGAAGTTTGGCTAGTTCTCCCGGTATTTCAAAATCTTCCTCGCCTTTGTCTTCGGCTTGGTTAATTAGACATTCGAAGTCATAGTCGACAATAGTAGATTCATTGGCAATGAGATCCTGAGTGGATGAGGACCTGCAAGAGTGTGCGTTTGTGCATGTAAGACACATGGCTATTTTGAAAAACGTATTTGAAGAAAAAGAAAGACAATGAGCACAAATATTTAAATGCAAAAGAGTTCGATGGTTTGTATTGAATGATCATATGATAACATGAACATAAATATAACCCTTTACAAAGGGACCATAGTGCCCCGGGCCAGGCACATGGCTTAAAAGTCATTGTTTAATATTACAGACAAATGTTCTTGAATTAAAAGAAAGCAATAAACAAGTAGTTACTCCCCAATGAAGGAGACGGGAACGAAGTCCTTCGCTTGCCAATTGTTGACTTCTGTTGTAGTAGGATATACCCAATCTTCAAATGCACATTCATCATCAGAATCACCTACAGCGTTGACTTCGTGGCTTCCAATACGAAGAGGGGGCTTCCCTGCACGAGCGTGCCTCACTTCCTTCTGAGCCTTGGCGGTGAAACCCAAACCACATTTATCCGCTTTGAATGGGATCTCAAGGAGTTTCCCCCAAGTATCATAGCTTCCTTCTTCAACTACATCACGAGCATCTTTGAATGAAACCATCTTCGACACGACCTTAACAGCTTTGGACACATCGGAGGAACATTTGGCAGTAGAAATCATTGGTGGCACAACTTCAAAAGCTTGGCACGGGGTCTCTATAAATTCTCCATCCATCTCCACGTATTTGAAAGAGTTGAGGTGGCTTACCATGAACTCCTCCTCACCACAGACAATGACAATTCTTCCTTTGACCGGATACTTGAGCTTTTGATAAAGAATTGACGTTACTTCCCCATCTCCATGGATCCAAGGGAGACCCAACAAACAGGAGTAGGCATGACGGATATCCATGATGTAGAAGGTATAGTTGAAAATTTGTGAGCCCACCTTGATCGGGAGATCCACCTCTCCATGAACTATCCTTTTGGATCCATCGAAAGCCCTCACAATAATATCACTTGGTTTCAAAACTAAACCATCACAGTCTAAACGGTCTAACGCCCCCTTGGGTAGCACATTTAATGAAGAGCCAGTGTCGACCAGAACATGCGCTAAGGTAGTCCCTTTGCATTCAACAAAAACATGTAGAGATTTATTATGGTTTTTTCCCAGTGGCATCAGATCAGCATCCGAGAACCCTAAACCATCATCAACTGTCAAGCTTGCCACACAATTTTCAAACTGGTCAGTTGTGGTCTCATGAGGGACACGAGCCTTCTTCAAGAATTCGATTAATTCCCGAGCATGAGCATTGGAACAGAGTGGCAAAGATAACATAGAAATCTTGGAAGGGGTTTGCCCCAACTGCTCCATAATTTTGAAATCACTCCTTTTTATAATTTTCAAGATCTCATCCATTTCACGAGTGGAAGGTTCTCCAACAGCAACGTCCTTTGCGGGTGTGATACGGTTGCCAGAACCAGGACATGTTTCCCTATTTGTTTAAGGAATTTGCTGGTTTGCATTTTGCGTTTTGTGTTCGCAAAATGTCGCAGTAAGCAAGAGTCGCCACCGTCTTTTATTTTATCCAACAAGGAAAGGAAAAAAGCATAGAAAATTCCTTTTTCGAGATATTTCTGAGTACGGGGGGTAGATTATAGAAAGGGAAGGTATTAGCATCCTTTCTATCCGTAGTTATCTACGGGCTCTTAGGTACTTGCTCATCATTTTCAAAATTGTTTTCTTTGTGTTTGTGGGTTTTGAAAAGTTTTTATTTTGACTTTGATTTAACTCTTGCTTCTGTCTTCAAGAGTGTAATGAAGTGTTTTTGAAAACTTTGTTTGTAAAGGAGTGTAAGTGTGAAAAATTTGTTTGGAATGAGCAAGTATCTAAGAACTAATCTACCTACTCGAAAAAAGAATCGTTCTATGCTTGTTTCCTTTAGACAATGCTATCCCATTATTAGTGAGTAGGTAGCATCATCGTTGGAGTTTTGAGGGTCAATTCGAAAGGGACGCACGGTCACTAAAGCAATGTTAGGACGTCTTAGTAATAACCCTAATGTCTTAGATCAATTATTCGAGGCAACAATTCCGAGGCAACCATTCCGAAGCAACTTTTCCGAATCGGGACTTTGATCTTTGATTAGACAAAAGGACGACCACTAAAGCATCCTATACTCAATGACCATTTACTGAAGGCAACTAAGTGGGAGTGTACCCTAGGAGTGCGCATGTGCGAATGATTCAATTTCAGTTTATTTATCTTTGCACATTTAGGGTGATCTAAATGTTTTAAAATTAATCATACATTCTTTTCATGCATCCCTATATCATACATCTAACAGTTAATAATTTGCGGAATTTAAAGTGCGGAATTTAAACTACGCTATTACAAGGCTTCCGGTATTTACATAGCCAAAAACAAACCCTTTGAAAATAAAGCGATAAATGTAAATAAACGTCCTAATTAAACTATTACAAACTGTAGGAAGTTACATCAATATGGTAAATAATAAAAATAAAGCGCGCGGGAAGAATTAAGATCGACGAGAATTTAAGGTTTTGACCCTTCTAACCTAATTAAAAGAAAAATTGTTTTTTTGTTGTTTTTAATAAAAGAAATAAGTTTTCTAAATTAAATATGCAATTAATTAGTTAATTAATTTAATTAATAAAAATAATTACATGACCTATTTTGGTTTCTTTGGTTATTTTAGGAAAAAATAAAATATAATTAAGTTAGTAATAAAACCTATTTATTCGAATTATTTTTAAGTTATTTACAAAAAGAAATTAAATTTTTACCTAAAATTAAAATTTAATTAAGAAAAAAAATCCTGAATATATTTTTATGTGATTTTTATATTTGTTTATTGATAAAAAAAGTATTAAAAGAAATAAATAAAACGAATAAAACATGAAAATAAAGATGGGCCTAGTAGCAAAAGTAAACAGGGGGTGCAATCATCAGAAATCCCTAGGCCCGAATCTTCGAAAGCTTCATGCTCTAACTATGGTGTTTTTTGATTCTTTCATGGAACCTATGATTCAACCATCCATAATTGTTCTATATAAACTCAAACAAACGTTAGCATACCATAAAATGTGATTAAAATTAGAGATTCAAAGTTTAAAATTTTACCAAACCGGTGTTGTCAAATGGGGGGCGTGCTAGGCGTGTGATGGATTGCTCTTGGGCCTTGTAAGACTCTTGAGGACTTCAAGAGGATGGTTTGAGGCTTGATTTCAATTGAGAGAGACCGGAACCTCGAGATATGACTTGCACCAATTCTTTGATTTCTGGAGAGCTTTTAGAGAGCTTTTTGAGAGATTTTTAGAGAGGATTTTCGTCCCTTTCAAGCTTGTATGGCTCTATATTTATAGAGGAGAACGAGGAGACAAGAAATCATGGAAAGAATCTCCCTCATAATGTTGTGTTTTAAGACCATGATCAAAATTTGAAAAAATGCCATATTTGATGATTTTATGCCATTTTCACATGTGGATGAACTTGGACATATTTGAAGAGTTATTGCACGAAATCAATTGACATAAACCAGCATAAAACTTTCCCAAAATGGATTCACATCAAAATTTATATTATTTCTATTATTTATTTAATTCTGAATTTTAATGAATAAAATATCAAAATAAATAGCATAAATAGTAGAAAAATGTATGGGTGGGCTTAGAGATCGTGGACCATGTTAGGAATGAGTTTCAAACTTGAAAATATAGGCCCATTTTGAAAAAAATCCAAGTTTGGTCAATATTTGCTTCATGCATTTTTTCAAAAATTGTCCAACTTTGACAATGCATATCTCTCTCAATTTTAACCTTATGAGTGTGTTCTTGGACTTTTTAGAAAGATTAGGATGTCCCCTAAGAAAACTCTTTGTTTTAATCTCAATTGGATCTTCCATGTTCATGTAAGAAGATTTGACAAAAAAAGTGTTTTTGTTGACTTTTCAAAATGACCTATAATGTCCAAATTCATAAATTCTGGTGAGTGCATATTTTGAACTTGGGAGATGAAAATGGATTGTAGGTAATTGCATCCTCTTAAAAATGAGATTTGGATGGGTCATTTCTCATAAGGTATGAGAAAGTTATGCTTGGTCAAAGTTGAGTTGACTTTTCCTACAAAACCCTAATTTAGCAATTTTTGGTTTTTGATGAATTATGAGCATTCCTTGATGAATCATGATCAACCCTTGATCAAATGATGAAATATACTTCAAAATAAGGATGTTGATCAAAAATCTTGAATTTTGACTGTATGTAAGCCACAATTGACTTTTGCCCTAGCACAGTCGATTTTCAGGCCTTTGAGCAATTGACTGAGCAAACTTCCTCTGCAAGGCTTGAAACTTGACATGGATGATCTTGAGAACATATTAGTACAATGTTTAGAATTTGGGGTCCCTTGGACTCATGTATCTTGATGTAACATGAAACCCTAATTTGAGGTAGACTGCCTTAGGAGAGAGCTTGTCTGGCCAACCCTTGGACTACCTTGAGCAACTTGGGGATCTTTCTTGAAATGTTTTGAGAAATATGGGAGGGTAAATTTTGGGGTACAACAGCTTCCCCTGTTCAATCTTTTTAAACCTGAGGATATAGATTGGCTTTCGTGCCTTTCGTGATCCGAAGGTGGAAGAGGATTGAACACTAGAGTACCCAGAAATTTGCACTCGTATGAAGTGGTAATTGTCTTGTGATGTCGAGAATGGGCTTACAGATGCAATTTGGAAATTGCTGACAAGGGGATGGGCTTAAAGATGCCATCTGAAGGAGTGTCGATTGCATAAGAGATTCCTTAGAGAGAGCTTGTATACCTGTTGTTGAGGAAGATTCCGCTGGGAAAGGCTGATCTTTATTGAGAGAAGTAGAATTTTAGGAGCTTCGGTCGTCCGTATTCTACTGAGGAATCACCTCTGTCGAAATTTAGGAACTCGTCCGTTTATTCTACTGAGGAAACATCTCTGTCGAAATTTAGGAACTCGTCCGTTTATTCTACTGAGGAATCATCTCTGTCAAAATTTAGGAACTTGTCCGTTTATTCTACTGAGGAATCATCTCTGTCGAAATTTAGGAACTTCAGTCATCCGTTATTCAATTGAGGAATTAACTCCGGCTTGAGGAAGCAGAAGTGAACTGTGTATCTAGTTGTGTATAGGCTGCACCGCGACTTACTAGGGAAAGGTGAAACCGATCGTGTTTGATAGGTCCAGGTCTTACAGTGTTGTGGACTGCTATCTGGAGATAAGAGAAAAGAAATCGGGCTGGTAAGGTTATGAGAAGGAACCTGGGTAAGGTTGCTTCATGAGGAGTTGGGATAAAATTACATTTGGACCGAGAAGGAACCTGGGTAAGGTTGCTTTGTGAGGAGTTTGGGTAAAACTACATTAGGAAAGAGAAGGAACCTAGGTAAGGTTGCTCCAGGATGATTCTAGGTGAAACTACATCGAGAAAGAGAAGGAACCTAGGTAAGGTTGCTCTGGGATGATTCTAGGTGAAACTACATCTGAACTGAGAAGGAACCTAGGTAAGGTTGCTCCAGGATTAGTCTAGGTAAAACTACATCGGGAAAGAGAAGGAACTAGGTAAGGTTGCTTCATGTGGAATTTAGGTAAAATTGTACCTGAACCGGGAAGAAACCTAGGTAAGGCTTCTTCATGAGGAGTTTAGGTAAAACTATATCTGAATCGGGAAGAAACCTAGGTAAGGCTGCTTCATGAGGAGTTTAGGTAAAACTGCATCTTGTGATAAGTTAAGTTCGTGTAAAACTTCTGGAGGAACCTGGGTAAGGTTACTTCGTGACGAACCCGTGTAAAGTCTGTTTAGTTTCCGGAGTTAATCTTTAATTTGCAGGAAGTTTGTTGATGATGATCATCTTTCCTGAAGAGGTAAATGATTAATCGTATATGATGTATGGCATGCATTGTATGATGATTTTCTCAAAATAAATGAAATTATGTTGTATGCAATATGTATGCGCACGTCATGATATATGAACATGAAATGCTATTGTGGTACATCCGAGTTCGGGAAAATAAATCCCTGACTGTTTTTTGGAGAATAAAGAGTTTCGCTCACTGGAGATAACGACCGAAGATGATTGGGAAAATACTCATGCAGGAGAGAATAACTCGCTGGGGAATAGACTGACAAGGAAATGACTCTGTGGGGAGTACATACTTTGCTAGAAGATCTGCTGATTTGGAGAAGTAAAAAAACTCATTTGGGGATGAATTACCGTTGCTGTCTTCAGTGAACCCTGTTGGGGATTGAATTTTTGTTTGTGAGAGGAATGAACTCTGCTGGAGATGATCTTTCAGTTGCGACTTCACTGGGGATAATCTTTTAGACTCTACTGGGGATAATCTTCCAGACTCCACTGGGGATAATCTTCCAGTGCTGGTGATAGACAAACTCTGCTTGGGGAGAATCTTACTGACCCATTCGTGGTTGCGAGCCTCAGCTGGGGAGAATTAACACCACTATCATTTTTTTATTCTGCAGGGAGTGTAGATGTTACTGGGACGCGGGCTGCGGATATGACAATGACTTTGCATCGAGACTTTTCTGCCCCTGTACTACGGGAGAAGGTGCATGCGGAGGCCTTGTGGATCGAGTATTATTCCAACCTATGAGGTGCTTGGTAATTTCCGATTAAAATGACAAATCTTCTTCTGGTAGGCAAGTGACGAGATGATGGGACATAGTCGTACGCTTTAATCCCTAACTTTTGCCTGGACTGTCTTTTCAGATTTTCAGTCCATCGGGATACCCTTTCTTGGCTCAAGCCGCCTTTTCAGGTTTTCGAATTACCGGGTGTACAAATCTTTTTTTGTTTTTACCCCTAATTTTTTCCCGAACCCTTTTGGATAGTCGGGATGCCCTTATTTTTGCCTAGGCCTGTCAACCTAGCGGGTCTTTGTTCATGCGCAATATTCTCTGACTATGTCCATGCTCTCAGGGTGTAGGGAGTTGTCATTGTCGGTAGTGTTGTGTTGCCATACTACCAGAAGATGTTCGTTTGATCATACAAGATTCGTTACTGGAATTCATGTCCAATTCCCCAAGTGATTCAGATGGAGATCTGCCCCTGGCTATTTGGCATCTTTGAGAGACTCCTTGAATCTTGACTTGACTGCCCCAGATGATAGACAATGTTCATGCCGTGCCCCTTGGTTGGAAGTGTTTTTTCCACTTGAGGTGACCCTTTTTATTGAAAAGGTTTTTGTTCACTAGATATTCGTCGTGCGAATTTCTCTGCTGTTGAACAAATAGTCATATGCAAACAATGTTATTTTAAGAATGCAAAGCTTATGTCTATTTTGAAGTTCTTTGAAAATGCAGTTTTCAAGAAAACAAGAAATTTTTTGTAAAATGTGATGTCAACTCAAGATTTACAGCAAGCCCTACAGGAGTCAGGATTTCCTTTGTAACAGTATGCTTTCGAACTAACCCATGCTTCGGCTAGGACTTTTAAGGGTTATAACGTGGCCTGGTTCACGGGTTAAGAAACAAAGGATAAAGGCTCAAATTTATTTGTACCCACCCGTTCTTCGTGATGTTCTTCGATCCTAAACTCAGCTAATTGTGCATTTAGATCCCGTTTTGAGTCTTTGCTCTGATATTCCAGTGATGGTTCAGATACTAACAGATTATTTTGAATAAGCAGTCATTTTGTTGAGAGTTTGTAGGACTTCTTTCTTTTTGATTTCGTTATCCCTGTCCTTTTGCCTGAACTGTTTCTTTCTTGTGATTACAGTCAGCGGGATGCCCTAGTTTTTTTGTAAGTCTCCTTTATAGGTTTTGACTTAGTGGGCTTTTATTTTGAAAGATAATGACTACCTGTCCTTACGATTATACGGAACCATCACTGTCTCTTGTTTTGGAAGGATGTCTTTGATGTTGTGATCGGTGGATCTGGAACTGACTGTTTAACGCTGGTTCGCGAAATGTCGCGGAAGCAAGAGTCGCCACCGTCTTTTATTTTCTCCAAATGGAAAGGACAAAAGCACAGAAAAATTCCTTATAGAGATTGCTCTCGGTTCGGGAGGTATATTTATAGAAAGGGAAGGTGTTAGCACCCTTTCTATCCATGGTTATCCATGGGCTCTTAGATACTTGCTCATTTGTGTTTTCAAAATTGTTTGTTTGCTTTTCAACTGTGGGTTTAAAAAAGTTTCTTTGAAAATTTCAGTTCGACTCTTGTATCAGTCCTCAAGAGTGTTTGAAAAATTTCTTTTGAAAGCTTTTTGAAAGGTGTCGGTGTGAAAAGAAGTTTTTGTTTTGTTTTGAATTAGAGCAAGTATCCACGAGTCATCTACCTACCCTAAGGAATTCGTCTGTGTAAATGTCCTTAAAGTAGTGCCATCCCACCATTGAGAGGTAGGTAGCACCACCATTGGAGGTTTTCGGGTCAATTCGAGGGTTCGGGACAGTGTGGTCACCAGAGCAATAGGAAGACACCTTAGAAGCTACCCTCATGCCATGTTCATGGACATGAGGACTTACTAAAACGTCCTCTACTCGACGAACACTTTTCAAGGGGCAAGGCAACAGTGAGACGTACCCTAGGGGTGGTGTGTGATTTGTGTGTCATTTTCAATTATATTTGTCTTGTTCATGCATTGGTGTTCTACGCTTTGTTTTTATTTTTGGCATTCATTCTTTCATGCAAGTTATTAACAGTTAAAAGATGCGAGAAGGTAAAAGTCCTACGCTATTACAAAGGCGCGGATCTACATCGCCAAATTAATCCAAGACCCGATTTGAAATAAAATAAAATGCGGAAAATAAATATCCTAATTAATCTATTACAAGGCTTTGGGATAAATACATTATATTCACAAAAAGAAATAAAAGTAAAATGCGAGAAGAAGTAAAGTCGGGAATGCGAGGGCGTTGGACCCTTTTAAAGAAATTAAATTGGAATTAATGAAATTAATTAAGTTAAATAAAAGAAAGAATTTTTTTGGAGTTTTTTATATTTATGGAGTTTAATGAGAAAATTAAATGAAATTGAAACCCTAATTCTAAACATTTTAATTATTAAAAAAAAATTTAAGTTTGATCTAGTTTTAACCTAATTATTTAATGATAAATTTATTTACAAAAATAATTAATAATTAAATATGGTGACAAAGAAAAAAAGGAATAAAAGTATAAAACCCTAATTTCTACCCTTTTTAGTTTATTAAAGAAATATTAAAATTAATCCTAGAATTACACTAATTGGTTATTAAATTTATTTACAAAACATTTAAATAAAATATATTTTTATTTTTGTCTTTCTGATTTTTGTGGTATTTTTATATTATTTAAAATTAATTTAAAGAATTAAAAGAAAATAATTAAAACAAAAATAAAAAGGAAAAGAAAATAGGGAAGAAATACAAACAAGGGGGTTTGTTGACCCTTTTTGAGGTTTGTGGACAACAATTAGGCCCACTGATTCTTGGCCCTTTTTGACTTTTCAAGGACGCGTGTGGATCTGCTGACCAAGGTGCATGGTGGAGATCTTGTGTTGGCCCTTGGATTCATCTCCTGAGATGTGTGGCGTGCCCAGAAGTAGGGTTGTATGGTGGTCCCTGAAAGATACGCTGCACAGAAATATGGAACACAAAATAATATTGAGAAGGGAGGGGACCTGGGAATCAAACCCAGGTCCCAATGCTTGTGTGACAACGCAGCTACCAATTGTGCTATTTGCTTTCTTTGTCAATATAATAGAGTATGAATAATAAGAGAGAGAAAACGTGGGTTAGTGGGAGTTTAACAAAATGCGCGCCAGGATTTGAAATAGCCAACCACAGGATGACAAATCACCTTCTTCTTCGTTTGTTCTTTGTTTTGCCTGAAAAAATACATCAAATAGCGGGGGTTTTAAACCCCCACTAACTCAAACCTGGAAAATAACGATTAGGCCATACTCGAATATAAAAAGGGCGCGACCTATTGAATTGAATCGTCCAGATGCCCTGAGTTCAATGATATAGGCCTTGTGGTTCAATTTTTCCTTACGAAAGAAGCCCTAATTTTTGACCTCTGAAACCCTAAAGAGCTTCCATGGCAACTTTGCATACAGGCTATAAAAACTTAATTAAAATACACCATTAGTTTCAGGGAATGCATATTAGTACAAAACGATCATTAAAATGTATGAATATGGCACATAAATCAAAACACGAATATGCAAAATATCAAGAACAGGACGGCCTTGTTCTACCGGTTCTTGAGGTGAGAGACTGTGGTTTTGATCCAGAAAGTTTCCTTGATGCCTTGGCAAGCTATTTGAATGATTATTTTGCTCTGAATTGCGCTGGAACTGTGTTTTCAGTTTTGAAGTTTTTGACAAAAAAATGCAAAGTGTGTATTCCTCTTGGGCGCAGCTTGAAGGTTCTTGGCATTAGGGTTGCATTCTGTTTATGTATGGGAATGTTTTAGGTCAACAAAACAAGCCCAATATCCATGGAATCAATGCTTTTGAATTTTGTGATTTTGCATAATCTTTTTCAATCTTTTTATCATGAAACCTAGCCAATTTGCATGGAATCTTTCTTCTTTGGGCATGCACGAAATCCTTAGGCCTTGATGAGATATTATACTGCACAAAAAGATTTGAAAACCTTATTTTAGTATTTTTCTTGTAATTAATTTTAATTAAATGAATTAAATAGATTAAATATTCAATTAATTAATTAAAAATAAGAAAATAATTCCCCTTTGGGTCAATGGGTCGTGCATAGCTTTTGGATGATGATTCTTGGAAGAATTTGTGGCCCATTAGCAATTTTGAGGCATTTGAAGTAAAGTTGACTTTTCAAAATTCCCAAAAATTTCCTAACTTCCACAAGGCATAGCTTGCTCAATTTTTAAGCTTTGATCATGTTCTTGGACATTTTGGAAAGGTATTGAAGTCCTATAACCAATGCCTTTGGTCCCATGTCACTTTGATTTACCAATCTCAAGTTATGGTCTTTGATTTAAAGTCCCTTTTTGTTGACTTTTGAAAATGACCTATAATGTTGAAATTGATAACTTTTTGTGAGAACATTTCTTGGACTTGAAGTGTGAAGAGGAGTTGTAGGAAATGTCTTTATCTTCAAAATGAGCTTTGAATGGAATTTTTCTGATAAACCATGTGGGAGTTATGCCTTGGTCAAGTTACAGTTGACTTTTTCAACTGTCCAAATATGGAAACTTTTGCATCTTGAGAATTTTTAAGCCATGCCTTGAGAATCATGATCAAGAATTGATCAAATGATGTTTGTGGCTTCAAAATAAGATGTTGATCAAAAATTTGGACTTTTGACTGTCAAATGACCATTTTGCCCCTACAGTTGACTGTTGAGCAATTAGGGTTTTTGACTGTGCAATTTTGTGCTGTAAGTCTTGAAACTTGGCATGTGAATGCTTGACCATGTTTGTAGGCCTGTGGGACTTGTTTAGACCCTTGGTAACTTCAATTTCTTTGTCAGAACCAAAACCCTAGTTTTTTACTGTCAGGAGGCCCTTGAACTGTGTAACCCTTTGGAGATTTTGAAGCATGCTCTTTGCAAATCTTGAAGAAGATGGGAGGGAAAATTTTGGGGTACAACAGTTGCCCCTGTTCAATCTTCTTAGACCTGAGGATGCAGATTGGCTGACGTGCCTTTCGTAATCCGAAGGTGGAAGATGATTGAACACTAGAGTGCCCAGAAATTTGCGCTCACATGTTAGCAGTGTGATGGGGGAATGGGCTTATAGATGCCATTTGGAGATTGATGGATAGGATGATGGGCTTATAGATGCCATGTTGAGAGATGATGGATAGGTGGATGGGCTTATAGATGCCATCTGGGTGTCGATCGCGTAAGAGATTCCTTAGCGAGAACTTGCGTACCTGAAAAAGAAAATGAGTACCTGGCCTGTTACAGGAGATGGTCTTCAAACTCTTTGTATAGATGTGCCCTGACTGGTTACAAGAATTGAATCTGGAGCTTCAGAAGGTTATGAATGAACCAGGGATGGTTACTACCTCAACGGGACGATGAGAGAACCTTGGACGATTACTACCTCAACAGTAATGATGAGAGAACCTTGGACGATTACTACCTCAACAGGAACGCTGAGAGAATCTGGGGGCGATTACTACCTCAACAGGAACGCTGAGAGAATCTTGGATGTCTTCTACTGGGATAAGAATCAGGGAGATCTTAGGGTCGATCTGACTGAACCGGAGAAGGCCTTTGACTGGATAAGAATCAGGAAAATCTTAGGGTCGATTTAACTGAACCGGACAAGGTCTTGGAATATCTTCAACTGGATAAGAATCAGGGAGATCTTAGGGTCGATCTGACTGAACCGGAGAAGGCCTTTGACTGGATAAGAATCAGGAAAATCTTAGGGTCGATTTAACTGAATCGGACAAGGTCTTGGAATCTTCAACTGGATAAGAATCAGGGAGATCTTAGGGTCGATCTGACTGAACCAGAGAAGGCCTTTGACTGGATAAGAATCAGGAAAATCTTAGGGTCGATTTAACTGAACCGGACAAGGTCTTGGAATCTTCAACTGGATAAGAATCAGGGAGATCTTAGGGTCGATCTGACTGAACAGGAGAAGGCCTTTGACTGGATAAGAATCAGGAAAATCTTAGGGTCGATTTAACTGAACCGGACAAGGTCTTGGAATCTTCAACTGGATAAGAATCAGGGAGATCTTAGGGTCGATCTGACTGAACCAGAGAAGGCCTTTGACTGGATAAGAATCAGGAAAATCTTAGGGTCGATTTAACTGAACCGGACAAGGTCTTGGAATCTTCAACTGGATAAGAATCAGGGAGATCTTAGGGTCGATCTGACTGAACCAGAGAAGGCCTTTGACTGGATAAGAATCAGGAAAATCTTAGGGTCGATTTAACTGAACCAGACTAAAGTCTTGAAATATAGCTGAGAACTTAACTGGATCTTTCCTGAAAGGTAAAGGCCAGTCATATGCAAGGCATGATATGAATCAAGCGATGATGTTCTCAACATAAATGAGATTTGTAAGATATGATGCGTATATGCATGCTATAATGTATGAAAATGTGATGTTTATGAATGTATCTTTTTGTCTTAGGAAAATAAATCCTTGACGGGTGCCGGGAAGTCACTCCTGGGCTGATGTTGAAGAATAGATCTTTGCTTCCGCTGGGGATGATAGTTGCAAGAATACCGGTAGGAGAAGATAACTCCGTTGGGGAATAAACTTGGCGAATGGATTACTCTGCGGGGAGAAAAGTACTCTAGTGATCTTGCTGGGGAGCAATACTCTGTGGGGAGAGAGGTACTTTGCTGGAATGTTGATGGTAACTTCACTGGGGATACCATTGTTATGTTAGAAGTGTTAATAGAATTCGCTGGGGATAAGAAGACTTCACCGAGGACGATCTTTCCGTGGCTTTTGGCTGAGGATAACCCAGTTATATCCTGGTAGGGAAATAACCTTTGAATAAAGCCGGGAGGCGCGTTCGTGCTCTGCGGATGACAAGCTTCCAGAATCTACTGGGGATAAGCTTACTGCTTGTGGAGATGGATTCCAACTTTCCTGGGAAAACTGGATTGGACTCTCCTGGGGAAGTTTTGAACTGTAACGGGGAAATTTTGAGATGTATTGGGGAAGTAGCTCCACTGAATGTCTGGTATACCGCCGGGGAACAATCTTTAGGTCAAGACTGTCGGGGATGCTTGTTAAGAATGTTCGTATATTGCACTGGGGAATGCTGAGATCTGTGGGGGTACCCAACTTCCTTAAGGCTGATAATAGCTTTGCTTGGAGAGTGCATGGACTTGCTGGCTCACTCTCTAGGGACTTAAGATACCTTGGTTGTTCTTCACCCGAACCTATCTTAGTACCTTGGTGGGCAGAGCCATTAGATCCTTTGGACAGCTCATCCTTGCCCCTATTTCTGAGATGGGAGAGAAAGACCTGTGAGGTGCTGATAGTTGTTGATGGACAAACCTTCTTCTGGTAGGCAGGTGACAAGATGATAGGACATAGTCGTACGCTTTGATCCCTAACTTTTGCCTGGACCGCCCTTTCGGGTTTTCAGCCCACCGGGATACCCATTTTTGCCCAAGCCGCCTTTTCAGGTTTTCGACTTGCCGGGTGTACACATTTTTTCATTTCATCCCTTATTTTTGCCCGAACCCTTTTGGTTCGCCGGGAAGCCCTTGTTTTTGCCTAGGTGTGTCAACCTAGCGGGTCTTTGATTTTGCGTAGTATTTTTTCGACTATATCCATGCTCTCAGAATGTAGGGAGTTGCCCCTGTTAGAAGTGTTTTACCATGCCACCAGAAGATGTTTGATCAGGCAAGATTCGTTGCTGGAATGCCCCAAGTGACTCAGGCGGAGATTTGTCCCAAGCTGGTTGGCCTTTTGAGAGATTCTCCGAATCTTGACTTAACTGCCCTAGATGATGGACAATAGTCATGCCATGCCCCTTGATTGGAAGTGCTTTTGTTCACTAGGTATTCATCGTGCGAATTTTCCTGCTGTTCAAACAAATAGTTATATGCAAACAATGTTATATCAAAAATGCAAAGCTTATGTCTGTCTTGAAGATTTTGAAAATGCGTTCTTTTCCATAAAACAAGTGAATGTTTGTAAAACGTGATGTCAATTCCGTATTTTACCGTGAGCCTTAAGGAGTCAGGATACCTTTCGTAACAGTATGCTTTCGAACTAACCCATGCTTTAGCTAGGACTTTTTAAGGGTTATAACGTAGCCTGGTTCACGGTTTAAGAAACAAAGGATAAAGGCTCAAATTTTATTTGTACCCACCCGCTCTTCGTGATGTTCTCCAAACTTAAGCTCAGTTGATCATATGTTAGACCTTGTTTGAGTCTTTGCTCTGATTTTCCGGTGATGGTTTGGATATTGATAACTTATTTTGAATAGGCAGTCATTTTTTGTCGAGGGTTTGTAAGACCTCTTTCTTTTTCTGATTTTGTTATCCCTGTTTTGCCTGAACTGTTTCTTTTGTGATTACAGTCAGCGGGATGCCCCAGTTTTGTAAGTCTCCTTCGTAGGTTTTGACTTATCAGGTTTTTATTTTGAAAGGTAATGACTGCCTTTCTTTATTGATTATTCGGAACCATCACTGTATTTCTTTATTTTGTAAGGACCTCTTTGGTGCCATTCGTTATGCACTCGGATCAACTGAGAGAACTACCCTGCCCCAGGTTATGATTAAGGGTTTTAATTTTCGAAAAGAAAAACTCCTACTTCTTTGGATCAAAGGGGTTGACGAGGGATTATCATCCTTATAACTCTAGTGTTTAGAGATTGAAACAATGCCTGTACCTCATCAGCGGGGTTTGTTCAAAAGCATACTGTAAAGATCGTGGTATCGTTTTCGTCATCCTCCCTCAAGAGGCTTAGAATTTTTAGTCAAGAGTTGATCATCAAAAAAATGGAAGCAATTTTGAAAATAGCGAATGCGAATATATTGATTCAAAATAAACATAAGCGATGCATTAATGGAATAACAACGTTTAACATGAATAAATGTTTAAACAGTCAAAGAACAACACAACTTGAACATTCGAATGAACAAAAGTTTTCTAGTCTCAGGGCTTGTCACTTCAAATGGTGAGCCTTGGAGGGATGGTAGAAAAACTCAGCCTGACCATCTTGTGTGAACTCCAATGCTCCTTCATCAATCAGGTCCTGGATCTTGTTCTTCAGAGCCCAACACTCATTTGTATCATGTCCTGGACTGGCAGAGTGGTAGGCACACCTTTTATTGGGATGATAGGTAGGAGCTGCTGTGTTGGGGTTCCGGGGATGAGCCTTTAATGTGATCAGATTCAATCTCAACAGGCATTGTAGAGCTTGAAACAGCGACATATTGAGCTGGGTGAATTGCCTTCTGGGCTTGTCTGATTGAAGCTGGTGAGGTTGATGCTGAATTTGTGACACTGGAGCCATTTGAGGGGCTCTCCCCTTATCTCCTTGTCTCAAGGATGGTTGAATGATGACTGGCTCTTTACCCTTAGACGTTTGCCCCAGTTGGTTACCCTGAAGCAGTTGGTTGATGAGAACTCCGAGCTCTTCTTGTCTTTGAGCTAAACCTTGAATGGCAGTCACCTGCCCCAGCATCTGGGCTTTCAATGCATCCACTTCAGCTTGCAGATGTTTCAGCCGTTCGTCCTCAGCGCTGTTCCTGACCAAAGTCCCCATGAGAAGTGTTCTCAGCTCCTCCTGCCCCTTGGATAGATTCAGGAGGATTGCCTCGAACCGAGTCTCTTGAGCAAGAAGGTCCTGGTTATCTTGATGGGAAGCCATTGCTGAAATAGACAGCGAGAAAGGTAAGTGACCTGCAACAAGGGTACCTGTTATGCAATGATGTGTATGATATGCATGCAATGTTTTCAAGGACCTCGCGGGGTAAACAAGAAATTTGTTAGAGCTTAAATCCGGTGGCTTGATTGAAGGAACTGCATGTTGTTGAGAGTCCTTCTTCAAGGGTCAAAGGCTCACCATATCCAGTGGGTCATAGCCTCTGACTCAGATCCTCAACCTGGCTAGAGGAAAATAAATCCCCTTTGCCCCTTGCTAGACATTCTGGTTTATCATGACCTGCATCACAAGCCCTTGAGATCCTTGAAATGGGTTAGGATGTATGCAATGGTATGATGTTATGGTATGCATGGAGTGATGTAAGTAAACCCTGTTATGAGTCCCCATTAAAGACTATAAACAAAACCTGCAAGAAACTCAGTACACTCTGTTATGAGTCCCCATTAAGGACTATAAACAAAACCTGCAAGAAACTTAGTAAACCCTGTTATGAGTCCCAATTAAGGACTATAAACAAAACCTGCAAGTAGTTCATGTGTCAGATAGCAAGCATGCAAGTAGTCAAGTACGAAGGCACACAAGTCACACAAGAGAAGCCCTTAGAGTTTAGGCCAGCATGAGGTCTAGGTATTACCCTCTTTCAGTTTGTTGGTTCATACCTGTCCTATCAAAAGTAACCGGGTTCTTAGAGGATCCCAATATCATTGACTACCCTCAATCGGTCATAACTCCAGCATCGCAATCTTTTCTTGCGGCCAGAACCATCACGAAAGTTTAGCCTCAATGGGTATAGCATACTGCTACTGTTCTATTGGCCAAGTTGTGTCATTTAAGGTTCTAAGGTCTGTTGGTGCTTAACGACTCCTCAGAAGACCCATATTCTCCTTGTTGCAACACAAGGGATATCGGTACAGACCAAGGTGCCACACCAACGTAGCCACTGCTTCACCCATGTCGGTCTATGCCGGACAGGTCCCTCACAGCTTATGCTACCTAAACAGGGTATCCCCAGATCCGGGTTAGGATCTATGTAACTCCCATGCAACCCACAATTTAAAGCAAACAAGTCAATACAATTGAAAACACAGTTATGAACTATCCTAAGGTACACCTCACTTTAAGTAAATATCCCCAGCAGAGTCGCCAGTTCTGTGATCGGTGGATCTGGAACTGACTGTTTAACGCTGGTTTGCGAAATGTCGCGGAAGTAAGAGTCGCCACCGTCTTTTATTTTCTCCAAATGGAAAGGACAAAAGCACAGAAAAATTCCTTATAGAGATTGCTCTCGGTTCGGGAGGTAGATTTATAGAAAGGGAAGGTGTTAGCACCCTTTCTATCCATGGTTATCCATGGGCTCTTAGATACTTGCTCATTTGTGTTTTCAAAATTGTTTGTTTGCTTTTCAACTGTGGGTTTAAAAAAGTTTCTTTGAAAATTTCAGTTCGACTCTTGTATCAGTCCTCAAGAGTGTTTGAAAAATTGCTTTTGAAAGCTTTTTGAAAGGTGTCGGTGTGAAAAGAAGTTTTTGTTTTGTTTTGAATTAGAGCAAGTATCCACGAGTCATCTACCTACCCTAAGGAATTCGTCTGTGTAAATGTCCTTAAAGTAGTGCCATCCCACCATTGAGAGGTAGGTAGCACCACCATTGGAGGTTTTCGGGTCAATTCGAGGGTTCGGGACAGTGTGGTCACCAGAGCAATAGGAAGACACCTTAGAAGCTACCCTCATGCCATGTTCATGGACATGAGGACTTACTAAAACGTCCTCTACTCGACGACCACTTTTCGAGGGGCAAGGCAACAGTGAGACGTACCCTAGGGGTGGTGTGTGATTTGTGTGTCATTTTCAATTATATTTGTCTTGTTCATGCATTGGTGTTCTACGCTTTGTTTTTATTTTTGGCATTCATTCTTTCATGCAAGTTATTAACAGTTAAAAGATGCGAGAAGGTAAAAGTCCTACGCTATTACAAAGGCGCGGGTCTACATCGCCAAATTAATCCAAGACCCGATTTGAAATAAAATAAAATGCGGAAAATAAATATCCTAATTAATCTATTACAAGGCTTTGGGATAAATACATTATATTCACAAAAAGAAATAAAAGTAAAATGCGAGAAGAAGTAAAGTCGGAAATGCGAGGGCGTTGGACCCTTTTAAGGAAATTAAATTGGAATTAATGAAATTAATTAAGTTAAATAAAAGAAAGAATTTTTTTGGAGTTTTTTATATTTATGGAGTTTAATGAGAAAATTAAATGAAATTGAAACCCTAATTCTAAACATTTTAATTATTAAAAAAAAATATTTAAGTTTGATCTAGTTTTAACCTAATTATTTAATGATAAATTTATTTACAAAAATAATTAATAATTAAATATGGTGACAAAGAAAAAAAAGGAATAAAAGTATAAAACCCTAATTTCTACCCTTTTTAGTTTATTAAAGAAATATTAAAATTAATCCTAGAATTACACTAATTGGTTATTAAATTTATTTACAAAACATTTAAATAAAATATATTTTTATTTTTGTCTTTCTGATTTTTGTGGTATTTTTATATTATTTAAAATTAATTTAAAGAATTA
The DNA here is from genome assembly GCA_948472305.1 of Vicia faba. Lineage (NCBI taxonomy): Eukaryota > Viridiplantae > Streptophyta > Magnoliopsida > Fabales > Fabaceae > Vicia > Vicia faba. The sequence goes on from OX451740.1 coordinate 1,111,435,550, forward strand.
AAAGAAAATAATTAAAACAAAAATAAAAAGGAAAAGAAAATAGGGAAGAAATACAAACAAGGGGGTTTGTTGACCCTTTTGGAGGTTTGTGGACAGCAATTAGGCCCACTGATTCTTGGCCCTTTTTGACTTTTCAAGGACTTGCGTGGATCTGCTGACCAAGGTGCATGGTGGAGATCTTGTGTTGGCCCTTGGATTCATCTCCTGAGACGTGTGGCGTGCCCAGAAGTAGGGTTGTATGGTGGTCCCTGAAAGATACGCTGCACAGAAATATGGAACACAAAATAATATTGAGAAGGGAGGGGACCTGGGAATGGAACCCAGGTCCCAATGCTTGTGTGACAACGCAGCTACCAATTGTGCTATTTGCTTTCTTTGTCAATATAATAGAGTATGAATAATAAGAGATAGAAAACGTGGGTTAGTGGGAGTTTAACAAAATGCGCGCCAGGATTTGAAATAGCCAACCACAGGATGACAAATCACCTTCTTCTTCATTTGTTCTTTGTTTTGCCTGAAAAAATACATCAAATAGCGGGGGTTTTAAACCCCCACTAACTCAAACCTGGAAAATAACGATTAGGCCATACTCGAATATAAAAAGGGCGCGACCTATTGAATTGAATCGTCCAAATGCCCTGAGTTCAATGATATAGGCCTTGTGGTTCAATTTTTCCTTACGAAAGAAGCCATAATTTTTGACCTCTGAAACCCTAAAGAGCTTCCATGGCAACTTTGCATACAGGCTATAAAAACTTAATTAAAATACACCATTAGTTTCAGGGAATGCATATTAGTACAAAACGATCATTAAAATGTATGAATATGGCATATAAATCAAAACACGAATATGCAAAATATCAAGAACAGGACGGCCTTGTTCTATCGGTTCTTGAGGTGAGAGACTGTGGTTTTGATCCAGAAAGTTTCCTTGATGCCTTGGCAAGCTATTGGAATGATTATTTTGCTCTGAATTGCGCTGGAACTGTGTTTTCAGTTTTGAAGTTTTTTACAAAAAAATGCAAAGTGTGTATTCCTCTTGGGCGCAGCTTGAAGGTTCTTGGCATTAGGGTTGCATTCTGTTTATGTATGGGAATGTTTTAGGTCAACAAAACAAGCCCAATATCCATGGAATCAATGCTTTTGAATTTTGTGATTTTGCATAATCTTTTTCAATCTTTTTATCATGAAACCTAGCCAATTTGCATGGAATCTTTCTTCTTTGGGCATGCACGAAATCCTTAGGCCTTTATGAGAGATTATACTGCACAAAAAGATTTGAAAACCTTATTTTAGTATTTTTCTTGTAATTAATTTTGATTAAATGAATTAAATAGATTAAATATTCAATTAATTAATTAAAAATAAGAAAATAATTCCCCTTTGGGTCAATGGGTCGTGCATAGCTTTTGGATGATGATTCTTGGAAGAATTTGTGGCCCATTAGCAATTTTGAGGCATTTGAAGTAAAGTTGACTTTTCAAAATTCCCAAAAATTTCCCAACTTCCACAAGGCATATCTTGCTCAATTTTTAAGCTTTGATTTACCAATCTCAAGTTATGGTCTTTGACTTAAAGTCCCTTTTTGTTGACTTTTGAAAATGACCTATAATGTTGAAATTGATAACTTTTTGTGAGAACATTTCTTGGACTTGAAGTGTGAAGAGGAGTTGTAGGAAATGTCTTTCTCTTCAAAATGAGCTTTAGGTGGAATTTTTCTGATAAACCATGTGGGAGTTATGCCTTGGTCAAGTTACAGTTGACTTTTTCAACTGTCCAAATATGGAAACTTTTGCATCTTGAGACTTTTTGAGCCATGCCTTGAGAATCATGATCAAGAATTGATCAAATGATGTTTGTGGCTTCAAAATAAGATGTTGATCAAAAATTTGGACTTTTGACTGTCAAATGACCATTTTGCCCCTACAGTTGACTGTTGAGCAATTATGGTTTTTGACTGTGCAATTTTGTGCTGTAAGTCTTGAAACTTGGCATGTGAATGCTTGACCATGTTTGTAGGCATGTGGGACTTGTTTAGATCCTTGGAAACTTCAATTTCTTTGTCAGAACCAAAACCCTAGTTTTTGACTGTCAGGAGGCCCTTGAACTGTGTAACCCTTGGGAGATTTTGAAGCATGCTCTTTGCAAATCTTGAAGAAGATGGGAGGGCAAATTTTGGGGTACAACAGATGTCATTCATTGTGCACCCGAATTAACTGAGAAAACTACCCTACCCCTAGGTTATGATTAAGGGTTTTAATTTGTGTGAAAAGAAAAACTCCAACTTTTTTGGCTCAAAGGGGTTGACTAGGGATTATCTTCCTTATAACTCCACTGTTTAGAATTTGAAACAATGCATGTACATCGTCAGCGGGGTCTGTTCAAAAGCATACTGTAGAGATTTTGATATCATTTTCGTCATCCTCCCTCTAAAGGCTTAGAGTTTTAATCGAGAGTTGAACATCACAAAAAGGAAAGCATTTTAAATATAGTGAATACGAATGGATTGATTCAAAACAGACATATGAAATGCATTGATAAAGTAACAAAGTTTGACATGAATAAATGTTTGAACAATCAAAAGAAAATTACAAATTGAAAATTCTAATGAGCAAAAAGTCTTCTCATCTGGTCTTGTCACTTTAGAGGGCGTGCCTTGGAGGGATGGTAAAAGAACTCAGCCTGACCATCTTGTGTGAATTCTAATGCTCCTTTATCGATCAGGTCTTGAATTTTGTTTTTCAATGCCCAACAGTCATTAGTATCATGCCCCGGGCTGTTGGAATGGTATGCACACCTAGCATCAGGATTGTACCTTGGGGAGGCTATGTGGGGATTTTGAGGAGGATCCCTTAACATCACCAGATTCAATCTCAATAGGTGTTGTAAAGCTTGAGACAACGGTATGTTGATTTTGGTAAACTGCCTTTTGGGCATATCAACCCATTGTTTCTGGCGAGGTTTTTGTTGGGCCCGTGATGTAGTAGCAATTTGGAGAGGTCCATTCTTCGCCATACCAGACCCTTGTCTTCTTGAAGGCTGATTAATGACTTGGTCCCCAGCCTCGACTGTTTGCTTCATACTGTTGTATCTGTCTTGATGAAGCTGGTTGATAATGGTTCTCAACTCTTCTTGTTCCCAGGCTAAGCCTTGGATAAGAGCCATCTGCCCCAACATTTGGGTTCTTATTGTATCTACCTCAGCTTGCAGTTGTTTCAGCCATTCGTCCTTATTGTCTTCAGGACTTTTCTTGACCAAGTTCCCAACGAGGAGTGTTTTCAACTCTTCCTGCCCCTTGGATAGGTTTAGAAAAATGTCCCTGAACTTAGTTTCTTGAAGCTCTCTATTGTCTTGTTGGAGAGCCATTGCTGAAATAAACAACGAGAACATGAGAGACCTGTACTGGGAGACCTGTTATGCAATGATATGTATGATATATGTATGCAATGTTTTCAAGGATCTCGCGGGGTAAACAAGAAATTGTTAGAATTTGTTTGAAGAAACTTCGTGTCGTCAAGAGTCCTCCTTCAAGAGTCAAGCTCACCATATCGAGTGGGTCATAGCCACTGACTCAAGTCATTGTGTTTTGATCTCTAGACGACATTGGCTAGAGGAAAATAAATCCCCTTTGCCCCTTGCTGGACGTTTGATTTACCATAACCTGCATCACAAACCCTTGAGATCCTTGAAATGGTTAAGGAAATGTTAAGGCATGATGTTATGATATGTATGCTATGCGTTTAAGCAAAAATGCGAGGTGATGCAAACAAGTAAACTCGGCAAGAAATCCAAGTTATTGGATAAGGACTGTAAACAAAACCTGCAAAGAACTCATGTTGTTAGATAACAAACATGTGCAAGTAGTTCAAGTTGAAAGCACACAAGTCACACAATAGCCCTTAAATTTTAGGCTGGCATGGAGTTTAGGTATTACCCTCTTTCAGTTTAGCTGGTTCAACCTGTCCTAGTAATAGTAATCGGGTTCTAGAGGTTCTCAATATCACTGACCATCCTCGATCGGTCATAATTCCAGTTTAGCAACCTTTTCTTGCGGCCAGAATCATCGCGAGAGTATGGTCTCAATGAGTGTGGCATACTGCTACTTTTCTATGGCCAAGTTAGTAAATTATAGGTTCTAAGGTCAGTTGATGGTTAATGACTTATTAGCAGCCCCATACTCTTCTTGTTCCTCCACAAGGGATATCGGTACCAACTAATGTGTCACACCAACGTAGCTACTGCTTCAACCGTATCGGTCTATGCCGTACAGTTCCCTCACAGTCTATTGCTACTTACCTAAAAGGTATCCCCCAGATCCGGGTTAGGATCTATAGTAACTCCGATACAAAGCCCACAAAATAAAGCAAACAAATCAAACAATTGAAAACAATTTGATGAACTATTCCTAAGGTACACCCCACTTATTAAATCCCCAGCAGAGTCACCAGTTTTGTAATACAGTGGCCAGAACCGGGACGTGTTTCCCTATTTGTTTAAGGAATTTGCTGGTTTGCGTTTTGCGTTTTGCGTTTTGTGTTCGCAAAATGTCGCGGTAAGCAAGAGTCGCCACCATCTTTTATTTTATCCAACAAGGAAAGGAAAAAAGCACAGAAAAATTCCTTTTTCGAGATATTTCTGAGTACGGGAGGTAGATTATAGAAATGGAAGGTATTAGCACCCTTTCTATCCGTAGTTATCTATGGGCTCTTAGGTACTTGCTCATAATTTTCAAAATTGTTTTCTTTGTGTTTGTGGGTTTTGAAAAGTTTTTGTTTTGACTTCGATTTAACTCTTGCTTCTGTCTTCAAGAGTGTAATGAAGTGTTTTTGAAAACTTTGCTTGTAAAGGAGTGTAAGTGTGAAAATTTTGTTTGGAATGAGCAAGTATCTAAGAACTAATCTACCTAGTCAAAAAAAGAATCGTTCTATGCTTGTTCCTTTAGACAACACTATCCCACTATTAGTGAGTAGGTAGCATCATCGTTGGAGTTTTGAGGGTCAATTTGAAAGGGACGCACGATCACTAAAGCAATGTTAGGACGTCTTAGTAATAACCCTAATGTTTTAGATCAATTATTCGAGGCAACAATTCCGAGGCAACCATTTCGAGGCAAATTTTCCGAATCGGGACTTTGATCTTTGATTAGACAAAAGGACGGCCACTAAAGCATCCTATACTCAATGACCATTTACCGAAGGCAACCAAGTGGGAGTGTACCCTAGGAGTGCGCATGTGCGAATGATTCAATTTCAGTTTATTTATCTTTGCACATTTAGGGTGATCTAAATGTTTTAAAATTAATCATACATTCTTGTCATGCATCCCTATATCATACATCTAACAGTTAATAATTTGCGGAATTTAAAGTGCGGAATTTAAACTACGCTATTACAAGGCTTCGGGTATTTACATAGCCAAAAACAAACCCTTTGAAAATAAAGCGATAAATGTAAATAAACGTCCTAATTAAACTATTACAAATTATAGGCAGTTACATCAATATGGTAAATAATAAAAATAAAGCGCGCGAGAAGAATTAAGATCGACGAGAATTTAAGGTTTTGACCCTTCTAACCTAATTAAAAGAAAAATTGTTTTTTTGTTGTTTTTAATAAAAGAAATAAGTTTTCTAAATTAAATATGCAATTAATTAGTTAATTAAATTAATTAATAAAAATAATTACATGACCTATTTTGGTTTCTTTGGTTATTTTAGGAAAAAATAAAATATAATTAAGTTAGTAATAAAACATATTTATTCTAATTATTTTTAAGTTATTTACAAAAAGAAATTAAAGTTTTACCTAAAATTAAAATTTAATTAAGAAAAAAAATCCTAAATCTATTTTTATGTGATTTTTATATTTGTTTATTGATAAAAAAAAGGATTAAAAGAAATAAATAAAACGAATAAAACATGGAAATAAAGATGGGCCTAGTAGCAAAAGTAAACAGGGGGTGCAATCATCAGAAATCCCTAGGCCCTAATCTTCGAAAGCTTCATGCTCTAACTATGGTGTTTTTTGATTCTTGCGTAGAACCTATGATTCAACCATCCATAACTGTTCTATATAAACTCAAACAAACGTTAGCATACCATAAAATGTGATTAAAATTAGAGATTCAAAGTTTAAAATTTTACCAAATCGGTGTTGTCAAATGGGGGGCGTGCTAGGTGTGTGATGGGTTGCTATTGGGCCTGGTAAGACTCTTGAGGACTTCAAGAGGATGGTTTGAGGCTTGATGTCAATTGAGAGAGACCGGAACCTCGAGATATGACTTGCACCAATTCTTTGATTTCTGAAGAGCTTTTTGAAGAGCTTTTAGAGAGCTTTTTGAAGAGCTTTTTGAGAGCTTTTTAGAGAGGATTTTCGTCCCTTTCAAGCTTGTATGGCTCTATATTTATAGAGGAGAATGAGGAGACAAGAAAGCATGGAAAGAATCTCCCTCATAATGTTGTATTTTAAGACCATGATCAAAATTTGAAAAAATGCCATATTTGATGATTTTATGCCATTTTCACATGTGAATGAACCTGGACATATTTGAAGAGTTATTGCTTGAAATTAATTGACATAAACCAGCATAAAACTTTCCCAAAATGGATTCACATCAAAATTTATATTATTTCTATTATTTATTTAGTTCTGAATTTTAATGAATAAAATATCAAAATAAATAGCATAAATAGTAGAAAAATGTATGGATGGGCTTAGAGGTCGTGGACCATGTTAGGAATGAGTTTCAAACTTGAAAAGATAGGCCCGTTTGGAAAAAATCCAAGTTTGGTCAATATTTGCTTCATGCATTTTTTTCAAAAATTGTCCAACTTTGACAATGCATATCTCTCTCAATTTTAACCTTATGAGGGTGTTCTTGGACTTTTTAGAAAGATTAGGATGTCCCCTAAGAAACATATTTGGTTTCATCTCAATTGGATCTTCCATGTTCATGTAAGAAGCTTTGACAAAAAAGGTGTTTTTGTTGACTTTTCAAAATGACCTATAATGTCCAAATTCATAACTTCTGGTGAGTGCATATTTTGAACTTGGGAGCTGAAAATGGATTGTAGGGAATTTCATCCTCTTCAAAATGAGATTTGCACGTGTCATTTCTCATAAAGTATGAGAAAGTTATGCTTGGTCAAAGTTGAGTTGACTTTTCCTACAAAACCCTAATTTAGCAATTTTTGTTTTTGATGAATTATGAGCATTCCTTGATGAATCATGATCAAACCTTGATCAAATGATGAAATATACTTCAAAATAAGAATGTTGACCAAAAATCTTGAATTTTGACTGTATGTAAGCCACAGTTGACTTTTTCCCTAACACAGTCGATTTTCAGGCCTTTGAGCAATTGACTGAGCAAACTTCCTCTGCAAGGTTTGAAACTTGACATGGATGATCTTGAGAACATATTAGGACAATGTTGAGCATTTGGGGTCCCTTGGACTCAAGTATCTTGATGCAACATGAAACCCTAATTTGAGGTAGACTGCCTTAGGAGAGAGCTTGTCTGGACAACCCTTGGACTACCTTGAGCAACTTGGGGATCTTTCTTGAAATGTTTTGAGAAATATGGGAGGGAAAATTTTGGGGTACAACAGCGGGTATTTATGTCTCAACAGGCTCAACTACTTTCTCCTTTCCTCTTATGTCAGTACTTGGCTTAGCAGTAGTGATGCAGACAAGTGCCTTTGTAACAACTGGTGGTGAGATGTTAGGTGAAAAGATTATCCCAATTTTGATTACCTTACTTGAGCCAGTTATGTTACCAACGTCATCAGCTTTGTTTTCTTCAATCCAAGCATCTTGTTTTATCCCATGGTAAAACACCTCAGCACCATAGTTCCATGGCACTGCTTTATTGGAAGAGTAGGGAATTGGCCCGGGAGCGGTAATTATCAAGGGATCAACAATTGGTTCATTTGAAATCCTGATAGGACCCTTGGAGGAGATCCTAAGAGGCTTGTTCGAGATAGTTATGATGGAGAGATCTTCACACTTATTGGTCAAACTTTTGGCAAGCGGAGTCTTCACAAATAAGATCTCGTGGCTATCCATCACGCGTTGAATGCCTTCCTTCAGCCCTTTGTATCCATTGAGTTGTTTGGTATAGAAAACACAATCCTTTAAACATCCAGGGAAAATCCCGGATTTCAATAGATTCTTTTTTATGATGTTCAATGGAGTAGTCAAGTCTTCAACGGAGGAAACAAAAATTGTATCTTCAACAGCATTGACACCATTTCCATGGTTTGGTATAGGTGCAGTGATTACATTAGGAATTGGAGGAGGATCAAATTCAATGGTCTTGTTATCTATCAAGTCCTAAATTTTATTATTTAGTGCCCAACATTGGCCAGTCTCATGCCCGGGACTACTTGAGTGATATGCACATTTAGCGTTCGGATTATACTTTGGTGAAGAGGTATCTGGATTGGTCGGAGGATCACACAGTGTCACCAAATTAGCCTTTAGCAAGTGTTGTAAGGTTAGGGATAATGACATGCCTATCTTTGTGAATTGTCTTCTCAGAGTCTTAAATCATTGATGATTGGCAGATGGTCTTTGAGCAAGAGTTGGATTGGAAATTCGGACGACATTAACGGATTGGCGGTCATCCTTCTTGGTAAGGGCCCTTGCCCCATACACAACATTGATTTCTTTATTTGCGGTAAAAGGTTTCTTTACGGGGTTGGAAGTGGAGGTAGACGCCATGGGAATCTTCCTGCTTTTGATGCCGCTTTCAACCCTTTCACCGGTTAAGATCAGTTCGATGAAACCGGAAGAAGAACAACCAACTAATAAGTTAAAGAAAGGACCAGATAAAGTGGCCATAAACATATCAACGTGCTCCCTGTCAGTCAAAGGTGGTTGAACCCTACTGGCAAGGTCTCTCCACTTTTGGGCGTACTCTTTAAACCCTTCATTCTTCCCCATTGTCATGTCTTACAACTGAACTCTTATCGGCGCCAAGTCGGCATTATACTGGTATTAGTGGTAGAAAGCGGTGGCTAAGTCTTCCCATGTATTGATGCAGGAACCATCCAACTGGTAAAACCACTCTAGTTATGTTCTGGTCAAGCTTTCTTGAAAAAAGTGAACCTAGAGTTTCTTATCAGCGGTGTGCGGCTGTATCTTGCGCACATAAGATTTCAGGTGAAGTTTTAGAGAGGAAACCCCATTGTAATTAGCGAATACCGATATTTTGAATTTGTGGGGAATGACAACCCTAGATATCAAACTCAAATCATCAAAATCTAAACCAGGGACGGCTTGAATCTCAACGACCTTCAATCTGTCTTCTAACTGCTTGTATTTGACATCAGCAGGAGGATACTTCTCGTCAAAATAATCATCATCATCAAACGCTTGATCATTAATACACCCAGCCCGGGTACTCCTAGATTCTCCAATCTAATTCTCGTCTTCCCCAGACGAGTCTTCCACTACCGGGATCTGACGGACCGACTCTTTGAACCTTCTACCCATGTTGACTAGAGCTTTTCTCTTGGGTTTCTTTTTGGCTTCCAGCAACACCATCGAATCTTGTTTCCTTTTGGCTAGGCCCAATATAGTCTCTTGAAACTAGTAGTTTTGTGCTTGTAGGTCCTTCACAGTTTTCTCGAGATCCATCTTGCTGAAATAAACAGCAGAAAGATAAGGAAACTTGTCATGGAAAACCTGTTATGTTATGATGCATGGAAGATGTGTATGAAAATGATTTCAAGGATTTAGGAAATTTAAATTTGTATAGACAAAGAATGAACAAACATTAAATTTCATTAATTAGTTCAAAATGACTACATCACGCCTCTTGGGCTTACAAAATAACTCTCTAAGATAAAAAGGTCGAACGCATCCTCTTCGGCGCAATGTAGGCGTTCAAGCTTTGCTCTTCATGCAGTTTCTTTGTAAGCTCAAAGACTCTCTTTTCACTAGTGTAGAATTAAGCTTCGAAGGTATCTCATTCTTCCTTTAGCTGAATCCAACCCTTTTGCAAGTGTTCAAGAGAAGTAGGCATGTAGAGATGGAGGACAGTGTACGGGACACCTCCTTCAACCACAGGTTCCATGATAACTGGTAAGATGGAGGGATAAGGCATCACAAGTTTATGAGCACGAGCTCGTACCCACCTAAGGTAAGGCTCAAGGGGAATGTAATTCTTGTGTCCCAGCGTCTTACTATCCACTTTTCTTACCATCCTCTAAGCTCGTACAAACCTCTGACGGTAGATTTGATCATCGCTCTCGTAGTCAAATACCACTCCTTGGATGAGCATATCATGCGAACCATCTCTTCGGGAGTAACCAAACTGTCGTAAGGCTAAGCAAGGGTTGTAAGTGTGTTGGCTCCTAAATCCGACACCCTTGTTTGTTATTAATATAGACCATTAATTATGAGGAATGGTTTCGACCAGCTGATCCTGTCGAATGCTCGTCAGAAAGTGGCAAGGTACTTAGAGAATTTCTTTAAGTAGGAATCTTGTTGCCTTCGACGTCGAAGGAACTTCTCGACAAAGGCATTTGATGCCCAGGGTGGAACGGTTTGAGATTCAAATGTTTGGAGGGAAAACGGTTCCCAGCAGTTACCAAGTGCAACGTGCCAAGATCAGGAGCATCGAATGCTGTGAGCATGCCAAGTGGAGTCATCTCGAAGCAACGTAACTGCCCAACGGTTACTTGAGATGTGTTTAGTATAAATACTAGTTGTTCACCTAGTTTTCGCGTGTGTTCATCATTATATACAAGTCACTCATCTAGATTCAAGTACCCAGTGTGAGCGAAAGAATTGTTGAGAATGTATGTGTGAAACACCATTTAAATTAATCAAAGTCTTTTATATTCCAGCACTTTATTGCCTTTTCATTTACCATTCTCCGTCGAAGCCTTTATTTAACACTTTCATTTATTCTATCAAGCTTTTCTTCATGCAATTTACATAAAGTGTCTTTACTTTACTGGCATTAACCATCATTAGACTTAGTCAAACCCCAAAAAATCAACCATGTCTTAGGATCAATCTGATCGATCCTGCGAGTCACCAAATAAGTAACCTTTTGGAGGATCAGCGGTTGTTTACCAATTTCCACGGTAAACAAATTGGCACACCTGGTGGGACACTTGTGTTGATTTTTAAGGTTAACAGTATTTATATAGAATATCATCTTTTTCGAGAAGTATTGCATGTTATTGAGAAGTGGTAGAATATACACTAACGATACCAATACTACGAGAAGAAGAGAAGCGATGGCGAATCCGCCAAACAATAGCGAAATCCCACAAACAAATGTGGGAACAACGGTTATCCCAACCGTAAGTGAAACGCTAACCGCTGGTTCAACACCAGCAGTAACGGTCACACAAACGGGGCCATTACCTCCGTTCACTGGCCCCAGAATACCTTTGGGAACTCCCCCACCAAGGGGAAACCCAGGAACTAGGCCTTATATTCCCCCAGGATTTTCGACAGGCGGTCTAAATCGAGAACCACTCTATTGCATGCCAACTTCTGAATTGGCTAGCCTGACGAACGTTGCGTCCACTTTTTCAGACCCTTTAGTGAGTGCCTCTTCGCCACTCCAAGGTTCTGGAGTTGGTATGGCGAACAGGGGTAGGACCCAACTCTTAGGAGGAACGTCCCAAGTAGCGCATGGCCTTACGAATGCCTCGACAACAGTTTTGAGGCAGCAAATGGACGAAATTAACCACGATATGGTTCAAATGTTGGCACAAACTTTAAGTACAATGCTAAATCCTCTAATACAAAATACCACCCAGTCAAATCAGCAGATGACAGCGCAAATGGCGCATCTAGCCAATTTCTTTAGGGTACCCCAACCTATTCGACAGCCCCAAAGGGCGCAAATAAGGGGAAACCAAAGTATACTTCTAGAGGAAGAAACCACGATTAACCAAGTCCAGCAGCCTGTCGAAGAAAACCTTAGGACGCGACTGGAACAACCCGAGGTCGAAGAACCTAGGGTCATAGCCCCGGAAGTAAGGATAGTCAACAGAAACCAAAATGCTGACGAAATAGTTCAGCACATCCAATACCAGAATATGGGTTTGGAAAATAACCCGACAGCCATGATCGAAAGAATCATGACGTAAAATGGGTTGAATACGGGCTTCCGTAGGCCCAACTTTACATCCCCACTGTCAGAATATGTGTTACAAACAGACTTACCTCCTAGATGTAAGGTCCCTAAGTTCACTAAATTTTCAGGGGACACGACAGAATCTACTGTCGAGCATATGGCGAGATACTTGATTGAAGCAGGAGATATTTCAAACAACGAAAACCTGAGGATTAAGTATTTCCCAAGTTCCCTAACAAAGAACGCGTTTACTTGGTTCACAACTCTTCCCCCCAATTCGATCCACCATTGGACACAGTTAGAGAGATTGTTCCATGAGAAATTCTACATGGGACAAACCAAGATAAGCCTGAAAGAATTGGCCAGTGTAAAGAGGCGATCCACTGAACCTATAGACGAATATCTAAATAGGTTTAGGTTGCTCAAAGCAAGATGCTTTACGCAAGTGCCAGAACATGAGTTAGTCGAAATAGCCGCAGGAGGCTTATATTATTCCATTAGGAAGAAATTAGACACTCAATACCTGAGAGACATGGCCCAATTGGCCGATAGAGTTCGACAGGTAGAACGCCTTAAAGCTGAAAAAGCCAAAGCGACAAAAACTCATAAAATAGAAAGGATAGCATATGTCGAAATGGACGATGAAGATCCAGAAACCTTCGACGAAACTATAACCATCGAAGAAAGTGAGGTCGATTTAGCGGAGCTAAAACAAGGGCCACCATACTCTTGCAAACTGCTAGTCCCCTCAAGTGGAAAAAACCCCACTGGTCCTGAAAGGGCCAATGATAGGTTCCCCAAAAAGACTTACAGTTTTGATATCACAAAATGTGATGAAATTTTTGACTTACTTGTAAAAGATGGCCAAATGATAGTGCCCTCAGGGGTAAAAGTGCCTCCTCTTGATCAAAGAAATAAAAGAGGCTTTTGTAAATATCATAATTTTCTGGGCCATAAAACATCTCAATGTTTTCTTTTCAAAAATCTCGTGCAAGATGCTATCGAAGAAGGGAGGCTGAAATTTGCCGATAAGACCCCCATGACTGTGGACTCTAACCCTTTGCAGGCTGAAGCCCATTATGCTGAACCTTCAGAGGTGAATGTGATCGAGGCGTCCAGAAGCCAGGTGAAAAGGCCAGGAATAACTATGGTCGAAGTCACCAAGGATCATGTCAACATGCCAATCTTTGGCAGTTTTTATGGGAGTCTTTCTAGAAAAACAATTGAAGCAGTCCAAAAAGCTGTTGAAGCCCAAAACTGGAGACAGTTGGAGCCCCAAAATCTGGAGCAAAACCCAGTTCCTACTTGGCTGCAGTCCAAGGCCAGACAGAGGACCTGGAGGCTCAGATGAAGCAAATGACTCTTGCCACCAAAGACACCATGAATGTCAACATGGTCTAAATCTCTGAACCAAAAGCATCAGAGGAGGCCACTAGATAAGAACAGGCCAACAAAACGGCTTTCCCTCGGGAAAACGAAAATCTGGCAGATTTCTTGCAAAGATGCCAGAAGAAGAAGTCAGAAGTGATGTTGTGTCTTCGGTGTAGCTCGATATTCGACAAAAAAGCTGCTGAACACATCCAAGGTGTAAGAGCAGCAAACAGAAGAAGGGAAAGTGTTGATATTCGACATGACCCCAGAAGAACCTAACAAAAGGGTTCAAATCAAGAGAAGAGGCCACTGACTTTCAGGCCTCCAACCAATGTGCCAGTTGATACGTGGTATAAAACATCAGGTCGAAAGAGACTGAGCGAGGAAAGGTGGCACTCCTTCGAAGTGCCAAGAGGTTCATCTTTGACACATAAGAAAGAACCTCAGGTTGTCACCTCTAAAGTGACCCAGGTATCAAGTAACTACAAGGGAAAGAATCCCATGTCTCGATCCCAATGGAGAAGATACCAGAGACGGCGAAAGGCTGAGAGGGAAGCTACTAATGAACCAAAGCCAGAATCAAGTTCAAATGTCCCTCAGGTAAAGTAGAGAAAGCCTCTGGAAAGACAACCAGTGACCAATAGACTAGTCTGGCCTAACCAGGGCGAAGTTGATGACGAAGATGGCTCTGAGTCTGATGACACCCTAGATATCATGGTGAACATAGTCTCAGTTTTGCCAAGAGAGTTCAACCGCCAGGTGGAAGTCGAATCGAACGATTGGGAAGTCGAACAAGAAATGGCCAAGCATAGGCCAGTATGCTACTTCGTCATGGATAATGGCGCTACTGAAGAGCAAAATGGTTTCTTTGAATCTCCTACAGAGGCGATGAAAAATCACCTTAAGCCTTTATTCATAAGGGAAAAACTCGAAGAAACCACCGTAAATAAGATCTTGGTGGACTGTGGGGCAACCATCAACATCATCCCTCACTTTATGCTGAGAAAAATAGGCAAGAGCGATGAAAACATCAAGCCTCACAACATGGTCCTGTCAAATTATGAAGGCGGAATAGGGACCACTATGGGTGTGATCCAACTAGACATCAAAGTGGGATCCATCCTTCGACCAACTATGTTTATGGTCATATCGGCCAAACCAAATTATAATCTTTTGTTGGGCCGAGAGTGGATACATGGTGTTGGAGCAGTACCATCATCAATGCACCAAAGGTTGATACTATGGCGTCCTGATGGAATGGTCGAAAATATAGAAGCGGATCAGAGCTATTACTTGGGCGAAGTAAATCACCTAGGGAGAGCAGACTTCGACAAAAATTTGGCTCACATTGGGCCATGCCCAACACCTGACTTCGACTTGGCGCCAGCGCCAAATGCTTTTTGTTCCTTATACCTGCACCCTGCGCATGGTTTTCAATGGGACAGAGAAGACTTGTCCCACATTGATTTCAGTGGGCTAACTGACATCCAGCCAACTGGTTGGGGAAGTGAATTCAGTGACAATGACTGAGTCACAATCACTGCAGCGAATTTTGGCTTATGTAGCCGAAACAAGGATGATAACGGCTCTCGAAGCCGAAGTAAAATACATGGCCACACAGGCCAATGATCAAGAGCTACCTTCTGCAGGTTCTGGAAAGGATTTCGACCCAGAACCTCCTGATATCATGCCAGAAGAAATGCAGGCACAAAGGCTCGACGCCATCTACGACAATGAGCCTTTGGGATTCGAAAAGGACCCCCTAGCGAACAACATCAAAATGTTAGCGCAAGATCCTTTAGAAGAAATCAACTTGGGCGAAGGTTTAGAGAAAAAGCCAACTTACATTAGCGCAAAAATAGACCCAGAGCTCAGGTTGGACATGATCCATTTGTTAAAAGAGTTCAAGGACTGCTTTGCATGGGATTACGACGAGATGCCTGGTCTCGACAGAGGATTGGTAGAACTTCAGTTGCCAATCAAACCTGGGAAGAAGCCAGTCAAGCAAAGTCCAAGACGCTTCACTCCAGAAATACTGTCGAAGATCAAAATAGAATTCGAAAGACTGCTGAAGTGCAAATTCATACGAGCTACGAGGTATGTCGAATGGATTGCAAACATTGTGTCAGTGATTAAGAAAAACGGTACATTGAGGGTATGCATAGATTTCAGAGATTTGAATGCTGCTACACCCAAAGATGAATATCCTATGCCTGTGGCGGAAATGCTAGTCGATTCTGCCGCTGGCCATGAGTACCTGAGCATGCTCGATGGTTATTCAGGATATAATCAAATATTCATTGCCGAAGAAGATGTGTCGAAAACAGCTTTTCGATGCCCCGGGGCTTTAGGCACTTACGAGTGGGTAGTGATGCCTTTTGGCCTAAAGAACGCTGGGGCAACATATCAGCGAGCGATGAACTCTATCTTCCATGATTTTATTAAAACTTTTATGCAAGTATATATTGATGATATTGTTGTAAAATCTGTTTCCAGGAAGAACCATATAGACCACCTTCGACAATCATTTGAAAGAATGAGAGAACATGGTCTAAAAATGAACCCTTTGAAGTGTGCGTTCGGTGTAAAAGCTGGAGATTTCTTGGGCTTCGTCGTCCACAAGAAAGGAATCGAAATCAACCAGAACAAGACGAAGGAAATCCTGGAAGCGAAAGCGCCAGCGAACAAAAAGGAACTGCAACCTCTGCTGGGCAAGATAAATTTCTTAAGGAGATTCATATCTAACCTAAGTGGAAAAGCTCAAGCCTTCTCACCCTTACTTCGATTGAATAAGGAAATAATCGAATGGGGGCAAGAGCAACAAGAAGCCTTCGACAAAATCAAAGGGTATCTCACCAAGCCACCTATTTTGGTGCCTCCTTGCAGCAACAGGAGTATGAGATTGTACATAGCTGCATCCGACAAAACTTTGGGAAGCATGTTAGCCCAGGAAGATGAAAATGGAGTCGAAAGACCCATCTACTATCTTAGTAGAGTTTTGAACGATGCAGAAACTAGATATAGCGAAGTTGAAAAATTATGTCTATGTCTTTATTTCTCTTGCACAAAGCTCAAACAATATATAAAACCAGTTGATGTGTACGTCTCGTCTCATTTTGATGTTTTCAAGTACATGTTGTCGAAACCCATCCTGCAAAGCCGAATTGGCAAATGGGCGCTAGCGTTAACTGAGTACTCATTGACCTTTATGCCTCTTAGGGCAGTGAAAGGGCAAGTGGTAGCAGACTTTATAGTCGACCACTCAATTCAGGTTGAGAATATAAATTATGTGGAGATAGAGCCTTGGAAATTCTACTTCGATGGTTCCAGCCATAAAGATGAAACAGGAGTAGGGGTCTTGATTATTTCTCCAGGAAAAATTCCAACAACATTCAAGTACAAGATATCAGGTACTTGTTCGAACAATGAGGCTGAGTACGAAGGTCTAATCACTGGCCTTGAGATATTGTTGGAATTGGGGGCAACTCGAGTCGAAATAATGGGAGACTCAGAGTTAGTCATTAAGCAAGTCACAAAAGAATATAAGTGCATAAGGGAAAATCTTATTATGTACTTTGTGATAACAAATCGTTTATTGAAAAAATTCGAAATGGTCAACATTCGACACATACCCAGATTGGAAAATCAAATAGCCAATGATTTGGCACAAATTGCATCTGGGTACAAAATTTCAAAAACGAGATTACAAAGAGCAATCGAAGTCCGAGAAAAAATAAAAGCAACTAGTCTGTCACCAACAGATTTGAAATCGACAAGACTAGGGTATGCTGATCAAAGGAACTTTGAAATATCGTTCATAGACAATTTGTTAGAGCAAGATTGGAGGAAACCCATTGTAGATTATCTACAAAATCCAGCAGCTTTGACAGAACGGAAAATAAAATATAGGGCGTTGAGTTACGTACTCATGGGTAATGAGTTATTTAAAAAGACGCCTAAAGGGGTATTGCTAAAGTGCTTAAGTGAAACTGAAGCATACATAGCCCTTTCGACTACGCACGCTGGAGCATGTGGGGCTCACCAAGTAGGCCATAAGATGAAATGGTTGTTGTTTCGACAAGGACTATATTGGCCCACCATCTTGAAGGATTGTGTTGAGTTCGCGAAGGGTTGCCAGGAATGTCAAGTCCATACGGGCATCCAACATGTACCAGCAAGCGAACTTCACTCAATAGTGAAACCTTGGCCCTTTAGAGGATGGGCGTTGGATCTTATTGGATAGATTCGACCGACATCATCAAAGAGCCAGAAGTATATACTGGTAGGCATTGATTATTTCACTAAATGGATCGAAGCTATTCCTTTAGTCAATGCAGACCAAGAAAATGTCATTGAATTTATTCAAAAGAACATTATCTTTAGATTTGGAATCCCTGAAACTATAACGACTGATCAAGGATCAGTGTTCACTGGTCAAAAGATGCAGGAATTCGCTCAAGAAACAGGCTTTAGACTCCTAACATCAACACCTTATTATGCACAGGAAAATGGTCAAGTTGAAGCAGCGAATAAAATAGTGATCGGCCTGATAAAAAAGCATGTAGGAAAGAAGCCAAAAAATTGGCATAAGACGTTAGACCAGATCTTGTGGGCCTGTCGAACGTCCCCAAAAGAAGCCATAGGTACAACACCATATCGGCTAACTTTCGGTCATGACGCAGTGTTGCCAGCGGAAATTTGTCTTCAATCAGCAAGGGTTCAGAGACATCATGATATCCCCTATGAGGTTTATTGGAATATGATGTTAGACAAACTAGTAGATTTAGACGAAGAAAGACTACGCGCTCTCGACCTACTAAGAATTCAGAAGAAAAGAGTGGAAGACTCTTACAATAAAAAAGTAAAACCTAAGGCATTCTCGCCTGGAGAATTAGTTTGGAAGGTGATTCTCCCCATGGATCGAAGGGATCGAAGCATGGGAAAATGGTCACCCAAATAGGAAGGACCGTTCAGAATTATCCAATTTTTTTCTGGTGGAGCTTATGAGGTCGAAGAGTTAGGTGAAGATAAAAGACTCTTGAGAGTAAACGGAAAATATTTGAAAAAATATAAACCTATGCTCCAAGAGATCAAAATAAATAGCAATTAATGACCAAATTAACCATAAAGAGCCAAAATGGAAAATTATATAAGAATTAGCCAAAATGGTTACATTGTCTTACAAATATTACAGTACATGGTTAATAAATGGCTGAGCAAATTAGAAAGGGATAGAAGCTTTAAGTCGAAGATACTTGGCCTGCTGCAACTCCAGCCTTTTGTTACACAAGGCAGTCTCCTGAGAAAGTTTGGCAATCTGGTCATCAAAGGCTTGGGCCTTCTCAGCGAACTCTAGGCCTCGTGTAACTTCAGCTTGGCTCTCTGTGTCCGAAACAGTCAAGAGGAGCTCCTCTTTGCGCTTGGTGTTAGCATTTATCTTGGCCTCCAGCTCCTTGATCTGCGCCTTTATAGAGGCATTATCTCGATCTATGGCGTCGATTTCCTCCTGCTTGGATGTCTTCTGCTTCGACAACTCTGCAATTCGAGAAGTTGTTTCAGCTACCTCGGTCCAGGCCGAAGAACTCTTGCCATGTAGCGCTTCGAGCTGGCTGTTGAAGCCCCGCTGACGACGATAGTCCGCAGAGACTTGGTCAACAATGGAGTATAACTCCAAGATAAAGCTGGAAACCTCTGGAGACACAGCAAGCAAATCGACTGCATTCAAAACAACTCCCAGACAAGACGGAGCAGTAGGATCCCCCTCCAAAGCCTTCATCAGATCCTTTTTGAAGAACTGAGCCTTGACCTTCATCAAAGCCTCATCAAGAGGAGAAGTCGAAGTGGACTTCCCTGATGCAGTAGAAGCATCATGGCTAAGGTCAGATGAACTTCCCCTACTCTCAATGATGGCATTCAGGTAGCCAATGGGATCAGTTTGCTTCAAAAGGGCCAAGTCTTCTTTAGACTTGGGCTTTGTCGAGGTGGTAGCTCTTACAGCAGCGTTGGCTTGGGGTTGAAGTTGTTCAGTAGAGTTTGCATCGACATTACTCTCTTCGACCTGTAGTTCAGTAGTGCCAGCATCAACATGATCCCCTTTGTCATGTTGCTCCTCTGTCAGATCTACCACTTGAGTTTCCTTTGGTTGTTGTTCCTCTGCTTCGGCAATGGCTTCATCGTTCGCCAATTCCTCCTCTTGTTGCCTACTATGTTCAGCAGAGTCTTGTGTCTCTGAAGTTTTTGGTGCTGAACTTTCGGTGGTCTCCTGAAAATAGAAGAGGAAGAATCTTCTAGTTTAGAAAGATACACAATCGAACGTGAACATCGACACCTAAGTTAAAAATGGTCGGAGGAGCTACCTGTAGAGGAATTTCAGCCCCAGGGCTGGAATTATCACTTTCAACAGGTTTGCTGAGCAAAACGTTCAACTCCTCCTCTGTGGGCTCTTCGATGATCACGGGAGGTGGCCTGGGTCTTCTCCCTGCAACCTTGATTCTGATCATGGGTCGAGGCTCAGGAGCAGGGGCATCTTTCTTCAGTTTTCTCCGTTTAAGAGGAACGGGGGGAGATTCATCCTCGTCGTCACTCGCAGACTCGACCGTTAGTGCAGGTCGTTTCTTAGGTGCAGGTTCCTGAAGACCAAATGGAGTCGATTTAGAGCGCCACATCGAAAATCAGGATGTTAAAACCAGAAGTAAATAATAAAAGTTTGGTTACCGGTGCTGAAGGTTTTGTAGAGGGACCTCCTCCCTGATGGCTTTCTGTGGTTTTCTTTGCTGTAGGCTTTCGAACAACTGAAAGAAGACGCGTTCACAAGTTATAAGTCGAAATGGAAAGACAAATATAATTTGGAGAGTGAACATACATTTCTTTATTTTGTCAAGGACCAAAACGAAGGACTTCTGGAGTTCGTCCACAAAATCTTTTTCATCGAAGAAATCTTCGGCATAATAACTCTTCCACCAGTCTTCAAAAGATGGTGAACAGAGGAAGTTGAGTTGATAGTCGAACAGTGAAAGTACTGTTCGACTAGCGTACCTGCCAATGTGCTTGGTGGCAGCATCCTCAGTGTAATCATTGCAAAAATACAACATTGATTTCTCCCTAGGAAAAATGGGAGAAGGAAGTGATTGGATGATACCAAACTGTCGAGAGACTAAATTTGGCTGATAAGCGATCAGGCTCAGATGATTCTTGGAACTCTTAAAGCGCAATGGCATTATTCTGGGAGTGAGAAATGCTTCCCACAGTATTATGTGTTCTTCGAGATGAGGGTCCCCTGATGACTTGGGATGGGGCCTGGTGAACCATTCTGGACCAAACTTTCGACGGGCGAAAGGAGCCATGGTCGAGGTGAATTCTTTTCTTCCTGCAAACATCAAAACGAAGTTTGCAAAGGTCTGTTGGAGTTCCAGCCCATCCTCAGTGGGAGTCAGTAAAGCCAGTCTAGTGCCTTCGATACGCCTTTTGGCTATCTCAGGAGCTTGTTCGTTTATCTGAGTTTTCTGAGGTAAGAAAGACTCAAAAGTGGCATTTAGCCATAGTTGTAGTAGCCAGAAGGGTCCTGCAAGCAGCAAACTGGCTCTATTTTCTATTACCTTTAACAGAGTCGCTCCACTGCTTATCGACTCATATAGGTTCGCCAGTATTAATTCGGCCAAACAGATGTTTTGACCATGGTGAAGCTGGGTAGCAAGGGTGACCATTTTCTTCGTCACCTGTAGAGACTTCGTGCAGAACACGAAGCGTGACAGCCAAAGGGCTAGAAACGCAATGTGCTCCACGTCCGTCACATTAGCTGTCGATCTGTCATGATAGTGGTTGATGTAGGTGGTGTAAGTGGGTTTGGTAGCTGAAAACCCAAACTGGTCTTCAGACATTTCCTCTGGGTCAAAGTAATCCCTAGTTGGTCGAAGACCGGTAATGGCAGCCACGTCGAAGAGAGTGGGTGTTACCATTCCACAAGGCAGGTGGAAGGTGAAGTGAGTATAGTCCCAAAAAAGCAAAGAGGCTACCAGCATTTTAGGGGAGTAGTTGAGACCAGTCTTCGACAGCATGACTAGGTCATAAATCTCCAGGTTCTTCCAAATCGAAGCCTGGCTTTTTTCCATCTTGTCGAGCCAAGCGCTGTAGTATGGTGTAAGGCTAGGGCTAGACCTAAAAGCCCTAACCCTTCTGTTGAAGAAACGAAGATCTATCTTTTCTTTTGCAGGATCTTCGTTGTCATCTGTAGCCTTTTTGGAGCACCCAACAGGTTTGAGTGCCTCAAGCACCGGGAAGAAGCTCTTGATCTTCGTTGAGTCAGCAATGCATGCAGATAAAGGACCAAACATGGCGAAAACCTGGTTGGAGTATCCAACAGGAATCAGCAGTTGAGAAGAGTAAGCTTCACGCTCAGCAGTTCCCAAGGGTTCAGGAACCCTTCGCATGCCTTTGGAGTTAACTGTTGGAACAGTTGAAAAGATTTTTGGTTGGGCAGTTTTAGAGGGAGCGTTAGAACTGGGAGCATTGGAAGAACGAGAACCTGAAGCCATTTTTGGGTTGAGATGAAGATGGATGAAGAACAAAGTGTTTGCAGAAGTTTCTGTTCAATAATAAGGCTTGGATGAAGAATAGCGTGAAAAGTCCCACGAGGGGCACTTAGCGCTATTTATAGTGATTGGAAAATCACAAAACTCGAGGTCATTTAATGTTTCAGACGATAGTGGGGCACGTGGCGCTCATTTGCTGACGTAGCCGTTTTGCAGAACGGAAACGGTGCAGCGTGCATCCTCGATTTCGGGAAATTGTCATGATGACAATCTGTGAAAAGACATTGGGCACGCCAAACGCCTTACTGAAGTGACGTCTTAGGAACAGTTGGAATGATGGCTTTTTGGGATTGTCAGTTGGTTGGTAGGAGACGAAAAGCGCACAAGTTAATCTGTGGCTAAGAATGAAGGACAAGTGTCGGGTGGAATCCCAAAGAATGCCTTTTTTTTTTCAGCGTCGAAATAAGGCATTCTTGGGGGGCAATTTGTTGGCTCCTAAATCCGAAACCCTTGTTTGTTATTAATATAGACCATTAATTATGAGGAATGGTTTCGACCAGCTGATCCTGTCGAATGCTCGTCAGAAAGTGGCAAGGTACTTAGAGAATTTCTTTAAGTAGGAATCTTGTTGCCTTCGACGTCGAAGGAACTTCTCGACAAAGGCATTTGATGCCCAGGGTGGAACGGTTTGAGATTCAAATGTTTGGAGGGAAAACGGTTCCCAGCAGTTACCAAGTACAACGTGCCAAGATCAGGAGCGTCGAATGCTGTGAGCATGCCAAGTGGAGTCATCTCGAAGCAACGTAACTGCCCAACGGTTACTTGAGATGTGTTTAGTATAAATACTAGTTGTTCATGTAGTTTTCGCGTGTGTTCATCATTATATACAAGTCACTCATCTAGATTCAAGTATCCAGTGTGAGCGAAAGAATTGTTGAGAATGTATGTGTGAAACACCATTTAAATTAATCAAAGTCTTTTATATTCCAGCACTTTATTGCCTTTTCATTTACCCTTCTCCGTCGAAGCCTTTATTTAACACTTTCATTTATTCTATCAAGCTTTTCTTCATACAATTTACATAAAGTGTCTTTACTTTACTGGCATTAACCATCATTAGACTTAGTCAAACCCCAAAAAATCAACCATGTCTTAGGATCAATCTGATCGATCCTGCGAGTCACCAAATAAGTAACCTTTTGGAGGATCAGCGGTTGTTTACCAATTTCCACGGTAAACAAAGTGATACCTTCCCTAATTCCAAGCAAAGGGACATTAGGGAATTCCCCACAACGGTCTATGATAGTAACATTCTCCAAGGATCGAGAACACTAATGAATATCCGAATGTCTGAGCGTCATTAACCAATGGGGCCACCTCAAACCTTGCTTGTTCTTCAATACAGACCGGGGAAGATGCGAAATAAACCATTTATCCAAGAGAGGAGTGAAACACATGAGGATCCCTCTCTTCCTCATAATGCGAGAGTGAAAATAATGTAGGATATCTCCCAACAAAGTAGGCACTGGATTGCGAGACATGAAGATTTTGACAACATTTACATCTATAAGTTGGCCAGGGTTTGGAAACAAAACCATCCCATAGATGAGAAGGGCCAAGATTTCTTAAAAATCTTATAAGTCCAAAGAGTTCCAACAATCTTGAGCTTTCTCAAACAAGAACTTGGCTAAGAAACCTTTAACGCCACTCCTTGTTTCCCAATTAGTCGTGACATCAGATTGTTGCAAGTGTAGTGCTCGAGCAATATCTTCAGGTCTTGGATCTATTTCCATACTGTTGAAAGGTAGTTAATTGAGAATGGGAATCCTCAAGAGTTGAGAGAATTCCTCCGTAGTAGGTACAAGCTGATAATCGGGAAAAGTGAAGCAATGATGTAGAGGATCAAAGAACTAGAAAAGCACCATCATTATATTTTCATCAGTGCTAGAGGTAACCAAGTTTAGGAGGCGGCCATGTCTTTCGGTGAATGAAGAGTTCTCAGGGACCCTTGATTCTAACTCTTTTAGCTGAGAAGGAATTCTTATGAGGTTGACTTGGATAGTATTCCTGCGGATAGAAGCCATATCCTACAAAATAGAACTAAGATAAATCCCAATAATCCTTAAAATGGTTAGTGAGACTAAGTATGATGTTATGATGTTTATGATGTTATGTACAAATAAGCATATACAAACAAGGAAAACAAGTCCTTAGGTTTAGGCTTGCATGGAGTCTTATAGGTAAGTACCCTTTTGAAGTTTAGTTGGCTCAAACATGTCCTAGAAATAATAATCAGGTTCTAAGGGATCTCAATATTATTGATCTTTCTTGTCAGAAATTGTTTCAGCGCAAGCCTCTTTCACGACGACTGAAATATCTAGAGAAGTTTGATCTCAATAAGCGTAGTATCGAGTATCAACTAACTTCGGATTGCACCAAAGTCGACTATCTCACTACTTCCTAATGGCCAAGTTGGTCAAGTAAAAGTTCTAAAGTCAGTTAGTGCTCCATGGCACCACACAGCGGCCCCGTATTCTCCTTGACTACTCAAGGGCTACCGGTACCCACAAATGTGTCACACTAATGTAGCTATTGCTTAGACCATGTCGCTATACCCCACACAGTTTCCACAATGTATTGCTACTTACCTATAAGGTATCCCAAATCCGGATAGAGGATTAAAACAAGCCCAAACAAGGAACCAAAATGTAAAGCAAGAAAGTCAAACAATGAAAGAAAATAAAGGTGATATAGCCCTAAGGTAACCCCACTTTTAAGTTATTCCCCAGCAGGGTCGCCAGTTCTGTAATACGGTGGGAGAACTGACTTGGGATGTTTTGCGTTTGATCATAATTGATGCGGTTAGCAAGAGTCGCCATCGACTTTTCTTTTATCTAAAAGGAAAGGTGGAAAAGAACAGGAAAGACATTTGAGATGATTTCTTGAGTTTGGGGGATAGATTATGAAAAGGGAAGGTGTTAGCACCCTTTTCATCCATAATTATCTATGGGCTCTTAGTTGCTTGCTAGATCACTTGCTTTTGTTTGAAAATATGCTTTGTGGTGGTTTTTGAAAGTATTTTGAAAAAGCGCCTTCATTTAGGCAAACTTTGTAATGGTTATCGTTCGTAAGAACATATACAAAGTGTTGGTCTTTTTGAAAATATTTCATGTTTGGAAAGTGTTTTGAAAGTGTTTGTTTTAAAAGTGAGCAAGGATGTTTGTTTTGAAAATGAGCAAGCAACTAGGAATAATCTACCTACTCAAAAGTCTTTTGTTCATTTCTTCCTTTCCTTTGATATTTCTATCTTACCATTGATTTGGTAAGAAGCCTTATCTTTGGATGTAAAAGGGACGGGTGTGGGTCATCGTATAGTTATGATAGCAATATTGTAAGATATCTTAGCATTTCTCTTTAAGGGACTAAGATAATTTTAAAGGAAACATTTGTAGCGTCATCGAGGGACTATGATCTTGTATTTTTGATTGTGTTTGCTAAGATATCTCACATGCATAACGTGGCCATTTTTATAAGGCAACAAGTAGAATTACCCTAAGGGTGCATATGTGAATAATGTGTTTGTTTTGCATGCATTGTTTATCTTGGATTATGGTTATCTACGTATTGAATTTATCTTTCCGTACAAACCCTAATTACTAGCATTTATATGAAAGCGATAAATTGCGGAAAGTAAAATTACTACACCATTACATCATTAGGGGAGGGGGTATACAAATTTACAAATGGGGGTTGCAAGAAATTAAACCTAATTATCTATTACAACCATATTGAATATTGGATAATGTACAAGAAATAAAAATATAATATACAAGGATATAAATGGAAAAGAAAAGTATTTTTGTTTGGATTTTGAGGAAAGGATTTTAACCTAATTATCTAAAATAAAATGATTAATTAAACTAAGAAAATTAAACCTAAATTAATTAAGAAAATAAAATAAATTAGAAAGCAATTTTTTAGGGTTTTTAAGAAAAGGTTTTAAGTTAATAAAAATAATATGAAAATTAATTAATTAAAAGAAACCTAAATTCTAAGTTGATTTTAAATAAAAAGAAAAAATAATTAAACCTAAATCTAATTATTAATTTATTAAGAAAAAGAAATTAATTTGTTAAGAAAATGTTTTTTTTAATCTTTTTGTCTATTTTTTTTTATAAAGAAAATAAAATATAAGTGTGTAAATAATAAATAAAAATATTTTTGGATTTTTTAATAAAAATAAAAATAAAAATAATAATAATAACAATAGTAATAAAAAATAATAAAGAAAAAGAAAATAAATTAAATTAAAATGATAAAAATGTTTGGGCTAGGTGTGTGAAAGTGAAGACAAGGGGTATGGGGCATCAAAAATGGAAAGCCCATAGAGAGGAGGCCCGTGCGCTTGTTGCTGGAAAAAAAAAAGGAAAATGTTGAAAAAAATAAAAAAGTGGGAGCGCTGGGGCTTGAACCCATGCCCTTGACATGAAACGTGCGTTGCCTTACCATTGGGGTGGCTATATATCCGTTAACTTAAACAAAACAATAAATACATAACATAAATCCAGTCCTGAAAATGACTTCATCTTCAACCTCTAGCCATGGTTCCTGTAACTTTCCTATTTCTCAACAAAAATGAAAGATGTAAATATGGAAGTTTCTCCATTTTCCATACGAATCAAACCATATAAATATCATAAGCTATAAATCAAAGATGAATGAGAATTTCTAAAAGTAACAAATTTTGACCTAACTTTTTTCAGAGATTCAAACCTAAAATTCTCTAAGCTCAATCAATATAAATGAAATATATGGACATGTACAATTTCAGGGCAATGATATCTAAAGATACCTCAAAACTGGAAATCATGAAATGCAAATGAGCTAGATTAAAGGTGCTGCAATGATCAGGTTAGCTTCCTCAAGTTACCAGGAAGCTAATGCAATGATTAGCTTGAGCAATGGATGGCTGGAATGGCCTGGAGAAGTCCAGTTGCAGAGCTCTGTTTTTGAGTTTGGAAGATGATGAAGATGAAGTTACAGTTATGAAACAGGGATGGAGATGGACTGTATTTGATGTATAAAAGCTTTGTGATTGATTAGGAATGAAAACGCACGAGAGAAATGTGAGTTTAGGTTTCAAAGTCAGAATGTGCACATAAATGGAGTTTTGATACAAGTTCTGATTTGAGGAAGTTTAAGAGAGTCTCAGGGTGTTTAAGCTTGTGTGTTAGCTCATAAATAGTTCCTTTATTTATAAGCAACAAGTTTGGATGCTTGGAGAAGTCAGAAATCAAGAATAACATGTTTGTGGCTTTTTGTTTGTTTTTGAAGAAAGCTTGAAAAATGTGGTTCCAATGCACAAGTACCTGGCTTATAGGGTAGCTTAGAAGCTTTAAACATGTTGCTCCTGATCATACATGTTGTGTGTTTTCACAACAACAAGTTAGAGGCTCAAGAAGAGTGGACTTTATGCATAAAGCCACTTTTCCAAAATGGCAATGTTGCCCTTCTTCCTAAAATGGTATTAAGCATGGGAAATACATTGAATGCTTGGATTAAAGCTTCTAACAGTTGTGTAGACTTTTAATTATGGAGTGAAAAACAAGATAGAAGCCTGCAAAGTGGGATTTGTATAACATGCTTGAAGATTGGACCAAGTGTTCATCACAAAATTGACTTGTAATACAAGAATGAAACCCTAACTTCATGGCTTTGATTCTATTAGCTCAAATATGATCTCAATGAGTTATTGGAAAATTTGGAAATATTGTAACATCCTCTACAACCTTCATGTTGGACATTTTTGAAAATTCAATTTGGAACTAGGTAAAAAATTGCCATGAAGTTAGGTCAACCTGCCTAACTAGGGCAAAATTTCACTAAGTCTTTTAAGTTCCATGAGCATGTCTTCACAAAATCATAACTTGAAATATAAGCATTTTTAGGAAAAGTTCTGGCCTACATTGTTTTATATCTCATTGAGATCTACAACTTTCATGTTGGAAGTTTCCTTTGAATCATCTTGCATCATGATGTAAATTTGGCACAAAGTTGTGGAAAAAAGTGAATTTCCAACACTTAGAAAAATTCTAAGTCTTGGAAATTTTGACTTTTCAAAGATGAATTTTGACTTTTTGATTTATTGATGAACAAGTTTCATATTTTTACATGTCTTGATGAATTGTGATCTTTGAAACTTGATTTTGACCAAAAAGTCAAAGTTTGACTTTTCAGTGTACAATTGACTTTTCATAAGTTGACTGAAATTCAACTATCAATCAATTGATCTTGAGAAAATGTTTTGAGCCATGTCATTAATTAAAAATGATGTATTTTAATCCTTGAGATCATAACCTAAACCAATAAATCATTTTCTAGGTCAAAAATCAAAGATTGCACCTTCTCAGTCAAAACCCTAATTTTGACCATTTTGCCCTTTTGATGTTCTGACCAAATTTCTTGAGGAATTGTGATCCAAAATTGATCAATTGAGATACATGAGTTCATAATGTTTATATGTACCAAAAATTATGAAGTTTGACTGTAAATTAACCACATTTGACTTTTCCCCTAATACAGTTGATTTTAGGTCAATTGATCAATTGACTGAGCAAAAATGGGATCCAAGACTTGAAACTTGACATGAGAAATCTTGAGGGTTCCTAATTATCCATGAAAGTTAATTGAGGCATTAAAAGTCCATTTTTCCTTGTGAAAACTCAAACCCTAATTTTCAATTGTCAGTGTTAAGGAGGTGTCTTGAGCTGGTCAATCCTTGTGTAGTCTTGAATCAATGGAAATCTTGTGAGAGATTTTTGAGAAATGAGAGGGAAAATTTTGGGGGTACAATACCAAGTGTCACTTTGTTTGATGGACTTAATTTCTTCATTCATAACATCCTTCCAATTTTTGTTTCTTATCGCTTCTTCGAAGCTGACATCTTCAATGTCTGCCAATAAACATACAAGATGCACTTCTTCTGTGTTTTCAGATAAGTCTTGTAAGCTTCACAACCTGGGCTGTGAGGGTCCTTATTCATCATCAGAGTCTTCTGGATCTGTTGAAATGTCTTTTGATATAGCATCTGGTACTTCGACCACAACCTCATTCGAATTGTCCCAGTCCCGCTTGCTTCCTTATTTTACTCGAACATCTCTACTGACTATCACCTTTTTGTTTATTTGATCGAAGAGTCTGTAACCTTTCTTTTTTTCATCATACCCAATGAGCATGTATTTCTGACTCTTATCTTCCAGCTTTCTTCTTCTTTGATCAGGCACATGTGCATAAGCTACACTTCCAAACACTTTGAAGTGAGACACAATTGGCTTTCGACCACTCCAAGCTTCTTGAGGTGTTAAATCTCCCAGCTTCGAATGTGGACATCTATTTTGAACTTAGATTGCATACCGTACAACTTCTGCCCAAAACTCCTTCGACATGTTTTTGCTCTTCAGCATTGATCGAACCATGTCAAGGACTATTCGATTCTTCCTTTATGCTACACCATTTTGTTGGGGTAATTAAGCTGCAGTCAGAAATCTTCTTATGCCTTGCTCTTCACAGTACTTCATAAAGGCTGTCGAAGTATATTCCTCACCTCTATCTGATTGAAGGGCTTTGATGTGTTTGTCTTTTGCTTTTTCAACCATAATCTTAAACTTCTTGAATACTTCGAAGGCTTCAGACTTTTCTTTGAGAAAATACACCCAAGTTTTCCTTGAAAAATCATCAATGAAGGATATGAAGTACCTTTTGCCACTGAAGGATTTTGGGGTAATTGGTCCACATATGTCAGTGTGGATCAACTCCAGAATTTGTTTGTCCTGTTATTCTGCCTTCCTTGGGAATGAAGTTTTCGTCTGTTTGCCAAACACACATTCTCCACAGAATTTTCCTTCGAATTCTACATCTGGCAGTCCATGCACCATATTTTTCTTTGCTAACCTCCTTAGTCCAGCCTGGTGTAGATGACAAAATTTAAGATTCCACATGGATGCTTGGTCTTCGATATTGACATGCAAACACTTTTCTCGAATGCTTCTCAAATTCAAATTATACATTCGATTCCTCCCTATTTCGACTTGAGCAACCAGATGTACTGACTTGTCTTTTAAATGTAGGCTTCGATCTTCCATGAGAACCGAATAACCCTTTTCAGTGAGTTGTCCCAGACTCAAAATATTTTCTTTGAGTTTTGGTACATAGTACACGTCTTGGATTGATCCTATCAAATCATTCTTCTGCAAGAAGCTGATTGTTCCTTTTCCTTCGACTCTTACTTTCGATGCATCTCCAAACGAAACATGAGCGTCTTCAATTTTCTTTATGTCTTTGAACAAATGCTTATGACCATACATATGGTTGCTTGCTCCTGATTCCAGGTACCACATAGTGTCATTTTTTGCATCTGCTTTCTTTTGAGACATTAATAGAAATCCTTCATTCGATTCAATTTCTAGGGCAAGATTTGTTGTTTCTTCTAGCTTTCTTCTGGATTGACAATATTTTACAAGATGTCCTGTTTTACCATATGTGTAGCAACTGTAGGAGTTGAAATCTTTCGCATAGTGCCCCTGTTTGTTGCATTTGTAACATTCGATGTTGTTGTAATTCGATCAACCACCTCTCTTACCACGTCCGCTGCCACGCCAGTTTTGTTGGCTTGATTATCCTCTATCGAAGTTGTTATTTTGGTAACTTCGACCACCATTACATCCTCCACGACCATGTCCTCTCCCACGCTAATTTTGAGAGAAAAGTGCATTTTCATTTCTGTTGGGTTCTGCATCCTCAAATGCCTTCTCTTTCTTCTTTATTTTGTGGTGTTCATATGCCTCAAGCGAACCAGCGACTTCTTCGACAGTGATTGTTAAAAGGTCCTTCGCCTCTTCTATTGTGCATACTATGTTTTCAAAACTATCTATCAAAGATCTCAGAATCTTTTCGACAATACGAGCATCAGACGTTGCTTCTCCATTTCGATTGAGTTGATTTTCCACCGTCTGCACACGAGTAATGTAGTCCGATACAGACTCTGTCTCCTTCATCTTCATTCTCTCTATTTCTCCTTGAAGATTTTGCAAGCGAACTTGCTTGAATCTATCTGCTCCTCTGAAGGCCTTTTCTAGTGTGTCCCACGCCTCCTTCGACGTAGTCGAACCAGCAATCTTTTCGAAGGCTGATTCATCAACTGCTCTGAACAGTATGTACAATGTTGTTTTGTCCCTTGCTCGTATTTGATGGTTCTTCAAACCCATCATTAGTCACTTCCTATAAATCTAATGATCCCAGCAGCACCTTTATCTGGATACTCCAGTTTTCATAGTTCGACTTTAAAAGTCGTGACAGTGGCATCTGACCCATCGTATTTGCCATGCGCTTTGATACCAATTTAAAGAAATATGAAGAGCATGAGAGTGGACTATGAACTTTCTTTTCTTTATATATTTTGTCCAACTAACTTTCAATATGAGATACAATGTGATTTATATAGGATCACAATATAGAATATAATGAGTTTACAACAATAACTATGTCTAGGTCTCTATGGAATAAATTTCCCACTGCCCAAGGGAATCTGGCTTTTGATTTATCCAAGACTGATTTGAATTTAACAAATAGATACCGCATGTTTTCAGAGTTGATTGTGGCACATACTCCATGCATACCCTCAAAACTGACCTCTCTGAACCTTCCCTCAGCCACATACATAGATCGTAACACAACAACATGCAATCTTAAACTTGCAGCATTCAACGTACAAACAGTATAACAATGAACACGTCACAGAATTGATAGAATAATAAACGGAGAGAAACGGATCAAGAGAAAATCAGAGGAGGAAGATTGTACCTGATTTTGTTTTTTCACTTCGTGTAGATTATTTTTTTCATTTACATTACCATCAACATCATATAATTTTCTTGTAAATATTGCAGAATATAATGAAATTTAGGGATTTGGGTGTTGAAGGGGGTAAACAGTTTCGCTTTGCTTTATGTTGTGTGGATTTTGATTTTGTTGTGTGTTGGAATATTTAGTATGTTATTTGTTGGACATGAGAGAAGCCGGTGAGAAATCGATTGGAATTTTTAGAGAATGTTGTTTGTTGTTGTTTCATCGTAGAAAGTATGACAAAGTAGAAAGAGAATGATTTCTCAGTGAATGGAATCAAAATTGAACGGTGAGAATATAAGGAGATTTAGAAAAGAAAGTGTTAGGTAGTTGGACGGTAGAGGAATGAATTTATAGATAATGTATAGTGAAAAATGAATTGGAAGGTTTGGTGTTTTAAACAGGAAAATTCAAATTCATGTAATGTAGTCTACAAAAGTAATTATTGCAATAAACAATCTTAAGACCACGTATTAGGCTTTTAGATAAATGAATGGTTATAGAATGTAATTACGTTTAGCAGCATGAAAAACAATCTTAAGAATGTTTTAGTTAGGATAATGACGTAATTTTGGTGGTAATTAATTTTTATATATTAAAGTAGATTTTGAATATTAACGTGAACATTAAGTTAGTGATAATTTTTTTAATTATAACGGGAATATGAAGTTATTGATTAAAATATTAAATATTAACGGGAATATGAAGTTACTGATAAATTTTGTTTGTTAAATAATTTTGTCTTTCTTTTATTTTTTTTAATTATATCTTAAACTAATGATTAAAATATTGAATAATAACATAAATATGAAATTAATGAACAAAATATTGAATATTTATGGGAACATGAAGTTACTGATCAAAATATTGAATAATAATAGAACAAATTTAATGTTGGTTTAAATATTTTTAACAATAATTCAAAAACAAAAATAATATTTATACAAAATAAATATATTATTATTGATTCAAATACTTTTATATATTAAAATAATTTATAGCCACAGACTTATTATGTCTTAAAAAATATTTATTTTATTTTTATTATATTTTAAAAATAAATGTACGTACTATACCATACCCGTGCGAACGGACAAATATCTCATTAATATTTAAGAAATCCGTATCAAACTTCTCAATTGTACGTGCAGATTTTTCATAGGAAATAGTATCTAATAATCCATATAAGGTAATTTTCAAACATTTATTGGGCTCAGGAGAAATGCTTAGGAGTTAATGAACAGTTTTTTAATTTAAATTTGTTGTGAATAATAATAAAAGAATTTACTGCAAAACTTTTTTAAGATTTTAAACGTGATAAAAGGAGATTTTTGAGCTTTTATAAGATTTGGAAAAATAAGATGTATAGAACCATTCTCTAAATTAATAAACATTATATGACTCTAAAAATAATTTTAATAAGATATAGAATATTGATCTTAACGGTTGATCAGAATCTGAAAGTGGGTCGAAAGATGATGTTTATTAGGCTGAAAAGTTGAGGAGAGGAGGGGAATGTACTTGCAAGACACTTTGACAATCAATTAAGAATGAGTGTAAAAAGATACAAGAAAGAGATTAGGGTTTTTAGAATGAATATTCGATATCTGGCAATAATGCCTCCGACGCTTTACCATTGATCCCTATTTTTGGGCCTAGCATGACTTAGTCAAAGCAGACAGTCATGCTCGTAATTAGTCGTTGCTCCAAGAAAGGTAAAAATTACGGGCATATGTGTTATGAGTGTTTTTCTAGTTGTCTGCTCCACATAGGTCGAACAGACATGGAAGTAGTTACCGATGCGATAAGGCGTATGACTTAGAGTATCGTTGGTCTCTTCGTTCATGGGGTGCATGTTAGATTAATTATTTAATTAATCAATTATGGATTAACAATAATCAATTATTAAAAATTATTATTAATATTAATTACAGTCTATTGTTATTAAGTATTTATTGATGAATTATCTAATTAAACTATTATCTCTGAATGGACTGTGATGAGTTGGACCATTCAATTAAGCCTAATGAGAGGTTCATTCCCTCCGTCGTTTAGCTATTTAAGCGTTGCCCCATTAAACGATTAACATACTCTAAACTCCTAAACGATAATGAGGATAGTAATCCTCTCGTACTCTCCGACGACAATCTCTATATCCTAAAATGTACATTCGCAATCTCTAGAATCTCGCAAAGTACACCGTTCATAATATTCTTGATTATTCTATAATATATAATATGCTATAATTTGTGTCTACCCGATCCAGTTAAATCTATCAATTGTTATCAGAGCATGTTAGATATATTTTATGGCTATTGTTCGAATCACAATTGTAAAATGCTATTATTGCTATTTTTTTTATTTGAGATTATGTATGAATTGTGCATAACAGTGAATTTGTGTGATTTCATCGACTAATTTTTTCTATGAATTGTGATAAGAATCTAGATGAAATCATATTGTTAGGTTACCTGCATAATATAAAATAGATGCTTTTGGATATGTCCGTGTTGAATCCTGAATTTATAATCTAAAATTTGCCTTAATCAAATTAACTATTTTTTATATAGGATTCTTTCTAACCTTTAAATTATTAATGAAAGCTATTTCAAAATTGGTCATGCACTTCCATGGATAATTAGATCCAATTGATTCTATTATTGGCAATTTTCATTCCCATTTTATTTGAAATTAATGAATTCTATTATGCAATTGTTTCACAAAACTGATTGAGGGTTTCTTCTCTATTTTTTTATTGTATGTGTGACCCAAAAAATCAAATTTGAAATGCAATTTGTATAAGAAAATTGAGCTGCGTCAATTAAAAGGTTTAATAATTGTGACAATTGAGAAATACTATATAATATCATATTTTATATTACTATGATTGTAAATTTCTTAAAATTGTGTGTGAATGATCCTTACTGTTTCATGACATATTATATATAAAAATAAAAAATAAAAAATAATTTTAATTTTGTGTCATTAAAGAATAAATTTTATTGTATAATTAACTAAGTTAAAATTTTGTTTATGAATGAAACGTTCAAAGTTTCTATATATAGTTAATTAAAGAATACTGGTTTGATTCCAAAAATTATGTTTTGTAACTCTTTTAGGATTGAATTTATTTTATGAAATCTTTATATATTTGAAATTATAGTTAATATTATAATATAATATAACGATTTATTCTTTGATCTTGAATTATTTTTGAGACGACATTGCAATATTCAATCTCCTGATGGTCGTTTCGCCAAATCTTACAAGTCATTAAAGTTTAATGATTTTTTAGATAAGGATGAATAACATGATTTCTTTGAGATTTTTGAAGTTAGTCGTAATTCGATTATTATTTTAAATATCTTATAACATATTATATAATTGCATATAAGGAGAAATTTGTTTATAATACTTTATACTCCTTTGAAAATTATAAAATGTGCAATTATATAAATATTGCTATTTTCCATAATATTTTGAAATTAAAACTCTCAATTTATTTTCACTAAATAAATAAATAAAAATAAAAATCTTGTCTTACGAGTATATTAGAAATCTTATTATTTGAGAGTTATATTACTGATAATTAAGTAACCACTATTAATTTTTATAATTACAATCTCACCTATCGTGAATATAATTATATAAATTTTTCTATTTTAAATAAAATATAATTATTTTAATGTGTATGATTGTAACTCACTTATCATGGGTACAGTTGTATAAATTTTGTTTAGTAAAATAATTAAATTTATTTTGATTATAACAAATATTATATTGATTATAATTATATTCTATCGGTGTGTTATTGTTAATATACTTTATTTACGTTCGATGTATTTGTGATTTATAATTTTTTAAATTATGATTCGAATACCCTATTGATATTAAATAAAAAAAATTAAAAAAATTGTGACATAATATTTGTACATTGTTATATTTCTTATTTATTATTATTGATGCTCTCATATGAGATTACAATGAATAAAAATTTCTCTTTAAAGACATGTGGTATTTTATGAAATCTAATATTTATATTCAATAATATTTATTTATTTTTTAACGGATTTTAATTCTCTCTGTATTATGTAAGTTATGGACATATCCTATCGGTGTGATATTACTTGACATGATCAATGTGTAATAGAGAAAATAGTTGAATATTTGTTTAAATATTTTAAAATTCTTAGATTCATAATTCAACTATTTTTCTCCATCAAATGGGAGAATTTAACATGTCAATTATATTTGAGAAATAATAAATTATTTTTTAAAGACATGTAATACTTCACTACAAGAAAAAGCTTAATCATCTAGGAGATTTAATGAGATGATAAACTCCTCACTAAATTTTGACGTTGTTTGGGGTAAACCCCCTCATAAATGACAAAATTGGAAAAAAAATTAAAAAAAATTGGTGATGGGTTACCCCTCGCAAATAAGATAGGAGAGATTTTTGAATTTTGAAAATTTTACCGCTCTATATTTTGCGAGGGGCTCTACCTCACAAAATATTTTAAAAAAATTGGTAATGGGCTATCCGTCACAAATGGCAGTTGATTGAAAAGTGTGCAAAATTCTAAAAAGCGTGTTAATATTTTGCGAGGGGCTACCCCCTCACTGATTGTTCTATTTAAAAAAAATCTTCACTTTCTGAATTCATTCGTGCATCTTCTTATCTTTCTTTTCTCTCTTTCTTCTCTTTCTTTCTCTAAGATTCCTACCTTCTTCTACATTCATCTCTCATTTTTATTAATTATTAAAGATATTATTCTTTTAAATTATATTTCATATAATGTTTAATTTATGTTTTTTTGCAAATAGTTTAATTTATGTATTTTAGTTTATATAAATAATAATTTTTAATATTTAGTTTTGTTTTATGTTTTTAGATATATTTTTATCATTCAAGACAGTCAAAGAATTTAAATCCAAATTGAGTGTTCATCAAAGGTACACATTTTTCTTTAATTTTTCTTAAATCTACTTATATGTTGTAAATGGATGTTGTTTATTATTATAATTGTAAATGAGTGTTGTTAAATAGGTGATGTTTGTTATTATTTGTTATTATAATGATCATGGATGATGTTTGCATAAATATTTGTTGTTTAAAAATTATTTATTTATAAGGATAAGTATGTTAGAAACTAGTTAAAAATATTAGTAAAAAAACACTAGTATGTAAAACAATTTTTTTAGTTATAATACTTTAAAAATAGTAAGTCAATAAATATATTATCATGAAAACATTATTGATATTTTAGAAAAATAATATTATGAAACAATTTTAATTATATTAATTATAATTATAATATTATAATTTTTTTCTATTAATGCTAATATATTTTTATTCTATTAATATTATTATTTTTTTATAATTATTTTTACATTTTTTCAGAGGCTTAACCCCTAGCCAATGGAAAACACTTATATTTTGCGAGAGGCTTAACTCCAAGCAAAATGTTTAACGCATTGCACCAATATCGGAACCCCTAGTCTGCGCCTATGTTTGCGTGTTCCAGGTTAGAAAATTTTGATTGCATTTCGTGAGGGAGTTAGCCCCATGCAAAATGGCGACGTGGAAAACCCCTCGCAAATAAATTTGTGGCCCCTGTTTTGCTAGGGGACCAGTCCCCTTGCAAATTTTGCATTTGTGAGGGAATTATCCCTGACTGATTTCGTTTTTTCTTGTAGTGTTTTATGAAATCCAATAATTTATTTTAACTATTTTTTAAAATGAGTTTCAATTATCTTTGTATTCTGTAAGTGGTGGATATAACCCTATTGGTATGATGTTGCTTGACATAATAATTCTGTGATAGATAAAATAGTTGAATATATGTTTAAAATATTTTTTAAACTCTTGAGTTAATAATTCAACTACTATTTTTCTCTATCAAGTGGCATAATTTAACATGTCAATTGTATAGAAATGAGAATCAATTATTATTTCTTTAATATTATATTATTTATGGAGGCTTATATTGAGGATATTATAGTCTTATGTTATTGATGGAATCTACGACTAGTTGTGTTATATCCTCAATATTAATTAAATTAAAGTATCATATTTTTCCGCGACGTATAATATAATATGTTTCTCAAAAATGTGTGTAGTTATATTTGTAGAATTTGAGTTTTGAGTGAGTTATTAAGATGTTGTATATAATCCTATATTTAAAATTATAGGGATTTGATCTCACTCAAATGATGGTAAATCTTTTATATGACCATCATACTCTTTCATGTGAAATTATATCAATAATGATATATTTTGTTTGTGTAAAATATGTGGTTGAGTTTGTAAAACTCCATTGGTGATATATCATACAACCACTTTTTTATATAGTTTTGCAATAAAAAATAATGTGTACAAAATTATATAATCTGAAACAATTTAGATTATTATTGTCATATTGTCATACATTCTTGTGTGCACTACAAAATATGACATATTCTAAGAAGACTTCAAAATATACTCTAAGAGGTCTTATTCTATCATATTGAGATAAATATTATTAAACATCATTTAATGTTTAGGTCAATATTGAAAAGACACAATAATTCTTTGACATGCAATAATATTGTGTTATTTTATCTTCAATAATCCATTTTTGTCAGGTCATAATATGAAAGTACAAGTAAATATCAATACTCATATCTAAGAGGTCTTATTCTATCATACTGAGATAAATATTATTTTCTTAATCTTAGGAAACATCATTTAATGTTTAGGTCGATGTTGAAAAAACACAGTAATTCTTTGACATGCAATGTCTCTGAATGGACCGTAATGTTGAATTAATTATTTAATTAATCAATTATGGATTAACAATAATCAATTATTAGAAATTATTATTAATATTAATTATGGTATATTGTTATTAAGCACTTATCAATGAATTATCTAATTGGGCTATTGTCTCTGAATGGACCGTAATGGTTGGACCATTAAGTCCAATGAGAGGTCTCTCCTATCAGCCGTTTAACTATTTAAGCGTTGCCCCATTAAACGATTAACATACTCTAAAATCCTAAACGGCAATGAGGGTAGTAATCATCTCATACTCTCCTACGACAATCTCTATAATCCTAAAAATACATCAGCAATCTCTAAAATCTTACAAAGTACGCCGTTCATAATATTCTTAATTATTCTTTAATATATAATATGTTATAATTTGTATCTATCCTATTCAATTAAATCTATCGGTACAATCAACCACGTATGCTTAATTGAAGAGACAAAGTTAGTGGACCAAAACTATAAGTTATACGAAAGATAGAAAGAAATTGAATCATACCTAATCATTAGACCATAGTTCGTAATGAATTAACCATAACAGTTACAAAATCTTAACAGAACTGCATTTACTAAAACTTTCAAGTATATTTTTTGTGTTAGATCTTTTGTGGATTGAATATAATACTAAAAAATTGCGGGACTTTTTTATTTAAGAAAACAGTGTTAATTGTTACACTTTTTCCTCTAACTGAAATCTTGCTGTTGTTTTGTTGGGTTCTTTACACCTAAAAAGTTACATAATTTTTATAGAAGTTTCTCCAACTACCAAGCAACTCGATACTATCTTTTTTGCTAGCCATAAGCAACTAAAAAGTTAAAAAGTGAAATATATACAACTTGCATGTTAAGATTTCTTTCCTGCCCATAATTATTAGCATATCCCTTGAGGACTTGAACTCATGCAAGCTACAAAAATGCATGCTGCAAATCAATCAATCAATCTTTCTCTCTGATATAAGCAAAAATAGATGTGCATATAGATGAGAAATAAAAATAAAAAAAATGAAAAATGCTATCTTGACGTATCAATACGGTGAATAATAAAATATTATAATATTAAATATTTTTTATAATTTTTTAATAATTTTTTTAAAAGAATATTTATTTTTTTCTATTTATATATTTATGAATAATGATATAAAATTTTGTAATTAATCAATTTTATAATTTTATTAATTATTATTTTATCTTTCATTAACTAACTTTATTTTACTATAAAAATTTAATTTTAATATCTAAGTGTTTATTAACTACCTTCATAATTCTATTAATTAATATTTTATATTTTATTAATCAATTTTATTTTACTATAAAAATTTAATTTTAATATCTGAGTTCATAACTTTATTAATCAATATTTTATATTTTATTAACCAACTTTATATTATTACTAAAAATAATTTTTATTATTTAGACGTTTATTAATCAACTTCATAACTTTATTAATCAATATTTTTTCATTAACCAACTCTATTTACAACTAAAAATTATTTTTAATATCTGAATGTTAATTAATCAA
This sequence comes from Vicia faba, assembly GCA_948472305.1. Classification (NCBI taxonomy): domain Eukaryota; kingdom Viridiplantae; phylum Streptophyta; class Magnoliopsida; order Fabales; family Fabaceae; genus Vicia; species Vicia faba. The sequence continues at coordinate 1,111,475,784 of OX451740.1, forward strand.
CTTCACTGTTTCATTAATCAATTTTTTACTTTTCATTAATCAATTTTGTTTTACAACAAAATTATTTTTAATATCTGGGCATTTATTAACCAACTTCATCATTTCATTAACCATTTTTTATATATTTGATTAACCAATTGTGTTTTATTACTAAATCATTTTTAAAAACTGAACGTTTACTAACCAACTTTATCACTTAATTAACTAATTTTTTATATTTCATTAACCAATTTTATTTTACTAATAAAAATTATTATGCACGAACTATTCATCGTGTTATTCATACACTGTTCATCGTATTGTTCATAAAATATATTATTTAATTTAAAAAAAAATATTGTTCACCGTATTGGTGAACAATGTTATACGGTGTAGTGTAAGGGCATGGTGTCAAGATATCTTTGTTGAAGAAAAAATCACCCATAAAAATTATTTTAATAATAAAACGTATTTTAATATTTAAGTAATTTTTAGTTTTAATATTTAAGTTTGATATTTAAGCAATCTTTTAGTTTTATTTTTATTTTGGATTAAATATTCATTAGGATCTCTTTAAGTCTATTAGGGTTATTTTGTTTTATGTATTTAAAGACTTTTAACGTGACCATAAGGATTACCTTTCATTATAATAAAATTTAGGTTTTTTTCTCTCTTTATGGTGGATTCTAGAGCTTATCTGACAGATTTTGCGCTTGCAACCCTGTGTTTTTATTCTAGGTTTAGCGATTGCTATTCCTTTGGTGTTTTTGACCGCGTCAGTTGACATCCGAGTAGATTTTCTCCAATTCTTTTTGTAACTGTACAACCATGACAGATCAACCGATGACCAAAGCAGATCTTGAGGGAATTACCACAACTTTTATCGTGACTCTAACAACATTGACTGAACAAATGGAGAATTTAGAAAATAAGGTGAACAATGCCAACAATAATGAGAATCAACGAAGAGACATATGAGGAGAACAAGTTAGGGTTCGACGGGGTGGAAATAATCATCGTGTTGTTATTGTTGAAAATTTAAGTTATGAAGAAAAAGAATCCTATGAGACAGAGGTCTTTTATCATGGGAATCAACATAACCATGATTGTCGAGTGAAGGGTGATATTCCATTATTCTATGGAACGATGGGAGTGGAGGAGTTTCTGGATTGACAGATCGACATTGACATGTTCTTCGATATTATGGGTGTTCTTGAGAATAAGCAAGTTAAGATGGTGGCTATCAGGCTGAAGAGTACTGCAGCTGTCTGGTGGGATAAACTTGTTGTTCAGAGGCAAAGGCAAAGGAAGGGAGTAGTCAGAACTTGGCGGATAATGAAATAATGGATGTTGGAGCAGTTTTTATTAGAGGATTATGAAAAGATTCTTTATAATATGTATATTAAGTGTGTTCAGGGTAAGAAAATCGTGACTGAATACACAACTGAGTACCTGCGGTTTTCTGAGCCAATGAATTGGGAGAATCAGAGATCCAGAAAGTGGATCAATACATCAATGGCCTAAAGGGATCTTTGCAGAAAAATATGGGTTTATAGATTGTATGAACCGTAGCTTAGACATTTAATTTAGCTTTGAAGGTAGAATTGATGGATAAATCCCCTCGAAATTTCTCATCTTTTAGAAGGTATTCACCCCAGAATAACTCTGAATCAGCAGGTGACAAGGAAAAGAGCACAACACCCCGGAATTCCAATTATGGGAATAAGGGGGCTAGCAGCTCTAGCAGTGTGCAGCAGGGTAAATCATCAATCCAAAAGCACAATCTTCCATATGCTAAATCCACCAGAGACACATGTTATCGTTGTAACAGAAGAGGTCATCAAACAGATATTTATCCAACAATGAGAGTCGTTGTTGTTGTGGAAGAAATGGAGGAAGATGAGGAAAGAAAAGACGTTGTAATTGAGAATGATGAATATGTCGATGTTGATTTTGTAGAGGAAGAATATGATGAGAGGGTAAATTTTATGTTGTGGAGAGTGCTACTCGCATCTAAAGAAGAAGAGCATCGCAAGAATTTGTTTGAAACACATTGTTCTATAAATAAAAAGTGTGTAATATGATTGTGAATAATGGTAGCATGGAGAATCTAATGTTGCAAAAATTGGTAGATTATTTAAAGTTATTCGCAAAATCCTATGAGAAGTCATACACCCTCGGTTGGGTAAGAAAGGGGTCGCAAGTTTGAATAACAATATCTTGTATAGTTCTTATCTCCATCAGAGAGCATTGTATAGAAGAGGTGTTTTGTGATGTACTTGATATGGATGTTTGTCATTTTTTACTTGGTAGGCCTTGGCAATTTTATAATGATATCACCTATCGAGGAAGGGATAACATGATAATGTTTACATGGGGTACACATAAAATTGCTATGACTCTTATTTTGCACTTTGATAAGAATCCAAGAGGAAATATGTCTAGTTTCTTGGGAATGACATGGAGTGAAAATGAGCTTAATGAGGTTGTAAAAGAAACCGAATATTTCCGCCTAGTGGTGATCAAAGGGTTGGTGAATGTTGTAAAGGAGGAAACAACGATTCTAGAAGAAGTGTTTCAGATCCTTGAGGATTTCAAGGAGTTGACTGTAGAGGAATTACCAAATGATTTTTCTCCCATATGAGATATTCAACATTATATTGATATCTTCCCAGGGTCTACCTTGAAAAACCTTCCTCACTATCATATGAGCCTCAAGGAGAATGGGATTTTAAGGGAGCAGATTAAAGATTTGTTGAAGAAGGGATTTATTCGTGAGAGCATAAGTCGCTGTGTAGTACATGTCCTTTTAGACCCTAAGAAAGGAAATTAGTGGTGAATGTGTGTTGACAACTGATCCATCAATAAGATAAATATCAAGTATCAATTCCCAATTCTCTGTTTGGAAGACAAGCTTGATGAGTTGGCTGGTTCTAAAGTGTTCTCGAAGATAGATTTGCTTAGTGGTTATCATCAGATCAGAATCAAATCTAGAGATGAATGAAAAACAACTTTCAAGAGCAAAGATGGATTGTATAAGTGGTTGGTGATGCCCCTTGGTTTGTCAAACGTCCCTAGCACCTTCACGTGATTGATGAAACAAGTTTTGCACCTATTTACTGGTTCTTTGTAGTGATTTATTTGGATGATAATCTAATTTACAGTAAGACAAATACAAAGCATTTGTAGCATGTGACGCAAGTGTTGCAAGTCTTATAGGAGAAACAGTTGTACATTAATCTGGAAAAAATGTACATTTAGCACCAACAAGTCACTTTTCCTAGGATTTGTTGTTTGTGAAGAAAGGATTCAGGTTGATAAAGATAAGATGAGTGCTATAAGAGACTGACATGCACCCAAATCTATGACTGAGGTTCATAGCTTTCATGGTCTAGCCACATTTTATAGGTGGTTTATTAAATATTTCAGTACTATCAATACACGTATTACAGAATGTTTGAAGAAAGGGAAGTTCACTTGGGGTTTGGGCAAAAGTAGAGGTTTGCACTAATTAAGGAGAAACTATGTACTGCACCGATATTAGAACTTCTCAATTTTGACAAGGTGTTCCAAGTTGAATGTGATGCTAGAAGATTTGGAATATGAGCTATGTTATCTCTGGAGAAGAAACTTGTAGCCTTTTTCATGCCTGCCATAAATGGTGCACTTATGATCAGGAATTCCATGCAGCCCTTAGAGCTCTATACTAGTGGGAACACTATTTGGTTCAGAAGGAGTTCATTCTTTTCACTGAACATCAAGCTCTAAAGTTTCTTCATATCCAAAAGGTGATAGACAAGATGCATGCTCGGTGAGTGAGTTTTATGTAGAAATTTCCTTTTCTTATTCAGCATAAGTTAATGGCTTTTAACAAGGTAGCAGATTCATTGAGTAGGATGGCTTCCTTGATAATTACCTTAGTACAGGATATATTAGGTTTTGATTTCCTGAAAGAGTTGTATGAAAGTGATGTTGAGTTCAAGGAGTTATGGGCCAAGTACAGTGGAAAACATCCTTATGCAGATTTTCATATTCGAGGTGAATATCTTTTTAAATGGGATTGACTATGAATTCCTTGCTCCTCTTTAAGAGAGAAGCCAATTTGAGATCTACATGGTGGTGGTATTTGTGATCATCTGGGTAAAGACAAACCATTTCTAGCCTGGAGAAGAGATTTTTTTTGCCACACTTGAGAAGGGACGCTAGTACTATAGCCAGGAGGAGTTATACTTGTCAGGTTTCTAAGGGTCATTCTTAAAATACTGGTCTTTATATGCCTTTACCTATTCTTGATGATATTTGGCAATATTTATCCATGGATTTTGTGTTGGGTTTTCCTCATACACAACAAGGTGTAGATTATGTATTCGTTGTAGTTGATAGATTCTCATAGATTCTCATAGATGACCCACTTCATTTCTTGTAAGAAAATTTCTTATGCGTCAAACATAGCCAAACTATTTTTCAGGGAGGTTGTGCGTCTTCACGAGGTTCCTAAGTCAATTAATTCAGATATGGACACCAAATTTTTCAATAATTTCTGGATTACTCTTTGGAGATTGTTTGTAGTTGCGTTGAACATGATTTCTACAGATTATTCTCAAACAAATGGACAAATTGAGGTAACCAATAGAACTTTAGGAAATCTGATTCGAAGTGTTTGTGGTGACAAACCAAAACAGTGAGATTTAGTTTTGTCTCGGGCTGAATTTGCTTACAACAATGATGTGCATTCAACTACAGGGAAATCACCATTCTCCTTGGTCTATACTTTTGTTCCTAAACATGTGGTTGATTTGGTTAAGTTGCCTAAGGCACTCAGAGTTAGTGCGGATGCTGAGAATATGGCCGAGGAAATGGTGACCGTTAAAGTTGTCAAGGATAAGTTAGAGGCTACTGAGGAGAAGAATAAAGCAACTACTGACAACACAGAAGAGTCAAAGTTTTCAATGTAGGAGAGTGTGATGGTGTTTCTATGTTAAGATACATTCCCATTTGGTACTTCAACGAGCTGCAACACACAAATATGGCCCGTTCAAAGTAACTGTAAATATCAATGATAATGCTTATGTGGTAGCTCTCTCGAATGCCATGAATATATCCAATACCTTTAATGTTGCTGACATTCATGAGTATCAAACACATGAGACTCTTTATCAAGAAGAGAACTTGGGGTCGAGTTCTTCAGAGGTGGAAGAGACTGATGTAGGAAGGCTGACTACGGGTATTGAAAAAGAAATCACACGCTGGAAAATATTTTAATATTTAAGCAATTTTTAGTTTTAACATTTAAGGAATTTTTAGTTTTAATATTTAAGCAATTTTATATTTTAATATTCAAGCCATTTTTAGTTTTATTTTTGTTTTGGAGTAAAATCCCATTAGGGTCTCTTTAAGCCCATTAGAGTTATTTTGTTTTATGTATTTAAATATATTTGGCGTGGCCATAAGAATTATCTTTCATTAAAATAAAATTTAGAGTTTTTTTTTCTATTTCTAGTGGATTCCAGAACTTATCCGACATGTTTTGTGCTTGCAACCCTGTGTTTTTATTCTAGGTTTAACGCTTACTATTCCTTTGGAGTTTTCGACTGTGGAAATCTCATATATATATATATATATATATATATATATATATATATATATATATATATATATATATATATATATATATATATATATATATATATATATATATATATATATAAGTCTATGTGAAACTTATCACCCTTTTGATAAATATGAGTATTTTTCAATCAGGATTTGAATCTTAATTCACGTTGGAGGATCTTTACTCATTCTAGTTGATTCAACATGTGAATATTGTTTTATTTTGGATGTGTAGATACAAAGTTCTTTTAATTTTTTAGTGTAGGTCTCTAGTACGGTAAAATACGAATGTATCTACAATGTTAGCACTTTAACATCAAAGTCAGTGAAGTTAAAGAGATGTAACTTAGAAGAGTGAATGAAATATGAATCTGCTATGGCACGTAAAAGGGCTTATATATGATGGACAATTAAATCTTATCTTGATTCGCACGACACTAAATGCAGGAAAGGAGACCGTCAAATTGGACCCAATAACTGATGATAAGTGCAGCCATGATTTGGTGTGCGATCCTTCCTTGAAGAATCGATTGATTTTGTTTTTAAAAGTCTATTCACGCTCTCTAGATTTTTTTTTTGTATTTTCATATTATCACCCAACAAACTTTGGAACACCCTAATTTAAAGAACCTTTTACACAAAACACCCAATACCATGTTGGACTTTGAATTACATCAATTCAAAGAACCTTTTACAACAAACAACTTATCACCACAAACTTTGTGATTAAGTTACAACACACTTTTTGAATAATCTTAAGTATTTGAATCTTGATTTAATTCCAAGAAGATTGATTTTCCCTTTCAATGTTATAATTCAATAATATATAAACCTTAAGTGCTCATAACATATTATGAATTTTTTTAATGATTTTAAGGTTATGCACAAAGTTTCAAAATATAAAAATGAATGAACACTTAGGCAATTAATTTGAGTTGTATTAAAATTGGTATGAATAAGGTTGTTTTAAATTTTGATGTGTCTTGCATTATACTCATGAGAGACTTCATACTCTCGTGGTAGAAAAATTCAGCTTCACACACCTGCTGAACACATTCTCAAACTGTAAAATCAACCCTGACTTTTACAGATTTAGATACACTAGCTCTCTGAGGATACCACCAAGCACCCTGAGCTATTCACACACTAAGGACACAACTGATAATTATCCTTACAGAACCACACAAGACACACTTGATTTGGAATTTCTCATATATTCCAAAACATATGCTCTTAGCTTGCTTGCTACACAAGTTCCAGATTGCCACCATCTTTTACTTATAGTAGAAGAAACCACCACCTTAATAGGAATTCTGATCAGATCACCCTATCTGACACTCTTCTTATGCTCTTAGCAATTGCTGGTCTAATTGTTATATTCAATCATGACATAAGTTATGCATTTCACCACACACCCTAGAGGATAGGGTCAGAAGCTTCACATCCTTCTCCATCATAGTTAGAATTGCCACTTCTAAATATAATGTTGAATAAAAAATTATACAATCACAATCCCAAGCTTCTTCCAAAGACATCCACAAGCAAGCATGATGTTACAACATCATTTGGGACTTCAGCTTCCCATCACAGACCCCAAACACTTTGGTTCTTAAAAACATCATCCATATGACTTATTATTTTCGTAGAAGTCCTTGACACCATAGGATCTCCAATGACACACCTTTAGTAGCCAATTCAGGCTGTCACACACCAGAGCACCACATAGAGAAATAAACTCTCAATAGTTAACAGTTTCCTATCCCAAGCTACTCAACACAGCTACATAGATAAAAATAAATTCTCTATACTCCTTTTAAATCATAAGGTTCAGACTGTAGACTTGCACCAACACACCAGACAAATACTCAGCTCTCGTCAAAGTATTTACCATCAGTCACATGCATAACCCTGACATAGGAACAATCAGAAGATAAGACTACTTACTCACACAAATTAGAACAATTGATCTGAAATTCTTCTTCTGTATACCTCTGGCACCAACTGATTCTTCAACATGAAAAACAGTCATGACATCCATTCACAACACAAACTAATCCAAATTAGGTCAGTGGCTTGACCTTATACTCCACCATGAGCAAAAAAACTTCCTTGGCTGAAGAATCAAGGAACTGAAATGATTTTCCAACATGAGTCCTGACATTAGTCTCAAACACATGGAATTGATCATTTACTAAGGCTTTAGAGACAATACCCATATAAGACCATACACAACTCTTGCAAGGGAAACAAGAGGATCAACCATCAATAGTTGATCTACCTTCAGGCCCAGATCATAACCACATGCAGACATGTAGGGACCCGCATATTATACATCTCAAAGATCTTCTTTTAATGTTCAGACCTTCTGTCTGACTTTGAGATGTTGGACGCCAACCTTATGCACTTAAAGAGGAGATTCCCTCTAACATGCATCTGGAGAAGACTTCAAAAAACATAGCATCATACCACACACAGACTGCTCAGAATAAATCTGCTTCTCCCAATTCTTTAATATATAAGGATGCCCTTCAATCATTGCAGAAACAAATGTTCCATTATGTGAGGACATCACACAAATGAACTCTAGATTAAGGAGATGCTTCACAAACAAACAAAAAGAATAGAATAATCCCACTTTCTTTCAATAAGGATCATGAACCTTTTATCCCACAAAAACAAACAACAACTTCTCGTTACTTCAAAAAAAACTGAAATGCTCATCCTAGGTGATTCATATGACACTTCAACTGTGCAGACACCATTCAAATACTTAACTCAGGTTGAAAGTACTCCAAAGCAGACAATCCCTTGGGTGTATCTTCCACTATAGAAAAAGAGTTCCATGATCTCATAGACTTAATAAGAATATCAAGTTTGAATAAACAACCTCCATCCTATTTTAAAGAAACATCTACCAAAAAAATATTTGAGAAAAACAAATTCTCAAACCCAAGATGTCAAGACATTATGTATGACACATCTTCAAAGTCCTCCAACTCCAGATTAAGGACTCCACCTCAACAACCACTAAGAACATATTAGAGAATATATTCTCCCTCTCAATAATAGCACAACCCGTGGTTGGTACACTCCTCTCACATAGAATATGTTTCATGGCCATACACAAGATTCCATAAATCTGGCTCCTTTGATAAAAAGGAGTTCCATATGAAAGAGAGAATGTCCTGGACATTTGAGCTCGACTTCTATAAAGACTCTGGCAGGGATGTTTTCAACAAATCAACACTAAACAGTTAAGCTCAACTTCTACACTCCTACTTACTTAGACCAGAAATAAATTGAACCAAAAAGTAATCAATAGGTTGATCATCCCTTGATCAACCCACTTCTTTAAGACATGTTTCCAAAAAACTTATAGATACATAACCCAGATGCCTCCTCTTCCAGATCAGGAGTAGGTTCCAAACATATGTGATCAAGACACATTTGTTTAGCATCCAAAGCATCTGCTATTCAACAGGAAGCTGCACACTTGCCGAAAAAGAAATGTTCCAACATCCAGTAGAACATCAGTTCCCTTTTCACGAACATAAACAAACCTTGATCACCTTCAAGGTTTTTCAATGGAAATCCATCTTCCAAAAATAACAAGGATAAACCTGTTGAGGAGAAAAAACCTGAATGCCATGCCAACCAGGGCTACAACAGATACCATGCAGTGAAACATACAACAAAAGCTCCTCAACATTCTTCAGGAATAACATAAATAATCCTTGCACACAAGCACCACACTCCAGGTGCTAACAAAACAACCTTAGGTTTGAAAATAAATCAAACCAAAATAATAACTCTCCACCAAAGCTACATGCCTGATAACAACAAACATGTCTGTTGTACCCCAAAATTTGCCCTCCCTTGTCTCAAGAACCTTTAGAATTACCTCAGTCAAGTTTCAAGCCTCAGATCATATTTTCTAAGAAGAATCATCCAAATTATCAAAAGGGGGAAAATGAGCAAAATTAGAGTTTCAGCTGGAAAAAGTCAACTGGACGTTAAAAAGTCAAACTTTGACTTTTGACCAAATTTGAGTCCCAAAAATCACATTATGTCAAGACATCCAAAAAATGAAGTTTGATCATCAAAAGTCAAGAGAATCAAAAATCCAACTTTGCAAGACTTTGAAATTTTTCTAAGCATCTTCCATACTTGGTTAATTTCATTTGCTTCATGGCATTTTACTATAATTTCAATTAATTCAAGACGATGCAATTAATTCAAGTTATTACAAAGTGGAATTCTTAAAAAATTACAAATTCTAAAACTATGCCTTGTTTGAATTTTCTCAAAAAGACCTTGCCACAATGTTTTGGCCCTTGATATAATGTGCATGGAATATTCCACAAGACCAAAATTGTGACATGCTACAAATCATGCTGTCCAAGTTGAACAAAATGTGATATGCCATATTGCCACAACACCCCATGCTGCCCTACAAGAAAGCTTGTGCTATGCTGCACCCCAAGTATGCATGCTTCCCAATACAGTCCAAAACTGCTCTATGCAGTCTGCCCATGCCTGCATCACAACAGCCCCAAGATTGCACCAAAATGGCAAAGGAAAATTGTGTAGAGAAAGTGTCAAAGAAGTAAGAAAAACCAATTCAAAAATAACTTATGTAGTTTCCCCCCTAAACCACAATCAAGGGTCTATGAAAGAGGACTGTCTCATAAGACAAAGAGGTTAGATTTTGAAGGTTGGATTTTAGAGTTAGATTTCAGAGGTAAAATTTTGGAGAGGGCATAGAGAGTTTTTGGTTGAACAGAAAAGCAGTATCCCTTGTAAACTTGACTCATTCATTCAAAATCAACACCAATTCCTATTCAAAATAGAACCCCAACCCATTACTCCACCATACAAACTCTCCATAAGCCAAACACTTCATCACATACAAAGTTTGGACAAACATAAAAACAGTCCTTGTAGTGCTATTCACATTCACCATCAAAAATACCAAAAATATTACAGTACAGTCCAACTCAGTTCCAGCACTTCAGAGCAGCTTTTTGAAGACTCACAAAGTCATCACAGCATTTGGAAAAGTATTCAGATCTAAAACAAGCAGTGCAGTCTAAAGATAAGTCCTCTTGACTTGATATCTTGTCATTGCATCATTAACAAACTGTTGTTCTTTGAGGATAAGATGTAGTATTTTATTATCCCTTTGAGCTAATCATTTTCTTATGGTTTAGGCTTCTTCAATCATGTGTTATTTACATTTATCCATCATATGCTATAAACTAACCTCTACAGTCAGTAAAACAATGTTTAAGGCAGAAAAGTGCAGCATGTATCGACACATATCCTCATGTGTCGACCCATCCTAGTGAAAAAACAGGGTATGAGTCGACACATAACCCTCATGCATCGACCCATACTGAGTTCAGGTCACAAAACAAAAGCTGGAAAAGCCTATGAGTCAATACATACATGTTTCACATCGATACAAGAAGGTGTATAAGTCGATACATCCCATTATGTGTCGACTCATACTGAACAAATTTTGTTTTACAGGAGCAAGGAAAAGCTATGTATCGATGCATAGCAGCATGGGTTGACACATAGCAGTTCAAAATGCATTTCCCCTTTATTTTACACTGTTTTCACATTGTTTTCATTATCATTCGATATGGTTGTAATATTTTAGTTTCTACTTCATCCCCATTGTTAAGTTGTACCCCATCCCCCTAAAGAGATGTAATAGCTTAGATTTTACTTTCCGCATTTTACTTGCCTTTCATATATTGCTAGTAAATAGGATGCATGGCAAGATAAAATCAACAAATAGATCACTTTTAAATACAAGATAAAATGCATGCAAACTAATACACTTGCACACTAACATCTCTAGGGTAACCTCATTTCGTCGCCTATCGGAAAAATAGTCAAGTCCCTCAAACATGGACGTTTTAACAAAGACCCTCGATAAAAGATCGTAGTCCCTCGATGACCCTCGATGTTGCCTTTGGTAAATGATCTAGTCCCTAAAACGACATTGCTAAAATGTTCCATGAGTTGCCTTCTATGACTATACAAACGTCCCTACACCTGTCCCTTCACATCCAACGATGGGACTTTTTACCAAAACGATGGTAAGATAGCCACATCTAAAGGAGAAGGAAAAACACATTTAAGACCTTTTGAGTAGGTAGTTTCGCTCTTAGTTACTCGCTTGCTCGCAACAAAAAATTTCATACACCAACACTTTCGTTTCAAAAACCTTTTCAAAAAGATAAAGCATTTTTTGTATACATTCTTATAGAGAGGAGAATAATTGCAAAATATCTTTCCGAAAACCACCTTCCACAATACATTCCACAAACACGTCTTTGAACTATCTTTCGAAATAAAACTTTGTACGCGCTCTTATAGAAACGAGAACCATTACAAAGACATTTTCAAAACACTTTCAAAGCTCACATCACAAATCACATTCAAACAAAAGCAAGTTGATCTAGCGATTAACTAAGAGCCCATGGAAAACCATGGATGAAAAGGGTCCTAACACATTCCCTTTTCATAATCTACCCCCCGTACTCAAAAAAATCTCTAAAGGTATTTCCTGTGCTTTTTCACCTTTCCTTTTTGGATAAAAGAAAAGTCGGTGGCGACTCTTGCTAAACTGCAACATTTGCAAACACAAACGCAAACCTCAAGTCAGTTCTCCCACTGTATCACAGAACTGGAGACTCTGCTGGGGAATATATAAAAGTGGGGTTACCTTAGGGTTAGATCACCTTTACTCGCTTTCATTATTTGATTTGTGTGATTTTATATTTAGTTCTTTGTATTGGGCTTGCTTTGATCCTCCACCCGGATTTGGGACACCTTTTTAGGTAAATAGAAATAGATTATGGAAACTGTACGGCGTAGACTGATACGGTTGAAATAATGGATATGTTAGTGTGACGCATTTGTGGGTACCGGTATCCCTTGTGGTGAATCGAGGAGAATACAAGGCCGCTGAGTGGAGTCATGAAGCACTAACTGACTTTAGAACCCTAATTGAACAAACTTGGCCATTAGGACGTAGTGAGATAGCCGGTTTCGGTGTAGAGCTGAAAATTGGTTGATACTCGATACTACACTCATTGAGGCTGGACTTTTGAGATATCTCGGCCGCAAGAAAAGATTGTTGTGCTGAGACAATGCCTAAGAGAAAGGTCGGTGATATTGAGATCCTTTAGAACTCGATCACTATTACTAGGCCAGGTTGAGCCAACTAAACTTCAAGAGGGTACTTACCTACAAAACTCATGCAAGCCTAAAACATAGGGATTTGTTTGCTTTGTGTGTATCTACTTGTACATAAAATCATAAACATCATAAGCATCATGAGCATGCTCACTAACCATTTCAAGGATTTAGAAGTTTATATTTGTTTTTGTTTTGTAGGTTATGAATTATATCCGAAGAAACACCATCCGAATCAGCTTTGTAAAAGCACATCCTCAACTTCAAGAGCTAGCCTCAAGAGTTCCCGGGGATTCTCCTTTTACCAAGAAATATGGTCGACTCCTCAGTTTGGCTACATCCAGTTTCCAAGAAGAGATGATGTGTGTACTGTTCCAATTCTTTGATCCCGTGCATCATTGTTTCACTTTCCCGGACTATTAGTTGGTACCTACATTATAAGAGTTCTCTCTGCTCTTAGGGGTGCCCGTGCTTGATCAGATACCGTTCACCGGTCTAGAAGGGATTCCAAAACCTGAAGTCATCACCGAATCTTTGCACATGAAAAGGGCCAACATCATAGCCAATTGGGAGACAAGAAGCAGGGTTAAAGGCTTTCTAGCTAAGTTTCTATTGGAAAAGGCTCGTACATTATGGGACGACATGGATTTCCAAGCTTTCGAAGACTTTCTAGCTCTTCTCATTTATGGTTTGGTTCTGTTTCCCAATTCAGACCAATTCATAGACATTAATGCCATCAAAGTATTTCTCTCTCGCAATCCTATACCTACCTTACTAGGAGACATCTTGCATTGCCTTCATACCCGCACCATGGAGAAAAGAGGTACTATTTTGTGTTGTATCCCCCTACTCGCTAAGTGGTTCACTTCACACCTACCTCAGTCAACATTGAAGAACGAGGAAATACTAACATGGTCCCAAAGGATGATGTCTCTCACCCACTTTGATATCCGTTGGTGTTCGAGATTCTTGGAAGATGTCTCTATCATTGACCGCTATGGGGAGTTCCCTAACGTACCTCTGCTTGGTATTAGGGGGTATCACCTACAACCCCTGCTTAGCTCTTTGATAGTTTGGGTATGCCCGAAGAGACGACCCTTACGAGATGCTCATCCAAGGTCTGGTGTTCGACTACAACAAAGAAGACCAAGGTTACCGCCAGAGGTTTACACGTGCTTGGGGAATGGTGAACAAGGTGGACAGTAAGATTTTGGGACACAAAAAATATATCCCTCTCAAGCTTTACCTTAGGTGGGTACGGGCTTGTGCCCAGAGTCTCTTGATGCCTTACCCTTCCATCCTTCCTGTCATCATCGAGCCTATTATTGAAGGAGACGTCCCATACACCTTTCTTCATCCTGACATGCCTACCTCTCTCGAAGACCTGCAGAAAGCTTGGGTTCAGTTGAAGGAAGAGCGAGACACCTTTGAAGCCCAGTATTACGCCAGTGAGAAGAAGGTTCTGGAGCTCACCAAACTACTTCATAAAGGGAAAAACCTGAATGCTTACATTGCTCCAAAGAGGATGCGTTCGGTCTTTTTGTCTTAGGAGCTTTGCTGTATTTTGTTTCTTTCATTGTAAGCCCAAGGAGGCATGATGTATTCAAACTTGGATTTTTTAATATGACGTGTGTTCCTTTTTGGTTTGAACAAATTCAAATCTCTAATATCCTTGAAATCATTTTCATATTGCATCTTCATTCATCATAACATCATACAGGTTTCTCATAACAGGTCACCTTATCCTTCTACTGTTTATTTCAGTAAGATGGATGTTGAACAGACTGTGAAAGATCTTCAGGCGCAGAACGCCCAGTTCCAACAAATGCTCTTGGCTCTAACAAAAGGACAAGAGGAGTTGAAGACTCTGCTGGCCAAAGAGAAGAAGAAGAAAATGAAGAAATAAACCGGTGTTGTGATCATGGGAAGGAGGTTTAAAGGATAAGCCAGACGAACTTTGGACTTTGCGACATCATCAGGCGAAGGAGATAATCAAACCCAAGAAGTGAACAATGACCCAACATCCGAGGAAGAGGAAGAGCCTGATTACTCTGAGAAACAATATCCTCTTGCTGATGATAAATACAAATAGCTAGAGGATCGTTTGAATGCTATGGAGATTCAGAGGGTACCCAGTTTGGACTTTGAAGAGTTATGACTCATCTCAGGGGTCGTCATCCCACAAAAATTCAAGGTCTCCACTTTCGCCAAATACGATGGTGTCTCCTGCCCAAAACTACATCTAAGGTCATACGTCAGAAAGATTCAACCCCACACGGCTGAAAAGAATATGTGGGAGCATTTCTTCCAAGAGAGCTTATCTGGGACGCAGTTAGATTGGTTCTATCAATTGGAAGGGACCAATGTTTGCAATTGGGAAGATTTGACTGCCGCTTTCTACAAATAATATCAGTACAATGCTGATTTGGCTCTGACTAGGACGCAATTGCAAAGCATGTCTATGGGAATAGGTGAAGGTTTCAAAACCTATGCTCAAAAATGGAGGGATCTCGCAGGCAGGGTCCAACCCCCTCTACCCGACAGAGAATTAGTGGATATGATTCTAGGCACCTTGTCGGGACCATTTTTCAACCACATAATTGGGAGTTCCTCAACTGGGTTTACTGAATTAATCATGACTGGTGAGTGGGTCGAGGCAGGTATAAAAAGCGTCAAAATTCAAAGAGATGCATCCTCGAGCGTGATGAAGAAGCCTTTTGTTGGAAAGAAAGAGGTTAATGCTGCATATGACTATAAGAATCAAAACAAAGCTGACCGTCGCCCGGAGGTAGAGGCTGTCATGATTTCTAAACCTGTGCCAAATCAGCAGCGAAATTATCAGTGCAAACCATAAGCGCCCATGAGACGGTTTACCCGGATCAACATGACCATGTCTCAAATTTTTCCACACCTTCTAAAGACCAATCTGACAACTTTAAAAGAAGCTCCCAAGAACCCTAATACCGCTTCTCCTCGCTATAACCTGAACGCTCGATGTTCCTACCATTCTGAAAGCCCGGGGTACGATACAAATGACTGTTGGGCCTTAAAGAATAAGGTGCAAGACCTTATCGATGCGAAAGAGATTAAGTTTGATCTTCCGGAAACGCCTAATGTAATAATGGCGCCAATGCCCAGACATGGCCAAGGTATCAACGCCATTGATGATGATCATTTTGTCTCCTTCGTGAACAACTTAATTACTCCTTTGTTGACCATTAAACAGAATCTACTGCAAGCCGGTCTATTTCTGGGTTGTGATAAAAATTGTCACTTGTGCAAGTCTCTACCAAACGATTTTTTGTTACTAAAGATAAGCGTCTAGCGCCTGATGACTAGAAAAGAAATCCTATTTGAAAAGCTTCCTCTTACCAGAAGTTCTTATCAAGATGTTTCGATAATCACCATTTCTGATAATCCTCCTAGGGTCTCCACCAAAAGACCCGTCAGGATTACATCTGTTCCAAAGTCTGCACCTTTAATCATCACTATGCCAAGACCAATATCATACTCTTCGGATAAAGATGTTCCCTGGAGTTATGAGGCTGACGTTTATTACTATGGCGTCAATAAAAATCAGTTGACAGTCAAAGACGAAGTTGCAAGAGATATTGATCCCGATATCAGTAACATCACTGGTACCAGAAAAATAACAAGAAGTGGAAGAGTCTTCTCACCTGAGATTTCTCCAAAGACCGTTGCTACTCCTGTGATCATTCCTACTGCCACTCCTACCGACACTCCCAATAATACTCCTACTGTTATCCCTGCTATCGATACAAGGGGAAAAGAGGATTTGATTGAGCCTGCCCAAGCAAGAGAATGTCACGAAGTCATCCTTGAAGCTTCTAGAAAAGAAATAGAAGAAATACTGAAGATAATCAAGAAAAGTGACTACAACATTGTTGAACTGTTGGGGAAGACTCCCTCGAAGATATCATTGTTGTCTTTACTTTTGTGTTTTGAGACCCACGCCAAAGCCTTGGTAAAGTTTCTTAAGACCGCTCACGTGCCCCAAGAGACCTCCATCGACCAATTTTAAAATTGTGTGGCCAGTCTAACTGTTGATAATGGATTGGACTTTTCTGGCGCTGATTTAACCTCTAAGGGAAGGAAACCCAACGATGCTTTGCATATTTCCATTGAATGCAGGGGCACCACACTTTCCCACGTTCTGGTAGACACCGGCTCGTCATTGAATGTTTTGCCGAAAAATTCTCTCGACCTACTGGGTTGCAAGGGGCTCATCTTGAAACCTAGCAACATCATAGTAAGGGCCTTTGATGAATCCAAGAGGACAGTGCACGGAGAAGTTAGTATCCCCATAAAAATCGGGACTCAGACTTTTGACTCAACTTTCTATATGATGGACATCCGCCCTTCGTACTCTTGTCTATTGGGTCAACCTTGGATCCATGGTGCGAGTGTCGTCACTTCAACCTTGCACCAAATTCTAAAATATCCGATTAAAGGAAAGATTGTCACAGTTCACGGAGAGGAGGAATACATGGTTAGCCATCTGAACTCTTTTAGGTATGTTGAAATAGATGGTGAATTCATCGAGATTCCCTGTCAGAACTTTGAGGAGGTTCCAGCAACGGCCGCGGCAACCGTCTACTCCAAAGGTCCCGAAGATTATCAGACCTCCACTGAAGATGGCCTCTTTAAAATATGCTCGAGCAGTAGTTGAAGAAGGAGGATGTACTATCTGGGGTCAGCTTCCGGATATTCCCTACAAGTCCGACAAATTTGGGTTGGGGTTCACTTCAGAGGCCCAAATAGCCGTTCAATGTTCTCGCACTGGGGGAACACCTTTGCTTATCAACAATCAAGTAGTCACTGCAATAGAAGACAGTGATGGCAGCTGTGACATAGACGAATGGATTTTTCCAACCATCGGCGGAGGGCTCAACAATTGGGAGGCCAAAGATTTCATTCCTATTACTTTTATTCAAGAATAATTGTCTTTTAATATTTTCAGGCTTGTAATATTTAAACAATTCATACTTTTAAAACCTTGTGTCTTACCCGAGGCACAACAGTCCATTTGTGAGGGTTGTCACTTCATTCTCATATGTCATTAATGAATCATGGACGTTTTTTGCATCAAATTTTGTGTTCTTTGTTCTATTTCGTACATTTTATTTTCTTTCAAAAGTAGCTATGCTCTTACACACACTCACATATTAAAATGCAGATCTACATCCACTCAGAATCCCATGGGTAACAGTTCTGCTATGGCCAATTGTGACTTTGAAAATCTGATCTACCAAGCCGACGACGAAGGTGAGGAAGATTGTGACGTTCTAGGGGAGTTGGCCAGGTTGTTGCAACAAGAAGAAAGGACCATTCAGCCACATGAAGAGCCGGTCGAAATAGTTAACTTGGGAACTGAGGAAGACAAAAAGGAAGTCAAGGTGGGTGCCAATTTGGAACCTAATGTCAAAAAGCGTCTGATTCAGTTGCTGTACGATTATGTTGAAGTCTTTTCCTGGTCGTACGAAGACATGCCAGGACTGGATACAGACATTGTGGTACATCGTCTGCCTATGAAGGAAGATTGTCCTCCAGTAAAGTAAAAGGTTTGCCGCATGAGGCCTGATATGTCAGAAAAGATCAAGGCAGAAGTCATGAAGCAATTCAATGCTGGATTTTTGGCTGTCACCTCTTATCCCCAATGGATGGACAATGTTGTTCCTGTACCCAAGAAAGACGGTAAAGTGTGAATGTGTGTGGACTACAGAGATTTGAATAGGGCAAGCCCCAAAGATGATTTCCCACTCCCCCACATCGACATTCTAGTTGACAATACTACACAACACAATGTGTTTTCCTTCATGGATGGTTTCTCAGGCTACAACCAAATCAAAATGGCGCTTGAGGATATGGAGAAAACAACCTTTGTTACACTGTGGGGCACTTTCTGCTATAAGGTCATGCCATTCGGACTGAAGAATGATGCGGCAACTTATCAACGCGCCATGGTAGATTTATTTCATGACATGATACATCATGAGATAGAGGTTGTTGTACCCCAAAATTTTCCCTCTCATTTATCAACATTTTCTCACAAGATCTCTTTAACTCAAGGCTGGATTAGGATTTGATCAACTCAAGACATCTCATCTTGCATTGATGACCCAAAATTAGGGTTTAAGTTTGCACAAGGATTTTTGGACTATCAATGCTTCATATGACTTTTAAGTATCATCATGGACCCCTAAGATTACTCATGTCAATTTTCAAGCCTTGAATCACATTTTTGACCAGTCAATTGGACAGTTGACCTAAATATCAACTGTATTGGGGAAAAAGTCAACCATGGCCAATTTACAGTCAAACTTCATAATTTTTGATCCACATCAACATTTTAAAATCATATGTATCATTTGATCAAGTTTGGACCATAATTCCTCAAGAAATTTGATCAAATCATCAAAAGGTCAAAATGGTCAAAATTAGGGTTTTAACTGAGAAAGGGTAATTTCTGATTTTTGAACCAACAAATGACCAATTGGTTTGAAGCATGATTTCAAGGGTTCAATTTTATCATCTTGACCTAATGACATGGTTCAAAACATTACAATTCCATTGGATAGACAGATGAAATTTGCAGTCAGTAAGTCAACTGTATACTGAAAAGTCAAACTTTGACTTTTTGGTCAAAATCAAATGCCAACGATCACAATTCATCAAAACATGTCAAAATGTGAAACTTGTTCATCAAGAAATCAAGGATTGAAGATTAGGTTTTAAAATTGGAAATTTTCTTAAACTTAGAAAATTTTCAAAGTATAAAAAATTTCTTATTTTTTCTCAACTTTAAGCCAAATTTCCACCATGTTACAAGGTGATTCAAGGAAAGTTCCCAACATGAAAGTTGTAGACCTCCATGAAATCTACAACTTTTCTTCACACATTTTTCCCTAATGATGCTTGGATCTCAAGATATAATTTTATGAATACATGCTCATGAACTAAATAACTTAGTGAAATTTTGCCCTAATTTAGGCAGGTTTTTGACCTAACTTCATGGCAATTTTTCACCTAGTTCCAAAGGAATATTGAAATGCATTTCAAAGATGAGTTATAGAGCACATGGAAAGCTTTACAAAATGTCCAATAACTCATTGAGATCATTTTTGAGTAGGGAGAATCGAAGAGATGAAGTTGGCAATTTCTCACTTTGAATTCAAGCCATTTAATGAAGAACAAAATTCAAATTTGAACCTATGCTGCCTAATCCTTGCTTTACAGGTCTCTAACTTGTTTCTCACTTCATAATTTAATTCTTACTCAGTTGACAAAGCTTTAATTCAAGCTCAAGATCCTTTGTCCAAGTTGTAATTGCATAAATGGCATAAAGTAGCCATTGCCATTTTGAAAAAGCTTCACTTTTGCAACTTTCCAATTCTTGAGCATTAGATCTGTCTTCTCTACACATATAAGTCCTACAGACCTAAAGCAACTTGTACAAAGCTTATACCAACTCCCAGCAGGCCAGTACAAGCATGAGAAGACTTGTCTCTTCACTTTGCTTCAAAAGCAAGAAAGTGTGCAAAAAGGCTACAACACACAAATCTGCTGGGGAGTTGACTTAAAACCTTTTCCATACTAATACACAAACACCTTAAAACAGAAAACACGATTGCAAAAGGCCTGAAACACTCAAACACTCCATATCACCAAAAAACTATCAAAACTTGCAGTTTGAGCATAAGCATAGTGTGATCGGTGGAAATAGAACTGACTGTTTTTAGCTGGTTTCGCGAAATGTCGCGGTAAGCAAGAGTCGCCACCGTCTTTTATGTTCTCCAACATGGAAAGGACAAAAGCACAGCAAAATTCCTTCTTTGAGATGTCTCTCGGTTCGGGAGGTAGATTTATAGAAAGGGAAGGTGTTAGCACCCTTTCTATCCGTGGTTATCCACGGGCTCTTAGGTACTTGCTCTTATGTTTTCAAAAATGTTTGCTTTTCAAGTGTGTGTGGGTTTTGAAAAAAGTTCGTTTGAAAACTTCTAGGTAACTCTTGTATCAGTCCTCAAGAGTGTATGAAGTATTGTTTGAAAACTTTTTTAAAGTGTAAGGTGTGAAAAGTATTTTGTTTGTTTTTGAAAAGAGCAAGTACCCATGAGTCATCTACCTACCCTAAGGAATTAAGCTGTGTAAGTGTCCTTTAGATAGTGCTATCCCACCATTGAGAGGTAGGTAGCACCATCGTTGGAGGTGTTCGGGTCAATTCGATTATCGGGACAGTGTGGTCACCGAAGCAACGGTAGGAAACCTTAGAAGTAACCCTAATATCCTAGATCCTTTTATCCGAGGCAACCGTTTCGAGGCAACTGGATCTTGAGACAAAGGGTGACCTCTAAGACGTCATATACTTGATGACCACGTTTCGAGGCAACGAGTGAAGCGTACCCTAGGAGTGGCATGTGCTTTGTGTGTTGTTTTTTAGTTAATGTTTTTGTACATGTTATTTGTGAGCTACGAGTTGTTTTTATTTAAATACATTCTTTCATGCATTGTTAACAGTTAGGGGTGCGGAAAATTAAAGTGCGGGAATGTAAAGCTACGCTATTACAAGGCGCGGGTCTATACATCGCCAAAAAACAAAGACCCGTTTTGATAAAGTGCGGAAAGTAAAGAAAGCAATAAACCTAATTACTATTACATTCTTGAAGCAGTTACATACTAATCAAAATAAAATAAATGCGCGCGAATAAAAAATTAATCGGGAACGCCTTAAGGGTTTTGACCCTTTTAAGAAAAGAAATGAATTTTTTTTTGTCTTTTTTGTGATCAAATGAGACTAAAATTAATTGTTAAACTAATTAATTAATTAATTAAAAAAAATAAAAGTTTTTTTTTTTGTATTTTTATGTTTTTAATGAAATAAAATAAAGGAATTAAAATTAAAAGTTAATAAAAACCTAATTCTAAACTTATTTTAATTACTAAGAAAAAAAAAGGAGTTAAAGTTGCCTAATTAATAATTAATTCAATTTATTAGTATTTAATTACAAAAATAAGATGAAATTAATAATAATAATAATAATAATGTTAGTTCCTTTATTTTTGGATTTTTTTATAAAAAATGTCAATTATGTAAATTGTTAAAAAATAAAAAAAGAATAAGAAATAAAATAAGGCAAATAGAAAAAATAAAAGGACAAAATAAAATAAAAGCAAACCCAAGGGAGGTTTGGGCCAGGAATGAGGGTGTGTATTCAGAAATTCCAACCCATTAAACTTCCAAGCCTGTTGACTTTCTGGAATCCAATGCTTGTTGGTTGACTGGGCGCATGGTGAGGACCACCTCCTGGCCTTCAGATCTATGAGAGATGCCACTTGGCGCTTGGATCTGTGAGGTGTATGGTGAGTTGCTGTTTGAGGACCTGCACGTGATTACCTGGGAAAAAATTGAAACAAGGAAATTGGGGGACCTGGGAATCGAACCCAGGTCCCAAAGATCACCAAACACGTTGCCAACCACTGCACCACTCATGCACGTTTGTTATAATAATAAGAAAAAAACATAATATAAAATAAGCGCACTATATGCTGAACCAAAAAGAAAAAAGCGCGCTATAGAAAATGATCCTCCTCCATATGTCAAGTATAACTTTATTACAGAAGACGCCTGGAAAGAGTTTCTCAAGATTCGAGATACCCCTGAATTTAAGGTTAGTAGGAGTTATATATTTTTGTGTGCATAACATTTTTATTATATTTAGTGATTAATTATTTGTTTGAGTTTATAATAGGAAAAAAGTCAGAAGGGTAAGGATAATGTGGCCAAGAATTTATACCCACATGTATTGTCTCGTGGAGGGTATCGCTTACTTGAGGAGAAAATTATGAAAGAAAAGTCATCATCGAGAGATAATTCCACATTAGATGATAATGATAGTCAATCTCCACCATCACGCCATGAGTTATGGAAGAGAGCACGACAAAAGAAAGGAGGAGAATACACATCAAAATCTACACAAGAGGTTGCCCAAAAAATTGTAAGTAAACAACGAAAAATTATTACAAAGTATAATTATATTTGTGATTGATTAATTGATGTTTTTGCATTTTGTAGGATTCTCTTGTTCAAGAAGCTGAAAAAGGTGCAATTGTTCCAGATGGATGTAACGATATCTTATCATTAGCCATTGGAACATCTGAGCATGGAGGTCGTGTCCGTGGTGTTGGAAAACACCATAAACAAAGCACTTACTTTGGAAGAAAAAGTCAACATATCGACGTAAATGAACAACTTGCAATATTGGAAACAAAACTTAGAGCTGAACTTGAAGAAAAGTTGGTTGAAGAGCGTAAGATGTTTCAGCAATCATTAATGGAGACACTTAAGTCTATGGGTTTATCACAAAGCACAGGTGATATTAAATGCATTCAAAAATTGGAAATTATTGATGGAAGCGGAAAAGGAAGTTGTTCAGCTGCAAAGGGAAGCACAAAAGAGAGCACAAAAGACGTGGAAGTTGATGATGTTCAGAGATTGTTACTCATGGTTTTGAAATTGGATGATAACCATTTGGCAATACAATTAAGTCATTGTGCGAGTGTCTCTAATTTTTATGTTTCAGCTAAATGTATCAGAGAGTTATTGGTGGGTTTAGGTCATTGGCTTGACGTGTCTATTCTTCAAATTTGGTGCACGTAAGTAAATTTTATTGTTTTATTAAAGTCAATCTCTATTAATATGTTATATCTCTCATCACTTTGATTCTAATGTTAATTTTAAAACTATTCAGGTATATTCATCGTGTTTGTCTTGAGAATTCCGTTTCAGAATTATATGGATTTATGGACCCTGCTAGGTGTATTTATAATGATAATGTAGCGAAATCTCAAGAAGATGTTAAAAATTACGTGCTAGAAAAGTTACGTGATGAAAACAGAGCGTGCCACTTACTACCATTAATTCATGGGTAAGAATTTTTATGAAATTGTGTTTTATGTTATTTAATTTTGATTTTGATAACATATATATTTTATGCGACTTTTCTGTTTCCACACACACGTACAGGAGACATTGGCAATTAATAGTCATGTGTCCAAGAGACAATTTAGTTGTCGTATTTTGTTCACTTCATCGGGAAATTGACCAGAACACGAAGAAAATTATTACAAAGTAAGTTTATCTTTCATATGACTTTCATTGACAACTAATAGTTATGTGATTTTTCATTGGCGAGTATATTTAGTTATGTGATGTTTATATCTTTCTGTATTAGTTCTTTTGGGATTCATCAAATGGCAAATGGAAATAGAAAAAAGGCTACATGGCTTCATCCCAATGTAAGTGATGTAAATTATAATTCTATAGTTAAATATATACGATAAATATTCACTAATTATGTCATTCAATTGTAGACAAGGCAACAACATAACTCTAATGATTGTGGATACTATGTGATGAAAAATATGTTGGATATTGTCTCTGCTAATATAACCGAGAATTGGATGCAGGTACTAAAAATAACTTTACTTTGTTCTTTACTTTTTGTTTTTCGACTTAATATGAATTTTTAAAAAAAACTCTATATTGTTATATTTATGTATTATAGGTATTTGATGACCCAACAGAATTAACACCAGATGATTTGTATGATTTGCGACTTCGTTGGGCAAAATGTTTCTTTGACTTACATGGAACTTAAGTTTAGCTGGTGAGTTTTATAGAATTGTATAAGTTGTGGTTTTTGCACAATATACATGTGGTTTTTGCTCATGTGTTGAGTTTCTTGATTTTTTTGCTGATGTTAATTGTTATTATTTATTGTCAGGCAATATGATTTTGATGTTGTCTACCGAAGATTTTATATTGGTAATTCAAGTTTGGAAACTTAGAAATAGTTGAATATTTTAGTATATGTATATTTTGTGAATATTATGTAATTGTAAGTTTTGAAAAAGACTTATAAATAGTTGAATATTGTTTTATATTTTGTTAAGAATTTGTAATTGTAAGTTTGTATGTTGTAATACAATACAAGTTTGCAATACAAGTTTGTAATTGTAAGTTTGTTCAATTTGTAAGTTTGTTGTGAAAAATATGAAAACATCGTCCTAAATGTGATGTTGGAAAGCTATGAAATCTATATAGCGACATAAATATAGTCTGTTTGATATTGGAAAAATATGAAAAAATGGGTACAAATTATATTTGTATAGGGAAACCCAGAAAATAAATAATCTATTCCAAAAAAATTTCATACATTTTACATCGGTTATTAGTAAAACTGATGTAAAAACTTTCAATAAGGGACTTTTTACATCGGTTGGAAGTAATACCCGATGTAAAAAGTCGCGTCACTGGGGACTTTTTACATCGGGTATTACTTCCAACCGATGTAAAAAACTGGATCAATTTTTTAAAAAAATGTGCATAATAATTGTTTTTTACATCGGTTCATATATTATAACCGATGTAAAAAGGGTACTTTTTACATCGGGTATTACTTCCAACCAATGTAAAAAACTGGATCAATTTTTTAAAAAATGTGCATAATAACAGGTTATTACATCGGTTCTGATATTATAACCGATGTAAAAAAGGGACTTTTTACATCGGTCCCAGAACCGATGTAAAAAGTCCCTGATTTACTATATCACCTGACTTTACATCGGATCCAAAACCGATGTAAAAAGTCAATTTTACCCGATGTAAAAAGTCATTTCTGCACTAGTGGCGCTATATTCAAATCCACCAATCACATGGAGGCACGTCCTTCATCTTCTTCGTTTCCTATAAAAATATAGAGCAGATAGCGGGGGTTTTAAACCCCCACAAACTGGAAACATCAAAAATAGCGATTAAGCACACAAGCAATATAAAAAGGGCGCGAGGTATGTTTTGGATTCGTCTTATCATGCTGAGTTTGACCATGTATGTCTTGAGGCTTAATTTTACACTATGTGAAAAACCCCAATTCAAAAGCTTTGAAACCCTAGAACCTAACAATGGCAACTTTCATGTTAGAGCATCATAATCAAATTAAATCATATGGAAAGCTTCGTATGGATCCTGTGAGCACAATGCAATCAATAAAAAGTGTTAAAAACGCATGAATGGATGATTGTGATTTTGAAAAAGAGGGTAAACCGTATGACTTGTGTGGCACGAGTTCTTGAGGTTTTTGGCTCGTTCTTGGCTGCAAATGATTTCTGGGGGTGTAAGGAATGTGTTTTGATCAAGAAAAGGCCTTGAATCGTACTGAAGAATGGATTTCAGTTTGCAAATTTTCTCCAAGTTTTTGGAATTTTGTTTGGTCGTTTGAGAGAGTTCTAGCCCGTGTAAATGGTATGGAACAATTGCATATATGTCTATGAATGTGAATCAGGCAATAATGTGTGCCTTTAACCCTTGTAATGAAGTTTTGATTTTCTCCATAACCACCATTGAACAACTTGTCATTTTTGCTCAAAATTTGAATTTCATGCTCATAATAGGCTTGGCACGAATTTGGTATGTGATTCATGATACATCAAGGTCATTCAAACCACAAGATATCCCTTAATTAATTTTTTTGATTTTTATTTGAATTTTAAAGATTTAAAATGAATTAAATCAAATAAAATTAAATAAAAATAGAAAAATTAATTTTTAATCTTGAAATAAATCATGGGACACGTGGGTGGCATGACAAGGATGAATCAAGTGGAAAAAAGTGGGCCCTTTTGTCAAAAATTGAAGTTTCAAGGATAGTTGACTTTTGCCATTTCACAAATATTTCCCAACTTCTCCAATGCATATCTTGCTCAATTTTGATCATATGAACATGTTCTTGGACATTTTGGAAAGGTCTTGAAGTCCTATAACCAATGCCTTTGGTCCCATGTCTTTTGAATTTACCAATCTCAAGTTATGGTCTTTGACTTAAAGTGCCTTTTTGTTGACTTTTGAAAATGACCTATAATGTTGAAATTGATAACTCTTTGTGAGAGCATTTCTTGGACTTGGAATGTGAAGATGAGTTGTAGGAGATTTCCTCCCCTTCAAAATGAGCATTAGATGGGATTTTTATGATGAACCATGAAAAAGTTATGCCTTGGTCAAGTTACAGTTGACTTTTCAGCTGTCCAAAAATAGAAACCTTTGCATCTTGATGATTTTTGAGCCATTCTTGTGAAATCATGATCAAGACTTGATCAAATGATGATTGTGGATTCAAAATAAGATGTTGACCAAAATTTTTGACTTTTGACGGCCAAATGACCATTTTGCCCCTACAGTTGATTATGAAGCAATTAGGGTTTTTGACTGTGCAACTTGACCTTGTGAGCCTTGAAACTTGACATGTGGATGCTTGACAATGTGTATGAGCATATGGGACTTGATTGAGCCCTTGAAAACCTCAACTTCCTTGCAAGAACCAAAACCCTAATTTGACTGGCTTAAGAGGGTGCTTGACTGTGTAGCCCTTGAGTAGACTTTGAACCATTTGAGGTGATGCTTGTCAAAACTTTGAAGAATATGGGAGGGAAAATTTTGGGGTACAACAGTTGCCCCTGTTCAATCTTCTTAGACCTGAGGATGTAGATTGGCTAGCGTGCCTTTCGTGATCCGAAGGTGGAAGATGATTGAACACTAGAGTGCCCAGAAATTTGCACTCACATAGTTGAGTATCAGCAATGTGATGTCGGGAATGGGCTTACAGATGCCATTTGGAGAGATGGTGGATAGGAGGATGCGCTTATAGATGCCATCTAGAAGTGTGACAGAATCTTGTCGGGAATGGGCTTATAGATGCCATTTGGAACTGTAATGGATAGCTGCGTCCGAATAAGAAATAGAATGGCCTCCGTGTCTGGAGCATATCTAGTCTGTGTTTGAATGAATGACAGTATGTCATCCGAATCTGGATCGTATCTGGACTGTCTTTTGAATGAATCTGGACTAAACAATAGAATAGCATCCGGGCTGGAGCATCTCTAAGTTGTCTTTAGAAGCTTGAATCTGAATAAGCAATAGAATAGCGTCCGAGTCAGGAGTATCTCTAAGCTATATCTCAAAGGAAATCTGAATAAGTATCAGAATGTCGCCATGTATGGGTTACAATTGAACTATCTCTGGACGGAATCTGGAATAAATATCAGAATGTCGCCATGCCTGGGTTGCATCTGAACTATCTCTAGAAGGAAGTCTGAATAAGCAATATAATAGCATCCGGATCTGGAGCATCTCTAGGCCACCTCTGAAAGGAATCTCTGAATAAGCAATGGAATAACAGTCGGGTCCGGAGCATCTCTGAGCTATTACTGGAGAGGAAATCTGAATAAGCAAAAGAATAGCATTCGGGTCAGGAGCATCTCTAAGCTATATCAGAAAGGAAATCTGAATAAGTATCAAAATGTCGCCATGTCTGGGTCGCATCTGAACCATCTCTAGAAGGGAATCTGGAATAAGCAATAGAATAGCATCCGTGTCCGGAGCATTTCTAAGCTATCTCTAGAAGGGAGTCTGGAATAAGTATCAGAATGTAGCCATGTCTGGATCGCATCTGAACCATCTCTAGAAAGAATCTCTGAATAAACAATAGAATAGCATCCGTGGTTGGAGCATCTCTAAGTTATCTCTGAAAAGAAGCCCTGAATAAGCAACAGAATAGCGTCCGATTCTGGAGCATATCTGAACTATTTCTGAACAATCAACTCTGAATAAGCAACATAATAGCGTCCATATCTGGAGCATTTCCCGGCTATATCTAAAAGGAAACTCTTGAATAAGCAAAAGAATAACGTCCATCTCTGGAGCATTTCTAAGCTATCTCTGAAGAGAAAATCTGAATAAGCAAAAGAACAGCATCCATATCTGGAGCATTTCCCAGCTATATCTGAAAGGAAACTCTTGAATAAGCAAAAGAATAACATCCATCTCTGGAGCATTTCTAAGCTATCTCTGAAGAGAAAATCTGAATAAGCAAAAGAACAACATCCATATCTGGAGCATTTACCAGCTATATCTGAAAGGAAACTCTTGAATAAGCAAAAGAATAACATCCATCACTGGAGCATTTCTAAGCTATCTCTGAATAGAAAATCTGAATAAGCAAAAGAACAACATCCATATCTGGAGCATTTCCCAGCTATATCTGAAACTTTGAATAAGCAAAAGAATAACATCCATCTCTGGAGCATTTCTACACTATCTCTGAAGAGAAATCTGGAATAAACAATAGAATATCATCCGTGGTTGGAGCATCTCTAAGTTATCTTTAGGAGTTTGAATCTGAATAAGCAATAGAATAGCGTCCGGGTCAGGAGCATCTCTAAGCCATCTCTGAAAAGAACTCTGAATAAGCAAAAGAATAGCGTCCATATCTGGAGCATTTCCTAGCTATATCTGAAAGGAAACTCTTGAATAAGCAAAAGAATAACGTCCATCTATGGAGCATTTCTAAGCTATCTCTGTAGAGAAAATATGAATAAGCAAAAGAACAACATCCATATCTGGAGCATTTCCCAGCTATATCTGAAAGGAAACTCTTGAATAAGCAAAAGAATAACGTCCATCTCTGGAGCATTTCTAAGCCATCTCTGAAGAGAAAATCTGAATAAGAAAAAGAATAACATCCATATCTGGAGCATTTCCCAGCTATATCTGAAAGGAAACTCTTGAATAAGCAAAAGAATAACGTCCATCTCTGGAGCATTTCTAAGCCATCTCTGAAGAGAAAATTTGAATAAGCAAAAGAAAAGCATCCATATATGGAGCATTTCCCAGCTATATCTGAAAGGAAACTCTTGAATAGGCAAAAGAATAACGTCCATCTCTGGAGCATCTCTAAGCCATCTCTGAAGAGAAAATCTGAATAAGCAAAAGAACAACATCCATCTCTGGAGCATTTCTAAGCTATCTCTGGAGATAAATCTGAATAAGCAAAAGAACAACATCCATATCTGGAGCATTTCTCGGCTATCTCTTCAATCTCTTTAATGTAGATATGCCCTGGCTGGATACAGGAATAAAATATGGAATTGCGATAGTTGATAGTAATCATCTTTGGGATTGACCTTTTTCCTAAAAAGGCGAAACATCAGTTGTATGCATTGTCATGATGTATGAAATGCATGATGTCATGATGTCCCAAAATAAATGAGATAGTGTGTTATGATGCGTATATGCATGCGTCCTGGTGTATGATAATGTGATGTTTATGAATGTATTTTCGTCTAGGAAAGTAAATCCTTGACAAATGCCGGGAGTTTGTTGAATCCTGGGCTGATGTTGAAGAGTAGAGTTCTTCGTTTCTGCTGGGGATGATGATTGCAAGAATAAACCGGTAGGAGAAGATGACTCCGTTGGGGAATAAACTTGTTGAGGAGATTACTCTGCGGGGAATTACTCTGTGGGAAGAGATACCTTGCTGAGGTTTTGATGATAACCCTGCTGGGGATTCTGTTGATAAGCTCTGTTGGAAGATTTGATGAACTCCGCTGGGGATAGGAAGAGCTTCGCCGAGGACGATCTTTCCGTGGTAATTAGCTGAGGATAACCCAGTTATAAGTTCTGGTGAGGAATAATCTTTGAATAAAGCTGGGGAGATGCGTTCGTACTCTGCAGGGATAAGCTTCCAGAATCTACTGGGGATAAGCTTCCAGAATCTACTGGGGAGATTGATTCAACTTTCCTGGGGAAACTTTTGAACTGTACTGGGAAATGGCTCCATTGGGGTGTCTGGTATTCCGCCGGGGAACAGTCTTAGGTCAAGACTGCCGGGGATGCTTGATTAGGAACATCTGTATACTCCATTGAGGAATATTGAGATCTTCTGGGGATGCCCCACTTCCTTAAGGCTGACAGTAGATTAACCCTGCTTGGGGAGAGGGTTGACTTGCTAGAGATATTGTGCCTTTCGGTGCTGATTGGAGTCCAACTCTGCTCGGGGGAGAGTATTGTTGAGTCTTGTCTTACTCTGCAGGGAGTGAAGGTATCCTGGTTACATTCTTCAGCCGAATCTACCTTGGTACCTTGGAGGACGGAGCAACTTGTACAGTTCAGACAATTCTTATTGCCCCAGTTTCTGTGGGAGAAGGTACCTGTGGAGGTAACTTGACAACTGCCGATTGACAAATCTTCTTCTGGTAGGCAAGTGACGAGATGCTGGGACATAGTCGTACGCTTTGATCCCTAACTTTTGCCTGGACCGCCCTTTCGGGTTTTCAGTCCACCGGGATACCCATTTTTGCCCAAGCCGCCTTTTCAGGTTTTCGACTTGCCGGGTGTACAGATTTTTTCATTTCATCCCTTATTTTTGCCCGAACCCTTTTGGTTCGCCGGGAAGCCCTTATTTTTGCCCAGGTGTGTCAACTTAGCGGGTCTTTGATTATGCGCAGTATTTTTTCGACTATGTCCACACTCTCAGGATATAGGGAGGTGCCCCTGTTATTGTGTTGTGTTGCCATACTACCAGAAGATCTTCGTTTGACCGTCCAATGCCCCAAGTGACTCAGACAGAGATTTGCCCCAAGATGGTTGGCCTTTTGAGAGATTCTCCAGATCTTGACTTAACAGCCCCAAGTGATGGACAATGATCATGCCATGCCCCTTGATTGGAGGTGCTTTTGTTCATTAGACATTCGTCGTGCGAACTTCTATGCTATTCAAACAAATAGTCATATGCAAGCGATGTTATATTAAAATGCAAAGCTCATGTCTGTCTTGAAGTTTTTGAAAATGTATTTTTTTTCCAGTAAAACGAGCAGATTTTGTAAAAATGTGATGTCACCTCAGGATGTGTAGCAAGCCTTAAGGAGTCAGGATACCTTTCGTAACAGTATGCTTTCGAACTAACCCATGCTTCAGCTAGGACTTTTTAAGGGTTAAAACGTGGCCTGGTTCACGGTTTAAGAAACAAAGGATAAATGCTCAAATTTTATTTGTACCCACCCGCTCTTCGTGATGTTCTTCAAACCTAAACTCAGCTGATCGTTCGTTAGACCTTGTTTGAGTCTTTGTTCCGACATCCCGGTGATGGTTCGGATATTGACAATTTATTTTGAATAGGCAGTCATTTCTTTTTGTTGAAGGTTTGTGTGACCTCTTTCTTTTTGATTTTATTATCCCTATTTTTGCCTGAACTGTTCCTTTTTGTGATTACAGTCAGCGGGATGCCCCAGTTTTTGTAAGTCTCCTTCATAGGTTTTGACTTGTTGGGCTTTTATTTTTGGAAATGATGACTGCCTGTCTTTATGATCATTCGGAACCATTACTGTCTTTTGTTTTGTAAGGACTTCTTTGGTGCCATTCGTTGGGCACTTGGATCAACTGAGAGAACTACCCTGCCCCAGGTTATGATTAAGGGTTTTAATTTTCGAAAAGAAAAAACTCCTACTTCTTCGGCTCAAAGGGGTTGACGAGGGATTATCATCCTTATAACTCCAGTGTTTAGGAATTGAAACAATGCCTGTACCTCATCAGCGGGGTCTGTTCAAAAGCATACTGTAAATCGTGGTATCATTTTCGTCATCCTCCCTCAAGAGGCTTAGAATTATTAACCGAGCGTTGATCATCACAAAAAAAATGAAAGCAATTTGAATATAGTGAAAATAATTGGATTAATTCAAAAACAGACATATGCAGTGCATTAATGAAATAAAAGAGTTTGCTATGACATTAATTGTTTGTATAAGCAAAAATTATAACTCGGAAATTCAAATAAACAAAAGCCTTCAATGATTGGGCAAAGGAGCAATGATTATGTTTGGAGTCTCTGGTGCTTCAAACTGAATCTCTCCGGCGTCAATCATGTCTTGGACCTTGTTCTTCAGAGCCCAACAGTTGTCTGTAGTATGCCCCGGGCTATCAGAATGGTATGCGCACCTATCGTTGGGATGATAGTTAGGAGCAGAAGTGTTTGGATTCCGGAGAGGAGCCCTTAAGGTAATCAGCCCTGCCTTCAACATTTGCTGTAGCGCTTGATCCAGTGACATGCTGATCTTAGTGAACTGTCTCTTGGGTGCAACCTCCTTACGTTGCTGCCCCTGTCCTTGTTGAGCAGGCCTAGGATTATAAATCTGGGTTGCCCCCACATGTTGATCATGGCGACCCTTTTTACTATGCACAGCATTGGACTCCTTCTTCCCACTGTAAGGCTTTTTATGAGCATCAGCAGGTGCACCTTCTTGAATCTTTCCAGCCTTGACACCAGCTTCAATCCTCTCCCCGGTCAAGATCAAATCTGTAAACCCAGCAGAAGAATTCCCAATCAGATGGTTGAAGAAAGGACCAGGCAGGGTCCCCAAGAACATGTCAACGAGTTCACGGTCAATCAAAGGCGGCCGCACCCTTCCAGCCAGGTCTCTCCATCTTTGCGCATACTCCTTAAAACCTTCACCCGTCCCCAATGACATGCCCTGGAGTTGGGTACGCGTAGGAGCGAGGTCGGTATTATACTGATACTGCTTATAAAAAGCAGTTTCCAAGTCCTCCCAGTTACGAATACTGGTTCCATCCAGCTGATAGAACCATTCGAGCTGAGTCCCTGAAAGACTTTCCTGGAAGAAATGGATCCATAGGTTCTTGTCTGCCATGTAGGGCTGGATCTTCCTTGCGTATGAACGGAGGTGCAGTTTAGGACAGGAAGCCCCGTCGTACTTCACAAAGGCAGGCGCCTTGAACTTGTGTGGGATCACCACCCCAGAAGATAACCCTAAGTCTCCAAAATCCAACCCAGGCACTCGTTGGATCTCCATAGCATTTAACCTGTCCTCCAGCTGTTTGTACCTGTCCTCAGTAGGAGGGTACTGTTCATCATTGAAGTCTGTCTCGGTGTCAGAGACCACAGGACTAGGAACCTCTCTCCCTAGGTGACTGCCTTCCCCAACAGATGGAGTAGTCCGCTCAGCTTCATTCTGCAGTGTATTCCCAGATCTGCGTCTAGGGTTGAACAAAACAGTCCTCTTCTTCTTTTTCTTCAAAAGCAGAGTCTTCAATTCCTGTTGTCCTTGGGCTAAGCTCATGACCAGCTCCTGGAACCGGGCGTTCTGGGCCTGGAGGGCCTTGATAGCTTGTTCATTGGATGATTCAGGATTCATGATGACTGCTGAAATAAACAGCGAAGAAGGTAAGTGACCTGTAAAAGGTGTACCTGTAATGCGATGATATGTATGATATGCATGCGATGTTTTCAAGGATTTCGTGGGGTAAATAGAGAAACTTGTTAGATTTTGAATCCGGTAGCTTGATTGAAGGAACTTCATGTTGTTGAGAGTCATTCTTCAAGAGTCAAAGCTCACCATATCGAGTGGGTCATAGCCCCTGACTCAAGTCATTAACCTTGGCTAGAGGAAAATAAATCCCCTTTGCCCCTTGCTAGACAGTTTGATTCATCATGACCTGCATCACAGACCCTTGAGATCCTTGAAATGGATTAGTCCTTATGTAGGATGTATGCAATGGTATGATGGCATGATGTTATGC
Organism: Vicia faba; assembly: GCA_948472305.1. Lineage (NCBI taxonomy): Eukaryota > Viridiplantae > Streptophyta > Magnoliopsida > Fabales > Fabaceae > Vicia > Vicia faba. The sequence continues at coordinate 1,111,510,024 of OX451740.1, forward strand.
TATGCGTGGAGTAATGTAGGTAAACCCTGTTATAAGTCCAGATTAAGGACTGTAAACAAAACCTGCAAGGAACTCGTGTTGTTAGGTAACAAGTGTGCAAGTAATTCAAGTTTGAAGGCACACAAGTCATACAGAGCCCTTATAGTTTAGGCCAGCATGGGGTTTGGGTACTACCCTCTTGCAAGGAAGTTGAGGTATTACCCTCTTTCAGTTTCGTTGGTTAAGACCTGTCATATCAAAAGTAACCAGGTTCTAGAGGATCCCAATATCACTGACTACCCTCAATCGGTCATAACTCCAGCGTCGCAATCTTTTCTTGCGGCCAGAACCATCGCGAGAGTTTAGCCTCAATGGGTGTAGCATACTGCTACTGTTCTATGGCCAAGTTGGGTCACATTAGGGTTCTAAGGTCGGTTGGTGCTTAATGACTCCTCAGAAGACCCATATTCTCCTCGTTGCAACATAAGGGATATTGGTACAGACCAAGGTGCCACACCAATGTAGCCACTGCTTCACCCGTGTCGGTCTACGCCGGACAGGTCCCTCACAGCTTATGCTACCTAAAAGGGTATCCCCAGATCCGGGTTAGGATCTATGAAACTCCGATGCAAAGCCCATAAATATAAAGCAATCAAAGCAAAGCAATTGAAAACATAAGTATGATCTAATCCTAAGGTACACCTCACTTTTATACTCCCCAGCAGAGTCTCCAGTTCTGTGATCGGTGGAAATAGAACTGACTGTTTTTAGCTGGTTTCGCGAAATGTTGCGGTAAGCAAGAGTCGCCACCGTCTTTTATGTTCTCCAACATGGAAAGGACAAAAGCACAGCAAAATTCCTTCTTTGAGATGTCTCTCGGTTCGGGAGGTAGATTTATAGAAAGGGAAGGTGTTAGCACCCTTTCTATCCGTGGTTATCCACGGGCTCTTAGGTACTTGCTCTTATGTTTTCAAAAATGTTTGCTTTTCAAGTGTGTGTGGGTTTTGAAAAAAGCTCGTTTGAAAACTTCTAGGTAACTCTTGTATCAGTCCTCAAGAGTGTATGAAGTATTGTTTGAAAACTTTTTTAAAGTGTAAGGTGTGAAAAGTATTTTGTTTGTTTTTGAAAAGAGCAAGTACCCATGAGTCATCTACCTACCCTAAGGAATTAAGCTGTGTAAGTGTCCTTTAGATAGTGCTATCCCACCATTGAGAGGTAGGTAGCACCATCGTTGGAGGTGTTCGGGTCAATTCGATTATCGGGACAGTATGGTCACCGAAGCAACGGTAGGACACCTTAGAAGTAACCCTAATGTCCTAGATCCTTTTATCCGAGGCAACCGTTTCGAGGCAACTGGATCTTGAGACAAAGGGTGACCTCTAAGACGTCCTATACTTGATGACCACGTTTCGAGGCAACGAGTGAAGCGTACCCTAGGAGTGGCATGTACTTTGTGTGTTGTTTTTCAGTTAATGTTTTTGTACATGTTATTTGTGAGCTACGAGTTGTTTTTATTTACATACATTGTTTCATGCATTGTTAACAGTTAGGGGTGCGGAAAATTAAAGTGCGGGAATGTAAAGCTACGCTATTACAAGGCGCGGATCTATACATCGCCAAAAAACAAAGACCCGTTTTGATAAAGTGCGGAAAGTAAAGAAAGCAATAAACCTAATTACTATTACATTCTTGAAGCAGTTACATACTAATCAAAATAAAATAAATGCGCGCGAATAAAAAATTAATCGGGAATGCCTTAAGGGTTTTGACCCTTTTAAGAAAAGAAATGAATTTTTTTTTGTCTTTTTTGTGATCAAATGAGACTAAAATTAATTGTTAAACTAATTAATTAATTAATTAAAAAAAATAAAAGTTTTTTTTTTGTATTTTTATGTTTTTAATGAAATAAAATAAAGGAATTAAAATTAAAAGTTAATAAAAACCTAATTCTAAACTTATTTTAATTACTAAGAAAAAAAAAGGAGTTAAAGTTGCCTAATTAATAATTAATTCAATTTATTAGTATTTAATTATAAAAATAAGATGAAATTAATAATAATAATAATAATGTTAGTTCCTTTTTTTTTGGATTTTTTTATAGAAAATGTCAATTATGTTAATTGTTAAAAAATAAAAAAAGAATAAGAAATAAAATAAGGCAAATAGAAAAAATAAAAGGACAAAATAAAATAAAAGCAAACCCAAGGGGGGTTTGGGACAGGAATGAGGGTGTGTATTCAGAAATTCCAACCCATTAAACTTCCAAGCCTGTTGACTTTCTGGAATCCAATGCTTGTTGGTTGACTGGGCGCATGGTGAGGACCACCTCTTGGCCTTCAGATCTATGAGAGATGCCACTTGGCGCTTGGATCTGTGAGGTGTATGGTGAGTTGCTGTTTGAGGACCTGCACGTGATTACCTGGGAAAAAATTGAAACAAGGAAATTGGGGGACCTGGGAATCGAACCCAGGTCCCAAAGATCACCAAACACGTTGCCAACCACTGCATCACTCATGCACGTTTGTTATAATAATAAGAAAAAAACATAATATAAAATAAGCGCACTATATGCTGAACCAAAAAGAAAAAAGCGCGCTATATTCAAATCCACCAATCACATGGAGGCACGTCCTTCATCTTCTTCGTTTCCTGTAAAAATATAGAGCAGATAGCGGGGGTTTAAAATCCCCACAAACTGGAAACATCAAAAATAGCGATTAAGCACACAAGCAATATAAAAAGGGCGCGAGGTATGTTTTGGATTCGTCTTATCATGCTGAGTTTGACCATGTATGTCTTGAGGATTAATTTTACACTATGTGAAAAACCCCAATTCAAAAGCTTTGAAATCCTAGAACCTAACAATGGCAACTTTCATGTTAGAGCATCATAATCAAATTAAATCATATGGAAAGCTTCGTATGGATCCTGTGAGCACAATGCAATCAATAAAAAGTGTTAAAAACGCATGAATGGATGATTGTGATTTTGAAAAAGAGGGTAAACCATATGACTTGTGTGGCACGAGTTCTTGAGGTTTTTGGCCCGTTCTTGGCTGCAAATGATTCCTGGGGGTGTAAGGAATGTGTTTTGATCAAGAAAAGGCCTTGAATCGTACTGAAGAATGGATTTCAGTTTGCAAATTTTCTCCAAGTTTTTGGAATTTTGTTTGGCCGTTTGAGAGAGTTCTAGCCCGTGTAAATGGTATGGAACAATTGCATATATGTCTATGAATGTGAATCAGGCAATAATGTGTGCCTTTAACCCTTGTAATAAAGTTTTGATTTTCTCCATAACCACCATTGAACAACTTGCCATTTTTGCTCAAAATTTGAATTTCATGCTCATAATAGGCTTGGCACGAATTTGGTATGTGATTCATGATACATCAAGGTCATTCAAACCACAAGATATCCCTTAATTTATATTTTTGATTTTTATTTGAATTTTAAAGATTTAAAATGAATTAAATCAAATAAAATTAAATAAAAATAGAAAAATTAATTTTTAATCTTGAAATAAATCATGGGACACGTGGGTGGCATGACAAGGATGAATCAAGTGGAAAAAAGTGGGCCCTTTTGTCAAAAATTGAAGTTTCAAGGATAGTTGACTTTTGCCATTTCACAAATATTTCCCAACTTCTCCAATGCATATCTTGCTCAATTTTGATCATATGAACATGTTCTTTGACATTTTGGAAAGTTCTTGAAGTCCTCTAACCAATTCCTTTGGTCCCATGTCTTTTGAATTTACCAATCTCAAGTTATGGTCTTTGACTTAAAGTGCCTTTTTGTTGACTTTTGAAAATGACCTATAATGTTGAAATTGATAACTCTTTGTGAGAGCATTTCTTGGACTTGGAATGTGAATATGAGTTGTAGGAGATGTCCTCCCCTTCAAAATGAGCATTGGATGGGATTTTTCTGATGAACCATGAAAAAGTTATGCCTTGGTCAAGTTACAGTTGACTTTTCAGCTGTCCAAAAATAGAAACCTTTGCATCTTGATGATTTTTGAGCCATTCTTGTGAAATCATGATCAAGACTTGATCAAATGATGATTTTGGATTCAAAATAAGATGTTGACCAAAATTTTTGACTTTTGACTGCCAAATGACCATTTTTCCCCTACAATTGACTGTGAAGCAATTAGGGTTTTTGACTGTGCAACTTGACCTTGTGAGCCTTGAAACTTGACATGTGGATGCTTGACAATGTTTATGAGCATATGGGACTTGATTGAGCCCTTGAAAACCTCAACTTCCTTGCAAGAACCAAAACCCTAATTTGACTGGCTTAGGAGGGTGCTTGACTGTGTAGCCCTTGAGTAGACTTTGAACCATTTGAGGTGATGCTTGTCAAAACTTTGAAGAATATGGAAGGGAAAATTTTGGGGTACAACACATAGCAATCCACAAATTGGCTCATGCATTTCAAGTTTTAATGATCCAAACACTTTACCTACTTCATATCTAACTGATCCAGACCATCATCCCTGCACTGTAACTCCTCCTTCTTCATCTTCCATTTTTGTTTTCCAAGTGTGCAGATTGACTTGGATAGAGAGTTCCAGGAACTTCCAGAGCAAGGCAAGGATTGGGACACACTCAGGGAGGTTCAAGCAAGCTCAAGCAATCACCAGGCCTTCACAAATATGATTTAAACTCCATTCACGATCTCAACTGAAAGAGGTAAGAATCCCAACTTCTATCTCTTCATACAGACATCCATTGACCACGATTTGTGAAGATAAAATGTAGATATTATAGTGATGAAGCCAACCATGTGCATATATTTCATTTTTGATTATTATGTATAGAGAATTTTGAAGTTCAAATTCATGTAAAAATTAGGTTTAAAATTAGGGCTTTTAAAATTCGTTTTAATCTTTGATTGTTAGTTTCGATAAGTTACATGGTTGAGATCGTGGGAATAAGTACTATCATTTTCATGTTGGAAGTTTCCATTTTAATGGAGAGATGAGAAATATACAGAGCTTTTGGATGGCTAGAGGAAGAAGACGAAGTATAGGGCCATGGGAGCGTTTTATGTTATGTTTTTCTTGTTTCATATAAACTAACGGATGTACAGCCACCCCAGTGGCAAGGTAGTGCGCTGGAAATGCATAGGTCGTGGGTTCGAACCTTGGCGCTGCCTTTTGTTTTTTTTTCATATTTTTCCAATTTCATTTTTTGCTGTTTTGCAGGATGGGCTTCAACATTGGGCCTAGCGTTTTTTCTAACATAACACATCCTGATTACTCAGGATACCCCCTGGGCCATACATTTCATTTATTTATTTTATTTTCATTTTTGTTTTATTAAATATTTTCTTTAATACATAAAAATCAAGAAAAATATAAATACGATAAATATTGCATTTTGTTTATTTTATTTTATTTTTGCATAAAAAATATTTTTATTAAACTATATATATATATTAATTATTTTCTTAAATAAACTTGTGAACATAAATAAAATAGATTTAGGCTAATTTCTTATTTCCTTTTTATTCCATACTTGTAAATATTTATTTTGGCATATAAAAACTAAATATTTTCATAAAATATTATTTGTTATTTTTAATACAAAAAATATATAAAAATAATACCTAAAGAACTTTATTTTCCCTTTAATTAGAAATTAGGGTTAACTATTTTTCTCAAGAAATAATTTCATTTTTATATATGTTTAGGATTAGGTTAAAACTCCTTTTCACATAAAAAATAAAACAAAAAAAAATCTTTTCTTGCATATACATGCCTTTGTACATTTAATTTATATTGTATCTTATTATTTCAAATATTCGTGCAAATTCGATTTGGTTGTAATAGCTTATTTAGATTTACATTATTGCAAATCCCCATTCACAATTTGTATTCCCCCTCCCTTAAAAATGTTGTAATAGTGTAGTAATCTTTAAATTACGCAATTTATCGCTTTTACATACCATGCTAGTAATTAGGGTTTGTATGGCAAGATCAAAAACAAATCAAATAGAAAACCCTAAATCCAAGACAAAATCAAGCATGAAAATAAAACACTTGCGCACAAGCATCCTTAGGGTTTCTCCACTTGGTTGCCTTATACATAAATAGCCATATTACGCATGCGAAGTATCTTGGCAAAACAAATAAGTATAAGATCCTAGTCCCTCGATGACGCTATTCTAAGTTGCCTTACAAAAATGATCTTGGTCCCTCAAAAATGCTAAGATACTTTGCAACATTGCTAATCATGGTTATATGATGACTGTTGTACCCCAAAATTTGCCCTCTCATTTGTCAAGGCTTTTCTCACAAGACTTCTTTGACTCAAGACAAGATCAGGGTTTGCTCAGCTCAAGACATCTCATCTTACACTGATAACCCAAAATTAGGGTTTGAGTTTGCACAAGGATTTTTGGACCATCAATTCTTCATGTGACTTTGATACATCATTTTGGATCCCTAAGATTGCTCATGATAAGTTTCAAGCCTTGAACCACATTTTTGATCAGTCAATTGGACAGTTGACCTAAAAAATCAGTTGTATTGGGGAAAAAGTCAACCATGGCCAATTTATAGTCAAACTTCATAATTTTTGACCCTCATCAACATTTTAGACACATATGTACCATTTTATCAAGTTTGGATTACAACTCCTTAAGAAATTTGATCAAATCATCAAAAGGGCAAAATGGTCAAAATTAGGGTTTTGACTGAGGAAGGGCAATTTCTGATTTTTAACCTAGAAAATGACCAATTGAGTTCAAACATGATTTCAAGATTTCAATGGCATCATCTTGACTTAATTACATGGCTCAAAACATCTTAAGTTCATTGAATTGACAAATGAAATTTGCAGTCAACTGATAAAAAGTTAACTGTACACTGAAAAGTCAAACTTTGACTTTTTGGTCAAAATCAAGTGCCAAGGGTCATAATTCATCAAGATATGTCAAAATATGAAACTTGTTCATCAAGAAATCAAAATTTGAAAATTAGGGTTTGAATTTGAAAATTTTCATAACTTAGAAATTTTCTAAGTATGAAAATTTTCTTATTTTTTCTCAACTTTACACCACTTTTTCACCATGATGCATATTGATTCAAGGAAAATCCCAAACATGAAAGTTGTAGACCTCCATGAAAACTACAACCTTTCTTCACATACTTTTCCCTAAAGATACTTGGATCTCAAGTTATAAATTTGTGAATACATGGTCATGAACTTCTTAACTTAGTGAAATTTTACCCTAATTTAGGCAGGTTTTGGACCCAACTATATGGCATTTTTTCACCTAGTTCCAAGAAGTATCTCAAAATGCATTTCAAATATGGATTATAGAGAACAATGCAAGCTTTCCAAAATGTCCAAGAACTCTCCAAGATCATGTTTGAGTAGAGAGAATCGAAGAGAGAAAATTGGCATTTTATCACTTTTTGTTCAAGCCATTTCATGAAGAACCAAGTTGCAAATCAATCCTATGCTGGCTATGTCATGCTGTACATGTCCTAAACTTGTTACACACTCCTTAATTAAATTCTTACTCAGTTGACAAAGCCTCTATCCATGCTTTTGAACCTTTATCCAACTTGTAATTCCATTTATGGCAAAAAGGTTCCATTGCCATTTTGAAAAAGAACCACTTTTGCAAACTTTACAATTTTGAGCTTTGAACCTGTCCCCTTGATGCATACAAACCACACAGGTCTCAAGCAAGTTGTAAAAAACTCATACCAACCCTAAGCAAGCTGGTACAAGCATGTGGGCTTTGTCTTATCACTTTGCTTCAAGTACAAGAAAAGTTGCAAAAAGGCTAGGGCTTGCACAGTTGATAGAGAGCTGACCTAAAACCATTTCAATACTAATATACCAACCATATGCAACACAATAGAGACAGAGCCAAGACCTGAAACTCTCTCAAGCTGGAAAAAAAACCAAAAACCTGTTCAAACATACAGTTTCTGCAAAAACACATCCAACTTCCATTTGGCTCGTGCGTTTTGTGTTTAAATCATTCCAACGCCTTACATACTTGATATCAAACCCATACAAACCATCATCCCTGTTCTATAATCTCTTTCTCACCATCTTCCATTGTTGTCTTTGAAGCTTGCAGTTGGACTTGGTCCGGGAGTTCTAGCCACTTTCAGAGCAAGGTAAGGGTTGGAATAGGTTCAGGGAAGCTTAAGGAAGCTCAAGCAAGCATCAGGCCTCCATTAAAGTCACTACATTTTCATACATGATTCCAGCTGAATGAGGTAAAATTTCAAACTCTATCTCTTTGTATAGGCAACCTTAGGCCACGATCTGTGAATAAAAAATGTAGCCCTCATCATAACGAAGCTGTACATATCATTATCTTGCATTAATTTTACTTGTGCTAAGAGAATTTGGAAGTTGAAATCTCTGAAAATATTAGGTTAGAATTTAGGGCTTTTAAAATTCTCTTTAATCTTTGATAGTTAGATTACATAGCTTACATGGTTGGAATCGTGAGTTCAAGCTCTACATTTTTCATGTTATAAGTTTTTATTTTCATGGAAGTATGAGGAAGTTACAGGTGATCCGGCCAAAGGGTCGAGGAAGAAGAAGAAACAGGGCAAGGACACGTTTTGTAATATGTTATTTTCGTTTCAGTAAAGACAATGGATGTATGGCCACCCCAAATGCAAAGCAGCGCGCTGGTGAGACCCATGTCCTAGATTCGAACCTGCGCGCTACTTTTGCATTTTTACAATTTTTCCCTTTTCAGGTTTTGATTTTTTTTGCAGATTGGGCTTGGCTATTGGGCCAGTATTTTTTTGCTAGCATATTACCACTAATTTACTGCATCACCCCCTGCTAACTCTTTTCATATTTTTATTTTCATTTTTGTTTTGTTTTCATATTTAATGTTTTTTTAATATTCCCTTTAAAACATAAAAATTCCAAAAAAATGTAAATTAATATGTTACACTTTTATTTTATTTCTTTTTTTATTTCTCACATAAAAATATAGTTTATTTTAATAGGATATAATTTATTTTTCTTAATAAATTTGTAAATATGATTAAATATACTTAGTATTTTTATTTTGCATTTCATATTTATAAATCCCTATTTTTTTTTGCATACATACAAAACTTTATATTTTATTACAATATTATTTATTATTTTACACAAGAAAATACACAAAATAATAATATAGAAACTTTATTTTCTTTTAAATAAAATTAGGGTTAAACCCCTTTCAAAAAATTAAATCTTTTTCATTTTATTTTTAGGTTTAAATTAAAAATAAGACATCAAAAAAAACTTTTTACATGTACATTGCATTACATTTTAAATATTGTATTTTATTTATCTTAAATCCGTACAAATTCAATTTGGTTATAATAATTTATTTAGCTTTATATTCTTGCAAAAATCCCCATTCAAATTTGTATTCCCCCTTCCCATAAATTGTTGTAATAGCTTATAAATATTTACATTACGCAATTTATCGCTTTCATATTCCATGATTAGTAATTAGGGTTTGTATGACAAGAACAAAACAAAGAAAAATAGAACACCTTAAATACAAGACAAAATCAAAAGCATGAAAATAACATACTTGCACACAAGCACCCTTAGAGTTTTCCCCACTTGGTTGCCTAAAACAAAAAATTGCCATATTACGCATGCAAAGTATCTTGGCAAAACAAAACTAATATAAGATCATAGTCCCTCGATGACGCTATTCAAAAGTTGCCTTACAAAATGATCTTGGTCCCTCAAAATGCTAAGATACTTTGCAAAAATTGCTAATCATGGTTATACGATGACCCACGACCGTCCCGTTTACATCCAAAGATAGGGTTGATTACCAAATAAATGGTAAGCCAACAATGTCAAAGGAATAGAAAATACATAAGAAAGACATTTGAGTAGGTAGATAGCTTCTAGTTACTTGCTCCATTTCAAACAACAATCCTTGCTATTTTAAAAAATAAACACACACATTTCAAAACATCTTATGATCATTGAAAACATTTTTCAAAAGACAAACATCTTTGTATACATTCTTACGAACAAGAATCATTACAAAGATTGCCTAAACGAATGGCTTCTTTTTCAAAATACTTTCAAAACCACACCGAACACCATTTCAAACAAACCAAAGCAAGTGATCTAAGCAAGTAACTAAGAGCCCATGGAAAACCATGGATGAAAAGGGTGTTAGCACCTTCCCTTTTCATAATCTACCCCCCGAACTCAAGAAAAAAAAATCTCAAAGGTCTTTCCTGTTCTTTTTCACCTTTCCTTTTGGATAAAAGAAAAGTCGGTGGCGACTCTTGCTAACCACGACATTTGCGACAAAACGCAAAACCTCAAGTCAGTTCTCCCACCGTATCACAATGACCCACGCCCGTCCCGTTAACATCCAAAGATAGGGTTGCATACCAAATCAATGGTAAAAAAACAATGTCAAAGGAATAGAAAATGAACAAGAAAGACATTTGAGTAGATAGATTACTTCTAAGTTACTTGCTCTATTTCCAAACAACTATCCTTGCTATTTTCAAAACAAACACACACATTTCCAAACATCTTACAAATATTGAAAACATTTTCAAAAAGACAAACATCTTTGTATACATTCTTACGAACGAGAATCATTACAAAGATCGCCTAATCAACGACCTCTTTTACAAAATACTTTTAAAACCATACAAAAGCATAATTTCAAACAAAAGAAAGTGATCTAGCAAGTAACTAAGAGCCCATGGAAAACCATGGATGAAAAGGATACTAATACCTTCCCTTTTCATAATCTACCCCCCGAACTCAAGAAACAATCTCAAAGGTCTTTCCTGTGCTTTTTCACCTTTCCTTTTTGGATAAAAGAAAATTCAGTGGCGACTCTTGCTAGACCGCAACATTTGCGATAAAAACCTCAAGTCAGTTCTCCCACCGTATCACAGAACTGGCGACTCTGCTGGGGATATTTATAAAAGTGGGGTTACCTTAGGGCTAGATCACATTTATTTGCTTACATTGTTGGACTTGTTTGCTTTACATTATGGTTCTTTGTTTGGGTTTGAATCCTCTACCCGGATTTGGGATACATTATAGGTAAATAGCCATACGTTGTGGAAATTGTGCGGGGTATACCTACATGGTCTAAACAATAGCTATGTTAGTGCGACATATTTGTGGGTACCGGTAGCCTTTGAGTTAATCAAAGAGAATACGGGGCAGCTGAGTGATGTCGTGAAGCACTAATGAACTTCTAGAACCCTTTACTTGACCAACTTGGCCTTTAGGATGTAGTGAGATGACCGACTTTGGTGCAGTCCGAAGTTGGTAGATACTCGATACTACACTCATTGAGGTTTGGTTTCTTGGGGTATTTCGGTCGCCATTAAAGAGGCTTGAGCTGAAACAATGACCAAGGAAACAATCTGGTGATATTGAGCTCCTTAGAACCCGGTTACTTTTACTAGGACAGGTTTAAGCCAACTAAACTTCAAGAGGGTACTTACCTATAAAACCCCATGCAAGCCTAAACTAAGAACTTGTTTGATTTGCTTGTATATGCATACTTGTACATAACATCATGGACATCATGAGAATCATATGCATTCACTAACCATTTCAAGGGTTTTGGAGATTCATCTTTGTTCTTGTTTTGTAGGATATGGATTCACTCTGCAGGAAAACTATCCAAATCAACCTTGTAAGAATTCCTCCATAACTCAAAGAGGTAGCTTCAAGGATCCATGAGAACTCTCCATTCACCGAGCGACATGGTCGTCTAATCAACTTGGTCACCTCCAACACAAATGAGGATATGATGAAGGTGCTCTTTCAGTTCTTTGATCCTTTACACCATTGCTTCACATTTCCTGACTATCAGCTTGTGCCTACTTTAGAAGAATTCTCTCAAATCTTGAGGATTCCCATTCTCAATCAACTACCTTTCAAGGGTACAAAAAGAGACCCAAATCCAGAGGAGATTGCTCAAGCTCTGCACTTGCACTTATCTGATGTCGCAACTCATTGGGAAACTAGGAGTGGTGTTAAAGGCTTCTTAGCAAAGTTCCTGTTTGAGAAAGCCCAAATCTGTTGGAATTCCTTAGACTTGCAAGCCTTTGAGGAAATTTTGGCTCTTCTTATCTATGGGATGGTATTGTTCCCCAATCCTGACAACCTCATAGATGTGAGCACCGTCAAAATCTTCATGTCACGCAACCCGGTGCCTACATTGCTTGGAGATATCCTACACTCTTTTCACACTTGTACAATGAGGAAAAGAGGTGTCCTTATGTGTTGCACTCCTCTCCTGGAAAGATGGTTTATTTCTCATCTTCCCCAATCAGTCTTAAAGAATGAGCAAGGTTTGAGGTGTTCAAAAATGTTAATGACACTCAAACATTCAGACATTCATTGATGCTCCCGATCCAAAGAGAATATTATCATTGTTGACCGTTGTGGGGAATTCCCTAATGTCCCTCTACTTGGAATTAGGGGAGGCATCACCTACAACCCATGCTTAGCTTTAAGATAGTTTGGATATTCCCGAAGGGATGGCCCGCACGAGATGCTGATTCAAGGTTTGGTATTCGACTATGACAACGACGATCAAGGTCTTCGCCAGAGATTCATCCGAGCTTGGAGGATGGTAAACAAGGTAGATAGCAAGACTTTGGGGCACAAGAATTCCATCCCTCTCGAGCCTTACCTCAAATGGGTAGGAACCCGTGCTCAAAGTCTTATGATGCCTTATCCTTCCATCCTCCTGGTGATCATTGAGCCTGTTAAGGAGGGAGAAGTTCCATACACTATCCTACATCCTGACATGCCCACATCTCTTGAAGACCTACAAAGGGATTAGATACAGCTCAAAGGAGAGCGTGATACTTTCGAAGCCCAATTCTATGCAAGCGAGAAGAAGGTTTTGGAACTCACTAGGATACTTCATGAGGAGCAGACTCTAAATGCCTACATTGCACCAAAGAGGATGCGCACTACTTTTTTATCTTAGAGTTTTATATTAATTTCCCAAGGGGCATTAATATACTCAAACTTTATCTTATTAATATAATGTGTGTTTCTTTTGTCTAAAACGAAATTGAATCTTTGAAATCCTTGAAAACATTGTATATGCACATATCATTCATCATAACATAAACAGGTCTTTTGCAACAAGTTTCCTCATCTCTCTGTTGTTTATTTCAGTAAGATGGATCTCGAACAAACAGTCAAAGACCTCCAAACTCAGAACACGCAGTTTCAACAGTTGCTCACAACCCTAGCCAAGGGGCAAGAGGAGTTGAAGACTTTGTTGGCCAAAGAGAAGAAGAAAGTGAAGAAACCAACCAGTGTTGTAATCATGGGGAGAAGGTTTCAAGGACAAACTGGAAGAACCTTGAATTTCGCAACAACATCTGATGAAGGATAAGGGAAAGGAAAGGAAACAGCGGTTCCTTCAGAATCTGAAGAGGAGGAAGAAGAGGAAGACTGCTCTGAGGAACAATATCCTTCAGCTGATGATAAGTACAGACACCTCGAAGAGTGTTTGAACGCAATGGAAATACAAAGGGTACCGGGCCTAGATTTTGAAGACTTGGGACTAGTATCTGGGATTGTGATTCCCCCGAAGTTAAAAGTACCTTTGTTTGCAAAATATGATGGAGTGTCATGCCCTAAGATACACCTCCGATCATATGTGAGAAAAATCCAACCACACTCCGCTGATAAAGACTTGTGGGTGCACTTTTTCCAGGATAGTATATCTGGAACACAACTCGATTGGTTTTACCAACTAGAAAGAGCCAACGTCCACAATTGGGAAGATCTCGCTGAAGCTTTTTACAAGCAGTATCAATATAATGCCGATTTGGATATGGTTTCAAGGAGGTTTTCAAGGATTACGCACAGAAGTGGAGAGATCTGGCAGGGAGAGTCCAATCTCCTCTGTCTGAAAGGGAATTGGTGGACATGTTCTTAGGCACTTTATCGGGCCCTTTCTTCAACCATTCAATTGGAAGCTCATCTGCAGGATTTACTGAGTTAATACTGACCGGAGAGAGGGTGGAAGCTAGCATAACAAATGGAAAGATTCAGAAGGATTCGTCTTCTTCTACAGCTGTGAGGAATCCTTTTATTGGTAAGAAAGAGGTATCTGTTGTTTATCCACAAAGAAACCAAGAGAGAGCCGAGCGCCGACCAATGGTAGGGGCTGTTATGATTCCAAAGCTTACGTCTGATCAACAAAGAAGTAACGAACCAAGGGTGGAGAGGCCAGTCCCGCAATTCACCAGAATCAACATGAATCCGTATCAAGTATTACCGCATCCGTTGAGATCCAATTTGGTAACCCTGAAGGAGGCTCCGAAAAATCCCAACACGACATCCCCTCATTATCATCCCAATGCCCGTTGAGCATATCACTCTGAAAGTCCTGGGCACGATACCAATAACTGTTGGGCCTTGAAAAACAAAATACAAGATCTCATTGAAGCAAAGGAAATTGAGTTTGATGCGCCCGAGAAGCCAAATGTTATCTCTGCTCCCATGCCCAGACATTGTCATAACACCAATGCTATTGAAGAAGATTTGTTTGTTACCACAGTTGATGAACTCATGACTCCACTTCCAATCATTAAGATAAATTTGTTGAAAGCCGGTGTGTTCCCGGGCTGTATTGAAGTTTGCCACCTCTGCTTATCCTCACCAACTGATTGCCCTTTGTTGAAAATAGGAATTCAACGCTTGATGGACAACAAAGAGATTCTGTTTAAAAGTACTCCTGTTTCACCTGTTTTTGTTGAAGATGTTTCAATCATTACCATATCCGCTAATTCTTCCAAGGTTTCCAAAAAACCCGTTAGAATTACATTGGTTCCGAAAGCAACTCCTCTAATAATCACAATGCCTGGGCCAATCCCATATGAATCAGACAACACTGTGCTGTGGAATTACGGTGGGGACGTTTACTACCATGACATCAAACAAGATGGGCTGGCTGCTGAAGAGATAAACTCCGAAGAAGAAGATTCCGACATTAGAAATATTTCCAGAACTAGTAAAATTACCCGAAGCGGTAGAATCTTTTCTCCAGAGATTTCCCCCCCCCCAAAGGCAGTTTTTGCACCCGTGGTTGCTCCAAAGGTTACTTCCGTACCCATAATCATCTCTACAAGTGCTCCTATTGATGAAGCCGACACAACCCCTGCTATTATTCCTACCAATACTCCTGCTGCTGAAACCCGAGGACAAAGTATTCAAGAAGAGCCTGTCCGGACGAAGGCTCCATCACTGACTATTCCCGAGGCTTCCAAGAAAGAAATGGAGGAGATCTTAAAAATTATAAAGAAGAGAGACTACGACGTGGTCGAACAGTTGGGGCAAACTCCCTCCAAAATCTCCATGCTAGCATTACTACTGTGTTTTAAGGCACATGCGAAAGCCTTGGTGAAGTTCCTAAAAATAGCCCATGTGCCTCAAGAGACGTCTGTTGATCAATTTCAAGATTGTGTAGCCAGTCTGACGGCGGATAATGGCCTAGGCTTCTCGGATGCTGATCTGACACCAAGGGGAAGAAAGCACAATGAGGAATTACATGTCTCTATGGAATGTAGGGGCACAACTCTGGCCCATGTCTTGGTGGATATTGGCTCATCTTTGAATGTTTTGCCGAAAAAAGCTCTTGACAGACTTGACTGCGAAGGAATAACGTTAAAGCCAAGTAACATAGTAGTAAGAGCATTTGATAGCTCGAAGAGGATGGTACATGGGGAGGTAGATATCCCCATAAAGGTTGGAACTCAAACTTTCAATTCAACCTTTTATGTAATGGACATCCGCCCCTCTTACTCCTGTCTGCTAGGACGGCCATGGATCCATAATGCTGGCACTGTCACCTCTACATTGCACCAGATGTTGAAATATCCAGTTCAAGGAAAGATCATAACTATCCACGGAGAGGAAGAATACATGATTAGCCATCTCAATTCCTTTCGGTATATGGAATTGGACGATGAGTTCATTGAAACTCCTTTTCAACACTTCGAAGAGGTCACCCAAGAGATTGCAGTGACCAAGACTGTGTCCCAGATTCCCAAGTTTACAAGACCTCCACTCCGGATGTCATCTCTGAAGGATGACAAAGTTGTAGTAGAGGAAGGAGGATGCACCATCTGGGGGCAACTTCCAGACATCCCGTATAAGTCTGATAAGTTTGGCTTACGTTTCACTTAAAATGCTCAAAAGGCTGTACGCCGTGCCTGTGCTGGAGGGCCACCCTTGAAGATTAGCAACCGAGAGGTCAATGCGATAGAAGATGGTGAAGAGGATTGCAGCTTTGAGGATTGGATCTTTCCGACTATCAATGGAGGACTTCATAATTGGGAGGCCAGAGACTTTGTCCCAATAACTTTCATCCCTCAGTAATTTATCTTTTCTTTTTGTTGTTGGATCTGTAATATTCACAAACAATTCACACTCCTAAAACCTTGTGTCTTGCCCGAGGCACAATGGTCCATTTGTAAGGGTTGTTATTTTCATCTTCATATGAAATTTAATGAATCATGGACTTTTTCGCATGCAAACTTTTGTGCTCATTATTTTTATTTTACATTTTATTTTCTTTTGAAGGTGGCTATACCATTACACACACCCACACTCACAAATGCAGGTACCCATCCACTCTGGATCCCATGGGTAACGATACTGCTATGGCCTTTTGTGACTCTGAGTATCTAATCTACCAAGCCGAAGACGAAGGTGAGGAAGATTGTGAGGTACCAGGGGAACTTACCAGACTGCTGCAACAAGAGGAAAGAGCCATTCAGCCTCATGAAGAACCTATGGATACAATTAACTTAGGTACCGAGGAGGATAAAAAAGAGATCAAGGTGGGTGCCAATCTGGAACCCAGTGTCTAAGAGCGTCTGATTCAGCTATTACATGACTATGTTGAGATATTTGCCTAGTCATATGAAGACATGTTAGGGCTTGATACAGACATCGTGGTACATCGTCTGCCTACAAGAGAAGACTGCCCACCAGTAAAGCAAAATGTTCACCACATGAGACCTGATATGTCAGAAAAGATTAAAGCTGAGGTCATGAAGCAATTCAATGCTGGATTCTTGGCTGTCACTTCTTATCCTCAATGGGTGGCCAACATTGTTCCCATACCTAGAAAAGATGGCAAAGTACGAATGTGCGTGGATTATAGACATTTGAATTGGGCGAGCCTTAAAGATGATTTTCCACTCCCCACATTGATATCCTGGTTGACAACACCGCACAACACAAAGTGTTTTCCTTCATGGACGGATTCTCAGGTTATAACCAAATCAAAATGGCACCTGAGGACATGGATAAAACTACCTTTGTCACACAGTGGGGCACGTTCTTCTACAAGGTGATGCTGTTCAGATTAAAGAATGCTGGGGCAACCTATCAACGCGCCATGGTAGCTTTATTTCACGATATGATACATCATGAAATAGAGGTCTATGTAGACGACATGATAACCAGATCACAAACGGAAGAAGAACACCTTGATCACTTACAAAAGTTATTTGAGAGACTGAAGAAGTATAAGCTGAGGTTGAATCCAAACAAGTGCACATTTGGAGTACGGTCTGGTAAACTCTTGGGTTTTGTCAGCAGTAACAAAGGTATTGAGGTCGATCCTGCCAAAGTTAAAGTAGTACAAGAGATTCCTGCTCCTCGTACTGAGAAGGAAGTTAGAGGATTCTTGGGACGCTTGAACTATATTTCTAGATTCATTTCTCACTTAACAGCTACTTGTGAGCCAATCTTCAAGCTATTGAAGAAAGATCAAGTAGTCAGATGAATGCCAAGTTGCTTTTGACAAAATAAAAGAATACTTACAAGAGCCTCCTGTGTTGTTACCACTAGTCGAGGGAAGACCGTTGATCATGTATCTGACTGTTTTAGAAAACTCAATGGGGTGTGAATTGGGGCAGCATGCCGAGTTTGACCGAAAAGAGCACTCTATTTATTACCTGAGCAAAAAGTTTACCGACTGTAAAACCAGATATTCATTGCTCTAGAAAACTTGTTGCGCTCTGGCATGGGCTGCTCGCCGGCTAAGACAGTATATGCTGACTCATACTACCTTATTGATATCTAAGATGGATCCGATAAAATATATCTTCGACAAGCCTGCTCTTTCTGGGAGAATAGCTAGATGGAAAATGATCCTAACATAATACAACATACAGTATACTACCCAAAAGGATATAAAGGGAAGTGTATTGGCTGATCATATTGCTCACCAAGTTGTAGAAGACAATCAGTCCATGAAGTTTGAATTCCCGGATGAAGACATCATGACATTAGACAATTGTGAAGAAATCAGGCCATATGACGGACCCAAACAAGGATCCCAATGGACCCTGTTCTTTGATGGAGCATCCAATTCACTTGGTAATGGTATCGGCGCCATACTCATATCTCCAGAAGGGTGTCATACTCCCTTTACTGCTAGACTTTTCTTCAACTGTACGAACAACATGACGGAGTACGAAGCATGCATCTGCAATCTCAGAGCTGCCATAGACTTGGGAATCAAATATTTAGATGTGTTTGTAGATTCAGCTTTGGTCATCAGTCAGATCAAAGGAGAGTGGGACACTAAGCACCCAATCCTTATCCCTTACAAAGAACATGTTCTAACATTGTTACCACATTTTGAGAAGATTACCTTCGAGCATTTCCCACGAGAATAAAATCAGCTAGCAGATGCCCTAGCAACAATGTCGTCTATGTTTAAACTTAATTGGGATAACGAGGCTCCCCAGATCACCATTGAGCGAATGGGTGAACCAACACATTGTCACGAGATTAATACTGAAGAAGTAGTGGACCAGCCTTGGTTTCATGAAGTCAAGAGGTATCTCGAGGCTCAAGAATATCCAGAAGGAGCTTCAATAAATGATAAGATGTTCTTAAGGAGATTCTCTGCTAAGTTCTTCCTTAGTAACGACATCCTGTACAAACGCAATCATGACTCTATTTTGCTTCGGTGTGTGGATAAGGTTGAAGGTGAAAAGATCATGGCTGATTTACATGAAGGTAATTTTGGCACCCACTCCAGTGGGCATACGATGGCGAAGAAAATCCTACGGCCAGGCTATTATTGGTCTACCATGGAGGCAGAGAACTATCAATACTCTCGGACCTGTTATAAGTGTCAAATTTATGCTGACAAGGTGCATGTACCTCCGGTTCCTCTGAATGTCTTGACGGCTCCTTGGCCCTTTGTTATGTGGGGAATTGATATGATTGGAGAGATCAAGCCTACAGCCTCCAATGGACACCTCTTCATCCTAGTGGCCATTGACTATTTTACCAACTGGGTCGAAGCAACTTCTTTCGCCTCCGTTACCAAGAATGTTGTTGCCCGCTTCATTAAGAAAAACCTTATTTGCCGGTACGGTATCTCGGAAAGGATCATTACTGACAATGGTACAAATCTTAACAACACTATGATCACCACCTTGTGCGAGCATTTCAAGATCCAGCATCATAATTCTTCTCCCTACCGGCCAAAGATGAATGGTGCTGTCGAAGTTGCAAATAAAAACATTAAGAAGATCATACAGAAAATGACAGTCACATATAAAGACTAGCATGAAATGTTACCATTCGCTCTCCACGGGTACCGTACCATGGCTCGCACCTCAACTGGGGAAACACCCTATTCTTTGGTTTACGACATGGAGGCTGTCTTGCCTATTGAGGTTCAGATCCCCTCTCTGAGGATTATGAAGGATGCAGGCTTGAACGAAGGCGATTGAATCCAGACTCGACTTGATCAACTGAATTTAATTGATGAGAAGAGACTTACTGCTGTTTGTCATGGTCATATGTATCAAAAGCGGATGATCAAGGCTTTCAACAAGAAGGTCATACGTCAAGTATATCAAGTTGGGGATTTAGTGATCAAGCGTATCATCTTGCCACAAAGTGATCTCAGGGGCAAATGGACTCCTACTTATGAAGGATCATTTGTAATAAAAAACATCTTCTCTGGTGGAGCAATGATCTTGACCACCATGGACGGTGATGACCTGCCACACCCTGCAAACATGGACATAGTCAAAAAATACTACGTATAAGAGACTCACTAGGTTGACACACCTAGGAAAAATAAGGGCATCCCGGCAAACCAAAAGGTTCGAGCAAAAATTAGGGATAAAATAAAAAATCTGTACACCCGGCAAGTTGAAAACCCGAAAGGGCGACTTGGGCAAAAAGGGTTTCCCGTTGGACTGAAAACTCGAAAGGGTGGTCCAGGCAAAAGTTAGGGAATAAAATCGTATGACTATGTCCCGTCGGATCATGTGACAGACAACCTTTGGCTTCCACTGACAAACTCAGAGTTTCTGACCAATTCAATCATCTTCTAACAAGGCAAATAGACAAGATACTCAAAGATACGAAGGCTATAGCAGAATAGGAACCCCATGGGATTATTACACATAACTATCTTTCTTTTTATTAAATTTTTCTTGTTTACGACGTCATTCTCTTACTAGAATGTTTGTCTCCTTTGTACAAAATATTTATTCAAAGTCAATATAAAGATGTCCCTTCGAAAGTGCAAAAACTATTTACCTTTTTCTTTACATTTGTGTTTTGTTTACGAAAAACGTTCATTGATTCATTAATGAACATATGCATTTGAACATGATTACTGTTTACAAATGAATAGAATGAGAAAGATAACTACTGATAGTTTGAAAGAGTAGGGAAATGTCTCTAGGCTATTCCATGAGAAATCTCTTACAATACGTCATTTTAAATCCCCAAGCGGAACAAAACTTCAAGTTTTTAATCCCCAGTAAAATCGTCAAATTTTTCGGGATTCCCCGAGCAGATCTTACAAGTAGTACATGGCATTTCCCTCACAACAGAACTTATTTCTCTCAACAAACGTTTATCAGTACTTCAACTCCAGAACATAAAAATTCAACATGTCCTCAGCAACATTCAGGGATTTATCTTCCTCAAGCAGACAACAGTACAACAAATCAGCTCACATGTGCATACATTACATCGATATATCATAAACGTTGATAAAGCAAAATACATTGCATCATACATTTCATACAACATAAACTTTGTGTTTTAGTTAACATTTTACCATTGACAAATATACTTTCAGATACAGTACAGATACGCTCCAGACACGGATGCCATTCTGATACTCATTCAGATTCAGACTTCAGATACAGTTCAGATACACTCCAGACACGGATGCCATTCTGATACTCATTCAGATTCAGAAGTCAGATACAGTTCAGATACGCTCTAGACACGGATGTCATTATGATATTCATTCAGATTTAGACTTCAGATACAGTTCGGATACACTCTAGACACGGACGCCATTCTAATACTCATTCAGATTCAACTTTCAGATACAGTACGGATACGCTCCAGACACGGACACAATTCTGATACTCATTCTTTCAGCTTACAACTTACAATTCAACAAACATTCTTCAATGGCATCTACAAGCCCATCTCCAACAAGATTCTATCACTTCTCCAAATGGCATATTTAAGCCCATTCCCTCAACTACACATTGTCAAGTGCAAATTTCTGGGCACTCTAGTGTCCAATCATCTTTCACCTTTGAGTCACGAATGGCAAAACCCGCCAATCTAACTCTTCAGGTTTAAGAAGATTGAAAAGGGGCAGCAGTTGTACCCCAAAATTTTCCCTCTCATTTATCAAGATTTTCTCATAAGATCTCTTTAACTCAAAGTTGGATTAGGATTTGATCAACTCAAGACATCTCATCTTGCACCGATGACCCAAAATTAGGGTTTAAGTTTGCACAAGGATTTTTGGACTATCAATGCTTCATATGAATTTCAAGTATCATCATGGACCCCTAAGATTACTCATGTCAGGTTTCAAGCCTTGAATCACATTTTTGACCAGTCAAATGGACAGTTGACCTAAAAATCAGTTGTATTGGGGAAAAAGTCAACCATGGCCAATTTACAGTCAAACTTCATAATGTTTTATCCACAGAAACATTTTAAACTCATATGTATCATTTGATCAAGTTTGGACCATAATTCCTCAAGAAATTTGATTAAATCATCAAAAGGGCAAAATGGTCAAAATTAGGGTTTTGAATGAGAAAGGACAGTTTCTGATTTTTGACCCAACAAATGACCAATTGGTTTGAATCATGATTTCAAGGGTTCAATTTTATCATCTTGACCTAATGACATGGTTCAAAACATTACAATTCTATTGGATAGACAGATGAAATTTGCAGTCAACTATATACTAAAAAGTCAAACTTTGACTTTTTGGTCAAAATCAAATGCCAAGGATCACAATTCATCAAAACATGTAAAAATGTAAAACTTGTTCATCAAGAAATCAAGGATTGAATATTAGGTTTAAAATTGGAAATTTTCTTAAACTTTGAAAATTTTCTAAGTATAAAAAATTTCTTATTTTTTCTCAACTTTAAGCCAAATTTCCACCATGTTACAAGGTGATTCAAGGAAAGTTCCCAACATGAAAGTTTTAGACCTCCATGAAATCTACAACTTTTCTTCACACATTTTGCCTTAATGATGCTTGGATCTCAAGATATAATTTTGTGAATACATGCTCATGAACTAAATAACTTAGTGAAATTTTGCCCTAATTTAGGCAGGTTTTTGACCTAACTTCATGGAAATTTTTCACCTAGTTCCAAAGGAATCTTGAAATGCATTTCAAAGATGAGTTATAGAGCATATGTCAAGCTTTCCAAAATGTCCAATAACTCATTGAGATCATTTTTTAGTAGGGAGAATCGAAGAGATGAAGTTGGCAATTTCTCACTTTGAATTCAAGCCATTTCATGAAGAACAAAATTCAAATTTGAACCTATGCTGCCTAATCCTTGATTTACAGGTCTCTAACTTGTTTCTCACTTTATAATTTAATTATTACTCAGTTGACAAAGCTTTAATTCAAGCTCAAGAGCCTTTGTCCAAGTTTTAATTGCATAAATGGCATAAAGTAGCCATTGACATTTTGAAAAAGCTTCACTTTTGCAACTTTCCAATTCTTGAGCATTGGATTTGTCTACTCTACACACATAAGTCCTACAGACCTAAATCAACTTGTACAAAGCTTATACAAACTCCTAGCAGGCCAGTACAAGCATGAGAAGACTTGTCTCTTCACTTTGCTTCAAAAGCAAGAAAGTGTGCAAAAAGGCTACAACACACAAATCTGCTGGGGAGTTGACTTAAAACCTTTTCCATACTAATACACAAACACGTTACATCAGAAAACACGATTGCAAAAGGCCTGAAACACTCAAACACTCCATATCACCAAAAAACTATCAAAACTTGCAGTTTGAGCATAAGCATAGCAATCCACAAATTGGCTCATGCATTTCAAGTTTTAATGATCCAAACACTTTACCTACTTCATATCTAACTGATCCAGACCATCATCCCTGCATTGTAACTCCTCCTTCTTCATCTGCCATTTTTGTTTTCCAAGCGTGCAAGTTGACTTGGATAGAGAGTTCCAGGCACTTCCATAGCAAGGCAAGGATTGGAACACACTCAGGGAGTTTCAAGCAAGCTCAAGCAATCATCAGGCCTTCACAAATCTCACTCAAACTCCATTCACGATCTCAGCTGAAAGAGGTAAGAATCCCAACTTCTATCTCTTCATACAGGCATCCATTGGCCACGATTTGTGAAGATAAAATGTAGATATTATAGTGTTGAAGCCAACCATGTGCATAGATTTCATTTTTGATCATTATGTATAGAGAATGTTGAAGTTCAAATTCCTGTAAAAATTAGGTTTAAAATTAGGGCTTTTAAAATTCGTTTTAATCTTTGAATGTTAGTTTCCATAAGTTATATGGTTGAGATCGTGGGAATGAGTACTATCATTTTCATATTGGAAGTTTCCATTTTCATGGAGAGATGAGAAAGATACAGAGCTTCTGGCTGGCTAGAGGAAGAAGACGAAGTATAGGGCCATGGAAGCGTTTTATGTTATGTTTTTCTTGTTTCACATAAACTAACGAATGTATAGCCACCCTAGTGGTAAGGTAGTGCGCTGGAAATGCATAGGTCGTGGGTTCGAACCTTGGCGCTACCTTTTGTTTTTTTTCATATTTTTTCAATTTCATTTTTTGCTGTTTTGCAGGATGGGCTTCAACATTTGGCCTAGCGTTTTTTCTAACATAACACATCCTGATTACTCAGGATACCCCATGGCCCATACATTTCATTTATTTATTTTATTTTCATTTTTGTTTTATTAAATATTTTCTTTAATACATAAAAATCATGAAAAATATAAATACGATAAATATTGCATTTTATTTATTTTATTTTATTTTTGCATAAAAAATATTTTTATTAAACTATATATATATATATATATATATATATATATATATATATATATATATATATATATATATATATATATATATATTAATTAATTATTTTCTTAAATAAACTTGTGAACATAAATAAAATAGATTTAGGCTAATTTCTTATTTCCTTTTCATTCCATACTTGTAAATATTTATTTTGGCATATAAAAACTAAATATTTTCATAAAATATTATTTATTATTTTTAATACAAAAAATATATAAAAATAATACCTAAAGAACTTTATTTTCCCTTTAATTAGAAATTAGGGTTAACTATTTTTCTCAAGAAATAATTTCCTTTTTATATATGTTTAGGATTAGGTTAAAACTCCTTTTCACATAAAAAATAAAACAAAAAAATATTTTCTTGCATATACATGCCTTTGTACATTTAATTCATATTGTATCTTACTATTTCAAATATTCATGCAAATTCGATTTGGTTGTAATAGCTTATTTAGATTTACATTATTGCAAATCCCCATTCACAATTTGTATTCCCCCTCCCTTAAAAATGTTGTAATAGTGTAGTAATCTTTAAATTACGCAATTTACCGCTTTTACATACCATGCTAGTAATTAGGGTTTGTATGGCAAGATAAAAAACAAATCAAATAGAAAACCCTAAATCCAAGACAAAATCAAGCATGAAAATAACACACTTGCG
The DNA here is from genome assembly GCA_948472305.1 of Vicia faba. Taxonomy (NCBI): domain Eukaryota; kingdom Viridiplantae; phylum Streptophyta; class Magnoliopsida; order Fabales; family Fabaceae; genus Vicia; species Vicia faba. Next base: position 1,111,535,098 of record OX451740.1, read on the forward strand.
CACAAACATCCTTAGGGTTTCCCCACTTGGTTGCCTTATACAAAAATATCCATATTACGCATGTGAAGTATCTTGGCAAAACAAACAAGTATAAGATCCTAGTCCCTCGATGACGCTATTCTAAGTGGCCTTACAAAAATGATCTTTGTCCCTCAAAAATGCTAAGATACTTTGCAACATTGCTAATCATGGTTATACGATGACCCACGCCCGTCCCGTTAACATCCAAAGATAGGGTTGCTTAACAAATCAATGGTAAAACAACAATGTCAAAGGAATAGAAAATGAACAAGAAAGACATTTGAGTATATAGATTACTTCTAAGTTACTTGCTCTATTTACAAACAACTATCCTTGCTATTTTTAAAACAAACACACACATTTCCAAACATCTTACAAATATTGAAAACATTTTCAAAATTACAAACATCTTTGTATACATTCTTACGAACAAGAATCATTACAAAGATCGCCTAAACATCGGCCTCTTTTACAAAATACTTTCAAAACCACACAAAAGCAAAATTTCAAATAAAAGCAAGTGATCTAGCAAGTAACTAAGAGCCCATGGAAAACCATGGATGAAAAGGATGCTAATACCTTCCCTTTTCATAATCTATCCCCCAAACTCAAGAAACAATCTCAAAGGTCTTTCCTATGTTGTTTCACCTTTCCTTTTTGGATAAAAGAAAAGTCAGTGGCGACTCTTGCTAAACCGCAACATTTGCGATAAAAACCTCAAGTCAGTTCTCCCACCGTATCACAGAGGTCTACGTAGATGATATGATAGCCAGATCACAAATGGAAGAATAGCACCTTGATCACTTACAGAAACTGTTTGAGTGGCTGAAGAAGTACAAGTTGAGATTGAATCCAAACAAGTGCACGTTCGGAGTCCGGTCTGGTAAGCTCCTAGGCTTTGTTGTCAGCAACAAAGGTATCGAGGTTGATCCTGCCAAGGTTAAAGAGATACAAGAGATTCCTTCTCCTCATACTGAGAAAGAAGTCAGAGGATTCTTGGGATGTTTGAATTACATCGCCAGGTTCATTTCTCACCTGACAGCTACTTGTGGGCCAATCTTTAAGCTCTTAAAAAAAGATCAAGTAGTCAAATGGAATGACGAATGCCAAGTTGCTTTTGAAAAAATCAAGGAATATTTACAAGAGCCTCCTGTGTTGTTACCACCCGTCGAGGGAAGACCTTTAATCCTGTATTTGACTGTTTTAGAAAACTTAATGGGGTGTGTGTTGGGGCAGCATGACGAGTTTGGCTGAAAAGAGCATGCTATTTATTACCTGAGCAAAAAGTTTACCGACTGTGAAACAAGATATTCAGTGCTCGAGAAAACTTGCCGCGCTTTGGCTTGGGCTACTTGCCGATTGAGACAGTATATGCTGACCCATACTACTCTATTGATATCTAAAATGGATCCGATAAAATACATCTTTGAGAAGACCGCTCTTTCTAGGAGAATAGCGAGATGGCAGATGATCCTGACAGAATATGACATACAGTATACTACCCAGAAAGCAATAAAGGGTAGTGTATTAGCTGATCACCTCGCTCACCAAGCTGTGAAAGACTATCAGTCCATGAAGTTTGAATTCCCGAATGAAGACATCATGACATTAGACAACTGTGAAGAAATCAGGCCATATGACGGACCTGAACAAGGATCCCGATGCACTCTATTCTTTGGTGGAGCATCCAATGCACTTGGCAATGGAATCGGTTCCATACTCATACCTCCGGAGGGATGTCATACCCCCTTTACTTCTAGACTTTGCTTCAACTGTACAAACAACATGGCAGAATACGAAGCATGCATCTTCTGTCTCAAAGCTGCTATAGACTTGGGGATCAAATCCTTGGATGTATTTGGAGATTCTACTTTAGTCACCAGTCAAGTCAAAGGGGAATAGGACACCAAACACCCCAACCTTATCCCGTACAAAGAACATGTGTTGACATTGTTGCCGCATTTTGAGGAGATTACTTTCAAGCATTTCCCGCGAGAAGAAAATCAGCTAGCAGACACACTAGCTACAATGTCATCTATGTTTAAACTTAATTAGGATAACGAGGCTCCTCAAATCACCATTGAGCGGATGGATGAACCAGCCTACTATCACGAGATCAGTACTGAATAAGTAGTGGATCGACCTTGGTTCCATGAAGTTAAAAGGTATCTCGAGTCTTAGGAATATCTAGAAGGAGCTTTAGTGAATGACAAGAAGTTCCTAAGAAGATTCTCGGCTAAGTTCTTCCTTAGTAACGGTATTTTGTACAAACGCAGTCATGACTCTGTATTGCTTCGGTGCGTAGACAAGATTGAGGCTGAAAGGATCATGGTTGAATTACACGAAGGAACTTTTGGTACCCATTCCAGTGGGCATACAATTGCAAAGAAAATCCTACGGGCAGGCTATTATTGGTCTACCATGGAGGCAGACTGCTACCAACGCTCTCAGACTTTCCATAAGTGTCAGATTTATGCTGATAAAGTGCACGTACCTCCGGTTCGTCTGAACGTCTTGACGGCTCCTTGGCCCTTTGCTATGTGGGGAATCGATATGATTGGGGAAATCAAGCCAACGACCTCCAATGGACACCGTTTCATCTTAGTGGCCATCGACTATTTTATAAAGTGGGTTGAGGCAGCTTCCTTTGCTTCCGTTACTAAGAATGTGGTCACCCGGTTCATCAAAAAGAATCTCATTTGTCGGTACGGTACCCCAGAGAGAATCCTCACTGATAATGGTACGAATCTAAACAACACTATGATCACCGCCTTGTGCGAGAAATTCAAGATTCAGCATCATAATTCTTCCTCTTACCGGCCAAAGATGAATGGTGATGTAGAAGCTTCTAACAAAAACGTTAAGAAGATCATACAGAAAATGACAGTTACATACAAAGACTGGTATGAGATGCTACCATTCGCTCTCCACGAGTATCGTACCACAACTCACAAATCAACTAGGGCAACACCCTATTCTCTGGTATACGACATGGAGGCTGTCTTGCCTATTAAAGTCCAGATCCCCTCTCTGAGGATTATGAGAGATGCTGGCTTAAACGAAGACGACTGGATCCAAACCTGACTTGATCAGTTATATCTCATCGATGAAAAAAGACTTACCGCTATCTGCCATGGTCAGACATATCAAAAACGGATGATCAAGGCTTTTAACAAGAAAGTCAGGCGTCAAGAATATCGAGCCGGAGACCTAGTGATCAAATGCATCATACTGCCGCAAGGTGACCCCAGGGGAAAATGGACTCCCACGTACGAAGTGCCATTTATGGTTAAAAACATTTTCTCGGGTGGAGCCATGATTCTGACCACCATGGACGGCGACGACCTTCCTCACCCTGTCAATGTAGACATAGTGAAAAAATACTACGCATGATAAAAGACCTGCTAGGTTGACTGGCCTAGGCAAAAATAAGGGCTTCCCGGCGAACCAAAAGGGTTCAGGCAAAATAAGGGATGAAAATAAAAAAATTTGTACACCTGGGAAGTCGAAAACCTGAAAAGGCGACTTGGGCAAAAAAGGGTATCCCGGTGGACTGATAACCCGAAAAGGGCGGTCCAGGAAAAAGTTAGGGATAAAAAGCATATCACTATGTCTTATTGGATCACCCTGCGATCTGACTTCAATATCGACTATCAATATCAAACGGCATTAATCAATCTAATCAGCTTCAGACAAGCAGCAAAGTGAGGAGACGCTCGAAGGCATAGTGGCAATAGCAGATTTGAAACCCAATGGGATTTTTGCACATAGCTGTTTTCCTTTCGTTGTACACAATACTGTATATCATTCATTTCTACGGCGGTGTTATCTTACTAGAGCGTCAACTTCCTTGTACAAAAATGCCTGTTATAGGCCAACTTCAAAATTAATACAAGTCATTTTACAAAACTATTTGTTTTTTCTTTTTGCTTGTTTTTGCAAGAACGTACAATGATTCATTCTTAACATATGCATTTGAATATGATTGCTATTCACAAATATTTGCATAGGAAACAAAATACAATTGCTCATAACTTAAGAAACAGGGACGAAAAGCTAAAATGTCAAACCCGACAGTTACTCTATCCAGCAGGTACCATGGTAGAGACAGTTTTGGAGCACAATCATCAGTACATGTAACCTTGTGACACCTATACTCCCCACAGAGCAGAAGTAATCAAAGCCTTGATATCAGCTCTAACAGAACGAGAAGTAATCTTCCCCAGCTAGGATCGCCCAAAAACCTGACACCTATGTCTCCCAGTCGTATTTCACAATCACGAGTGGATCATCATAAATTTCTGACTCCCCAAGCCGAGTTTATTTCTCTGGATACAGGAGCTCAATCCCCGACAGAGCCCATGACTTCAGTGGTTTCCCGCAGAGTTATTCTCAAACAAAGTCTCTCCCCAACAGAACATTCGTAAATAAGGAACAAACCTCCAGCATAGTCACTTCCATTCATCATCCCCAGCGGAAGTAGAAAAGCCACAGCTCTCCACAACAGTCAGGAATGCTATTTCCCCCAGCAGCAGTCATGTATTTATTTTCTCAGACTCGGACATGTCACAACTAACATGCTCATACAACTAACATGTACATACATATCACATACTGCATAATTTCGTTTATTTTGAGAACATCATCTCATGACGCATTTCATGCATCGCATATAACTAACCCTGTTATCTTTTTAGGAAAGACAATTATCATCAACAATTCCAACAGTTATACATGTCATATCTACAAGCAACCAAGGAAAAATCAGTTCCCGAAACCAGAACGGGTCAACTAATCAAAGATCAAATGAAGCAACCCTACTATCCAGGTTCCTTCTCACAACCCTACTGCCCAGGCTTTCATTTTGAAGTAACCCTCTATCCAGGTTCCTTTTCACAGCCCTACTATCCAAGCTTTCATTTCAAAGTAACCCTACTATCCAGGTTCCTTCTCGCAGCCCTACTACCCAGGCTTTCATCTCGAAGCAACCCTACTATACAGGTTCCTTCTTACATCCCCACTTCCCAGGCTTTCATTTCAAAGTAACCCTACTATCCAGGTTCCTTCTCACAGTCGTACTACCTAGGATTTCATTTCAAAGTAACCCTACTATCCAGGTTCCTTCTCACAGCCTTACTACCCAGACTTTCATTTCAAAGTAACCCTACTATCCAGGTTCCTTCTCACATCCCTACTACCCAGGATTTCATTTCGAAGTAACCCTACTATCTAGGTTCCTTTTCACAGCCCTACTACCCAGGCTTTCATTTCGAAGCAACCCTACTATCCAGGTTCCTTCTCATAGCCCTACTACCCAAGCTTTCATCTCAAAGAAACCCTGTTATCCAGGTTCCTTCTCACAGCCCTACGACCTATGCTTTCATATCGAAGTAATCATATTATCCAGGCTCCTTCTCCCTTATCTCCAGACAACCATTTACAACACTGTAAGGCCTGGACCCGACCAGGGACGGTCGATTTCACATTTCCCCAGCAAGTCACTGTACATCCTGGACCCTGACCATGTTTACATTCTACTTTCACTCCCTCAATCAAGAGTTAATTCCCCATTATAGTAATGGACAACCAAAGCTCCTAGACGTCACTTCCCAGGACATAAACTAGCATTCCCCGACAAAATCCTCCTCGATAGCAGGAAAAGGACCTTTAGAATTACCTCAGTCAAGTTTCAAGCCTCAGATCATATTTTCTAAGAAGAATCATCCAAATTATCAAGAGGGGGCAAAATGAGCAAAATTGGAGTTTCAGCTGGAAAAAGTCAACCGGACGTTAAAAAGTCAAACTTGGACTTTTTAACCAAATTTGAGTCCCAAAAATCACATTATGTCAAGACATCCAAAAAATGAAGTTTGATTATCAAAAGTCAAGAGAATCAAAAATCCAACTTTGCAAGACTTTGAAATTTTTCTAAGTATCTTCTATACTTGGTTAATTTCATTTGCTTCATGGCATTTTACTATAATTTCAATTAATTCAAGATGATGCAAGTAATTCAAGTTATTACAAAGTGGCATTCTTACAAAATTGCAAATTCTAAAACTATGCCTTGTTTGAATTTTCTCAAAAAGACCTTGTCATAATGTTTTGGCCCTTGATATAATGTGCATGGAATATTCCACAAGACCAAAATTGTGACATGCTACAAATCATGCTGTCCAAGTTGAACAAAATGTGATGTGCCACATTTCCACAACACCCCATGCTGCCCTGTAAGAAAGCTTATGCTATGCTGCATCCCAAGTATGCATGCTGCCCAATACATTCCAAAACTGCTCTATGCAGTCTGCCCAAGCCTGCATCACAACAGCCCCAAGATTGCACCAAAATGGCAAAGGAAAATTGTGTGGAGAAAGTGTCAAAGCAGTAAGTAAAAACAATTCAAAAATAACTTATGTAGTTTCCCCCCTAAACCATAGTCAAGGGTCTACAAAAGAGGACTGTCTCATAAGACAAAGGGGTTAGATTTTGAAGGTTGGATTTTAGAGTTAGATTTCAGAGGTAAAATTTTGGAGAGAGCATAGAGAGTTTTTGGTTGAACAGAAAAAAAGTATCCCTTGTAAACTTGACTCATTCATTCAAAATCAACACCAGTTCCTATTCAAAATAGAACCCCAACCCATTACTCCACCATAAAAACTCTCCATAAGCCAAACACTTCATCACATACAAAGTTTGGCCAAACATAAAAACAGTCCTTGTAGTGCTATTCACATTCGCCAACAAAAATACCAAAAATATTACAGTCCAGAGCAACTTTTTGAAGACTTACAAAGTCATCACATCATTTGGAAAAGTATTCAGATCTAAAACAACCAGTGCAGTCCAAAGGTAAGTCCTCTTGACTTGATATCTTGTCATTGCATCATTAACGAACTATTGTTCTTTGAGGATACGATGTAGTATTTTATTATCCCTTTGAGCTAATCATTTGCTTATGGTTTAGGCTTCTTCAATCATGTGTTATTTACATTTATCCATCATATGCTATAAACTAACCTGTAGAGTCAGTAAAACAATGTTTAAGGCAGAAAAGTGCAGCATGTATCAACACATATCCTCATGTGTCGACCCATCCTAGTGAAAAAACAGAGTATGAGTCGACACATAACCCTCATGCATCGACCCATACTGAGTTCAGGTCACAAAACAGAAGCTAGAAAAGCCTTTGAGTCGATACATACGCGTTTCACGTTGATACAAGAAGGTGTATGGGTCGATACATCCCATTATGTGTTGACTCATACTGAACAGATTTCGTTTTACAGGAGCAAGGAAAAGCTATGTATCGATGCATAGCAGCATGGGTCGACACATAGCAGTTCAAAATGCATTTTCCCCTTTATTTTACACTGTTTTCACATTGTTTTCATTATCATTCGATATGGTTGTAATATTTTAGTTTCTACTTCATCCCCATTGTAAAGTTGTACCCCATCCCCCTAAAGAGATGTAATAGCTTAGATTTTACTTTCCACATTTTACTTGACTTTCATATATTTTTAGTAAATATGATGCATGGCAAGATAAAATCAACAAATAGATGACTTTCAAATACAAGATAAAATGCATGCAAACTAATACACTTGCACACTAACATCTCTAGGGTAACCTCATTTCATCGCCTATCAAAAAAATAGTCATGTCCCTCGAACATGGACGTTTTAGCAAAGACCCTCGATAAAAGATTGTAGTCCCTCGATGAACCTCGATGTTGCCTTCGGTAAACGATCTATTCCCTAAAATGACATTGCTAAAACGTTCCATGAGTTGCCTTCTATGACTATACAAACGTCCCTGCACCCGTCCCTTCACATCCAACGATGGGAATTTTTACCAAAATGATGGTAAGATAGCCACATCTAAAGGAGAAGGAAAAGCATTTTTAAGACCTTTTGAGTAGGTAGTTTCGCTCTTAGTTACTCGCAACAAAACATTTCATACACCAAAACTTTCGTTTCAAAAACATTTTGTGATACGGTGGGAAAGAACTGATTGTTTTTTGGAATACTGGTTCACGTTTTGCGTTTGTTTTTGCAAAATGTCGCGGTAAACAAGAGTCGCCACCGTCTTTTATTTTATCCAACAAGGAAAGTAAAAAAGCACAGAAAAATTCCTTTTTTCGAGATGTTTTCTCGGGTCCGGGGGGTAGATTATAGAAAGGGAAGGTGTTAGCACCCTTTCTATCCGTGGTTATCCAAGGGCTCTTAGGTACTTGCTCAAAGTGTTTTCAAAAATTTGCTTTTCTTTGTGTTTGTGGGTTTGAAGAAGAGTTTTTGTTTGAAAGGTGCAAGTGCGAAAAGTTTTATTTTGTTTTGAAGAGAGCAAGTACTTAAGAACCATCTACCTACTCAAGAAAGGAATCAATCTATGTTGATGTCCTTTAGACAATGTTATCCCACTATTGATGAGTAGGTAGCATCGTCGTTGGAGTTTTAAGGGTCAATTCGATTAAGGGACGTGTGGTCACTAAAGCAATGTTAGGACGCCTTAGCGGTAACCCTAATGTCTTAGATCATTTTTCCGAGGCAACCGTTTCGAGGCAACTATGATCTTTGGAGAAGAGGGCGACCTCTAAAACTTCCTATACTCAATGACCACGTTCGAAGGCAACCAAGTGAGGTGTACCCTAAGAGTGCGCATGCGCGAGTGTGTTATTTCGGTTAATTTTATCTTTGTACATGTCATGGGTTATCTATGTTGATTTTAGGTTCATACATTCGATCTTGTCATGCATTCCCTATTACCAAACATCTAACAGTTTATAGATTGCGGAAATTAAATTGCAGAATTTAAATCTAACTATTACAAGGCGTCGGGTATTTACATCGCCAAAAACAACCCTTGAAATTAAAATGCGGAAAGTAAATAAAGCGGTAAAATAATTTAAAGGTCCTATTTAACTATTAAATTCCGGGAAACAATTACATCAATATGGCAAAATAAATCGCGTGCGGAAAATTAAATCGGGAGAGTTTTTTTAGGGTTTTGACCCTTTTTGAAAGGAAGTGATTTTTTTGGTTATTTTTGGATTAAAAGGAATTAAATTAAGTTAACAATTAAATAAATAAATAAATTAATTAAAAAGATATTTTTGGATTTTTGGATATTTAAAGAAATAAAATAAATTTGATTTAAAGTTTGTAAAACCTAATTATCTACATTGATTTTAAATGTTGCAAAAATATTAAAAGTTAAACCTAATTAAAACTAAATTAATTGAATTAATATTTATTTACAAAAATAAAGTGCTGAATTTAATTTTAATAAATAAAAAATATTTTTTGGTTTTTTGATTTTATTAAGAAAAAAGATTAATTGGTTAGTGATAATAAAAATAATTAATAAAACAAATAAATAAAATAAGATAAAAAATAAGAAAGAAATACTCAAAGGGGGGTGTGGGCCTGGAAAAGGAGTGAGATTGGAAATTTTGTTGGCCCATTAACGCTGACCTGATTGACTTCTGGAATTCCATGTGCATTGGTTGACTAGGGCGTATGGTACACGTCTCATCTGGACCACCAGATCTGGCCTGGGGCCATCTGGCAAGCATTGGAATGAAGGTGTATGATGTGCTGCAATGCATGAGACGCGTTGGATTTCCTGAAGAAAAATAACAATATGCAATTTGGGGACCTGGGATACGAACCCAGGTCCTATGAATCATTGAACTAGCGCCCTTACCAACTCAACCAGCGTGCTTAATTGTTAGTGGAATACAAATCAAATATAATATTGGAAAACAAATAAATGCCAGAAAATATAAAAAAATAAGCGCGAAATTATGAATGGGCGAATTGGATGGGGACACGTCTTCGTCTTCTCCACTGGACCCTGGATATTTACCTGCAGATTTGTATCCGCAGCTAAATCCATAGGTGTCTCCTAAAATCAATTTCAGGCCATGGAAATTAATTCTAAGACCATAGTCTTGCTCGTCTCTCCCTCCTAAACACGCCTATATCCATTACTTGCATTGATTTTTCCTGAAACTAAAACGCCCAAAAACAAGAAACAAGAACCCTAGATTCGGGTATGGCATTACAGGTCATATAAACACAATTAAATAATGCAGAAAGCTTCTAAATGGAACGATAAGCATGATTGTATAAAGATTTTGCCAAAAAAGTGCAAGAATAATGATATGCGATTTCAAATGCCAAGCAGTTTTCAGAGGGACTTACAGTGCGATTGAGGAGAGGAGAGAGCTTGATTTTGATTGCTTCTCATTCAGTGGATGTCCAACAAGAGAATAGTGTTGAGATTTTGTGTTGAAAGCACCTCTAAGACGGATTTCAGTTTCAAGCTTTTTTGCAATTTTTTCAAGTTTGGTTCTTGTGATTTTGCAGCCTCTAACCTTCAATTCTCGTGCCTTCAGCTTGTATAAGTAATGAGCATTGGATTAGGTTAACATTTGTGGACTTAATCTTTGTGCATTGCTGTTTTAGGATTTGATTTGATCCTCCATGAAAAACCTTCCAAAATTGTCCAGAATTCCATCTTTTTGTTCATGATATGCTGAGATACGAGTTTGATCATGTCCATGATGACAATTAAGACCTATATCAATCAAAAAGATTCCAAATGATCAATATTTATATTTTATATGATTTAAATTGATTTAAAATGAATTAATTCAATAAAAAAATCAAATAAAATAGAAAATATAATAAATGGACATGAGGCTGAAGCTAGGACACGTGTGTAGTGTGACAAGACCAAATCAAGTGGAAAAGAATGGGCCCATTTGACAAAATTTGAAGTTTTGGGGATAGTTGACTTTTGGCAATTTTGCAAAAATGCCCAACTTCAACAATGCATAACTTCTTCAATTTTGAACTCTTGGAGGTGTTCTTTGACTTTTTAGAAAGCTTGAGATGTCCTATAACCAACCCGTATGGTCTCATTTCATTTTGATATTCCATGCGCAAGTTATAAGCTTTGGCAAAAAATGTGTTTTTGTTGACTTTCAAAAATGACCTATAATGTCCAAATTTGTAACTTTTTGTGAGTGCATTTCTTGATCTTGGGGTATGAAGATGGATTGTAGGAAATTTAATACTCTTAAAAATGAGATTTGTATGGGTCATTTCTCATAAAGTATGAGAAAGTTATGCTTGGTCAAAGTTGAGTTGACTTTTCCTACAAAACCCTAATTTAGCAACTTTTGAGTCTTGATGAATTTTGAGCAATCCTTGATGAATCATGATCAAACCTTGATCAAATGATGAAATATCCTTCAAAATGAGAATGTTGACAAAAAATCTTGAAGTTTGACTATTTGTAGGTCACAGTTGGCTTTTGCCCTAGCACAATCGGTTTTTGGACCTCTTGAGCAATTGACTGACCAAACTTCCTCTACAAGGCTTGAAATTTGACATGGATGAACTTGAGAACATATTAGGAAATTGGGGAGAACTTGAGGTCATTTGGATGTAAGGACCTTGATGCAACACAAAACCCTAATTTAGAATTGATTGCCTCAGGAGATAGCTTGATTGTCCAACTCTTGATCAATCTGGAGCCACTTGGAGATTTTTCTTGCAATGTCTTGGGAAATATGAGAGGGAAAATTTTGGGGTACAACAGTTGACCTTGCTCAATTCTCTTAAACCTGAGGATATAGATTGGCTTTCGGGCCTTTCGTTATCCGAAGGTGGAAGATGATTGAACACTAGAGTGCCCAGAAATTTGCACTCGCATGAAGTGGTATCAGCATTGTGATGTCAGGAATGGGCTTGCAGATGCCATTTGGAGACTGTTGATAGATGGTCTGAAATTCAACTGGAATACGAATCAGGGAGATCTTATCAGCGATCTAGCTGAAACAGAGGAGGTCTTGGATTAACTTTGACTGGATCGACATTAGAAAAATCTTTAGGAATCGATTTAACTAGACCAGACAAGGTCTTGGAATAAATTCAACTGGATCGACATCAGAAAAATCTTTAGGAATCGATTTAACTGGACCAGAGGAGGTCTTGGAATAACTTCAACTGGATCGACATTAGAAAAATATTTAGGAATCGATTTAACTGGACCAGAGGAGGTCTTGGAATAACTTTGGCTAGATCGGCGTCAGGAAAATATTTAGGAATCGATTTAATTGGACCAGAGGAGGTCTTGGAATAACTTCAACTGGATTGGCATCAGAAAAATCTTTAGGAATCGATTTAACTGGACCAGAGGAGGTCTTGGAATAACTTTGGCTGGATCGGCGTCAGAAAAATCTTTAGGAATCGATTTAACTGGACCAGACAAGGTCTTGGAATAACTTCAACTGGATCGACATCAGAAAAATCTTTAGGAATCGATTTGACTAGACCAGAGAATGCCTTTGACTGGATCAACATCAGAAAAATCTTTAGGAATCGATTTAACTGGACCAGACAAGGTCTTGGAATAACTTTGGCTGGATCAACATCAGAAAAATATTTAGGAATCGATTTAACTGGACCAGACAAGGTCTTGGAATAACTTCAACTGGATCGGCATCAGAAAAATCTTTAGGAATCGATTTGACTGGACCAGAGAAGGCCTTTGACTGGATCGGCATCAGAAAAATCTTTAGGAATCGATTTAACTGGACCAGACAAGGTCTTGGAATAAATTTGGCTGGATCAGCGTCAGAAAAATATTTAGGAATCGATTTAACTGGACCAGACACGGTCTTGGAATAACTTCAACTGAATCGGCATCAGAAAAATCTTTAGGAATCGATTTGACTGGACCAGAGAAGGCCTTTGACTAGATCGACATCAGAAAAATCTTTAGGAATCGATTTAACTTGACCAGACAAGGTCTTGGAATAACTTCAACTGGATCGGCATCAGAAAAATGTTTAGGAATCGATTTGACTGGACCAGAGAAGGCCTTTGACTGGATCGACATCATAAAAATCTTTAGGAATCGATTTAACTGGACCAGACAAGGTCTTGGGATAACTTCAACTGGATCGGCATCAGAAAAATCTTTAGGAATCGATTTGACTGGACCAAAGAAGGCCTTGGATTAACTTTGACTGGATCGGCATCAGAAAAATCTTTAGGAATCGATTTAACTGGACCAGACAAGGTCTTGAAATAACTTTGACTGGATCGGCATCAGGAAAATCTTTAGGAATCGATTTAACTGGACCAGACAGGGTCTTCCACATAGTTGAGAATTTAACTGCATCTTTCTTGAAAGGTAAAGGTCAGTCATATGCAATGCATGATATGGATCAAGCAATGATGTTCTCAACATAAATGAGATTGTATTATATGATGCATATATGCATGTATCATGATGTATGGAAATGTAATGCTTTAGCTGGGGGAAATAAATCCCGGATAGCTGCTGGAGAATAGGGTTGAATTCTTCGTTTCCGCTGGGGATGATGAACGAAGATGATTGCGAGAATAAACCTGCAGGAGAAGATAACTCCATTGGGGAATAAACTGATGAGGAGGTTACTCTGTGGGGTAGAGATGCTCTGCTGAGGATTCCACTTATAAACTCCGCTGGGGATGGATTACTGTTGCTGGTGATACTGAATCTGTTGAGGATTGAATTCCTATTTGTGAAAGGAAAGAACTTCGTTGGGGGATGATCTTTCAATTGTGACTTGCTGGGGGTTACCCTGTTATAATTTTGTGGGGATAATCCTTTGAACTCGGCTGGGGAGATTTATTTTTGCACTCCGCTGGGGATAAACTTCCAGAGTCTACTGGGGATGATGCTTCAACTCCGTTGGGGAAGCTTTTTCAGACCGTGCTGGGAAATATTGACTCCACTGGGGGTGTCTTATATTCTTCCGGGGAACATTCTTATATTTCGTTGGGGAATATTAAGACTGCCGGGGATATCAAGCCTTTCTAGTATCTGATGGTAGATCAACTCTGCTTGGGGAGAGCATTGCTGATTCGTTCATAGTTGCAAGTATCAGCTGGGAGAGCTATTATTACTGTCTTACTCTGCGGGGAGTAAAGGTTTCTTAGCCATATTCTTCAGCTGAATATACCTTTGTACCTGGTGGACAAAGCAACTATACAGTTCGGACAATTCTTATTGCCCCTGTTTCTGATATTACTAGTAATCATCTTTTGTTTCGCATGTAGATATTTATGAGCAACAATTAGTGTCAAATGCATATATCAAAAATGAACATTGGACGTTCTTTGCAAAACAAAACAGATAAAGGAAAAATAGTTTGAAATTTGTCTGAAAATGAATTTGTATTGATTTTGAAGTTTGGCCTGTAAATAGGCGTTTTTGTACAAGAGGTTGATGTCCTAGTAAAAGAACGCCGCCGAACAAATAGAATTTACACAATTTTGTGAAAATAAAACAAAACAACTATGTGAATAATCCCACTAGGTTCCATCTCTGATATTGCCTTTATGTCTTCGAGCATCTCATCACTTTGCTACTTGGTTGAAGATGAATCAGATTGATTAGTGTCGTCTGAGCTTGACAGTCGATACCGAAATCTAGATGCAAGGTGATCCAATGAGACATAGTGTTACGCTTTGATCCTTAATTTTTTCCTAGATCGCCCTTTCGGGTTTTCAGTCCACCGGGATACCCATTTTTTCCCAAGCCGCCTTTTCAGGTTTTTGACTTGCCGGGTGTACAGATTTTTTCATTTTCATCCCTTATTTTTGCCCGAACCCTTTTGGTTCGCCGGGAAGCCCTTATTTTTGCCTAGGCCAGTCAACCTAGCGGGTCTTTGATTATGCGTAGTATCTTTTCACTATGTCTACATTGACGGGGTGAGGAAGGTCGTCACCATCCATGGTGGTTAGAATCATAGCCCCGCATGAGAAAATGTTCTTAACCACAAATGGCCCTTCGTAAGTAGGAGTCCATTTTCCCCTGGGATCACCTTGAGGTAGAATAATGCGCTTGATTACCAGATCCCCAACTTGATACTCTTATCGTCTGACTTTCTTGTTAAATGACTTGATCATCCATTTTTGGTATGTTTGACCATGACAAATAGATGTAAGTCTCTTTTTGTCGATTAGGTTCAGCTGATCAAGCCGGGTCTGAATCCAGTCATCTTCACTCAAGCCTGCGTCCTTCATAATCCAAAGAGAGGGTATCTGAACTTCAATGGGCAAGACTGTCTCCATGCCATATACCAAGGAATAGGGTGTTGCCCCGGTTGACGTCCGTGTTGAGGTACGGTACCCATGAAGAGAAAATGGTAACATCTCGTGCCAGTATTTGTATGTCACCGTCATCTTCTGCACAATCTTCTTAATGTTCTTATTAGCCGCTTCGATAGCCCCATTCATCTTCGGCCGGTAAGGATAAGAGTTGTGATGCTGTATCTTGAATTGCTCATGGAGCTCGGTGATCATCTTGTTGTTGAGATTGGTACCATTATCCGTAATGATTCTCTCTGGTACACCATATCGACAGATCAGATTATGCCGAATGAACCGTGCCATGACGTTCTTGGTTACAGTAGCAAAGGAAGCTGCTTCAACCCACTTCGTAAAGTAATCAATAGCTACCAGGATGAAACGGTGCCCGTTGGATGCCGTAGGTATGATCTCCCCGATCATATCAATGCCCCACATTGCAAAAGGCCAAGGAGCCGTCAAGACGTTCAGAGGAACTGGAGGTATGTGCACCTTATCAGCATAGACTTGACATTTGTGACATGTCCGAGAATGCTGATAATAGTCAGCTTCCATTATGGACCAATAATATCCTGCCTGTAGGATTTTCTTCGCCATGGTATGTCCACTGGAATGAGTTCCGAAAGTACCTTCATGCAACTCTGCCATGATCCTTTCTGCTTCACTCTTATCCACACATCGCAGTAAGGTTGAATTGTGGTTACGCTTGTAAAGAATGCCATTGCTGATGAAGAACTTCGCCGTGAACCTCGTAAGAAACTTATTATCATTAACAGATGCACCCTCAGGGTATTCCTGAGCCTCAAGGTATCTCTTCACCTCATGAAACCAGGGTTTATCTGCTACCTCTTCTGTCTCAATATCACAGCAATGTGCAGGTTCGTCCAATCTTTCAATGATGATCCAGGGAGCCTCGTTGTCCCAATTGACCTTGATCATAGAAGACATCGTAGCTAGCGCGTCCGCCAACTGATTCTCCTCTCTAGGGAAGTTTTCAAAGGTTAAATCCTTGAAATGGGGAAGCAACGTCAACACATACTCCTTGTAAGGAATAAGATTTGGGTGTTTTGTATCCCACTTGCCTTTGATCTGACTGATCACGAGAGCGGAATCTCCGAAGACACTTAGAAACTTAATCCTTAGGTCAATTTCTGCCCGAAGACCCAAGATGCACGCTTCATACTCCGCCATGTTGTTGGTGCATATTTAATAATAATCACTTAATTGTTACATCAACTTAAAAATAGAACATATTTAATAATAATCACTTAAGTTCAACAACTGAAAAATCAACAATAAAAAACAGCAAGCGTTCATCCCCCCAAGTGTTACATATCAGAGAAGTGATACCGACTCGAACTACCGAAGGTATACAACCTTCACTCT
Organism: Vicia faba; assembly: GCA_948472305.1. Taxonomy (NCBI): domain Eukaryota; kingdom Viridiplantae; phylum Streptophyta; class Magnoliopsida; order Fabales; family Fabaceae; genus Vicia; species Vicia faba. The sequence continues at coordinate 1,111,551,657 of OX451740.1, forward strand.
CGATTACCTGTACGTTACCAACACAAGGGCAATGTTCAAACAGAAGCGGTGAGATATCTAACAATATAATAAAGCGCATGATAATTAATATATTAAATTAAATCACATAACATCACCACTTCTCATCTCATAATCAACAATAATCACAACAATAATACGCATTCACAACATCATTACACACTTCTTTATGCAATCAAATAATGTGACTCAATACTATGCAAATGCATGTGGTACCATTGGAGCAGAACTCCCATCTCAAAAATTGCCAATTAATAGAGGCATCAACAAGGCATAACCTTCATCTCAAAATTTGCCAATACTGGCCATCTCAACGAGCATAAGCTCCATCTCAAAATGCAATATATGCGACACAATCATGAATGTAATAACAACACCAAAATTAACAACATCTCAATACAACACCATCGCTGCCCAAAGGCCTACATCTCAAAAACATCTCAACATCTCTTCATCAACATCTCATATCATCATGATAATTCATCAAACGTCATTTATTCGTCAAACAACATTTATTCATCAAACACAACTTCATTACTAACATCTCATCAACAACTCAGCTCTACATTAATACTACAGTAATTCATACTGCTATTCTGTAATCTTACATCGGCACTATCACTAATCCTACTATTATAATTCAAACAACAGCCTCTAAGCATCTCATCTTCATCATTCTGCACAAAACCAACGCAATGATCAACACGGGAGCTAAATCTAAATACTAAATTGGCTTCTAGCATTACACTTCCTATTCTTCATTTTAATCCTCTAGAACAAAGTTCATCGTGTTAGCTATTCAACGCTTCGAACGACATCTCAAACGACATTCTAAAACTCAAGTTACAACACTTTAAAACTAAATCTTCCAAAATTCAGACAATATGGGTCGACACAAAACCCCTTAGATTGATGCGTACTGCTCTAATTGCACAACATGAGTCGACGCATCCTCTCATGGATCGACTCATCCCGAGTCTTGCACACATCATGTATCGACACATGCATCCTATGTATCGACTCATCCTGAGTCTTTCAACCTTCATGTATCAACGCAAGCCTCTTTGTGTCAACTCATATTGAGTCTCTAAGCCCTCATGTATCGACACATCATGTTTGAGGTCGACACATCCTGATCCTTCCTGCATAATTCTGCGATTTTTCTCTGCATCTCACTACGAGATTCATGTTTTTAACCCTACAAACTTAATATAATCATGGATAGTCATCACTCACAATCATCCTATAATTCTACATTAATTAAACAATATCGGGATATCATTATTCATCTAAAATTCATCAATTCTTCATCATACATCATTATATGTATTCAATTCAAGAACAAGACATCAATCACCTCTAACCCCACATACCAATCATCATGAACCCAATTAAGGAGTCAGAACCCCACCCTTACCTTGGATTGAAGGTCGCTCTATAGTCTTCCGGTATGAATTCTCGTTCTGCCATTTTCCCACTTTTCCAACAGCTTCACGTTCTTCTTCTTAATCCTTATTCTTCTACTGCTTCTTTCTTTCTATTATTTCTAACAACAATAAAATAACCCTATTATTCTTTATTCCTTATTGGGCTCCAACTAATACACCCCCTTATTACTTCTATTCCTTCAAAATAAGCCCATATCAAATAATGTTATAATTCTAATATTATTTCTCCACTTAATAAAATAAATCCAATTAATCATAACACATCTTCACTAAATATTCCAAAAATAATTTAATTAAATAATTAATTAAATTATGGGCGTTACACCCAGCGGTTTGTCAAAATTTTCTTTTCAACAAGGTTTATTTCCCCAACAAACTACATATACCCCATCTTGAGTTTTCCTCTCAGACTATTACAAATTAAAGGACCACAACTCCTAATCCCCAGTGAAGTCGCCAAACAGTTACTATAGCCTGGACCCGACCAGATAACAGTTCAATAGCTCCTCCTCCCCAGTAGAGATTTCCACTATCCCCAGTGAGTTGCTGCGAAGCCTAGAATCCGACCAGATAACAGTTAACTTCTTTATCTCCAACAAGTTGTTAACTTCTGTTCTCTCCAATCAAGAGACAACTCCCCACTAGAGCAACGAACGACTAGAACTCCTGAACTATTTCCCTCAAGCATAAATCATCACTCTCCATAGAAATTTCCCTCAAGCAGAAGTCAATATTCCGCAGCGGAGTTCTCCTTAAACAATAAAATATGAATCCCCAGCAAAAACATTCTAAAATAAGGTTTGAAGGTGTGCATAATCTTCATCCCCAACAACAGTCCGAGATTTAATTTCCCAAGGCTCACCAGCATTTGTCAAGGGTTTATTTTCCCAAACAAAGATACAATTCAACAACATTTCATATTTCACACGTCATAACATATGCATACGAAACACATATAACACAATCTCATTTATTTTGAGGACAATCTACATAGAATTTTCCCTCAAGAAGAAGTCAAAATTCCTCAGCAGAGTTCTCCTCAAACAACAAAACAGGAATCCCCAGTGGAAACATTCTAAAACAAGGTCTAAAGGTGTGCATACTCCTCATCCCCAACAATAGTCAGAGATTTAATTTCCTAAGGCTCACCAGCATTTGTCAAGGGTTTATTTTCCCAGACAAAGATACACTTCAACAACATTTCTTATTTCATACATCATAGCATATGCATATTGTTGTACCCATATTTTTGCCCCTAATATCCCTTCATCATACCATATTGATTCAATCACAACAAGGTCACATTAGGGCTTTTGGTTCTCCTCCAAATCTTTAGCTTTGCTCTTTGAGGAATCACCAAGACCCTTGACTTATTTTTCTTTTGTGATCATGCATGTTTTGTTTTGACTTTCCTTTTAATTAATAAAATGCAATGTTGGTTTGTCTTACTTGTTAATAATGTAGGTAAAGGCAATGTGGCTTAGCAAGTTGATCCATGGGTTCATGAGTTTATTTCCATGCCCTAGTCAATAAAGCTTGAGAAGTTTAAACCTCACCATTGAATTTATGTTGGAAGAAATGGCATGGCAAGGTTTATCTTGGTTCACCATATTTCAAAGTTTTCAAGATTGATTCAAAGGTACAAGGGGTTGATTGAAGAAGTTGTCATGTTTGGACAAGGCTTTGTTCCCATTGGTCACAAGGGCATATTTCTCTCAATTATCAAGATATGGAAGTGGTTTTTGTGGCTATGAGTTCTCATTATCATCCCCAACAACTTCTATTTACAAAGCAAAAGTGTTGGTACAAGAAGGTTGTTCAAAATTGTCAAAGTTCCTCAAAGCATTTTCTTGATCTAGGAGCTAGGGTTTTGAACTTCAAAGAAGTATATCTTGTTCATCTTTTGGTATTTTTGAGTTATTCCAAAGACATCCTTCTCTTCAAAGGGTTATTAAAAAATAACTTCAAAAGTTTCAAGGAGTTTTCAAGTGGATGAAGCTTGATGATGAAGAAAGATTACAAGTCCTCCAGATGAACCCCCAATTTTCCATGTGTGACTTCAAATGATCATAACTTGGTCAATTTTTATCACCTTGAGCCCACTATTTTTCCATAATGATCTTTAGGATGTTAACATTATTCCTTATTTCATGTGCAAAGTGAGAAAATGGATGGAAGATGCCCTAAGGATACAAAAGATTATAGGTCATTTCATGATTTTTTGCCAACTTCAACAATTCACAACTCTCTCAGTTTTTGGATATTTTGAATGGTTCAAGTTTAAAAATGTCATTCAAGAGATCTATTTCATGCCATCTTTTTTGGTCAAGAGAAAATTCCAAGTGGAAGGCCATGTTTGGATGCAAAACATTATAGGTCACTTTTGAAGCAAAAACTTGAAATATTTCTAAGTGTGGAAAGTCAACTTCTTTTTCCCAACTTTGACTCATTGCTTTATTCAGTAATGACCATGATATGCACAGCGTGTCAGATCCCTTGGATTTGATTACTAACGCATTTTGACTCTCATCCAATGGTCCACATATTTTTGACTTTATTTCTTATTTCTGATTTTTATATTTAATTATTTTAAATTTCAAAAAATCATAAAAAATTCATTATAAGTCCAAAAAATCTGAAACAATTATGAAAAATATTTTTGATTTTTCTCTTTCTGATTTTTATTTTTTCACAATTTATTTTGTGTTATGATATTTTTTATAAATTTTCACTTTATTTGATTTGTTTTAAATGTTTAAAAATACTTTTATGCATTTTTAAATTATGAAAAAATTATGGAATGATCCAATGATATTGTGACAAATATTGGTGACCTCATTTATTTTTTATTTCTGACTTTGTTATTTTTTATATCATTTTTGGTTTATTTTACTCATTCCTTTTAATTTTAAAAATAGTTTCTTACTTTAAAAAATCACCAAAATTTTTTAAAAAATATTTGAGTTCATTTATGATTTTTCTATGGTTTTACTTAATTTTTCTTGAGTAATTTGAATACAGTTGATATTTTTCTCTTTTAAAAACATTTAAAAATTCATTTTTTAATGTATATATTAAAAGAAACATTATTTTGTGATTATTTTCTTGCTGATTTTGGGTTGAATTTTGATCATGAACTTTATTAACATCATTGGATCCATGGTATTGAGTCTAACTCCACAAAAATGGATGAATGATTTTAATAATAGTTTGATTAAATTTTAATTCAAATGTAGTTTGTATATTCTTTCCCAACCCTCTTCATCTTATCCCTTTGTTATTGCACTAAATGTTATTGGAGCATGATCTCTATATCATGTCTCAAAATAAATGGTGCATAGATTTCTATTGACCGACCTCAAAATAGGTGCGACTTCTATATAAGTCCACTTACTATTACTTAACATATCGCTAAATTTTGTCCCGATTCGAATAAATGATCATTCGTGGCCCAAACCTATGTTTGTAAGCCCAACTATGTTGATTTGATCTTTTTGATCCAATAACCTTGAGATTCATTGTGTGGAGGCTTTGGTTTTACCAATCCTCTAATGGATCTACAACACTTTTGGTCAATGCGGATCACTTAAACATCGTTGATCATTAAATGGTACTTTTGAGGATTCCAAATGGATGATATACTTGACAAAAAGCAAATGTAACTTATTGTGTGGAGGCTTTGATTCTACCAATCCTATAATGAGTTCCAAATGCAAGTTTCAAGATGGTCATCCAACTAACCACTAACCACTAATTATTAATTTTTTTTTTACTTTATGCTTTTATTTTTATGCTTTATGTACCATTTACTTTAAGCATTACATTTCATGCAATTTTTATTTTTCTCACTAGGGCATTTACTTTCTTGTCATTTTTATTTTTGCTCACTTGAGCTTTTCTTTTCTTTTTTTAAGACACCTAATAATCAATATGAACCATAAAAAGCTTTAATGATATTCAGACTATTTGGTTACTATCCTTGGCATTATGGAGTATTGGACTTCTTAGACTTAAGATTAGAAACCTTGGCCTATGTTAGAGACCTTGTGACCTTAATTGATATTTTGTCTGGAGTTCTTGAGGTTTACCTCAAGACATTGGGTTGTTTGTTTGTTTTATATGCAGGTTATTGTGATTACGTACTTTGTAATCTGGAATTCGCCCATATATAACCGTTACTCTGCCCAATTTTTGTGAAGACTTAATACATTTGAAGTTTTGTTCTCTCAAGAGATCTAGTATCTTTGCTTGTTTGGTTTCAATCCAAAGAATGGGAATTTCTATCTTGACTCATAATGTCAAGTATTGACTTCTTATTGGTTAGATGGTTCTTATCCTTAGCTTTTACCTTATGCTTTAAGATAGTCACTTCTTCTCCTCTCATATTATTTAATTTCAAAATATTCTCCCTCCTTTTCAAAACTCTTCTTGTTTTTAAACTTGAACCAATTTCATAATAAACTTGGACTTAGGTCCATGCATTTTCAAACCATTTTTCATAAATAAACTCCAATCAATTTAATAATACGTTGACATTTTTTGTGAGAAGACTAAAAGTCAATCAAACTTATTTCAAACTATTTTTCCACCTTGGCTTTTTATTTTAAAACCTTTCTCAAGAGATTAGACTCTTGTCAATCCTTGTAGTGATGCAAACAACTATACTTATACAATATATAGTGAAGTGAGATATTTTCCACTTGGATGTTGAGTGAGGCATTGTTGATTTTAAAATCCAAGCCATATCCTCCACTTTGAGATGATGCAAATTCTCCTTTCTCATAATTATTGGTAGTAAGTATGTTTTCCACACGGACAATAACGATGATGTCTTATCTTATAAAATCAATCAACACACTTGTATTTTAAAATTTTTAAAGGTGAACTACGTGTACCCTGATCCCCTATTGCATGAAAGGTGGTATGTAGGCACTAAAGGTTCACAACTGCGGCGGGTGCAAAAATCATAAAAAATATTTCTTTTCTCACCTCCACTATCTATTTTACATACAACACTTTATAGCCAAAATATACATATTTTTCAAAGAGGTTCCTCCGGAGTACCATAGATGTTTAGGGTGCTAATACATTCCATTTTCATAACCAACCCCCTTACCTTGAATCTTTCCCCCTCTTTTTGGGTTATTCGCTCTTTTCCCATTCCTTTGGAAACAATAAAGCGCAGTGGCGATTTTTATTTTGATCTGTATAAGTCTAGTCAATCCAATGGCTTAGTCTTAAACATTCCTACTGCTATAGAAAAAAAATGGCGACTTCATTGGGGAAAGATTGACCTCTTGCTGGTCCATCCCTAAGTGGGTTGAGCCTATCTTTGTTTATATCTGTATATGTGCTATTTTTGTTTATGTGTTATATGTTGTATATATGTTTGTCTGGATTTTCCTGGTTTTCATGGTGCTTGGTGATTACTTATAAGTCCTATACCCAGACTTTGGAAAACTTTAAGATAGGACGAGCGGTATAGTCATGTTAACTTTGAGGGAGTAATCCCAAAAAAGGAGGCATGAGATCCCCTACTTAATGGAGGCCTCTTTGACTGTAGTGTCGTTTACCGAGTAATTGGAAAGACGTACTGCTTTCGACCTGGGATCCTGCTGAAGCTGAGGACCGTATAATACCTAACTCATCTTGGCCTTTTAGGTGTACTGCGGAAGCTATGACGGAGTAATCCAGAAATAGTTGTCACGTGATACTATGCTCGGACGAGTTTTTCTTGAGAATATTACTAATTACCGATTTAATCGGGAAGTTGGTAATATCCGAAGGAAGGATGTAGACTCTAGGAACCTCTAGAACCTTGTTCGGCAGGTGATAACTTTTAGACCATACCTTATGGGTAGTACCTTCGACCTCAAGCTCGTGATGCTGAACCTATGAACCCTATGTTTGTGATCTTGTGTGTGATTGTTGCATCATCCATTCATGCACTCATAAGCATCTTTTAAAGAAATTTTATTTCAAGGGACTTAAAAGTTGTCCATTTGCAAATATCTCAGGTACCTTTTGACCATGGATTCTGGAAAAAGAAAGACCAGAAAATAGAGTTTCAAAGATCCCAAGATAGATGAGTTGATCAGTCTAATTCCCGAGATTAAGTGTTCTGCAGATTTTCGGAAGAAGTATGAATCCATCATTCCTCTCATGAAGCTTAGGATGAAGGAGGGTATTCTCTAGACCTTGGTCTAGTTCTATGTTCTGATGTATCATTGCTTTACTTTCGCTGACTATCAGTTGATGCCTACACTAGAGGAGTATTCTTATCTGTTGGATTTACCTATTACTGATCATGTTCCTTTTACTGGGTTGGAGGGTGAACCAAAACCACACGAGATTGCTGCTTTGATCAATATGGGGAAGTCTGAGGTTGAAGCCCATATGACTACTAAAGGAGGGATTAGAGGACTACCAACTCATTTCTTATTGGAGAAAGCTCGTTACTTTTCCATGATGAAGAGTACAATTGCTTTTGAGGCCATCTTTTCTCTACTTGATTACGGTTTGTTTTTATTTCCTAATATGGATAAGTTTGTTGACGTTAATGCAACCAGGATCTTCATGATTGGAAACCCAGTTCCTACATTGTTGGGTGATACTTATTACTCTATTCATCTTCATAATTTTTATCATGGGGGGATGATTATCAGTTGCACGCCTCTGTTGTACCGGTGGTTTATTTCTCATATGCTTCAGTGTAATGCTTTTTGGGATGTTAGGAAGGAACCCCGTTGGGCTCCTAAGATCATGGCACTTACTCACTCGGATTTGATTGGTATCATCGGACTTACCAAGATATAAAGATTGTCGATAGTTGTGGTAGTTTCCCCAATGTACCTCTTCTTGGTACAAAGGGAGGAATTAACTATAACCCTATTTTTGCATGGCGACATCTTGGTTATCCGATGAGGGATAAACCACTCCTCCCTTATTGGATGATATAGAAGAGCTACAACTTGCTGATGCAGCAGGAAAAGGATGCTTGGAAGAATAAGTGCCAAACTTTAGAGATTTCCTATAGAGCGGACTTGAAGGAGAAAGATGACTTGATTGAGATTCTTGAGAGTCGGGCAGTAGAGACCATGGAGAGGCAAGGGGATTTATTATCTCCTAAGCCTCATTCAGATGCTAGTTGCTCACTTCATGATTCAAGTGATTGGAAGGAGGTTGCCACCAGATATGCGGAAGAAAACCAGAGGTTGAAGGCTCGGATTGTCAGGCTTACAGGGAAGCACCAGCGTATAGAGTGATCTCCATCAGTTTTATTTCTTAGGGTTTTAGACCTTATTTTCATCTTGTAATTGGGGTTGTTGAAACTTGTAATCCATTTTGAAGGTATTATAATTAAAAATTTCAGTATTTCAAATGTATTATTACTTTGATATTTGCAATGTGTCTATAAATCTTTAAGTCCCTTGAAATATTAATAAAATAAATCATGTTCACTGCATATCATGCATCATATTGCACATATTTCTTGCATTTGTTATGCATATCCAAGTGTATTACCAAGCTTCTTTACTTCATTCAGCAAGCTGTCTCACCACTACAACACTCGAGCTAATTTCAAAAGGAAGATGGACAACTTAGAACAAGAGAATATCAAGATGCGCGAGGAAGTTTCTTCTCTGAAGACCGGCATGGCCAATCTCACTGCTCTGATGGAATATTTGGTGGCTGCTCAGAATTATCCACCGAGTGTTAAACCTCAACAGATAAAGGTTACTACTTAAGCTCCAATTGTTCTTGTGTCTGCTACTCCAGTTGTTGTTCAAAATCGAATGCCTCAAGGTTATCCATGGGGAATGCCAGAGAACTTTGTTCCTGAAGGTTTAAATCTTGGTCCTCAAGTTACTCCAGTCGTTCAGACTACTGTTACTCTTGTACCTCCTGTGGTGCATGTTACTCCTGCTGCACCTCCTTCGGTAAATATGGTCCCATTTTCTAATGATGATATGTATCGTCCTTTTCCTACACCAAGTGAAGGCTTGGGTCTCTATGATAGAATGGATGATTTTCAAGATCAGTTTGACAAGATGCAGAGGGAGATGAAGGCCCTCAGGGGAAAGGAATTGTTCGGGCAGAATGTGAACGATTTATGCTTGGTCCCAAATGTCAAGATACATGCGAAGTTTAAAGTCCTAGAATTTGAGAAACACATGGACAACACTTTTCCTCGTGCTCATATTATGATGTATGTAAGAAGAATGTCTATCCATCATGATGATCAACGTCTGCTGATTAACTTTTTTCAGGATAGTTTGACTGGTGCTGCACTGAAGTGGTATATGAGTTTGGACAACGTCAATATCCATACTTTCAATGACTTGTGAGAAGCATTTATCTGACAATACAAATACAACGTGGACATGGCGCCTGACTGTGATCAACTCAGGGCCATGGTCCAGAAGGACAGGGAATCGTTCAAAGAATATGCACAAAGATGGCGTGAGGTAGCCGACCAAGTGATTCTTCCCATAGAAGAGAAGGAGATGACTAAGATTTTATTGAAGACCCTGTATGCTTTCTACTATGAGAGGATGGTAGCGAGTGCGCCAAGTGACTTTACTGAAATGGTGGGCATGGGTATCCGTTTAGAAGAGGCTGTAAGAGAGGGTCATTTAACAAAAAGTGAAAGTTCCGGAAATACGAAGAAGCCATCCTATGGGTTTTCCAAAAATAAGAAAGGAGATACAAATACTGTCGTGCAATAAAGGAGGGTTAATCCTCCTAGAAGAAATTATCAGCGTCATCAGCAAGTCGCCTCAGTTACTCCAGTTGTTGGTGTAGCTCCAACCACCGTTGCTTATCAGAGACCATCCCATCAGGGGAATCAAGGGTATAATCAGAGAAGGGAGAGTTATGATCCTATCCCTATGAGCTATACAGAATTACTCCCGGTGTTAATTCAGAAGAAGTTGGTTCAGACCAGACCACCTCCCGCTGTACCATCACCATTGCCTTGGTATTACAAGGCAGACCAAACACGTGCTTTTCATCAAGGAGCACCAGGGCACAATGTTGAGAACAACTATCCTTTGAAAACTGAAGTACATAAATTGGTGAAGTCTGGTATTTTATCTTTCAAGGATGTTGGCCCTAACGTGAAAGATAATCCTCTACCAAATCATGGAGGAGAAAATACTGTGAACATGGTGGCCGGTTGTCCAGGCGACTTCCAAATTTTTGATATCAATTTGGTTAGAGGAGATTTGGTAAAAATGCATGCAGACCTCTGTGAATTTAGCTACTATACGTATGACCATGCTGGTTGTGCTATTTGCAGTATGAATATACAGGGTTGTGACAAGATAAAGGCTGATTTGCAGGAGATGATGGATGAGGGCCTCATCCATATAATCAGGCCAGAGTATGAAGAGGAAGTAAACATGGTTTCTGGATGTCCTGGAGAGTTCAGAATCTTTTATGTGGAATATATGAATGAGGATCTTGTACAATTGCATGCTACTTTCTGCCACATGGATGGTCAGGTAGAACATCAGTATGGATCTTGCCGAATTCGCAGCCGGGACTCCCGGGGATGTTCAATTGTAAAGAAAGGTGTTCAGTCGTAGTTGGATAATGGAACTATCAAGGTTACAAGCCAAAGGGATGATTACCATGAAGTTGATGTGATTTAGGTTTGTTTGGATGAAGAAGAGTCAGATGATGAGTATGCCTCTGCGGATGAGTTCTTCTCCTCAAATGAAGATTTGTTTTCCAGAGATGACTCTGTAATGACTGAATGTTTTGAAGAGGGAGTAAATGTTATTGTGCCTTGTTTTGGTGCGCCTACCCCTTTGGAAGTTGAATATTATAGCAAGCCAGCTATTACTTCATTGGTGATTAGTTTGACGGGTCCTGTCCCCTACAAGTCAGACAAGGCGGTACCCTACAAATATAATGCTACAATCATAGAGGATGGTGTGGAAGTTCCCATCTAGCCAATGCCTAATGTTGGAAATATTGTTGAGACTAGTAGGGTGACCTGCAGTGGTCGTGTACTTATGCCAGTTGTTCGTGGATATGTTAGTATTGGAAATAAAATTGTTGATAATGTTGAACCCAAGAAGGAAGTGGGTGAATTTAGTCGAGCTACGCTAGAAAAAGAGGTGGATGATATTTTGAAGATAATCAAGATGAGCGACTACAGAATTGTAGATCAGCTACTACAGACTCCTTCAAAAATCTCTATCTAGGCTTTATTGATGAACTCCTCCGCTCCCAGAGAATATTTGATAAGGGTATTGGACCAAGCTTTCATGGAAAGTGACATGCCTGTAGACTAATTCAGCAGTGTAGTAGGCAACATTACAATATATAATAACCTGAGTTTCTGCGACGATGAACTTCCCCATGAAGGAAGGAATCACAACCTGGACCTCCACATCTCTATGAACTGCAAGAATGATTCACTATCCAATGTGCTGATTGATAATGGATCCACATTGAACATTATACCAAGGAGCACATTATGAAGTTGAAATATCAAGGAACGCCCATGTGCCCAAGTGGAATTATTGTGAAAGCGTTTGATGGATCAAGGAAATCTGTTATTGGTGAAGTGGACTTGCCTATTCATATAGGCCCACATTTGTTTCAAATTACTTTCCAGGTCATGGATATTGTACCCGCTTATAGCTGCTTGCTGGGATGGCCGTGGATACATGAGCCAGGGGATGTCACTTTGACTTTACACCAGAAGCTGAAGTTTGTACGTGAAGGAAAAATGGTAATTATAAATGGAGAATAAGCATTATTGATATCTCATTTGTCCCCTTTCTACATTGTGGAGGCGGGTGAAGCTGCTGTTGGAACCCAGTTCCAAGCTTTATCCATTGATAATATAAGGGGAAATGAGAACTCTATGTCTTCATTTAAGGATGTGCAGTGGGTTGTGCGTAATGGCCATAGCGACGTATGGGGACATACTGTTGATCCACCTATGAATAAGAATAGAGCTGGCTTGGGGTTCTCTGTGAAGAATAATAAAATTAAGAGCATAAAGCTGAAGTCTGCTGCAAGCAAGTGTCAGGACATCTTTCGTAGCAGGGTTTATCTTCATCCAACTGTTTCTGGGATTAATGCCATTGTGGAAGATGAAGCAGAGCCAGAAATTCCAAATTATGTGACGCACGGAGTTAGGGTTCAGAACTGGATCACCATTGATGTTCCCTCTTGCATACATGTTTCAAAGTAATTTGTTTTGTTAATATTTTTGAAAAGCTTTCACTTTGCCCAAGGTGAAAGTATTGATATTGTATGGGCTTATTTGTGTGCTTTGATTTTTAAAATCAATAATAAAAGTTGTCTTTGTTTCCCAAATTATGTTTTTATTTTTTGCTTTTTTCTTGGAAAATGGTAATCAGAAAAACCTTTCAAAATAAATAATAACTGAAATTCAATCTGCATGATCACTTGTTATATGTGTCAGTTTCTAAAAGCAGTCATAAATCATATGTGCATATTAATTAAAAAACTCGTTGAGTACAATGACCCTGCACCCTCTCTCAACTTTGAATGTCTTGTGTATGGGGCCGAAGAAGAAGACTATGATGAGATTCCATAACATGTCTCACGGTTTCTTGAGCGTGAGTAAAATTCCATTCAGCCATATAAAGAGCCATTGGAAGTAATCAATTTGGGTTCAGAAGAAGATTCGAAGGAAGTCAAGATTGGAGCATTGCTGCATCCTGATGTGAAGAGCAAGTTGATTGAGATGTTGAAAGAGTATGTGTATATTTTTTCTTGGTCTTACCAAGATATGCCTAGTCTTGATACAGATATTGTAGATCACCGTTTGCCGTTGAAGCCAGAGTGTCCGCCAATCAAACAGAAGTTGTGAAGAACTCACCCTGATATAGCAGTGAAGATCAAAGAGGAAGTTCTAAAGCATATTAATGTCGATTTTCTTGTGACATCAGTGTACCCTCAGTGGATTGCCAATATTGTCCCAGAACTGAAGAAAGACGGAAAAGTTTGCATGTGCGTAGATTACAGAGATCTAAATAAAGCTAGTCTAAAAGATGATTTTCCATTGCCACACATTGATATGTTAGTGGATAGCCCAGCAAAATTCAAAGTTTTCTCGTTCATGGACGGATTTTCCGGGTATAATCAAATAAGGATGGCTCCTGAGGACATGGAAAAAACAACATTTATCACACTCCGGGGAACATTCTGTTACAGAGTGATGCCCTTCAGGTTGAAGAACGCTGGTGCAACGTACCAGAGGGCTATGACAACTGTATTCCATGATCTGATGCACAAGGAAATTGAGGTATATGTTGATGATATGATTTCTAAATCCCAAACTGAAGAAGGGCATGTAGAAGATTTGTTGAAGTTGTTTCAGCGTTTAAGGAAGTATCGTCTCCGCTTGAATCCAAATAAATGTGCCTTCGGTGTTTGATCAGGGGAATTGTTGGGTTTCATTGTTAGCCAGAGAGGGATTAAAGTTGACCCTGATAAAGTAAAAGCAATTCAAGAAATGCCAGCGCCGAGAACTAAAAATCAAGTCAGAGCGTTCCTCGAGCGTTTGAATTATATTTCCAGATTCATTTCCCACATGACTGCAACGTGTGAATCAATCTTTAAGTTGTTAAAGAAAGATTAAGGTTGTGTGTGGACAGATGACTGCCAAAGGGAATTTGAAAGTATCAAAGAATATCTACTTGAGCCTCCTATCTTGCTCCCTCCTATTGAAGGAAGACCATTTATTATGTATCTGACAGTGTTAGATAATTCCATGGGATGTATTCTGGGACAACAAGATGAAACGGGGAAGAAAGAGTATGCCATTTATTATCTCAGTAAAAAGTTTACTGATTGTGAATCGCGGTATTCCATGCTAGAAAATACATGTTGTGCTCTGGAAACTCTGGCTTCTACGTATCAAGTGAATACTTAGAATGATATACCTCAAATTATAGTTCGGTGACTGGATAGGCCTGCTCATGTGTTTACAACAGAAGAGGTTGCAGATGAGAAACCTTGGTATTACGATATCAAACATTTTCTCCAGACTTAGGAATACCCGATTGGTGCTTCAAGTAAAGATAAAAAGACATTGAGAAGCTTGGCTGGCAGCTTCTTCCTCAGTGAAAATGTGTTGTACAAGAGAAATTATGACATGGTCTTGCTCAGATGTGTGGATAGACACGAAGGAGACATGTTGATGCATGAGATTCATGAAGGTTCATTTGGTACTCATGCCAATGGACATTCGATGGCTAAAAAGATGCTAAGGGCAGGTTACTATTGGCTGAGAATGGAATTTGATTGTTACAAATTTTCAAAGAAGTGCCATAAATTCCAGATTTATGCAGACAAGATTCATGTACCTCCGACACTTCTAAATGTTATTTCTTCCCCGTGGCCTTTCTCTATGTGGGGTATTGACATGATCGGGATGATAGAACCCAAAGCTTCAAATGGACACCGTTTTATCTTGGTAGCAATTGATCACTTTACCAAATGGGTGGAAGCTGCTTCATATGCTAATGTTACTAAGCAGGTGGTTATGCGCTTCATATGTCAGTATGGTGTGCCGAGCAGAATCATCAAAGACAATGGCTCGAATCTGAACAACAAGATGATGACAGGACTTTGTGAAGAACTCAATATTGTCCATCACAATTCATCTCCGTACAAGCCAAAGATGAATGGGGTTGTTGAAGTTGCTAATAGGAATATCAAGAAGATCATCCAGAAGATGGTTGTTACTTATAAAGATTGACATTAAATGCTCCCTTTTGCTTTACACGGATATCGGAAATCTGTCCGTACTTCAACATGAGAAACCTCGTACTCCCTTGTGTATAGAATGGAAGTAGTGCTCCTAATCAAGGTTGAGATTCCCTCTTTGTGTGTGATAATGGAAACCAAGTTGTCAGAGGCTGAATGGGTCCAGAACATGTTTGACCAGTTGAATTTGATCGAAGAGAAGAGAATGACGGCTTTGTGTCATGGGCATTTATATCAGAAGAGAATGAAGAAAGCTTTTGATAAGAAGGTCAAACCTCGTGAGTTCAGAGAAGGCGACCTCGTGCTTAGGAAGATCATGTCTTTTAACGCTGATTCTAGGGGAAAGTGGTCTCCCAATTTTGAAGGCCCATATGTTGTCAAGAAAGCCTTCTCTGGCGGTGCATTAATTCTTGAAACTATGGATGGCGAGGAGTTCCCATATCCCATGAATGCAGATGCAGTCAAGAAATACTTCGCCTATAGAAATAAAAGAACAACTCGCTAAGTTGAAAACCCGAAAGGACGGCTTAGGCAAAAAAGAGCGTCTCGGTAGACCGAAAACCCGAAAGGGCAGTCTAGGCAAATGTTAGAGACATAAACATAATAAAATTTCCCGCTAAGTTGAAAACCCGCAAGGGCAGCTTAAGCAAAAGTTAGGGAATTTCTTGGCAAGTAACTGCATCAGACAAGACTTGATCATTGAAGCAACAATCTTCTTGGGTCCTCACCATACTTCAACAGGAGCTGCTGCTCAGGATTTCAAAGTTGTTAGAGGGAATAGTGGTCATTATATCTCAATGTATCTTTTCCATTATATATTACCATTTTCCAAACTTTGTAATTATCCATGGAGTCTCGCTATTCGCAGACTACCATTCTATCAATAAAATTAGATCTTTTACCCAATTCTTTGTAGTTCTTATTTTTATTCAGCTTACAAAGTCTCCATTTATTATTGATAATAATTTTCAAAGGAAAAAGATTAAATAACAAAATTATTTTTCAAAAAGAATTTACAACTTACTTTTACTTTAGATTTTATGATTCAAGAGGAAAAAAAAAGTGGTGATCCCAGGAATGGACAAACTTCAGTAATTTGAGAAGTTTTGTTCCCCCTGGAAAATTTTTTTTCAAGTCATTTTCGCTGGTATACACGTGATTTTAGTATATTGAAGACGATACTAATTGGTGTAAGGTGCGGTATTAGGTTTGTGTTCCTAGTGTTTCCAGTCAAGCCTTGGTTCATTTTTATGATTTTTTCGGTTTGCATGGTCTGAGGCCTCTATCCCAGATTCCCCAACAAAGTTTTCCCTCATATGATGAAATGTCTTTTTCCCTTGATGTGCTGAGATGGAACTATTTGCAAAATGTCGCTCTTTCTGCAGTATTGGCATTTTGTTGGTATTTATTTCCCAGGAAGCTAGACCAGGGCAATATATTTTCTAAGGAGTGTTGAGACAGTTGTCAACCCTTTGGGTTTTTACCCGCCGAGTGCTGGGTTTGATTTAAAATCCCCAGGGGTTTGACCTCTTTCTATAATGTTGATTTCTTGATTCCTCGGGAAGGCTATCCCAGGGCATCTTTTGTTGGAATAAGTTTTCATGATATGAAGGTTCAATCCAGGGTTCCCCAGTGAAGGCCTTGTTATTTGATAGAAGTCTTTTCTCCCTGTGCGTGCTGAGTTTTAACTCATTTATGAAGCATCTCCCTCTCGGCAGTACTTGCAGTTCGTTTGATTTCCCGATAGTCAGGCAAGGGCAGTGTTTTATTTAAGAAGTGTTGAATTGGTTATCAACTTTTTAGGTTTTCACTAGCCAAGTGTTGGGTTTGATTTAAAATCCCCATAAGATTGATTCCTTGCTATAATGTTTGACTTCTTAACTCTCCAAGTTGTTGTCCCCATGAGATTTCATACTTTTTCCCCAGAGAAGTTGGTGCAATACTTACTCTCAATATTGAAGAACGTATCTCTGGTCTCCCTAGTGAAGAACGTATCTGGGTTTCCCCTCTTCGATGTGGTGCTGGTATCTCCCCAATGAAGTCAGCACGAGGTCCCCCGATGATATCTCGATGATGAGGCACTATCTCCCCTAGTGAAGTCTGTATGATATTTCTCCATTGAAGTCAGCTCGAAATCCTCAATTGATATTTTTCTGACATGGTGTCCGTCTGCCTTATTTGAAATCAGTATTGCAATCCCCAATAGAATTATGGACCGTGACAGCATTTGTTTTCCCATCGAAGTCTGAGTGCTATTCCCTAGTGAAGCCTGCAGAAGGATGTTGTATCCATGTATCTGTACTATTTTGTCGCTATGTTTTGATTACTTCCGGATTATGTTCCTTCCCAGTGAAGTTAAGTCGCGAAATAGGATTTTGCTTCCTCAGTTGGTGCTTATTTTTCTTATAGAATTTTCATCTTGGATGTGATTTAGTCGAGTCTTGTTTGTGCCCGAGTTGGTTTTGCCTGGTTACTCCCAGTGTTATATGTGTGTTTTGTCATCATATACATGATAACACTCATATATTCATACACACATCATGCATAGTTAAATTTAGAAAATCATTGTTCATTCGCATTCATTAATATTTTGTTGGCATATTACCCGGTTTTGCAGAGTTGTGTTGTCCTCTCTCCAATAGAGTATCAGCCTTAAGCAGAGAGTGTATATTCTTTCAATTTCCCCACTGAGTTATCCCTCGTGGACGATTTTTTCTTTAGCCTTCTTGCACAACTCTTTGTCTGGATAGATTGGGTTTCCCTCTCTTGAGTTTATTTCTCAAAGGATGTATTATGGTTGACTGTTCCATCCCAGTTTATTTCTGGTTTGAATCTTTGATCCTCAACAATGTTATTAGTTATGATATTTTCAGGCTTCGAGCCTTGGTTTGAGAACATGCATTTATTTTGCACGAGAAGACTTTATCTCCTCAGCAGAAATATATTGGCATCTCCCCAGGAAGTCATATTTCTTTCCCTAGGAAATCATATTTCATTCCCCAGGAAGTCATATTTCTTTCCCCAGGAAGCCATATTGTTCTCCCCAGAAAGTCATTTTTACAATCCTCCATAACAGCAAGTAGAAAGTCTCTTTATTTGAGCAACTTGTACTTCCCCGTAAAGGTCCACGTTACTTTTTTGCTATCCTCTCTATGAGTGGATAGTTTGCAGTTCATTGTCAAGTTACTCTAGTGGATGGAAAGTCTTTCAATATCACAAAGACAATTCGTTGTGAAATTTTTGTAAGTGGTAGTCTCTTTATTTGAGACAGCTTATATATTATCCTTACCAGGAGGAATGCCTTGGTTAAAGAAGAAGTTGAGACCCGTTATAGGTGAAACACCAGAATTTTGGGGTAAGCTTGTTACCTTTTTGCTAACCTCAATGAACGTTGGTAGTTCATCGTCAGTGAACGGCGATGCTATGATATATTTTCTCATACTACCTTCAGTGAAAGTTGGTAGTTCATCATCAATGAAAGTTGGTGATTGTTATCTTTTTGGTACCCTTAGTGAACGTTGGTAGTTCATCATTAGTGAACGGAGGTGTTATGATATTTTCCTTCTACCTTCAGTGAAAGTTGGTAGATTACCATCAGTGAATGTTTGTGATTATTATCTTTTTGCTACCCTCAGTGAACGTTAGTAGTTCATCGTCAGTAAACGGTCGTGCTACGATATTTTCCTTCTACCTTTAGTGAAAGTTAGTAGATCACCATCAATGAAAGTTAGTGATTGTTATATTTTTGCTACCCTCAATGAATGTTGGTTGTTCATCGTCAGTGAACGGTGATGCTATGATATTTTCCTTCTACCTTCAGTGAAAGTTGGTAGATCACCATCAGTGAAAGTTGGTGATTGTTATCTTTTTGCTACCCTTAGTGAACGTTGGTAGTTCATCGTCAGTGAACAACGATGCTATGATATATTTTCTCCTACTACCTTCATTGAAAGTTGGTAGTTCACCATCAGTGAAAGTTGGTGATTATTATCTTTTTTCTACCCTCAGTGAACATTGGTAGTTCATCGTCAGTGAACAGTGGTGCTATGATATTTTCCTTCTACCTTCAGTGAAAGTTGGTAGATCACCATCAGTGAAAGTTGGTGATTGTCATCTTTTTGCTACCCTCGGCGAACTTTGGTAGTTCATCTTCAGTGAATGGCGATGCTATGATATTTTCCTTCTACCTTCAGTGAAAGTTGGTAGATCACCATCAGTGAAAGTTGGTGATCGTTATCTTTTTGCTACCCTCAGTGAATGTTGGTAGTTCATCATTAGTGAATAGCGATGTTATGATATATTTTCTCTTACTACCTTCAGTGAAAGTTGGTAGATCACCATCAGTGAAAGTTGGTGATTTTTATCTTTTTTCTACTCTCAGTGAACGTTGGTAGTTCATCGCCAGTGAACAACGGTGCTATGATATTTCTTACCTTTCTACCATCAGTGAAAGTTGGTAGTTCATCGTTAGTGAACATCGATGTTTTTCTCTCTACCTTCAGTGAAAGTTGGTTGTTCATCGTCATTGAACGTCGGTGTTGTTATTTCTTTTCTTTTTCTACCTTCAGTGAATGTTGGTAGTTTTGCCTTCGGTAAAAGTTGGTGTATCCTTTAACCTTTTACCATCCTCTTTGAGTCAGGTATTTTTGATTCACCAGTGATTTATTTTCCTGGTTGGGTTTCTCTTTTGATCCTTATTTCCTATGCTACATCCCCAGTGGTGTTTTGTGTCCCTTTGAAGTTGTTCATATGCATTCATACTCATAAGCATTGAATGGCATCTTAGGGCTAAAAATAGGGTTTGCTTTATATTTAAGTATCTTCGATCGCGTCGACATGAAGATTTTTAACCTCCATATCTCCGGATAGAAGAAACTTAAATAAGGGCAACTGTTGTACCCCAATGTTTGCCTCTAAGATCCCTTCATCATACCATATTGATTCAATCACAACAAGGTCACATTAGGGCTTTTGGTTCTCCTTCCAATCTTTAGCTTTGCTATTTGAGGAATCACCAAGAACTTTGACTTGTTTTTCTTTTGTAATCATGCATGTTTTGTTTTAACTTTCCTTTTAATTAATAAAATGCAATGTTGGTTTGTATTACTTGTGAATAATGTAGGTAAAGGCAATGTGGCTTAGCAAGTTGATCCATGGGTTCATGAGTTTATTTCCATGCCCTAGTCAATAAAGCTTGAGAAGTTCAAACCTCACCATTGAAGTTATTTTTGAAGAAATGGCATGGCAAGTTTTATCTTGGTTCACCACATTTCAAAGTTATCAAGATTGATTCAAAGGTACAAGGGGTTGATTGAATAATTTGTCATGTTTGGACAAGGCTTTGTTCCCATTGGTCACAAGTGCATATTTCTCTCAATTCTCAAGATATGGAAATGGTTTTGGTAGCTATGAGTTCTCATTATCATCCTCAACAACTTCTGTTTACAAAGCAAAAGTGTTGGTACAAGAAGGTTGTGCAAAATTGTCAAAGTTCCTCAAAGCATTTTCTTGATCTATGAGCTAGGGTTTTGAACTTCAAAGAAGTATATGTTGTTCATATTTTGGTATTTTTGAGTGATTCCAAAAACATCCTTCTCTTCAAAGGGTTATTAACAAATCACTTCAAAAGTTTCAAGGAGTTTTCATGTGGAAGAAGCTTGATGGTGAAGAAATATTACAAGTCCTCCATATCAACCCCCAATTTTCCATGTGTGACTTCAAATGATCATAACTTGGTCAATGTTTATCACCTTGAGCCCACTCTTTTTCCATAATGATCTTTAGTATGTGAACATTGTTCCTTCTTTTATGTGAAAAGTGATAAAATGGATGGAAGATGCCCTAAGGATACAAAAGATTATAGGTCATTTCATGATTTTTTTCCAACTTCAACAATTCATAACTCTCTCAATTTTTGGATATTTTGAATGGTTCAAGTTTCAAAATGTCATTCAATAATTCTATTTCATGCCATCTTTTTTGGTAAAGAGAAAATTCCAAGTGGAAGGCCATGTTTGGATGCAAAACATTATAGGTCACTTTTGAAGAAAAAACTTGAAATATTTCTAAGTGTGGAAAGTCAACTTCTTTTTCCCAACTTTGACTCATTGCAACTTTCAGATCAAACATCCATTTGATTCCATTCTTTTCCTATTGCAAAGCTTGTAATCTCATCTTTCTAAAGCATCAAGAATCATGCCCTAAGACCCATTGAGTTGAGAATGACATTAATTTGAACTTGGTAACTTGAAACTGAAGTTTCTTCAAAAGTCAGAATTTGGAATCCTTGATTTAGCTTCTAAACACATTGTTTCTGCACGTTTTTGCTTCTTAACATGTTTAGTGAACTTCTAGAAGTGATTAGCATAGCAAAACATGCGTTTTGGATGAGTTTTGATCAAAATAGAAGTCTCACTTTTCTTGTTTGCAACTTCACACAATTTCCCTCCAAACTTCAACATTTCACACGCTAGAACATTCCATTTGATTCCCTATAAATAGAGGCTCATCCCTCATTCATTTCCTCAAGCTTGAACATTCAGAACTAGCCTGCCAAACTTGCTCCATGACTCATTTTTCTACAACTTCAAAATCAGTGTTCAAGCCTTTTTCAATCCAATTTTTCTATCAATTCACCTTCCTTGATCTTCCCTGAAGCTAACCATACAATTACCTTCAAGAATTGTGACCTATATTGATCCATAGAAGTCCAGGTTCAGAGCTCTGCAACTCAACTTCAATAGGTATATTTCTCCATCAATTCTTCAAAACTTTGATATCATTGCGAAGCTCTCATTTCCCTGGTTCTAGTTGCAACACTTGCTTTTATCTGGAAACATATTTTGACCATGAAATTTCAAATCCCTTTTCAAAACTTCTCTTCCAAAGTGCTTGATCTACAATTTATATAAATTTATTGCGAATGTTTGGTTGTCTTCGTCTTGAAGAGATGAAGCGAATGACATAGGTCTCGTGCTCTAATTTTACATATTGAGCAACCTGGTTTTGGGACTGGATGGAGGTTGAAGATGACCAACGTGTCATCCTTCAACCAATGAAACAACGCCATTTGTATTTTTTGAATTTCTGATTTATATTTGATCCTATGCTTTATTCAGTAATGACCATGATATGCACAGCGTGCCAGATCCCTTAGATTTGATTACTAACGCGTTTTGACTCTCATCCAATGATCCACATATTTTTGACTTTATTTCTTATTTCTGATTTTTATATTTAATTGTTTTAAACTTCAAAAAATCATAAAAAATTCATTCTAAGTCCAAAATATCTGAAACAATTATGAAAAATATTTTTGATTTTTCTCTTTCTGATTTTTAATTTTTCACAATTTTATTTTGTGTTTTGATATTTTTTATAAATTTTCACTTTATTTGATTTGTTTTAAATGTTTAAAAATACTTTTATGCATTTTTAAATTCTGAAAAAATTATGGAATGATCCAATGATATTGTAACAAATATTGGTGACCTTATTTATTTTTTATTTCTGACTTTGTTATTTTTTTTATCATTTTTGGTTTATTTTACTCATTCCTTTTAATTTTAAAAATTGTTTCTGACTTTAAAAAATTACCAAAATTTTTATAAAAATATTTGAGTTAATTTCTAATTTTTCTATGGTCTTACTTAATTTTTCTTGAGTAATTTAAACATAGTTGATATTTTTCTCTTTTAAAAACATTTTAAAAACCATTTTTTAATGTATATATTAAATGAAATATTATTTTGTGATTATTTTCTGGCTGATCTTGGGTTGAATTTTTTATCATGAACTTTATTAACATCATTGAATCCATGGTGTTGAGTCTAACTCCAAAAAAATGGATGAATGATTTTAATAATAGTTTGATTAAATTTTAATTCAAATGTGGTTTGTATATTCTTTCCCACCCCTCTTCATCTTATCCTTTTCTTATTGCACTAAGTGTTATTGGAGTATGATCTCTATATCATGTCTCAAAACAAATGGTGTATAGATTGTTATTGACCGACATCAAAATAGGTGCGACTTCTATATAAGTCCACTTACGATTGCTTAACATAGCGCTAAATTTTGTCCCGATTCGAATAAATGATCATTCGTGGCCCAAACCTATGTTCGCAAGCCCAAGCATGTTGATTTGATCTCTTTGATCCAATAACCTTGAGATTCATTGTGTGGAGGCTTTGGTTCTACCAATCCTCTAATGGATCTACAACACTTTTGGTCAACTCGGATCACTTAAACATCGTTGATCATTAAATGGTACTTTTGAGGATTCCAAATGGATGATATACTTGACAAAAAGCAAATGCAACTTGTTGTGTGGAGGCTTTGGTTCTACCAATCCTCTAATGGGTTCCAAATGCAAGTTTCAAGATGGTCATCCAACTAACCACTAATTATTATATTGTTTTTACTTTTTGCTTTTATTTTCATGCTTTATGTACCATTTACTTTAAGCATTACATTTCATGTAATTTTTATTTTGCTCACTTGGGCATTTACTTTCTTGTCATTTTTATTTTTGCTCACTTGAGCTTTTCTTTTCTTTTTTTAAGACACCTAATAATCAATATGAACCATAAAAATCTTTAATGATATTCAGACTATTTGGTTACTATCCTTGAAATTATGGAGTATTGGAGTTCTTTGACTTAGGATTAGAAACCTTGACATATGTTGGAGACCTTGTGATCTTAATTGATATTTTGTCTGGAGTTCTTGAGGTTTACCTTAAGACATTGGGTTATTTGTTTGTTTTATGTGCATGTTATTGTGATTATGTACTTTGTTTGTAATCTGGAATTCGCCTGTATACAGCCGTTACTCTGCCCAATTTTTGTGAAGACTTAATACATTTGAAATTTGGTTCTCTCAAGAGATCCAGTATCTTTGCTTGTTTGGTATCAATCCAAATAATGTGAATTCTATCTTGAATCATAATGTCAAGTATTGACTTCTTATTGGTTAGATGGTTCTTATCTCTAGCTTTTAACTTATGCTTTAGGATAGTCTCTTCTTCTCCTCCCATCTTTTTTAATTTCAAAAATCTTCTCCCTCCTTTTGAAAACTCTTCTTGTTTTTAAACTTGAACCACTTTCATAATAAACTTGGACTTAGGTCCATGCATTTTCAAACCATTTTTCAAAAATAAACTCAATCAATTTAATAATACCTTGACATTTTTTGTCAGAAGACTAAAAGTCAATCAAACTCATTTCATACTATTTTGCCACGTTGGCTTTTTATTTTAAAACCTTTCTCAAGAGAATAGACTCCTGTCAACCCTTGTAGTGATGAAAATAACTATACTTCTATAATATGCAGTGAAGTGAGATATTTTCCACTTGGGTGTTGAGTGAGGCATTGTTGATTTTAAAATCCAAGCCATATGATCCACTTTGAGATGATGCAAATTCTCCTTTCTCATAATTGTGGATAGTAAGTATATTTTCCACACGGACAATGACGATGGTGTGTTATCTAATAAAATCAATCAACACACTTGTGTTTTAAATTTTTTAAAGGTTAACTACGTATATCCTGATCCCTTATTGCACGAAAGATGGTATGTAGGCACTAAATGTTCACAACCGTGACGGGTGCAAAAACTATAAAAATATATCTTTTCTCACCTCCACCATCTATTTTACATACAACATTTTATAGCCAAAATATACATGTTTTTCAAAGAGGTTCATGCGGAGTACCGTAGATGTTTAGGGTGATAATAACTCTCCTTTGCATAACCAGCCCCCTTACCTTGAATCTTTCCCCCTCTTTTTGGATTATTAGCTCTTTTCCCATTCCTTTTGGAAACAATAAAGCACAGTGGCGATTTTTATTTTGATCTGTATAAGTCTAGTCAATCCAATGGCGTAGTCTTAAACATTTCTATCGCTACACATACGAAACGCATACAGAACAATCTCATTTATTTTGAGGACATCATGCATTTCATACATTATGATATTGCATACAGCTAATGCTTTACCTTTTCAGGAAAATATCAATCAACAAATAGTTATCATCAACAATTTTCAACATGTCCAATATTAGTTTCTGAAGCAAGATAGAGCAACTACCTACGTGACCAGATGCAACTTCACACGGGCTCATCACGAAGCAATCTTACATGGATTCCTTCCCATCCTGAAGCAGCCCTACCCATGCTCCTTCTCATATATTTTCAAAAGCAGCTTTACATGGGCTCATCATAAAGCAATCTTACATGGATGCCCTTTCAAAATTTCCAAGTGCAGCTTTACACGGATTCATCATAAAGCAATCTTACACGGATTCCCTCTCAAAATTCTCAGATGAAGTTTCACACAGACTCATCTTGAAGCAACCCTACCCAGGTTCCTTCTCATTTCCAGATGAAGTTTTACACAGACTCATCCTGAAGCAACCCTACCTAGGCTTCTTCTAATTTCTAGATGAATTTTACACGGACTCATCCTGAAGCAACCCTACCCAGGTTCCTTCTCATTTCTAGATGAAGTTTTACACGGACTCATCCTAAAGCAACCCTACCCAGGTTTCTTCTCATTTCCAGATGAAGTTTTACACGGACTCATCCTGAAGCAACCCTACCCAAGTTCCTTCTCATTTCCAGATGAAGTTTTTCACATAGTCATCCTGAAGAAAGCCTACCTAGGTTCCTTCTCATTTCCAGATGAAGTTTTACACTGACTCATCCAGAAACAACCCTACCCAGGCTCCTTTTTATTCCCAGATGAAGTTTTACACGGACTCATCCTGAAGCAACCCTACCTAGGTTCCTTCTCATGAATTTCTAGATGAAGTTTTACACGGACTCATCCTGAAGCAACCCTACCCAGGTTCCTTCTCATTTCTAGATGAAGTTTCATATGGACTCATCCTGAAGCAACCCTACCCAGGTTCCTTCTCATTTCTAGATGAAGTTTTACATGGACTCATCCTGAAGAAACCCTACCCAGGTTCCTTCTCATGAATTTCCAGATGAAGTTTTACATGGACTCATCCTGAAGCAACCCTATCCAGGTTCCTTCTCATGAATCCCCAGATGCAGTTTTACATGGACTCTTCCTGAAGCAACCCTACCCAGGTTCCTTCTCATGAATTCCCAGATGAAGTTTTTCATGAACTCATCCTAAAGCATACCTACCCAGGTTCCTTCTCATGAATTTCCAGATGAAGTTTTACACTGACTCATCCGGAAGCAACCCTACCCAGGTTCCTTCTCATGAATTCCCAGATGAATTTTTACACTGACTCATCCTGAAGCAACCCTACCCAGGTTCCTTCTCATGAATTCCCAAAAGCAGTTTTACATGGACTCATCCTGAAGCAACCCTACCCAGGTTCCTTCTCTTGAATTCCCAGATGCAGTTTTACACGGACTAATCCTGAAGCAACCCTACCCAGGTTCATTCTCATATATTTTAGATGAAGTTTTACACGGAATCATCCTGAAGCAGCCCTACCCAGGCTTCTTGTCATATATTTTCAGATGAAGTTTCACACTGACTCATCCTGAAGCAACCATACCCAAGTTCCTTCTCATAAATTTCCAGATGAAGTTCCACATGGACTCATCCTGAAGCAACTCTACCCAGGTTCCTTCTTATAATTTCCAGAAAAAGTTTCACATGGGCTCATACTGAAGCAACCCTACCCCAGTTCCTTCTCATTCCCAGATGATGTTTCACACTGACTCATCCTGAAGCATCCCTACCCAGCTTCACGCGGGCTCATCATAAATAAATCTTACACAAATTCATTTTCATATACCTCCCGACACAATTTCACACGGATTCATCCTGAAGCAATCTTACACGGATTCCTTCTCCAGATACAATTTCATACGGATTTATCCTGAAGAAGTCCTACAGAGATTCCTTTTAATACGTTCCAAACACGACTTAACACGAGTCCATTCCAGCATATCATTTAGAGTTAAATCAACCAAATATTTATTCTGATACCAACTCTCGGTTACATTTAAGCTTATACTTGGTCTAATTTCTATCAACAATCACCTTTGGATGACATCTGTAAGCCCATCTCTGACAACTCTCCATCATCTCTCCAAATGGCATCTATAAGCTCATTCCCAATTCAACACATCATCGAGGGAAAATTTCTGGGCACTTTAGTGTTCAATCATCTTTCACCTTCAAGTCACGAAAGGCAGATCTGCTAATCTCACTCTTCAGGTTCAAGAAGATTGAACAGGGGCAACTGTTGTACCCCAAAATTTGCCCTCTCATTTCTCAAGCATTTTCTTATAAGGATTTATTAAAGTTTAAGTTTGCACAAGTACAATTGGATTTTTAATTCCCCACATAGTTTCTATGGATCATATTGGATTTTACAGCATCAAGTCAAAAAGGAATATGTTTAAAGAGCAAAGCAGATAAATTTGATTTTTTTGACAAAATTGAAGGAAAGAAAGCTTGCTTCGATTCATACTAGCTTCGAGTGGGCATTGCTTCGATTCATGCTATCTTTGATTAAGCAACATTTTCCTCCATTGCTTGCTTTGATTCACAAGAAGTGGCCTCCTGCATGCAAGCTTCGATTCAGAAGGCAATGGCCTCCTGCAGGCTTGCTTTGATTCACAAAGCAGTGTCCTCCTACACGCAAGCTTCGATTCAGAAGGCAATGGCCTCCTGCAGGCTTGCTTTGATTCACAAAGTAGTGGCCTCTGGCATGTAGACTTTGATTCAGAAGGCAATGGCCTCCTGCAGGTTTGCTTTGATTCATAGAGCAGTGGCCTCCTGCATGCAAGCTTCATTTGGACAATGGCTATCTTCATACAAGCTTCGATTGGGAATTTGGCCTCCTACGAGCAAGTTTAATCCACAAAGCTTCGATTGGGGTATTGGTTTCCTTCGAAGCAACATACTTTGAATCCAACTCTGAACCCTTCGAGCAAGTTTGGTTGAAGAACATTGATCAAATCTCATAGAATTATCCTCCAAATCTCACTTGTCAGGCTATGTTTCTTCCAAATCTTTACATAATCAGAGGCTTATACAAATGTGTGATACATTACACAAATATTCGAAGCTTTATCCACTGGATTATACCATTTTTGGATGAAATGGCAAAAAGCTATGTATCCTTTTTTCATAAAGATTACTTTAATCACAAAGTGAGTTTTTTGAGCTCCCAACCTAATCTTATTTGAACACAAGCAATTTCAAAAGCATGTGTCAAATCTCCTGCAAACATCAGGCCCCACTTGTACTTGAACTTGGGAACTATGAAAATCTATAAAACTTGATTTTTTTTTAAATTTCAACCATAACATGTTATCTCAGGGTTCTGGTTACTACAAACCTTTTCTCTATAAATAGAGAGACCCTTTACAAATCACGGACAAACTTTTGTTGGGTGGAAAAAATCATCAAACACTCTGAAATACTCTCAAATACTCTCAAACACTCTCAAACACTCTCAAACTCTCAAACTCTCAGAAATCTCAAACCCCTTCATGCATTAGCCAACCTTTAGATTCACTCCCTAATTTCCATATAACATCCTTTCAATTCACCCCCCTTAACTTCCACATACCAGCCTTGGAACACTTCCACAGCCCTCAAAAAACCCACTCAAGGAAGTTAGTGAGCCCTTCGATTCACTCATAACCAACCTTCGATTCATTGACTTTAAAAAAAAGCAGCAAATGAAACAACTTCAGGGAGGTCGAACCAGGCTGAGTTCATCATCAAACTGTTCCTGGAGGTTCTGTCGAAATCCCTCAAGTCTCACTCCAAGAGGTAAGTTTTCTAAAACTTATAACTCTTCATTCAAACATCATTTGTATATACATTGTAAATAAAAAATGTAGATATCATAGGAAGCTGGCCATGATCTTAGTTTTGATTTTCTTTGCTTGTGTTTTGAGATTTTCGACTCTGACTAGTTAGATTTTGATGTTTGTGCTGAATAAAATTCATGGCTAATCTTTGGTCCATAGCTTTTTAAAAGTCATATGGTTAGATTCATTTTGAAGATCTTAGGCAGGTTTTTGTATCTTTCGACTCGATGAGGATTGAAGCCTTTCGAATCTCAACATTGGAGTCTTGCATCCCTGCGCTCAAAAGAAGAAGATGAAGCCATGGGTTCATTTTATATTTGGTGTAAATTGTATTACTAACGGATGAAACATACCACCCCAGTGGTACAAACAGCGCATTCTAAAAGCCTTGCCATGTAGAAGGTCCTGGGTTCAAGCCCCAGCGAGACCTTTTGTTCATCTTTAATATTTTCTCACTTTACTTTGTTTACAGGAAATACACATGGGCCTCCACAGTTGAGCTTCAACCGCTTTTATGTTTCTGACCCCCTATTTCCTACCAAATAAAAAGGTCCTGAGGCCAAACAACACAAAACTGTTTTTCTACACAAAAAATTGTTTTAAATACAAAAACTATTTTCTACATAAAAGTTGTTTTAAACACAAAAATTGTTTTCTACACAAAAACACCAAATATATATTTAAGTTATTTAGATTATTTTATTTAACTTCTTACAATGAAAAAGACCAAAAAACATTTTCCTATTTATTTTCTTTTCTTTAACTTAATTCAATTTCCTTAACAAAATCTAAACAAAATTCATTTTCTTTTTTGTACATTTATTCAAGTTCAATATGGTTGTAATAGATAATTAGAATTTTATATCTTGCAATCCCCATTTGTACATTTGTATCCCCCATCCTCAAAATATGTAATAGCGTAGGACATTTATTTTTTCATAATTTACCGCTTTATTATAAAATGCTAGTAATTAGGATGTGTATGGAAAGATAAAATCAACACGTAGACAACCCTAACCAAAGACAAAAATGCATGCAAATCAAACATACTATTCACACACATGCACCTCTAGGGTAATCTCACTTGTTTCCTCGGAAAATAGTCATGTCCCTCGAACATGTGCATTTTATGAAAGACCCTCGATAAAAAGATTGTAGTCCCTCGATGTCCCTCGATGTTGCCTTTGGTAAACGATCTAGTCCCTAACGAAATTTCTAAAACGTCTCATAAGTTGCCTTCAATGACTATACGATGACCCACGCCCGTCCCTTCACATCCAACGATGGGACTTCTTACCAATCAATGGTAAGATAGCAACATCTAAAGGAGGAGGAAAAGAACATAGACCTTTTGAGTAGGTAGGACGCTCATAGTTTCTTGCTCTTGAAGTAAAACCATTTTCCACACTTACACTTTCAAAAACATCTTCAAAAACAAACATCTCTTTGAACTATTTTCAAAACCAACACTTTGTATGCATTCTTATAGAGACGAGAATCATTACAAAGTTTTCTGCAACAAAGGTGTTTTGCAAAATATTTTCAAACTTACACCCATCACAAAGCACATTTTCAAACAAAGCATTTTTCAAAATGATCTAGCGAGAACCTAAGATCCCGTAGATAACTATGGGTAAAAAGGGTGCTAACACCTTCCCTTTTCATAATCTACCCCCCGAACTCAAAAAAACATATCAAAGGTCTTTCCTGTTCTTTTCACCCTTTCCTTATTGGATAAAAGAAATGTCGGTGGTGACTCCTGCTATCCGCAACAGTTGCAATCAAACGCAGAACAACCAAGTCAATTCTACCACTGTATTACACATATGTGTACATAATTGATTGAACCATTATCCAAGTTATTCAAGTATTGTCCATTACATTATTCCATTTATAGCACCAAGGCACCATCGTCATTCACATAAAGCAAGCTTTACGCAATTGTAAACTCCTCGAGCCTCTCATTGTTTTCTCTACACATACACAATGTTAAAGCAAGAAGCAACATGCCTAAAAGCCTCTTGCAACTTCATACCATGCTTGTACCATGCATTGGAACACCAATTGTTACATAACTTAGTTGTTTCATCTCAACCAAACCAGAATTTTGACAATTTGTAAAACAAACTCTCTCATCCTCTCAGACCTCCTCTATAAATAGAGAGGCCATTTGCAAGCCAAGAGAAGTTTTTTGGTGGTGTAGACAAGTTTTCTAAAAACCCCTCATACTCTCAAAAAACCATAACAGTCCACAAAACCTCCACTCTTGAGATTAGAAACCAAAATCTTCAAATCTCTCAAAGCTTGCATTTATGTTCATACGAACCATCCACATACTTCATATACATCATATAGAAGTTGTTCAAACACAAGAATAACTTATGTAACATCATTATCATCACCTTCCAAACTCAAAAACATTGTCTTGCAAGTTGACTTAGTTAGAGAGACCGAAACACTTTCAGCACAAAGTAAGGATTGAAACAACTTCAAGGAGGTCTAAGGAAGCTCAACCAATCATCACATTACACCTGGAAACATCCATACACATTTGGATTTTCACTTCAAGAGGTAATTTTTCTTAAACTGTAATATCCTTGTTCATACATCATTTTACTTTCATTTTCAAATGAATAAAACAGGACAAATCAAAGTAGAGGAGTTGCAAACACTCAAAACTACAGAAAAATTCTTCTGGAAGTCTGACACGGCCGGCCGTGTCACCTGACATGAGCCATGTCAGGAAGAAAACAGAAAAAATGGCAAGACAGGGTTCTGACACGGGTGCCCGTGTCACAGGACACGGCCCGTGTCCCTCTTACTAGGCATGAAACTGAACAAATTTGCAAGACAGGGTCCTGACACAGGTTCCCATGTCACAGGACACGACCCATGTCAGCTTGTTTGGGACAGAAAAATCATGCAACGATAATTACAGGGTTCTGACACGGGTGCCGATGTCACAAGACATGGCCCGTGTCATCCAGGCACCAGAATTCTTGCTTTTTGAGACTTTTTGTTGATGTTTTTGGATCATTAATGGTTTGTAATAGTAATTACGGATTTATCGCTTTCATCCCCATTTATTAAACTTGTACCCCCATCCCCTAAAAGTATTGTAATAGCGTAGGACTTTAAATTTCTGAAATTTATCGCTTTCGAATAAAATGCTAGTAATTAGGATTTGTAGGGAGAGACTAAAATCAACCAATAGAAAACCCTAATTCAAGACAAACAAAGCATGAAAACAAAAACTTTGCACACTTGCACCTCTAGGGTTAACCTCACTTGTTGTCTTGAGAAAAATAGTCATGTCCCTCAAATGTGGGATACTTAGCAATGACCCTCGAATACAAGATCGTAGTCCCTCGATGACCCTTCGATGTTTCCTTTGGTAAACGATCTTAGATCCTTATGAAAAATTGCTAAGGTAACCGACAATGTTTCCTTATATGACTATACGACGACACACGCCTGTCCCTTCACATTCAATGATAAGGCTTCCTACCAATCAATGGTAAGATAGAAATATCTAAAGGAGGAGGAAAAGAACTGAGAATTTTTGAGTAGGTAGAGCGTTCATAGTTGCTTTCTTACAACCATTTTCAAAACATCTTTCAAAATACAACAATACACTTTCAAATGAAATTTTTTCAAAAGTCAATACTTAGTATGCATTCTTATAGAGACAAGAATCATTACAAAATTCTCTTAAACAAAGGAACTTTTCAAAAATACTTTCAAAACCCATCATAAACACATTTCAAACAAAGCATTTTAAAGTGAACTAGCAACTAAGAGCCCATAGATAACTACGGATGAAAAGGGTGCTAACACCTTCCCTTTTCATAACCTACCCCCCGAACTCAAGAAAATTCTCAAAAGGTCTTTCCTGTTCTTTTCACCCTTTCCTTTATTGGATAAAATAAAAGTCGGTGGTGACTCTTTCTATTCGCAACAATTGCGATAAAACACAAAACACCCAAGTAAGTTCTTCCACCGTATTACAGAACCGGCGACTCTGCTGGGGACAATGACTTAAAAGTGGGGTTACCTTAGAGCTAGATTACCTTTAAATTCTTTCATTGTTTGATTTGTTTGCTTTACATTTATGGGTCATTGTTTGGGTTTTTATTGATCCTCCACCCGGATCGGGGAACATTATTAAGTAAGTAGCAATAAATTGTGGGGACTATGCGAGGTATACCGACATTGTTGAAGCGATGGCTACATTAGTGTGACACATTTGTTGCTACCGGTATGGTGTCATGAAACACTAACTGACCTTAGAACCTTTAATTGAAAAACTTGGACATTAGGAAGTAGTGAGATAGACGGCTTTGGTGCAGTCAGAAGTTGGTTGATACTCGATGCTATGCTCATTTAGATCAGGCTTTCGGGATATTTTGGTCGCCAATAAAGAGGATTATGCTGAAACAATGCCCGATGAAGAAAGATCAGTGATATTGAGATTCCCTAGAACCCGATTACTTTCTAGGACAGGTTGAACCAACTAAAATTCAAGAGGGTACTTACCTATAAACCTCATGCAAGCCTAAACCTAAGGACTTGTTTGCTTTGTGTGTACATGTTTACTTGTCCATAACATCATGACATCATACCATAGCATTTTGCACTAACCATTTCAAGGATTTTTGGGATTTATCTTTGTGCTGTTTTATAGGACATGGCTTCCAGTCGCAGGAATACTATCTAAGTCAACCTCATAAGATTGCCTCCTCAACTCAAAGAGTTAGCATCGAGGGTTCCTGAGAATTCTCCATTTACCACAAGACATGGTCGACTTCTCAATCTGGTTACCTGAAGCCATGATGAAGACACGATGAAAGTGCTATTTCAATTCTTTGACCCTTTACACCATTGCTTTACATTTCATGATTATCAATTAGTGCCAATCATGGAGGAGTTCTCTAAACTCTTGGGAGTGCCAATTCTTGATCAAATACCCTTCACCGATATTGAGAAATACCCGAGACTAGAGGATATTGCTCGAGCTTTACATTTGCAACTGTTGTACCCCAAAATTTGCCCTCCCATATTCTTCAAGATTTGCCAAGTCAAAGCTTCAAAGTCTCCCCAAGGGTTGTACAGTTCAAGGGCCTCCTAACAGTCAAAAACTAGGGTTTTGGTTCTGACAAAGAAAATGAAGTTTCCAAGGGTCCAATCAAGTCCCACATGCCTACAAACATGGTCAAGCATCCTCATACCAAGTTTCAAGACTTACAGCACAAAATTGCACAGTCAAAAACCCTAATTGCACTACAGTCAACGGTAGGGGCAAAATGGTCATTTGACAGTCAAAAGTTCAAATTTTTGGTCAACATCTCATTTTGAAGCCACAAACATCATTTGATCAATTCTTGATCATGATTCTCAAAGCTTGGCTCAAAAAGTCTCAAGATGCAAAAGTTTCCATATTTGGACAGTTGAAAAAGTCAACTGTAACTTGACCAAGGCATAACTTCCACATGGATTATCAGAAAAATTCCATCCAAAGCTCATTTTGAAGAGAAAGACATTTCCTACAACTCCTCTTCACACTTCAAGTCCAAGAAATGCTCTCACAAAAAGTTATCAATTTCAACATTATAGGTCATTTTCAAAAGTCAACAAAAAGGGACTTTAAGTCAAAGGCCATAACTTGAGATTGCTAAATCAAAATGACATGGGACCAAAGGCATTGGTTAGAGGACATCAAGACCTTTCCAAAATGTCCAAGAACATGAGCAAAGCTTAAAAACTGAGCAAGATATGCCTTGTGGAAGTTGGGAAATTTTTGGATATTTTGAAAAGTCAACTTTGCTTCAAATGCCTTAAAATTGCTAATGGGCCACATTTTCTTCCAAGATTCATCATCCAAAGCATGTGCAAGACCATTTGGCCCAAAGGGAAGTTATTCATCATTTTTATTTATTTATTTGAATTTTTAAATTGCTATTAATTCATTTAATAAAATAAAGGGTTAATACCTATTTTCACCCCTGACATATGGGGTGTATTTGAAAAACTCCCCTGCCAAAAAAAAAGTTCCAATTGTTACCTTGACAAATTTTAAAAGTTTCAGTTTTTACCTTGAGGATGCCACATCACCTAAAAGGCTGATGTGGCTTATATTTTTGTTATATTTTTATTATTATTTTTGAGGATGCCAAGTCATGTCATTAAAATAATAATAAAAATATAACAAAAATATAAGCCACATCAGCCTTTTAGGTGATGTGGCATCCTCAAGGTAAAAACAGAAACTTTTAAAATTTGTCAAGGTAACAATTGAAACTTTTTTTTTGGCAGGGGGTTTTTTCAAATACACCCCATATGTCAGGGGTGAAAATAGGTATTAACCCTAAAATAAATATGTGAAAAATACCAAAGCAAACTTTTTAAATCTTTTTATGCATGAAATATCCTCAAAATCTCGTGCATTATCAGATATGGAAAGAATCAAGTGATTTGGACATGATTGGTATCAAATATGCATGGAAAAGATTGAAAAATATATGCATGAAAATCAAATATCTTGTACATCAATGCAAAGGTTTTTTGGATCCAAATCTTTACCCTAATCATTCCATACATAAGCCTAATGCAAACCCTAGTGCTAGAGATCAAAAAAGTTGCGCCAGAAAACAAGAACAAAGTTAGTGTTTTTTGTGAAAAATTCCAAAACTGAAAACGTGATTCCAAGGCTTTTCAAGGCAAGAAAACCATCCTATTGTGTTCCTGAGGCTTCAAGGAACGTGTCTGAATCAAAATCATCAACTCTAACATCAAGAATTGGTAACTAGAAGTCAGACTGTGTCGTCTTTTTTGCATATTCGTGTTTCAGTTTTCAAGCATTCTCATTGCAATTTTTTTGTGGATTTACACTAATTGATTGATTCTAAAGCTAACTGTATACTTTAATTGAGTTTTCGTGCAAAATTGGAGGATCCACCATTGAAGCTTTCTAGGTTTTCAGAAACCTTGAATTGGGGATTCTGGCATTGGGTAAAATCAGAACACGAGACTTAGGCCATTAAAATCAGGACCTTCAGACGAATTCAAGGCATAGCTCGCGATTAATTTATGATCCAGGGATTTCTATTCGCTATTTTTTGACACAGTATATAGTGGGGGTTTAAAACCCCCGCAATCTTGTTTGTTTTTGTTTCAGGAAAAACGCACCATTGGAGAAGATGGTGATGTGTAGGCCAATGATTGGAACATTTGAAATTCGCGCTAAAGTTGTCCACTAACTCATGATTTGCATTATGTTATTTGTTTCCCATAATATAACCAAAACGCGTGAACGGCTCAGTGGCAAGGCATCAGTGTGGTAACCTCTGGGACCTGGGTTCGATCCCCAGGTCCCCTATATTATTTCAATATTTTTCTTTCTAATGTCATTCTATGCAGCTTGCTCCCTAATGATCACCATACACCCATGACCCAAACGTGCCACATGGCCACTGAAGGCAATCCAAGGGTCCTGATTTGAGAGCACCATGAGCATCAGTCAAGGCAGACGTATGTGGCTCAGAAAAGTCAACAAGGCCAGAGTTTCAATGGGCCTAAAATGCTAATGATACCTCCCAATTGGGGACAGAACCCCCCAAGGTTTTGCAATTCTTTTCTTTTTTTTTATATTTTATTTGTTTCAATTATTTCTTTTTTTTATTCTTTAAATTAATTTATTTTTATAAAACATAAAAATAATAAAAATCAGAAAGTCATAAAAATAAAATATATTTCATTTAAACTTATTTTTGTAAATAAAGTCTTATTAATTAATTAGTTTTATTCTTAAACTTAATTTTGACATTTTTCAATAAACTTAAAATTTGTAGAATTAGGTTTTAATTACTTTAATTACTTTTTCTTTTATTTTCTCATCACTAATAATTAATTATTTATTTTTATAAATCAAATTGCATTAATTAATTAGGTTTAATTTTAGGTTTAATTTTCATATTTTCTTAATAAATTAAAAATAGCTAGAACTAGGTTTTAATTCATTTAATTCTCTTATTGAAAATTCATAAATACCAAAAACTCAAAAATCTTTTCTTTTTTTATTTTTAATTTAATTAATTTGTTAAATCGTAATTTAATTTCATTAAAAAGGGTCCAACGCCCTCGCATTCGATAATAATTCCAATTCGCGCATTTTATTTCCTTTCTTATAATTTTTATGTAATTCTCTCAAAGCCGTGTAAATCAGACATTTATATTTCTCGCATTTTTATTTTATGTCAAATCGGGTCCTGGATTTAATTTGGCGATGTGGACCCGCGCCTTTGTAATAGTTTAGGAACTTTAATTTTCCGCATCTTTTTAACTGTTAATAAATTGCATGCAAGAATGAATGTCAAAATAAAAACAAAAGCGTAGATCACCCATGACATGAACAAGACAAAATATCTGAAAACGACACACAATTCACACACCACCCCTAGGGTACGCCTCACTGTTGCCTTGCCTCTCGAAAGGTGATCGTCGAGTAGAGGATGTCTTAGTAAGTCCTCATGATCCGGGAACCTGGCATGAGGGTAGCTTCTAAGGTGTCTTCCTATTGCTCTGGTGATCACCACGTCCCGAACCCTCGAATTGACCCGAACACCTCCAACGGTGATGCTACCTACCTCTCAATGGTGGGATGGCACTACTTTAAGGACATTTACACAGACGAATTCCTTAGGGTAGGTAGACGACTCTAAATACTTGCTCTAATTTCAAAAACAAATCAAAAATACTTTTCACACCGACACCTTTTCAAAAAGCTTTCGAAAGCAATTTTTCAAACACTCTTGAGGACTGATACAAGAGTCGAACTGAAATTTTCAAAGAAACTTTTTTTAAACCCACAGTTGAAAAGCAAACAAACCATTTTTGAAAACACAATGAGCAAGTATCTAAGAGCCCATGGATAACCATGGATAGAAAGGGTGCTAACACCTTCCCTTTCTATAACCTACCTCCCGAACCGAGAGCAATCTCTATAAGGAATTTTTCTGTGCTTTTGTCCTTTCCATTTGGAGAAAATAAAAGACGGTGGCGACTCTTGCTTACCGCGACATTTCGCGAACCAGCGTTAAACAGTCAGTTCCAGATCCACCGATCACAGAACTGGCGACTCTGCTGGGGACATTTTTTTAAGTGAGGTGTACCTTAGGACTAAGATCACTGTGTTTTCAATTGTATTGATTTGCTTGCTTTAAATTGTGGGTTGCATGGGAGTTACATAGATCTTAACCCGGATCTGGGGATACCCTGTTTAGGTAGCATAAGCTGTGAGGGACCTGTCCGGCGTAGACCGACACGGGTGAAGCAGTGGCTACGTTGGTGTGGCACCTTGGTCTGTACCGATATCCCTTGTGTTGCAACGAGGAGAATATGGGTCTTCTGAGGAGTCATTAAGCACCAACAGACCTTAGAACCTTAAATGACACAACTTGGCCATTAGAACAGTAGCAGTATGCTACGCCCATTGAGGCTAAACTCTCGTGATGGTTCTGGCCGCAAGAAAAGATTGCGATGCTGGAGTTATGACCGATTGAGGGTAGTAAATGATATTGGGATCCTCTAAGAACCCGGTTACTTTGATAGGACAGGTATGAACCAACAAACTGAAAGAGGGTAATACCTAGACCTCATGCTGGCCTAAACTTTAAGGGTCTGTCTTGTGTGACTTGTGTGCCTTACCGTGTTTGCCTTTGTATCTATTTGTGGTGTGCTTTATCATAACATCATAACATCATGAGCATTGCATGCATCCTGCATAAGGACTGACCATTTCAAAGACAAGAGGGTTTCACCTTTGCTCTGTTTTGTAGGACACCATGATGCATGTGCGAAGGAGTACTATCCGGTTCAACTTTGTTCACTCACCTGAGTTGCTTGAAGAGTTGGTTAGCAGAATCCCAAATACCACTTCCTTCATTCAGAGGCATGGTTCTCTCCTCAGTTTAGTCACTGCAAAGCGGGATCAACAGTTGATGAGTGTTCTGACCCAGTTCTATGACCTCTGTACCAGTGCTTCACCTTCCAAGACTTCCAGCTGGTCCCTACCCTGGAAGAGTTCTCTGATTTGCTTGGTATCCCTATCTTGGATCAGACTCCCTTTACTGGTTGGGAAAAGACCCTCAGGCTTGAGGAGGTTGCTGCAGCTCTTCCCTTGACACATCAAGAGGTAATGGACAACTGGGTAACTAGAAGCGGAGTTAAGGGTTTCTTGGCCAAATTTCTGATTGGTAAAGCTAACAGCTTCTGGAACGACCTGGACTTTAGGGCATATGAAGACACCTTGGCTCTCTTAATCTATGGGTTAGTCTTGTTTCCTAATCCTGACAACTTCATCAATGTCAGTGCCATAAGGATCTTTATGTCTCAGAATCTTGTGCCCACTCTCTTGGGTGACATCCTGCAACAACTTCATGCTCGTACTGCCCGAAGACGAGGAACCCTGTGGTGTTGTATCCCTTTGTTGGTGAGGTGGTTTATTTCGCACCTCCCTAAGTTCGTGCTGAAGAACCAAGAAGGAAGAGGTTGGGCTCACAGGTTAATGTCTCTCACTGATAAGGACATCGTTTGGACTTTCAGAGGTTTGGATGAGGTAGCTGTTATTGATCGATGCGGAGAATACCCTAATGTTCCGTTGATTGATACCCAAGGAGGAATCTCTTACAATCCATGTCTAGCGCTCCGTCAGTTTGGAAGAGCCAGAAGAGCAGGCCCCCATGAGATGTTGGTGCCTCACATCAGTTTTGAGTTTCAGGTGGATAGTGACGAGCTGCGTCGTAGGTTCATCAAGGCTTGGGACAAAGTTCATAAAGCTGACCCACAAGAGTTGGGGCCAAAAACTTCTTTACCTATGGAAGCCTACTACAAATGGGTTCGCATCCGTGCTCAGAAGCTAGGTATGCCATACGAAGCCGTCAGACCTATCATTCTTGAGTATCCTGACAAAGATGGTGTTCCTCCAACTGTCCTTCCTCCTCAGATACCTACTGATTATGAGACATTAAAGAGATCTTGGTCGCAACTGCGAGAAGAGCGGGATTCTTACCGAGAAAAGTTCAATGAGCAGGAATTGAAGATCCAGAAGCTGACAAAGCAGTTGGAGAATGAGCGAGCTTTGAATGCTTACATCCGTACTGAGAAGAGGAGACCATGGGATCAATAAGGAGCTCTGGATATTCTTTTACAGTTTTATTTCTCTTTTCAGTATTTCCCATTTATGTAATGCCTAAGGGCAACCGGCTGAACAATTTAAGTTTCAAAGTTGAATCTAAAGAAGTGTGTTTCTTTTTGTTTACAAAGTTGATTCCCGATTGTCTTTGAAAACATAAATCATACGCATTCCATTCATCATGTGCATAGCAGGTTTTCTTCTTTTTCAGGTTGCTTACTGTTCTTCGCTGTTTATTTCAGCATCATGAATCCTGACTCATCATCAACCGAGATGTCCATCAAGGCTCTTCAGGCGCAGAATGCGCAATTTCAGGAACTAATCATGGGTTTGGCTCAGGGCCAAGAAGAGCTGAAGGCTCTGCTCCTGAAGAAAGAGAAGAAGAAGAAGAGGAGAACTGTTCTTTTCAACTCGGGCCGAAGGTTTGGCAACACTCTGCAAAATGAAGAGGCTGGTTCTTCTATAGGCAAGAGCAGTCCCCAAGGGGGAAAAGGTCCTAGTCCGGTAGTCTCTGACAACGAGACTGATTTTGATGAGGAACAGTATCCTCCTGCAGAAGACAGATACAAGCAACTGGAGGACAGACTGAATGCAATGGAGATCCAACAAGTGCCTGGGCTGGATTTTGGAGATTTGGGTTTGTCTACTGGTGTGATCATTCCTCATAAGTTCAAAGCACCATCCTTTACCAAGTATGACGGGGCGTCTTGTCCCAAGTTACACCTCAGGTCTTATGTGCGGAAGATTCAGCCGTACTCAGTGGACAAGAACTTGTGGATCCACTTCTTCCAGGAGAGTCTTTCAGGGACTCATCTCGAATGGTTCTATCAGCTGGATGGGACCAAGGTTCGTAACTGGGAGGAGTTGGCTACTGCTTTCTATAAGCAGTATCAATATAATGTCGACCTTGCCCCTACACGTACCCAACTCCAGGGTATGTCGCTAGGGTCAAGTGAAGGTTTCAAAGAGTACGCACAGAAGTGGAGGGATCTGGCTGGCAGGGTGCAGCCTCCGTTGACTGACCGGGAGTTGGTAGACATGTTCTTGGGGACCCTATCTGGGCCATTTTTCAACCATCTCATCGGTAACTCATCTGCAGGGTTTACTGATCTTATCCTGACTGGAGAGAGAATAGAGGCTGGGATGAAGTCTGGCAAAATTCAGAAGGGTGCGTCGTCAAGTTCCGAGAAGAAGCCCTTTAAGAAGGAGGCCAGTGTTGTATATGGGTCTAGAAGACAAGAGAAACCTGAGCGCCGCCAGTCTGTCAACGCGGTGATGATTGCTAAACCTGCTGCCGCTCCTCGGCCAACCAATCCTCCAAGGGCTGAAAGACCCCGGAGAGAGTTTACCCGTTTGAGTATGACCCTATCGCAGATTTTGCCGCAGTTGCTGTCCACCAATCTAGTGACTGTCAGAGAGGCCCCAAAGGTTGTGAATACGGCTTCTCCCAAATACAATCCAAATGCTCGCTGTGCTTATCACTCCGATAGCCCGGGACATTCCACTGATGACTGTTGGGCCTTAAGGAATAAGGTGCAAGACCTTATCGACGCAAAAGAGATACAGTTTGAAGCGCCTGAGAGGCCGAACGTGGTGACTGCTCCTATGCCCCAGCATGGAGTAAATGCTGTTGATGAAGATGTATACGCTGTTTCTTTGGATGATGTGGCTACTCCCTTAATGACTGTCAAGAGGAATCTACTGTTGGCCGGTTTATTTCCGGGTTGTAGTGAAGGTTGTCTTTTCTGTGCTGTTTCCCTATCTGGTTGTCCTTTGCTGAAGTTGGGCATCCAAAGCCTAATGGACAGCAAAGAGATTTTGTTCAAGAAGTCCACTGTTCAGTTTGTTCCGGTAGAAGAAGTTTCCGTTGTTATGATCTTTAATAATCCAATTAGGGCTCTCCCCAGGAATCCTGTTCAAATCATGACTGTCGCACCTGTTGTTATTACTGTCCCGGGGCCTCTCCCCTACGAATCTGATAAGGCTATCCCCTGGCACTATGGGGCAGATGTGTATGTGAATTGAATCAAACAAGAGTTCAACGCTGGCACCAGCATCAGCAATATCACTGGTCCAGCAAAGGTTACCCGCAGTGGCAGGCTCTTCTCGCCTGACATTGCACCGCCCGCTATTCGAAGACCCCTTACTATAACACCTACAAGTGTACCTGTTCCTGTTTCTGATCAAGTTGTTTCCCCTGCTGCCGAGTCATCTAATGCTCGGGGCAAAGGGATTGAAGATGAGCCTGCCCGGATGGAGGCACCAAGACCTGTAAATGCTGAGGCCTCCCAACAAGAGATGGAGGAAATCCTAAAAA
Organism: Vicia faba; assembly: GCA_948472305.1. NCBI lineage: Eukaryota > Viridiplantae > Streptophyta > Magnoliopsida > Fabales > Fabaceae > Vicia > Vicia faba. Next base: position 1,111,594,208 of record OX451740.1, read on the forward strand.
TAATCAAGAAGAGTGACTTTAATGTTGTCGAGCAGCTGGGGCACACGCCCTCCAAGATCTCCATGCTCTCCTTACTACTGTGCTCAGAGGCCCATTCTAAGGCCTTAATTTCATTTCTCAAGACGGCCCATGTGCCACAGGAGACATCTGCAGTCCAGTTCACTGATTGCGTAGCAAATATGACAGCGGACAATGGTTTGGGTTTCTCGAATGCTGACCTTACTGCCAAGGGAAGGGACCACAATGACGCCCTGCATGTCTCTATCGAATGCAGGGGCACTACTCTGGCGCACGTATTGGTGGACACTGGTTCTTCCCTAAATGTGCTACCCAAGAAAGCCTTAGACCGTTTTGATTGTGAAGGCCTGGAGCTGAAGCCTAGCAATATTATCGTCAGAGCCTTTGACGGTTCCAAGAGGATGGTTCATGGAGAGGTTGACATCCCTATTCGTGTGGGTTCTCAAGTATTTGACTCTACCTTTTATGTGATGGATATCCGTCCATCGTATTCTTGTCTACTGGGTCGACCTTGGATCCACAAAGCTGGGGCAGTGACCTCTACCTTGCACCAGAAGCTAAAATACCCTGTCAGAGGGAAGATTGTCACTGTGCAGGGAGAGGAGGAGTATATGGTGAGCCATTTGAATTCCTTCAGGTATATTGAGATGGATGGGGAGTTTATTGAAACCCCCTTTCAGCATTTTGAGGAGGTACCTCCAACTTTAGCAGCAGCAGAAACAGTGGTCGAAGAGGATGTTCCTTTGAAGATGGCTTCCCTAAAGGATGCCCGGGCTGTGATTCAGAAAGGTGAATGTGCTAACTGGGGCTGGCTCCCTGATTTTACACAGAAAACTGACAAGTTCGGACTGGGTTTTACTGCAGAGGGATAGAAAGCTATGCGGAAGGCAAAGACCAGAAGACCTCCTGTGCTCATTACCAATCCAGGAGTGAATGCTGTTGGGGAAGATAATGAAGTGGATGAAGCTGAGTTCGATAGCTGGATCTACCTGACAACTGAGGGTGGATTGACCAATTGGATTGTCAAGGACCATACTCCTGTTACTTTTGTTACGCAGTAATAAACTTCTTTGTTTTGTTATTTGTAATGAACAATTAAAACTCTATGGCCCGGTGTCTTACCCGGGGCACCGTGGCTTCATTTGTGAGGGCATATAAATTGTCATTTCATATATCATGAATAAAGATCTTGGACATTTTCTCGCATTTCAAATCTTATGCTCCTTTTCTGTCTTTCCTTCCTTTATATATTTCAAAACAGCTGTATTTACACACACTCACTCATACAGGTTTCAATCCACTCTGGATCTCACTGGTAACGACTCTGCTACCGCCAGTTATGACTTCGAAAATCCGATCAACTTAGCCGAAGACGAAGGTGAAGATGATTGCGAAGTGCCTGGCGAGCTTGCAAGACTGTTACTCCAGGAAGAGAGGGCAATTCAACCACATGAAGAGCCAGTGGAAATAATAAACTTGGGTACTGAGGCAGACAGGAAAGAGGTAAAGATTGGTGCCAACCTAGAGCTCAGCGTGAAGCAACGGTAGACTCAGATGTTACATGATTATATGGAGATCTTTGCCTGGTCCTACGAAGACATGCCCGGGTTGGATACCGATATTGTGGTCCATCATTTGCCTACTAAGGAAGACTGCCCTCCGGTTAAGCAAAAGGTCCGCCGTATGCGTCCAGAGATGTCTGAGAAGATCAAAGCCGAGGTTATGAAACAGTTTGATGCCGGGTTCCTTGCAGTGACTTCTTACCCTCAGTGGGTTGCTAATGTGGTGCCGGTACCAAAGAAAGACGGAAAGGTCAGAATGTGTGTTGACTACAAGGATCTGAACAGGGCCAGCCCCAAGGATGACTTCCCTTTACCTCACATTGATGTTCTTGTTGACAATACAGCTCAGCATAAGGTGTTCTCTTTCATGGATGGTTTTTCAGGTTACAATCAGATCAAGATGGCACCGGAAGACATGGAAAAGACTACCTTTGTTACTCAGTGGGGCACCTTCTGCTACAAGGTCATGCCTTTTGGACTGAAAAATGCTGGGGCAACCTACCAACGTGCCATGGTTGCTTTATTTCATGACATGATCCATCATGAGATAGAAGTGTATGTTGACGACATGATCGCAAGGTCCCAGACTGAGGAAGAGCACCTTGATCATCTGCAGAAATTGTTTGACCGACTGAAGTTGTACAAGCTGAGGTTGAATCCGAACAAGTGCACCTTCGGGGTAAGATCGGGAAAGTTGCTAGGCTTCGTTGTAAGTGACAAGGGCATTCAAGTGGATCCTGCCAAGGTTAAAGCCATTCAAGAGATGCCAGTTCCTAAGACAGAGAAAGAGGTCGGAGGCTTTTTAGGACGCCTGAATTACATTGCTCGATTCATCTCGCACCTAACTGCTACTTGTGAACCAATCTTCAAGCTGCTGAAGAAAGATCAGGTAGTACGTTGGAACGATGAATGTCAGGTTGCTTTTGACAGAATCAAGGAGTATCTCCAAGAACCACCCATCCTTATGCCACCGGTTGAAGGGAGACCTCTGATACTATATCTGACAGTGCTCGACAACTCAATAGGGTGTGTGTTGGGGCAGCATGACGAGTCTGGCCGAAAAGAGCATGCCATTTATTACCTTAGCAAAAAGTTTACCGACTGTGAGACCCGATACTCACTGCTCGAGAAAACTTGTTGCGCTTTGGTATGGGCTGCTCGCCGGCTGAGACAGTATATGCTGACTCACACTACCTTGTTGATCTCAAAGATGGATCCTATAAAGTACATATTTGAAAAGCCTGCTCTGTCTGGGAGAATAGCAAGATGGCAGATGATATTGACAGAATACGACATTCAATACACAACCCAGAAAGCCATTAAAGGAAGTGTATTGGCAGACCACTTGGCACATCAGGCAGTAGACGACTATCAGTCAATGAACTTCGAGTTTCTGGACGAGAGCATCATGATTGTGACTGATTGTGAAGTACCTGGACCGGATGAAGGACCTGAGGAAGGATCCCGATGGTCTATGCACTTTGACGGAGCCTCCAATGCTTTGGGTAACGGTATCGGCGCTGTGATCATATCCCCTCAAGGCACTCATACTCCGCTCACTGCCCGGCTATGTTTCAACTGCACCAACAACATGGCGGAGTATGAGGCATGCATCATGGGTCTTCAAGCTGCGATCGACTTAAGGATCAAGTTTCTGAGTGTCTTCGGAGATTCCCCTCTTGTGATCAATCATATTAAAGGAGAGTGGGATACGAAACATCCGAATCTTATTCCTTACAGAGAATGTGTGTTGACCTTGATCCCCCACTTCACAGAGATAACTTTTGAACATTTCACGAGAGAGGAGAATCAGCTGGCAGACGCGTTAGCTACGATGTCTTCTATGTTCAAGGTCAAATGGGACAATGAGGCTCCCCGGATCATCATCTGGAAACCGGGCGAACCGGCATACTGTTGTGATCTTGAGACTGAGTTGGTAACTGAGAAGCCTTGGTACCATGAGGTGAAGAGATACTTGGAAGCTCAGGAATACCCTGAAGGTGCGTCTGTCAACGACAAAAAGTTTCTGAGAAGGTTCGCAGCAAAGTTCTTCCTTAGCAACGGCATCCTGTACAAGCGAAACCATGATTCGACCTTACTGCGTTATGTGGATAAGACAGAAGCAGAAAGGATCATGGAAGAGCTACATGAAGGGACCTTTGGTACACATTCCAGTGGACACACTATGGCAAAGAAGATCCTTCGGGCAGGGTATTTCTGGTCCACAATGGAAGCTGACTGTTACCAACACTCCCGGACATGCCATAAATGCCAGATATATGCAGACAAGGTGCATGTTCCTCCAGTTCCTCTGAATGTTCTGACTGCGCCTTGGCCGTTCGCAATGTGGGGCATAGATATGATCGGTGAGATTAAACCTACGGCATCCAATGGGCATCACTTCATCCTGGTAGAAATTGATTACTTCACGAAGTGGGTCGAAGCAGCATCCTACGCTACGGTAACCAAGACTGTTGTGGCACGGTTCATTCGGCATAATCTGATCTGTCGATACGGCGTCCCAGAAAGAATTATTACAGACAACGGTACCAATCTCAATAACAAGATGATCACTGAGCTCTGCGAGCAGTTTAAGATACAGCACCATAACTCTTCTCCTTACAGACTGAAGATGAATGGGGATGTAGAAGCAGCAAATAAAAATATCAAGAAAATCGTGCAGAAGATGACAGTGACTTACAAAGATTGGCACGAGATGTTACCGTTCGCTCTACATGGGTACCGCACCTCAGCCAGGACGTCAACCGGGGCAACTCCTTTCTCCTTGGTTTATGGTATGGAGGCAGTCTTACCGATCGAAGTGCAAATACCCTCTCTCCGGATAATGAAGGATGCAAATCTGAACGAAGATGATTGGATCCAGACACGACTTGATCAGTTAAACCTTATTGATGAAAAGAGGCTTGCTGCTATCTGTCATGGTCAGACGTATCAGAAACGGATGATCAGGGCATTTAACAAAAAGGTCAGACCACAAGAATATCGAGTTGGGGATCTGGTAATCAAGCGAATCATCCTTCCTCAGAGTGATCCAAGGGGCAAATGGACCCCTACGTACGAAGGGCCATTTGTGGTTAAACAGGTGTTCTCAGGAGGAGCCATGATTCTAACCAACATGGATGGTGACGACCTTCCTCACCCCGCCAATGCAGACATAGTAAAAAGATACTACGCATAATAAAGACCCGCTAGGATGACATGCCTAGGCAAAAGTTAGGGCTTCCCGACGAACCAAAAGGGTTCGGGCAAAATGAAGGGATGAAATGAAAAAATCTGTACACCCGGCAAGTCGAAAACCTGAAAAGGCGGCTTGGGCAAAAATGGGTATCCCGGTGGACTGAAAACCCGAAAGGGCGGTCCAGGAAAAAGTTAGGGATAAAGCGTAATACTATGTCTCATTGGATCACTTTGCATCCAGAATCCGGTATATACATCAATTTCAGACGACATCGATCAGTCAGCTTCACCTTCAACTAAGGTCATCAAGTGATGAGACGCTCGGAGATATAAAGGCAATAGCAGAGTTGAAACCCAGTGGGATCATTCATTTCACACAGCTGTTTTATTTCCTTTTGTACAAATTGTATAAACTCTCTTGTTCGGCGGCGTTCTCTTACTAGGACGTCAGCCTCTTGTATATAAACGCCTATTTACAGGCAAATTCAAAATCAATACAAATATACTTTTCAGTTAAAACTGCCAATTGTTTTCCTTTTCTGTTTTGTTTTGCGAAGAACGTCCAAGGTTCAATTTGTGATATATGCATTGATAATAATTTGCTAGTTCATGAATATTTGCATACGAAACAAAGGATTAATTACAGGTAACATTAGAAACAGGGGCAATAAAGAGTTGTCTAAGCAATCTAATTGTTCTATCCTCCAAGGTACCAAGGTAGGTTCAGCTGAAGAACATAACCAGATATCTTAATTCCCCAGAGAGTGAGCCAGCAAGTCAGTGCACTCTCCCAAAGCAAAGTTACAATCAAACCTTAAGGAAGTTGGGTATCCTCCCGCAGATCTCAACATTCCCCAGTACAGTATATATGCATTCTTAACAAGCATCCCCGACAATTTGACCTAAAGATTGTTCCCCAGCGGTATATCAAACATTCAATGGAGTCACTTCCCCGATACAGCTCAAACTTCCCCAGGAGAGTCCAATCCAGTTTCCCCAGGAAAAGTTGGAATCCATTTCCCCAAACAGTAAGCTTATCCCCAGTAGATTCTGGAAGCTTATCCCTCGCAGAGCACGAACACGTCCCCCGGCTTTAATCAAAGAGTTATTTCCTTACCAGGATATAACTGGGTTATCCTCAGCCAAAAGCCATGGAAAGACCGTCCTCGGCAAAGTCTTCTTATCCCTAGCAAAGTCTATTAACGCTTCCAGCACAACAAGGCTATCCCCAGCAAGTTATTATCAACAACTCAACAAAGTACCTCTCTCCCCACAGAGTATTGCTTCCCAGCAAGATCGTTAGGGTACTTTTCTCCCCGCAGAGTAATCCATTCGCCAAGCTTATTCCCCAACGGAGTTATCTTCTCCTATCGGTATTCTTGCAACTATCATCCCCAGCGGAAGCAAAGATCTATTCTCCAACATTAGCCCAGGAGTGACTTCCCGGCACCCGTCAAGGATTTACTTTCCTAGACGACAAACATACATTCATAAACATCGCACTTCCATACATTATAGCATGCATATACGCATCATATCTTACAAATCTCATTTATGTTGAGAACAACATTGCTTGATTCATATCATGCATTGCATATGACTGACCTTTACCTTTCAGGAAAGATCCAGTTAAGTTCTCAAGCTATATTTCAAGACCTAGACCGGTTCAGTTAAATCGACCCTAAGATTTTTCTGTTTCTTATCCAGTCAAAGGCCTTCTCTGGTTCAGTCAGATCGACCCTAAGATCTCCCTGTTTCTTATCCAGTTGAAGACATCAAGACCTAGACCGGTTCAGTTAAATCGACCCTAAGATTTATCTGTTTCTTATCCAGTCAAAGGCCTTCTCTGGTTCAGTCAGATCGACCCTAAGATCTCCCTGTTTCTTATCCAGTTGAAGACATCAAGACCTATACCGGTTCAGTTAAATCGACCCTAAGATTTCTCTGTTTCTTATCCAGTCAAAGGCCTTCTCTGGTTCAGTCAGATCGACCCTAAGATCTCCCTGTTTCTTATCCAGTTGAAGATTTCAAGACCTAGACCGGTTCAGTTAAATCGACCCTAAGATTTTTCTGTTTCTTATCCAGTCCAAGGCCTTCTCTGGTTCAGTCAGATCGACCCTAAGATCTCCCTGTTTCTTATCCAGTTGAAGACATTTCAAGACCTAGACCAGTTCAGTTAAATCGACCCTAAGATTTTTCTGTTTCTTATCCAGTCCAAGGCCTTCTCTGGTTCAGTCAGATCGACCCTAAGATCTCCCTGTTTCTTATCCAGTTGAAGACGTTTCAAGACCTAGACCGGTTCAGTTAAATCAACCCTAAGATTTTACTGTTTCTTATCCAGTCAAAGGCCTTCTCTGGTTCAGTCAGATCGACCCTAAGATCTCCCTGTTTCTTATCCAGTTGAAGATTTCAAGACCTTGTCCGGTTCAGTTAAATCGACCCTAAGATTTTCCTGTTTCTTATCCAGTCAAAGGCCTTCTCTAGTCCAGCTAAATCGACCCCTAACAGATTTTCCTGATGAAGACTCAGTAGAAGATATCCAAGATTTTCTCAGCGTTACTGTTGAGATAGAAGTCGCCTAAGATTCGCTCAGCGTTACTGTTGAGGTTGAAGTCGCCCAAGATTCTCTCAGCGTTCCTGTTGAGGTAGTAATCGTCCAAGGTTCTCTCACCGTTCCTGTTGAGGTAGTAACCATCCCTGGTTCATTCATCACCTTTTGAAGATCCAGATCCAGCTCCTGTAACCAGTCAGGACACATCTATACAAAGAATCTGAAGACCAGCTCCTGTAACGGGTCAGGTAATCCTTTTCTTTTGCAGGTACGCAAGTTCTCGCTAAGGAACCTCTTACGCAATCGACACCCAGATGACATCTATAAGCCCATCCATCATCCATCATTTCTCAGCATGGCATCTATAAGCCCATCATCCTATCCATCAATCCCCAAATGGCATCTATAAGCCCATTCCCCCCATCACACTGCTAACATGTGAGCGCAAATTTCTGGGCACTCTAGTGTTCAATCATCTTCCACCTTCGGATTACGAAAGGCACGTCAGCCAATCTGCATCCTCAGGTCTAAGAAGATTGAACAGGGGCAACTGTTGTACCCCACAATTTTCCCTCCCATATTCTTCAAGATTTGCCAAGTCAAAGCTTCAAAGTCTCCCCAAGGGTTGTACAGTTCAAGGGCCTCCTAACAGTCAAAAACTAGGGTTTTGGTTCTGACAAAGAAAATGAAGTTTCCAAGGGTCCAATCAAGTCCCACATGCCTACAAACATGGTCAAGCATCCTCATACCAAGTTTCAAGACTTACAGCACAAAATTGCACAGTCAAAAACCCTAATTGCACTACAGTCAACGGTAGGGGCAAAATGGTCATTTGACAGTCAAAAGTTCAAATTTTTGGTCAACATCTCATTTTGAAGCCACAAACATCATTTGATCAATTCTTGATCATGATTCTCAAAGCTTGGCTCAAAAAGTCTCAAGATGCAAAAGTTTCCATATTTGGACAGTTGAAAAAGTCAACTGTAACTTGACCAAGGCATAACTTCCACATGGATTATCAGAAAAATTCCATCCAAAGATCATTTTGAAGAGAAAGACATTTCCTACAACTCCTCTTCACACTTCAAGTCCAAGAAATGCTCTCACAAAAAGTTATCAATATCAACATTATAGGTCATTTTCAAAAGTCAACAAAAAGGGACTTTAAGTCAAAGGCCATAACTTGATATTGGTAAATCAAAATGACATGGGACCAAAGGAATTGGTTAGAGGACTTCAAGACCTTTCCAAAATGTCCAAGAACATGAGCAAAGCTTAACAATTGATCAAGATATGCCTTGTGGAAGTTGGGAAATTTTTGGATATTTTGAAAAGTCAACTTTGCTTCAAATGCCTTAAAATTGCTAATGGGCCACATTTTCTTCCAAGATTCATCATCCAAAGCATGTGCACGACCATTTGGCCCAAAGGGAAGTTATTCATCATTTTTATTTATTTATTTGAATTTTTAAATTGCTATTAATTCATTTAATAAAATAAATATTTGAAAAATACCAAAACAAACTTTTTAAATCTTTTTATGCATGAAATATCCTCAAAATCTCGTGCATTATCAGATATGGAAAGAATCAAGTGATTTGGACATGATTGGTATCAAATATGCATGGAAAAGATTGAAAAATATATGCATGAAAATCAAATATCTTGTACATCAATGCAAAGGTTTTTTGGATCTAAATATTTACCCTAATCATTCCATACATAAGCCTAATGCAAACCCTAGTGCTAGAGATCAAAAAAGCTGCGCCAGAAAACAAGAACAAAGTTAGTGTTTTTTGTGAAAAATTCCAAAACTGAAAACGTGATTCCAAGGCTTTTCAAGGCAAGAAAACCATCCTATTGTATTCCCGAGGCTTCAAGGAACGTGTCTGAATCAAAATAATCAACTCTAACATCAAGAATTGGTAACTAGAAGTCAGACTGTGTCGTCTTTTTTGCATATTCGTGTTTCAGTTTTCAAGCATTCTCATTGCAATTTTTTTGTGGATTTACACTAATTGATTGATTCTAAAGCTAACTGTATACTTTAATTGAGTTTTCGTGCAAAATTGGAGGATCCACCATTGAAGCTTTCTAGGTTTTCAGAAACCTTGAATTGGGGATTCTGGCATAGGGTAAAATCAGAACACGAGACTTAGGCCATTAAAATCAGGACCTTCAGACGAATTCAAGGCATAGCTCGCGATTAATTTATGATCCAGGGATTTCTATTCGCTATTTTTTGACACAGTATATAGTGGGGGTTTAAAACCCCCGCAATCTTGTTTGTTTTTGTTTCAGGAAAAACGCACCATTGGAGAAGATGGTGATGTGTAGGCCAATGATTGGAACATTTGAAATTCGCGCTAAAGTTGTCCACTAACTCATGATTTGCATTATGTTATTTGTTTCCCATAATATAACCAAAACGCGTGAACGGCTCAGTGGCAAGGCATCAGTGTGGTAACCTCTGGGACCTGGGTTCGATCCCCAGGTCCCCCATATTATTTCAATATTTTTCTTTCTAATGTCATTCTATGCAGCTTGCTCCCTAATGATCACCATACACCCATGACCCAAACGTGCCACATGGCCACTGAAGGCAATCCAAGGGTCCTGATTTGAGAGCACCATGAGCATCAGTCAAGGCAGACGTATGTGGCTCAGAAAAGTCAACAAGGCCAGAGTTTCAATGGGCCTAAAATGCTGATGATACCTCCCAATTGGGGACAGAACCCCCCAAGGTTTTGCAATTCTTTTCTTTTTTTTTTATTTTATTTGTTTCAATTATTTCTTTTTTTTATTCTTTAAATTAATTTATTTTCATAAAACATAAAAATAATAAAAATCAGAAAGTCATAAAAATAAAATATATTTCATTTAAACTTATTTTTGTAAATAAAGTCTTATTAATTAATTAGTTTTATTCTTAAACTTAATTTTGACATTTTTCAATAAACTTAAAATTTGTAGAATTAGGTTTTAATTACTTTAATTACTTTTTCTTTTATTTTCTCATCACTAATAATTAATTATTTATTTTTATAAATCAAATTGCATTAATTAATTAGGTTTAATTTTAGGTTTAATTTTCATATTTTCTTAATAAATTAAAAATAGCTAGAACTAGGTTTTAATTCATTTAATTCTCTTATTGAAAATTCATAAATACCAAAAACTCAAAAATCTTTTCTTTTTTTATTTTTAATTTAATTAATTTGTTAAATCGTAATTTAATTTCATTAAAAAGGGTCCAACGCCCTCACATTCGATAATAATTCCAATTCGCGCATTTTATTTCCTTTCTTATAATTTTTATGTAACTCTCTCAAAGCCGTGTAAATCAGACATTTATATTTCTCGCATTTTTATTTTATGTCAAATCGGGTCCTGGATTTAATTTGGCGATGTGGACCCGCGCCTTTGTAATAGTTTAGGAACTTTAATTTTCCGCATCTTTTTAACTGTTAATAAATTGCATGCAAGAATGAATGTCAAAATAAAAACAAAAGCGTAGATCACCCAGGACATGAACAAGACAAAATATCTGAAAACGACACACAATTCACACACCACCCCTAGGGTACGCCTCACTGTTGCCTTGCCTCTCGAAAGGTGATCGTCGAGTAGAGGATGTCTTAGGAAGTCCTCATGATCCGGGAACCTGGCATGAGGGTAGCTTCTAAGGTGTCTTCCTATTGCTCTGGTGATCACCATGTCCCGAACCTTCGAATTGACCCGAACACCTCCAACGGTGGTGCTACCTACCTCTCAATGGTGGGATGGCACTACTTTAAGGACATTTACACAGACGAATTCCTTAGGGTAGGTAGACAACTCTAAATACTTGCTCTAATTTCAAAAACAAATCAAAAATACTTTTCACACCGACACCTTTTCAAAAAGCTTTCGAAAGCAATTTTTCAAACACTCTTGAGGACTGATACAAGAGTCGAACTGAAATTTTCAAAGAAACTTTTTTTAAACCCACAGTTGAAAAGCAAACAAACCATTTTTGAAAACACAATGAGCAAGTATCTAAGAGCCCATGGATAACCATGGATAGAAAGGGTGCTAACACCTTCCCTTTCTATAACCTACCTCCCGAACCGAGAGCAATCTCTATAAGGAATTTTTCTGTGCTTTTGTCCTTTCCATTTGGAGAAAATAAAAGACGGTGGCGACTCTTGCTTACCGTGACATTTTGCGAACCAGCGTTAAACAGTCAGTTCCAGATCCACCAATAACAGCAACGATCCGACATTGTGGATATTGGGAAAAAAGAAGTGGTGTTAAGGGTTTTCTAGCCAAATTTTTGTTTGAGAAGGCTCAACAATTTTGGGATGATTTGGACTTACAAGCCTTTGAAGAGGTGTTGGCTCTTCTCATCTATGGGATGATTCTATTTCCTAACCCAGACCAACTCATAGATGTGAATGCGAAGGGGAATTCTTATGTGTTGCGCTCCTTTGTTGGCTAGGTGGTTTATTTCGCACCTGCCTCGATCTATTTTGAAGAATGAGCAAGGCATGAGATGGTCTGATAGGTTGATATCACTCACGCATTCGGATATTCATTGGTGTTCTCGATATTTGTAGGATGTTAACATTATTGATCGTTATGGGGAATTCCCTAATATCACTCTCCTTGGAATTAGGGGAGGTATCACTTATAATCCTTGCTTGGATTTACGACAATTTGGGTATGCTAGGAGGGATGGTCCTCATGATGCACTTGTCTAAGAAATTAATTGCATTTGACTATGAGAACAACGTCCAAGGTTATCATCCAAGATTCATACGAGCTTGGGGCATGGTGAACAAGTTGATAGTAAGACATTGTGGCATAAGAAATCCATTCCTTTGGAGCCTTAACTCAAGTGGGTGTGAGCTCGCGCTCAAAACCTCATGATGCCTTATGAAGCCATCCTACCTATCATCATGGAGCTTGTTGCCGAAGGAGATGTTCCCTACATTATTCTTCATCTTGACATTCCCACTACTCTCAAGGAGTTGCAAAGGTCATGGATTCAACTAAATAGGGGAGCGAGATACCTTTGAAACCCAGTTCTACGCAAGCGAGAAAAAGGTTTTGGAACTCACGAGACAACTTCATGAAGAGCGGAGTTTGAATGCCTACATTTCACCAAAGAGGATGCGCTCATGGAAAGCTTGAGTCCTTTTTGTTTTAGGAGTTTATTTTGTATTATTTTTGCTTCTTCCACTGTAAGCACAAGAGGAATTTTTGTAATCGTTTGAAATTATTAATGCAATTAATGTTTGTTCCCTCTTTGTCTAAAAAATTTTAAATCTTAAAAGTACTTGAAATCATTTGCATACAAATTTCATGCATCATAACAGAAGCAGGTTTCACGAAACATGTTTCCTCATCTTTCTACTATTTATTTTAGTAAGATAGATATCGAGAAGACCATGAAAGATTTGCAGATACAAAATTCTCAATTTCAAGAAACCTTGCTCACCTTGGCCAAAGGGTAGCAAGAACTGATGTCACTTCTTGTGGCAAAAAAGAAGACCAAGAAGAAGGCCCTGATCAACATGGGGAAAAGGTTTAAAGGCCCAGTCCATCAAGTGCAAGTGGTTAAAGAGTCATCCAAGGAAGACGAGAACCAGGACGAAGATGCAAGGAGTACTCGTGCTAGGGGTGCAAACAATCAAGGTTCTGAGGATAAAGATTAATTTGATGAACAGTATCCACCGACTTAGGATAAGTACAAGCAACTGGTAGATAGGTTGAAAGCTGTGGAAATTCAAGCCGTACCTGGTTTGGATTTTGGTGATTTGGGATTAGTACCTAGGGTTGTTATCCCCCAAAAATTCAAAATTCCAATCTTTTCTAAGTACGACGGTGTTTCATTCCCAAAGCTTCATTTGAGGTCCTACATCCGCAAAGTAAAACCGCATACCACTGACAAGAAGCTCTGGGTACACTTCTTTCAAGAGAGTCTATCTGGGACTCTGTTATAATGGTTTTACCAGTTGGAGGGTTCCAACGTTCATACTTGGGAAGATATGGCCACCGCTTTCTACCGCCAGTATTAGTACAATGCTGATTTGGCTTCAACTAGGGTTCAGTTACAAGGAATAACAATAGGTTCCAATGAAGGTTTTAAAGAATATGCGCAAAAATGGAGAGACCTTGCTGGTAGAGTACAACCACCACTGACGGATAGGGAGCTGGTGGATATGTTCATGGGAACATTAATTGGCCCATTTTTCAACTTGTTAATTGGGAGCTCATCGTCCGCTTTAACTGAATTAATTATGATTGGTGAAAGGGTCGAGAGTGGTATCAAGAGTAGAAAAATTCCCATGTCATCTGCTTCTACATCAAACACTCTAAAGAAGCCCTTTTACTGGTGTTGTACCACAAAATTTGCCCTCCCATATTCCTCAAGACATATCAAGAATCATCTCCAAGTTGTTCAAGATGGCTCAAGAGTTGGACAGTCAAATCACCTCCTAAGGCAGTCAATTCAAAATTAGGGTTTTGTGTTGCATCAAGGCCCTTGCATCCAAATGGCCTCAAGTGCTCCCCAATGTCATAATATGTTCTAAAGTTCATCCATGTCAAATTTTAAGCCTTGCAGAGAAAGTTTGGTCAGTCAATTGCTCAAGAAGTCCAAAAATCGACTGTACTAGGGCAAAAGTCAAATGTGACCTAAATACAGTCAAACCTCAAGATTTTTCGTCAACATTATCATTTTGAAGGATAATTCATCATTTGATCAAGGGTTGATCATGATTCATCAAGGATTGCTCAAGATTCATCAAGATTCAAAAGTTGCTAAATTAGGGTTTTGTAGGAAAAGTCAACTCAACTTTGACCAAGCATAACTTTCTCATACTTTATGATAAATGACCCATCCAAAGATCATTTTTAATAGGATGCAATTTCCTACAATACATATTCACACCCCAAGATCAAGAAATGCACTCACAAAAAGTTACAAATTTGGACATTATAGGTCATTTTTGAAAGTCAACAAAAACACCCTTTTTTATAAAGCTTATAACTTGAGCATGGAATATCAAAATGAGATGATACCAAAAGGTTTGGTTTTAGGACATCTCAAGATTTCTAAAAAGTCCAAGAACACCTCCAAAAGTTCAAAATTGAAGAAGTTATGCATTGTTGAAGTTGGGCATTTTTCCAAAAGTGCCAAAAGTCAACTATCCTCAAAACTCCAATTTTTGACAAAAGGGACCATTGTTTTCCACTTGATATGATCTTGTCACACCACACACGTGTCCTATGTTCAATTTCATGACCAATCATTTTTTTTCTATTTTATTTGATTTTTATTGATTTAATTCATTTTAAATCAATATTAATTCAAATAAAATCCAAAAATTAATGGAATGAGATTTTTTTGACCATTACAGCTTGCAAATATCAGGATACACTCAATCAAATTCGTATCAAGCATTGTTGTGCACAAAATATTTGATTTGAGGCATTTTTGGAAACTTGTTAATGGAAGATCATATCAAATCATGATTCATCAATTCCTATGGATTCAAGCCCAAGTTTTGACCTAAATGTATTCCAATATACATGTACAAGGGAGGCATAACGAGAATAGGATCTAAGCACTGCAAAAAACGGCCAGAGAAAAACTGAAAAAAGTGTGAAAAAGTGGGAGATCGAATTCTTGTTTGGAGGACGATTCAGTCCAAAATCTCCACATAGCCTTATTACCTGACATTCACTGAAGCCAAAGGGATCAAAATCAAGCCTTGAAGCAGCCCCAAACTCGCTGTAAGTCACCACGAACATGGCCCTGTACATGGGATCGTGAATCAGTTATCTTGCATCTTTTTGCCATTTTTTTGATATATTTGTGATTCTTGCATAATTTCTAAGCATTCTGCGTTGTTTAATTTTATTTTCAGAGCTTGTATTGTAATACCCGAACCTAGGGTTTTCTTGTTTTGTTTTTAGGCATTCTTGGTACAGGTACAATCAAGGCAAACCATGGCCATATTTGTGTTCAGGGAAGAGAGACGATCACGTAGATACTCTTAGTGTGCGTTTACATGACCTAGAAGTGATTTTAGAACGATCCCACGGATCTTCATGCGGATAAAAATTTGTAGGTAAATAACCAGGGATTTGTTGAAGAAGACGACCACGCGTCTTCTCCTTATTGGGCCATTCAAAACTCGCGCCACTTTTTTTTTATTTTCCAGCATAATAATTGAGTTTTCCATATAATATTTGTTGTGTATTTTTATAACAATTAAGCAAGCCAGCTGAGTTGGTAAGGGAGGTGTGTCAAAGTCCATTGGGACCTGGGTTCGAATCCCAGGTGCCCCAAAACGCTTATTATTATTTTCTTTCATCTATTCCAGTACATTCTCAAGCATAGAGTGCACCATATGCCTCATGGATCCAGGCGCCAGATGGCCTCTAGGCCAAATCCAAGGGTCCAGATTGCAAGCTCACCGTACTCCAAGTCAACCGGCACACGCTGGATTGGTAAAGTCAAACAAGGTTGAACGTTAATGGGCCAAACAAATGCTGATTCCACCTCCAAAATTGGGCCCAAACCCCATGAGTTTGCTTCTTTTTTATTTTCTTTCATTATTTTCTTATTTTATTTATTGTTTTATTATTATTATTTTTAATTAATTGCTAACCAAAATAATTAATAATTTTCCTCATAAAATCAGAAAACAAAAAAAAAAATTTATTTATTAAAATTAACTTCATTATTTTATTTTTTGTAAATAAATATTTACATAATTTATTTAGGTTTAATTAGGTAACATTTAACATTTTTTGCAATAAATTAAAATCAATTTAGAATGTTAGGTTTTTTTAATAATTTTGATCATTCTTATTTTATTTCCTAAAATATAAAAAACCCAAAAATATATTTTATTATTTAATTAACTAATTAACTTAGGTTTAATTTAATTTAATTCAAAAAATAACAAAAATACATGCTTTCTTTCGAAAAGGGTCAAAACCCTAAAAATACGCTGATTTAATTTTCTCGCACGCGTTTCATCTTTTATCCAATATTGTAATTGCTTCCAGTATGTAATAGTTTCAATATGACTTTTAATTATTTATCGCTTTTATTTACTTCCGCAATTTAAATTAAAGGGTTTGTTTTTGGCGATGTAAATACCCGACGCCTTGTAATAGCTTAGATTTAACTTTCCGCAAATTTAATTTCCGCAATTATTAACTGTTAGATGTTTGATAACTAGGCAATGCATGACAAGATCAATCTTTAAGCTAAAATTAACATAGCTCACCATTAACATGTACAGATAAAAATTAATCGAAATAACACACTCGCACATGCCACTCTTAGGGTACACCTCACTTGGTTGCCTCGAACGTGGTCATTGAGTATAGGAAGTTTTAGAGGTCGCCCTCTTGTCCAAAGATCATAGTTGCCTCGGAAAATTGATCTGGGATATTAGGGTTACCGCTAAGGCGACCTAACATTGCTTTAGTGACCACACGTCCCTTAATCGAATTGACCCGAAAACTCCAACGATGGTGCTACCTACTCCTCAATAGTGGGATAGCAATGTCTAAAGGACATTTGTACAGTTTAATTCCTTTTTGAGTAGGTAGATGGTTCTTAAGTACTTGCTCCTTTTAAAACAAAACAAAATCTTTTGCACTTACACTCTCTTCAAAACAAAAAAACTCTTTTCAAACCTACAAACACAAAGAAAAGAAAGCTTTTGAAAACACAATAAGGAAGTACCTAAGAGCCCGTGGATAACCATGGATAAAAAGGGTGCTAACACCTTCCCTTTCTATAATCTACCTCCCGAACTCGAGAAACATCTCAAAAAGGAATTTTTCTGTGCTTTTGTCCTTTCCTTGTTGGATAAAATAAAAGACGGTGGCGACTCTTGCTTACTGCGACATTTTGCGAAAACAAATGGAAAACGCGAACCAGCATTCCAAAACAGTCAGTTCTCATTCCCACCGATCACATAACTGGCGACTCTGCTGGGGAATATTATAAGTGAAGTGTACCTTAGGATTAGATCATTATGTTTTCAATTGTATGCTTTGTATGCTTTAATTTTGTGGGCTTGTATCAGAGTTCTATAGATCCTAACCCGGATCTGGGGATACCCTTTAGGTAAGTAGCAATAAACTGTGAGGGATCTGCATGGCGTAGACCGATACGGATGAAGCAGTAGCTACGTTGGTGTGGCACTTTAGTCTGTACCGATATTCCTTGTGTTGGAACGAGGAGAATATGGGTCTTCTAAGGGGTCATTAAGCACCAACTGACCTTAGAACCTTAAATTGACCAACTTTGCCATAGAACAGTAGCAGTATGCTACACTCATTGAGACTAAACTCTCGCGATGATTCCGGCTGCAAGAAAAGGTTGCTAAACTGGAATTATGACCGATTGAGGGTAGTCAATGATATTGAGATCCTCTAGAATCCGGTTACTATTTTAGGACAGGTTTAAACCAACTGAACTAAAAGAGGGTAGTACCTAAGCTCCATGCCAGCCTGAAATCTAAGGGCTCTCAGTGTGACTTGTGTGCCTTTACCATGTTTGCTTTTTGTGGATACTTGTGGTGTGCCTTTATCATGACATCATAACATTGCATACATCTTGCATAAGGACTAACCTATTTCAAAGACAAGAGGGTTTCATCTTTGCTCTATTTTGTAGGTCATCATGATGCCTATGCGTAAGAATACTATCCGGATCAACTTTGTCCAAGTACCTATCTTGCTTAAAGAGTTGGTTGCCAAGATGCCTGACACTACTTCCTTCATCAGGAGGTATGGTTCTCTTCTCAGTTTGGTCACCTCCAAATTGGACGAGCAGATGATGAGTGTCCTGGTCCAATTCTATGATCCGCTGTACCACTTTTTTACTTTCCAGGACTTCCAGCTAGTTCCTACCCTAGAAGAGTTCTCTGAGCTGCTCGGTATCTCTGTTTTGGAGCAGACCCCATTTACTGGTTGGGAAAAGACCCTTAGGCCCGAAGAAATTGCTGCAGCCCTTCATTTGACTAAAGAGGAGGTAATGGCTAATTGGGAAACTAGGAGTGGAGCAAAAGGATTTCTGACTAAGTTCTTGGTTGGCAAGGCTAACTAATTCTGGGATAGCCTAGACTTTAAGGCCTTTGAGGATATTCTGGCTCTTCTAATTTATGGCATGGTATTGTTTCCAAATCCTGACACTTTTGTTGATGTGAATGCGATAAAGATCTTCATCTCTCAGAACCCTGTACCCACTCTCTTGGGTGACATTCTCCATCAGCTCTATGCTCGTACTGCCCGAAAGTGGGGAACCTTGATGTGTTGTGCTCCTTTATTGTCGAGGTGGTTTATTTTGCACCTCCCTAAGTCAGTGCTGAAGAACAAAGAAGGAATGGGTTGGGCTTATAGGGTGATGTCTCTTTATCATAATGACATTATCTGGACTCTCAAAGGTATGGATGAGGTGACTGTCATTGATTGCTGTGGGGAGTATCCAAATGTTCCATTGATAGGAACCCATGGATGAATTTCTTACAACCCATGCTTAGCTCTCCGTCAGTTTGGAAGAGCCAGAAGAGAAGGACCTCATGAGATGTTGATGCCTCATATCATCTTTGATTTTCAGGGAGATAGCAACGAGCTACGTCGTAGATTCATAAGGGCTTGGGACAGAGTTCACTAATCAGATCCACATGAGCTGGGCCCAAAGACTTCTCTGCTAATGGAGCCATATCTTAGATGGGTCTGCATCCGTTCCCAGAAGCTAGGTATGCCATATGAAGCTGTTCGGCCTGTCACTCTTGAAGTTGCTAATGAAGAAGGGGTTCTTCCAACCATTCTCCACCCTTATATGCCCACTAACATTGGGGCACTAAAGAGGTCTTGGATGCAGTTGAGGGATGAACGAGATTCTTACCGAGAGAAGTTCAATGAACAAGAGCAGAAGATCCATAAGCTGACTAGGCAACTGGAGAACGAGCGGATCCTGAATGATTATGTCCGCACTGAGAAGAAGAGACCATGGGAGCATTGATGGACCTTGATGATTTCCTTTCCAGTTTTTGTTTACTTTTCAGTATTTCCATTCTTGTAATGCCTCAAGGGCAGTTTGTTGAACAATTGAAATTTTGAAGTTTAAATATAATAAAGTGTGTTTCTTTTCTTGTTTACAAATTTGAATCCTGATTGTCTTTAAAATCATAAATCATACGCATTTCATCCCATGCACTTCATAAACAGGTACCCTTTTACAGGTCTCTTATCTTCTTCGCTGTTTATTTCAGCAATCATCATGTCTACTGAACCTTCAACTAAGCAAGCTATCAAGGCCCTCCAGGCCCAGAATGCCCAATTTCAAGAGCTGTTCATGAGCCTAGCTAAGGGTCAGCAGGACCTGAAGACCTTGATTCTGAAGGAGAAAAAGAAGAAGAAGAAGAGGACAACCCTGTTCAACACAGGACACAGGTTTGGGAATAGGTTACAGAATGAAGTTGATCTGACCACCTCATCTGGAGGGAAAGATAGTTCACAAGAAAGGAGGGCTCCTAGCCCTATGGTCTCCGACAACGATACGGGCTACAATGAAGAACAATATCCTCCTGCTGAGGATAAGTACAAACGACTGGAAGACCGTTTGAGCACTATGGAAATTCAGAAGGTGCCCGGTCTGGACTTCAGAGATCTAGGTCTATCATCTGGGGTGGTGATTCCCTATAAGTTCAAGGCACCAGCCTTTGCCAAGTATGACGGAGTTTCCTGTCCAAAGCTGCACCTTCGGTCAAATGTGAGAAAGATCCAGCCTTACACCGCTGATAAGAACTTATGGATCCATTTCTTTCAAGACAATCTCTCAGGGACTCAACTTGAATGGTTCTATCAGTTAGACGGAGCTAGTATCTGCAGCTGGGAAGATTTGGCTACTGCATTCTACAGGCAGTATCAGTACAACTTCGACTTCGCTCCTACGCGTACCCAACTCCAGGGTATGTCAATGGGAATGGGTGAAGGATTCAAAGATTATGCTTAGAAGTGGAGAGACCTTGCCGGAAGGGTGCAACCACCTTTGGCTGATCGTGAGCTTATTGACATGTTTTTGGGGACCCTGTCTGGTCCATTCTTTAACCATCTGATTTAAAGCTCTTCTTCTGGATTTACAGATCTTATTTTGACTGGTGAGAGGATTGAAGCTGGTATTAAGGATGGGAAGATACAGAAGGGTGCCTCATCGAGCACCGAGAAGAAGCTATTTAAGAATGAGTCCAGTGCTGTCTACAGTGCAAGAAGACAGAATAGACTTGAACACCGCCAAGCTGTCAATGCGGTTGTTATTTCAAAACCTGCTGGTGCTCCTCAGTACAACAATCAACAAAAGGACGAGAGACCTAAGAGACAATTCACTCGTCTCAACATGACCTTATCTCAGATTCTGCCACAACTGCTAAAGACTAATCTGGTAACTCTAAGGGAACCCCCAAAGAATTCAAATACAACGTCACCAAGGTATAACCCTAACGCCCTCTGCGCTTATCACTCCAATAGCCCGGGGCATAATACAGATGATTGTTGGGCTTTGAAGAACAAGATACAAAACTTAATTGATGCAAAGGAGATTGAGTTCGAGGCGCCCGAGAGGCCTAATGTTGTGACTGCTCCCATGCCCAAACATGGAGTGAATGCTGTAGAGGAAGAATTGTTTGTAGTTTCTGTGGATGACATTGTTACCCCTCTGATGATTGTCAAAAAGTACCTGTTGTTAGCCAGTTTATTTCCGGGCTGTGACAAAGGTTTCCATATGTGTTCTATTTTACCTACCGGTTGCCCATTCCTGAAGTCAGGTATCCAAAACCTGATGGATAGTAAGGAGATCCTGTTTGAGAAGACTGCTGTTCCTTCCATTCCTACTGAAGAAGTCGCCATCATTACCATTTTCGACAATTCTTCCAAGGCTCCCTCGAGGAAGCCTGTTAGAATTACATTTGTTCCGAAAATCGCACCTGTGATTATCACTGTTCTGGGGCCCATCCCCTACACCTCTGATAAAGCAGTCCCTTGACACTATGGGGCTGATGTTTATGTTCATGGAGTTAAGCAATAGTTGGATGCTGATATCGACGTCAGCAACATTACTGGACCTGCTAAAGTCACCAGCAGCGGTAAACTTTTCTCATCTGATATTGTTCCACCAACTGTCCGAAGATCTGTTGTCATTACACCTGCCAGTGTACCTGCCACTATTCCTGATCAAGCCCCTATTCTTACCCCTGTCGCCGAGTCATCTGACACTCGGGGCAAAGGGATCACCACTGATGTGCCTGCCCAGACGGAGGCGCCGAAGATAATTACTGTCGAAGCTTCCAAACAGGAGATGGAAGAGATTCTGAAGATTATTAAGAAGAATGATTATAATGTAGTTGAGCAGCTGGGGTAAACCCCATCTAAGATTTCTATGTTGTCACTATTGTTGTGCTCAGAGGCCCATGCCAAGGCTCTGATTACCTTCCTGAAGACTGCCCACGTGCCACAAGAGACGTCAGCTGATCAGTTTACAGATTGTGTGGCTAACTTAACTGCTGATAATGGTTTGGGTTTCTCTGACGCCGATTTGACTGCTAAGGGGAAGAATCATAATGATGCCCTGCATGTCTCCATTGAATGCAGGGGCACTACTCTTGCACATTTATTGGTTGATATTAGTTCCTCATTGAACGTCTTGCCCAAAAAAGCTCTAGACCGGATGGATTGTGAAGGGTTGGAGTTGAAACCAAGTAACATCGTTGTCAGGGCCTTTGATGGGTCTAAAAGGATGGTGCACGGTGAAGTTGATATTCCAATTAAAGTTGGTTCTCAGGTCTTCAATTCTACGTTCTATGTGATGGACATTCAGCCATCCTACTCTTGTTTGCTAGGTCGTCCATGGATCCATAAAGCTGGGGTCGTGACCTCAACGCTCCACCAGAAGTTGAAGTACCCGGTCAAAGGAAAGATTGTGACAGTACAAGGGGAGGAAGAGTACATGGTCAACCACCTCAACTCGTTCAGATACGTAGAGATGGATGGGGAGTTCATTGAGACCCCATTTTAGCACTTTGAAGAGGTTCCCCAGACACTGGCATCAGCTGAGACTGTAGTTGAATATTCTCCTATGAAGATGGCTTCCTTAAAAGATGCTCAGGCTGTTATTGAGAAGGGTGAGTGTGCAAATTGGGGCTGACTTCCTGATTTTACACAGAAGACTAACAATTTTGGTTTGGGTTTCATTGCAGAAGCTCAAAGGGCTGTTCGGAATGCACGAATCGGAAGACCTCCCGTGTTCATCATCAACTCGGGAGTGAATGCCATTGAAGATAATGTGGAAGAGTCTGAATTCGACAGCCGGATCTATCCTACGACCAACGGTGGACCAAGCAACTGAACAGCAGAGGACTTCATCCCTATTACTTTTGTTACCCAGTAATGAAACTTTTTGTTTTGAATTTGTAATAGAGAATGTTTCAAACTTTATGGCCTGATGTCTTACCCGGGGCATCGTGGTTTCATTTGTGAGGGCTTTTGTGTGTCATTTTCATATACCATTAATAAAAGCATTGGACGTTTCTTGCATTTCAAATCTTGCGCTCCTTGTTTTTCTTTATTATATATTTCAAAACATCTATTTTACACACACTCACATATACAGGTCCACATCCACTATGGATCTCACTGGTAACGACGCAGCTACTGCCAGTTATGACTTCGAAAATCCGATCAACTTAGCCAAAGACGAAGGTGAAGATGGTTGCAAAGTGCCTGGCGAACTTGCAAGACTGCTACTCCAGGAAGAGAGGGTTATTCAGCCACACGAAGAGCCGATAGAATCAGTGAATCTGGGTACTGAGACATACAAGAGGGAAATCAAGGTTGGTGCCAATCTAGAGCCTAGTGTGAAACAACGGTTGATTCAGATGCTGCGTGACTACGTTGAGATCTTTGCTTGGTCTTACGAAGATATGCCTGGTTTGGATACCGACATTGTGGTTCATCGCCTGCCTACCAAGGAAGACTGTCCTCCCGTAAAAAAAAAGGTTTACCGAATGCGCCCAGAAATGTTTGAGAAAATCAAGGCTGAAGTTATGAAACAGTTTGACGCCGTTTTTCTAGCAGTTACTTCTTACCCTCAGTGGGTGGCCAATGTGGTTGCTGTACCGAAGAAAGATGGTAAGGTCCGAATGTGTGTTGATTACAGGGATTTGAACAGGGCGAGCCCTAAGGATGATTTCCCTCTACCTCACATTGACGTTCTGGTTGACAACACCGCTCAGCACAAGGTATTCTCCTTCATGGATGGCTTCTCCAGTTATAATCAGATTAAAATGGCTCCCGAAGACATGGAGAAGACCACCTTTGTTACTCAGTGGGGTACCTTTTGCTACAAGGTCATGCCTTTTGGGTTGAAAAATGCTGGGGCAACATATCAGCGTGCCATTGTTGCTTTGTTTCATGACATGATCCATAATGAGATTGAAGTATACGTCGACGATATGATTGCAAGATCCCAGACCGAGGAGGAACACCTTGACCATCTACAGAAGTTGTTTGACAGACTGAAGTTGTACAAGCTGAGGCTAAATCCGAACAAGTGCACCTTCAGGGTGAGATCTGGAAAGCTACTGGGTTTCGTCGTAAGTGACAAGGGTATTCAAGTGGATCCTGCCAAGGTGAAAGCTATACAGGAGATTCCAGCTCCCAGAACAGATAAAGAAGTCAGAGGCTTTCTGGGACGACTGAATTATATTGCCCGATTCATCTCGCACCTAACTGCTACTTGTGAACCAATCTTCAAGCTACTGAAGAAAGATCAAGTGGTACGTTGGAACGATGAATGCCAGACCGCTTTCAAAAGGATCAAAGAGTATCTCCAAGAGCCACCTATTCTGATGCCACCAGTTGAAGGGAGACCTCTAATCTTATACTTGACAGTACTTGACAACTCAATGAGGTGTGTGCTGGGGCAGCATGACGAGTCTGGCCGAAAAGAGCATGATATTTATTACCTTAGCAAAAAGTTTACCGATTGTGAGACTCGATACTCACTGCTTGAGAAAACTTGCTGCACTTTGGCATGGGCTGCTCGCCGGCTGAGACATTATATGCTGACTCACACTACTCTGTTTATATCAAAGATGGATCCAATCAAGTATATCTTCGAGAAGCCTGCCTTGTCTGGAAGAATAGCAAGATGGCAGATGATCTTGACTGAGTATGACATCCAGTACACAACTCAAAAAGCAATCAAGGGAAGTGTATTGGCAGACCATTTGTCACATCGGGCAGTGGATGATTACCAGTCTATGAACTTTGAATTTCCCGACGAGAATATCATGTTAGTAACCGATTGTGAGATACCTGGACCGGATAAAGGACCTGAGGAAGGATCCCGATGGTCTATGTACTTTGATGGAGCTTCGAACGCTTTGGGTAATGGCATTGGCGCTGTGATCATATCTCCTAAAGCCTCTCATACTCCATTTACTGCCCGACTATGTTTCAACTGCACCAACAACATGGCGGAGTATGAAGCATACATTATGGGTCTTCGAGCAACAATTGACCTAAGGATTAAGTTTCTGAGTGTCTTCGGGGATTCCGCTCTCGTGATCAATCAGATCAAAGGCGAGTGGGATACGAAACACCCAAATCTTATTCCTTACAAGGAGTATGTGTTGACATTGCTTCCCCATTTCGAGGAGATAACCTTTGAACACTTCCCTAGAGAGGAGAATCAGTTGGCGGACGCGCTAGCTACGATGTCTTCTATGTTCAAAGTCAATTGGGACAACGAAGCTCCCCGGATCATTATTGAAAGATTGGACGAACCGGCACATTGCCATGATCTTGAGACTGAAGAAGTAATAGGAAAGCCCTGGTATCATGAGGTGAAGAGGTACCTTGAAGCTCAAGAATACCCCGAGGGTACATCTATTAATGATAAGAAGTTTCTGAGGAGGTTCGCAACGAAGTTCTTCATCAGCAATGACATCCTTTACAAGTGTAACCATGATTCAACCTTACTGCGTTGTGTGGATAAGATTGAAGTAGAAAGGATCATGACAGATCTACATGAAGGTGCTTTCGGAACTCATTCCAGTGGACACACCATGGCAAAGAAGATCCTCTGGGCAGGATATTATTGGTCCACAATGGAAGCCGACTGTTATCAGCATTCTCGGACATGTCACAAGTGTCAGGTCAATGCTGATAAGGTGCACATACCTCCAGTTCCTCTGAATGTTTTGACAACACCTTGGCCTTTTGTAATGTGGGGTATTGATATGATCGGTGAGATCATACCCACGTCATCCAACGGGAATTGTTTCATCCTGGTAGCGATTGATTACTTTACGAAGTGGGTTGAAGCAGCTTCCTTTGCTACCGTAACCAAGAACGTCGTGGCACGGTTCATTCGGCATAATCTGATCTGTCGATACGGTGTACTAGAGAGGATCATTACGGACAATGGTACCAATCTTAACAACAAGATGATCACTGAACTCTGCGAGCAATTCAAAATACAGCATCATAACTCTTCTCCCTATCGGCTGAAGATGAATGGGGTTGTCGAAGCAGCAAATAAGAACATTAAAAATATTGTGCAGAAGATGACAGTGACATACAAAGACTGGCACGAGATGTTACCATTTGCTCTGCACGGGTACCGTACCTCAACATGAACGTCAACAGGGGCAACACCCTATTCCTTGGTATATGGCATGGAGGCAGTCTTGCCCATTGAAGTTCAAATACCCTCTCTCCGGATCATGAAGGATGCAGGTTTGAGTGAAGATGACTGGATTCAGACCCGGCTTGATCAATTGAACCTAATTGACGAAAAGAGACTTACTGCTATTTGTCATGGTCAGACATACCAAAAACGAATGATCAAGGCATTTAACAAGAAAGTTAGACGACAGGAGTATCAAGTTGGGGACCTGGTAATCAAGCGCATTATCTTACCTCAAGGTGATCCCAGGGGAAAATGGACCCCTACTTACGAAGGGCCATTTGTGGTTAAGAACATCTTCTCAGGAGGAGCTATGATTCTAACCACCATGGATGGTGACGACCTTCCTCACCCCGTCAATGCAGACATAGTAAAAACATACTACGCATAATCAAAGACCCGCTAGGTTGACTGGCCTACGCAAAAATAAGGGCTTCCCGGCGAACCAAAAGGGTTCGGGCAAAAATAAGGGATAAAAATGAAAAAATCTGTACACCCGGCAAGTCGAAAACCTGAAAAGGCGGCTTGGGCAAAAATGGGTATCCCGGTGGACTGAAAACCCGAAAGGGCGGTCCAGGCAAAATTTAGGAATTAAAGCGTAATACTACATCTCATTGGATCACCCTGCATCCAGAATTCAGTATCGACTATCAAGCTCAGACGACACTAACCAATCTGATTCATCTTCAACCAATAGCAAAGTGATGAGATGCTCGAGGACATAAGGGCAATAGCAGAATTGGAACCCAGTGGGATCATTCACATAGCTGTTTTGTTTCTTTTTACAAATTGTGTAAATTCTATTTGTTCGGTGGCGTTCTCTTACTAGGACGTCAACCTCTTGTACAAAAACGCCTATTTTCAGGCCAAACTTCAAAATCAATACAAATTCATTCTCAGAAATTTCAAACTGTTTTTTCCTTTATCCGTTTTGTTTTGCAAAGAACGTCCAATGTTCATTTTTTATATATGCATTTGATATTAATTGCTGATCATAAATATTTACATGCGAAACAAAAGATGAATTACTGGTAATATCAGAAACAGGGGCATAAGAAATGTCCAAGCTGTGTAGTTGCTTCGTCCACCGGGTACAAGGTAGATCCAGCTGAAGAATATGGCTATGATACCTTCACTCTCCGCAGAGTAAGACAGTAATAGTAGCTCTCAGCTGAGACTTGCAACTATGAACGAATCAGCAATACTCTCCCCAAGCAGAGTTAGTCTACCATCATCCCTAAAAAGGTTTGGTATCCCCAGAAGGTCTTAATATTCTTCAACGGAGTATAAAGACATTCCCTAGCAAGTATAAGAATACCCCCGACAGTCTTAATATTCCTCAACGGAGTATAAGAATGTTCCCCGACGGAGTACAAGATACCCCCAGTGGAGCCATTTCCCCAGCACAGTCTAAAAAAGTTTTCCCAACAGAGTTGAATCATCTTCCCCAGTAGATTCGGGAAGCTTATCCCCTGCAGAGCGTAAATAAATCTCCCCAGCAAAATTCAGAGGGTTATCCTCACAGGAGTCTAACTGGGTTATCCTCAGCAAGTTGCAACTGAAAGATCATCCCCAGCAAAATTCTTTCTTTCCCCAAACGGGAGTTCAATCCTCAATCGATTATGTATCACCAGCAACGGTAATCCATCCCCAGCGGAGTTCATCATTAAAATCCCCAACAGAGTTTATCAGCGGAACCGCCAGCGAAGTTTATCGTTAAAATCTTCAGCAACACATCTCTTCCCCACAAAGTAATTCCCCTCAGAGTATTCTCTTCATCAGTTTATTTCCCTAATGGAGTTATTTTCTCCTGCAGGCTTATTCTCACAATCATCTTCGTCCACCATCCCTGGCGGAAGCGAAGCATTCAACTTTATTCTCCAGCAGCTCTGGAATTTATTTTCCCCAACTAGGACATTGCATGTCCATACATCATGCTACATGCATATACGCATCATACCATACAATCTCATTTATTTTGAGAAGATCATTGCCTGATACATATCATGCATTACATACAGCTAACCTTTACCTTTCAGGAAAGATACAATCAAAATTCAAGTTATGAAGCCCGGGTACGACCGGATAATATCTTGATTTCTACAGCATATTGTGAAGCCCGGATTACGACCGAATAACAGTATCAGACTACCGCGAAGCCTGGATTACGACCAGATAGTGACATCTCTCAAAAGCAAGCTATGAAGCCCAGAGAACGACCGGATAATAGTTTATTCCCCAGTGAGCCGTGAAGCCCAGATTACGACCAGATGACAGCTCAGTAAGCACCATGAAGCCTGGATTCGACCAGATAGTGGTATATCATAAACACAAGCCGTGAAGCCTGGATCATGACCGAATAACAGCTCAGCAAGTTATTGTGAAGCTTGGGTTACGACCAGAAAGCAATACAAGACCATGAAGCCCGGATTACGACCATATAACGGTAGAAGATGTTGTGAAGACTGGATTATGACCAGATAGCAACCAAGAGTACTACGAAGCCCGGATTTCGACCAGATAGTGGTATGATACATCGTGAAGCCTGGATTACGACCAGATAGCGTTAAGGGACACTATGAAGCTTGGATTACGATCAAATGGCAGTTTACCCAGCCAGTTACTATGAAGCCCGGATTCGACCGAATACTAGTAAACCTAACAGTCGAAGGGAAGCCCGGATGCGACCGGATAACCACTTGATTTGTTCTGAAGCCTGGATTTCGACCAGATAAGAAGTGAGGTATTGTGAAGATTGGATTCGACCAGATAGCAGTATGTGACACCATGAAGCCTGGATTTGACCAGATAATGGTATAACACATCGTGAAGCCTGGATTACGACCAGATAGCGGTACAAGGCACTGTGAAGCTTGGATTCCTACCAAATAGCAGTTTACATGGACAGTTACTAAGAAGCCCGGAGTCAGCCGGATATTAGTATGCCCTAAATTCAAGTTGAAGCCCGAATGCGACCGGATAACCACTTGATTTGTTCTGAAGCCTGGATTTCGACCAGATAAGAAGTGAGGTATTGCAAAGCCTGGATTACGACCAGATAGCAAGTTTAATCTCATCTCCCCAGTAAGTCACTGTAAAGCCTGGATTACGACCAGATAGTAGTCGGTCTTATCACTATGAAGCCTGGGTTGCAACCAGATAGTAGTTCACTCCCACCTCTTCAAAAGAGATGATTCCTCAGTAGAATAACGAACGACCGAAGCTCATAAAATTCAACAGAGATGATTCCCCAGTAGAATAATGGACGACCGAAACTCCTAAAGTTATATTTCTCCTAAGACAAAGAACAACATTCCCCAGCGGAATCTCCCTCAACAACAGGTATACAAGCTCTCGCTAAGGAATCTCTTACGCGATCGACACTCCTTCGGATGGCATCTTTAAGCCCATCTCCCATCATCAATCTCCAAATGGCATCTGTAAGCCCATTCCCGACATCACAAGACAAATACTACTTCATGCGAGTGCAAATTTCTGGTCACTCTAGTGTTCAATCATCTTCCACCTTCGGATCACGAAAGGCCCGAACGCCAATCTATATCCTCAGGTTTAAGAAGATTGAACTGGGGAAACTGTTGTACCCCAAAATTTTCCCTCCTATATTCCTCAAGACATATCAAGAATCATCTCCAAGTTGTTCAAGATAGCTCAAGAGTTGGACAGTCAAATCACCTCCTAAGGCAGTCAATTCAAAATTAGGGTTTTGTGTTGCATCAAGGCCCTTGCATCCAAATGGCCTCAAGTGCTCCCCAATGTCCTAATATGTTCTCAAGTTCATCCATGTCAAGTTTTAAGCCTTGCAGAGAAAGTTTGGTCAGTCAATTGCTCAAGAAGTCCAAAAATCGACTATACTAGGGCAAAAGTCAACTGTGACCTAAATACAGTCAAACCTCAAGATTTTTTGTCAACATTATCATTTTGAAGGATAATTCATCATTTGATCAAGGGTTGATCATGATTCATCAAGGATTGCTCAAGATTCATCAAGATTCAAAAGTTGCTAAATTAGGGTTTTGTAGGAAAAGTCAACTCAACTTTGACCAAACATAACTTTCTCATACTTTATGAGAAATGACCCATCAAAATATAATTTTGAAAAGGATGCAATTTCCTACAATCCATCTTCACACCCCA
Organism: Vicia faba; assembly: GCA_948472305.1. Taxonomy (NCBI): domain Eukaryota; kingdom Viridiplantae; phylum Streptophyta; class Magnoliopsida; order Fabales; family Fabaceae; genus Vicia; species Vicia faba. Next base: position 1,111,624,458 of record OX451740.1, read on the forward strand.
AGATCAAGAAATGCACTCACAAAAAGTTACAAATTTGGACATTATAGGTCATTTTTGAAAGTCAACAAAAACACCCTTTTTTCCAAAGCATATAACTTGAGAATGGAATTTCAAAATGATATGAGACCAAAATGGTTGGTTATAGGACATCTCAAGGTTTCTAAAAAGTCAAAGAACACCTCGAAAAGTTCAAAATTGAAGTTATGCATTGTTGAAGTTGGGCATTTTTCCAAAAGTGCCAAAAGTCAACTATCCTCAAAACTCCAATTTTTGACAAAAGGGACCACTGTTTTCACCTTGATATGATCTTGTCACACCACACACATGTCCTATGTTCAATTTCATGACCAATCATTTGTTTTTCTATTTTATTTGATTTTTATTGATTTAATTCATTTTAAATCAATATTAATTCAAATAAAATCCAAAAATTAATGGAATGAGATTTCTTTGACCATTACAGCTTGCAAATATCAGGATACACTCAATCAAATTCGTATCAAGCATTGTTGTGCACAAAATATTTGATTTGAGGCATTTTTGGAAACTTGTTAATGGAAGATCGTATCAAATCATGATTCATCAATTCCTATGGATTCAAGCCCAAGTTTTGACCTAAATGTATTCCAATATACATGTACAAGGGAGGCATAACGAGAACAGGATCTAAGCACTGCAAAAAACGGCCAGACAACTGAAAAAAAGTGTGAAAAAGTGGGAGATCGAATTCTTGTTTGGAGGACGATTCAGTCCAAAATCTCCACGTAGCCTTATTGCCTGACATTCACTGAAGCCAAAGGGATCAAAATCAAGCCTTGAAGCAGCCCCAAACTCGCTGTAAGTCACCACGAACTTGGCCCTGTACATGGGATCGTGAATCAGTTATCTTGCATCTTTTTGCCATTTTTTTGATATATTTGTGATTCTTGCATAATTTCTAAGCATTCTGCGTTGTTTAATTTTATTTTCAGAGCCTGTATTGTAATACCCGAACCTAGGGTTTTCTTGTTTTGTTTTTAGGCATTCTTGGTACAGGTACAATCAAGGCAAACCATGGCCATATTTGTGTTCAGGGAAGAGAGACGATCACGTTGATACTCTTAGTGTGCGTTTACATGACCTAGAAGTGATTTTAGAACGATCCCACGGATCTTCATGCGGATAAAAATCCGCAGGTAAATAACCAGGGATTTGTTGAAGAAGACGACCACGCGTCTTCTCCTTATTGGGCCATTCAAAACTCGCGCCACTTTTTTTATTTTCCAGCATAATAATTGAGTTTTCCATATAATATATGTTGTGTATTTTTATAACAATTAAGCAAGCCAGCTGAGTTGGTAAGGGAGGCGTGTCAAAGTCCATTGGGACCTGGGTTCGAATCCCAGGTCCCCTAAAACGCTTATTATTATTTTCTTTCAGCTATTCCAGTACATTCTCAAGCATAGAGTGCACCATATGCCTCATGGATCCAGGCGCCAGATGGCCTCTAGGCCAAATCCAAGGGTCCAGATTGCAAGCTCACCGTACTCCAAGTCAACCAACACGCGCTGGATTGGGAAAGTCAAACAAGGCTGAATGTTAATGGGCCAAACAAATGTTGATTCCACCACCAAAATTGGGCCCAAACCTCCTGAGTTTGCTTCTTTTTTATTTTCTTTCATTATTTTCTTATTTTATTTATTGTTTTATTATTATTATTATTTTTAATTAATTGCTAACCAAAATAATTAATAATTTTCCTCATAAAATCAGAAAACAAAAAAATAATAATATTTTTATTTATTAAAATTAACTTCATTATTTTATTTTTTGTAAATAAATATTAACATAATTTATTTAGGTTTAATTAGGTAACATTTAACATTTTTTGCAATAAATTAAAATCAATTTAGAATATTAGGTTTTTTTAATAATTTTGATCATTCTTATTTTATTTCCTAAAATATAAAAAACACAAAAATATATTTTATTATTTAATTAACTAATTAACTTAGGTTTAATTTAATTTAATTCAAAAAATAACAAAAATACATGCTTTCTTTTGAAAAGGGTCAAAACCCTAAAAATACGCCGATTTAATTTTCTCACACGCGTTTCATCTTTTATCCAACATTGTAATTGCTTCCAGTATGTAATAGTTTCAATAGGACTTTTAATTATTTATCGCTTTTATTTAATTTCCGCAATTTAAATTAAAGGGTTTGTTTTTGGCGATGTAAATACCCGACGCTTTGTAATAGCTTAGATTTAACTTTCCGCTAATTTAATTTCCGCAATTATTAACTGTTAGATGTTTGATAACTAGGCAATGCATGACAAGATCAATATTTAAGCTAAAATCAACATAGCTCACCATTAACATGTACAGATAAAAATTAACCGTAATAACACACTCGCACATGCCACTCTTAGGGTACACCTCACTTGGTTTCCTCGAACGTGGTCATTGAGTATAGGAAGTTTTAGAGGTCGCCCTCTTGTCCAAAGATCATAGTTGCCTCGAAACGGTTGCCTGGAAAAATGATCTGGGATATTAGGGTTACCGCTAAGGCGGCCTAACACTGCTTTAGTGACCACACGTCCCTTAATCGAATTGACCCGAAAACTCCAACGACGATGCTACCTACTCCTCAATAGTGGGATAACACTGTCTAAAGGACATTTGTACAGTTTAATTCCTTTTTGAGTAGGTAGATGGTTCTTAAGTACTTGCTCCTTTTAAAACAAAACAAAATCTTTCGCACTTACACTCTCTTCAAAACAAAAAAACTCTTTTCAAACCCACAAACACAAAGAAAAGCAAACTTTTGAAAACATAATGAGCAAGTACCTAAGAGCTCGTGGATAACCATGGATAGAAAGGGTTCTAACACCTTCCCTTTCTATAATCTACCTCCCGAACTCAAGAAACATCTCAAAAAGGAATTTTTCTATGCTTTTGTCCTTTCCTTGTTGGATAAAATAAAAGACGGTGGCGACTCTTGCTTACCGCAACATTTTGCGAAAACAAACGCAAAACGCAAACTAACATTCCAAAATAGTCAGTTCTCATTCCCACCGATCACAACTGGCAAGAAAGAAGCCAATGATGTATATGGGTCAAGGGCCCATACCAAAAAGGATCACCGTCTATCTGTTAATACTGTTTTGATCTCCAACTCTCCATCTAATCAAAGACAACCACAACAAGCCAACCATCAAAGGTCTGAGGTTCCAAGAATATAGTTCAAGAGGATTGACATGTCACTCTCCTAAGACTTGCAACACCTATTGAAGGCCAACTGGGTAACATTGCGTGATCCACCATCAAATCCCAATATTTCATCCCCGAAATACAATCCTAACGCCAAATGCGCCTATCACTCTAATAGCCCTGGGCATGATACAGATCAATGTTGGGCTCTAAAAAACAAAATTCAAGATCTTATTTACAAGAAAACTATTGAGTTTGATCCACCTACAAATCTGAATGTTATAACCGCACCAATGCCAAATAATGGCAAAAGTGTAATTGCAATTGAAGACACTGCTTTTGTTTCCTCTGTTGAAGATTTGACTACTCTACTAACCATTGTTAAAGAGAACTTGCTGAGAGCTGGGGTTTTCCCTGGCTGTTTGAAAGACTGTAATTGTTGCGCCAAACAAGTAAATGGATGCAAATGACTGAAAGAAGGTGTTCAACACCTAATAAATAGTCATGAGATCCTGTTTAAAAGAACTTCATCCATCAAAAGTTTGACCGACAAAGATGAAGACATTTCCATCATAACAATTTCCAACAAGCCTCTCAGGATATCTTCAAAGTGTCCTATTAGGATTTCCAATGAACCAACGATTTCTCTCTTTATAATTACTGCTCGTGGGCCGATTCCTTACTCCTCCGACAAAGCAGTCCCTTGGAATTACTGTGCTAAAGTTTACTATCATGGAATTAAGCAAAACTCTTGGATCAATGAAGACAAAGTTGACGACGTTACCAATATTGCTGGTTCTAGAAAGGTGACAAGAACGGGGAGGATTTTCTCTCCTAACATTTCACCTCTAACTACTACAATGACACATGTCTGCATTTCCATTGATAAGCCTAATACTGACACTAGGGGTAAATAGAAAGTAATTGAGCCTGCTGGGATAGAGGCGCATGCCAAAGGCATTGCTGCTGAGGAACCTTCCACACAAGAAATGGAGGAAATCTTGAAGATTATAAAAAAGAGTGATTTCAAGATAGTAGAGCAACTGGGGAAAACCCCTTCCAAAATCTCTATGCTGTCTTTGTTGCTTTATTCTGATGCTCATGCCCAAGCTTTAATCAAAATTTTGAAGAAAGCACATGTACCTCAAGAGACCACAACCGATCAATTTAAAAACTGTGTGGCGAGTCTGACTGCCGACGATGGATTGGGGTTCTCTGATGCTGACTTGACACCGGTTGGAAGGAATCATAACAAGGCTTTTCATGTATCTATTGAATGCAAAGGAACTACTCTGGCCCATGTCTTGGTTGATACAGGGTCCTCTCTAAATGTCTTACCCAAAGGTGCCTTGGATCGGTTGGATTGTGACGGTTGGTGCTAAAGCCAAGTGACATAGTTGTGAGGGCTTTTGATGGATCCAAGAGGATGGTAATTGTAGAAGTGGATCTCCCTATTAAAGTTAGTTCACAAGTTTTCAATTCTACTTTCTACGTGATGGACATCCGTCTCGCTTACTCTTATTTACTTGGACGCCCTTGGGGTAGGAGCAGTGACGTCCACCCTTCACAAAAAGTTAAAATATCCAGTCAAGGGAAATATTGTTACTGTTTGTGGTGAAGAAGAATTCATGGTTAGCCACCTAAATTCATTCAAGTATGTGGAGATGGATGGAGAGTTCATAGAAACTCCATGTCAAGCCTTCGAAGTGGTTCCTCTCATGGTTGTCGCTACCAAAATCTCTTCAGACACTCCAAAAGATGGTGAAGTTGTGCCAAGGATGGTTTCGCTTAAGAACTCTCGTGACGTGATTTAAGATGGAAGTAGTAAAAGTTGGGGACAACTCCCTGACATTCCTTTCAAAGCAGACAAGTTTGGGTTGGGTTTCACTGCCAAATCTCAAAAGGAGGTCAAACATGCTCACATAGGAATACCACCTCTTCACATTGGTAATCATGGAGTGAATGCTATTGAAAACTCCAAGGATGACTGCGACTTTGATGAATGGATCTACTCGACTATCGGAAAAGAGCTCAACGATTGGCGTGCCAAGGATTTCATTCCAATCTCCTTCAGCAAGGAGTAATTACCATTTACTGTTTTGTCAATTCAAGAAATTTTGTTTGTAATTTTTATTTCCAAACAATGAATTTAAGCCATGGGCCTTTCTCGAAGCACCATGGTCCATTTGTTACGGGTTTGTTCATTTCCATATGCCATATGATCATTTAATGAAAAAAAATGGACCTTTTGAATTCAAATTTTGTGCTAATTGTCTTTATTTTTCTTATTTTCATTTTCAAAATAGCCATGTATCTTACATGCGCACACACACACACACACATACTTGCAGATCTTCATCAACTCCGAATCTCATTTCCAACGACTCTGCTATTGCCATCTATGACTTTGAACATCCAATCTACCAAGCCGAAAAAGAAGGAAAAAAAGATTATGAAATACTTGGGGAATTAGCCAAGCTTCTGATGCAAGAGGAGAAAGTCGTTCAACCTCATAAAGAGCTAGTTGAAGTAATCAACCTAGGTACTGAGACAGACAAGAGGGAAGTCCAGATTGGCGCCAACTTGGAAAACGGTGACAAAAGCATATTGGTCCAGATGTTGCACGACTGTGTTGAGGTGTTTGCTTGGTCATATGAAGATATGCCGGGACTTGATACTGACACTGTAGTTCATCGTCTACCAACAAAGGAAGATTGTCTTCCAGTCAAGCAAAAATTGTTAGAACATAGTTTGATTCTACAACCCTCAGTTAGAGTTTTGATGATAACAAAATACAAGATTAAATGAATTATGAGTTTTATATTTGACATAGATTCTACTTAAAATTATGTTGTATATTTACAGGAAACTCTGATGGAATCAGCGTTAGAATATCAGAATATCAACATCAGCATCAGAAGATATGTCACATCAGAAGATCAATACATGTGCTTACGCTGAAGTCTGATGAACAGAATCTGCGCTCAACATACTCTGATTCTGATCAAGATCTTAACAATGTCATCAGCACTCAGAAGCAATCAGAATAAACTAAAGCCAACACACTTTGATCTTAATCAAGCAGAACATTCTGAAGAGTTAACGTTACTGCATTCAAGGCAGATTTATTACCAACGGCTATTCCAAGACAAAGATCTTCTCAATATGGAAAGAACGTAATGGGCATTGAAATGGAATTATTGGCATCAACGTATCTATTCCAAGAAGTATTTAAACAAATCAGTGAGAAATGAATTGGCTAATGCTCTACAATACTCTACACGCCTAAAGTCAATCATCTTCATCCTCACTCATACAGTTTGAAAAAGCTCTCAATTGATTACTCTATAGCTCTAGCAATCTAGTATCATCATAAGCTTACTTTGTGTATTATCACAGTTGTGATATATTGTTCTTGTAGAAAACATCACACACACATGATTGTCATTTATCTATAAGAAAGAATTTCCTTGAGAAACCGGTCTGTGGTTTAGACTCAAGAAGGCTTTAGCAGTTGTTAAAGCAGTTGTAATATTCAGTTGAATATAGTGGATTAAGACCTCATTGGAGAGAGGCGAAATCACCTTGACGGGTGGACTGGAGTAGTTTGAGATCAAACGAAATAAAAATAACGTGTTGTCTGTATTTGATTTCAAGTTTTAATAATTCAACCCCCCTTCTTGTGTTTTTCACTTCTTCAATTGGCATCAGAGCGCCTGGTTCTGAGTTTATAACACTTAACCGTGTCAGTACAAGATCCAACATTGAAAAACACTATGGCAGGACAACATCAAAACATCAGCAATGATCATAATAAAGAAAGAGACAGATTCAGTGGAAAGCCTCCAGTCTTTGATGGAGAGAATTTTGATTACTGGAAAGACAGAATTGAAAGCTTCTTTCTAGCCCATGATGCTGACCTGTGGGATATGGTGACAGATGGATACACGCACCCAGAAAATTCAAATGGTCAGAAGATTGTCAGGAAAGCAATGTCTGATCAACAGAAGCGTGATTTCAAAAACCATCACAAGGCCAAAACTATTCTTCTCAGTGCTATCTCCTACTCTGAATATGAAAAAAATATCAAACAGAGACACTGCTAAGAACATGTTTGATTCTCTCAGAATGACGCATGAAGGAAACCTTCAAGTGAAAGAAACTAAAGCTCTTGCGCTCATCCAGAAGTATGAGGCATTCAAGATGGAAGAAAGTGAATCTATTGAAACAATGTTCTCAAGATTTGAGATTCTGGTTGCTGGTCTCAAAATTCTGGACAAAGGGTATTCTACTGCTGATCAAGTCAAGAAGATCATCAGAAGCTTGCCAAAACAGTGGAGGCCAATGGTCACAGCGCTGAAGCTAGCTAAGGATCTCAATACAATCTCTCTGGAGGAACTTGTCAGCTCCCTCAGAAGTCACGAGATAGAGCTAGAAGCTGATGAACCTCTGAAGCAAGGTAAGCCTTTAGCTCTAAAATCTAACAGAAAATCTGACTCTAAGGTTTTGCAGGCTGTTGAAGAAACCTCTGATGGGTCCTCATCAGAATAAGATGAACTGTCTCTCCTCTCCAGAAGGGTGAACCAACTGCGGAAGCAGAGGAAAATAAAGTTCAGGACTCACAGAAGATCTGAGAACCAGAACGAATCCTCCTCCAGATATAGAAGGTCAGAATCTGGACACAGAAGATCTGAAGGCTCTTCTGGAAGCAGAAAGCCAAACAATAAGGACACCATCTGCTATGAATGCAACGAGCAAGGACACTACAAGAGTGATTGTCCAAAGCTTCAGAAGGAAAAGCCCAGAAGAAAGTTTGGCAAGGAAAAGAAGAAAAGTCTCATGGCCACATGGGATGACTCTGACACATCTGAAGCTGACTCAAAATCAGATGATGAGAGAGCAAACATAGCTCTCATGGCAAACATATCAGAAGATAGTGAAGCTTCTGAATCAGACTCTGAATCAGACACAGAAGAGGTATTTCCTGACTTTGCTATTAATTTTACTAAGGCTGAACTTGCTGAAAGCCTTAATGAGATTCTGGAACGATATCAGCAGATCAGAGTCAAATTCAGAAACCTGAAAAGGGATCTTGCTTCTGACTCTCATAAAATTGAGAGTCTCAAGTTGGAAAATTATGAGTTGAAAAATAAGGTTTCAAAATTAGAAAATCTTTTACAAAACTCTCAGAAGGAAACAATTATTGAAACTCCCAGTAGTGCTGATGAGATCATCAAGGAGTATGATCACAACTTTCAGAAGTTTCTTGATAAAAGCATAGATAGAAGCAAGATGGCTTCAATGATCTATGGAGTTAGCAGAAATGGCAGAAAGGGAATAGGATACCAAGGTAAGGTACCTACACCAAAGAATGCCATGGATTTAGTTATTAAACGAACTCCTCTTAAATCACACTTTGTATATGGGAACACACACAACATCAAATATACCAGTAGCAATTATTCTGTCAAACCAAAATTCAACCAGAGTTTTGGTAAAACTAACAAATCAGGACCCAAGAAAATATGGGTACCTAAGGATAAAATAATACATGTTGCAGATATCGTTAGCAGCAAAGCAGAAACACCAGTCATGGTACCTGGACTCTGGCTGCTCACGACACATGACGGGAAGAAGGCATATGTTCCAAAGCCTGGAACTTAAGCCTTGAGGCCACGTAGGCTTTGGAGGCAATCAGAGGGGAAAGATCATTGGCTCTGGAACAGTAGGTAATGGAAATCTTCCCTCTATCAGTAATGTCTTATTAGTAGATGGATTAATGCATAACCTGTTATCCATAAGTCAATTAAGTGATAACGGTTATGATATAATCTTTAATCAAAATTCATGTAAAGCTGTTAGTCAGAAAGATGGGACTCTCCTGTTTAATGGAAAGAGGAGAAACAACATTTACAAAATCAAAATTTCTGAACTTAAAAGTCAGAATGTAAAGTGTCTTCTGTCTGTTAACAACGAGCAGTGGATCTGGCACAGAAGATTGGGGCATGTTAGTATGAGAAGAATATCTCAAATTAACAAACTCAATCTGGTCAGAGGACTTCCTAACCCGAAGGTCAATTCAGATGCTCTGTGTGAAGCATGTCAGAAAGGCAAGTTTGCAAAACCTGGTTTCAAATCTAAAAACGTTGTTTCCACCTCTTAGCCATTAGAACTTCTGCACATTGACTTATTTGGACTAGTTAAAATTGCTTCAGCCAGTGGCAAGAAGTATGGGTTAGTAATCGTAGATGACTATAGCAGATGGACATAGGTAAAGTTCTTAAGACACAAGGACGAGTCACACTCTGTGTTTGTCACCTTCTGTAACCAAGTTCTGAGTGAAAAGGATCTTAGAATCGTAAAAGTCAGAAGTGATCATGGTGGAGAGTTTGAAAACAAAGATTTTGAATCATTTTTTAATGACAAAGGCATTCTGCATGATTTCTCTTGTCCTAGAACTCCCCAGCAAAATGGAGTTGTAGAACGAAAGAACAGAACATTGTAAGAAATGGCCAGAACCATGATCAACGAGACTAACGTTGCTAAGATCTTCTGGGCAGAGGCAATAAACACAGCGTGCTACATTCCGAATAGAATCTCTATAAGACCTATTATGGAAAAGACTCCATATGAATTGTGGAAGAACAGAAAGCCCAACATTTCATATTTTCATCCATTTGGATGTACTTGCTTTATTTTAAATACTAAAAATTATTTGAACAAGATTGACTCTAAAGCACAGAAGTGTATTATGTTAGGATACTCTGAACGCTCAAGAGGGTACAAAGTATACAATACAGAAACACAGATTGTGGAAGAATCAACCAGTGTTTGTTTTGATGACAAGCTTGACTCTGAAAAGTCAAAGCAGAATGAAGTATTTGTAGGTATGGAAATTGAATTCACAGGTACTGAAGACAAGTCATCAGAAGATCTTAACAAAGACACTCCCTCAACATCAGAAAGAGGCACTGCAAGCAATCCAACACCTTCTGTTGATCAACCTCAGAAAAGACCATCCAGAAGCAGCGTGGATCACCCAGAAGAAACAATCCTAGGAAGAAAGGAAGATCCAATCAGAACAAGAGCCAGCTTCAGAAACTCAGAATAATCCCTCATGGGACTTGTCTCTCTGATTGAACCATCCTCCATTGATGAAGAACTTCTGGACAATGACTGGATTCTAGCAATGCAAGAGGAGCTGAATCAATTCACAAGGAATGACGTGTGGGATTTAGTTCCTAAGCCAAAAGGATTCAACATCATTGGAACAAAATGGGTGTTCAGAAACAAGCTGAATGAATAAGGTGAAGTCATCAGAAACAAGGAACGATTGGTAGCACAAGGTTATAGTCAGCAAGAGGGGATAAACTATACAGAAACCTTTGCTCCAGTCGCCAGGTTAGAATCTACCAAACTCTTAATTTCTTTTGCTGTTAATAAAGGCATCACTCTGTATCAGATGGATGTCAAGAGTGCATTCTTAAATGGCTATATAGAAGAAGAAGTATATGTGCACCAACCCCCTGGATTTGAAAGTTCAAAAAATCTAGAATATGTTTTCAAACTGAAGAAGTCACTGTATGGTCTGAAACAAGCTCCCAGAGCTTGGTATGAAAGACTAAGTAACTTCCTGTTAGAAAAGGAATTCACCAGAGGGAAGGTGGACACAACCTTATTCTGCAAGACAGTTAAGAATGACATCTTAGTCTTCCAGATTTATGTTAATGATATAATATTTGGATCTACTAATCCTTCTCTGGGAAGAAAATTTGCTAAGTGTATGCAGGCAGAATTTGAGATGAGCCTAATGGGAGAACTGAAATTCTTTCTGGGAATTCAGATCAATTAAACCCCAGAAGGAACTTACATTCATCAGAGCAAATATGTCAGAGAACTTCTGAAGCAATTTGATCTCTCAGAATGTAAGCCATCAAAGATTCCAATGCATCCCACGTGCATTCTGGAAAGAGAAGAGGTAAGCAAAAAGGTAGAACAGAAGGTCTACAGAGGTATGATTGGTTCTCTTCTTTATCTGACAGCCTCAAGGCCTGATATTTTATTTAGTGTATGCATTTGTGCAAGATTCCAATCAGATCCTAGAGAATCTCACTTAACAGCTGTTAAGCAAATTTTCAAGTATCTGAAAGGTACTACTAATCTGGGTTTGTTTTATAGAAAATCTGGTGATTACAGCTTAGTAGGTTACTGTGATGCTGACTTTGCTGGAGACAGAGTTGAATGTAAAAGCACTTCTGGAAGATGCCAGTTTCTGGGAGAAAATCTGATCTCGTGGTGCAGCAAAAGACAATCCACCATTGCTCTATAAACAGCAGAAGCTGAATACATAGCAGCAGCTGGATGCAGCACACAAATGCTCTGGATGAAAAGTCAGCTTGAGGACTTCCAGATTTATGAGAGTAACATTCCTATACTCTGTGATAATACTTCTGCCATTTGCTTAAGTAGAAATCCAATTTTGCATTCTAGGGCTAAGCATATAGAAATAAAACATCATTTTATTAGGGACTATATTCAGAAAGGCATTTTAAACTTAAAATTTATTGATACAGACCATCAATGGGCTGATATCTTTACAAAACCACTTTATGAAGATAGGTTCAACTTCATTCTGAAACATCTCAGCATGAAGCTCTGTCCAGAATAAAACTGTTTTAATTTTATATATTAACCTTCAAAATTATATTTATTACTCTGTGAACTTCTGATCAATCCTTCTTTCAGAATTTTTAGAAATGCAGATTGTATCAGATCTATCCATGAAGCTCTGAGCTCTTCAGTTCAAGGATATAAGTGATGTTCACTCAAAGCAAACAAGTGTCATCCAGCCATCAGCTGTTTCCTGAGGCAGAACACGCGTTCACGCTTCTGAAAAGGCAAAGCGCTGATTGGTTGCATTGAGACACATGTCACTGGTAACTGTTTAAGTATCTTTCTGAAATCCCCCAAAATCAGCCATCATTAATGCTATTAATCATGATTTATTTTCTCTCTCTTAACCGTTTATGTTTTCAAAATCTTGGTCAAAACCTATTTAAACACCATTCACACCATTCACTACTTTTACCCTAACTTTCGTTTTCTAGCAATATTTCTGATAATCTGTGTTTGTGTTCTTCTCTCTCAAGAAAACCCTTTCAATTTTTTTCTCAAGAACTCGTGTGAACATGGCTTCTAGCAGCAATATTTCATCTGGTTCCCAGAAAGATGCATCAGTTGAGCAATATGAGGTTCCTCTCAGAACACTACTCACTCCAGTCAAGAACTTGGAAGTTCTGTCAGAGATTATAGTGGAATTCAACAGTTTGAAGGAAAATGGCTTTGATTTATCAGAAGAGATTCAAGCTCAAGGATGGGAAAGGTATTTTGACAGGTTGGTGGGTCCAACTTTCCCTATTTTGGTTAAAGAATTCTGGATTCACGCCTCTTCATCAAATCACCAAGTCACTTCTTACATAATGGGGAAGAAGATAGTGATTACAGAAGAGCTGATAGCAAAACTGATTGGATACAGTTGTGGTGGTATTCGCTGTATAGACATGGCTGAAAGGTGCTCAGATGTTGCTGTTGTAGCAAGGGAAATTTTCACGTTGGGGCTTCCCTCCAGCAAGATAAGGGATCTGAGAGATAAGCACAGAATTTGGGCAAAGATTATTCTAGGTTGTTTCAATCACAGGAAGCCTACAAGTTCTCCTGATTACATAAACATAGATCAACAGTTTCTGATCTATTTTATTAATCAGAAGGTAAAGATTAATCTAGCTCATCTTCTGTTCAACCATCTGAGGACAAGCGTCAAGGAGACCAGAGAAGAAGAACGCACTAAAAGGGATTGGATACCCCTGGGCAGATTGATATCAGATATTCTGACTGAGAATAGGCTGATTGAGCACTTGACAGAAGCACAAGAGATCAGCACCTTGGAACCATCTGTTGGCAAGCAGCTGAATGCCAAGAATCTCAAGAAGATGAAGCTGATAGATAACATTAAGAAGGAGCCCAGCATCACTCCTTTTGCTGAAATCTCCAGCAGAAGAGTTCCTCTGGACGACTTCCCTTTATTCTCAAAGATTGACTCCAAGCCTCAAATAGTTCTGAGATACTTGGATGCGTGTAAAGCTGATGGTACAGCTCCCAATCTCAACATTCAAGATCTTCAGCAGAAGGCACCTGAGGTAGCTCTGAAGAAGACTAAGAAAAGAAAAGCTGCTCCAGAAGGATCATCATAACAGACACCAAAGAAAAGAGGTAATCCTGTTTCTGTATCTGTTTTAAGTTCAAGTGTTGTTTCCTCATCCATTCCAACTCCAAATCCAATTCCATCTGATATCCCAACACCCCAAACCTTTGAAGATTTTGAAGACTTTGACCCTTCTGAGTCATTAACTCTCAGAAGATCCCGCGCCAAACCACAAAATCCAAACACTACAACCATTCCAGAACCAGAACTTGCACAAGTTATGTCTGATATAGAACAACACTCTTCCGCTCCCCATACAGAAAATCCAAATCCAAACTCTGAAATTCCCATTTCTTCACAACCTGACATTCCACTTTCACCAATACCAGAAACTCCCATACCAGAACCAGAAATTCCACAACCTCCCTCTCCTCAACCAGAAAGTAATACACCATCTCCTCCACATACACAAACCCCACAGCCTGAGACTCAAAACTCTGAGGCTCAAACCTCTGAGTCCCCTGAACCACAACCCTTGGCCATTCAATTGCCTTGTGGTACTACTGTCAATATGGCTCAACTTCCCTCCTCACCAGAAACAACTCCACCACATATTCCACATAGTCCAATCGTTATTTCTGATTCTCCTACTCCCTCTCCTAAGAAAAATACAGAAAACCACAGCAAGACTTTCATTGACTTAACAGTCCTTGAACGCCTTGCTGCAACAAACCAGAAAACTGCCATCCCCAAACCTAAACAACCAGATGCTGGTAGCAGCATGTTAAAATTTGAAATAGATATACAGAAATGGATATCTTCTTTGAAACAAGCAAGTTTGGAAGTGATTGATCCTGCTGTATCAGATCATCTCTGGACTCAATTCAGAAGACGGGTAAGTGCCAAAACCTTCAAGATGCAAGACCAGAACTATGGACAGGCTCAACAGAAGTTTAGAAAACTGCTGAAGGAAATGGAAGGTCCAGTTCTTAGCAAAGTGCTGAAGGAAGAAGTTCTCCATCTGGACAGTGAGCCTTGGTCTGAAATGCGTCCAGCATCTACAGTTCAAGCTGCAGAAGAACAGGTTATTCAAGCTGAAGACTTGGGTCAAGCAAAAGAAGCTACAAAAAGCTCTGAGAAGCAGCCTGTATCTGAAGATCCTCAATCTTCCTCTGTTGATAGGCAAGCTCTAGAGGATTTGAAGAGATCAGATATGCTGATGAATGAACGGATGGACAAGCAGGATATCAAGATTGATTCTATAGCAAGCATGGTATCCAAGCAGAACGAAACCAACGAACAAATCAAGAGCATGTTGGAAGTTCTTTTCACACGTCTTCCTCCTTCTTCTTAGATTTTTCTTATGTTTTCATTCTTCTCTTTACATGTTTGTCTGTAATATTTCTACTTGTTCTAAACTATCATTGCTTATGTTTCAATACAAGCGTGTTTTTACTCTAATCTTTTTAACTCTGATTATATATGCTTTTTGATCGCTGACAAAAAGGGGGAGAAAGAACGATATTTTTCAATAACGGTTTACTGAGACAAAAGTCTCAAACATTCTAACATTCATAAATATTTGCTGTTCTGAAAAGCTTACAGGTACAAGAATCTGAAGAACTCTGATAAAGCAAAATTCTGATATGCACAAAGAAAGTTCAATAATGTTCTGATGCTCAAGGTATCAAGGAATCAGAAGGAATAATCAACTCAGGGGGAGTTTTTTTCTCATCATTACTCTGATATTGTTTATTTCTTACCCTCCTAGCTCTGATACTTTTTGCTCATTATATGATTAGCTCTGATACCTTTTTCTCGTTAATGGATTATCTCTGATACTGTTTCCTTTCTATCCCTAAACTCTGATACTTTCATCATTGTATTTTAATTGAAAAAAATCTAGTTTTTGTCATCATCAAAAAGGGGGAGATTGTTAGAACATAGTTTGATTCTACAACCCTCAGTTAGAGTTTTGATGATAACAAAATACAAGATTAAATGAATTATGAGTTTTACATTTGACATAGATGCTACTTAAAATAATGCTGTATATTTACAGGAAACTCTGATGGAATCAGCGTTAGAATATCAGAATATCAACATCAGCATTAGAAGATATGTCACATCAGAAGATCAATACATGTGCTTACGCTGAAGTCTGATGAACTGAATCTGCGCTCAACATACTCTAATTCTAATCAAGATCTTAACAATGTCATCAGCACTCAGAAGCAATCAGAATAAACTAAAGCCAACACACTTTGATCTTAATCAAGCAGAACATTTTGAAGAGTTAACGTTACTGCATTCAAGGCAGATTTATTACCAACGGCTATTCCAAGACAAAGATCTTCTCAATATGGAAAGAACGTAATGGGCATTGAAATGGAATTATTGGCATCAACGTATCTATTCCAAGAAGTATTTAAACAAATCAGTGAGAAATGAATTGGCTAATGCTCTACAATACTCTACACGCCTAAAGTCAATCATCTTCATCCTCACTCATACAGTTTGCAAAAGCTCTCAATTGATTACTCTATAGCTCTAGCAATCTAGTATCATCATAAGCTTACTTTGTGTATTATCACAATTGTGATATATTGTTTTTGTAGAAAACATCAAACACACATAATTGTCATTTATCTGTAAGAAAGAATTTCCTTGAGAAACCGGTATGTGGTTTAGACTCAAGAAGGCTTTAGCAGTTGTTAAAGCAGTTGTAATATTCAGTTGAATATAGTGGATTAAGACCTCGTTGGAGAGAGGCAAAATCACCTTGACGGGTGGACTGGAGTAGTTTGAGATCAAACGAACCAGGATAAAAATAACGTGTTGTCTGCATTTGATTTCAAGTTTTAACAATTCAACCCCCCTTCTTGTGTTTTTCACTTCTTCAAAAATTGCGTCGTATGCGGCCAGACATGTCTGAAAAGATAAAGGCCTAAGTAATGAAGCAATTCAATGCAGGTTTTCTGGCTGTAACATCATATCCTCAATGGGTGGAGAATGTGGTTCCCGTGCCGAAGAAAGATGGGAAGGTTCGTATGTGCGTAGAATACAGGGATTTGAATAGAGCAAGCCCCAAAGATGATTTCCCACTACCGCATATTGACGTCTTGGTCGATAACACAACTCAACACAAAGTCTTCTCTTTCATGGATGGCTTCTCCGGCTATAATCAAATCAAGATGGCTCCCGAGGACATGGAGAAGACCACCTTTGTTACACAGTGGGGAACTTTTTGTTACAAGGTCATTCCTTTCGGTTTGAAGAATGTAGGGGCAGCCTATCAACGAGCTATGGTAGCCCTATTCCATGACATGATCCATCATGAGATAGAAGTTTACATTGATGATATGATTGCAAGGTTGAAAAATGAGGAACAACACCTTGATCATATTCATAAGTTGTTTGAGAGGTTGAAGAAATACAAGCTAAGAATCCTAACAAGTGCACTTTCGGAGTAAGATCTGGAAAAATCTTAGGTTTTGTCGTCAGTAGCAAAGGCATTAAAGTTGATCCTGCGAAGGTTAAATCCATACAAGAAATTCTAGATCTCCGCTCTGAGAAGGAAGTCATAGGTTTCTTGGGTCGACTTAACTACATTGCTCGATTCATATCTCACCTAACTGCTACTTGTGAGCCAATCTTCAAACTCTTGAAGAAAGATCAAGTAGTCAGATGGAATGACAACTTCCGAGCAGCCTTTGATAAGATCAAAGAATATTTACAAGAACCTCCCATCCTGATGCCTCCAGTTGAAGGAAGACCTCTGATTATGTACTTGGTTGTATTAGATAACTCAATGGGGTGTGTGTTAGGCCAACATGACGAGACTTGCTGAAAAGAGCATGCAATATACTACCTGAGCAAAAAGTTTACCGACTGTGAAACAAGATATTCACTTCTCGAGAAAACTTGCTGCGCTCTAACATGGGTTGTTCGCCAGCTAAGACAGTATATGTTGACTCACACCACTTTATTGATTTTTAAGGTGGACCCCATCAAATATATCTTCGAGAAGCCAGCTCTCTCCGAACAAATAGCTAGATGGAAAATGATTCTGACCAAATATGACATCTAATATACCACACAAAAAGCAATCAAAGGAAGTGTGCTGGCGGATCATTTGGCACATCAAGCTGTTGACGACTACCAATCCATGAACTTTAAATTCCTAGACAAAAATATCATGTTAGTAATTGACTGTGAAAAGCCTGGACCGTATGACGGACCTGAACAAGGATCCCGATGGACTATGGTTTTTGATGGGGCTTCCAACGCTTTGGGTAATGGAATAGGTGATGTGATTGTTTCTCCCGAAGGTTGTCATACACCTTTCACTGCTAGGATTTGCTTCGACTGTACAATGGCCGAATATGAAGCGTGCATCTTGGGTCTAAAGGCTGCTATTGACCTAAGGATCAAGTTCTTAAATGTGTACGAAGATTCTTCTCTAGAAATAAGTCAAGTCAAAAGAGAGTGGGATACCAAACATCCTAACTTGATCCCTTACAAAGAGCTTGTACAAAATCTGATTCTATACTTCGAGGAAATCACCTTTGAACACTTCCCAAGATAAGAAAATCAGTTGGCAGATGCCCTAAAAACAATGTCATCTATGTTCAAGGTCAATTGGGACAATGAGACTCATAGAATTATAATCGAAAGATTTGATGAACCTGCACACTGTTATGATCTTGACACTGACGAAGAGAAGCCATGGTACCACAAGGTGAAGAGATATCTCGAAGCACAAGAGTATCCTGAAGGAGCTTCCATCAATGATAAGAAATTTTTACAGAGATTTTCAGCCAAATTCTTCCTAAGTAATAGAATCTTGTACAAGCACAATCACGATTCTACTCTACTCCAGTGTGTGGACAAGAATGAGGCAGAGAAGATCATGGAAGACATGCATGATGGTATCTTTGGGACTCACTCTAGTGGACACACTATAGTCAAGAAGATTCTAAGGGATGGTTACTATTGGTCGATAATGAAAACTGATTGTCACCATCACTCGAGGACTTGCCATAAGTGCCAGATCTATGCCGACAAAGTTCACGTGCCTCCGATACCTCTAAATGTCATGACTGCTCCATGTACATTTGCAGTATAGGGCATTGACATGATTGGAGAAATCAAACCCACTGCCTCCAATGGAAATTGTTTCATCCTTGCTGCTATTGACTACTTCACCAAATGGGTCAAAGCTACCTCATATGCCTCAGTCACAAAGAGCGTTGTAGCCCTGTTTATCAAGCATAACCTCATCTGCTATTAAGGTATCCCCGAACAACGGAACCAATCTCAACAATGCTATGATTATTGAACTCTGCATGCAGTTCAAAGTCAAACATCATAATTCTTCTCCATACAGACCTAAGATGAATGGTACAGTGGAAGCTCCTAATAAAAAAATAAAGAAGATTGTACAAAAAATGGTGGTGACCTACAAATATTGGCATGAGATGCTACCATTCGCTCTCCATGTCTATTGTACTGTATCACGAACATCAACTGGGGCAACCCCGTTTTCCTTGGTCTATGGAATGGAAGTTGTCCTGCCTGTCGAAGTTCAGATTCCTTCTCTAAGGATTATGAAAGAAGCAGACTTAAGCGAAGAAGAATGGATTCAGACTAGATTGGATCAGTTAAACTTAATCGATGAGAAAATAGTGGCTGCTGTTTGTCATGGTCAAATGTATCAAAAACGTATGATCAAGGATTTCAACAAAAAGATTAAGCCTCGAGTATATCAGACTGACCACTTGGTAATAAAGTGCATCATTCTTCCACAAGGCGATCCTAGGGGAAAATGGACTCCCACTTACGAAGGACCATTTGTTGTCAAGAAAATATTCTCTGGTGGTGCCATGATGCTAACAACTATGGATGATGAAGATTTCCCGCATCCTGTGAATACGAACATAGTCAAAAAATACTACGCATAAAGAATGACCCACTAGGTTGACATATCTAGGCAAAAATAAGGGCATCCCAAAAAACTAAAAGGGTTTTGGCAAAAGTTAGGGATATATTCAAAAGATTGTACACCCGACAAGTCGAAAACCTAAAAGGGCGTCTTGGGCAAAAATGGGTATCCTGATGGACTGAAAACCCGAAAGGGAGGTCTAGGAAAAAGTTAGGGACTAAAGTGTGAGACTATTTCCAGTTGGATCTATGCAACCAACTTTATTACCAAGGTCCAAGTTCAATGGTCCAAGATCAATTCAATCGACCTCTTTCAACGACAAGAGATGATGTTCGAAGACACAGGGGCAATAGAAGATTTGGAACCCAATGAGATCACTTCCACATGGATATTATTTTTGTGTTCATTTTGTATTCCTTTCATTCTTTCGACGATTTCTTCTTACTAGGATCTCTGTCTCCTTGTAAAAAAACGCTTGTTTATAGGCAAACATAACTACAAATATACTTTGAAGTGAAAATTTTTTGTTTTTTTTTGTTTTGAGTGCAAAAGTGTCCAATGACTAAAATTGAATGAACATATGCATATGAACATGATTAAATGGTTAACAAATGTATACATTAAAACAATAACAAGCATCTCCTTAAGGATTTAGATTATCCCCACAAAGATACTTCAATAAGATTATCCCCACAGAGACGGATTCATGCAATTTCCAGCCAGAGTTCTAATCTCTCAAAAAACCCTCTCCCCAGCTGATTTGGTCTTAAAAGGAGAAGCCTTGTGGAGTTCTACCTAAAGAAGTTACTTCCCCAGTAGGTCGTCAAAATATTCTTTTCAACAGGGTTTATTTCCACAATAAACTACAAATTCACCAACTTGAGTTGGCCTCTCAGACTATTACAAATCAATGGACAAAATCCCTTAACCCCCGATAGAGTCGTTGCATTCCCCAACAGAGTCGTTACTATCCTAGTAAGTTGCTGTGAAGCCTGGAATCCGACCAGATAACAGTTTAACTTCAATTTTCTGCGAAGCCTCAAATTCGACCAGATAATAGTTAATTTCATCTTAGTTGTTGCGAAGCCTGAAATCCGACCAGATAACAGTTTAACTTCAATTTTTTGCGAAGCCTGAAATCCGACCAGATAATAGTTAATTTTACCATTTCAAGCAAGTTACTGTGAAGCATGGTGTAATATGGTGGGAGAACTGACTTGGGTGTTAGAACAAAGTTTGAATCTACTACCCTAAGTTTAAGTTTTGATGATAACAAAATGAAAAGATATATTAATTATGTGATTCATGTAAGAACTAGTTGCTACCTAAAAATTACTTTCTGTTTTACAGAAACTCTGATGGGTATCAGCATGAGAACATCCTCATCAGCATCAGAAAATTGGATATCAACATCAACATCAGAAGTTGCTATATCAGATACCAGAATCAGAAGAACAACTCACGCTTATGCTGAAGCTTGATGAATAGATCTGCGCTCAACACTCTGAACTCTGATAAAGACAATAACAGTTCATCAGCACTTAAGCAGCGTCAAAATGAGCCAAAGCCAGAACACGCTTAAGTGGCAACGGTACTGTGCATTCAAGATGAGTTATTACCAACGGCATCATTCCAGACAAGATCTGCTTAATAAGGAAAGATTATTATTGGCATTGAAACAGAATTATGGCTCCAACGTTCACTAATTCCAATGCTATATAAACAAGTCAATGAAGATTGAATTGGCTAATGCTCTACATCAATTTACACGCCTAAAAGCTAATCATCATCTTCCTTACTCTCAGTTTGCTAAAAGCTCCAAAATTCCTTACTCAATTATTTTAGCAATCTAGTTTCCATAAGCTTAAGTTGTGTAGTATCACAGTTGTGATAAACAGTTTTGTAGAAAACATTCACACACCTAGAGTTCAATTCTTTGTAAGAAAGTAATTCCTTGAGAAACCGGTTTGTGGTTTGCATCAAGAAGGCTTTAGCAGTTGTTAAAGAAGATTGTAATATTCAGTTGAATATAGTGGATTAAGACCTCGTTGGAGAGAGGCGAAATCACCTTGACGGGTGGACTGGAGTAGTTTGAGGTCAAACGAACCAGGATAAAAATATCGTGTTCATTGCATTGATTTTCAGTTTTAGAATTCAACCCCCCTTCTTGTGTTTTTCACTTCTTCAATTGGCATCAGAGCGCCTGGTTCTGAGCTAAAACACTTAACCGTGTCAGTACAAGATCCAGCGTCAGAAAAACACAATGGCAGGAACTTATTCACACACCAGCAATGACAACAACGAAGACAGAGACAGATTCAGCGGCAAACCTCCAGTCTTTGATGGAGAAAATTTTGATTACTGGAAAGACAGAATTGAAAGCTTCTTTCTGGAACATGATGCTGATCTGTGGGACATGGTGACAGATGGATACACGCACCCTGTGAATGCAAGCGGTCAGAAGATTGATAGGAAAGCAATGTCTGACCAACAAAAGCGTGACTTCAAAAATCACCACAAGGCCAGAACCATCCTTCTCAGCGCCATCTCCTATGCTGAATATGAAAATATCTCTAACAGAGACACAGCAAAGAACATGTTTGACTCACTCAGAATGACGCATGAGGGCAACGTTCAGGTCAAAGAAACTAAAGCTCTTGCGCTCATTCAGAAGTATGAGGCATTCAAAATGGAAGAAAGTGAATCCATTGAAACAATGTTCTCAAGATTCCAGATTCTGGTAGCTGGTCTCAAGGTTCTGGACAAAGGTTACTCTACTGCTGATCACGTCAAGAAAATCATCAGAAGCTTACCAAAGCAGTGGAGGCCAATGGTTACAGCTCTGAAGCTAGCAAAAGATCTCAACAAAATTTCTCTGGAGGAACTTATCAGCTCCCTCAGAAGTCATGAGATAGAGCTAGAAGCTGATGAACCTCAGAAGCAAGGTAAGCCTTTAGCATTAAAATCTAACAAAAAATCTGAGTCTAAAGTTTTGCAGGCAGTTGAAGAAATATCTGATGGATCCTTATCAGAAGAAGACGAACTTTCTCTCCTCTCCAGAAGAGTGAATCAACTGTGGAAGCAGAGGCAAAGGAAGTTCAGGAATCCCAGAAGATCTGATCAGAACGAGTCTTCTTCCAGATACAGAAGGACATATTCTTCCTCTGGATACAGAAGATCTGAAGGCTCCTCAGGAAGCAGAAAGCCAAACACCAAGGACATCATCTGCTATGAGTGCAATGAGCAAGGACACTACAAGAGTGACTGTCCAAAGCTTCAGAGGGAAATGCCCAAAAAGAAGTTTGGAAGAGAAAAGAAGAAAAGTCTCATGGCTACATGGGATGACTCTGACTCGTCTGAAGCTGACTCAGAATCAGATGATGAGAGAACAAACATAGCTCTCATGGCCAACATTTCAGAAGATAGTGAAGCTTCTGAATCAGACTCAGAATCAGATACTGAAGAGGTATTTCCTGACTTTGCAATTAATTTTACTAGGGCTGAACTTGCTGAAAGCCTTAATGAAATTCTGGAAAGGTACCAGCAGATTAGAGTTAAATTCAGAAACCTGAAAAGGAATCTTGAATCTGACTCTGATAAGACTGAGAGTCTTAAATTGGAAAATTCTGAGCTGAGAAATAAAATTTCAAAATTAGAAAATACTTTACAAAACTCTCAGAAGGAACCAATTTCTAAAACTCCCAGCAGCGCTGATGAGATCATCAAGGAGTATGATCACAGTTTCCAGAAGTTCCTTGCTAAAAGCATAGATAGAAGCAAAATGGCTTCAATGATCTATGGAGTTAGCAGAAACGGCAGGAAGGGAATAGGATACCAAGGTAAGGTTCCTACACCAAAGAATGTCATGGACTTAACCATTAAACACACTCCTCTGAACTCACATTTTGTGTATGGTCACACACATGATATTAAATACACTAGCAGTAAGTATTCTGTGAAACCAAAATTCAACTAGAGTTTTGGTAAATCTAACAAATCAGGACCCAAGAAAATCTGGGTACCTAAGGATAAAATAATACATGTTGCAGATATCTTTAGCAGCAAATCAGAAACACCAGTCATGGTACCTGGACTCTGGCTGCTCGCGACACATGACGGGAAGAAGGCATATGTTCCAAAGCCTGGAACTTAAGCCTGGAGGCCACGTTGGCTTTGGAGGCAATCAGAGGGGAAAGATCATTGGCTCTGGAACTGTAGGTAATGGAAATCTTCCCTCTATAAATAATGTTCTGCTAGTAGATGGATTAATGCATAATCTGTTATCCATAAGTCAATTAAGTGATAACGGTTATGATATAATCTTTAATCAAAAATCATGTAAAGTTGTTAGTCAGAAAGATGGGACTGTCCTGTTTAATGGAAAGAGGAAAAACAACATTTACAAAATCAAACTTTCTGAACTGAAAAGTCAGAATGTAAAGTGTCTTCTGTCTGTTAACAACAAGCAGTGGATCTGGCACAGAAGATTGGGGCATGTTAGTATGAGAAGAATATCTCAGATTAACAAACTCAATCTGGTCAGAGGACTTCCTAACTTGAAGTTCAATTCAGATGCTCTGTGTGAAGCATGTCAGAAAGGCAAGTTTGCAAAACCTTCTTTCAAATCTAAAAATGTTGTTTCTACCTCTAAGCCATTAGATCTTCTGCACATTGACTTATTTGGACCAGTTAAAACTGCTTCAGTTAGTGGCAAGAAGTATGGGTTAGTAATCGTAGATGACTATAGCAGATGGACATGGGTAAAGTTCTTAAGACACAAGGACGAGTCACACTCTGTGTTTGTTACCTTCTGTAACCAAGTTCAGAATGAAAAGGATCTTAGAATCGTTAAAGTCAGAAGTGATCATGGTGGAGAGTTTGAAAACAAAGACTTTGAGTCATTTTTTAATGACAGAGGCATTCTGCATGATTTCTCTTGTCCTAGAACTCCCCAACAAAATGGAGTTGTAGAACGAAAGAACAGAACATTGCAAGAAATGGCCAGAACCATGATCAATGAGACAAATGTTGCTAAGATCTTCTGGGCAGAGGCAATAAACACAGCGTGCTACATTCAGAATAGAATCTCAATAAGACCTATTCTGAAAAAGACTCCATATGAATTGTGGAAGAACAGAAAGCCCAACATTTCATATTTTCATCCTTTTGGATGTACTTGCTTTATGTTAAATACAAAAAATTATTTGAACAAGTTTGACTCTAAAGCACAGAAGTGTATTATGTTAGGATACTCTGAACGCTCAAGAGGGTACAGAGTATACAATACAAAAACACAGATTGTGGAAGAATCAATCAGTGTTCGTTTTGATGATAAGCTTGACTCTGAAAAGTCAAAGCAGAATGAAGTTTTTGCAGGTATGGAAATTGAATTTACAGGTTCTGAAGACAAGTCATCAGAAGCTCTCAACACATACACTCCTTCAACATCTGAAAGGAGCACTGCTAGCAATCCTACAACAGCTACTGATCAACCTCAAAAGAGATTACCCAGAAGCAGCTTGGATCACCCAGAAGAAACTATCTTAGGAAGAAAGGAAGATCCAATCAGAACAAGAGCAAGCTTCAGAAACTCTGAAGAAACCCTCATGGGACTTGTGTCTCTGATTGAACCTTCTTCTATTGATGAAGCACTTCTAGACAACGACTGGATTCTAGCAATGCAAGAAGAGCTTAATCAATTCACCATAAATGACGTATGGGATCTTGTTCCCAGACCAAAAGGATTCAACGTCATTGGAACAAGATGGGTGTTTAAAAACAAGCTTAATGAACAAGGTGAAGTCATCAGAAACAAAGCACGATTGGTAGCACAAGGTTATAGTCAGCAAGAGGGAATAGACTATACATAAACCTTTGCTCCATTCGCCAGGTTAGAATCTATCAGACTTTTAATTTCATTTGCTGTTAATAGAGGCATCACTCTGTATCAGATGGATGTCAAGAGTGCATTCTTAAATGGTTATATAGAAGAAGAGGTTTATGTGCACCAACCCCCTGGCTTTGAAAATACAAAACATCCAGAACATGTTTTCAAACTAAAGAAGTCACTATATGGTCTGAAACAAGCTCCCAGAGCTTGGTATGAAAGACTAAGTAACTTTCTGTTAGAAAATGAATTCACCAGAGGGAAGGTGGACACTACCTTATTCTGTAAGTCAGTTAAGAATGACATCTTAGTCTGTCAAGTTTATGTTGATGATATTATTTTTGGATCTACTAATCCTTCTCTTGGAAGAAAATTTGCTAAGTGTATGCAGGCAGAATTTGAGATGAGCCTCATGGGGGAACTGAAATTCTTTCTAGGAATTCAGATCAATCAAACTCCAGAGGGAACTTACATTCATCAGAGCAAATATGTCAGAGATCTTCTGAAGAAATTTGACCTCTCAGAATGTAAGCCATCAAAGATTCCAATGCATCCCACGTGCATTCTGGAAAGAGAAGAGGTAAGCAAAAAGGTAGAACATAAGGTCTACAGAGGTATGATTGGTTCTCTCCTTTATCTGAAAGCTTCAAGACCTGATATCTTATTCAGCATATGTATTTGTGCTAGATTCCAATCAGATCCTAGAGAATCTCACTTAACAGCTGTTAAGCGAATTTTCAAGTATCTGAAAGGTACAACTAATCTGGGTTTATTTTATAGAAAATCTAGTGATTACAGCTTAGTAGGCTACTGCGATGCTGACTTTGCTGGAGACAGAGTAGAGCGTAAAAGTACTTCTGGAAGCTGCCAGTTTCTGGGAGACAATTTGATCTCTTGGTCCAGCAAAAGGCAATCCACAATTGCACTATCAACAGCAGAAGCTGAGTACATAGCAGCAGCAGGATGTAGCACACAAATGCTCTGGATGAAAAGTCAGCTTGAAGACTTCCAGATTTTTGAGAGTAACATCCCTATACTCTGTGACAATACTTCTGCTATTTGCTTAAGTAAGAATCCCATTTTATATTCTAGAGCTAAGCATATAGAAATAAAACATCACTTCATTAGGGACTACATTCAGAAAGGAATTTTGAACTTAAAATTTATAGATACATACCATCAATGGGCTGATATCTTCACTAAACCTCTTTCTGAAGATAGGTTCAATTTCATTCTGAAACATCTCAGCATGAAAATATGCCCAGAGTGAAAATGCTTTGATTCTATATATTTATCTTCAGAATGTATTTGTTTTACTGTGAACTTCTGATCAATCTCTTTTCAGAAAGATAGAACATGCAGATTGTATCAGATGCTATTCTTAAAGATCTGAGCGTTTCAGCTAAAGGATAGACGTGCTGCTCACTAAATCAAACAAGTGTCATCCAATCATCAGCAAATCTCTGAAGCAGAACGCGTGCACACTTCTGAGAAGGCAAAATGCTGATTGGGTGCATTGAGACACATGTCTGGTAACCGTTTCAAGTATCTTTCTCAAATCCCCCAAAATCAGCAAGCATTAAATGAAAGTAATCATGTTTTTAAAACGTAATCATGATTTTATTTCTTATTCTTGAAACCGTTTACACTTTCAAATTTTTTTAAATCTATTTAAACTCATTAACATCTCACATTAATCTTTTACCGTTTCTTTCAATCTCACAAATACTTTCTCTGCATTTTCCTTGTGTGTTCATCTCTCTCAAAAGAAACCATTTTTCAGTTTTCTCAGAAAAACCCTAAGTGTGAACATGGCAACCTCCAACAATGTTTCTGCAGGTTCTCAGAAGAAGCCTTCATCTGAACAGTACCAAGTTCCATTCAGAACACTCCTTACACCAGTGAAGAATTTAGAAGTGTTGTCTGAACTGATTATTGACTTCTCCAGTCTAAAAGAAAATGGTTTTGACTTGACAGAAGAAGTTAGGGAACAAAAATGGGAGAGATATTTTGACAGGTTGGTTGGACCAGCGTTCCCAGTCTTGGTCAAGGAGTTCTGGATTCATGCGTCCTCATCAACGCATCAAGTCACCTCCTACATAATGGGAAAGAAGATTGTGATCACTGAGGATCACATAGCAAAATTGATTGGTTACAGTGGCGGTGGCGTCCGCTGTATTGATATGGCTGAAAGATGCTCTGACGTTGGTGTCATAGCAGAACAGATTTTCACCCTTGGGGTGCCCAGCAGCAAAATCAGAGACTTAAAGGATCACCACAGAGTATGGGCGAAGATCATTCTGGGGTGCTTTAATCACAGGAAGCCAACAAGCTCCCCTGATTATATAAATATAGATCAGCAGTTTCTGATCTATTTTATTAATCAGAAGGTAAAAATCAACTTGGCTCATCTTCTGTTTAATCACCTCAGGACCAGCGTCAAGGAGACCAGGGAAGAAGAAAGAACAAAGAGGGATTGGATACCCTTTGGCAGGTTAATATCAGATATTCTGACTGAGAATAGGCTGATAGAGCACCTCACAGAAGCTCAAGAATTAAGTACTATTGAACCAACTGTTGGCAAGCCTCTGAACGCCAAGAATCTGAAGAAAATGAAACTGATAGAGAATATCAGAAAGGAGCCCATCGTTACTCCTCTTGCTGACATCACCAGAAGAAGAGTCCCTCTGGACGACTTTCCTTTATTTTCTGAGATAGAATCTAAACCAGTGGTGGTTCTCAAATACTTGGACGCGTGCAAGGCTGATGGTACAGATCCCAAACTGAATATCAAAGATCTGCACCAACCTCAACCAGAAGTTTCTCTGAAGAAGACGAAGAAAAGAAAGGCCACTTCAGAAGGACCATCCCAGCAGACCCCCAAGAAAAGAGGTAATTTATCTGCTGCTTCTGTTTTAAATTCTTCTGCTATTCCAACATCAATCCCAACTCCAGCTTCACATGAAATTCCAATCCCCATACCAACTATTGATGAAACCGAACCAGAAGATGACCCTTCTGAGTCACTGACTCTCAGAAGACCCCGCACCAAACATCCAAAACCCACAACTTCAACAGCATCAGAACTTGACAAAGTGCTATCTGACATTGATCAACGTGTTTCTGATCATCTCTCAAATAATCCAAACACTGAACAAGAAATTGCCCACTCTCCTCAACCAGAACAACCTCTCTCACCCATACCAGAAGAACCACAAATTCCTGAACAACCAGAAATTCCATCTCCTTCTCCATAACCAACAATTCCTCCTCCCTCTCCTCAACCAGAAATTCATCCACCATCACCTCAACCATCACCTCCTCCATCACCTCCTCAACCTGAGTTTCATCATTCTGAAACTCCATCACCTGAACCTCATTCTCCTCAATCCTCTGAGCCACAACCCTTGACAATTCAGCTGCCATGTGGAACAACTGTAACCATGGCCTAACTGCCATCCTCGCCAGAAACTACCCCTCCAAATACTCCAAAAACTCCACACAGTCCAATTATTATTTCTGACTCTCCCACTCCATCTCCCAAACAATCATCTCCCAAACAAACTACCGAAAACCCCAGCAGGACTTCATCGATTTAACAATTCTTGACCGTCTCGCTGATCTCAAAAATAAAATAGCCATTCCCAAACCAAGATAGCCAGATGTTGGCACTGGCATTGTGAATTTTGAAACAGGTTTGCAGCAATGGATTGCTTCTCTGAAGCAAGTCTGTCCTGAAATGATTGATCCTGCTGCCTCAGACCAGCTCTAGACACGTTTCAGAATATGGGTACGTTCTGAAGCCCTCAAGTTGCAAGATATCAACTATGAGCAGGCACAACAGAACTTCAGCAAGCTGTTGAAGGAAGTTGAAAGTCAGCTGCCACAGGAAGACGTGCTCCTTCTGGATAGTGAGCCATGGTCTGAGAAGCGTCCAGCTTCAAAAGTGAAGCCAGAAGAAGATCAGACTACTCAAGCTGAAGTCAGTCAAGCTGAAGATGTTGCAGAAAGCTCTCAGAAGCTTCCTGCTTCTGATGTTTCTCAAGCTGCCTTGGACAGGCAGACTCTGGAAGAGCTGAAGCTGAATGATATTCGTCTGCAGCAAAGAATGGATGAAAATGATCAGATGAAGGAAAGGATGGATGTGCAAGACAGCAAGATAGATACAGTAGTCAGCATGGTGCACAAGCAGACTGAAACTGCTGATCAGATTAAGGCAATGCTGGAGACTCTGTTCACACGCTTTCCTCCCCAACCTTAGTTTTTCATTCATGATATTTTCAATGTTTTTCTTTGCATATCTTTTGTACTGTTTTGTCTGGCTCTGAATATTTTAATATAACAAGTTTTTCTGCTCTGATCGTTTTAGCACATCACTTACACTTTTTGATTGCTGACAAAAAGGGGGAGAACAAGAATGATATTTTTCATAACGGATTACTGAGACAAAAAGTCTCAAACATTCTAACTCTGATATACTTGAATGTTTTCTGTTTTTTCATAATAAGTGTAAAGGTACAAGAATGCTCTCTGATACACTGAAGCTCTGAAGCTCTGATATTATGATCTGAAGTTCTGATAGTCAAAGCTCTGATATTCTGATCTGAAGCTCTAACATTCTGATGTTCAAAAATTCAATAAAGATCTGATCCTGAAGAACTCTTGGAATTAAAAAGGGAAGTAATAAATTCAGGGGGAGTATCTCCGATCCCAACTCTGATATCTCTTTATCCCTTATCTTTGATAACTTCCTATTTAATTCTGATGCAACTTATCATTTAGTTATCTCTGATACTTTTCACGCTATTTTCAAATTAAAAAATATCTAGTTTTTGTCATCATCAAAAAGGGGGAGATTGTTAGAACAAAGTTTGAATCTACTACCCTAAGTTTAAGTTTTGATGATAACAAAATGAAAAGATATATTAATTATGTGATTCATGTAAGAACTAGTTGCTACCTAAAAATTACTTTCTATTTTACAAAAACTCTGATGGGTATCAACATGAGAACATCCTCATCAGCATCAGAAAATTGGATATCAACATCAGCATCAGAAGTTGCTATATCAGATACCATAATCAGAAGAACAACTCACGCTTATTCTGAAGCTTGATGAACAGATCTGCGCTCAACACTCTGAACTCTGATAAAGACAACAACAATTCATCAGCACTTAAGCAGCGTCAGAATGAGCCAAAGCCAGAACACGCTTAAGTGGCAACGGTACTGTGCATTCAAGATGAGTTATTACCAACGGCATCATTCCAGACAAGATCTGCTTAATAAGGAAAGATTATTATTGGCATTGAAACAGAATTATGGCTCCAACGTTCACTAATTCCAATGCTATATAAACAAGTCAATGAAGATTGAATTGGATAATGCTCTACATCAATTTACACGCCTAAAAGCTAATCATCATCTTCCTTACTCTCAGTTTGCTAAAAGCTCAAAAATTCCTTACTCAATTATTTTAGCAATCTAGTTTCCATAAGCTTAAGTTGTGTAGTATCACAGTTGTGATAAACAGTTTTGTAGAAAACATTCACACACCTAGAGTTCAATTCTTTGTAAGAAAGTAATTCCTTTAGAAACCGGTTTGTGGTTTGCATCAAGAAGGCTTTAGCAGTTGTTAAAGCAGATTGTAATATTCAGTTGAATATAGTGGATTAAGACCTCGTTGGAGAGAGGCGAAATCACCTTGACGAGTGGATTGGAGTAGTTTGAGGTCAAACGAACCAGGATAAAATATCATGTTCATTGCATTGATTTTCAGTTTTACAATTCAACCCCCCTTCTTGTGTTTTTCACTTCTTCATTGGGTGTTTTGCGTTTTATCGCAATTATTGCGGATAGCAAGAGTCGCCACCGACTTTTCTTTTATCCAATAAGGAAAGGGTGAAAAGAATAGGAAAAACCTTTGAGATATTTTCTTGAGTTCGGGGGGTAGGTTATGAAAAGGGAAGGTGTTAGAACCCTTTTCATCCATATTTATCTATGGGCTCTTAGTTGCTTGCTAAATCACTTTTGAGATTGCTTTGTTTGAAATGTGTTTGTGGTGGATTTTGAAAGTATTTTTGAAAAGCGCATTCGTTTAGGCAAACTTTTTAATGATTTTCGTCTCTATAAGATTGCATACAAAGTGTTGGACTTTTTGAAAATATTTCATGTTTTGAAAGTGATTGGTGTGTTTGAAAAGATGTTTGTTTTAAATATGGATTGTGAGCAAGAAACTAAGAACGTTCTACCTACACAAAAGTATTTTGTTCATTTCTCTCTTCCTTTGATATTGTTATCTCACTATTGATTGGTAAGTAACCCTATCTTTGGATGTAAAGGGTCGGGCGTGGGTCATCGTATAGTCATGGATAACAATGTTGTGAGATATCGTAGCATTTTCTTAAAGGGACTAAGATCATTTGTAAGGCATCATTCGTAGCGTCATAGAGGAACTTTAATATTGTATTTAGTTTGTTTTTGCTAAGATGTCTTGTAATGCCCCGGTATTTAATTATTTATTTAATTAAATATTTTTGAATATTTTTTTTTATTAATTCAAATTTTTATCGTCAAAGTCGAAATTATTTTATTAAGTTGGGATAATAATTAATAGGATTTAATTTGGTGGAATTAAGTTAAAGTGTTATTTTATTATTAAGCTTAAATATGATATTGGGCTTAATTGGTGGTGTTGTGTAGTAATAGAGGGGTATGTCATTTAGGCGCGTTTGAGTTTTTTTAAGATTAAATAAAATATAACTATTATATTGGAAATAGAATTAGAGGAATAAGAGAGAGTATTGTTATCAGGAAATAAAGAACAAAGAGGAAAATAGGGTTTGTGAGACGAGGAGAAGAAGAACAAAAGGAAATTGCTTCAAGTGCCAAATTCCACAAAAATTCGGTTGAAGTCTCTTAGAGCTGCTCTTGATCCAAGGTAAGGGCGGGGTTCTGACTCTATAATAGGGTGTATGATTAATAGTATGTTAATTTGGGTTATAAAAATTATTTCTAGTTGTGTTTGAAATTGGTATATTGATGAAATTGAGAGATGATTTAGGACCCAATATAATTAGACATACATATATGTAAGTACCTTAGTATTTTCTTTACAAAATTTCATAACTTGCTACTATAGCGTGAGATGAAGTAGCAATTGGAGTATTAACTTGTTTTGCTACTGTAGCGATATAAGAATGAAGTAGCTTTTAGAAGTGGTTAAATTGCATACTGTAGCGAAAAGAGTAAAGTAGTATTTAGGATGAATTAATTGCATACTGTAGCGCAAGGAGTAAAGTAGTATTTAGGAGGAATTAATTGCTTACTGTAGCAATATAAGAACAGAGTAGTATTTAGGATAAATTCTTGTTACTGTAGCGATACAAGAAAGAAGTAGCATTAGAAGTAAATGGCTTGCTACTGTAGCGCAATATTGGAATAACACTTAAAGGCTTTTGGCTTGCTACTATAGCGATGAAAGGAAGTAATATTTAATGGCAAGTGGATGTAATATGGTAGCGATGAGATTGAAGTAGCATCTAAAAGGCACTTGTCTTGTTCCTGTAGCGCAAGAATGAAGTAGTGTTTAGTATTTAATGGCTTTCTTACTGTAGCGCTGTGATGAAGTGGCATTTAGAAGTAATTGCTTGCAATTCTGTAGTGCTATTATGAAGTAACAATTAGAGACAAGTGTTTTACATACTGTAGCGATAATTATGAAGTAACACTTAGAGATAATTGTTAGGATAAATACTGTGGCCATTGTACTCTGATACAAATAATAATTTGGTATAGAATAAATAATAGATATACTATAGCTACTACGTTCCGATTTACAAATACAAATTATTTAATAATAAGGATTTAATATCTTTAATAAATAATTTTGTAGGATTTATAAAGTAGAAATAATAGAATTTTTGGCCGATAATTAATTAACCGATTTTAGCCAAAGTAGTCCAAATAATTATGCGGTTTATTATAGTAATATTTGGTTGATCTGTTGGGTGATATTTTTGTTGAAAATGTGAATTAGCAGGTGATTTCATTGCCTCTATTTATGGGCGAAATATTAAGTTGCAGGCTTATGGTCAATATTGAATTAAGTTGAACTATTGTTGTTGTTGTTATTACGTTCATGTCGTTAATGCATACATAGCATATCATGTTGGAGATGACGCTCGTCAAGTTGGCCTGGATTGGAAAATATAAAGTTGAAGGCTTATGCCTTGTTGATGCCTCTATTTATTGGCAGATTTCTAAGTTGGGAGTTCTGCTCCATTGGTACCACATGCATGTGCATAAAAATGAGTCGCATTTCATGTTGCATTCTGAGTTTTCGTGTGGATGAATTAATTATGTTAAATGTTGATAAAAAGCTGTGAAATGGTGAATTGTATGATCTAATACTAATATATTATTTATTATGTATCTGATTATATGGTTCGATATCTCACCCCTTCTGTTTGAATGTTACCCTCTGTTGGTAACATGCAGGTAATCAAGAAGGTTAGCTGTTACCCTCATTAGTTTGAGTCGGTGTTGTCGCTCTGATATGTAGCACTCGGGGGGATGAATGCATGTTTTCCTTATCGTTGATTTTCATTATGTTACTGAATTTTTAAGTTGTTTTCATTAAAAGACTTGTTGTCTTAGAATTGTTTTGAGTTGGATAAGATGTAATGGTGTTTTCAGTTGAATTTTGTGAATCCGATGCATAGTAATGAAAGTTGTTTTTATTTTTAAAGATTAAGCAGGTTGTTATCGGTTCATCCGAAGTTCATGTGTTATGTATCTGAACTATAGATGATTGAATGTCGTAGTTTTGAGTTGAAAGTGTAGCATTCCATTTGTCTGTTGGAAAATTTATATAACTCTGATTTTATTTAACACGTTGGGTAGAAATGGGGTGTTACATTAGTGGTATCATAGAAAGTTGATCCGTCCGGTCAAGTTGTCGAGTCTTAGTTCTGTATAACAATTGACTATTGTTAATCTGAATTCTAATTGTTGTTTATGTTGTAGAGATAAGTTGAGATGGCTAGAAGGAATGATGTTGCACTTGCTACTGCTCTGCAAGCGATGGCTCAGGCTATGCTGAATCACCGAATATTGACGAGAATGCTGGATCTTGCAGTTTGCCGACTTTCCAAAGGGAGAATCCGCCTACCTTCAAGGGTAAGTATGATCCTAACGGAGCGTTGGATTGGCTAAAGGAGATTGAGAGAATCTTTCGTGTGATGGACTGCACTATAGCGTAAAAGGTTCGTTATGATACTCATATGCTAGCGGACGAGGCTGATGACTGGTGGTTAGAGACTTGTCAAAGATTGGAAGCTGCAGGTGAGAATGTTACTTGGGCTGTGTTCCATAGGGAATTTTTGAGGAAGTATTTTCTGGAAGTCGTTCGTGGTAAGAAGGAAATCGAGTTTCTTGAGCTGAAGCAAGAGAGTATGTCGGTTGTTGAGTATGCTGCAAAGTTTTATGAGTTGGATAAGTTTTATCCACACTATAGTGAGGCAGATGCTGAGTTTTCGAAGTGCATCAAGTTTGAGAACGGGTTGTGCCCAAAGATCAAGAAGGCAATTGGATACCAGAAGATTCGTGTCTTTGCTGATTTGATTGATAGTTGTAGGATTTATGAAGAGGATAATAATGCTCACTATAAGATTATCAATGAGAAGTGGGGTAAGCACCAACAGAACCGTGGTAATCCTTATGATGCCCTAGTTGGTAAAGGTAAACAGAAAGTTTCTCAAAGTCAAAGGACTAGTGGGGGAGATGCTCCTGCTAGTGTGGTGTGCTTCAAATGTGGAAAACCTGGTCATAAGAGTAATGTGTGTACTGCTGAGGTGAATAGGTGTTTCAGTTGTGGTAAGACTGGATATGTTGTATCTGAATGCAAGCATAAAGAGATGATTTGTTTCAACTTTGATGAAAAATGACACATTGGTAGTCAGTGTTGGAAACCAAAGAAGGCGCAAACCAGTGGAAAGGTGTTTGCTTTGGCTGGGACTCCGTCAGCTAGTGAGGACAGACTCATAAGAGGTACATGTTTCATTAATAGTACGCCTTTACTTACTATTATTGATACTGGTGCTACTCATTGTTTTATTGCCGCTGATTGTGTTGAAAGATTGGGCCTTATGTTATCTTCCATGAATGGAGAAATGGTCATCAAGTTTCCGGATAAGGGATCGGTGATTACTTCTCGTGTGTGTTTGAATTTCCCTTTTTCGATCTTCGGCAAAGACTTTGCTGTTGACTTGATTTGTTTTCCATTAAGAGGATTGGATGTGATCTTGGGTATGATTTGGCTAGAGTATAACTATGTTCATATCAATTGCTATAACAAGTCTGTGAGGTTTTCTACTTTTGAAGAGGAAGGAGTCAGTTTGTTGACTGGTAGACAATTCCGGCAACTAATGCAAGATGAAACGCAGATGTTCTCATTGATGGCATCGTTATCAATGGAGAACCAAGTTAGAATTGATGAGTTGCAGGTGGTGCGCGAATTTCCTAAAGTGTTTCCGGATGAAATTCCTGGTGTACCTCCAAAAAGGGAAGTTGAACTTGCGATCGATCTTGTACCTGGTACCAAACCTGTTTCTATGGCACCGTACAGGATGTCTACCTCTGGATTGCCTGAATTGAAGAAGAAGTTAGAAGAGTTTATTGAGAAAAAGTTTGTAAGACCAAGTGTGTTGCCGTGGGGAGCGCATGTGTTGTTAGTAAAGAAGAAAGATGTAAGTATGAGACTTTGTGTTGATTATAGACAGCTGAATAAAGTGACGATTAAGAACAAGTACCCGCCTCCGAGAATTGATGACTTGATGGATCAATTGGTGGGTGCAAGTGTGTTTTCTAAGATTGATTTGAGGTCAGGATATCACCAGATTAGAGTGAAATAAGATGATATTCAGAAGACTGTGTTCAGAACTCGGTATGGACACTATGAGTATTCGGTGATGCCTTTCGGTGTGACCAATGCGCCGGGAGTATTCATGGAGTACATGAATCATATCTTTCATACTTATTTGGATTGATTTGTGGTGGTATTCATTGATGACATTCTGATTTACTCTAAATCGGAAGAAGAACATGAAGAGCACCTAAGAGTTGTATTTCATGTTTTGAAAGAGAAGAATTTGTATGCAAAGTTGTCCAAGTGTGAATTCTGGTTACAAGAGGTTAGTTTCCTTGGTCATGTCATTTATGGTGGTGGCATTGTCGTGGATCCTTCTAAAGTCGATGCTGTGTTGCAATGGGAAGCTCCGAAGTCGGTTACTGAGATTAGAAGCTTCTTGGGATTAGCCGATTACTATAGACGGTTTATCGAAGGTTTTTCTAAGTTGGCACTTCCATTGACTAAGTTGACTTGTAAGGGTAAGGCTTTTGTGTGGGATACTCGATGTGAAGAATGTTTTACCGAGTTGAAGAAGAGATTAACGTCGGCTCCAGTTTTGACTTTGCCTAATCCAGGAGAGCATTTTGTTGTGTATTATGATGCTTGTCTGATGGGGTTAGGTGGTGTGCTCATGCAGAATAGTAAGGTGGTTGCTTATGCGTCGAGGCAATTGAGGACTCATGAAAAGAATTATCCTACGCATGATTTAGAATTAGCTGCAGTTGCCTTTGTGTTGAAAATCTGGAGGCATTATCTTTATGGTTCTAGATTTGAAGTGTTTAGTGACCATAAGAGTTTGAAGTATCTTTTTGATCAGAAAGAGTTGAATATGAGGTAGCGAAGGTGGTTATAATTATTGAAGGATTATGATTTCAGTTTGAATTATCATCCAGGAAAAG
Organism: Vicia faba; assembly: GCA_948472305.1. Taxonomy (NCBI): domain Eukaryota; kingdom Viridiplantae; phylum Streptophyta; class Magnoliopsida; order Fabales; family Fabaceae; genus Vicia; species Vicia faba. Next base: position 1,111,661,491 of record OX451740.1, read on the forward strand.
CTAATGTTGTGGCCGATGCTTTAAGTCGAAAGACTTTGCACGTGTCGGCAATGAAGGTTAAGGAGTTGGAGTTGATTGAGCAATTCTGAGATTTGAGTTTGGTTTGTGAAGTGGCACCGCAAAGTGTTATGTTGGGAATGTTAAAGATTAATAATAAATTTCTGGATAGTATCAGAGAAGCTCAGAAGTTAGATGTGAAGTTGGTAAATTTGATGGTTGGGATCGATCAGTCTGAGAACAGTGATTTTAAGTTAGATGCGTAAGGTATATTGAGATTTCGTAATCGAATTTGTATTCCTGATGATGCGGAGATGAAGAAAGTGATTCTTGAAGAGAGTCATAGAAGAAAGTTGAGTATTCATCCAAGAGCTACAAAGATGTATCAAGATTTGAAGAATTTGTTTTGGTGGCCTGGAATGAAGAGTGATGTAGCTCGGTTTGTTTATGCATGTTTGACTTGTCAAAAGTCGAAATTTGAACATCAGAAGCCTGCAGGGTTGATGCAACCGTTAGAGATTCCAGAATGGAAATGGGATAGCATTTCCATGGATTTTGTAACGGGATTACCTAGTACCTTGAGAGGACATGATTCGATTTGGGTGATTGTTGATAGGCTTACAAAGTCGGCATACTTTATACCTATTAACATCACATATCCGATTTTGAAGTTGGCAGAGATTTACACCAGTGTAATTGTAAAGTTGCATGGTGTTCCTTTGTGTATTGTGTCGGACAGGGATCCGAGGTTTACTTCTGATTTCTGGAAGACTTTGCAAGAGGCGTTGGGATCTAAGTTGAGGTTAAGTTCGGCGTGTCATCCTCAGATGGATGGTCAGACCGAGAGGATTATTCAGTCATTGGAGGATCTGTTGAGAGAATGTGTTCTTGAGAAGGGAGGTTTGTGGGATACTTATCTTCCGTTGATTGAGTTTACTTATAATAACAGTTACCATTCTAGTATTGGGATGGCACCTTTTGAGGCGTTGTATGGTCGGAGGTGTAGGACTCCTTTGTGTTGGCATGAATCTAGTGAAAGTATGGCACTTGGACCTGAGATTGTTCGAGAGACTACTGAGAAAGTGAAGCTTATCTGAGAGAAGATGAAAGCTTCTCAAAGTAGACAAAAAAGTTACCATGACAAGAGAAGGAAAGATTTGGAATTCCAAGTTGGTGATCATGTGTTTTTGAGAGTCACACCTGTGACTGGTGTTGGGCGAGCTATGAAGTCTAAGAAGCTCAATCCTCGTTTTATTAGTCCATATCAGATTTCAGAAAGAGTGGGAAATGTTGCTTATAGAGTGGTTTTACCGCCTAATCTTTCGAATTTGCATGATGTGTTTCATGTATCACAACTCCGAAAGTATATTCCCGATCCGTCTCATGTGATTCAGATGGACAATGTGCAAGTACGGGATAATCTCACGATGGAGACGATGCCTGTGAGAATTGCAGATCGCGAGATGAAGATTCTAAGAGGAAAAGAGATTGCATTGGTGAAGGTTTTCTGGTTAGGTGCTGCTGGAGAGAGCATGACCTGGGATTTGGAGAGCAAGATGCGAGACTCCTATCCCGAGTTATTTGAACCAGGTTAACTTTTATTTTCGGGGACGAAAATATTCTAAGTGGGGGAGAGTTGTAACGCCCCGGTATTTAATTATTTATTTAATTAAATATTTTTGAATATATATTTTTTTGTTAATTCAAATTTTTATCGTCGAAGTCTGAATTATTTTATTAAGTTGGGATAATAATTAATCGGATTTAATTTGGTGAAATTAAGTTAAAGTGTTATTTTATTATTAAGCTTAAATATGATATTGAGCTTAATTGGTGGTGTTGTGTAGTAATAGAGGGGTATGTCATTTAGGCCCATTTTAGTTTTTTTAAGATTAAATAAAATATAACTATTATATTGGAAATAGAATTAGAGGAATAAGAGAGAGTATTGTTATCAGGAAGAAAAGAACAAAGAGGAAAATAGGGTTTGTGAGAGGAGAAAAAGAACAAGAGGAAATTGCTTCAAGTGCCAAATTCCCCATAAATTCGGTTGAAGTCTCTTAGAGCTGCTCTTAATCCAAGGTAAGGGTGGGGTTCTGACTCTATAATAGGGTGTATGATTAATACCATGTGAATCTGTGTTATAAAAATTATTTCTAGTTGTGTTTGAAATTGGTATATTGATGAAATTGAGATATGATTTAGGACCCAATATAATTAGATATACATATATGTAAGTACCTTAGTATTTTCTTTGCAAAATTTCATAACTTGCTACAGTAGCGTGAGATGAAGTAGCAATTGGATTATTAACTTGTTTTGCTATTGTAGAGATATAAGAATGAAGTAGCTTTTAGAAGTGGTTAAATTGCATACTGTATCGAAAGGAGTAAAGTAGTATTTAGGAGGAATTAATTGCATACTGTAGCGCAAGGAGTAAAGTAGTATTTAGGAGGAATTAATTGCTTACTATAGCAATATAAGAACGAAGTAGTATTTAGGATAAATTCTTGTTACTGTAGCGATACAAGAAAGAAGTAGCATTAGAAGAAAATGAATTGCTACTATAGTGCAATATTGGAATAACACTTAAAGGATTTTGGCATGCTACTGCAACAATGAAAGGAAGTAATATTTAATGGCAAGTGGCTGCAATACTGTAGCGATGAGATTGAAGTAGCATCTAAAAGGAACTTGTCTTGTTGCTGTAGCGCAAGAATGCATAGTGTTTAGTACTTAATGGCTTGCTTACTGTAGCATTGTGATGAAGTGGCATTTAGAAGTAATTGCTTGCAATTCTGTAGTGCTATTATGAAGTAACAATTAGAGATAAGTGTTTTACATACTGTAGCGGTAATTATGAAGCAACACTTAGAGATAATTGTTAGCATAAATACTGTAGCCACTGTACTCTGATACAAATAATAATTTGGTATAGAATAAATAATAAATATACTGTAGCTACTACGTTCCGGTTTACAAATACAAAATATTTAATAATAAGGATTTAATATCTTTAATAAATAATTTTTTAGGATTTATAAAGTAGAAATAATAGAATTTTTGGCCGATAATTAATTAACCGATTTTAGCCAAAATAGTCCGAATAATTAAGAGGTTTATTGTAGTAATTTTTGGTTGATCTGTTGGGTGGTATTTTTGTTGAAAAATGTGAATTAGCAGGTGATTTCATTGCCTCTATTTATGGGCGAAATATTAAGTTGCAGGCTTTTGGCCAATGTTGAATTAAGTTGAATTATTTTTGTTGTTATTTTTATTACTTTCATGTCGTTAATGCATACATAGCATATCATGTTGAAGCTGACGCTCGTCAAGTTGGCCTGGATTGGAAAATATAAAGTTGAAGGCTTATGCCTTGTTGATGCCTCTATTTATTGGCAGATTTCTAAGTTGGGTGTTCTTCTCCATTGGTATCACATGCATGTGCATAAAAACGAGTCGCATTTCATGTTGCATTCTGAGTTGTCATGTGAATGAATTAATTATGTTAAATGTTGATAAAAAGATGTGAAGTGGTGAATTGTTTGATCTAATACTAATATATTATTTGAATGTTACCCTCTGTTGGTAACATGCAGGTAATCAAGAAGGTTAGCTGTTACCCTCGTTAGTTTGAGTCCGTGTTGTCGCTCTGATACATAGCACTCAGGGGGATAAACTCATGTTTTCCTTATCGTTGATTTTCATTATGTTGCTGAATTTTTAAGTTGTTTTCATTAAAAGACTTGTTGTCTTAGAATTGTTTTGAGTTGGATAAGATGTTATGGTGTTTTCAGTTGAATTTTGTGAATCCGCTGCGTAGTAATGAAAGTTGTTTTTATATTTAAAGACTAAGCAGGTTGTTATCGGTTCATCCGAAGTTCATCTTTTATGTATCTGAACTATAGATGATTGAATGTCGTAGTTTTGAGTTGAAAATGTAGCATTCCATTTGTTTGTTGGAAAATTTTTATAACTCTGATTTTATTTAACTCGTTGGGTAGAAATGGGGTGTTACATGTCTCACATGCGTAACATGACAATTATTAAGGAAACAAAGTGGAGTAAACCCTAGAGGTGAAAAGTGTGCAAGTGTATTGTATTTCATGCTTGAGTTTATCTTGGATTAGGGTTTTCTAAGTATTGTTTTATTTTTTCATACAAACCCTAATTTACTAGCATTTATATGAAAGCGATAAATTGCGGAAGGTAAATTTCTATGCTATTAAATCATTAGGGGATGGGGTATACAAATTTTTCAATGGGGAATTGAAAGTGATAAAGGTCCTAATTATTTATTACAACCACATTGAACTTGAATGAATAACGTACAAATGAATAAGTATACAAGGAAGAAAATAGAAGAGAAAATGAATTTTGTTTGGATTTTGTTAAAGAAAAGGTTTAGGTGTAACCTAATTAATTAAAAGAAAATAACTTAAATAAATTTTTTTTTAAATTATGTTAATTAGAAAATAAATCTTTTTTAGGGTTTTGTTTGTGAAGAGGTTTTAATAAAGTTAAACTAGTATGAAAAAAAATTAATTAATTAAAAATCCCAAGTTTCTAAATTAATTTTAATTAAAAGAAAATAAAACAAACCTAAGTCTAATTATTAGTTTATTTTAAAAAAAGAAGTTAAATTTGTATAAGAAAATATTTTATGTTTTTGGTCTTGAAAAATAATATAAGTATATAATAAGATAAAAATAATTTTTTGTCTTTTTATTAATAAAAAATAATAATTATAAATATAATAAGAAAATAAAATAAAAATAAGAAAAGTTTGGTCAAAGGGGGTGAAAATTTGACTTAGGGTGGTTTTGAAGTAAAAGTGTTTTTTTGTTTGAAACCCGGCCCAATAAGATTTTTGAAATCAGAATAAAAAGAAAATAAAAAGAACAAAGTTGAGCCTGCGCTGAAACAAGTAAATGGGGGTGATGCTGGAGGAAAGTTCATCTGTTATAATGAAAAAAATCAATAAAATTAAAATAAACTAAATTCTGAATATTCACTTCATCTTCAACCTCAAGCCAAAATCCATGTAACTCCTTCATTTCTCATCCAAAATAGAAAATGTAAACATGAAAGTTCTGTAAAATTTTATCACGATTCCAGAAATGTAAATAACTAAAGCTATAAATCAAAGATGAATGATAATTTCTAATGGTACCAAATTTTGACCTAACTTTTTCAGGATATTCAGATTCAAAATTCTAACTACTCAAGCAATATAAATGAAATCTAAGGACATGGTCGGATTTGGGGCAATGATGTCTATATTTTATCTTTGAAAATGGAAGCCTAACAATTCCTAAATAATGAGATGAAAAGTCAGAAAACTCACCTTGCAGCTGGAAATCGTGTTTTGATTTAGAGCTTGATTCAAGTTGTTGTGATGATCAGGTTAGCTTCCTCAAGTTCCCAGGAAGCTAATGCAACCCTTAGTTTGAACTATGAATGGCTGGAATGTCTTGGAGAAGTCAAGGTGCAAGGTGTTGTTTTTGAAAATGGTGGATGATGATGGAGGTGTTATAGGACTATAACAGGGTATGTGATTGTTTATGGATGATATTTAGAAACTTTTGGAAGCAAAAGGCCAAGAAACGCACGAGTAGATTGAGAGATTGAATTTAAAACTAAGAAATTAAAAGTTTTGAGGTGTTCTTGGTGATTCTCTATTTTAGGGTGTTTCAGGGCTTGAGATTTCTTCCTTTAGCTTGCAAATAGTGCATGTATTTATAGGCAAGAGGTTTCAAGTGTTACAACAACTCTAAATTTGAATTCTCAAGTTGTGGCAACTTTGCTTGTTTTTGAAGTAAACATGACAAACATATTCCCAAGGCTTGTACCATGCTATCTAGAATGGTTGCATACTTTAAACATGTCCTTTTGACTTTGTAGAGGAAGCTTGTTCAGAAGGAACAAGTTAGAGGCTCAATGCAAGTTGACTTTATGATTAAAGTAAGTTTTCAAGAATGGCAATGTTGCTTTCTTCCAAAAATGGATGAATCTTTTGGACAATAGCTCTAATGCTTGGATTATGGCTCTATCAATTGTGTAAATCATTAATTATGGAGTGACAAAAAAGTTAGAGGCCTGCAAAGCAAAGAATATGCATCCTAACATGGATTTGGTTCATGTCCATCTTAAAAATCTGCCTTGTAAAACAAGAATGGAACCCTTACTTCATCTCTTTGATTCTCCTTGCTCAAACATGATCTCAAGGATTTCTTTGACTTTTTAGAAAGCTTTTAGCATGCTTTACAATCCATCTTTGAATCACTTTTGCAATCTCCAATTGAAACTATGTGAAGCTTGGCCAAGAAGTTAGGTCAAAATCCTGACTTAAGATGCTCAAAATTTCACTAAGTGTTTTAGTTTCATGGACATGTCTTCATAAATTGATAACTTGAAATCCAAGAATTTTTAAAACTAGTCCTGTCATACAAAGTTTCAGAACTCATTGAGATCTACAACTTTCATGTTGAAAGTTTTCCTTGAATCATTATGCATCATGGTGAAAATTTGGCACAAAGCTATGAAAAAAGGTTAACTTTTGCTCAATATAGTTGATTTTAGGTCAACTGATCAATTGAATGAGCAAAAATGTGATCCAAAGCTTGAAACTTGACATGAGCAATCTTGGGAGTCCCAAATGATCCATGAAATTCATATGAAGCATTAAAAGTCCAATTGTCCTTATACAAACTCAAACCTTAATTTTGAGTCATCAGTGCTTGAGGAGGTGTCTTGAGCTGATCAAACCTCATGCAGTCTTGAATCAATGGAGATCTTGTGAGAGAATTCTTGAGAAATTGAGAGGGAAATTTTTTGGGTACAACAGCTTCCCCTGTTCAATATTCTTAAACATGAAGAGTTAGATTGGCGGGTCCTCCATTCGTGACTTGGAGGTGAAAGATGATTGAACACTTGAGTGTCCAAAAATTTGCACTTTATGATGTATTGATCAGGGAACAGGCTTATGGATGCCATTTTGAGAGATGATGATATTAACTGGGAGAAACATCAGCATAAATCTTTAGTCAATTTGTGCTGAAAACTAGGTGTCTTGTATGTCTTTAACTGGAAGAATTAATTCTGATTCAGAAGACATCTTTGGATTAATGATTTTTTTCTACAAGGAACAAAAAGGGGTTAGTTGTATGCGAATGTATGCATGGTGTAATGATGTTCTCAAAATAAATTAGATTATGTTGTATGTATATGTTATGTATGTTGTATGAATGCGACATGTTATCGAAGCGTATCCTTGACAGATACTGGGGAGCTCTGAGAAGTTAAATCTCAGACTGCTGTTAGGGATAAAGAGTATGTGTATCCTCAGACTTTGTTAACAATGCTCCCGTTGGGTATTCCTGCTTTGTTGAGAAGAAACTCCGCTAAGGAATATTTACTTGCTTGAGAAGGCTTTGTGGAGAGTGTTGATTTCTGCTTGGAAACCAAAATTCAGGAGTTTTAGTTGTCCATTGCTCTTGGTGGGGAATTATCTCTTGAAAGTTAGCTGTTATCTGGTCAGATTCTAGGCTTCACAATAACTTGTTGGGAATAAAGAATTTAACTGTTATCTGGTCGGATTCCAGGCTTTGCAGTTTGATGAAGTTAAATTAATATCTGGTCAGGACCAGGATTTAGTAACTAAATGAGATTTATTGTTATCTGGTCGGTCTAGGTTTCAGAAATTGGAGCTGTTATCAGGTCGGGTCCAGGCTTTAGAATGTTTAACTGGTATCTGGTCGGGTCCAGGCTTGAACTGCTGACTGGTCGGGTCCAGGTTTAAGAAATTTGAGAAGTTAAAATAATATCTGGTCGGGTCCAGGCTTAAGTAACTAGATTTGATATTTATTGTTATCTGGTCGGGTCCAGTCTTCACAGTAAGTTGAGAGTAGGATGAAGTTGAACTAGTTTCTGGTCGGGTCCAGGCTTCGTATTAACTTACTTGAAAGGATGAAGTTGACTGTTATCTGGCCGGGTTTCAGGATTCAAAACAACTTTCAGAGATAGAATTGACTATGTTGACGACTTCACTGGGGATTAGGGGTTGTGGTCCCTTGATTTGTAATAATCTGCAAGGCAAACCCATGCTAGGGAATTTGTAGTTTGTTAGGGAAATAAACCCTGTTGAAGAGGATATTTGACGAGCTGCTGGGGAGGAGATATTTTTTTTAGGAAGAATTCCATAAGGATTCGTTTTAAGACCAACTCAGCTGGGGAGATGATCTTCCGGAGATTGAAACTGTGGCTAGGGATTTTATGAATCCAAATTTGTGAGGATAATGTTAATGAAGTAAATCTATGGGGATATTTCAAATGCATTTAAGTAGATTCTTGTTACTGTTTTTAAGCATACATTTGTTAAAAGTTTAATCATGTTCATATGCATATGTTCATTCAATTTTAGTCATTGGACACTTTTGCACTCAAAACAGGAAAAACAAAAAAGTTTTCACTTCAAAGTATATTTGTATTAATGTTTTGCCTATGAATTAGGAGTTTTTATACACAGAGACTGAGATCCTAGTAAGAGGAAATCTTCGAAAGAATGGGAAGAATACAAAGTGAAAACAAAAATAATAGCCATATGAAAGTGATCTCACTGTGTTTCAACCCTACTATTGCCCCTATGTCTTTGAACATCATCCATTTCCGTTGAAAGGAGTTTATTAGATTGATCTTTGGACAATTTGAACTTGGACCTTGGTAATAAAGCTGACTGTAGAGATCTCACGGGACATAGTCAAATGCTTTTAATCCTTAACTTTTGCCTGGACCTCCCTTTCGGGTTTTCAGCCCACTAGGATACCCATTTTTTGTCCAAGCCGCCCTTTCAAGTTTTCGACTTACTGGGTGTACAATCTTTTGCATATATCCATAATTTTTTCCCAAACCTCTTTGGTTCGTCGGGATGCCCATATTTTGCCCATGTGTGTCAACCTAGCGGGTCATTTTATGCGTAATATTTTTTAACTATGTCCTCATTCACAAGATGTGGGAAGTCCTTGCCATCCATAGTGGTCAGCAACATGGAACCACCAGAGAAAACTTTCTTTACAACAAATGGTCCTTCATAAGTGAGATTCCATTTTCCTCTGGGGTCGCCATGTTGAAGAATGACGCGCTTTATTACCAAGTCGCCAACTTGATACACTTGAGGCTTGATCTTTTTGTTGAACGCCTTGATCATACGCTTTTGATACATCTGACCATGGCAAACAGCAGCCAGTCGCTTCTTGTCAATCAAGTTCAGCTGATCCAACCTAGTCTGAATTCATTCGTCTTCACCTAAATCTTATTTCTTCATTATCCTTCGAGAGGGAATCTGAACTTCTACAGGAAAGACGACTTCCATGCCATAAACCAAGGAGAAAGGAGTTGCCCCAGTTAATGTACGAGCCGAAGTACGGTAGCCATGGAGAGAAAACGGTAACATCTCATGCCAATCTTTATAGGTTACCACCATCTTTTGTACAATCTTCTTGATATTTTTATTGGCAGCTTCCACTGTACCGTTCATCTTGGGTTTATACAGAGAAGAATTGTGATGCTTAATTCTGAACTGAGTATAAAGTTCCATAATCATAGCATTATTAAGGTTGGTTCCATTATCAGTGATTATTATTTCGGGGATACCGTAACAGAATATGAGGTTATGCTTGATAAACCTGGCTATAACGTTCTTGGTGACTAAGGCATATGAGGCAGCTTTGAACCACTTGGTAAAGTAATCAATGGCAACAAGGATGAAACAGTGTCCATTTGAGGCAGTATGTTTGATCTCTCCAATCATACCAATGCCCCACATTGGAAACGGCCACGGAGCAGTCATGACATTTAGAGGAATAAGAGGTACATGAACCTTGTCAGCATAGATTTGACACTTGTGGCAAGTCCTTAAGTGATGATGACAATCAATTTCCATTATGGACCAATAGTAACCAACCCTCAGGATTTTCTTGGCCATAGTGTGTCCACTAGAGTGGGTCCCAAAGATGCCATCATGCATATCTTCTATAATTTTCTCTTCCTCCTTCTTGTTCACACATCGGAGTAGAGTGGAATTATGGTTGCGCTTGTATAGGATTCCATTGCTTAGAAAGAATCTCCTTCATGATATTCTCGTGCCTCAAGATATCTCCTCACCTCATGGTACCATGGTTTCTCTTCGTGAGTGTCAAGATGTTGTATCCCAAAATTTTCCCTCCCTTTCCTTTAAAAATTCTCTTCTAGGGTTTTTCAAGATGTTCAACATTTCTCAGACCTCCAAACATGTCAATTAATTTTCCAAAGGTTTGAGTTTGCAAATGCTCAAAGTTTCTTTTGTCAACTGGTTTTGTACTAGTGTTTTTGAGTGTGTGACACCTGTTGGGATCAAGATTCATGGTTTCAAGGATTGTGCAATATTAAGGATTGCATTGGAGTTTTATTTTTAATTAAGGTTTTGATTCATGATAAAAAGATATGGAGTTTAAGGATCATTTAATGATACATTTGTTTGCTTGTGAAAAAGTTAACCGAATCTGGATTTGAGATCAGGTGTTTTCTCGTCTGTTGGTTTACTTTTGTGGATAATCATCTAAAAAACATCATTTGAAAATATGGAAATTGGACATTGTTTCATGCACCATTCTTAAAGAATTTATAATACACCATTTAAGATTTGTTATAATTTTTGCAAATTCATTTTGGGTTACTAAGATTCAAGAAGTTTTAGGTTTGTAATTAAGATTGGAAATTTGAATTTCATTTGATTTTGGTGCCATAAATTCTAAAGATCCAATTGTAAATTCAAGAAGTCAAAGCCCATATCATTTTTTCATCATCCTTTTCATTCTTTTATTCAAATCAAACAATTTCTACAAAATGCCTTACCATTTTCAAGTCATTCAATACATTCTTCAAAGTTATTATTCAAATTACAAAGAATTGTAGTTCAAATTCAAGTGTGTATTACAAAAAGAATTACTAGGTTCCTAAACTTTTCTAAAAGTCCTAAATTCTACTTCTTCATTTCCTCGATTCCTCTAAGCTTTTGTTGCAAGCCATGACTTCAACATATTTCCAATGTTTTTCCATCTTCTTCCACTCCTCAGCAATCATACATGAAATCAAAAATCAAGCAAGAGTTAGTTTTCAAACAATTCAAAAAGAACAAAACTATAAATAATGTTGAACTCATAATTAGGGTGGTTTTAAGAATCATAAAATAGGGTGTTTTGTGTGCTAAGGCCTCAAACATTTATTTCTATCATAGGCAATATTATTGCAAATCACAAACTATGTTGGTTCACAATAGAGGAAAAGAAGCCCAACAGAATTTAAACCCAACATAATTTAAATTCCAACCCAACAGAAAATCAAGCCTCATACAAAATGGATTTAATCACGGGCCAATGCTATTGCAAATCACAACCCATTGTTGGTTCACAATTGAGAAAATATGCAAACAAAATTTCAAGCCAAAAAAGAATATCAATTTTGCCCAAAAGAAATCCTCATACATAACATACATCATTGGCCTAGAAACATTTCTTTTTGGAAAATCACAAAAGCATATTTTGGTTCACAAAAATGAGAAGAAGAGATGAGAATGTGTAATGTCAAAAATCACAGGCCTAGCTTATTATACTGACAGAAACCAATCCAATAACCAATTGGTACAACAAACTCAGAAAAAGCAAGCAAAGGCCAAAAGTCAACTAACCAAAAGTATAGCAAGTACAAAACAAGTACAACATCACTGCAAGCGCCGAAAAGTAACAAGTAAGAAGTACAAAGCATGTAAAGCCCTTCATGATACACACGCGAGACATAGTATAAGAACAGCAGCACACAAGCTCATAAGGAGGGGAATTTTTTCAGCAAAAAAACTATACAGAGATACGAAACAAATTGCAGCAACCCACACAAACCTTTCAAATTTCTGTTTACAAAATATACAATCCACACAAAAAAGTGAGCCACCATGAAACCCTCAAAGAATCATCCATAAACAAATATACAGAAACTCAGTCACAAACCCAAACATCAAAAACCCTAGCCTGTTATTTCATCATCATCTTCCTAAAGCCAAACCCTTCAGAGCCACATAAAATAGATAAAGAAAAAGATAATCAGAAAGAACTCACTCAGAAAATTGGTAAAGATCTGAAATCCTTCTTCCTCCTTTCTCTCTTTTCCATTGGTGATTTACTGTTAAAAAAATGAAAACAGTCGGTTAGCAACGCTCAAAACAAAAATAAGGGAAACGATATAGAGAACGATACAAAGCGCTCGTGTCACAACGAAGAAGATGAAGAGGACATGACCGCAAGGCCACGAGAGAGATGAAGGAGGCGCCGCTGCCTCTGTTTTTTTTAGGGTTCACAAACCCTTTCCTTTGTCTGTTTACATTATAAGAGGTGGGTTTTGGGTCGACCCGGTTCGGCCCAAGCCCACCATATATTTTTATTTCAAAACTTGACATTTTTATTTTTTATATATTATTAGAATTAAAGTAATGACAAGTTGAAGCATCTGGCTCGGTGGTAAGGGTTAAGACATTACAAACGCGAGGATAGGGGTTCGAGTCCCCCCAGGGCCATTTTGTTTCTCTGCACTATTTTATTTAATTTTTTAACATTTGTGTTGCTTTTTGGGTTTAAATTTCCTGGGCCCAGCGCCCCATCTAACACACGCACCCCCTTATTGCTCAGCACCACGCAGACCCATTCATTGTTTTTTATTTTATTTTGTTTCTGTTTACAAAAAAATCCTTGTAGGGCTTAAACCGATCAAAAATTGTTTTTACTCCTAAATCACCCCAAATCATTTTACACCCCCTGACTTATTTCTTTTTATTTTATTTTATTTTTTATTATTAGTAATATTATTATTATTATTTTTTTTTTATTAATAAAATCCCAAAAAATATTTTATTTAGTATTTATACTTTAATATACTTATTTTATTTTCTTTCAATACAAAAGACCAAAAACATTTTTCTTATACAAACATAATTTCTTTTCTTAAATAATTTAAATAAACTTAGGTTTAATTTATTTAGAACTTAGGGTTTTCTTTAAATTAATTTTCGTAACTCTTTTCACAAAAAAAAAAACCTAAAAATTGCTTTCTTCAAATTAAACTATCTTCTTTGTTTTATTCAATTATTTCTCTTTTAGATAATTAGGTTTAAAACCAATCTCTTAAACACAAATCCAAAACAACAAAATTTTTTTTTTCTCTTTCTTTATACATTACATTTATTTACTTATACATTATATTCATCTCATTTCTTGTATAGTTATCCATTCAAATTCAATATGGTTGTAATAGATAATTAGGATTTAATTTCTTGCAATTCCCACTTGTAAATTTGTATCCCCCATCCCCAAATATTGTAATAGAATAGGATATTTACTTTCCGCAATTTATCGCTTTCATATAAATGCTAGTAAATTAGGGTTTGTATGGAAAGATAAAATCAACAATAGAAAAGTCTAATTCTAGATAAAACAATGCATGAAAAACAAACACTTGCACACTTACACCTATAGGGTTAACTCCACTTGTTTCCTTAAGAAATAAAAGGTCATAATATGCATGTGAGACGTCTTAGAGAAAACAATAAAAAATACAAGATCATAGTCCCTCGATGATGCTACGAATATTGCTTTACAAATGATCTTAGTCCCTCGAGAGAAATGCTTAGATATCTCACAACATTGCTATTCATGACCATACGATGACCCACACTCGTCCCTTTACATCCAAAGATAGGGATACTTACCAATCAATGGTGAGATAGCAATATCAAAGGAAGGGGGAAATGAACAAAAGACTTTTGAGTAGGTAGAATGTTCTTAGTTGCTTGCTCATAATTCATCTTCAAAACAAACATCTTTTCAAACACACCAAACACTTTCAAAACATGAAATATTTTTAAAAGTCTATCACTTTGTATACATTCTTATAGAGACGAGAATCATTAAAAAGTTTTCCTAAACCAAGGCGTTTTTTCAAAAATACTTTCAAAACCCACTACAAACACATTTCAAACAAAGCAATTTCAAAAGTGATCTAGCAAGCAACTAAGAGCCCATAGATAACTATGGATGAAAAGGGCGCTAACACCTTCCCTTTTCATAATCTACCCCCTGAACTCAAGAAAATATCTCAAAGGTCTTTCCCGTTCTTTTCACCCTTTCCTTATTGGATAAAAGAAAAGTCGGTGGTGACTCTTGCTATCCGCAATAATTGCGATTAACCGCAAAACACCCAAGTCAGTTCTCCCACCGTATTACAGAACTGGCGACTCTGCTGGGGAGAGGATTTAAAAGTGAGGTTACCTTAGAGCTAGATCACATTTGTTTTCTTTCATTGTCTGATTTGTTTGCTTTATATTTATGGGTCCCTGTTTGGGTTTGTATTGATCCTCTACCCAGATCTGGGAACACCATTAGGTAAATAGCAAAGATTATGGAGAATGTACGGTATATACCGATACGGTTGAGACAATAGCTATGTTAGTGTGACATATTTGTGGGTACCGGTATCCCTTATGGAAAATTAAGGAGAATACGGGGCTGCTGAGTGATGTCATGAAACACTAACGAACCTTAGAACCTTTAATTGAACAACTTGGCCATTAGGTAGTGAGATAGCCGGTTTCGGTGGAAAACTGAAAATTGGTTGATACTTGATACTACGCTCATTGAGATCAGACTTTTGGGATATTTTGGCCGCAAGAAAATATTGATTGTTCTAAAACAATGCCCAATGAAGAAAGATCAGTGATATTGAGATTCACTAAAACCTGGTTACTTTCTAGGATTGGTTGAACCAACTAAACTTCAAGAGGGTACTTATCCATGAAAACCATGTGTTGTACCCCAAAATTTGCCCTCCCATTTCCTCAACATTTTCTCACCACAAGACCCTTGGAGCTCAAGATCCAGTTAGGGTTTCCTCTGCTCAAGATTTCTCCTTGCATTGTTGACCCAAATTAGGGTTTGAGTTTACACAAAGATGTTTTGACCTAAAAATGCCTAGGGTGACTTTCATGCTTCATATTGGACTCCCAAGTTTATCCATACCAAGTTTCAAGTCTTGATTCCAAACTTTGCCCAGTCAATTGGACAGTTGACCTAGAAATCAGATGTATTGGGGAAAAAGTCAACTGTGGTAAATTGACAGTCAAACCTCATGATTTTTGACCCACATAAACATTATTAATTCATATGGACCATTTGATCAAATTTGGATCACAATTCCACAAGAAATTTGATCAGATCACCAAAAGGGCAAAATGGTCATTTTTAGGGTTTTGACTGCACAAAGGCAATTTTTGACTGTTTGACCTAGACAATGGCAAACCAAGCTCACATATGGACTCAAGGACCCAATGGAATTGTCTTGACATGTTCAACAAGTTCAAAAGATCCCAATTGCACAAAGTTGACAGATGAATTTTCCAGTCAATTGATCAATTTTTTACTGTATACTGAAAAGTCAAACTTTGACCTTTTGGTCAAAATCAAGTGTCAAGATTCATTTTTCATTAAAACATGTCAAAACATGAAACTTGTTCATCAAGGAATCAAAAATCACAAATTAGGGTTTAAAATGAAGAATTTTCATAACTTAGAAATTTTCTAAGTTATAAAAATTCCTAATTTTTTTTCCAACTTTGTCCCATTTTTTCATCAAGATGCATTTGGATTCAAACAAAAGTCAAAACATGAAAGTTTTATTCCATTACAAAATCTACAATTTTGATTCACAAAGTTTCTTCAAAAGAAGCTTTTAGCTCAAGTTATGATTTTTGGAACAAGGGTGCAAAACATTCTTAACTTAGAAAAATTTTGACCTATTCTAGGCAGGATTTTTGCCTAACTTCATGGCCACTTTTCACATGCTTCCACTTGGAATTTCAATTTGCATTACAAAGATGGATTGTAGTACACATTCCAAGCTTTCCAAAATGTCCAAGAACTCATCAAACAACCTTGTGGTTAGGGAGAATCGAATTTGGCAATATGGGAAAAACTCACTTTGTTCATGACCAATTTAGATGTCCATAACTTTGCATTTTTGAACTCAGCATACTCTAAGCTAGATTACAGGTCTTTTATCCCATCCACACTCATAAATTTAATTCTAATCCTTCATGTTTAGGTCTTATCTTGTGTGTTTAAGCATTGCATACAAGATTAAGCCTTAATAAGAAAAAGCATATTATCCATTTTTGTAAAGTGTTACTTTATGTCAACTTTGCAATCTATGAGGTACAATGCAGATCTTTGAGGCACAAAGGCATAGACATATCCCACTAATCAAGACTCAAATGTTCAGCATAGATAGAGGCATTGTACTGGCCTATAAACCAAGTTGACATTTCTTGCTTAAGTGTGAAGAAACTTACATAACATACACCAACTCTCATTGCTGCAAACCTAAGCTTAGACAAACTTGTTAGACACATTCTAAACAACATAACTGAGCTGAAACAGGAGCCTATCCCCTTCAATACCTCCCCATTCACAGAAACACCATAAAACTGCAAAAACAGGGCATAAGCTGCAGTTTGAATCCCATAGCTCAACCCACTCGTGCATTTTCATCCAAACCAGTTCAAACACATTCCCTACCATCCATACAAACTGTCCCAAGCCTTGGAAGCAGACTGTAACACCTCTAACCAACTTCACCATTTTCACATTTTCTGTTTTGCAGGTGGATTGCTATAGCTTGATTCACTTGGTTTCAAAGAAAACTAAAGGTTGGAGAAGCATCCCTGACCTTCAAGCAAGCTGTATCAATACTCACTTTGCCTTGAAAGTGCCTCCATTGTCAGACACGATCCAAGCTGAACAGGTAAGTTCGTGGACTTCTATCTCTCAATATAGGAAGAGTTAGCTCTAAGTTTGTGAATGAAAAATGTTCTACTCATGTTCCTGAAGCTATACATATCTTTACTTTCCATTTATTTTGCATATGCTGAGAGTATTTTGAACCTGAACATTGACAAAAACTTAGGTTAAGAATTAGGGATGGAGAAATTATCTCTCATTTCTGAGAGTTAGGTTAAGTTTTTTATATGAATGGAATTGTGGCTTGATGCTTAACATTTTTCATGTTGTGAGTTTGTGCTAAAAGTCCAAGAATCTTGAGATAACAGAAGCACGTGTTTTGTACAAAGATGCTGGAGGTTGAAGAAGACAGAGTCTTGGGCTGGGCCTGAGATTTGTTTTTCCTTTTCACACCACTGCATTTCACATGCACCCCCCTGGGCCATTTTGAGTTTTACTTGTCATTTTCCATTTTTTCCTTTTGATTTTGTTTCCATATTTTTATTTAAGCATGAAAAAATATTAAATTTATTTTTCTCATATTTTTTGCATTTATTTTGATATTTATTTGGCTTTATTTAGTTTTGTAAATAAATAAATATAGAGACTTCTATTTTAAAATACAAAAAAATAATACAAACATATGTTATTTCTGATTTTTATTTTATGTTATCTCTTGAAAACATTTTATAATAAAAATATACTTTTTTAATAAAATTAAATATTTTATTTTTGTACATATAATATATATTTAATAAATAATGTAAAATACTTATATATTTATTAGTATATTTAGGGAAAATACAAAGAATTAATACATTTTATTTTTATTAATATTTTGACCTCAAAAATACTTTTTTACAAAATACCTTCTTTTATTTATTTTTTGTACATAATTAATAAATATTGCATATATTATATAATAAATACCTTTTATTTATAAAATTAGGGTTTTCCCCCCTAAATACCAAAAATACCAAAATTAATTCATTTTTATTTTTGTTTATTTGACATATAAAAGAAAAATCTTTTTTTACATATATATGAAAACCATTTTTGCAATTTTTGCATATTCATTTCATTTTATTTAATTATTATGCAATTAAGTAATTTGTGTAATTCAATTTGGATGTAATAGTTAGAATTTATTTTCTTCTCAAAATACCCCCATTTGAATATTTGTACCCCCCATCCCATATCTTGTTTTGTAATAACTTAGGACCTTTTATTTTTCGCATTTAAAAGTTTTCTAATTATGCCATGTTAGAACTAGGGTTTGTATGCAAAAATTAACCAAAAATAGTTTGACCTAAATTCAAGATAAACAAGCATGAAAATGGACAACACTAATCACACTTGCACCCCTAGGGATACTCCACTTGTTGCCTTCAAATAATGGGCCATGTTGCATGTTAGGTATCTTTGGCAAAAACAAAACAATCAAATGATCATAGTCCCTCGATGACGCTTTCAAAGGTTGCCTAAAAATGATCAAGTCCCTTAAAGGAAATTGCCCAAAGATACTTGGCACCATTGTAATCATGGTCTAAACGATGACCCGCGCCCGTCCCGTTCACATCCTAACACAAGTTTGTCCACCAAATACAATGGTGGAACAAAATTGTTAAAAGGGTTAAAATATAGCAATAATATTTGAGAAATTTAGGGTAGATAGCTCTTGGTTACTTGCCAACTTGCAAAACAAAAAACACTTGCCTATTTTTTTCAAAACCACACATCACAACACACTTTCAAAACAACTTTCAAAAACATTGAAAAAACTTTTCAAAAGACATACACCTTTGTATACATCCCAACATGGATCATTACAAAGGTTGCCACCACATTGGCCTCTTTTCAAAACATTTTCAAACACACACGCAAAGCACCATTTCAAACAATTGAAAGCACCATTTCAAACAATTGAAAATCAAGGCAAGTTGATCTAAGCAAGTAACTAAGAGCCCATGGATAACCATGGATAGAAAGGGTGCTAATACCTTCCCTTTCTATAATCTACTCCCCGAACCCAATAAAACATCTCAAAGGTTTTTGCTGTGCTTTTTAGCCTTTCCTTAGGATAAAATAAAAAGTCTGTGGCGACTCTTGCTCAACCGAAACATTTGCGAAAACAAACGCAAAACCTCAAGTCAGTTCTCCCACCGTATCACAGAACTGGCGAATCTGCTGGGGATTCTTTTAAAGTGGAGTAACCTTAGGGCTTAGATCACCCTCTTGCATGACTAATTGTTTGCTTTGATTGCTTTACATCTTGGCTCTCTTGTTTGGGTTTTCAATCCTACACCCGGATTTGGGGAAACATTCATAGATAGCAATACATTGTGGAAACTGTGTGGGGTATACCGACACGGTTGAAGCAATAGTTATATTAGTGCGACATATTTGTGAGTACCGGTAACCCTTGAGTTCAATCAAGGAGAGTACGGGGCCGCTGAGTGATGTCACTAAGCACTAATGACCTAGAACCTTACTTGACCATCTTGGCCTTTCATTAGGGGTAGTGAGATGACCGGCTTTGGTGCAGTCCGAAGTTGGTAGATACTCGATACTACACTCATTGAGGGTTGTTTTCTTGGAATATTTTGGTCGCTAGTTAAGTGGCTAAACCAAAACGATGAACAATGAAAACAATCCAATGATATTGAGCTCCTTAGAACCCGGTTACTATTTATAGGACAAGATTTTAAGCCAACTACGCTCAAGACGGTACTTACCTATGAAACCCCATGCAAGCCTGAAACTAGGGTTTGGTGTGAATTGTTTGTACATATGTTTTGTGCATACATCATGAACATCATAAAGCATCATATGCATTCACTAACCATTTCAAGGGTTTAGATCTTCATCTTTGTTCTTGTTTTGTAGGTCATGGAAATTCCTCGCAGGAAAACCATCCAAGTCAACCTTGTGAGAATCCCTCCTCAACTCAAAGAGCTCACATCAAGAATTCCGGAAAGCTCTCCCTTCAGTGAAAGACATGGTAGACTGCTCAACTTAGTCAACACCAACATTGAAGAGGACATGATGAAGGTGTTGTTCCAGTTCTTTGACCCTCTTCACCACTGTTTCACTTTCCCTGACTACCAGTTGGTGCCCACTTTGGAGGAGTTTTCTCAACTCCTGAGAATTCCTATCCTTAATCAACTACCCTACAACGGTACGGAGAAGGAACCAAAGCCTGAAGATGTTGCTCGAGCATTACATCTACAGCCATCTGACATCAAGGGGCATTGGGAAACTAGAAGCGGTGTCAAAGGTTTCTTAGCCAAATTCTTGTTCGAGAAGGCACAAGAGTGTTGGAATTCATGGACCTACAAGCCTTGGAAGAAATTGTGGCCCTCCTTATCTATGGTTTGGTCTTGTTCCCAAATCCTGACCAGCTTGTAGATGTCAACACCGTCAATATCTTCTTATCCAGAAATCCAATACCAACATTGCTTGGGGACATTCTTCACTCATTTTACACTCGAACAATGAGAAAGAGGGGTGTTCTCATGTGCTGTACTCCTCTCCTTGCAAGGTGGTTTATTTCGCACCTTCCACAATCTGTCTTGAAGAATGACCAAGGCTTAAGGTGGTCACAACGGTTGATGACCCTCACTCACTCTGATGTACATTGGTGTTCTCGGTCTAGAGAAAATGTCATCATCATCGATCGTTGTGGAGAGTTACCTAATGTTCCATTACTTGGCATTAGAGGGGGCATTACCTACAACCCTTGTCTGGCTTTGAGGCAATTTGGATATGCACGGAGAGATGGCCCTCACGACATGTTGATTTCTGACCTAGTTTTTGACTTCGACAACGATGCGCAAGGACTTCGCCAAAGATTCATCAGAGCTTGGAGGATGCCTAACAAAGTTGACAGCAAGACACTGGGGCACAAGAACTCCATCCCTCTTGAGCCTTACCTCAAGTGGGTACGAGCCCGAGCCTAGAGTCTAATGATGCCTCATCCTCATGTTCTCCCTGTGATTAAAGAGCCCGTTAAGGAAGGAGAGGTTCCCTACACCATCCTATATCCTAACATGCCTACATCATGGGAGGAGATGCAGAAGAGTTGGATCCAACTTAAGGAGGAACGAAACACTTTTGAAGCCAGCTTCTACGCCAGCGAGAAGAATGTTCTAGAGCTCACCCGCCGACTCCATGAGGAAGAGACCCTCAACACCTACATCGCACCAAAGAGGATGCGCAATGTCTTTTTACCTTGAGAAGTTTTTGTAATATTTGGCCCATGGGGCATTTATGTACTGACAAATTTCTTCTTATTAATATGACGTGCGTTCTTTTTGTTTGCAACAATTTTGAATGTTCTAAATCCTTGAATGCATTGCATACATAAGCATACCATTCATCATGTGCATAAGCAGGTCTCCGCACCAGGTTTCCTTATCTTTCTGTTGTTTATTTCAGTAGGATGGATCTCGAACAAACGGTCAAGGACTTGCAGTCTCAAAACGCCCAGTTTCAACAACTCCTGATGACCCTGGCTAAGGGTCAGGAAGATCTGAAGGCCCTGTTGGGGAACAAAGACCAGGTGAAAAAGAAGAAGAAGAGAATCGAGGTGGCTACCCTAGGGAGAAGGTTTGAGGGTGACGCCAGAAGAGTGCTTGAATTTCCCCCTACTTCTGAGGAGGGAACCAGTAAAGGGAATGCGGCTGCGGTACCTTCCGAATCCGAGGTTGAGGAAGAGGAGGCTGAAGAGGACGAAGACTACTCTGATCAACAATACCCGCCTGCTGATGATAAATACAAGGGTTTGGAAGACAGGTTGGCAGCTATGGAGCTGCAGAGAGTTCCCGGCTTAGATTTCGAAGACTTGGGATTAGTTGCTGGAATTATGATCCCCCCGAAGTTCAAAGTGCTAGTTTTTGTAAGGTATGACGGGTTGTCCTGCCCGAAAATGCATCTCAGATCATATGTAAGGAAGATCCAACCTTACATTGCAGACAAGAACCTTTGGATCCATTTCTTTCAGGATAGCCTTTCTGGGGCTCAACTCGAATGGTTCTATCAGCTGGATGGAGCCAGTATCAGAAACTGGGAAGACTTGGCCACCGCATTTTATAAATAATATCAGTACAATTATGACCTCGCTCCTACGCGTGCCCAACTTCAGGGTATGTCAATGGGAACGGGTGAAGGATCCAAGGAGTATGCACAAAAGTGGAGGGATCTGGCTGGCAGGGTGCAGCCACCACTGACTGACCGTGAAATTGTTGACATGTTCCTAGGGACCTTGTCTGGTCCATTCTTTAATCATCTGATTGGTAATTCTTCTGCTGGGTTTACAGATTTGATCTTGACGGGTGAGAGGATAGAAGCTGGTATCAAGTCAGGGAAGATACAGAAAGGTGCCGCTGCGAGTATTGAGAAGAAGCCTTTCAAAAAGGAAGCTAGTGCTGTTTATGGTCCTAGAAGACAAGTTAAGCTGGAACGCCGCCAAACTGTTAATGCATTGGTAATTTCAAAGCCTGCTGCTGCTCCTCAGCAATTCAACCAGCCAAGGGGTGAGACACCCAAAAGGCAGTACACTCGGCTTAGTATGACCCTGTCTCAGATTTTTCCGCAACTACTATCAACCAATTTGGTAACTGTCAAAGAAGCTCCGAAGGTGGTGAACACAGCTTCTCCCAAGTACAACCCCAACGCCCGTTGCGCTTATCACTCTGATAGCCCCGGGCATACTACGGACGATTGCTGGGCTCTGAGGAATAAGGTTCAAGACCTTATTGATGCTAAGGAAATACAGTTTGAGGCGCCTGAAAGACCCAATGTTGTGACTGCTCCCATGCCCCAGCATGGAGTGAACGCTGTGAAAGAAGATCGATATGTGGCCTCTGTGGAAAAGATTGTTACTCCATTATCGACTGTTAAAAGGAATCTGTTGCTAGCCGGTTTATTTCCGGGATGTGGTGAAGATTGCCTTCTATGTGCTGTTTCCCCTTTTGGTTGTCCTTTGCTAAAATCAGGTATCCAAAGCCTGATGGATAGCAAAGAGATCTTATTCGAGAAGATTGTCATTCCGACTGTCCCTGCCGAAGAAGTTTCTATTGTCACTATTTTCAACAAACCTCCCAAGGCTCCTTCCAAAAAGCCTGTCAAAATTATGTCCACTCAGAAGTGTGCTCCCATCATCATTACAGTTCCAGAGCCTCTCCCTTATACATCCGACAACGCTGTCCCATGGCACTATGGGGCATATGTTTATGTGCTTGGAGTGAAGCAAAAGTTTGATACAAGTACTGGTGTTAGCAACATCACCGGACCTGCCAAGATTACTCGCAGTGGTAGGTTGTTTTCACCGGATATTTCGCCGCCAGTTGTTCAGAAACCTCCTATCATCACACCCGCAAGTGTGCATGTTTCCCTTCCAAATCAAGTTCCTGTTTCTACCCCTGCCGCCGAGTCCTCTAATGCTCGGGGCAAAGGGGTTGCTGCTGATTTTCTTGCCTTGACGGAGGCGCCGAAGACAACCGCTGTTGAGGCCTCCCAGCAAGAGATGGACGAGATTCTCAAGATTATCAAGAAAAGTGATTTCAATGTTGTTGAGCAGTTGGGGCACACCCCATCAAAAATTTCTGTGCTATCACTGTGATTGTGTTCAGAGGCCCATGCCAAGGCCCTGATCTCCTTCCTGAAGACGGCCCATGTGCCGCAAGAAACGTCTGCTGATCAATTTACTGATTGTGTTGCCAACTTGACCGCTGATAATGGTCTGGGCTTTTCTGACGCCGATCAGACTGCAAAAGGAAAGAACCATAATGACGCCCTGCATGTCTCTATTGAATGCAGGGGCACTACTCTTGCCCATGTGTTGGTAGACACCGGTTCTTCATTGAATGTATTGCCCAAGAAGGCCCTAGACAGGCTAGATTGTGAGGGTTTGGAGCTCAAGCCCAGTAATATTGTTGTCCGAGCCTTTGACGGTTCGAAAAGGATGGTACATGGCGAAGTTGACATCCCAATCAGGGTTGGTTCTCAGGTGTTTGATTCTACTTTCTATGTGATGGACACCTGTCCATCTTACTCTTGTTTGTTGGGTCATCCATGGATTCACAAGGCCGGAGCTGTGACCTCCACACTACATCAAAAGCTTAAGTACCCGGTTAGAGGAAAGATTGTTACAATTCAAGGGGAAGAAGAGTATATGGTCAGCCACTTAAACTCGTTCCGATACATAGAAATGGACGGGGAGTTCATCGAAACCCCCTTTCAACACTTTGAAGAGGTGCCTCAGACGCTGGCGTCAGCTGAAACTGTAATTGAAGACCCTCCTTTGAAGATG
Source organism: Vicia faba (assembly GCA_948472305.1). Taxonomy (NCBI): domain Eukaryota; kingdom Viridiplantae; phylum Streptophyta; class Magnoliopsida; order Fabales; family Fabaceae; genus Vicia; species Vicia faba. Next base: position 1,111,685,650 of record OX451740.1, read on the forward strand.
GCTTCCTTAAGGGATGCCCGGGCTGTGATTGAGAAGGGTGAATGTGCAAATTGGGGCCGACTTCCTGACTTTACTCCGAAGACCGACAAGTTTGGTTTGGGCTTCACTGCAGAGGCTCAGAGGGCTGTTCGTAAAGTAAGAGTTGGAAGACCTCTTGTGTTCATCACCAACCCAGGAGTGAATGCTATTGAAGACGAAGTGGAGGAATCAGAATTTGACAGCTGGATCTACCCAACAACCGACAGTGGACCAAGCAACTGGACTGCCAAAGACTTCACCCCTATTACTTTTGTCACTCAGTAATGAACTCTTTTGTTTTTAATTTGTAACAAACAATATGTTGAAACTTTTATGGCTCAGTGTCCTACCCGGGGCACCGCGGCTCCATTTGTGAGGGCTTTTGTATGACATTTTCATATATCATTAATCAAAACATTGGACGTTTGTTGCATTTCAAATCTTGTGCTCCTTTTCTTTCTTTATCATATATTGCAAAACAGCTATATTTACACACACTCACTTATACAGGTTCCAATCCACCCTGGATCTCACTGGTAACAACTTTGCTACTGCCAGTTATGACTTCGAAAGTACGATCAACTTAGCCGAAGACGAAGGTGAAGATGATTGCGAAGTGCCTGGGGAACTTGCAAGACTGCTACTCCAGGAAGAGAGGGCCATTCAGCCACATGAAGAGCCAGTGGAAACGGTAAATCTGGGTACGGAGACAAATAGAAAGGAAGTCAAGATCGGCGCCAATCTAGAGCTCAGTGTGAAGCAACGGTTGATTCAGATGCTGCGAGACTACATGGAAATCTTTGCTTGGTCTTACGAAGACATGCTTGGTTTGGATGCCGACATTGTGGTTCATCACCTGCCTACCAAGGAAGATTGCCCTCCGGTAAAACAAAAGGTCTGCCGTATGCGTCCAGAGATGTCCGAGAAAATCAAAGCCAAGGTTATGAAACAGTTTGATGCCGGGTTTCTAGCAGTGACTTCTTACCCTCAGTGGGTTGCCAAAGTGGTTCCAGTACCGAATAAAGATGGTAAGGTCCGAACGTGTGTTGATTACAGGGATTTGAACAGGGCCAGCCCTAAGGATGATTTCCCTCTGCCTCATATCGACGTTCTGGTTGATAATACTGCTCAGCATAAAGTTTTCTCCTTCATGGACGACTTCTCCGGTTATAATCAGATCAAGATGGCTCCTGAAGATATGGAAAAGACCACTTTTGTTACTCAGTGGGGCACCTTTTGCTACAAGGTCATGCCATTTGGATTGAAAAATGCTGGGGCAACTTACCAACGTGCCATGGTTGCTTTATTTCATGATATGATCCATCATGAAATAGAAGTGTACGTCGAAGATATGATTGCAAGGTTCCAAACTGAGGAGGAGCACCTTGACCATCTGCGGAAGTTGTTTGACCGTCTGAAGTTGTACAAGCTGAGGTTGAACCCAAACAAGTGCATCTTTGGGGTGAGATCTGGAAAATTGCTAGGCTTCATTGTAAGCGACAAAGGTATTCAAGTGGACCCTGCCAAGGTGAAATCCATACAAGATATGCCAGCTCCCAAGACAGAGAAAGAAGTCAGAGGCTTTCTAGGACGTCTGAATTACATTGCCCGATTCATCTCACATCTAACTGCTACCTGTGAACCAATCTTCAAGCTATTGAAGAAAGATCAAGTAGTACGTTGGAATGATGAATGTCAGGCTGCTTTCGAAAAGATCAAAGAGTATCTCCAAGAACCACCCATTCTTATGCCACCGGTTGAAGGGAGACCTCTAATCTTATACTTGACAGTGCTTGACAACTCAATGGGGTGTGTGCTGGGCCAGCATGACGAGTCTGGCCGAAAAGAGCACGCTATTTGTTACCTGAGCAAAAAGTTTACCGACTATGAGACTCGGTACTCACTTCTCGAGAAAACTTGCTGCGCTCTGGTATGGGCTGCTCGCCGGCTGAGACAGTACATGTTGACTCACACTACTCTGTTGATTTCAAAAATGGATCCAATCAAGTACATATTCGAAAAGCCTTCTCTGTCCGGAAGAATAGCAAGATGGAAAATGATCTTGATGGAATACGACATCCAATATACGACTCAGAAAGCAATCAAGGGAAGTGTATTGACAGACCATTTGGCACACCAACCTGTGGATGATTACCAGTCGTTGAACTTTGAATTTCCAGACGAAGATATCATGGTAGTAACTGATTGTGAAGTACCTGGACCGGATGAAGAACCTGAGGAAGGATCCCGATGGTCTATGCATTTTGACGGAGCCTCAAACGCTTTGGGTAATGGTATCGGCGCTGTGATCATATCCCCCAAAGGCACTCATACTCCACTCACCGCTCGATTATGTTTCAACTGCACCAACAACATGGCGGAGTATGAGGCATGTATCATGGGTCTTCAAGCTGCAATTGACTTAAGGATCAAGTTTCTGAGTGTCTTCGGAGATTCTGCTCTCGTGGTTAATCAGATCAAAGGCGAGTGGGATACGAAACACCCAAATATTATTCCTTACAAGGAGTATGTACTAACGTTGCTTCCCCATTTCGAGGAGATAACCTTTGAACACTTCCCAGGAGAAGAAAATCAGTTGGCAGACGCGTTAGCTACGATGTCATCTATGTTCAAAGTCAAATGGGACAACGAGGTGCCCTGGATCATTATCTGGAAATTGGATGAACCTGCATATTGCTGTGATCTTGAGGCCGAGGAGGTAACAGATAAACCCTGGTATCATGAAGTGAAGAGGTACTTGGAAGCTCAAGAATACCCCGAAGGTGCATCTGTCAATGACAAAAAGTTCCTGAGAAGGTTCGCGGCAAAGTTCTTCCTCAGCAACGGCATTCTGTACAAGTGAAACCATGACTCAACCCTACTGCGTTGTGTGGATAAGACTGAAGCAGAGAAGATCATGGCAGAACTTCATGAAGGTACATTCGGAACACATTCCAGTGGACATACCATGGCAAAGAAAATCCTTCGAGCAGGATATTTCTGGTCCACAATGGAAGCCGACTGTTACCAACACTCACGAACTTGTCATAAATGCCAGATCTATGCCGATAAAGTGCACATTCCTCCGGTTCCTCTGAACGTCTTGACAGCACCTTGGCCTTTTGCAAGATGGGGCATCGATATGATCGGCGAGATCCGACCGACGGAATCCAACGGGCATCGCTTCATCTTGGTAGCGATTGATTATTTCACAAAATGGGTTGAAGCAGCTTCCTACGTGTTGGCTCTTAAATTCGACACCCTTGTTTCATTAATATCAGCCATTAAAGCTGAAGGATGTTTTCGATCAGCTGGGTCTGTCGAAATGACCATCGAAAGAAGACACTGTACTTAGAAGATTTCTTCCAAGGGAGAAGTTGGTTGCCTTCGACGTTGAAGGTGTTTCTCGTCGAAGATGCTTCTCGACGAAGGTGTTCGATGGTTCAGAGTGGAACGGTTTGAAATTCAAGCATTTGGAGGGAAAACGGTTTCCAGCGGTTACCAAGTGCAACGTGCAAAGATCTGGAGCGTCGAACGTTGAGAACGTGCCAAGTGGGATCATCTCGAAGCAGTGTAACTGCCCGACGGTTACTTGGGATGTTTTAGTATAAATAGTAGTAGTTCACGCAGTTTCTCGCGTGTGTTCACAAATATATATAAAGTCACTCATATAGATTCGAGTACCCAGCGTGTGAGAAAGAATTGTTGAGAATGTATGTGTGAAACACCACTTTTATTAATCAAATTCATTTACTTTTCCAGAAACTTTACTTGCTTTCTTCTTTATTTTCCCTGTCGAAGTCCTTTACTTCAAGCCTTCATTTATTTTACCAAGCCTATTTCTTCATGCAATTTACTCAAAGCCTCTTTATTTTATTGTCATTTAACCATTATCCAATTTAATCAAAACCTCAAAATCAACCTATGTCCTAGGATCAATCTGATCGATCCTGCGAGTAACCAAATAAGTAACCATTTGGAGGATCAGCGGTTGTTTACCAATAACCACGGTAAACAAATTGGCACACCCGGTGGGACTGTGTGTTGATTTTTGAATAGAATCTCATCTTTTTCGAGGAGTGTTGCATGTTATTGAGAAGTGGTAGAATATACACTAACGATAACAATACTGCTAGAAGAAGGGAAGAGATGGCGAATCCGCCAAACAATAACGAGATCCCACAAACAAATGTGGGAGCAACGGTGATCCCGACCGTAAGTGAAGCGATAACCGCTGGTTCGACACCAGCAGTAACGGTCACAGCAACGGGGCCATTACCTCCGTTCACAGGCCCCAGAGTGCCTTTGGGAACTCCCCCACCAAGGGGAAATTTAGGCACAAGGATTTTTGTTCCCCCAGGATTTATGACAGGCGGTCATAATCGAGAACCACTCTATGGCATGCCAACTTCTGACTTGGCTAGCCTGACGAATGCTGCGTCCACTTTTTCAGACCCTTTAGTGAGTGCCTCTTCGCCACTCCAAGGTTCTGGAGTAGGTATGGCGAATAGAAATAGGACCCAACTCTTAGGAGGAACGTCCCAAGTAGCCCATGGCCTTACAAATGCCTCGACAGCAGTCTTGAGGCAACAAATGGACGAAAGCAACCATGATATGGTTCAAATGTTGGCACAAACTTTAAGTACAGTGCTGAACCCTCTAATACAAAACACTACTCAATCGAATCAGCAGATGACAGCGCAAATGACGCGTTTGGCTGATTTCTTTGGAGTACCCCAACTTATTCGACAGCCCCAAAGGGCGCAAATAAGGGGAAACTAGGGTTTATTCTTAGAGGAAGAGACCACTATCAACCAGGTCCAACAGCCTGTCGAAGAAAACCTTAGGGCACGATTGGAGCAACCTGTCGAGGAACCTAGGGTAATAACCCCAGAGGTAAGGTTAGTTAACAGAAACCAAAATGCTGACGAAGTAGTTCAGCATATCCAATACCAAAACATGGGTTTGGAAAACAATCTGGCAACCATGATCGAAAGGATCATGACTCAAAATGGGATGAACATGGGCTTTCGAAGGCCCAACTTTACATCCCCATTGTCAGAATACGTGTTACAAACAGACTTACCTCCTAGATGTAAAGTCCCCAAATTCACTAAGTTCTCTGGGGACACGACAGAATCTACTGTCGAACACGTGGCGAGATACTTGATCGAAGCAGGAGATATTTCGAACAACGAAAACCTGAGAATTAAGTACTTCCCAAGTTCTTTAACAAAGAACGCTTTTACTTGGTTTACAACTCTCCCCCCCAATTCGATCCATCATTGGACCCAGTTGGAAAGATTGTTCCATGAACAATTCTACATGGGGCAAACCAAGATAAGCCTGAAAGAATTGGCCAGTGTAAAGAGACGTTTCACTGAACCTATAGACGAATATCTAAATAGGTTTAGATTGCTCAAAGCAAGATGTTTTACACAAGTGCCGGAACATGAGTTAGTCGAAATAGCCGCAGGTGGTTTAGATTATTCCATTAGGAAGAAGTTAGACACTCAATACCTGAGAGACATGGCCCAACTGGCCGATAGAGATCGACATGTAGAACGCCTCAAAGCTGAAAAAGCAAAGGCAACGAAAACTCATAAGAGAGAGAGGATAGCGTATGTTGAGATGGATGACGAAGATCCAGAATCCTTCAACGATACTATAACTGTCAAAGAAGGAGAAGTCGATTTAGCGGAACTAAAACAAGGGCCACCATACTCTTGCAAACTGTTAGTCCCCTCAGGTGGGAAAAATCCCATTGGTCCAGAAAGGACCAACGATAGGTTCCCCAAAAAGACTTATAGTTTTGACATCACAAAATGTGACGAGATCTTTGACTTGCTTGTAAAAGATGGCCAAATGATAGTACCCCCAGGGGTAAAAGTGCCTCCTCTTGATCAAAGAAAGAAGAGAGGCTTTTGCAAATATCATAATTTTTTGGGCCATAAAACTTCTCAATGTTTTCTTTTCAGGAATCTTGTGCAAGACGCTATCGAAGAAGGGAGGTTGAAGTTTGCTGACAAAACCCCCATGGCTGTCGACTCAAATCTGTTGCAGGCTGAAGCCCACTATGCTGAGCCTTCTGAGGTGAACGTGATCGAGGCAACCAGGAGCCGGTCGAAGAGGCCAGGAATCACAATGGTCGAAGTCTCAAAGGACCACATCAACATGCCAATCTTTGGCAGTTTTTCTGGGAATTTATCCAGAAAGACAATTGAAGCGGTTCAGAAAGCGGTCGAAAGCCCAAAGCTGGAGACCGTTGAAGCACAAAAAACTGGACCAAAACCCAGTTCTCACTTGGCCACAGTTCAAGGCCAGACGGAGAATTTGGAGATTCAAATGAAGCAGTTGACTCTTGCCAACAAAGATGCAATGAATGTCAACATGGTCGAACTCTCTGACCCAAAAGCATCAGAGGAGGCCATGAGGCAAGAACAAGCTAATAAGACTGCTTTCCCTCGGGAAAATGAAAATCTGGCAGATTTCCTGCAAAGATGCCAGAAAAAGAAGTCAGAGGTGATGCTGTGTCCAAGATGCAGTTCGATCTTTGACAAAAAAGCTGCTAAGCATATTCAAGGCGTAAGAGCAGCAAATAAGAGAAGGGAAAATGTTGATCTTCGACATGACCCCAGAAGAGCCTCCCAAAGAGGTTCAAACCAAGAAAAGAGGCCATTGACTTTCAGGCCTCCAACTAATGTGCCAGTAGATACCTGGTACAAAACATCTGGTCGAAAGAGGCCAAACGAGGAGAGATGGCACTCTTTCGACGTGCCAAGGGGTTCATCTTTAACACAAAAGAAAGAGCCTCAAGTTGCTGCACCTAAAGTTGCACAAGTGTCAAGCAACTACAAAGGGAAAAATCCCATGTCTCGATCTCAATGGAGGAGATACCAAAGGAGACGAAAAGCTGAGAGGGAGGCTGCCAATGAACCAAAGGCAGAAACCAGTTCAAATGTTTCTCTGAGGAAGCAAAGAAAACCTCTGGAAAGAGAGCCAGTAACCAACAGGCTAGTTTGGCCTAACCAAGGTGAGATCGAGGACGAAGACGGTTCTGAGTCTGATGATACTCTGGACATAATGGTGAATATAGTCTCAGTGCTGCCCAGAGAATTAAACCGACAGGTGGAGGTCGAAACAAGTGACTGGGAAGTGGAGCAAGAAATGGCCAAACATAGGCCAGTGTGCTATTTCGTCATGGACAATGGCACTACTGAGGAACAAAATGGGTTCTTCGAACCACCTACAGAGGCGATGAAAAATCACCTCAAGCCTTTATTTATAAGGGCTAAACTCGAAGAAACTACAGTGAATAAAATCTTGGTGGATTGTGGGGCAACCATCAACATTATTCCTCACTCTATGCTAAGGAAAATTGGCAAAAGGGATGAGGACATTAAGCCTCACAACATGGTCCTGTCGAACTATGAGGGCGGCATAGGGACCACTATGGGAGTGATCCAACTGGATATCAAGGTAGGATCTATCCTTCGACCAACAATGTTTATGGTCATATCGGCCAAACCTAACTACAATCTTTTGTTGGGCCGTGAATGGATTCATGGTGTTAGAGCTGTGCCATCATCAATGCACCAAAGGCTGCTCCTATGGCGTCCATATGGGATGGTCGAAAACATAGAGGCAGATCAAAGCTATTACCTGGGCGAAGTGAATCACCTAGGGCTGGCAGATTTCGACAAGAACTTGGCTCACATAGGGCCATGTCCAACACCTGACTTCGACTTGGCGCCAGCGCCAAATACTTTTTGTTCCCTATACCTGCACCCTGAGCATGGTTTTCAATAGGACAGAGAAGACTTGTCCCACATAGACTTCAGTGGGTTAACTGATATCCAACCAACTGGTTGGGGAAGTGAATTCAGTGATAATGACTGAGTCACAATCATTGAAGCGAATTTCGGCTTATGTAGCCGAAACAAAGATGATAACGGCTCTCGAAGCCGAAGTAAAGTACATGGCCACACAGGCCAATGATCAACAGTTATCTGCTGCAGGTCCAGGAAAGGATTTCGATCCAGAACCCCCTGATATCATGCCTGAAGGAATGCAGGAACAGAGGCTCGACGCCATCTATGACGATGAGCCTTTGGGCTTCGAAAAGGACCCCTTGGCGAACAACATTAAAATGTTAGCGCAAGATCCTTTAGAAGAAATCAACTTAGGCGAAGGGTCAGAGAAAAAGCCAACTTACATCAGCGCCAAAATTGACCCAGAACTTAGGTTGGAAGTAATCCAATTGTTGAAAGAGTTCAAGGACTGTTTCGCATGGGATTACGACGAAATGCCTGGTCTCGATAGAGGATTGGTAGAACTTCAGTTGCCAATCAAACCTGGGAAGAAGCCAATCAAGCAAAGTCCAAGACGCTTCACTCCAGAAGTACTGTCGAAGATCAAGACGGAAGTCGAAAGACTGCTGAAATGCAAATTCATACGCGTTACAAGGTATGTCGAATGGATTGCAAACATTGTGCCAGTAATTAATAAAAATGGTACATTAAGGGTGTGCATAGATTTCCGAGATTTGAATGCTGCTACGCCCAAAGATGAATATCCTATGCCTGTGGCGGAAATGCTAGTCGATTCTGCCGCTGGCTATGAATACCTGAGTATGCTCGATGGTTATTCAGGATATAATCAAATATTCATTGCTGAAGAGGATGTGTCGAAAACAGCTTTTCGATGCCCTGGGGCCCTAGGCACTTACGAATGGGTAGTGATGCCTTTTGGCCTAAAGAACGCTGGGGCAACATACCAGCGAGCGATGAATTCTATCTTCCATGATTTTATTAACACTTTTATGCAAGTATATATTGATGACATTGTTATAAAATCTGTTTCCAGGAAGAATCATATTGACCACCTTCGACAATCATTCGAAAGAATGAGAGAACATGGTCTGAAGATGAACCCTTTGAAGTGTGCATTCTGTGTGAAAGCTGGAGATTTCTTGGGCTTCGTTGTCCACAAGAAAGGAATCGAAATCAACCAGAACAAGACGAAGGCAATTCTGGAAGCGAAAGCGCCATCGAATAAGAAGGAACTGCAGTCTCTGTTAGGCAAGATAAATTTCTTAAGGAGATTTATATCTAACCTAAGTGGGAAAGCTCAGGCCTTTTCACCCTTACTTCGACTGAATAAAGAGGGGTTCGAATGGGGGCAAGAGCAACAAGAAGCCTTCGACAAAATCAAAGGGTACCTCACTAAGCCACCTATTTTGGTGCCTCCTTGTAGCAATAGGAGTATGAGATTGTACATAGATGCATCCGACAAAACTTTGGGAAGCATGTTAGCCCAAGAAGATGAGAATGGAGTCGAAAGACCCATTTACTATCTCAGTAGAGTTTTGAACGATGCAAAAACTAGATATAGCGAAGTTGAAAAATTGTGTCTATGTCTGTATTTCTCTTGTACAAAACTCAAGCAATATATAAAACCAGTTGATGTGTATGTTTCGTCTCATTTTGATGTTTTCAAGTACATGTTGTCGAAACCTATCTTGCACAGTCGAATTGGCAAGTGGGCACTAGCATTAACTGAATACTCCTTGACCTTTATGCCTCTTAAGGCAGTGAAAGGACAAGTGGTTGCAGACTTTATAGTCGACCACTCAATTCAAGTTGAGGATGTTAATTATGTGGAGATAGAACCTTGGAAATTCTACTTCGATGGTTCCAGCCATAAAGATGGAACGGGAGTAGGAGTCTTGATCATTTCTCCAGAAAAAATTCCAACAACATTCAAGTACAAGATAGCAGGTTCTTGTTCGAACAATGAGGCTGAGTATGAAGCTCTAATTACTGGCCTTGAAATATTGTTGGAATTGGGGGCAACTCGAGTCGAAATAATGGGAGACTCAGAGTTAGTCATTAAGCAAGTCACAAAAGAATATAAACGCATAAGAGAAAATCTCATTATGTACTTTGTGATAGCAAATCGTTTATTGAAAAAATTTGAAATGGTCAATATTCGACACATACCCAGATTGGAAAATCAAATAGCCAACGACTTGGCACAAATTGCATCTGGGTACAAGATTTCAAAAACGAGATTACAAAGAGCAATCGAAGTTCGAGAAAAGATAAAAGCAACTTGTCTATCACCAACAGACTTGGAATCGACAAGACTAGGATATGCTGATCAAAGTAACTTCGAGATTTCGTTCATAGATAATTTGTCAGAACAAGATTGGAGGAAGCCCATTGTGGATTATCTTCAAAATCTAGGAGCTTCGACAGAACGAAAAACAAAGTACAGGGCGTTGAGTTATGTACTCATGGGTAATGAGTTATTCAAGAAGACGCCTGAAGGGGTATTGCTAAAATGTTTAAGTGAAACTGAGGCATACATAGCCCTTTCGACTACGCACGCTGGAGCATGCGGGGCTCACCAAGTAGGCCATAAGATGAAATGGTTGTTGTTTCGACAAGGACTATACTGGCCCACTATGATGAAAGATTGTGTCGAGTTCGCTAAAGGTTGCCAAGAATGTCAAGTCCATACAGGCATCCAACATGTACCAGCAAGCGAACTTCACTCGATAGTGAAACCTTGGCCCTTTAGAGGATGGGCGTTGGACCTCATTGGAGAGATTCGACCGGCATCATCAAAGAGTCAGAAGTATATATTGGTAGGCATTGATTATTTTACTAAGTGGATCGAAGCTATCCCTTTAGTCAATGTAGACCAAGAAAATGTCATTGAATTTATTCAAAAGAACATTATCTTTAGGTATGGAATCCCTGAGACTATAACTACTGATCAAGGATCAGTTTTCACCGGTCTAAAGATGCAGGAATTCGCTCAGGAAACAGGTTTCAAACTCCTAACATCAACGCCTTATTATGCACAGGCAAATGGTCAAGTCGAAGCAGCGAACAAAGTAGTGATTGGCTTGATAAAAAAGCATGTTGGAAAGAAGCCAAAAAATTGGCATAAGATGTTAGACCAGATTTTGTGGGCTTGTCGAACGTCCCCAAAAGAAGCCATAGGTACAACACCATACAGGCTAACTTTTGGCCATGACGCAGTGTTGCCAGCAGAAATTTGTCTTCAATCTGCAAGGGTTCAGAGACATTATGATATTCCCTCTGAAATTTATTGGAATATGATGTTAGACGAACTAGTGGATTTAGACGAAGAAAGATTGCGCGCTCTTGACCTACTCAGGATTCAGAAGAAAAGAGTAGAAGACTCTTATAATAAAAAGGTGAAACCTAAGGTATTTTCGCCTGAAGAACTAGTTTGGAAGGTGATTCTTCCCATGGATCGAAGGGATCGAAGCATGGGAAAATGGTCACCCAAATGGGAAGGAGCATTCAGAGTTATCCAGACTTTTTCTGGTGGAGCCTATGAAGTCGAAGAGCTAGGTGAAGATAAAAGGCTCTTGAGAGTAAATGGTAAATATTTGAAAAAGTACAAACCTACACTCCAAGAGATAAAAATAAAATAACAAGTAATGACTAAATTAACCATAAAACAGCCAAAATGGAAATTTTTTATAATTTAGCCAAAATGGCAATGTTGTCGAATACATATTACAAAATATGGTTAAAAGGTTGAATCAATCAGAAGGGGATGGAGTCCTTGAGTCGAAGGTATTTTGTTTGCTACAGCTCCAATCTTTTGTTGCACAAAGCATTCGCCTGCGCAAGCTTGGAAATTTGATCGTCGAAGGATTGAGCTTTCTCAGCAAATTCTAGGCCTTGTGTGATTTCAACTTGACTTTCGGTGTCTGGAACAGTCGAGAGAAGTTCCTCCCTGCGCTTAGTATTGGCATTTATCTTCGCCTCTATTTCTTTGATCTGCGCCTTGAGGGAAGCGTTCTCTCGATCGATGGCATCAACTTCTTCTTGTTTAGATGCTTTTTGCTTCGACAACTCCGCAATTCGAGAAGTTGTCTCTGCTACAGCGGTCCATGCAGAAGAGCTTTTGCCATATAACACTTCAAGCTGGCTATTAAAGCCCCTTTGTCGCCGATAATCTGCTGAGACTTGATCAATAATGGAGTGTAACTCCATGATAAAGCCTGAAACTTCTGGAGGCACAGCTAACAAGTCTACGGCATTCAAAACATCCCTCAAGTATGATGGAGCAGTAGGGTCCCCCTCCAAAGCTTTCATCAAGTCCTTCTTGAAAAACTGAGCCTTAACCTTCGTCAAAGCCTCATCGAGAGGAGAAGTTTCAGTGGACTTCCCCGACAGAGTAGGAACCTCCTGACTAGCATCAGACGAACTCTTGCTCTCGATGATGGCGTTCAGATAGCTAACAGGATCAGTTTGCTTCAAGAGTTCTAAGTCCTCTTTCGACCTATGCTTTGTTGAGATAACAGCCTTTGCAACAGCATTGTCTTGGGTTTGAGGCTGTTGAGTAGCATTTGCCTCGACTTGACTTTCTTCGACTCGGACTGCGGCAGTACCAGCGTCATCATGGTTCCCTTCGCCAGCATCATCTTGGTTCCCTTCGCCAGCGGCACCTTGATCCTCTTCGCCAGCGTTGCCATGGTCCCCTTCGTCACGATTCTCTTCTGACAGATCCACCACCTGAATCTCTTTTGGCTGTTGCTCTTCTGTTTGTGGATCTTCTGCTGGTTTTTCTGCTGTCTCAGCATTGGCTTCATTTATTTCAGTATTGGCTTCATCGTTCGCCAAGTCTTTTTCTTGTGGCCTGCTGAGTTCAGCAGACTCCAATGTTTCAGAAGTCCTTGGCGCTGAGCTTTCAGTGGTGTCCTGAAAAGAGAAGAAGAAGAATCTTCTAAATTCGAAAGAGACATAGTCGAATGTAGGTATCGACACCTGGGTTACAAAGGGATCAAAAAGATTACCTGTAAAGTAGTTTCAGCCCCAGGGCTGGAATTGTCGCTTTCGACAGGCTTATTGAGAAGAACGTTTAATTCCTCCTCCGTTGGCTCCTCAATGATTACTGGAGGTGGCCTGGGCTTTCTCCCAGCAACCTTTATTCTAATTGTTCGACCCTCAGGAAGAGGAACGTCCTTCTTCAGCTTTCGCCTTTTTAGAGGAGCAGGGGGAGAATCATCTTCTTCGTCGCTCCCAGATTCGATCGTCAGTGCTGGCCGTTTCTTGGGCGAAGGTGCCTAAAAAACCAATGGGAGTTCGATTTAGCAGTTGCATCGAAAGTCAAAAAAATTAAAGCCAGAAGAAAATAATGAAAGTCTGGTTACTGATGCAGAAGGCTTTTTCGAAGGGCCTTCCCCCTGTTGGTTTGTTGTGGTCTTCGCCGGCGCTATGGTCTTCGCCGGTGGTGGAGGTTTTGTTAAGGGGCCTCCTCCCTGTTGGCCTTCTGCAGCCTTCTTGGCTGCAGGCTTTCGAACAACTGAAAGTAGATAAAATAATTAACATGCTAGCAGTCGAAAGAGAAAGACAAAGTAATTTGAAAGGATGAACTTACATTTCTTTATTTTGTCCAAGACAAGGACAAAAGATTTCTGAAGCTCATCCACGAAGTCCTTCTCGTCGAAAAACTCCTCAGCGTAGTAACTTTTCCACCACTCCTCGAAGGATGGTGAGCAAAGAAAGTTAAGCTGGTAGTCAAACAACGAAAGAACTGTTCGACCAGCATATCTGCTGATATGCTTAGTGGCAGCTTCTTCAGTGTAGTCGTTGCTGAAGTATAACATAGACTTCTCCCTTGGAAAAATTGGAGAAGGTAGTGTTTGAATAATACCAAACTGGCGAGACACCAGGTTTGGTTGATATGCAATCAGACTCAAGTGAGTCTTAGAGCTCCTGAATCGAAGGGGCATTATTCTTGGTGTGAGGAATGCCTCCCACATTGTTGTATGTTCGTCAACCTGAGGACCACTCGACGTCCTAGGATGTGGCCTTGTGAACCACTCTGGGCCAACCTTCCGTCGAGCAAACGGAGCCATGGTCGAAGCAAACTCTTTCCTTTTAGCAAACATCAGAACGAAGTTTGTGAAAGTTTGTTGAAGCTCCAGCCCATCTTCCGTTGGAGTCAACAGAGCCAATCTGGTTCCTTCGACGCGTCTGTTTGCTATTTCTGGAGCCTGCTCATTTATTTGAATCTTCTTAGGCAAGAAAGACTCGAAGGTGGCATTGAGCCACAGTTGAAGCAGCCAAAAAGGTCCAGCAAGCAGCAGACTGGCTCTGTTCTCGATGATCTCCAGAAGAGTTGCTCCGTTGCTAATCGACTCATACAGACTAGCCAAAATCAATTCTGCCAAACAGATATTTTGGCCATGGTGGAGTTGAGTGGCGAGAGTGACCATCTTCTTGGTCACCTGTAAGGACTTGGAGCAAAACACAAAGCGTGTCAGCCATAAGGCTAGAAACGCGATATGTTCGACATCCGACACAGCCTCTATCGACTTATCGTGGTAGTGATTGATGAAGGTGGTGTAGGTTGGTTTTGTGGCAGAGAATCCAATCTGATCCTCCGACATTTCTTCCGGGTCGAAGTAGTCCCCGGTGGGTCGAAGGCCAGTGATGGCGGCCACGTCGAAGAGCGTGGGAGTCAACATTCCACAGGGAAGATGGAAGGTGAAATGGGTGTAGTCCCAGAAGAGTAAAGAAGCTATCAACATCTCTAGGGAATAGTTAAGACCGGTGTTCGACAGCATAACCAGGTCGAAAATCCCCATGTCTTTCCAGATCGAAGCCTGGCGTTTCTCCATTTTTTCCAGCCAAGCACTATAATCAGGAGTAAGGCTAGGGCCGGACCTGAAAGCCCTAACACCTTTGTTGAAGAAACGGAGGTCGATTTTCTCTTTAGCAGGATCTTCATTATCCTCTGCATCTTTCTTGGAGCATCCAACCGGTTTGAGTCTCTCAAGTACCGGAAAGTAGCTTTTGATCTTCATGGCCTCAGCAATGCTTGGGTACAATGGGCCAGACATAGCAAAGATTTGGTTGGAATATCCAACCAGAATCATGAGGTGGCGTGAATAAGCATCGCGAACAGCAATGTCCAAAGGCTCAGGGACCCTTCGTTGGCCCGTGGGAGTCACTACTGGAGCGGTGGCGAAAACCCTAGGTTTGACATTTCCAGAGGGAGTGTTGGCGCTAGGAGCGTTAGAAGAACCAGATGCCATTGTTGGTAACGAGGTTGAAGACGAAGTGAAGAACAAGAAGTTTGCAAAAGTTGACAAGAGTTTGTATGCAAATGAGGAATTCTGAAAGCAGGGTAGCGTAAAAAGTCCCACAATGGGTACTTACCGCTATTTATAGTAGTGGGGGAAATCCCCAAATTCGAGGACATTAAATGCCATTTAATGTTGCAGGAGGTAGTGGGACACGTGGCGTCTCCCTGTTGTTGTAGCCGTTCTGCAGAAATGGAAGGGTGCAGCGTGCGCCCTCGTTTTTGGGAATTGTCATGATGACAATTTGTGAAATGACGTTTGGCACACTGCACGCCGTACTGAAGTGACGTCTTAGGTACAGATGAATGATGGTTTTCCTTGGGATTGTCAGTGGTTGGTAGAAGACAACAAAAAGTGCACAATTTAATTTGTGACTAAGAATGAAAAGACAGGTGTCGAATGGCATTTCAAAGAATGCCTTTTTCTTTCAGAGTCGAAATAAGGCATTCTTGGGGGGCAATTTGTTGGCTCTTAAATTCGACACCCTTGTTTCATTAATATCAGCCATTAAAGCTGAAGGATGTTTTCGATCAGCTGGGTCTGTCGAAATGACCATCGAAAGAAGACACTGTACTTAGAAGATTTCTTCCAAGGGAGAAGTTGGTTGCCTTCGACGTCGAAGGTGTTTCTCGTCGAAGATGCTTCTCGACGAAGGTGTTCGATGGTTCAGAGTGGAACGGTTTGAAATTCAAGCATTTGGAGGGAAAACGGTTTCCAGCGGTTACCAAGTGCAACGTGCAAAGATCTGGAGCGTCGAACGTTGAGAACGTGCCAAGTGGGATCATCTCGAAGCAGTGTAACTGCCCGACGGTTACTTGGGATGTTTTAGTATAAATAGTAGTAGTTCACGCAGTTTCTCGCGTGTGTTCACAAATATATACAAAGTCACTCATATAGATTCGAGTACCCAGCGTGTGAGAAAGAATTGTTGAGAATGTATGTGTGAAACACCACTTTTATTAATCAAATTCATTTACTTTTCCAGAAACTTTACTTGCTTTCTTCTTTATTTTCCCTGTCGAAGTCCTTTACTTCAAGCCTTCATTTATTTTACCAAGCCTATTTCTTCATGCAATTTACTTAAAGCCTCTTTATTTTATTGTCATTTAACCATTATCCAATTTAATCAAAACCTCAAAATCAACCTATGTCCTAGGATCAATCTGATCGATCCTGCGAGTAACTAAATAAGTAACCATTTGGAGGATCAGCGGTTGTTTACCAATAACCACGGTAAACACTACGCCACTGTAACCAAGAGCGTCGTGGCACGATTCATTCGGCACAACCTGATCTGTCGATACGGTGTACCTGAGAGGATCATTATGGACAATGGTACCAATCTTAACAACAAAATGATCACTGAGCTCTGCGAGCAATTCAAGATACAGCACCACAACTCTTCTCCCTACCGGCCAAAGATGAACGGAGCTGTAGAAGCAGCAAATAAGAATATCAAGAAGATTGTGCAGAAGATGACAGTGACCTACAAAGATTGGCACGAAATGTTACCGTTTGCTCTTCATGGTTACCGCACCTCAGCACGGACGTCGACAGGGACAACTCCCTTTTCCTTGGTCTATGGCATGGAGGCAGTCTTGCCTATTTAAGTCCAGATACCCCCTCTCCGGATAATGAAATATGCAGACTTGAGCGAAGATGACTAGATCCATACTCGGCTTGATCAGTTAAACCTAATTGACGAAAAGAGACTTACTGCTATTTGTCATGGTCAAACGTACCAAAAAACGGATGATCAGGGCATTTAACAAGAAAGTCAGACGACAAGAGTATCAAGTCGGAGACCTGGTAATAAAGCACATTATTCTTCCTCAAAGTGATCCCAGGGGCAAATGGACCCCTACGTACGAAGGGCCATTTGTGGTTAAACATATCTTCTCAGGAGGAGCCAGGATTCTAACCACCATGGATGGTGACGACCTTCCTCACCCCGCCAATGCAGACATAGTAAAAAGATACTACGCGTGATTAAAAGACCCGCTAGGTTGACACACCTAGGCAAAAATAAGGGCTTCCCGGCGAACCAAAAGGGTTTGGGCAAAAATAAGGGATGAAAATAAAAAAAATCTGTACACCCGGCAAGTCGAAAACCTTAAAAGGCGGCTTGGGCAAAAATGGGTATCCCGGTGGACTGAAAACCCGAAAGGGCGGTCCAAGCAAAAGTTAGGGATAAAGTGTAATACTATGTCTCATTGGATCACCTGGCATCCATAATTCGGCATCAACCATCGGGCTCAGACTTCGGCATCAATCAATCAGCTTCATCTTCAACTAAGCAGCAAAGCGATGAGACGCTTGAAGACATAAAGGCGATAGAAAAGTTGGAACCCAGTGGGATTATTTTTTCACATAGCTGTTTTGTTTCCTTTTCAAATTGTATAAACTCAATGTTATTCAGCGGCGTTCTCTTACTAGGACGTCAGCCTCTTGTACAAAAACGCCCATGTACAGGCAAATTTCAAAATCAATACAAATTCAATTATTCATACAAATTATCCATTGTTTTTCCTTTTTCTGTTTTGTTTTGCGAAGAACGTCTAATGTTCATTTTTGATATATGCATTTGCCATTGATTGCTAATCATAAATACTTGCATACGAAACCAAAGACTAATTACAGATGACATTAGAAACAGGGGCAGTTCAGAATTGTCCAAGCGGTCTAGTTGCTCTGTCCACCTAGGTACCAAGGTAGGTTCGACGGAAGAACGTAACCGAGTCACTTCAACTCCCCACAGAGTAGGATAAGATTCAGCAATACTTTCCTCAAGTACAATCTAAAGTTTCCCCAGGAGAGTGGAAATCATATCCCCAGTAGATTCTGGAAGCTTATCCCCTGTAGAGTACGAACGTCTCTCCCAGACTTTATTCAGAGGTTATTTCCCCACCAGGTTATAACTGGGTTATCCTCAGCTAATTGCCACGGAAAGTTCGTCCTCGGCGAAGTTCTTCCTATCCCCAGCGGAGTTCATCAAATTCCCCAACATAATTTATCAGCAGAATCCCCAGCGGAGTTCTCATCAAAACCTCAGCGAAGTACCTCTTCCCACAGAGTAGCTCCCCTCAGAGTAATCTATCAACAAGTTTATTCCCCAAAGGAGTCATCTTCTCCTACCGGTTTATTCTTGCAGTCATCATCCCCAGCGGAAACGGAGAACTCTACTCTTCAACATCAGCCCAGGATATGATTCCCCGGCCAGTCGTCAAGGATTTATGTTCCTAGACGAAAATACATTCATAGACATTTCACATTTCATGCATTTTGTTTACATACGTGACAAAGTGCATACAACACTATCTCATTTTGAGCATCATGACATCATGAATCTCATACATCATGACATTGCATACAACTGATGTTTTTCCTTTTCAGGAAAAAGGTCAATCCAAAGATGATTACTATCAACTATCGCAATTCCAGATGTGATTCCTGTATCTAGCTAGGGCATATCTGTGAGTGACTGATTGTAGATTCGATACCTGTATCTAGCCAGGGCATATCTGCATGAAGAGTTTGAAGATCAATCCCTATAACAGGCCAGGAAATTATCTTTCATTCTCCGGTCAGAGGTCTACACCTGTATCTAGCCAGGAAAGCTATCTCTACCAACCTTTTGCAAATTCCAGATTCGATTTCTGTATCCAGCCAGGGCATATCTGTAGACGACGATTCCAGATTCGACACCTATATCCAGCTAGGGCATATCTGTAGACGACAATTCCAGATTCAACACCTGTATCCAGCCAGGGCATATCTGTAGACAACGATTCCAGATTCGACACCTATATCCAGCCAGGGCATATCTGTAGACGACGATTCCAGATTCGATACCTGTATCCAGCCAGGGTACATCTGTCGACAACAATTCCAGATTCGATTCCTGTATCTAGCCAGGGCACATCTGTTGAACAACCAATTGTAGATTCGATACCTGTATCTAGCCAGGCATATCTGCATGAAGAGACTGAAGATCAACGCCTGTAACATAAGTTCTCGCTAAGGAATCTCTTACGCGATCAACACTACCAAATGGAATCTATAAGCCCATTCCTGACAAGGTTCTGTCGCGTCTCCAGATGGCATCTATAAGCCCATCTCCTTATCCACCATCTCTCCAAATGGCATCTATAAGCCCATTCCCGCCATCACATTGCTGATACTCTACCATGCGAGTGCAAATTTCCGGGCACTCTAGTGTCCAATCTCCTTTTACCCTCGAGTCGCGAAAGGCAAACTTGCCAATCTAACTCTTCAGGTTCAAGAAGATTGAACAGGGGCAACTGTTGTACCCCAAAATTTTCCCTCCCATTTCCTCAACATTTTCTCACCACAAGAGCCTTGGAGCTCAAGATCCAGTTAGGGTTTTCTCTAATCAAGACTTCTCCTTGCATTGTTGACCCAAATTATGGTTTGAGTTTACACAAAGATGTTTTGACCTAAAAATGCCTAGGGTGACTTTCATGCTTCATATTGGACTCCCAAGTTTATCCATACCAAGTTTCAAGTCTTGATTCCCAAACTTTGCCCAGTCAATTGGACAGTTGACCTAGAAATCAACTGTATTGGGGAAAAAGTCAATTGTGGTCAATTGACAGTCAAACCTCATGATTTTTGACCCACATCAACATTATGAACTCATATGGACCATTTGATCAAATTTGGATCACAATTCCACAAGAAATTTGATCAGATCACCAAAAGGGCAAAATGGTCATTTTTAGGGTTTTGACTGCACAAAGGCAATTTTTGACTGTTTGACCTAGACAATGGCAAACCAAGCTCATATGGACTCAAGGACCCAATGGAATTGTCTTGACATGTTCAACAAGTTCAAAAGATCCCAATTGCACAAAGTTGACAAATGAATTTTCTAGTCAATTGATCAATTTTTGACTGTATACTGAAAAGTCAAACTTTGACCTTTTGGTCAAAATCAAGTGTCAAGATTCAATTTTCATTAAAACATGTCAAAACATGAAACTTGTTCATCAAGAAATCAAAAATCACAAATTAGGGTTTAAAATGAAGAATTTTCATAACTTAGAAATTTTCTAAGTTATAAAAATTCCTAATTTTTTTCCAACTTTGTCCCATTTTTTCATC
The DNA here is from genome assembly GCA_948472305.1 of Vicia faba. Lineage (NCBI taxonomy): Eukaryota > Viridiplantae > Streptophyta > Magnoliopsida > Fabales > Fabaceae > Vicia > Vicia faba. Next base: position 1,111,705,931 of record OX451740.1, read on the forward strand.
AAGATGCATTTGGATTCAAACAAAAGTCAAAACATGAAATTTGTAGTCCATTACAAAATCAACAACTTTGATTCACAAAGTTTCTTCAAAAGAAGCTTTTAGCTCAATTTATGATTTTTGGAACAAGGGTGCAAAACATTCTTAACTTAGAAAATTTTTGACTTATTCTAGGCAGGATTTTTGCCTAACTTCATGGCCACTTTTCACATGCTTCCACTTGGAATTTCAATTTGCATTACAAAGATGGATTGTATTACACATTCCAAGCTTTCCAAAATGTCCAAGAACTCATCAAACAACCTTGTGGTTAGGGAGAATCGAATTTGACAATATGGGAAAAACTCACTTTGTTCATGACCAATTTACATGTCCATAACTTTGCATTTTTGAACTCAGCATACTCTAAGCTAGATTACAGGTCTTTTATCCCATCCACACTCATAAATTTAATTCCAATCCTTCATGTTTAGGTCTTATCTTGTGTGTTTAAGCATTGCATACAAGATTAAGCCTTAATAAGAAAAAGCATATTATCCATTTTTGTAAAGTGTTACTTTATGTCAACTTTGCAATCTATGAGGTACAATGCAGATCTTTGAGGCACAAAGGCATAGCCATATCCCACTAATCAAGACTCAAATGTTCAGCATAGATAGAGGCATTGTACTGGCCTATAAACCAAGTTGACATTTCTTGCTTAAGTGTGAAGAAACTTGCATACATACACCAACTCTCATTGCTGTAAACCTAAGCTTAGACAAACTTGTTATACACATTCTAAACAACATAACTGAGTTGAAACACGATCCTATCCCCTTCAATACCTCCCCATTCACAGAAACACCATAAAACTGCAAAAACAGGGCATAAGCTGCAGTTTGAATCCCATAGCTCAACCCACTCATGCATTTTCATCCAAACCAGTTCAAACACATTCCCTACCATCCATACAAACTGTCCCAAGCCTTGGAAGCAGACTGTAACACCTCTAACCAACTTCACCATTTTCACATTTTCTATTTTGCAGGTGGATTGCTATAGCTTGATTCACTTGGTTTCAAAGCAAACTAAAGGTTGGAGAAGCATCCCTGACCTTCAAGTAAGCTGTACCAATACTCACTTTGCCTTGAAAGTGCCTCCATTGTCAGACACGATCCAAGCTAAACAGGTAAGTTCATGGACTTCTATCTCTCAATATAGGAAGAGTTAGCTCTAAGTTTGTGAATGAAAAATGTTCTACTCATGTCCCTGAAGTTATACATATCTTTACTTTCCATTTATATTGCATATGCTGAGAGTATTTTGAACCTGAACATTGACAAAAACTTAGGTTAAGAATTAGGGATGGAGAAATTCTCTCTCATTTCTGAGAGTTAGGTTATGTTTTTTATATGAATGGAATCGTGGCTTGATGCTTAACATTTTTCATGTTGTGAGTTTGTGCTAAAAGTCCAAGAATCTTGAGATAACAGAAGCACGTGTTTTGTACAAAGATGCTGGAGGTTGAAGAAGACAGAGTCTTGGGCTGGGCCTGAGATTTGTTTTTCCTTTTCACACCACTGCATTTCACATGCACCCCCTGGCCCATTTTGAGTTTTACTTGTCATTTTCCATTTTTTCCTTTTGATTTTGTTTCCATATTTTTATTTAAGCATGAAAAAATATTAAATTTATTTTTCTCATATTTTTTGCATTTATTTTGATATTTATTTGGCTTTATTTAGTTTTGTAAATAAATAAATATAGAGACTTCTATTTTAAAATACAAAAAAATAATACAAACATATGTTATTTCTGATTTTTATTTTATGTTATCTCTTGAAAACATTTTATAATAAAAATATACTTTTTAAATAAAATTAAATATTTTATTTTTGTACATATAATATATATTTAATAAATAATGTAAAATACTTATATATTTATTAGTATATTTAGGGAAAATACAAAGAATTAATACATTTTATTTTTATTAATATTTTGACCTCAAAAATACTTTTTTACAAAATACCTTCTTTTATTTATTTTTTGTACATAATTAATAAATATTGCATATATTATATAATAAATACCTTTTATTTATAAAATTAGGGTTTGCCCCCCTAAATACCAAAAATACCAAAATTAATCATTTTTATTTTTGTTTATTTGACATATAAAAGAAAAATCTTTTTTTACATATATATGAAAACCATTTTTGTATTTTTTGCATATTCATTTCATTTTATTTAATTATTATGCAATTAAGTAATTTGTGTAATTCAATTTGGATGTAATAGTTAGAATTTATTTTCTTGTCAAAATACCCCCATTTGAATATTTGTACCCCCCATCCCATATCTTGTTTTGTAATAACTTAGGACCTTTTATTTTTCGCATTTAAAAGTTTTCTAATTATGCCATGTTAGAACTAGGGTTTGTATGCAAAAATTAACCAAAAATAGTTTGACCTAAATTCAAGATAAACAAGCATGAAAATGGACAACACTAATCACACTTGCACCCCTAGGGATACTCCACTTGTTGCCTTCAAATAATGGGCCATGTTGCATGTTAGGTATCTTTGGCAAAAACAAAACAATCAAATGATCATAGTCCCTCGATGACGCTTTCAAAGGTTGCCTAAAAATGATCAAGTCCCTTAAAGGAAATTGCCCAAAGATACTTGGCACCATTGTAATCATGGTCTAAACGATGACCCGCGCCCGTCCCGTTCACATCCTAACACAAGTTTGTCCACCAAATACAATGGTGGAACAAAATTGTTAAAAAGTTTAAAACATAACAATAATCTTTGAGAAATTTAGGGTAGATAGCTCTTGGTTACTTGCCAACTTGCAAAACAAAAAACACTTGCCTATTTTTTTCAAAACCACACATCACAACACACTTTCAAAACAACTTTCAAAAACATTGAAAAAACTTTTCAAAAGACATACACCTTTGTATACATCCCAACATGGATCATTACAAAGGTTGCCACCACATTGGCCTCTTTTCAAAACATTTTCAAACACACACGCAAAGCACCATTTCAAACAATTGAAAATCAAGGCAAGTTGATCTAAGCAAGTAACTAAGAGCCCATGGATAACCATGGATAGAAAGGGTGCTAATACCTTCCCTTTCTATAATCTACTCCCCGAACCCAAGAAAACATCTCAAAGGTTTTTGCTGTGCTTTTTAGCCTTTCCTTAGGATAAAATAAAAAGTCGGTGGCGACTCTTGCTCAACCGAAACATTTGCGAAAACAAACGCAAAACCTCAAGTCAGTTCTACCACCGTATCACACCATGCAAGCCTAAACCTAATGTTTTTGTGTGCTTTGTTTGTGATTATTATTCATGTCTTCATAAATATCTTAACATCATAAAGCATTCTCACTAACCATTTCAAGGATTTAGAAATTTATCTTTGTTATGTTTTGTAGGTCATGACTTCCACTCGTAGGAATACCATCCGAGTCAACTTCGTGAAAGTGCATCCTCAACTTCAAGAGTTAACATCAAGAGTTCCTGGGGATTCTCCTTTCACTAAGAAATGTGGTCGACATCTCAACTTGGCTACCTTAAACTTCCAAGAAGAAATGATGTGTGTGCTTTTCCAATTCTTTGATCCTATGCATCATTGCTTTACCTTCCCCGACTACCAATTGGTTCCTACATTAGAAGAATTCTCTAAATTGTTATGAGTGCATGTGCTTGATCAAATACCATTTACCGATTTAGAAGAGAATCCAAAACCTGAAGTTATTGCCAAAGCTTTGCATTTGAAGAGATTTGACATTGTGGAAAGTAGGGGGATAAGAAGTGGAGTTAAGGGTTTCTTAGCCAAGTTTATGTTGGAGAAGGCTCGCTTATTCTGGGAAGATTTGGATTTTCAAGATTTTGAGGATGTCTTGGCCATTCTAATCTATGGTTTGGTTCTATTTCCAAATCCGGAGCAACTCATAGATGTGAATGCCGTCAAGGTTTTCCTCTCTCGTAATCTCATACCTACTTTGCTTGGAGACATTCTACATTGTTTCCACACTCGCACCATGAAGAAAAGGGGTACTATTTTGTGTTGCATTCCATTAATCTCTAGATGGTTTATTTCATACCTACCTCGGCCAACATTGAAGAATGAGCAAGGCTTGACATGGTCTCAAAGATTAATGTCACTCACATATTCTGTTTTTTATTGGTGTGCTCGATCTATGGAGGACCTTACTATTATTGACCGTTATGGGGAATTCCCTAATGTCCCTATACTCGGAATTAGGGGAGGTATCACCTATGATCCTTTTTTAGCTTTGCAATAGTTTGGATATGCTATAAGGGATGGCCCTCATGATGCCTTTGTCCAAGGAACTGCATTCGACTACGAGAACGATATCCAACGCTATCGTCAGATATTTATACGAGCTTGGGGCATGGTTAACAAGGTTGATAGCAAGACATTGGGACATAAGAACTCCATTCCTTTGGATCCATATCTCAAGTGGATGCGAACCCACGCGTAAAACCTCATGATGCCTTATGAGTCCATCCTACCTATCATCATGGGGCCTGTTGCCGAAGGAGATGTTCCGTATACTTTCCTTTATCCTAACATGCCTACTTCTCTTGAAGATCTACAAAGAGCTTGGATTAAGCTAAAGGAAGAGTGAGAAACCTTTGAAACCCAGTTCTACGCAAGTGAAAATAAGGTTTTGGAGCTTACGAGACAGCTTCATGAAGAGCGATGTTTGAACGCCTTCATTGCACCGAAGAGGATGCGCTCGACCTTTTTGTCTTAGGAGTTTATTTTGTATTTATTTCCTCCATTGTAAGCCCAAGAAGCATGTTTGTAATCAATTTGAACTTATTAATGCAATTTATGTTTGTCCCTTTTGTCTAAACAAATTTAAATCTTCTAAGTCCTTGAAATCATTTGCATACGCATTTTCATGCACCATAACACAAACAGGTTCTTCAAAACAGGTTTCCTTATCTTTCTAATGTTTATTTCAGTAAGATGGATATCGAACAAACAATGAAGGACTTGCAAGCACATAATTCCTAGTTCCAAGAGACCTTGTTGAACCTGGCCAAGGGACAACAAGAGCTGATGACTATGCTAGTAGCCAAGAAGAAAACCAAAAAGAAGGCCTACATCAACATGGGTAAGAGATTCAAAGGACCGGTTCGTCAGGTAAAGATAGTTGAAGAGTTGTCTGAGGAAGATGAAAATCAAGATGAAGAGGCAAGGAGCACCAGTGTTAGGGGTGATAATAATCAAGCTTCCGAAGACGAAGATTACTTTGATGAGTAATACCCTCCGGCTGAGGATAAATACAAGCAGTTGGAGGATAGACTAAAGGCTGTTGAAATTCAAGCCGTGCCTGGTTTAGATTTTGGTGAGTTAGGCTTAGTACCTGGGGTTGTCATTCCCCATAATTTCAATACCAGTCTTCTCCAAGTATGATGGGGTTTCCTGCCCAAAACTTCATCTAAGGTCTTGCGTGCGCAAGATACAGCCTCACACTACCGACAAAAAGCTCTGGGTCCACTTCTTCCAAGAGAGTCTAGCTGAGACTCAGCTAGAATGGTTCTATCAATTGGAGGGTTCCCGAATCCACACATGGGAAGATCTAGCCACTGCTTTTTATCATTAGTATCAATACAATGCCGACCTGGCACAACCTAGAGTCCAACATCAAGGTATGACAATGGGTACAAATGAGGGGTTTAAGGAGTATGACCAAAAATGGAGGGATCTTACTGGTAGGGGTCCAACCACCACTAACTGACAGAGAACTAGTTGACATGTTCATGAGTACAATAACTAGCCCATTTTTCAACCTATTGATTGGTAGTTCTTCATCTGGTTTCACCGAGTTGATCCTAACTGGTGAAAGGGTCGAAGGTGACATTAAGAGCGGAAAAATTCCCATGACATCTGCTTCCGCATCCAACGTTGTAAAGAATCCTGTTAGAACATATTTTGATTCTACAACCCTCAATTAGAGTTTTGATGATAACAAAATACAAGAATAAATAAATTGTAAGATTTATATATAAGACACATATGCTACTTAAAATTATGTTTTGTGTTTACAGAAGTTCTGATGGAATAAGCATCAGAAGATCATATCAGCATCAGAAGATCAATAACATGTGCTACACGCTGAAGTTACCAGATCATACGCTGAAGCTTGATGACTAGAATCTACGCATAAACATACACTCTGACTCTGATCAAGATCCTTACCAAGTCATCAGCACTCAGAAGCGTCAGCATAAGCTAAAGCAAAGAACACTCTGATTATCATAAAGAAGACTCTGAAGCATTACTAAGCATTCAAGACAGATTAATTACCAACGAATTTATTCAAGACAAGATCTTCTCAAAAAGGAAAGAACGTTATTATCATTGAAAGTGATTTATGGACAACAACGTATCTTTGCCTTGGCTATATAAACAGGTCTGTGTGAGAAAAGAAATGGCTAATAATCCACACGCACGCACTCATACATTTTGCTAAGATTTCAAACCACGCTCATTCAAACGCTCTAGCAATCCAGTTTCATTCTAAGCTTAAATTTGTGTATTATCACAGTTGTGGTATACTATTTTATTAGAAAACATCAAACACATAATTTGTTCAATTATTTGTAAAGAGATTTCCTTGAGATAAACCGGTTTGTTGTTATACTCAAGAAGGCTTTAACAGTTGTTAAAGTAGTTGTTGTATCCCTTTGATTATAGTGGATTAAGACCTCGTTGGAGAGAGGCGAAATCACCTTGACGGGTGGACTGGAGTAGTTTGAGATAAAACGAACCAGGATAAAAATACAGTGTTGTCTACACACTTGATTTAAGTTTTACAATTCAACCCCCCTTCTTGTGTTTTTCACATCTTCAATTGGTATCAGAGCGCCTGGTTCTGAGCTTATAACACTTAACCGTGTCAGTACAAGATCCAGCGTCAGAAAAACACAATGGCAGGACCAAATCAAAACATCAGCAATGACAACAATGAAGAAAGAGACAGATTCAGTGGCAAACCTCTAGTCTTTGATGGAGAGAACTTTGACTACTGGAAAGACAGAATTGAGAGTTCCTTTCTGGCCCATGATGCTGATCTGTAGGACATGGTGACTGATGGATACACGCACCCAGTGGATGGAAGTGGTCAGAAGATTGACCGGAAAATAATGTCTGATCAACAAAAGCGTGATTTCAGAAATCATCACAAGGCCAGAACAATTCTTCTCAGCGCCATCTCTTATTTAGAATATGAAAAGATATCAAACATAGACACTGCAAAGAATATGTTTGACTCTCTGAGAATGACGCATGAAGGTAACATTCAAGTTAAAGAAACCAAAGCCCTTGCACTCATTCAGAAGTATGAGGCATTCAAGATGGAAGAGAGTGAATCAATAGAGACTATGTTTTCAAGATTTCAAATTCTTGTTGCTGGTCTAAAAGTTCTTGACAAAGGGTATTCCACTGCTGATCATGTTAAGAAGATCATCAGAAGCTTGCCAAAACAGTGGAGGCCAATGGTCACAGCGCTTAAGCTAGCCAAGGATCTCAACAAAATCTCTCTGGAGGAACTTGTCAGCTCCCTCAGAAGTCACGAGATAGAGCTAGAAGCAGATGAACCTTAAAACCAAGGTAAGCCATTAGCTTTAAAATCTAACAGAAAATCTGACTCCAAAGTTATGCAGGCTGTAGAAGAAACCTCTGATGGGTCCTCATCAGAAGAAGATGAACTATCTCTCCTCTCCAGAAGGGTGAACCAATTATGGAAGCAGAGGCAAAGGAAGTTCAGGAATCCCAGAAGATTAGAGAATTAGAATGAATCTTTCTCTAGATACAGAAGGTCAGAATCCTCCTCTGGACACAAGATATGAAGGTTCTTAAGGAAACAGAAAGCCAAACAACAAAGACATCATCTGCTATGAATGTAATGAGCAAGGGCACTACAAAAGTGATTGCCCAAAGCTTCAGAAGGAAAAGCCCAAAAAGAAGTTTGGCAAGGAAAAGAAGAAAAGTGTCATGGCTACATGGGATGATTCTGACATATCTGAAGCTGACTCAGAATCAGATGATGAAAGAGCAAACATAGCTCTCATGGCAAACATAACAGAAGACAGTGAAGCTTCTGAGTCAGACTCTGAATCAGATACAGAAGAGGTATTCCCTGACTTTGCTATAAACTTTACTAAGGCTGAACTAGCTGAAAGCCTTAATGAAATTCTAGAAAGATATCAGCAGATCAGAGTCAAATTCAGAAACCTGAAAAGGAATCTTGCTTCTAACTCTGATAAGACTGAGAGTCTCAAATTGGAGAATTCTGAGTTACAAGATAAAATTTCAAAATTAGAAAATCTATTGCAAAACTCTCAGAAGGAAACAATCCCTGAAACTCCCAGCAGTGCTGATGAGATCATCAAGGAGTATGATCACAACTTTCAGAAGTTTCTAGCTAAAAACATAGATAGAAGCAAAATGGCTTCAATGATCTATGGAGTTAGAAGAAATGGCAGAAAAGGAATAGGATACCAAGGTAAGGTACCTACACCAAAGAATGCCATGGACTTAGTTATAAAACGCACTTCACTTGATTCACACTTTATATATGGTCACACACATGACATCAAATATACAAGTAGTAATTATTTTTTCAAACTAAAATTCAACCAGAGTTTTGGTAAAACTAACAAATCAAGACCCAAGAAAATATGGGTACCTAAGGATAAAATAATACATGTGGCAGATATCTTTAGCAGCAAAGAAGAAACACCAATCATGGTACCTGGACTCTGGCTGCTCACGACACATGACACGAAGAAGGCATATGTTCCAAAGCCTGGAACTTAAGCTTGGAGGCCACGTAGGTTTTGGAGGCAATCAGAGAGGAAAGATCCTTAGCTCTGGAACAATAGGTAATGGAAATCTTCCCTCTATAAGTAATGTTTTATTAGTAGATTGATTAATGCATAACCTGTTATCCATAAGTCAATTAAGTGATAACGGTTATGATATAATCTTCAATCAAAACTCATGCAAAGCTGTTAGTCAGAAAGATGGGACTATCCTATTTAATGGAAAGAGGAGAAACAACATTTATAAAATAAGACTTTCTGAACTAAAAAGTCAGAATGTAAAGTGTCTTCTGTTTGTTAACAATGAGCAATGGATATGGCACAGAAGATTGGGACATGTTAGTATGAGAAGAATATCTCAGATTAACAAACTCAATCTGGTCAGAGGACTTCCTAACCTGAAGTTCAATTCAGATGCTCTATGTGAAGCATGTCAGAAAGGCAAGTTTGCAAAACCAACTTTTAAATCCAAAAACGTTGTTTCCACCTCTAAGCCATTAGAACTTCTGCACATTGACTTATTTGGACCAGTTAAAACTGCTTCAGTCAGTGGCAAGAAGTATGGGTTAGTAATCATAGATGACTATAGCAGATGGACATGGGTAAAGTTCTTAAGGCACAAGGACGAGTCACACTCTGTGTTTGTCACCTTCTGCAACCTAGTTCAGAATGAAAAGGATCTTAGAATCGTCAAAGTCAGAAGTGATCATGGTGGAGAGTTTGAAAACAAATATTTTGAGTCATTCTTTAATGACAAAGGCATTCTGCATGATTTCTCTTGTCCTAGAACTCCCCAGCAAAATGGAGTTGTAGAACGAAAGAACAGAACATTGCAAGAAATGGCCAGAACCATGATCAACGAGACTAACGTTGCTAAGATCTTCTGGGCAGAGGCAATAAACACAGCGTGTTACATTCAGAATAGAATCTCCATAAGACCTATTCTGGAAAAGACTCCATATGAATTATGGAAGAACAGAAAGACCAACATTTCTTATTTTCACCCATTTGGATGTACATGCTTTATTTTGAATACAAAAAATTATTTGAACAAGTTTGACTCTAAAGCACAAAAGTGTATTATGTTAGGATACTCTGAACGCTCAAGAGGGTACAGAGTATACAATATAGAAACACAGATTGTGGAAGAATCAATCAGTGTTTGTTTTGATGATAAGCTTGACTCTGAAAAGTCAAAGCAGAATGAATTCCTTGCAGGTATGGAAGTTGAATTCACAGGTACTGAAGACAAGTCATCAGAAGCTCTCAACAGAGACACTCCCTCAACATCAGAAAGAGGCACTGCAAGCAATCTAGCAACTTATGTTGATCAACTTCAGAAAAGACCATCCAGAAGCAGCTTGGATCACCCAGAAGAAACAATCTTAGGAAGAAAGGAAGATCCAATCAGAATAAGATCTAGCTTCAGAAACTCTGAAGAATCCCTCATGGGACTGGTTTCTCTAACTGAACCAACAATAATTGATGAAGCACTTCTGGAAAATGACTGGATTCTAGCAATGCAAGAGGATCTAAATCAATTCACAAGAAATGACGTATGGGATCTAGATCCTAAACCAAAAGGATTCAACGTCATTGGAACAAAATGGGTGTTCAGAAACAAACAGAATGAACAAGGTGAAGTCATCAGAAACAAAGCACGATTGGTAGCACAAGGTTATAGTCAGCAAGAGGGGATAGACTATACAGAAACCTTTGCTCCAGTCACCAGGTTAGAATCTATCAGACTCTTAATTTCATTTGCTGTTAATAAAGGCATCACTCTGTATCAGATGGATGTTAAGAGTGCATTCTTAAATGGCTATATAGAAGAAGAGGTATATGTGCACCAACCCCCTGGTTTTGAAAGTTCCAAAAATCCAGAATATGTTTCAAACTAAAGAAGTCATTGTATGGTCTGAAACAAGCTCCCAGAGCTTGGTATGAAAGACTAAGTAACTTCCTGTTAGAAAAGGAATTCACCAGAGGGAAAGTGGACACAACCTTGTTTTGTAAGACAGTTAAGAATGACATTTTAGTATGTCAGATTCATGTTGATGACATCATATTTGGATCCACTAAACCTTCTCTGGGAAGGAAGTTTGCTAAGTGTATGCAGGCAAAATTTGAGATGAGCCTAATGGGGGAACTGAAATTCTTTCTGGGCATCCAGATTAATCAAACCCCAGAAGGAACTTACATTTATCAAAGCAAATATGTCAGATAACTTCTGAAGAAATTTGATCTCTCAGAATGTAAGCCATCAAAGATTTCAATGCATCCCACGTGCATTCTGGAAAGAGAAGAGGTAAGTAAAAAGGTAGAACAGAAGGTCTACAGAGGTATGATTGGTTCTCTTATCTATCTGACGGCTTCAAGGCCTGACATTTTATTCAGTGTTTGCTTTTGTGCTAGATTCCAATCAGATCCTAGAGAATCTCACTTAACAGCAGTTAAGCGAATTTTCAAGTATCTGAAAGGTACTACTAATCTGGGTTTGTTTTATAGAAAGTTAAGTGATTACAGCTTAGTAGGATACTGTGATGCTGATTTTGCTGGAGACAGAGTAGAACGTAAAAGCACTTCTGGAAGCTGCCAGTTTCTGGGAGAAAATATGATCTCTTGGTCCAGCAAAAGACAATCCACAATTGCTCTATCAACAGCAGAAGCTGAATACATTGCAGCAGTTGGATTGAGCACACAAATGCTCTGGATGAAAAGTCAACTTGAGGACTTCCAGATTTTTTAGAGTAACATTCCTATCTTCTGTGACAATACTTATGCTATTTGTCTCAGCAAAAATCCTATTTTGCATTCTAGGGCTAAGCATATAGAAATAAAACATCATTTTATTAGGGACTATATTCAGAAAGGGATTTAAAATTTAAAATTTATTAACACAGACCATCAATGGGATGATATTTTCACAAAACCTCTTTCTGAAGATAGGTTCAACTTTATTCTGAAACATCTCAGCATGAAGCTCTGCCCAGAATGAAATTGTTTTGATTCTATATATCAACCTTCAGAAATTTGTTTATTTTTCTGTGAACTACTGATCAATCTTTCTTTCAAAACTTTAGAAGTGCAGATTGTATCAGAATCTATCCATGAAGATCTGAGCGCTTCATTTCAAGGATAGAAATGTGCTGTTCACTCAAGCAAACAAGTGTCATCTAGTCATCAGCTACTTTCTGAGTCTGAACACGCGTTCACGTTTCTGAAAAGGCAAAAGCACTAATTGGATGCATTGAGACACATGTCATGGGTAACCGTTCCAAATATCTTTCTGAATCCCCTAAAATCAGCTATCATTAAATGCTAATAATCATTATTAATTTCTCTCTCTTTCCATTTTTGTTTTCAAAACCTTTTTAGAAATCTATTTAAACACACTTCACACCATTTACACTCTTTACCTTCACTTTCATTTTTTCTCAATCTTACTGATTTCAGTTTTCATATTTTCTCAAAAACCCTTTCATTTTCTTCACAAAAACCTTCGTGTGAACATGGCTTCTTCCAGCATTCCTACTTCAAGTGCTCAGAAATTCCACTCTCTCCAGAACCAGAAATCCCACTACCTTCACCTCCTCAACCAAAAATTAATCCACCCTCTCCTCAACCTGAACAATCTCCACAACCTGAGATTCAAACCTCTGAGGCTCAACCCTCTGAATCCCCTGAACCAGTACCTCTGGCCATTCGTTTTCCCCTTGGTACCATTGTGAATATTCCTCAACATCCCTCTTCACCAGAATTAACTCCACCAAATTCCCCATCAAGTCCAATCATAATTCCTGACTCTCGCACTCCCTCACCAAAAGACAATTCATATGACCATAGAAAGACTGTCATTGACTTAACAGTCCTTGAACGCCTTGCTGCAATAACCAACAAAACTGCTATCCCAAAACCAAAACATCCAGATATTGGTTCCAGCATATTGAACTTTGAAACAGAAATACAGAAGTGGATCACTTCTCTGAAACAAGCAAGTCTGGAACTGGTTGATTCTGCTGCATCAGACTACCTATGGACAAAGTTCAGAAGATGGGTATGCTCTGAAACCTTTAAGTTGCAAGAATAGAGCTACGAACCAGCTCAACAGAACTTCAGCAATCTACTGAAAGAAATTGAAGGTCCAGTTCTGAGCAAGCTGCTTAAGGAAGAAGTTCTCCATCTGGACATTGCCCCTTGGTCTGAACATCGTCCAGCTTCCAAAGATCAACCAGAGTCATAAGAACAGATGATTCCTGTTGAAGAACAGGGTCAAGAAGAAGATATTGCTGAAAGCTCTGAGAAGCATCCTGTTTCTGAAGATCCTCAAGCTTCCTCCCTTGACATGCAGACTCTTGAAGACTTGAAAAGATATGATATGCTGATGAATGAAAAAATGGATAAGCAGGACACCAAAATCGATGCAATAACGAACATGTTAACTCAGCAACAGGAAACCAACACCCAAATCAAGAGCATGTTGGAGGCTTTGTTCACACGACTTCCTCCTCCTTCTTAGAAATTTCCTTGTTGTTTTTATAACTTGTTTATCTGTAATATTTTTACATGTTCTGAACTTATCATTGCTTATGTTTTTAATATAAACGCATTGTTAGCTCTGATTATTTTGACTCTGATTATTTGTGCTTTTTGATAACTGACAAAAAGGGGGAGAAAGAATGATATTTTTCAATAACGGATTACTGAGACATAAGTCTCAAACATTCTGACATTCTGATCTATTTGAATTTCTTTCTTCTGAAAAGCCTGAACAGGTACAAAATTCTGACGAAAGATACAGTAAAGTTCTGATGCTCAAAGACTCATGGAATTAAAAGGAAGTAATCAACTCAGGGGGAGTTTTCTCTTCTTAGCTGTGATATTTTTTTATTCTTTATTTTTAATCTCTGATACCTTTTATTCCTTATTTTTTAATTGAAAAAAATCTGGTTTTTGTCATCATCAAAAAGGGGAAGATTGTTAGAACATAGTTTGATTCTACAACCCTCAATTAGAGTTTTGATGATAACAAAATACAAGAATAAATAAATTGTAAGATTTATATATAAGACACATATTGTTGTACCCAAAAATTTGCCCTCTCATGTTTCCGAAAGTCTTCCCCCTGCATGGTTGATCACAAACTCTTGCCTAAGGAAAAGGAAAATTTTTGAGTGGTGCTTTAAGTACATTTCGATTGGCATTCTGAAAGACCCTTCGATTGGTGTTCTGAAGGAGCCTTTAGATTGGAATTCTGTCAAGCTCTTTCGATTGGCATTCTGAAAGACCCTTCGATTGGTGTTCTGAAGGAGCCTTTCGATTGGCATTCTGTCAAGCTCTTTCGATTGGCATTCTGAAATACCCTTCGATTGGTGTTCTGAAGGAGCCTTTCGATTGGCATTCTGTCAAGCTCTTTCGATTGACATTCTGAAAGACCCTTCGATTGGTGTTCTGAAGGAGCCTTTCGATTGGTATTCTGTCAAGCTCTTTCGATTGGCATTCTGAAAGACCCTTCGATTGGTGTTCTGAAGGAGCCTTTCGATTGGCATTCTGTCAAGCTCTTTCGATTGGCATTCTGGACAAGCGCTTCGATTTGCATTCTGAAAGACCCTTCGATGGGTGTTCTGAAAGAGCCTTTTGATTGGCATTCTGGACAAGCCTTTCGATTGCCATTATGGACAAGTACTTCGATTGGCATTATAACAGTGTCCTTCGATTGGAATTCCAAAAAGATCCATTCGAAGAAGCATTCAAAGGGTCCATTCGAAGAAGCTTTCGAAAATCATTCGAAGGAGGCCATTAACCCATTCGAAAGGGAGCATTCGAAGGAGGCCATCAGCCCATTCGAAAGGGAGCATTCGAAGGCCAGTTACATGTCATTCAAAATTCAAAAAGCGACAAGATCCCATGTGTTTAGCCAACGTTACGAACTCTCACTCATGGCTTTCAAACACATAATTAACGTTACAAATTCTCATTCATGGCTGTCAAACACATAATCAAGGTCATTTAAACCTTTGTCTTCCTGTCCCCTCCACCCCCTCTATATAAAGAAATCACAAATGTTGCAAAAAGAAAACAACACACGAAGAAAAAAAAACACACAACAGGAGAACAAAAAACCTCGGAGTTACGCTGCCAAAAGGCATCAGCATTTTCATAAGTAACCCAGGCCAAAGCAACCCTTCAACAAAGGATCACAACGCCCATAAGCCCCAAATTAAAAGTGCCTACATCCAGGAAGTTCCCAGATCGAAGGTTCCTACATCCAGGAAGCGCCCTAATTAAAAGTCCAATCTGCTGGTAAGAAAGGGTAAACTATCCAACCTCATATTTGCATAACACATTATTACTTGTTGTTACCTTTGATTTTCCATCCTAGACAGGATCAAAAGGCCTGGGTTTGGCGCCCAGGTTATGTTCTTCGTTTGCCAACACTTGCTGAAGACATAGCCTGAAGAGACCCAGGAAGTGCAGGATCGAAGGGCCTGGGGTTCAATACCCAGGCCCTACATTTTATTTCTCTAACATACTTTTGCAGGTATAACATTTCAGATCGAAGGAGACACCTTCTCTGGATCGAACCCATTAGTATGCTGGATCGAAGGAGGCATCTCATTCCTGGATCAAAAGCCATGACCTCTATGATCAAAAGACAATCCTCTTCCCTTGATCGAAGGCTACTTACGCCTTACTGTCTGGCCCAATCGAAGGGACCATGGCCCTCTCTGGATCGAAGCTTCCATTCCCTCCCTGGGTCGAAACTCCTTTTTTCCCCTGGATCAAAGGATCCCCCCTTGTATTTTATTTTTGTTTTCATTGACATCTTTTTATCTTTTTTAATTAACATTAAAATCAAGAAACCACAAAAAACATTAGGCTAGTTTTTTCTATTTAAATTAACTTTGTTAATTAATCTCTTAATTATCTGAACATTTTCTCAAAACTAAAATTAAATAGATTTAGATCATTTTCCCAAAATAAAATAAAACAACAAAAAGATTTTATTCTTAGGATTTTTAGAGGTTATTTTCAGATTCGCGCGCTTTTATTTTGTTATAACTGCCTACTGGTTTGTAATAGCTTAAACTAAGATTTTTACGCTTTACTGCTTTATTCCCCCAATTTTGGACATGTAAATAATCCCCCTCCCCGAAGCTTTGTAATAGCGTAGGATTTACAATTCCCGCACTTTAAATTCCTGTATATATATTAACTGTTTAGATGTATGCTAACTAGGATTGCATGACAAGATTAACCTTTAATTGTAAATCAATCGTAGCTCACCATAACATGTACAAAGATAATATAACTGAAAAATAATACACTTGCACATGCCACTCTTAGGGTACGCCTCACTTGGTTGCCTCGAACGTGGTCATTGAGTATAGGATGTCTTAGAGGTCGCCCTCCCGTCTAAAGATCATAAAGTTGCCTCGAAATGGTTGCCTCGATAAAAATGATCTAAGACATTAGGGTTACCGCTAAAGCATCCTAACATTGCTTTAGTGACCACACGTCCCTTAAATCGAATTGACCCTTAAAACTCCAACGATGGTGCTACCTACTCCTCAATAGTGGGATAGCACTGTCTAAAGGACATTTGCACAGTTTAATTCCTTTTTGAGTAGGTAGAGGTTCTTAAGTACTTGCTCATTTTAAAAACAAAACAAAACTTTTCACACTTACACTTTCGAACAAAGTTTTCAAAACACTTCATTACACTCTTGAGGACAGAAGCAAGAGTTAAATCGAAGTTTCAAACAAAAACTCTTTTCAAAACCCACAAACACAAAGAAAAGAAAAATTTTGAAAACATAGTGAGCAAGTACCTAAGAGCCCGTGGATAACCACGGATAAAAAGGGTGCTAATACCTTCCCTTTCTATAATCTACCTCCCGAACCTGAGAAACAATCTCGAAAAGGAATTTTTCTGTGCTTTTGTCCTTTCCTTGTTGGATAAAATAAAAGACGGTGGAGACACTTGCTTACTACGATATTTTGCGAAAACAAACGCAAACGCGAACCAGCAATCCAAAAACAGTAAGTTCTCATTCCCACCGATCACACATATGCTACTTAAAATTATGTTTTGTGTTTACAGAAGTTCTGATGGAATAAGCATCAGAAGATCATATTAGCATCAGAAGATCAATAACATGTGCTACACACTGAAGTTACCAGGTCATACGCTGAAGCTTGATGACCAGAATCTGCGCATAAACATATACACTCTGACTCTGATCAAGATCCTTACCAAGTTATCAGAACTCAGAAGTGTCAGCATAAGCTAAAGCAAAGAACACTCTGATTATCATAAAGAAGACTCTGAAGCGTTACTAAGCATTCAAGACAGATTAATTACCAACGGCTTTATTCAAGACAATATCTTCTCAAAAAGGAAAGAACGTTATTATCATTGAAAGTGATTTATGGACAACAACGTATCTTTGCCTTGGCTATATAAACAAGTCTGTGTGAGAAAAGAAATGGATAATAATCCACACGCACGCACTCATACATTTTGCTAAGCTTTCAAACCACGCTCATTCAAACGCTCTAGCAATCCAGTTTCATTCTAAGCTTAAATTTGTGTATTATCACAGTTGTGGTATATTGTTTTATTAGAAAACATCAAACACATTATTTGTTCAATTATTTGTAAAGAGATTTCCTTGAGATAAACCGGTTTGTGGTTATACTCAAGAAGGCTTTAACAGTTGTTAAAGTAGTTGTTGTATCCCTTTGATTATAGTGGATTAAGACCTCGTAGGAGAGAGGCGAAATCACCTTGACGGGTGGACTGGAGTAGTTTGAGATCAAACAAACCAGGATAAAAATACAGTGTTGTCTGCACACTTGATTTAAGTGTTACAATTCAACCCCCCTTCTTGTGTTTTTCACATCTTCAAATCCTTTCACTGGAAAGAAGGAAAAAAATTATGTGTATGGGGCAAGGGCCCATACCAAGAAGGATCACCGACCCTCTGCTAATGTTGTGTTAATCTCAAACCCTTCATCTGCTCAAAGACATTCATCCAACAATCAACAATCTGAAGTTCCTCGAAGACAGTTAACGAGGATAAGCATGTCACTGTCCCAAGCCTTACAACATCTTCTGAAGGCCAACTTAGTGACATTGCATGATCCACCATCCAATCCAAAACATTTCATCATCTAAGTACAATCCAAATTCCAAATGTGCGTATCATTCCAATAGCCTTGGGCATGAAACTGATCAATGCTGGGCTCTGAAGAATAAAATTCGAGATCTGATAGACAATAAAACAATTGAATTTGATCCACCTACTACTCCAAATGTGATAACCGCAACAATGTTGAACCATGGCAAAGGTGTTAATGAAATTGATGATGCTACTTTTGTTTCCTCCATTGAAGACTTAACAACTCCATTAACTACTGTGAAGGATAATTTTCCGAGAGCTGGAGTGTTCCCTGGCTGTTCTAAAGATTGAATTTGATGTGGTCAACAAGTAAATGGATGCAAGAGGTTTAAGGAAGGTATGCAACGCCCGATAAATAGCCATGAAATTTTGTTTGAGAATATTCCTACCATCAAAAGTTTAACCAATAAAAATGAAGACCTATCCATAATAACCATCTCCAATAAGCCGCTTAGGATCCCCTCAAAAGGTCCTATCAGAATTTCAAATAAGTCAGCCATTGCTCCTTTAACAATCATTGCCGCTGGGCCTATTCCCTACTCCTCTGACAAAGAAGTTACATGGAACTATGGTGCCGAGGTTTATTATCATGGGATAAAACAAAATTCTTTGATAAAAAATACGAAGCTGATGTCATTAATATTGCAGGTTCTAGTAAAGTGACAAGAACAAGGAGGATCTTTTCCCCTGATATTTCACCACCCACTACTACAACAACTCACATCCGCATAACCAATAACAACTCTAGTGCCAACACCAAAGGCAAAGAGAAAGAAGGCGAGCCTGCTGGGATAGAGACACCTACCAAGGATACTGATTCTGAAGAACCCTCCACTCGTGAGATGGACGAAATCCTGAAAAATTATAAAGAAGAATGATTTCATAATAGTTGAACAACTGGGGCAAACCCCCTCAAAAATCTCCATGCTGTCATTGTTACTCTCTTCGGACGCTCATGCCCAAGCCTTAATCAAGTTCCTGAAGAAATCCCATGTGCCCCAAGAAACCACAACTGACCAATTCGAGAACTGTGTAGCAAGTTTAACGGTTGACAATGGATTAGGGTTCTCCGACGCTGATTTAACCCCTCTAGGAAAGAACCACAACAAAGCTTTGCATGTCTCTGTTGAATGCAAAGGAACCACCTTGGATCATGTCCTAGTTGATACTATCTCATCTGTAAATGTGCTACTCAAGGGTGCTTTGGACCGGCTAGATTGTGAAGGATTGGTATTGAAACCAAGCGATATTGTTGTAAGGGCTTTCGATGGATCTAAAAGGATGGTTCATGGAGAGGTGGATCTCCCAATTAAAGTTGGCTCGCATATTTTCAACTCCACTTTTTATATAATGGACATACGTCCCGCATATTCTTGCTTTCTTGGGCGCCCTTGGATACATGGGGCAAGGGCAATAACATCCACCCTTCATCAAATATTAAAGTATCCGGTCAAAGGGAAGATCGTTACTATTTTCGGCGAAGAAGAATTTATGGTGAGCCATCTCAATTCCTTCAAGTATGTGGAAATGAATGGTGAACTCAGAAACTCCGTGCCAGGCTTTCAAAGTTGTTCCTCCTATGGTTTTCGCCACCAAAATCTACTCCGACATATCAAAAGCAGATGAAGTTACACCAAGAATGATTTCACTTAAGGATGCCCGTGTTGTTGTCAAAGATGGAAACCATACTATATGGGGACAATTTCCTGAAATTCCATTTAAAGCAGACAAATTCGGATTGGGTTTCACCATCAAAGCTCAAAAAGAAGTCATATGCGCTCACGTGGGAAAGCCACCTATCTGCATCGGAAATCATGAAGTGAATGTTATGGAAGACTATGATGATGAATGCACTTTCGAAGAATGGATCTACCCTACTGCCGAAGGAAAGCTCAACAACTGGCATGTAAAGGATTTCACTCCCATCTCCTTCACTGAGGAGTAATTACTGTTTACTATTTTCTGTCAATTCAAGAACTTTTGTCTGTAATCTTAAATTCCAAACAATGACTTTTAATCCACGTGCCTTGCCCGGGGAACTATGGTACATTTGTTAAGGTTTTTGTTCATGTTCATTTATCATATGATCATTTAATATAAACCATTGGACCTTTTGCATTCAAACTTTTGTGTTCATTATCTTTCTTTTCCTTTATTACATTTTTCAATAGCCATGAATCTTACATGCACAGACACACACACACACACACACACACATACACACACACACTTGCAGATCTTCATCCACTTCGGATCTCCTTATCAACGACTCTACTATTGTCATTTATGACTTCAAACATCCAATCAACAAAGTCAAAGATGAAGGCGAGGAAGATTGTGAAATACCAGGAGATCTAGCCAGACTTTTAATGTAAGAAGAGAAAGCTATTCAACCTCATGAAGATCCAGTCGAGGTTATCAACCAAGGTACTGAGATAAACAAGAAGGAAGTCAAGATCGGCGCCAACCTAGAAGATTGTATCAAGAGTAGTTTGGTTCAAATGTTACATGACTATGTTGAAGTGTTTGCTTAGTCATATGAAGATATGCCAGGGTTGGATACCGACATTGTGGTTCATTGTCTACCAACAAAGGAAGATTGCCCTCCTGTTAGGAAAAAGGTTCATCGTATGCGGCCAAACATGTCTGAAAAGATAAAGGCGAAGGTAATGAAGCAATTTTATGCAGGTTTTCTGGCTATCACATCTTATCCTCAATAGGTTGCGAACGTGATCCCCATGCCAAAGAAAGATGGAAAGGTTCACATGTGTGTGGATTATAGGGATCTGAATAGGAAAAGCCCCAAAGATGATTTCCCTCTACCTCATATTGATGTCTTGGTTGACAACACCCCTCAACATAAAGTCTTCTCCTTCATGGATGGATTTTCTGGCTATAACCAAATCAAGATGGCTCCTGAAGACATGGAAAAAACCACCTTTGTTATGCAATGGGGCACCTTTTTCTACAAAGTCATGTCATTCAGATTAAAGAATGCAGGAGAAACATATCAAAGAGCTATGGTAGCTTTATTTCATGATATGATTCATCATGAAATAGAAGTCTATGTGGATGATATGATTGCAAGGTCTCAAATCTAAGAAGAGCATTTCGATCACCTACACAAACTATTTGAGAGGTTGAAGAAGTACAAGTTGAGGTTGAACCCTAATAAGTGCATATTCGGAGTAAGGTCTGGAAAACTTCTAGGTTTTTTCGTCAGTGGTAAAGGCATCAAAGTTAATCCTGTAAAGGTAAAAGCCATTCAAGAAATGCCAGTTCCCTGCTCTGAGAAGGAAGTCAGAGGATTCTTGGGTTGTCTTA
Source organism: Vicia faba (assembly GCA_948472305.1). Taxonomy (NCBI): domain Eukaryota; kingdom Viridiplantae; phylum Streptophyta; class Magnoliopsida; order Fabales; family Fabaceae; genus Vicia; species Vicia faba. The sequence continues at coordinate 1,111,727,301 of OX451740.1, forward strand.
ATTACATTGCCCATTTCATATCTCACTTAACTGCTACTTGTGAACCAATCTTCAAACTCTTGAAGAAAGATCAAGTAGTCATATGGAACAACGAATGTCAAGCCGCCTTCGACAAAATCAAGGAATATTTGCAAGAACCCCAATTCCTGATTCCTTCAGTTGAAGAAAGACCTTTGATCATGTACTTGACTGTGCTAGATAATTCTATGGGGTGTGTGTTGGGCCAACATGACAAGTCTAGCCGAAAAGAGGATGCAATATACTACTTGAGAAAAAAGTTTACCGACTGGTGAAACCAGATATTTACTGCTCGAGAAAACTTGCTGTGCTCTGGAATGGGATGATCGCCAGCTAAGAAAATATATGTTGACTCACACCACTTTATTGATTTCTAATATGGACCATATCAAGTACATCTTCGAGAAGCCCACTATCTCTGAACGAATAGCTAAATGGCAAATGATTCTGACTGGATACGATATTCAATATACAACACAAAAAGCCATTAAAGGAAGTGTATTGGTAGATCATTTAGCCCATCAAGCTGTTGATGTTTATTAATCTATGAAATTTGACTTCTCGGATGAGAATATCATGTTAGTGACTGACTGTGCAAAACCTGGACCGTATGACGAACCTGAACAAGGATCCCGAGGGACTATGGTTTTTGATGGAGCTTCCAATGCTCTGGGTAATGGAATTGGCATTGTGATAATTTATCCTGAAGGTTGTCACACTCCTTTCACTTCTAGATTGTGCTTCGATTGTACGAATAACATGGCTGAGTACGTGGCGTGTATCTTAGGTTTGAAGGTTGCTATTGACCTAAGGATGAAGCGCTTGGATGTATTCGGAGACTCTTCTCTAGTAATCAACCAAGTCAAAGGAGAATGAGAAACTAAGCATTCTAACATTATTCCTTACAAGGAGCTTGTATTAACCATAATACCATACTTCATTGAGATCGCCTTTGAACATTTCCATAGAGAAGAAAATCAGCTAGCTGACGCCTTGGCAACAATGTCTTCCATGTTCAAGGTTAAATGGGACAACGAAGCTCTTATGATAACAATCGAAAGATTTGACGAACCTGCACACTGCTATGAGCTTGACACTGGCGAAGAGAAACCGTGGTACCATGAGGTGAGGAGATATCTTGAGGCACGAGAATATCCTAAAGGAGATTCCGTCAATGATAAGAAATTCTTGAAAAGATTTTCAGCTAAATTCTTCCTAAGCAAGGGGATCACATACAAGCACAACCATGATTCTACTCTGATCCGATGTGTGGACAAGAAGGAGGAAGAGAAAATTATGAAAGACATGCGTGATGGCCTCTTTGGGACCCACTCTAGTGGACACACTATGGCCAAGAAAATATTAAGGGCTGATTACTATTGGTCCACAATGGAAACTGATTGTCATCATCACTCAAGGACTTTCCATAAGTGTCAAATTTATGCTGATAAGGTCCATGTACCTCATATTCCTCTAAACGCCATGGTTGCTCCGTGGTCGTTTGCAATGTGGGGCATTGACATGATTGGAGAGATCAAACCTACTGATTCCAATGGACATCACTTAATTCTTGTCGCTATCGATTACTTCACCAAATGAGTCGAAGCTACCTCATTTGCCTCTGTCAAGAAGAATGTTGTAGCCAAGTTTATCAAGCATAACCTCATCTACCGTTACGGTATCCCCGAAAGGATTATCACCAACACTGGAACTAATCTCAACAATACTATGATTATGGAACTCTGCATTCAGTTCAAAATCAAGCATCACAATTCTTCTCCGTACAGACCCAAGATGAATGGCGTAGTGGAAGCTGCCAATAAAAATATCAAGAAGATTGTGCAAAAGATGGTGGTAACCTATAAAGACTGGCATTAAATGTTACCGTTTTCTCTCCATGGCTACCGTACTTCGTCTCGTACGTCAACTGGGGCAACTCCTTTCTCCTTGGTCTATGGCATGGAAGTCGTCTTGGCTGTAGAAGTTCAAATTCCATCTCTAAGGATAATGAAAGAAGAAGGTATGGGCAAATACGAATGGATTCAAACTAGGTTGGATCAACTGAATTTGATTAACAAGAAGCGACTGATTGTTGTTTGTCATGGTCAGATGTACCAAAAACGTATGATCAAGGCTTTCAATAAAAAGATCAAGCCTCAAGTATATCAGACTTACGACTTGGTAATAAAGTACATCATTCTTCCACAAGGCGACCCCAGGGGCAAATGGACTCCCACTTATGAAGGACCATTTGTTGTAAAGAAAGTTTTCTCTGGTGGTGCCATGATGCTGACCACTATGGATGGCGAGGACTTCTCACATCCTGTGAATGCAGACATAGTTAAAAAATACTACACATAAAATGACCCGCTAGGTTGACACGCCTAGACAAAAATAAGGGCATCCCGGCAAACCCAAAAGTTCAGGCAAAAGTTAGGGATATATGCAAAAGATTGTACACCCGATAAGTCGAAAACCCGAAAGGGCAACTTGGGAAAAAATGGGTATCCTGGTGGGCTGAAAACTCGAAAGGGCGGTCCAGGAAAAAGTTAAGGATTAAAGCGTATAATTATGTCCCGTAAAGTATCTACAACCAGTTTTATTACCAAGGTCTACGATCAAATGATGCAAGATCAATCCAATGAACTCCTTTCAACCGCAAGGGATGATGTTCAAAGATATTGGGGCAATAGTGGGGTTGGAACACAATGAGATCACTTTCATATGGCTATTATTTTTGTTTTTACTTTATATTATTTCCATTCTTTCGACGATTTCCTTTTTACTAGGATCTCAGTCTCTTTGTACAAAAACACCTAATTCATGGGAAAAACATCAATAAAAAATACTTTGAAGTGCAAACTTTTTTGTTTTTCTTGGTTTAAGTGCAAAAGTGTCCAATGACTAAAATTGAATGAACATATGCATATGAACATGATTAAAATTTTAACTAATGTATGCTTAAAACAATGATAAGCATCTCCTTGGATGCATTTGAGATATCCCTATAAAGTTATTTCAATAGCATTATCCCCACAAGTTTGGATTCATAAAATCCCCAACCAAAGTTTCAATCTCCGGAAGATCCTCTCCCCAGCTGAGTTTGGTCTTAAAAGGAAACCTTATGGAATTATTCCTCCCCAGTAGTTCATCCAATATCCTCTTCAATAGAGTTTATTTCCCCAAAAATGACAAAAATCCCCAGATTAAGTTTGCCTCTCAGACTGTTACAAATTAAGGGACCACAACCCCTAATCCCCAATGACGTCGCCAACATAGTCATTACTATCCCCAAAAGTTACTACGAAGCCTGGACCCGACCAGATATTAGTTCAACTTCATCATATTCTCAGTGTTAAAACATGGACCGACCAGATAACAGTTTGCGTTGCTGAAACCTGGACCCGACCAGATAACATTAAATCTCGATTTTTAAGTTACTAAAGCTTGGACCCGACCAAATATTAGTTTAAATTCATCCTATCCTCAGTGCTGAAACCTGGACCCGACCAGATAACAGTAAATCTCGATTTTAAGTTACTAAAACCTAGATCTGATTAGATAATAGTTTGACTTCTTCAATTGCTAAAACCTGGACCCAACCAGATAGCAGTTTAAAAGCTCCTCTTCCCCCAGTAGAGTTTGCCACTATCTCCTAGTGAGTTGTTGTAAAGCCTGGAATCCGACCAGATAACAATTAACTTCTTTATCCCCAGCAAGTTAGTATGAAACCCACAATCCGGCCAGATAACATCTAAACTTTCTTCCTCTCCAATCAAAGATAGCTCCCCAATAAAGCAATGGGCAACTAAAACTCTTGAGTTCTAGTTCCCAAGTAGAAATCAACACTCTCCACATATGTTTCTCAAGCCAAAGTCAATATTCCTTAGCGGAGTTCTCCTTAATAAAACAGGAATTCCCAACGAAAGCGTTATAAGCAAAACTTGAAGATGCACATATTCTTCATCCTCAACAGCCGTTTAGGATTTAAACTATCCAAGGCTCCCCAACACTTATCAAGGATTTATTTTCCAGACAAGGATACGCTGCAATAAATTTTCACATTCATACATCATAGCATACATGAAAAATGCATGTAGCATAATCTCATTTTGAGAACATCATTACTCCATGCATACACCTGCATGCAACTAATTCTTTTCCTTGTAGGAAAAGTTCAATCAATAATCAAAGACCTCTTCTGGTTAGATTTACTTCTTCCAGTTAAAGACATGCAAATATCATCAACATTTCCCAAATAGGTCAGAGATTTATTCCTGAAGCAAGCCGAGGCAACTATCTCTACGACCAACCAAAATCGAGTTCCATATTAATACTTGAAACAGGACATGACAACTATATATGGATAAACTGATTGTAGATTAATTCTTGAAACAAGACAGGACAACTATCTACATGAGAAGATTGAAGATTAACTCCCAAAACAGGATGGGGAAACTATCTTTCTTTCTCTTTGGTTAGGTAAAGATCAATTTCAGAAACAGGACGAGGCGACTATCTTTATCACCAATGGTGTGAACCCCCAAAATCAGGACGGGTTTACCAACAAACTGATTATAGATTAATACCTGAAACAAGACAGGACAACTATCTACATGAGTAGATTAAATATTAACTCCTGAAACAGGACGGGGAAACTATCTTTCTTTCTCTTTGGTTAGATAAAGATCAATTCCCGAAATAGGACGGTGTAACTATCTTTATCACCAATGGTGTGAACTCCCGAAGCAGGACGAGTTTACCAACAAACTGATTGTAGATTAATCCCTGAAATAAAATAGGACAACCATCTACATGAGTCGATTGAAGATTAACTCCTGAATTAGGACGGGGAAAACTATCTTTCTTTCTCTTTGGTTAGGTAAAGATCAATTCCCGAAATAGGACGGGGCAACTATCTTTATCACCAATGGTATGAACTTCTGAAACAGGACGGGTTTACCATTAAATTGATTGTAGATCAATTCCCGAAACAAGACAGGGCGATTATCTACATAAAAAAAACATCCTTTAAGACATATGTTGTTTCATTTTAATCGGCCATTGATTTATCCTGATTTTGTTTCCAGTTAAATCGCTCTGAAGATTTATACTGATTCGCTATATGGTGAAAAATTACTCAAGACATTTGCTGTTTCAGTATTAGTCGGTCAAATATTTATTCTGATATTCCTTCCAATCTCTACCTACAGTCACTTTGGGTGGCATCTATAAGCCCATCTCCAACGACTCCCTATCATTCTGGATGGTATCTATAAGACCATGTCCAACAATTCTCTGTCACCTTTGGATGGCATCTGTAAGCCCATCTCCGACAAACTTTTCATTATTTTTCAAATGGAATCTGTTAATCCCATTCCCAATACAGTCAACAAACAACACCGATAAGTGAAAAAATTTGGGCACTTTAGAGTTCAATCATCTTCCACCTTCAAGCTACGAATGGTGACATGCCATTCTCGCTTTTAAGGTTTAAGAAAACTGAACAGGGGCAACTGTTGTACCCCAAAATTTTCCCTCCCTTTCCTTTAAAAATTCTCTTATACAGTTTTTCAAGATGTTCAAGGTTTCTCAGACCTCCAAACATGTCAATTAATTCGCCAAAGGTTCGAGTTTGCAAATGCTCAAAGTTTCTTCTGTCCACTAGTTTTGTACTAGGGTTTTTGAGTGTGTGACACCTGTTGGGATCAAGATTCATGGTTTCAAGGATTGCGTAATATTAAGGATTGCGTTTTATTTTTATTTTAAATTAAGGTTTTGACTCATGATAAAAATATATGGAGTTTGAGGATCCTTTAATGATACATTTGTTTTCTTGTGAAGAAAGTTAACTAAATCTGGATTTGAGATCAGGGGTTTGCTCGTCTGCTGGTTTACTTTAGTGGATAATCAACTAAAAAACATCATTTCAAATGATGGAAATTGGACTTTATTTCATGCACCATTCTTAAAGCATTTCCAATACACCATTTAAGATTTTTTATAATTTTTGCAAATTCATTTTGGGTTACTAAGTTTCAAGAAGTTTTAGGTTTGTAATTAAGATTGGAAATTTGAATTTCATTTGATTTTGGTGCCATAAAGTCTAAAGATCCAATTCTAAATTCAAGAAGTCAAATCCCATATCATTATTTCATCATCCTTTTCATTCTTTTATTCAAATCAAACAATTTATACAAAATGTCTTACCATTTTCAAGTCATTCAATACATTCTTCAAAGTTATTGTTTTAATTACAAATAATAACAAAGAATTCTAGTTCAAATTCAAGTGTGTATTACAAAAATAATAACTAGGTTCCTAAACTTTTCTAAAAGTCCTAAATTCTACTTCTTCATTTCCTCGATTCCTCTAAGCTTTTGTGGCAAGCCACGACTTCAACATCTTTCCAATGTTTTGCCATCTTCGTCCACTCCTCAGCAATCATACATGAAATCAAAAATCAAGCAAGAGTTAGTTATCAAACAATTAAAAAAGAACAAAACTATAAATAATGTTGAACTCATCATTAGGGTGGTTTTAAGAATCAGAAAATAGGGTGTTTTTGTATGCTAAGGCATCAAACATTTATTTCTATCATAGGCCAATATTATTGCAAATCACAAACTATGTTGGTTCACAATAGAGGAAAAGAAGCCCAACAAAATTTAAACCCAACAAAATTTCAATTCCAACCCAATAGAAAATCAAGCCTAATACAAAATGGATTTAATCATGGGCCAATGCTATTGTAAATCACAACCCATTGTTGGTTCACAATAGAGAAAAAATGTAAACAGAATTTCAAGCCCAAAAAGAATATCAATTTTGCCCAAAAGAAAGCCTCATACATAACATACATCATTGGCCTAGAAACATTGATTTTTTGCAAATCACAAAACCATATTTTGGTTCACAAAAAGGAGAAGAAGAGATCAATAAAAATCAGATCCAACATCATGTTTCACGCAAGAAGCAACATGTTGTTTCATGTCAAAGAAAAAAAGTTATAGTTTCCAAGTCACTTTACTGCAAAAATAATGTCTTGTTCACAGAAAAGAGAAAAGAAGAATTCAGAATGTGTAATGTCAAAAATCACAGACCTAGATTTTTGTATAATAAGCAACCAATCCAACAAGCAATCGGTACAGCAAACTCAGAAAAAGCAAGCAAAGGCCAAAAGTCAACTAACCAAAAGTATAGCAAGTACAAAACAAGTACAACATCACAGCAAGCACAGAAAAGTAACAAGTAGCAAGTACAAAGCCTGTCAAGCCATTCATGATACACACGCAAGACATAATATAAGAACAACAACACACAAGCTCATAAGGAGGGGAATTTTTCAAGCAAAAAAAACTATACAGAGATACGAAACAAATCGCAGCAACCCACACAACCCTTTCAAATTTTTGTTCACAAAATATACAAGCCACATAAAAAAACGAGCCATCATGAAACCCTCAAAAAATCATCCATCAACAAATATACAAAAACTCAGTCACAAACCCAAACATAAAAAATCCTAGCCTGTTATTTCATCATCATCTTCCTAAAGCCAAACCCTTCAGAGCCACAGAAAAGAAATAAAGAAGAAGATAATCAGAAAGAACTCACTCAGAAAATTGGTAAATATCTGAAATCCTTCTTCCTTCTTTCTCTCTTTTCCATTGGTGCTTCACTATAAAAAAAATCACAACAGTCGGTTAGAAAATCTCAAAACAAAAATAAGAGAAATGATATAGAGAACAATACAAAGCGCTCGTGTCACAACGAAGAAGATGAAGAAGACATGACCGCGAGGCCACGAGAGAGATGAAGGAGGCGAATCTACCTCAGTTTCTTTTAGGGTTCACAAACCCTTTTCTTTGTTTATTTACATTATAAGAGGTGGGTCTTGGGTCGACCCGATTTGGCCTAAGCCCATCATATATTTTTATTTCAAAACTTGACATTTTTATTTTTTATATATTATTAGAATTAAACTAATGACAGGTTGAAGCATCTGGCTCGGTGGTAAGGGGTAAGGAATTGCAAACACGAGGACAGGGCTTCGAGTCCCCCCAGGGCCATTTTGTTTCTTTGTACTATTTTGTTTAATATTTTTAACATTTGTGTTGCTTTTTAGGTTCAAATTTCCTGGGCCCAGTGCCCCGTCTCACACACGCACCCCCTTATTGCTCAGCACCACGTAGGCCCATTCATTGTTTTTAATTTATATTTTTTTTGTTTACAAAAAAATCCTTGTTGGGCTTAAACCAATCAAAAATTGTTTTTACTCCTAAACCACCCCAAATCATTTTACACCCCCTGAATTATTTCTTTTTATTTTATTTTATTTTATTTTATTTTAATTTTTATTATTAGTAATATTATTATTATTATTATTATTATTATTATTTGTATTCATAAAATCGCAAAAAATATTTTATTTAGTACTTATACTTTAATATACTTATTTTATTTTCTTTCAATACAAAAAGACCAAAAACATTTTCTTATACAAACTTAATTTCTTTTCTTAAATAATTTAAATAAACTTAGGTTTAATTTGTTTAGAACATAGGGTTTTCTTTAAATTAATTTTCGTAACTCTTTTAAAAAAAAACCTAAAAATTGCTTTATTCAAATTAAACTATCTTCTTTGTTTTAGTCAATTATTTCCCTTTTAGATAATTAGGTTTAAAACCATTCTCTTAAACACAAATCTGAAACAAAAAAACATTTGTCTCTTTCTTTATATATTATATTTATTTCCCTGTACATTATATTCATCTCATTTCTTGTACAATTATCCATTCAAATTCAATATGGTTGTAATAGATAATTAGGATTTAATTTCTTGCAATTTCCACTTGCAAAATTGTATCCCCCATCCTCAAATATTGTAATAGCGTAGGATATTTACTTTCCGAAATTTATCGGTTTCATATAAATGCTAGTAAATTAGGGTTTTATGGCAAGATAAAATCAACAATAGAAAATCCTAATTCAAGACAAAACAATACATGAAAAACAAACACTTGCACACTTACACCTCTAAGGTTAACTCTACTTGTTGCCTTAAGAAATAAATGGTCATAATATGCATGTGAGACATCTTAGCGAAAACAATAAAAATACAAGATCTTAGCCCCTCGATGACACTATGAATATTGCCTTACAAATGATCTTAGTCACTCGAGAGAAATGCTAAGATATCTCACAACATTTCTATTCATGACCATACGATGACCCACATCCGTCCCTTTACATCCAAATATAGAGCTACTTACCAATCAATGGTGAGATAGCAATATCAAAGGAAGGAGGAAATGAACAAATGACTTTTGAGTAGGTAGAATGTTTTTAGTTGCTTGCTCACAATTCATCTTCAAAACAAACATTTTTCAAACACACCAAACACTTTCAAAACATGAAATATTTTCAAAATTCAAACACTTTGAATACATTCTTATAGAGACGAGAATCATTACAAAGTTTTCCTAAACAAAGGTGTTTTTTCAAAAATACTTTCAAAATCCACTACAAACACATTTCAAACAAAGCAATTTCAAAAGTGATCTAGCAAGAAACTAAGAGCCCATAGATAACTATGGATGAAAAGGGTGCTTACACCTTCCCTTATCATAATCTACCCCCCTAACTCAAGAAAATATCTCAAATGTCTTTCCAGTTCTTTTCACTCTTTCCTTATTGGATAAAAGAAAAGTCGGTGGCGACTCTTCCTATCCACAACAATTGCGATCAAACGTAAAACACCCAAGTCAGTCCTCCTACCGTATTACACAAGCTCATATCAGTGTGAAGGTTCATCAAATGTTTTGGTTATTATCGTAGGAGCTTCGTTGTCCCACTTTACCTTGAACATGGAAGACATTGTTGGCAAGGCGTCACCCAACTGGTTTCTTCTCTAGGAAAATGTTCAAAGGTGATCTCCTCAAAGTATGGTATTAAGGTTAACACTATCTCCTTGTAAGGAATAAGGTTAGGATGCTTAGTGTCCCATTCTCCTTTGACTTGACTGATCACTAGAGCAGAATCTCCGAATACATCCAAATGCTTGATCCTTAAGTCAATAGCAGCCTTCAAACCCCAAATGCACTCCTCGTACTCAACCATGTTATTCGTACAATTGAAGCATAGTCTAGCCGCGAAAGGAGTGTGACACCCTTCAGGGGAAATTATCACAACACCAATTTTGTTGCCCAGAGCGTTGAAAGGTCCATTAAAAACCATAGTCCATCGGGAACCTTGTTCAGGTCCGTCATGTGGTCCAGGTTTTGCACAGTCAGTTACTAACATGATATTCTCATCCGAGAAGTCAAAGTTCATAGAATAGTAATCATCAATGGCTTGATGGGCCAAATGATCTGCCAATACACTTCCTTTGATGGCTTTATGTGTTGTATATTGAATATCGTATTCAGTCAGAATCATTTGCCATCTAGTTATCCGTCTGGAGAGGGCTGGTTTCTTGAATATGTACTTGATAGGGTCCATCTTAGAAATCAATAAAGTGGTGTGAGTCAACATATACTGTCTTAGCCGACGAGCATCCCATGCCAGAGCGTAATAAGTTTTCTCGAGCAATGAATATTTGGTTTCACATTCGGTAAAATGTTTGCTCAGGTAGTATATTGCATGCTCTTTTCGGCCAGACTCGTCATGTTGGCCCAACACACCCCATAATATTCTCTAGCACAGTCAAGTACATGATCAATAGTCTTCCTTTCACTGGAGGCATAAGGATACGCGGTTCTTGCAAATATTCTTTGATCTTGTCAAAGGCCGCTTGACAGTCATCGTTCCATTTTAATACTTGATCTTTCTTCAGGAGTTTGAAGATTGGCTCACAAGTAGCAGTTAAGTGAGATATAAAATGGCAATGTAATTAAGACGACCCAAGAATCCTATGACTTCCTTCTTAGAGTGGGGAATTGGCATTTCTTGAATGGATTTTACCTTTGCAGGATCAACTTCGATGCCTTTACCACTGACTACAAAACCTAGAAGCTTTACAGACCTTACTCCGAATGTGCACTTATTAGGGTTCAACCTCAACTTGTACTTCTTTAGCCTCTCAAATAGGTTGTGTAGGTGATCGAGATGCTCTTATTCATTTTGCAACCTTGCAATCATATCATCCACATTGACCTCTATCTCATGATGGATCATATCATGAAACAAAGCTACCATAGCTCCTTGATATGTTGCCCCTGCATTCTTTAATCCGAACGACATGACTTTATAGCAAAAGGTGCCCAATTGCGTAATGGAAGTGGTTTTCTCCATGTCTTCGGAATCCATCTTGATTTGGTTGTAACCATAAAATCCATCCATGAAGGAGAAGACTTTGTGTTGAGCGGTGTTATCAACCAAGACGTGAATATGAGGTAAAGGGAAATCATCTTTTGGGCTTTCCTATTTCAGATCCCTATAATCCACACACATGCGAACCTTTAAGTGATACAGTGGCAGAACCGGAACTGTTTGGAATGATGGTTTGTGTTTTGCGTTTGTGTTTGCAAAATGTCGCGGTAAGCAAGAGTCGCCACCGACTTTTATTTTATTCAACTGGAAAGGAAAAAAGCACAGAAAAATTCCTTTTTTGAGATATTCTAAGTACGGGGGGTAGATTATAGAAAGGGAAGGCATTAGCACCCTTTCTATCCGTGGTTTTCCACGGGCTCTTAGGTACTTGCTCATCATTTTAAAAATTGCTTCTGTGTGTTTGTGTGATTTGATATGTTTTTGTTTTACTTCGATTTAACCATTGCTTCTGTCTTCAAGAGTGTTACGGGGTTTTTTTTGAAAAAAACTTTGTTTTAAAAGAGTGTAAGTGTGAAAAGTTTGTTTGTTTTGAGCAAGTACCTACTAGCATCTACCTAATCGAAAAAAGAATTGTTATATGTTCGTTTCCTTTAGACAACGCTATCTTACTATTAGTGAGTAGAAAGCACCGTCGTTGGAGTTTTAAGGGTCAATTCGAAAGGGACGTACGATCACTAAAGCAATGTTAGGAAGTCTTAGTAATAACCCTAATGTCTTAAGATCAATATTCGAGGCAACCTTTCTGAGGAAACTTTGATCTTTGAGACAAGAGAGCGACCACTAAAATACCCTATACTCAATGATCGTTTACCGAAGGCAACCGAAGTGAAAGTATACCCTAGGAGTGCGCATGTGCGAGTGATTCAATTTCAAGTTTATTATCTTTGCACATTTAGGGTTTGCTAACCGTTTTAACGTTTACATACATTCTTATCATGCATCCCTATTATTCATACATCTAACAGTTAATATTTTGCGGAAGTTAAAATATGGAAAATAAAGCTAAGCTATTACAAGGCTTCAGGTATTAATTACATAGCCAAAAACAACTCGTAAAAGAAAACGATAAACGAACGAAAAAGAAATGTCCTAATTAATCTATTACAACTTGTGAGCAATTACATCAATATGGTAAAAATAAATAAACGCGATGAATCGAGAACGAGAGGGAATTGGGGTTTTGACCACGTCTAACATAATTAAAAGGAAAATTTATTTTTGTTGTTTTTTAATTACTTGAGAAAAAGAATAAGGTTTTTAAATTAAATACAAACATAATTAGTAATTAAATTAAATTAAAGAAAATAATCTATATCTGACCTATTTTTGTATTTTTGGTTATTTTTTTAAGAAAAAGAAAATAAGAATTTAAATTAAACAAAACCCTAATTTCTAACTTGTTTTAATTTATTTTACAAAAGAATTAAAATCACCCTAAAATTAAATAAACTAATTAAATTATTTAAATTTTTTTTATAAAAAATAAACTTAAATCTAATTGGATGAAAATATTATTTTTGTGATTTCTTGATAAAAAGAATTATTAATTTGTGTTAGTAAAAAAAATAATTTAAATGAATAAATAAAGAAAATATAAAGAAAATACAAATAGAAAGCAAGAAGAATTGGGCCTAGTTGTGAGTAATTTGGGGGGGTGTATTGCTAGCAATTCTGGCCCAAAACCAAATGATCCACATTGACTTGCTGGATCCCCTGCCATGCGTTGACTAGGTCACATGATATGTCCTTCAATGATGGCCTTCAGATCTGGCCTCCTGGACACCTGGCTGGTTGGATGATGATGGACCATGGTGGTCATCCCACCTATGCACACGCCTGATTATGGAAAGAAAAAATATGTGAAATAATGGGGGGACCTGGGATTCGAACCCAGGCCCCATGGCTTTCTCCACTCACCTTGCAACCAACTGAGCTTCATGCGTTAGTTATATACAACATAAACAATAATTATTATATTATAAACAAGCGAAATAAAGAACTGTTCGTGCGAAAATTCAAATGGACGAGTACAGTGACGCCACACCATCATCCCTGTCCTCTCTCTATGGCTAAAAGGTTTGAAGACCTTTACCTACGGATAACGTCCGTCACTACAAACCCTGTAATTATCAAAATCAAACACAAGCAAGATAAATAAAATCTAAGGCCATTGATCAACTCGTCTTGGCCTGTTGAGCACGATGGTGCCCATCTTGAGGGCCAATTTTACCTGTACCAAAATATCCTAAAACGAAGCATAAAACCCTCGTAATGGCAGATCTTGATATAGTCCATAAAAATGCAATTGAATGTTATAGATAGCTTGCAAGTGTATTAAGGAACAAGAATATATAATTATTTTATGCTATAAGTGCAAGAATCATGCAATTGATTTCAAAAGGAAGCCATTGTCGTGGCTGACTTACAGTGAGTTCTAGCGTTGGAAACTCATTGTTCTTGATTGGTATGGCTTGCTTGTGATCCCAGGAAGCGAATGATATGGATAGAGAGTCTTGAAAATGCCTGGAAATAGAAAAATGAATTACCACTTTTCTTTGTTTTTTTCAAGTTTTGTTCTGCCTTGTGCGCCTCAAAAACCTTTTATTTTAGGTCTGCAAATGCTCACTATATACCAAGTATTCAATTAGGGTTGGAATTATGCTCTCAATCTTTATCCATTATAGAATTTGATCTTAATTTGATTCACTTGAAAATCCTTCCAAAAATATGCTAAAACCAATCTTTTCGTGCCCACTTTTGCTTTGCACGAATTCAATCTTTTGCTAGATGGATATATGACCTGAAACATGCACAAGATCTTGAGGTTTTAATGATTTGGATTTTTCATGATTTGTTTTGATTTAAATTGATTTAATTTCAATAAAAATCAAAATAAATAATATAAATAAGATAAAGACAAGTGGAAAGAGCTAGGGATCATGGACCATGCTACCAACTCATAACAAGTGCAAAAAGTTAGGCCCATTTAGCAAAAATTGCACTTTGAGGCATAGTTGACTTTTGGCAATTTGACAAAAAAGGTCAACTTCACCAATGCATAACTTCCTCAATTTTGACTCTTTGAAGGTGTTCTTGGATTTTTTAGAAAGCTTGAAGTGTCCCCTAAGCAAACCGTTTGGTCTCATCTCAATTTGGTATTCCATGTTCATGTATGAAACTTTGACAAAAAAGGTGTTTTTGTTGACTTTTCAAAATGACCTATAATGTCAAAATTGAAAACTTCTTGTGAGTGCATATTTTGAACTTGGGAGCAGAAGATGAATTGTAGGGAATTGCATCCTCTTCAAAATGAGCTTTAGATGGGTCATTTCTCATAAAGTATGAGAAAGTTATGCTTGGTCAAAGTTGAGTTGACTTTTCCTACAAAACCCTAATTTAGCAACTTTTGAGTTTTAATGAATTGTGAGCAATCCTTGATGAATCATGATCAACCCTTGATCAAATGATGAACGATACTTCAAAATGAGAATGTTGACCAAAAATCTTGAAATTTGACTATATGTGGGCCACAGTTGACTTTTGCCCTAGCATAGTCGATTTTCAGGCCTTTGAGCAATTGACTGAGCAAACTTTCTCTACAAGGCTTGAAACTTGACATGGATGATCTTGAGAACATTTTAGGACAATGGTGAGAATTTGGGGGTCCCTTGGGCTCAAGTATCTTGATGCAACATGAAACCCTAATTTGAGGTGTACTGCCTTAGGAGAGAGCTTGTCTGGTCAACCCATGGACTTCCTTGAGCAATCTGAGGACCTCTCTTGAAATGTTTTGAGAAATATGAGAGGGAAAATTTTGGGGTACAACAGTTGCCCCTGTTCAATCTTCTTAAATCTGAGGATGTAGATTGGCTTATCTGCCTTTCGTGATCTGAGGGTTGAAGATGATTGAACACTAGAGTGCCCATAAATTTGCACTCGCATGAAGTGGTACTTGTCTTGTGATGTCAGGAATGGGATTATAGATGCCATTTGGAAATTGATGATGGAAGATGGGCTTAATGATTCCATCATAAGAAATGTCGATCGCATAAGAGATTCCTTAGCGAGAACTTGTATACCTGTTGTTAAGGAAGATTCTGCTGGGGAATGTTGTTCTCTGTCTTGAGAGAAAAGTTGAATTTTAGGAGCTTCGGTCGTCCGTTGTTCTATTGGGGAATAGTCTCTTGGTCGAGGAGGTGAAAATGTAATTAATATCTGGTCGTGATCTAGGCTTCATAGTGATAAGATCGACTGCTATCTTGTTGTGGTATAGGCTTTATAGTGACTTACTGGGGAGATGAGATTAAACTTGCTATCTGGTCGTAATCCAGGCTTCACAAATTCTCAATTCTTATCTGGTCATAATCTAGGATTTAGAAGGAATTCAGTTGTTATCCGGTCGCATCCGGGCTTTAACTTGAATTTAGGGCACACTAATATCCAGTCGACTCCGGGCTTCTTAGTAATTGTCCAGGTAAAATTGTTATTTGGTTGAAATATAAGCTTCATAGTGTCTTGTACCGTTATCTGGTCGTAATCCAGGCTTCACGATGTTTCATACCATTATCTGGTCGAATTCAGGCTTCATGGTGTCTTGTACTGTTATCTGGTCGAATCCAGGCTTCACAATACCTCACTTCTTATCTGGTCGAAATTCAGGCTTCAGAAGAAATCAAGTGGTTATCCAGTCGCATCCGGGCTTCCATTTGATTTTAAGGCCTACTAATATCCGGTCGACTCCGGGCTTCTTAGTAATTGGCCGGGTGAACTGCTATTTGGTCGAAACCCAAGCTTCATAGTGTCCCTTACTGTTATCTGGTCGTAATCCCAAGCTTCAGTGTTCTTTACCGCTATCTGGTCGTAATCCAGGCTTCACGATGTATCATACCATTATCTGGTCGAATCCAGGCTTCATGGTGTTCGGAGAAATCAAGATACTATCTGGTTGAACCCGAGCTTCATAACTTGTATTAAAGATATACCACTATCTGGTCGTAATCCAGGCTTCATAGTACTCTTGGCTGCTATCTGGTCGTAATCTAGGCTTCACAACATCTTCTACCATTATCTGTTCGAAATCCAGGCTTCATGGTATCCTTGGTATTGCTATCTGGTCGTAATCCAGGCTTCACAATAACTTATTAATTTTCTATCCAATCGACTCCGGGCTTCACGGCTTGCTGGGGATTAAACTATTATCGGTCTAATCCGGGCTTCATAACTTGATTTTAAGATACCACTATCTGGTCGTAATCCAGGCTTCACGGTATTCTGATACTGTTATTCGGTCGTTCTCCGGGCTTCACAATATGATGGAGGAATCAAGATACTATTCGATCGTACCCGGGCTTCATAGCTTGAACTTTGTGAGAATTTGATTGTATCTTTTCCTGAAAAGTAAAGGGTTAGTCGTATTTAATGTCATGATGCATGACATATATCGAGCAATGATGTTCTCAAAATAAATGAGATTGTGTTGTATGATGCGTTCATGCATGCCATGATGTATGTATCTGTAATGTTTTTTATGATGTTCTCTAACTAGGGAAAATAAATCTCTGACTGCTGCTGGAGAATATAAAGTGTTTCTCTCGCTGGGGATGACGACCAGAGATGTTTTGAGAATAATCCTGCTGGAGAATACATTGGTGAAAGAATGACTCTGTGGGGAAGAGATACTCTTCTAGAAGATTCGCTGATTTGGAGGAATAACCTCGGCTGTGGATGAAATACTGTTGCTGGCAATGATGGTAACTCTGTCGGGGATGAAAATTTTGTTTGTGGAAGAAATGAACTCCACCAGGGATGGTGTTCTATCATTGGTGATATATGAACTCTTCTTTGGGGAGAATCTTACTGACTCATTCGCGATTGCGAACCTCAGCTGGGGAGAATTGTGTCCTGTTCTAGAAAGCTAACATCACTGTCTTTTTTTTCTCTTACTCTGCGGGGAGTGTACATATTTTTAGTCATTTTCTTCAGCTGGGTCTATCCCTGTACCTGGTGAATAGAGCAACTGTAAGGCTTGGACATTTCTTTTTTGCCCCTGCTTTTGGAATTACGAGTAATCATCTTTTGTTTCCCATGTAAATATTTATGAGCAGCAATTATTGTCAAATGCATATATCAAAAATGAACCATTGGACGTTCTTGCAAAACAAAACAGAAAAAGAAAAACAATTTGAAATTTCTTTGTGAAAATGAATTGTATTAATTTTGAAGTTGGCCTATAAATAGGCGTTTTTGTACAAGAGGCTGACGTCCTAGTAAGAGAACGCCATTGAAAGACGAATTATACAATTTGTGAAAAATAAAGGAAAAACAGTTAAGTGAACAATCCCACTGGGTTCCATCTCTGCTATTGCCTTTATGTCTTCGAGCATCTCATCACTTTGCTACTTGGTTGAAGGTAGATCAGATTGATCGGTGTCGTCCGAGCTTGATAGTTGATACAAAAATCTAGTTACAAGATGATCCAATGAGACATAGTGTTACGCTTTAATCCCTAATTTTTTCCTGGACCGCCCTTTCGGGTTTTCAGTCCACTGGGATACCCTTTTTTGCCCAAGCCTCCTTTTCAAGTTTTCGACTTGTCGGGTGTACATTTTTTATTTTCATCCCTTATTTTTGCCCGAACCCTTTTTGTTCGCCGGGAAGCCCTTGTTTTTTCCTAGGTCAGTCAACCTAGCGGGTCTTTGATTATCCGTAGTATTTTTTCACTATGTCTGCATTGACGGGGTGAGGAAGGTCGTCATCATCCATGGTGGTTAGAATCATAGCTCCTCCTGAGAAAATGTTGTTAACCACAAATGGCCCTTCGTA
Organism: Vicia faba; assembly: GCA_948472305.1. Classification (NCBI taxonomy): domain Eukaryota; kingdom Viridiplantae; phylum Streptophyta; class Magnoliopsida; order Fabales; family Fabaceae; genus Vicia; species Vicia faba. The sequence goes on from OX451740.1 coordinate 1,111,745,475, forward strand.
AGTAGGGGTCCATTTGCCCCTGGGATCACCTTGCAGCAGAATGATGCGTTTGATCACCAGATCTCCGACTTGATATTCTTGTCGTCTGACTTTCTTGTTAAATGCCTTGATCATTCGCTTTTGATACGTCTGACCATGACAAATAGCAGTAAGTCTCTTTTCATCGATTAAGTTCAACTGATCAAGTCGGGTCTGGATCCAATTGTCCTCACTCAAACCTGCATCCTTCATAATCCGAAGAGAGGGTATCTGGACTTCAATGGGTAGGACTGCCTCCATGACATACACCAAGGAATAGGGTGTTGCCCCTGTTGATGTCTGTGCTGAGGTGCGGTACCCATGAAGAGCGAACGGTAACATCTCGTGCTAGTCTTTGTATGTCACCGTCATCTTCTGCACAATCTTCTTGATGTTCTTATTAGCCGCTTCAACAACCCCATTCATCTTCGGCCGGTAAGGAGAAGAGTTGTGATGCTGTATCTTGAACTGTTTGCAGAGCTCGGTGATCATCGTATTGTTGAGATTTTTACCATTTTCAGTAATGATCCTCTCTGGTACACCATATCGACAAATCAAATTATGTCGGATAAACCGCGCCACGATGTTCTTGGTTACTGTAGGAAAGGAAGCTGCCTCAACCCACTTCATGAAATAGTCAATTGCTACCAGAATGAAACGATGCCCGTTGGACACAGTAGGTATGATCTCGCCGATCATATCGATTCCCCGCATTGCAAAAGGCCAAGGTGCCATCAAAATGTTCAGAGGAACTGGAGGTACATGCACCTTATCAGCATAGACTTGACACTTATTTTGACCTCTTCTTGTCTTCCTTGGTACCCAAATTCACTGATTCCACTAGCTCTTCATGAGGCTGTATGGCCCTCTCTTCCTGTAGTAGCGGTCTAGCAAGCTCCCCAGGCACTTCACAATCATCCTCACCTTCGTCCTCGGCTTGGTTGATCGGATTTTCGAAGTCATAACTGGCAGTAGCAGAGTCGTTATCAATGGGATCCAGAGTGGATATGAATTTGCATTATGATATGTGAGTGTGTGTAAGATAATAGCTGTTTTGATAAAGTGCAAGATAGAAAAGAAAAATAGGGAGTGCAATATTTGTAATGCAAGAAAACATCCAATGATTTATTGATGATATATGAAAATGACAAATAATAAGCCCTCACAAACAAAGCCAAAGTGCCTCGGGAAAGGCACCGGGCCGTAAAGTTTCAAACTGTCTGTTACAAATCTCAAAACAAAAGTCTATTACTGTGTAATAAAAGAAACGGGCACGAAGTCCTTCGCCGTCCAGTTGTTTAAGCCACCGTTGGTAGTCGGGTAAATCTAGCTGTCGATATATGACTCTTCTTCATCATTTGCAATTGCATTCACACCCGGATTACTGATGCGCAGAGGAGGTCTTCCAATTCGCGCGTGTCGAACGGCCCTTTGAGCTTCTGCAGTAAAACCCAAACCAAACTTGTCAGTCTTGTGTGCAAAGTCAGGGAGTTGGCTCCAATTTGCACACCCACATTTTTCAATAACAGCCCTGGCATCCTTGAAGGAAGCCATCTTCATCGGAGGTTTGTCAGTAGCAACTTCAGTCGACGCCAAAGTCTGGGGAACCTCTTCAAAGTTCTGACACGGGGTTTCGATGAACTCTCCATCCATCTCCACATACAGGGAGGAGTTAAGATGACTCACCATGTACTCCTCTTCACCTTGTACCGTAAAAATCTTCCCTTTTACTGGATATTTCAACATCTGATGGAGCGTAGAAGTCACTGCCCCAGCCTTATGAATCCAAGGGCGACCTAACAAGCAAGAATAATATGGTCGGATATCCATCACATAGAACACAGATGCAAAAGTCTGAGAGCCAACTTTAATAGGGACGTCCACCTCCTCGTGCACCATCCATTTAGACCCGTCAAAGGCCCTAACCACAATATTACTCGACTTCAAAACCAAACCTTCGCAGTCCAGACGGTCTTGTTCTTTCTTTGGTAAAACATTTAATGAGGACCCACTATCCACCAGCACGTGGGCCAGAGTAGTGCCCCTGCACTCGATTGAGACGTGCAGAGCATCATTGTGATTTCTTTCTTTAGTGGTCAGTTCCGCGTCTAAGAAACCCAACCCGTTGTCGGCAGTCAAACTAGCTACACAGTCTTTGAATTGATCAGCAGATGTTTCCTGCGACACATGCACAGTCTTAAGGAAAGCAATTAAAGCCTTTGCATGGGCTTCCGAGCACAACAATAAGGATAACATGGAGATATTTGACGAGGTTTGCCCCAGCTGTTCGACTACATTGTAGTCGCTTTTCTTGATAATCTTACAAATTTCCTCTATCTCCTGCTTAGAGGTTTCTACAGTAATCTTCTTAGGCGCCTCCATTCGAGCAGGCCCACCTGTAACTTCTTTGCCCTGAGTGTCAGATGACTCAGCGACAGGGGTGATAACTGAAGTAAGAATTTGAACAGCAACTGGTGTACTGGAGGATGGAATGATAACAGGCTTTTGAATAGTCGGAGGGGAAATCTCAAGAGAGAAGAGTCTTCCACTTCTGGTGACCTTGCTAGACCCGACAATATTGCTGATATCAACATCAGCCTCTTCAACCTTCAAGTCTTGTTTGATCCCATGATAATACACATCAGCCCCATAGTGCCACGGGATAGCTTTATCCGAAGTGTATGGGATAGGACTAGGAATAATAATTATTAATGGAGCAACTCTCGGAACGGATGTAATCCTAACAGGCTTTCTCGAGGAAGCCTTGGAAGGATTGGCGGAAATGGTTATGATGGAAATATCTTCAGTAGGAATCAACAGAATCAAAGTTTTCTCGAACAAGATCTCTTTGTTATCCATCAGGCGCTGAACACCCGATTTTAGTAAATATCAACCAGCAGGCAGGATGGAACATAAGTGGCAACCTTCGCCACAGTCCGGAAATAAATCGGCCAACAAAAGATTCTTATTAACAGTCATCAATGGAGTAGAAATGTCTTCCACAGAGGTCACAAATAAATCATCGTCCACAACATTTACTTCATTACCATGCTTGGGCATAGGAGCAGTTATGACGTTGGGTTTCTCTGGAGCGTCAAACTCAATCTCTTTAGCTTCAATAAAATCTTGCACTTTATTCTTCAAAGCCCAGCAGTTGTTCGTATCATGACCCGAGCTATCAGAGTGATAGGCACAACGGGCATTCAGATTATACAACGGAGATGTGGTACTGGGATTCTTTGGGGCTTCCCTCAGAGTTACCAGGTTAGTTTTGAACAATTGCGGTAGAATTTGAGACAAAGTCATATTAAGTCGAGTGTACTGTCTCTGTGGCCTCTCCATTCTTTGTTGATTGTTGCATTGTGGGGCAACTGTATGTATTGATACTACCACCACATTCACTGCTTGGCGGCGTTCAGGTCAATTTTGGCTCCTCGAGCTGTAAACTGCACTAGCTTCTTTTTTCCCAGTGAAAGACCTCTTTTCTGTACTTGAGCAAGCACCCTTATGTATCTTACCACTTCGCATACCAGCCTCTACTCTCTCCCTAGTCATAATCAATTCAGTAAACCCAGATGATGAACTGCCGATTAGATGATTAAAGAATGGACCAGACAACGTCCCCAGAAACATATCAACTAACTCTCTATCAGACAGAGGGGGTTGGACTCTTCCATCCAGATCTCTCCACTTCTGAGCATAGTCCTTAAAACCTTCGCTTGCACCCATGGACATACTCTGAAGCTGAGCACGAGTGGGAGCAAGGTCGGCGTTATACTGGTATTACTTGTAGAAAGCAACAACAAGGTCCTCCCAGTTGCGTACATTAGCTCCTTCCAATTGATAAAACTATTCAAGCTGAGTCCCTGATTGACTATCTTGAAAGAAATGTACCCACAGATTCCTATCAGCAGTATAAGGTTGTATTTTTCTAACGTACGAGTGGAGGTGGAGCTTTGGACAGGACACTCCATCGTACTTAGCAAAAACCGGAGCTTTAAACTTGTGAGGAATCACCACTCCTGATGCTAGCCCCAAATCTCCAAAATCTAAACCCGGGACCTTCTGAATCTCCATAGCACTCAGACGGTCTTCAAGTTGTTTGTACCTATCCTCAGCAGGAGGGTATTGTTCATCATCAAAATCAGTGTCATTATCAGAGACCACAGGGCTATGACCCTTTCCTTCCTCTTGATTCTCTCCTCCTCCAGATGAATGAGACAGATCAGCTTCCTGTCGCAACCTATTCCCAAATCTGTGACCCATGTTCAGAAGAACCACCTTCTTCTTCTTCTTCTTCTTCTTCTTCTTCTTGTCCTTCAAGATGAGAGTCTTCAGATCCTGTTGTCCTTTAGCCAAGTTCAAGAACATCTTCTGGAATTGAGCATTCTATGCTTGAAGAGCTTTAATGGCTTGATCGGTAGGTATCTGAGAAGACATTTTGTGCTGAAATAAACAGCGAAGAAGATGAGAAACCTGTAATGGTACCTGTAATGAGGTGCATGGTAATGAAATTCGTATGAAATGATTTCAAATACTTTGGGAGATTCAAATTTGTAAACCAAAAATAGAACAAACTTTATTAGATTAAACTTGTAACAATGTTTAACAATTCCTTCAAGGCGTTACAAAAGAAATAAACTGAAAATCAAATCTAAACTAGAAATAAAAGACATCAGAAATCCCATGGTCGTTTTCCCTTCATGATGACATAATCATTGATTGTCCTTTCATTCTCAAGCTGCCTCGTGAGCTTCAAGATCTTCCTTTCCTGCTCATGATACTTCTCTCGATAGGTATCCCTTTCTTCCTTCAGCTGAATCCAAGATCTCTTCAATGCCCCAAGATTAGTAGGCATATAGGGATAGAGGACTGTATAAGGAACACCTTCTTCATTAGTATGCTCCACAACCACTGGAAAAACAACTTCATAAGGTATCCCCAGCTTTTGAGCACGGGCTCGAACCCACTGGAGATAAGGTTGCATTGGGAGAGAAGTCTTCGGTCCTAGCTCGTGTGGGTCAGACCTGTTCACCCTGCCCCAGGCTCGTATAAACCTTCGGCCATGCTCATCCACGTCCCCCTTGTAGTCAAAGACAATGTTTGTAAGAAGCAGCTCATGAGGACCGTCTCTCCGAGCGCGACCAAACTATCGTAAAGCTAGGCAAGGACTGTAGGTTATTTCCCCTCTAATTCCAAGCAATGGGACATTATGGTATTCCCCACATCGATCAATGACAACTACTCTTTCTATGTCCTTAGAACTCCAAAGAATGTTTGCATGGGCAAGGGACATTATCATGTAAGCCCAACCTAACCCTTCTTCATTCTTCAATACAGACTTGGGGAGGTACGAAATAAACCACCTCGCCAGCAGCGGCGTGCAACACATGAGATTCCCCCTTCTTCACACAGTACGAGTATAGAGAGCATGTAGGATATCACCCAGAAGAGTTGGCACTGGATTGCGGGACAAGAAGATCTTGACGACATTCACTTCTATGAAAGAATCAGGATTTGGGAAGAGAACCAAGCCGTAGATGAGGAGAGCCAAGATGTCTTCAAATGCTTGAAAGTCCAAGTTATCCCAGAATAGTTGAGATTAATCAATCAGAAACTTAGCCAAGAAACCTTTAACCCCGCTCCGTGTCTCCCAGTTAGATACTACATCAACCCTTTTTAGATGTAAGGCTGAAGCAATATCCTCGGGTCTAGGAACCTCCTCCAAACCTGTGAAGGGTGTTTGCTCGAGAATGGATATACCCAGTAAGTCAGAAAACTCCTCCAAAGTAGGGACTAGTTGATAATCCGGGAAGGTGAAACAATGATGCAACGGATCAAAGAACTGGAAAAGGATGCTCATCATCTTCTCATCCAACTTTGAAGTGACCAGGATAAGGAGATGACCATGTATTCTAACAAATGAAGAAGTATCAGGAACTTTTGAGACTAACTCTCTGAGCTGAGCAGGTATTTGCACGAAGTTGACTCGAATGGTATTTCTGCGTACTGAAGCCATAATCTGCAAAACAGAACAAAGATAAATCCCCTCGGTCTTTGAAATGGTTAGTCTAATGAAATATGCATGCTATGTTATGATGCATGATGTCATGATAAAACACACAACAGGTATAGCAGGTAACAAACATGGTAAAGGCAAACAAGTCACACAAGAGCCCTTAAGTTTCAGGCTTGCATGGAGTCTAGGTACTACCCTCTTAAAGTTCAGTTGGTTTCAACCTGTCCTAATAATGGTAATCGGGTTCTAGAGGTTCTCAATATCACTAACCATCCTCCATCGGTCATGGTTTCAGCTCACGCAATCTTTTCTTGCAGCCGGAACTATATCGGGAGTATGGTCTCAAAGAGTTTAGTATCGAGTATCAACCAGTTCTCAGCTCTATACCGAGGCCGGCTATCTCACTACTTCTTATGGCCAAGTTGGTCAATTATAGGTTCTAAGGTCAGTTGATGCTTAACGACCCATATAGTAGCCCCGTATTCTCCTTGTTTCTCCACAAGGGATACCGGTACCAACCAATGTGCCACATCAACATAGCTACTGCTTCAACCGTATCAGTATACGTTGTACAGTTCCCTCACAGTTTATTGCTACTTACCTAAAAGGTGTCCCTCAGATCCGGGTTAGGATCTATAGTAACTCTGATACAAAGCCCACAAAAGTAAAGCAATAAAATCAAAAAATAGAAGCAATATGATGAACTAATCCTAAGGTATACCCCAATTATTAAATCCCCAGCAGAGTCGCCAGTTCTGTGATACGGTGGCAGAACCGAAACTGTTTGGAATGCTGGTTTGCATTTTGCTTTGCTATTTGTAAAATGTCGCGGTAAGCAAGAGTCGCCACCGACTTTTATTTTATCCAACTGGAAAGGAAAAAAGCACAGAAAAATTCCTTTTTTGAGATATTCTGAGTACGGGGGGTAGATTATAGAAAGGGAAGGTATTAACACCCTTTCTATCAGTGGTTTTCCATGGGCTCTTAGGTACTTGCTCATCATTTTAAAAATTGCTTTTGTGTGTTTGTGTGATTTGAAAAGTTTTTGTTTTACTTTGATTTAACCCTTGCTTCTGTCTTCAAGTGTGTTACGAAATGTTTTTTTGAAAAAAACTTTGTTTGAAAATAGTGTAAGTGTGAAAAAGTTTGTTTGTTTTGAGCAAGTACCTACTAGCATCTACCTACTCGAAAAAAGAATTGTTCTATGTTTGTTTCCTTTAGACAGCGCTATCTTACTATTAGTGAGTAGGTAGCACCGTCGTTGGAGTTTTAAGGGTCAATTTGAAAGGGACGTACAATCACTAAAGCAATGTTAGGACGTCTTAGTAATAACCCTAATGTCTTAAGATCAATATTCGAGGCAACAATTCCGAGGCAACTTTGATCTTTGAGACAAGAGAGCGACCACTAAAATACCCTATACTCAATGATCATTTACCGAAGGCAACCGAAGTGAAAGTATACCCTAGGAGTGCGCATGTGCGAGTGATTCAATTTCAAGTTTATTATCGTTGCACATTTAGGGTTTGCTAACCGTTTTAAAGTTTATATACATTCTTGTCATGCATCCCCATTATTCATACATCTAACAGTTAATATTTTACGGAAGTTAAAATGCGGAAAATAAAGCTAAGCTATTACAAGGCTTCGGGTATTAATTACATAGCCAAAAACAACTCGTAAAAGAAAACGATAAACGAACGAAAAAGAAATGTCCTAATTAATCTATTACAACTTGTGAGCAATTACATCAATATAGTAAAAATGAAAAAACGCGATGAATCGGGAACGAGAGGGAATTAGGGTTTTGACCCTGTCTAACATAATTAAAAGGAAAAATTATTTTTGTTGTTTTTTAATTACTTGAGAAAAAAATAAGGTTTTTAAATTAAATACAAACCTAATTAGTAATTAAATTAAATTAAAGAAAATAATCTATATTTGACCTATTTTTGGTTATTTTTTTAAGAAAAAGAAAATAAGAATTTAAATTAAACAAAACCCTAATTTCTAACTTGTTTTAATTTATTTTACAAAAGAATTAAAATTACCCTAAAATTAAATAAACTAATTAAATTAATTAAATTTTTTTTTTATAAAAAATAAACTTAAATCTAATTGGACGAAAATATTATTTTTGTGATTTTTTGATAAAAAGAATTATTAATTTGTGTTAGTAAAAAAAAATTTAAATGAATAAATAAAGAAAATATAAAGAAAATACAAATAGAAAGCAAGAAGAATTGGGCCTGGTTGTGAGTAATTTGGGGGGGGGGGGTGTATTGCTAGCAATTCTGGCCCAAAACCAAATAATCCATGTTGACTTGCTGAATCCCCTGCCATGCGTTGACTAGGTCACATGATAGGTCCTTCAATGATGGCCTTCAGATCTGGCCTCCTGGACACCTGGCTGGTTGGATGATGATGGACCATGGTGGTCATCCCACCTATGCACACGCCTGATTATGGAAAGAAAAAATATGTGAAATAATGAGGGGACCTGGGATTCGAACCCAGGCCCCATGGCTTTCTCCACTCACCTTGCAACCAACTGAGCTGCATGCGTTAGTTATATAGAACATAAATAATAATAATTATTATATTATAAACAAGCGAAATAAAGAACTGTTCACGCGAAAATTCAAATGCACGAGTAGGGTGACGCCACACCATCATCCCTGTCCTCTCTCCATGGCTAAAAGGTTTGAAGACCTTTACCTACGGACAACGTCTGTCACTACAAACCCTGTAATTCTCAAAATCAAACACAACCAAGATAAATAAAATCTAAGGCCATGGATCAACTCGTCTTGGCCTGCTGAGCACGATGGTGCCCTTCTTGAGGGCCAATTTTACCTATACCAAAAGATCCTAAAATGAAGCATAAAACCCTAGTAATGGCAGATCTTGATATAGTCCACAAAAATGCAATTGAATGTTATAGATAGCTTTCAAATGTATTAAGGAACAAGAATATATAATTATTTCATGCTATAAGTTCCAGAATCATGCAATTCGATTTCAAAAGGAAGCCATTGTCGTGGCTGACTTACAGTGAGTTCTAGCCTTGGAAACTCCTTGTTCTTGATTGGTATGGCTTGCTTGTGATCCCAGGAAGCGAATGATATGGCTAGAGAGTCTTGAAAATTCCTGGAAATAGCAAAACGAATTACCACTTTTATTTGTTTTTTTCAAGTGTCGTTCAGCCTTGTGCACCTCAAAAACCTTTTGTTTTAGGTCTGCAAATGCTCATTATATACCAAGGATTCAATTAGGGTTGGAATTATGCTCTCAATCTTTATCCATTATAGCTTATGATCTTGATTTGATTCACTTGAAAATCCTTCCAAAAATAGGCTAAAACCAATCTTTTTGTGCCCACTTTTGCCTTGCATGAATTCAATCTTTTGCTAGCTGGATATATGACCTGAAACATGCATAAGATCTTGAGGTTTCAATGATTTGGATTTTTCATGATTTGTTTTGATTTAAATTGATTTAATTGCAATAAAAATCAAAATAAATAATAAAAATAAGATAAAGACAAGTGGAAAGAGCTATGGCTCGTGGACCATGCTACCAACTCATAATAAGTGCAAAAAGTTAGGCGCATTTAGCAAAAATTGCACTTTGAGGCATAGTTGACTTTTGGCAATTTTGCAAAAAAAGGTCAACTTAACCAATGCACAACTTCCTCAATTTTGACTCTTTGAGGGTGTTCTCTGACTTTTTAGAAATCTTGAAGTATCCCCTAAGCAACCCTTTTGGTCGCATCTCAATTTGGTATTCCATGTTCATGTATGAAGTTTTGATAAAAAAGGTATTTTTTTTTTGTTGACTTTTCAAAATGACCTATAATGTCAAAATTCATAACTTCTTGTGAGTGCATATTTTGAACTTTGGAGATGTAGATGAATTGTAGGGAATTGCATCCTCTTCAAAATGAGATTTGGATGGGTCATTTCTCATAAAGTATGAGAAAGTTATGCTTGGTCAAAATTGAGTTGACTTTTCCTACAAAACCCTAATTTAACAACTTTTGAGTTTTGATGAATTGTGAGAAATACTTGATGAATCATGATAAACCCTTGATAAAATGATGAATGATACTTCAAAATGAGAATGTTGACCAAAAATCTTGAAATTTGACTGTATGTGGGCCACAGTTGACTTTTGCCCTAGCACAGTCGATTTTCAGGCCTTTGAGCAATTGACTGAGCAAACTTTCTCTGCAAGGCTTGAAACTTGACATGGATGATCTTGAGAACATTTTAGGACAATGGTGAGCATTTGGGGGTCCCTTGGGCTCAAGTATATTGATGCAACATGAAACCCTAATTTGAGGTGTACTGCCTTAGGAGAGAGCTTGTCTGGTCAACCCTTGGACTTCCTTGAGCAATTTAAGGACCTCTCTTGAAATGTTTTGAGAAATATGAGAGGGCAAATTTTGGGGTACAACACTTTCCATCTTTCTTTGGCACGGGGACCACGTTCGCAACCCATTGAGGATAAGATGTGACAGCCAGAAAACCTACATCAAATTGCTTCATTACCTCAGCCTTTATCTTTTTAGACATGTCTGGTCGTATACGAAGAACCTTTTTCTTAACAGGAGGGAAATATTCCTTTGTTGGTAGACGATTAACCATAATGTCGGTATCCAATCCTGGAATACCTTCATACGACCAATAATACACTTCAACATAGTCATGTAACATCTGAACCAATCTACTCTTGATACCATCTTCTAGGTTGGTGCCGATCTTGACTTCTTTCATATCTATCTCAGTACCTAAGTTGATAACTTCCACTGGCTCTTCATGAGGTTGAAAATATTTCTCTTCTTGCATTAGAAGTCTGGCTAATTCTCCTGGTATTTCACAATCTTCCCCGCCTTTGTCTTCGGCTTGGTTAACTAGATGTTCGAAGTCATAACTGGCAATAGTAGAGTCGTTGGCAATGAGATCCGGAGTGGATGAAGATCTACAAGTGTGTGTGTGCATGTAAGATACATGGCTATTGAAAAAATGTAATAAAGGAAAATAAAGATAATGAACACAAAAGTTTGAATGCAAAATGTCCAATGGTTTATATTAAATGATCACATGATAAATAAACATGAACAAAACCCTTAACAAATGGACCATAGTTCCCCGAGCAAGGCACATGGCTTAAAAGTCATTGTTTGGAATTTAAGTTTATAGACAAAAGTTCTTGAATTGACATAAAATAGTAAACATTAATTACTCCTCAATGAAGGATATGAGAGTGAAATCCTTTTCATTCCAGTTGTTGAGCTTTCCTTTGAAAGTAGGGTAGATCCAATCTTCAAAAGTATTTTCATCATCAGAGTCTTCCAAGTGTTACTTCATGATTCCCGATGCGGATATGTGGCTTTCCCACGCGAGCGCGCCTGACTTCATTCTGAGCTTTGATGGTGAAATCCAACCCAAATTTGTCTGCTTTAAATGGAATATCGGGAAGTTGTCCCCAGATAGTATAATTTCCATCTTCGACCATGACACGGGTGTCCTTAAGTGAAACCATTCTTGGTATAACTTCATCATATTTTGATATGTTGGAGGAGATTTTGGTGGCGGCAACCATAGGAGGAAAAATTTTGAAGTCCTGGCATAGAGTCTCTATGAATTCACCATCCATTTCTACATACTTGAAGGAATTGAGATGGCTTACCATAAATTCTTCTTCTCTGCAAACAGTAACAATCTTCCCCTTGACCGGGTATTTCAATTTCTAATGAAGGGTGGATGCTACTGCCCCTGCCCCATGGATCCAAGGGCGTCCAAGAAAACAAGAGTAGGAGGGACGTGTGTCCGTTATATAAAAGGTAGAGTTGAAAATCTGTGAGCCAACTTTAATTGGGAGATCCACCTCTCCATGAACCATTCTCTTAGATCCATAGAAAGCCCTTACGAAAATATCATTTGGCTTAAATACCAGTCCTTCACAATTTAACCGGTCCAAAGCACCTTTGGGTAATACATTTAAATATGAGAAAATATCAATTAGGACATGGGCCAGGGTGGTCCCCTTGCATTCAATAGAGATATTCAAGGCTTTGTTGTGGTTCCTTCCCATAGTAGTCAAATCAGTGTCAGAGAACCCTAATCCATTGTCAGTCGCTAAACTTGCTACACAATTCTCGAACTGGCCAGCGATGGTTTCTTGGGGGCACATGGGCTTTCTTAAAGAACTTGATTAGAGCCTGGGCATGAAAGTCTGAACAGAGTAACAATGACAACATGGAAATTTTGGAGGGGGTTTGCCCCAACTATTCAACTATTTTGAAGTCACTCTTCTTTATGATTTTCAAGATTTCCTCCATCTCTCGAGTGGAGGGTTCTTCAGCGTCAGTATCTTTGGTAGGTGCCTCTATCCCAGCAGGCTCACCTTCTTTCTCTTAGCCTTTGGTGTTGGCACTCTACTTTCAATGGTTATGCGGATGGGAGTTGTTGTAGTAGTGGGTGGTGAAATATCAGGGGAAAATATCCTCGTCTTTGTTGATCCAAGAATCTTGTTTTATCCCATGATAAAAAACCTCGGCACCATAGTTCCATGGAACCGCTTTATCATAGGAGTAGGGAATAGGCCCAGCGGTAGTGATTATTAAAGGAGCAATGGTTGTTTCATTTGAAATTTTAATAGGACCCTTTGAGGGGATCCTAAAAGGCTTGTTGGAAATTGTTATTATGGAAAGGTCTTCAACTTTTTTGGTTAAACTCTTGATGGTTGGAATCTTCTCAAATAGAATCTTGCGGCTATCTATCAGGCGTTTCACACCTTCCTTCAGCCGCTTGCACCCATTTACTTATTGATCACAGCAAACACAATCTTTAGAACAGCCATGGAACACCTTGTCTCTCAGAAAATTAATCTTCACAATAGTTAATGGGGTTGTTAAATCTTCAATGGAGGAGACAAAAGTAGTATCATCAATTGCATTAACATCTTTGCCATGATTCAGCATTGGTGAGTTTATCACATTTGGAGTAGAAGGTTGATCAAATTCAATTGTTTTATTGTCTATCAGATCTTGAATTTTATTCTTCAGAGCCTAGCATTGATCAGTTTCATGCCTGGGGCTGTTGGAATGATACGCACATTTGGCATTTGGATTGTACTTAGGTGATAAAATGTTTAGATTGGGTGGTGGATCGCACAATGTCACTAAGTTGGCCTTTAACATAAGTTGTAAGGCTTGGGACAGTGACATGCTTATCCTCGTGAACTGTCTTCGAGGAACTTCGGATTGTTGATTGTTGGGTGATTGCCTTTGAGCAGATGGAGGGTTTGAGATTAACACAACATTAATAGAGGGTCGGTGATCCTTCTTGGTATGGGCCCTTTCCCCATACACAACATTTGTTTCCTTCTCTCCAGTGAAAGGCTTATTTACAGCGTTGGATGCAGAAGCAGATGTCATGGGAATGTTTCCGCTCTTAATGCCACTTTCGACCCTTTCACCAGTTAGGATCAACTCGGTGAAGCTAGACGAGGAACTTCCAATTAACAGATTGAAAAATGGGCCAGTTAATGTACCCATAAACATATCAACTAGTTCTCTGTCAGTTAATGGTGGTTGGATCCTACCAGCAAGATCCCTCTATTTTTGTGTGTACTCCTTAAACCCCTCATTGGTACCCATTGTCATACCTTGAAGTTGGAGTCTAGTAGGTGCCAGATCGGCATTGTATTGATACTGATGATAAAAAGCAGTGGCTAGATCTTCCCATGTGTGGATGCGGGAACCCTCCAATTGATAGAACAATTCTAGTTGAGTCCTAGCCAGACTCTCTTGGAAGAAATTGACCTAGAGCTTCTTGTTGGTAGTGTGCGGCTATATCTTGCGCACGAAAGACCTTAGATGAAGTTTAGAGAAGGATACCCTGTCATACTTGGCGAACACCGGTATTTTGAACTTATGGGGAATGACAAACCCAGTTACTAAGCCCAACTCACCAAAATCCAAACTAGGCACGATTTGAAGTTGAAAAACCTTTAGTCTATCCTCCAACTACTTGTATTTATCCTCAGCCACATGATATTGCTCATCAAAGTAATCTTCATCTTCAGAAGCTTGATTATTGGAACCCCTAGAACGGGTGCTCTTTTCCTCTTCATCTTGATTTTTGTCCTCCTCAGATGACTCTTCGACTATCTGTGCCTGATGAACCGAACCTTTGAATCTCTTACCCATGTTGATGAAGGCCTTCTTTTTGGTTTTCTTCTTGGCTATTAGCATAGTCATCAGCTCTTGTTGCCCCTTATCCAGGGTCAACAAGGACTCTTGGAATTTGGAATTATGTGCCTCCAAGTCCTTCAATGTTTGTTCGATATCCATTTTACTGAAATAAACAGTAAAAAGATAAGGACACCTGTTGTGGAAAACCTGTTTATGTTATGATGCATGAAAATGCGTATGTAAATGATTTCAAGGACTTAAAAGATTTAAATTTGTTTATATAAAAGGAACAAACATGCCTCTTGGGCTTACAATGGAGGAAATAAATACAAAATAAACTCCTAATACAAAAAGGTCGAGCGTATCCTCTTCGGCACAATGTAGGCGTTCAAACTTCGCTCTTCATGAATCTGTCTCATAAGCTTCAAAACCTTTTTTTTCATTTGCGTACAACTAGGTTTTGAAGGTTTCTCGTTCTTCCTTTATCTAAATCCAAGATCTTTGCAAATCTTCAAGATAAGTAGGCATGTTAGGATAAAGGACAATATACGCAACATCTCCTTCGGCAACAGGCTCCATGATGATAGGTAGAATGGCTTCATAAGGCATCATGAGGTTTTAGGAACGAGTTCTCACCCACTTGAGATAAGGCTCCAAAGGAATGGAGTTCTTATCCCCCAACATCTTGATATCAACCTTGTTAACCATTCCCCAAGCTCATATGAATCTCTGACGATAACCTTGGGCATTGCTCTCATAGTCAAATGCAATTCCTTGGACAAGTACATCATGAGGGCCATCCCTCCTAGTATACCCAAACTGTTGCAAAGCCAAACAAGGATTGTAGGTGATACCTCTCCTAATTCCAAGTAGAGGGACATTATGGAATTCCCCACAACGGTTAATAATAGTAAGGTCCTCCATAGATCGAGCACACCAATAAATATTAGAATGTGTGATGGACATTAATCTTTGAGACCATGTCAAGCCTTTCTCATTCTTCAACGTTAATTGAGGTAGGTGTGAAATAAACCATATAGAGAGTAATGGAATGCAACACAAAGGATTTCCCCTCCTCTTCATGGTGCGAGTGTGAAAACAATGTAGAATGTCTCCAAGCAAAGTAGGTATGGGATTACGAGAGAGAAAAAACTTGATGACATTCACATCTATGAGTTGGTCCGGATTGGGAAATAGAACCAAACCATAGATTAGAAGGTCCAAGACATCCTCAAAAGCTTGAAAATCCAAATCTTCCTAGAACAAACGAGCTTTCTCCAACAGAAACTTGGCTAAGAAACCCTTAACTCCACTTCTTGTCTCCCAATTTTCCACAATGTCAGATCTCTTCAAATGCAAAGCTTTGGCAATAACTTCAGGTTTTGGAGTCTCTTCTAAACCGGTGAATGGTATTTGATCAATCACATGCGCTCCTAACAATTGAGAGAATTCTTCAAATGTAGGAACCAATTGGTAGTCGGGGAAGGTGAAGAAATGATGCATATGATCAATGAATTGGAAAAGCACACACATCATTTCTTCTTGGAAGTTTGAGATAGCCAAGTTGAGAAGTTGACCATATATCTTGGTGAAAGGAGAATCTCTCGGCACTCATGATGCTAACTCTTGAAGTTGAGGATGCACTTTCACGAAGTTGACTCGGATGGTATTCCTATGAGTAGAAGTCATGACCTACAAAACAGAACAAAGATAAATTCCTAAATCCTTGAAATGGTTAATGGGAATTCTTTATGATGTTATGATGTTTATGATGAAATGAATAATAATCACAAACAAAGCATACAAAAAACCTTAGGTTTAGGCTTGCATGGGTTTCATAGGTAAGTACCCTCTTGAAGTTTAGTTGGTTCAACCTGTCCTAGAAAGTAATCAGGTTCTAGGGAATCTCAATATCTCTGATCTTTCTTCATTGGGCATTGTTTTAGCACAATCAATCTTTTCTTGCAGCCAAAATATCCTAAAAGTCCAATCTCAATGAGCGTAGTATCGATTATCAATCAATTTTCAGCTTTCCACCAAAACCGTCTATCTCACTACTTCCTAATGGCCAAGTTATTCAATTAAAGGTTCTAAGGTTCGTTAGTGCTTCGTGACATCACTCAGCGGCCCCGTATTCTCCTTAATTCGCCATAAGGGATACCAATACCCACAAATATGTCACACTAACATAGCTTTTGTCTCAACCATATCGGTCTACGCCGTACAGTCTCCATAATCTTTGCTATTTACCTAATGGTGTTCCTAGATCCGGGTAGAGGATCAATACAAAACCCAAACAAGGACCCATAAAATTTAGAGCAAACAAAACAAACAACGAAAGCATGTAAATGTAATCTAACTCTAAGGTAACCCCCCTTTTGAAACATCCTCAGCAGAGTCGCCAGTTCTGTAATACGGTGGGAGAACTGACTTGGGTGTTTTGCATTTTATCACAATTGTTGTGAATAGCAAGAGTCGTCACCGACTTTTCTTATATCTAATAAGGAAAAGGTGAAAAGAACAGGAAAGACGTTTGAGATATTTTCTTGAGTTCGGGGGGTAGGTTATGAAAAGGGAAGGTGTTAGCACCCTTTTCATCCATAGTTATCTATGGGTTCTTAGGTACTTTCTAGATCACTTTTAAAAATGCTTTGTTTGAAATGTGTTTGTAGTGGGTTTTGAAATTATTTTTGAAAATCGCCTTCGTATAGGCAAACTTTGTAATGATTCTCGTCACTATAAGAATGCATACAAAGTGTTGGACTTTTTGAAAATATTTCATGTTTTGAAAGTGGTTGGTGTGTTTGAAAAGATGTTTGTTTTGAAGATGGATTGTGAGAAAGCAACTAAGAATGTTCTACCTACTCAAAAGTCTTTTGTTCATTTTTCTCTTCCTTTGATATTGTTATCTCACCATTGATTGGTAAGTAACCCTATCTTTGGAAGTAAAGGGACGGGCGTGGGTCATCGTATAGTCATTGATAGCAATATTGTGAGATATCTTAGCGTTTTCTTTAAGGTACTAATATCATTTGTAAGACATCATTCGTAGCCTCATCGAGAGACTTTGATCTTGTATTTTGTTTGTTTTTGCTAAGATGTCTCACATGCGTAACATGACCATTTTTAAGGCAACAAAGTGGAGTAAACCCTAGAGATGCAAAGTGTGCAAGTGTATTGTGTTTCATGCTTGAGTTTATCTTGGATTAGGGTTTTCTAAGTATTGTTTTATCTTTTCATACAAACCCTAATTTACCAGCATTTATATGAAAGCGATAAATTGCGGAAGGTAAATTTCTATGCTATGACATCATTAGGGGATGGGGTATACAAATTTACAAATGGAGAATTGAAAGCGATAAAGATCTTAATTATTTATTACAACCACATTGAACTTGAATGAATAACGTACAAATGAATAAGTATACAAGGAAGCAAATAGAAGAGAAAATGAATTTTGTTTGGATTTTGTTAAAGAAAAAGGTTTGGGTCTAACCTAATTAATTAAAAGAAAATAATTTAAATTAAAAAAATCAATTAAGTTAATTAGAAAATAAATCTTTTTTAGGGTTTTGTTTGTGAAGAGGTTTTAATTAAATTAAACTAGTATGAAAAAAAATTAACTAATTAAAAATCCTAAGTTTCTAAATTAATTTTAATTAAAAGAAAATAAACTAAACCTAAGTCTAATTATTAGTTTATTTAAAAAAAAGAAGTTAAATTTGTATAAGAAAATATTTTGTGTTTTTGGTCTTGAAAAATAATATAAGTATATAATAAGATGAAAATATTTTTTTTGTCTTTTTATTAATAAAAAATAATAATTATAATAATAATAAGAAAATAAAATAAAAATAAGAAAAGTTTGGTCAAAGGGGGTGAAAAATTGATTTAGCGTGGTTTTGATGTAAAAGTGTTTTTTTGTTTGAAACCTAGCCCAATAAGGTTTTTGAAATCAGAATAAAAAGAAAATAAAAAGAACAAAGATGGGCCAGCGCTGAAACAAGTAAAGGGGGGGTGATGCTGGAAGTAAAAGGAGAGGCTCAATAGCCTTAGGACCCATGCGCTCTTAGAAGAAAGAAAAACATAAAAAAAAGGAAAAAAATGGGACGCGCTGGGGCTCGAACCCATGTCCTCACACAACAATGCCTTTAGCGCGCTTCTCTTGCCACTGGGATGGTTGTTTCATCTAGTATAATGACAATAATCAACAAACTTAAAATAAACTAAGTTTTGAATATTCACTTCATCTTCAACCTCGAGCCAAAATCCCTGTAACTCATTTATTTCTCATCCAAAATAGAAAATGTAAACATGAAAGTTGTGTTAAATTTCATCACGATTCCATAAATGTAAATAACTAAAGCTATATAAATCAAAGATGAATGAGAATTTCTAATGGTACTAAATTTTGACCTAATTTTTTCAGGATATTCAGATTCAAAATTCTAACTACTCAAGCAATATAAATGAAATCTAAGGACATGGTCAACTTTGGGGGCAATGATGTCTACATTTTATCTTTGAAAATGGAAGCCTAAAAATGCCTAAATAATGAGATGAAAAGTCAGAAAACTCACCTTGCAGCTGGAAATCGTGTTTTCAGTTAGAGCTTGATTCAAGTTGCTGTGATGATCATGTTAGCTTCCTTAAGTTTCCAGGAAGCTAATGCAACCCTTAGTTTTCGACCTTGCAATCATATCATCAATGCATACTTCTATCTCATGATGGATCATGTCATGAAATAGAGCTACCATAGCCCGTTGATAGGTTGCGCCTGCATTCTTCAAACCGAAAGGCATGACCTTATAATAGAAGGTACCCCACTGTGTGACAAAAGTGGTTTTCTCCATGTCTTCGGGCGCCATTTTGATCTGGTTGTAACCGGAGAAGCCATCCATGAAGGAGAAAACTTTGTGTTGAGAAGTATTGTCAACCAAGACGTTGATGTGTGGTAATAGGAAATCGTCTTTGCGGCTTGCCCTTTTTAAATCTCTATAGTCTACGTGCATACCGACTTTTCCATCTTTCTTCGTTACCGGGAGCACATTTGCAACCCACTGCGGATATGACGTCACTGCCAGGAACCTGCATTGAATTATTTCATTACCTCAGCTTTTATTTTCTCGAACATATCTTCCCGTATGCATCGAACCTTTTGCTTGACTGAAGGACAACCTTATTTCATTGGAAGACGATAAACTATGATATCAGTATCAAGTCCCGACATATATTCATATAACCAAGCGAACACCTCAACATAGTCGTTCAACATCTGAACCAATCTTCTCTTGACGTTGTCTTCCAAATTGGTGTCGATCTTGACTTCTTTCTTGTCTGCCTCAGTACATAGGTTTATTACTTCAACAAGTTCTTCGTGCAGTTGAATGGTCTCTTCCTCTTGACTCAGGAGTCTGGTGAGTTCCCCAAGTATTTCACAATCTTCTTCACCTTCGTCTCCGGCTTGGTAAATTGGATTTTCAAAGTCATAGATGGCAATAGTTAAATCGTTGTCAATGAGATCCGGAGTGGATTTGGATCTGCAAATGTGTGTGTGTGTGTGTGTGTGTGTGCATGTAAGGTCACATGGCTATTTGAAAATGTAATAAAAGTAAAATAAAGACAAAGAGCGCAAAATTTGAATGCAAAATAGTCCAATGTTTCATTAAAATGAGCATATGGCATATGAGAATGACAAACCCTTAACAAATGGACCATTTTGCCTCGGGAAAGACACATGGTTTAAAGTTATTGTTTAAATGGAAATTATAGACAAATTTCTCAAAGTAATAAAAAATAGGAAATGGAAATTACTCCTGGTTGAAGGAGATTGGAATGAAGTCTTTGGTCTTCCATTTATTGAGTCCTCCATCAACAGTTGAGTAGATCCAGTCGTCTCAATCACAATCAACATCAGAGTCTTCAAGAGCATTAACCTCATGGTTATTAATGCGGAGAGGTGGTTTCCCTTCACGAGCACGTCGAACCTCCTTTTGAGCCTTGGAAGTGAATCCCAACCCAAAATTTCCTGACTTGAAAGGGGTATCAGGGAGTTGTCCCCAAATGGTGCAGCCTCCGTCTTCAACAACAACACGATCATCTTTGGGAGTGGCAGGAGTGGCCTTGGAAACAACAACCATGGGAGAGACCACCTCAAAGGCTTGACAAGGAGTTTCAATGAACTCTCCATCCATTTCAACATACTTTAATGAATTCAGATGACTGATCATAAACTCTTCTTCTCTGCATACAGTGGCAATTTTTCCCTTGACCGAATATTTCAACTTTTGATGTAGTGTGGAATTCACTGCACCTTGTCTATGGATCCATGGGTGTCTAATCAGGAATGCATAAGCAGGACGGATATCCATCACGTACAATGTTGAGTTGAAGACTTGAGACCAAACTTTGATAGGGAGATCGACTTCTCCATGGACCATCCTCTTTGATCCGTCAAAAGCTCTCACCATGATGTAACTTGGCTTAATACCAAACCTTCACAGTCCAACCTATATATAGCTTCTTTTGGTAAAACATTGAGAGAAGATCCAATATCCACTAATACATGTGCCAGGGTAGTGCCCTTGCATTCTATGGAAATATGGAGAGCTTTGTTGTGATTCTTCCCCATCGGGGTCAAATCTGCATCAGAGAACCCTAAACTGTTGTCAGCAGTCAAGCCTGTTACATAGTTTTCAAATTGGTCGATCGTAGTTTCTTTGGGACATGTGCATTTTTCAAGAATTTTATCAGGGCTAGAGCATGTGCCTTGGAACATAGCAACAAATGTAACATGGAAATCTTCGAGGGTATTTTCCCCAACTGTTCCACTATCTTTTAGTCACTTTTTCTGATATATTTTAAAATCTCCTCCATCTCTTGGGTAGATGGGTCTTGAATGGTAATATATTTTATGAGCACCTCCGTCCTGGCAGGCTCAGTCATTTTTTCCTTTCCTCGTGTATCAGCAACAAGTTTAATAGCAGTAATACGTATGGGTGTAGTAGTGGTTGTCGGTGGTGAAATCTCTGGAGAGAATATCCTCCCTATCGTAGTCACTTTACTTGATCCAACAATGTTTGTAATGTCAGTAGTTTCATCTTCATCAATACAGGAATCTTGTTTGATACCATGATAATACACTTCCACCCCATAATTCCAAGGTACAGCCTTATCAGAAGGGAATTGGCCCCGATGTGGTGATAATTAGTGGAGCTATTCTTGGTTCAGCGAGAATCCTAATAGGACCTTTGGAGGTGATCCTATTAGGTTTTTTTAAGATAGTAATGATGGACACATCTTCAAATTCTTGAGATACACTTTGGTTCAAACTTTTCACAGATGGAGATCTTTCAAATAGAATCTCATGGCTATCCATTAGGTGTTGGACACTTTTCTTCAGCTATTCACAACCATTAATTTGTACAACACAGCAGCAACAGTCTTCAAGGCAGCCCAGGAATACCCCAACTTTCAACAAATTCTCTTTAACAGTCCTCAAAGGAGTGGTCAAGTCATTGATGGAGGCAACAAAAAAAGAATCTTCAATAGCATTGACACCCTTACCATGATTTGGCATGGGTGTAGTGATCACATTTGGAGTTGGCGGAGGTTCGAATTCAATTGTCTTGTTATCAATTAGGTCTTGGATTTTATTCTTTAATGCCCAATAATCATTGGTATCATGTCCGGGGCTATTTGAATGGTAAGCACATTTAGCATTGGGGCTGTACTTTGGAGAATCAGTGTTAGGGTTGGAAGGGGGATCTCACAAGTTCACCAAATCAGCTTTTAATAGGTGTTGCAGAGCTTGAGATAGTTGCATATTAATTCTAGTAAATTTCCTTATTTGGGCATCCGACCTTTGTTGGTTATTTTGTTGATGCGGATGTTGAGTTGGAGTTTGATTGGAGATCACGACTGCCCCTACTGAATGATGACGGTCATTCTTCGCACGACTTCTTAATCCACACACAACATTAGTCTCTTTTTTACCAGTAAATGGTTTTTTCACAGCATTTGAGGTGGAGGCCATAGGTATCTTCCCATTTTTAATCCTGCTTTCAACCCTCTCACCAGTTAAGATCAAATCAGTAAATCCGGATGACGAACTTCCAATCAGCAAGTTGAAGAATGGTCCAGTCAATGTCCCCATAAACATATCTACTGATTCTCTATCAGTTAAAGGTGGTTGCACCCTGCCAGCCAAGTCTCTCCACTTTTGGGCGTACTCTTTGAAGCCCTCATTTGAACCCATGGTCATGCCTTGCAATTGCACCCGAGTTTGCGCAAGATCAGCGTTATATTGATATTGGCGGTAAAAGGCAGCGGCCAAATCCTCCCAAGTATGGATGTTTGTTCCTTCCAATTGGTAAAACCACTCCAACTGCATCCCAGATAAACTCTCTTGGAAAAGTGCACCCATAGTTTCATATCGGCAGTGTGCGATTGGATATTACGGACATAAGATCTTAAATGAAGCTTTGGACATGAAAATCCATCATACTTTGCAAAGACTGGGGTCTTGAATTTGTAGGGAATGACTACCCCAGGTACCAAACCTAAGTCCTCAAACTCCAAGCCAGGCATAACTTGGATCTCCACAGCTTTCAGTCTATCTTCTAGTTGCTTATATTTTTCGTCAGACGATGGGTATTGCTCATCAGAAAAATCCTCGTCTTCAGAGATTTGATTGTTTCCACCCCAAGCGCGGGTGCTCCTAGCATCTTCATCTTGATTTTCATCCTCTTTGGAGGAATCCTCTTCAACTTGGACTTGTCTGGCGGGCCCTTTTAACCTCTTCCCCATGATGATTACATCTTTCTTATTTGTCTTCTTCTTCGTAACAAGAAGAGCCATCATTTCTTGCTTCCCCTTTGTTAAGTTGAGCAGAGTCTCTTAGAATTAAAAGTGTTAAGTCTGCAAGTCCTTGACAACTTTCTCGAGATCCATCTTATACTAAAATAAACAATAAAAAAATAAGGAAACCTGTGTCGGAAAACCTGCTTATGATATGATGCATGTTATGCTAATGCAATGCTTTAAAGGATTTTAAGAAATTTAAATTTGCTAGACAAAGAGAAGACAACAAACATTAATTGCATTAACAAATTCGGGGATCACAAATGCCTCTCGGGCTTACAGTCTAAGAAATAAAAACATTTCAAAAATTATACAAAATAAACTCCTAAAACAAAAAGCACTCAAGCTTTCCATGGGTGCATCCTCTTTGGTGCAATGTAGGAATTCAAACTCCGCTCTTCATGAAGTTGCCTTGTGAGCTCCAAAACCTTCTTCTCGCTTATATAGAATTGTGCTTCAAAGGTGTATTAATCCCCTTTGAGTTGAATCTACTATCTTTGCAATTCCTTCAAGTTGGTAGGCATGTCAGGATAAAGAAGAGTGCAAGGGGTGTCTCCTTCAGTAACGGGCTCCATAATCACAGGTAGGATGGTTGGGTAAGGCATCATGAGGCTTTGAGCACGAGTTCGTACCCACTTGAGGTAAGGCTCAAGAGGGATATAATTTTTATGCCCCAAAGTCTTGCTATCCACCTTATTTACCATTCTCCAAGCTCGTACGAACCTTTGACGACAACCTTGGATGTCACCATCATAATCGAATACTAAGCCTTGGATGAGCACATCATGGGGACCACCTCTTCACGTATACCCAAACTGTCGTAATGCAAGAGAAGGGTTATAGGTAATACCTCCCCTAATGCCCAAGAGTGGAACATTAAGGAACTCCCCACAATGGTCAATGATGGTAATATCCTCCAAAGATCTGGAACACTAATGAATATCCGAGTGTGAGAGCGACATCATCCTTTGAAACCATGTCAAGCCTTATTCATTCTTCAACGTTGATCGGGGTAGGTTCGAAATAAAACACCTAGATAGTAATGGAATACAACACAAATGAGTCCCTCTCTTCTTCATGGTGCGAGTGTGAAAAGAATGTAGGATGTCTCCAAGTAACGTAGGAACAAGATTACAAGAGAGAAAAACCTTGACAACATTCACATCTATGAGTTGTTCCGGATTGGGGAATATAACCAAACCATAGATTAGAAGGGCCAAGACATATTCAAAATCTTGAAAATCTATATCTTCCCAAGACAACCGAGCCTTCTACAACAGAAACTTGGCTAGAAAACCCTTAACTCCACTCCTTGTTTCCCAATTTTCCACAATGTCGGATCTCTTCAAATGCAAGGCTTTGGCAATAACTTCAGGATTCAGAGCATCCTCTAAACTGGTGAATGGTATTTGATCAAGCACGGGAACTCCTAGAAGTTGAGATAATTCTTCCAATGTAGGCACCAATTGGTAGTCGGGGAATGTGTAGCAATGACGCATAGGATCAAAGAACTGAAAAAGCACACACATCATTTCTTCTTGAAAGCTTGAGGTAGCCAAGTTGAGAAGTCGACCATATTTATTGGTGAAGGGAGAATCTTTAGGAACCCTTGATGCTAACTCTTGAAGTTGAGGAGGCACTTTCACAAAGTTGACTCGGATGGTATTTCTATGAGAGGAAGCCATGTCCTACAACACAAAACAAAGATAAATTCCTAAATCCTTGAAATGGTTAGTGAGAATTCTTATGATGTTATGATGTTTATGATGTAATGAAAAAATAATCACAAATAAATCACATAAGGACCTTAGGTTTAGGCTTGCATGGGTTTGACAGGCAACTACCCTCTTGAAGTTTAGTTGGTTCAACCTGTCCTAGAAAGTAATCGGGTTCTAGGGAATCTCAATATCACTGATCTTTCTTCATCAGGCATTGTTTTAGCACAATCAATATTTTCTTGCAACCAAAATATATCGAAAATCCGATCTCAATGAGTATAGCATCGAGTATCAACTAATCTTCAACTATGCACTAAAGTCGTCTATCTCACTACTTCCTAATGGCCAAGTTGTTCAACTAAAGGTTCTACGGTCAGTTAGTGCTTCATGACACCACACAGCAGCCCCGTGTTCTCCTTGATTAAACACAAGGGATATCGGTTACAACAAATGTGTCATTCTAACGTATACATTGTTTCAACCATATCGGACTATGTTGTACAGTCTCCACAATCTATCGCTACTTACGTAATAATGCCCCCTGATCCGGGTAGGGCATCTATACAAAACCCAAACACCCTTTTAAGAGTATAGCAAGCAAGTCAAATAATGGAAGTATTTAAATGTGATATAGTCTCTAAGGTAACCCCACTTTTAAGCTTCGTCCCCAGCAGAGTCGCCAGTTCTGTATTATAGTGGGAGAACTGACTTGGGTGTTTTGCATTTTATCGTAATTGTTGCAGATAGCAAGAGTCGCAACCGACTTTTCTTTTATCCAATAAAGGAAAGATTGAAAAGAACAAGAAATACCTTTTGAGATATTTTCTTGAGTTCAGGGGCTAGGTTATGAAAAGGGAAGGTGTTAGAACCCTTTTCATTCGTAGTTATCTACGAGCTCTTAATTACTTGATCACTTTGAAATGTGTTGTGAAATGTGTTTGTGTTTATTTGAAAGTATTTTTGAAAATTGCCTTTGTTTAGGTGAACTTAGTAATGATTCTCGTCTCTATAAGAATGTATACAAAGTGTTGACTTTTGAAAATATTTCATGAAAGTGTTGGTGTGTTTGAAAGATGTTTTGTTTGAAATGTTTGTGAGCAAGAAACGACGAGCGTTCTACCTGCTCAAAAATGTCTTTGTTCTTTTCCTCCTCCTTTATATAGTGTTATCTTACCATTCGTTAGTAAGAAACCTTATCATTGGATGTGAAGGAATAGAAGTTGGTCATCGTACATTCATAGAAGGTAACATTGTAAGATACCTTATAAATTTGTCGTAAGGGACTAAGATCGTTTACCAAAGGCAACATCAAAGGGTCATCGAGGGACTACGATCTTGTAATCGAGGGTCTTTGCTAAAGTATCCCACGTTCGAGGGACATGGCTGTTTTTATTCTCAGGCAACAAGTGTGGGTTAACCCTAGAGGTGCAAGTGTGCAAAGTGTGTTGTTTTCATTTAAATTGTCTTGAATTAGGGTTGTCTACTTGTTTGATTTTAGTATTTCCATACAAACCCTAATTACTAGAAATATGATTGAAAGCGATAAATTGCGGAAATTAAAAGTTCTACGCTATTACATCATTTTAGGGGATGGGGATACAAATTACAAATGAGGATGAAAGCAATTAAAACCTAATTACTATTACAACCATATTGAATAATTCCAAATAAAATGTACAGGAATATAAAGATAATGTAAAAGAAAAAGAAAATTGTTTTTTTATGGGTTTTTTTGTGTGAAACGGTTTTATAGTTAACCTAATTCGACTAATAAAAAGAAATTAATTAATTATTAACAAGATCGAAAATCTAAGTTCATTTGAAGTTTTAAGGAGAAAATAAAACCTAAGTCTAAATAATTTGTTTAGAAAATAAATTGAATGTTAATACTAATTAAAAAATGTATTTTAAAGTGTATAAAATCAATAAAACTAGTTCTAAGTATTTGAAAATAAAAATAAATGTTTAAGTTAAAACATTTAATAATTTAGTTATTTAAGAAAATATGTTTTTTGTATTTTTGGTTTAAGTAAAATAAATATATAAATGAAAATAAATGAAATATAAAAGAAATAAAAATAGTTGGGTTGAGGTGTTAGAAAGTAAAAAGGGTGTGAAAGTTAGCAAAAAGGCTCAAACAATTATTATTTTTTGTTTGAAATCAGAAAATAAAATGAAAATAAACTGGGCCTGCTTGTACATGAGCAAATGAGGGGGTGAGAAGTTCAGAAACAATTCAGGCCCAAAAGGGAGGATCCCAGGCGTGCTAGTAAACAAAAAAAAGGTCAGAAAATGTAATGAAAAATAACAAAATGTGGCACTGAGGCTCGAACCCAAGTCACAAGGGTCATAGGCACGCACTTTAACCACTAGGGTGGTGATACATCAGTTAACTTATGCACAACTAACATATTATATTTTAAACACGCTCCTGACTGTATCATCTTCTTCTTCCTCGTGCGAGTTTCTTCATCACCATTTTTGAACTTTGTAACTTTCTCATTTCTCAACCATTTCAGAAATTGTAAACATCAAACTTGCTCAAAATTTCATCACGAGTTCAGAAATATAAATAACTTAAGCTATTAATGAAATATGAGCATGAATTTTAACTGGTACCATATCTAACCTAATTTTTTCATCAATTTCAAACTTAAAATTCACATTACTCAGTCAATATAAATGAATTCTAAGAGCATAGATAATTTCAGGGCTATGATATCTACATTTTATCTTTGAAAATGGAAGTCAAATGATGCATGTATGAAGAGATAGAAAACCAGAAAACTCACCTTCAAAATGGAATTCGTGTTTTGAGTTTGAGCTCATTCAAGTTGATGCATTGATTTGGTTAGCTTTCTTAAACCTCCAGGAAGCTATTGCAATAACTACTTTGGATTGAGAGTGGCCGAATCCTCTTGTAGAAGTCAATGTGCAAGCTTCTGATTTTTGAAATGGAGGAAGATGAAAATGGAGTTACAGAACTGTAACATGTGTTTGGTTTGCTTCTAAATGATGTATAGGTGCTTTGTGATTGGATTTGAGGAAGAACGCACGAGGGAATTTGAAGGTTGGATTTCTAAGTCAGAATTGCCAAGTTTTGTGATGTTTTGGATGATTATGAGTTTGAGGGAGTTTCTATGCTTGCCAATTCATGTCCTTGGTTTTTAAATGATGTCTCTATTTATAGGGAAAGGTTTGAGGACTTGAGATGATCAGAATCACATGTTATGGATTTTTCAAATGCATAAAGACAAGTTGCTTCATGATGAAGAAAAAAGTGAATCAAAGAACTTAGCCATGCTTTGTAGACTCTTGTGGATTTCTTTTGATATTGAGAGATTTGTTGTGATCTTTAGAACAGATTTCAAGCTTGAAAGAAGAGATTTGTTGGAAAAGTGAAGCTTTATGCAAATGGAAATGTTGCTTTTGCATTTCTAACCATAAATGGTATCAAGACTTGGAAAAAGCTTCAAATCTTTGTGTAATACACTTAGGGTTTGTGTAATTTCTTTATTATTCATAGATTTGGAGAGAACATAGCCTGAAAATAGAGATCTTGTAGCTTTGGTTAGAGTTTTTGTTGTGTGTTCATCATCAAAATGACTTGTAATTCAAGAATGGATGCCCAACTTATTCTCTTTGATTCTCTTAACTAAAAAATGATCTCTTCAAGTTCCTTGACATTTTGGAAATCTTGAAACATAATCTAAAACTTTTATGTTTTCCACTATTGAAAAATCCAATTGAAACTATGTGAAAAATGGCCAAGAAGTTGGGACAAAAATCTGCCCAAACTAGGTCAAAATTTTACTGTGTTTAAGAAAAAGTGCATGACTTCATGGTCCTATAACTCAAAATATAAGCATTTTTTGGATATGAGCCCTACTAAACAAAGTTTTATATCTCATAAATATCTACAACTCTCATGTTGAAAATTTCCTTTGAATCATCTTGCATCTTGGTGAAAAATTGGCATGAAGTAGTAAAATTATCTTGTACAAAAACACTTAGAAAAATTTCTAAGTCTTGAAAAGTTTGATTTTTTAAATTGACTTTTGACTTTATTGATTTATTGATGATCAAGCTTCATATTTTTGAGTGTATTGATGAATTTTTATCTTTGAGACTCAATGTTGACCAAAAAGTCAAAGTTTGACTTTTGGTGTATCAGTTGACCTTTTCATCAGTTGACCAAATCTCATCTATCAATTGTTTGATCTTGAGGAATGATTTGAATAATGACATTAGGTAAAGATAATGTGATTTAATATTTGAGACCATGTTTTAAACCAATAAGTCATGTATTAGGTCAAAAGTCCAAAATCAGTCATTCTCAATCAAAACCCTAATTTTGACCATTTTGCACCTTTGATGATTTGAACACTTTTCTTGAGGAATTATGAACCAAACTTGATCAATTTGTGAATATGAATTTAAAATGTTTATATTGGTCAATAATATTGAATTTTTCCCATAAGTTGACTATAATTTAATTTTTATCCAATACAACTGATTTTCAATCATCTGATCAATTGACTGAGCAAAATTATGATCCAAAACTTGAAACTTGGCATGAGTGTTCTTGGAGGTCTATAATGAACCATGAAAGTCATTTGAGGCAATATAATTCCAATTGTCCCTGTGAAAATCAAAACCCTAATTTGAGGCATCAGTGTTTAGGAGGTGATTTGAACTAGTCAACACTTGTGCAATTTTGAGATATTGAAGATCTTTGTGAGAAGTGTCTTGAGAAAAGAGAGGGAAAATTTTGGGGTATAACACCCAGGATCTCACCCAGAAACAGAACAGTTTTCCTACTCTGATACCAATTGAAATTCTGGTATATCCGACTTCAGATGTCCTATGACATGTTAAGATATCTGAAAATGAACAAAACAAACATGACAAGGTATAAACATACAAAATAGTACTAAAAAGCATAAACAATACACAAAATTGTTAACCTAGTTCAGAGCAACTCTCCTACTCTTGGGGCATACCAAGCTAGGGATAAAGTCCACTATAATAGTATCAATTCAAAGCTAAACTAGTCCCAAGTTTACAACTTCTTACTTAATCACTACATGTTCTAACTTTCTATCTAAGTGTCGACTAGATATGAGGCCCTCCTCAATCCCTCATCAATCACAGACGCCGATTGGATCAAAATAGGAAGACACACTTCCATGATGCAAAACCAGAAGGCACACTTCCATGACAATATTAGAAGACTCACTTCTAAAATAATACCTAGCCAAGACTCTTGACTAAGAACACAACTTGGAGTTACTTAAAAGCTTCCTCCAAGAAAAATACTCACTCTTGCTTCACAACTTCGAGGAGAACTATAATAGAGACTACAACTCTATAACATCAGTTCAACTTACAACTAAGTGGAACACACAACCAACTCACCTAAAGAGTGGTACAAACTCATCCCTAATAACTACATCTTTTCATTCACGTATGGTACCTTTACCAAGGTTACAATGTTTCTATTTATAACCTATCTCCCAACTGGATTTGGACTTTAAATCACATCATATGAGTTGTTACAAATCTGCAGAAGATTCTGCAATAAAATAGGTCTTCAATAAAATATTTCCTAAAAAGTCTCCTTATTTAGAAAGTATATTTTCCTTTTGAATTCTGATTGAATCTTCCAGACCTATAACTCAGCTCCATATAGGATTGCATAATATTCTCAGAATATTCTGCATCTGTTAAAACATAACAGAATCCAACTGTCCAGCCCAACACATGCATGATGTCGAATGACCCTGCATAGGACATCTTATCTTACATGTTGCTCCAGATGATGAGAACTTCTCATCTAAACATGTCTCAACATAAAATAGGACTTCTTGCTCAACCTGTTCTTCTTAGCAAGTTAACACATCTTATTTAACATATTGTTGCTAGATTTGTTTTACTAAAATTAATGCCAATCCTAAAAATAGAGAACTAACAGATCACATTTATGTAACTTAGGGAAGATCGATGAATCGCTGCTTCACCATACAAAAGTCAGATTCCGAAGCATAGTCAACATCAAATCATCCAAACCATACATAACATGATGCCAAAATTTAATTACTCGGTCATTATTTAATTCATTATGTTTTTTGATCGAATTAATACACATAAAATAAACAGTTATCACATGCATGGTTTCATAAGTTACTCTGATACCACTTGTTGTACCCCAAAATTTTCCCTCTCTTTTCTCAAGACATTTCACACAAGATCTCCAATAACTTAAGCTTGTATAAGTGTTGACTAGGTCAAACCATCTCCTAAACATTGATGCCTCAAATTAGGGTTTTGATTCTCACAGGGATATTTTGACTTCTAATGCCTCAAATGAAATTCATGGATCATTATAGACCTCCAAGAATACTTATGTCAAGTTACAAGTCTTGAATCACAAATTTGCTCAGTCAATTAACCAGAAGACTGAAAATCAACTATATTGGGTAAAAAGTCAACTATAGTCAACCTAGAGTCAAACTTCATGATTTTTGGCCAACATCAACATTTTAAAGTCCTATTAATCATTTTTATCAAGTATTTATCACAATCCCTCAAGAAGAGCACTCAATTTACCAAAAGGGAAAAATGGTCAAAATTAGGGTTTTGACTGTAATTGACTGAGCAATGACTTTTGACCTAATACATGATCTAATGGCTTAAAGAATAATCTCAAGGATTAAAATACAACATGTTGACTTAATTTCATAGTTTAAAACATTCCTCAAGATCAATGGATTGATAGTTGAAATAAGTGCACCTACAACTTCTTATTAGAAGTATGTAGTTGAATTTTACAGACGTAAGATCTCAAGTGAAGCTTCGAGCATGAAACACCATCGTACTTGGAAAAAACTGGAATCTTGAATTTGTGAGGGATTGCTAACCCAGGAACCAAACCCAAATCACCAAAATCTAGGCCAAGCGCAACTTAAATTTCCATAGCCTATAATCTGTCCTCTAGTTGCTTATACTTGTCTTCAGCTGGTGGATATTGCTCATAAAAATAGTCCTCATCCTCAGAGATTGAATTGTTACCACCCCGGCACGGGTTCTCCTTTCATATTCATCCTGATTCTCATCCTCCTCAGGGGAGTCTTCTACCACTTAAACTTGTCGAACGGGGCCCTTGAACCTCTTTCCCATGTTGATCAAATCCTTCTTCTTGGTCTTTTTCTTTGTAACCAGAAGTGGCATCAGTTCTTATTGACCTTTGGCCATGTTGAGCAAGGTTTCTTGAAATTGAGAATTTTGTGTCTGCAAGTCCTTCACATTCTGCTCGAGATCCATCTTACTGAAATAAATAGTAGAAAGATGAGGAAACCTGTTTCAGAAAACTTGCTTATGTTATGATGCATGTAATATGAATGCAAATGTTTTCAAGGACCTTTAAGATTTAAAATTGTTTAACCAAAGAAGGAGAAAACATTAATTGTATTAATAAGTTCAAATGGTTACAAAAATGCCTCTTAGGCTTACAACGAAAGAAAAACAAACAAAATGAACTAATACAAAAAGGCTCAGGTCTCCTATGGACGCTTCCTCTTTGGAGTAATGTAGGCATTCTGGTTCTGCTCCTTGTAAAGTTGCCTCTTGAGCTCCAACACTTTCTTTTGGCCTGCCTAAAACTGCGTTTCAACGGTGTTTCTCTCCCATTGGAGTTGAATCCACGATATTTGTAACTCCTCGGGAGTAGTAGGCATGTCAGGATGAAGAATAGTGTAGGGAACATCTCCTTCGGCGACAGGCTCCATGATGATAGGTAAGATGGCAGGATACGACATCATGAGGCTTTGAGCGCGAGCTAGCACCCATTTGAGATAAGGCTCTAATGGAAAAGATTTCTTATGCCCTAAAGTTTTTCTATCGACTTTGTTCACCATGCCCCAAGCTCTTACAAATATTTGACAATAACCTTGGACATCGTTCTCATGGACAAATACAATTCCTTGGACAAGCACGTCATGAGGGCTATCTGTACGAGCACACCTAAGTTGTCATAGATCCAAACAAGGATTATAGGTGATACTTCCCCTAATGCCAAAGAGAGGGAGGTTAGGGAATTACCCACAATGATTAATGATGGTGACATCCTCCAAAGATCAAGAACACCAATGGATATCCGAATGCGAGAGTGACATCAACCTTTGAGACCAACTCATACCTTATTCATTCTTCAAAACTGATCGAGGAAAGTGCAAAATAAATCACCTAGCCAACAA
This sequence comes from Vicia faba, assembly GCA_948472305.1. NCBI lineage: Eukaryota > Viridiplantae > Streptophyta > Magnoliopsida > Fabales > Fabaceae > Vicia > Vicia faba. The sequence continues at coordinate 1,111,778,550 of OX451740.1, forward strand.
AGGAGTACAACAGATAAGAATCCCCCTTCTCTTCATGGTGCAAATATTAAAAGAATGCAAAATATCCCAAAGTAAGGTAGGCACCGGGTTACGAGATAGAAAAACTTTGATCGTATTCACCTCTATGAATTGGTCCAGGTTAGAAAATAGTACCATCCCATATAGTAGAAGAACGAAAATTTCTTCAAAATCTTGCAAATCCAAAGCATCCGAAAATTGTTGAGCCTTCTCAAATAGAAACTTGGCTAGAAAGCCCTTAACACCACTTCTTGTTTCCCAATTTGCCACAACGTTATACCATTGAAAATGAAAATCTAGAGAAATCTCACCAGGTCTTTCTCAATACCGGTGAAGGGTAATTGATCAAGAATAGGCACTCCCAAGAGTTGAGAAAACTCCTCTATGGTGGGCACTAATTGGTAACCAGGAAATGTAAAGCAATGGTGCTTAGGGTCAAAGAATTGAAATAGTACCCCATCATTTTTTCTTCAAAATTTGAAGTGGCCAAGTTGACGCTAACTCCTTAAATTGAGGAGGCACTTTCACATAGCCGATTCAGATAGTCTTTCTACGAGGGGAGTCCATGTCCTACAAAATAGACAAAGATAAATTCCAAGGTCCTTGAAATGGTTAGTGCAAATTCCATGGTATGATATCATGATGTTATGTACAGAGAAACATATACAAACAAAGCAAACAAGTCCATAGGTTTAGGTTTGCATGAGGTTTATAGGTAAGTACCCTTTTGATGTTTAGTTGGTTCAACCTATCCTAAAAAGTAGTCGGGTTCTAGGGAATCTCAATATCATTGATCTTTCTTCATTCGACATTGTCTCAGCATAATCAATCTTTTCTTGCGGCCGAAATATCCTAAAAGTCCGATCTCAATGAACGTAGTATCGAGTATTAACCAATTTTCAGCTTTCCACTGAAACCGGCTTTCTCACTACTTCCTAATAGCCAAGTTGTTCAATTAAAGGTTCTAAGGTCAGTTAGTGTTTCATGACACCACACAACGGCCCCATATTCTCCTTGATTCAACAAAAAGGATACCAGTACTAAAAAATGTGTCACACTAACGTAGCTATTGCTTGAACCATATATGTCTATGTCGTACAGTCTTCACAATCTTTTCTACTTACCTAATAATATTCTTAGATCCGGGTAGAGGATCAATACAAAACCCAAACAAGGACCCAAAATGAAAAGCAAACAAGTCAAACAATGAAATCATTTAAAGGTGATCTAGTCTCTAAGGTAACCCCACTTTTAAGTATGTCCCCAGTAGAGTCGCCAGTTCTGTAATACGGTCGGAGAACTGACTTGGGTGTTTTGCGTTTGATCGTAATTGTTGTGGATAGCAAGAGTCGCCATCGGCTTTTATTTTATCCAATAAAGGAAAGGGTGAAAAGAACAGGAAATAACTTTTAAGATATTTTCTTGAGTTCAGGGGGTAGGTTTTGAAAAGGGAAGGTATTATCACCCTTTTCATTCGTAATTATCTATAGGCTCTTAGTTGCTAGATCTCTTTGAAATGCTTTATTTTAAATGCGTTTATGATAGTTTGAAAGTATTTTTGAAAAGTTCTTTTGTTTAGGAGAACTTTGTAATGATTCTCGTTTCGGCGAAAATGTATACAAAGTGTTGAATTTTGAAAATATTTCATGGAAATTGTTGGTGTGTTTGAAAAATGTTTTGAAATTTTTGTGAGCAAGCAACTATGGACGTTCTACCTACTCAAAAAGTCTTTGTTTATTTCCTCCTCCTTTAGATGTTTCTATCTTACCATTGATTCGGTAAGAAGCCCTATTATTGGATGTGAAGGGACGAGCGTGGGTCGTCGTTCAGTCATAGAAAGCAACATCGTAGGATACCTTAGCTATTTTTTTGTAAGGATCTAAGATCGTTTACTGAAGGCAACATCGAAGGGTCATCGAGGGACTACGATCTTGTATTCGATGGTCATTGCTAAAGTATCCCACGTTCGAGGGACATGACTGTTTTATCTTTAGGAAACACGTGTGGGTTAACCCTAGAGGTGCAAGTGTGCAAAGTGTTTGTTTTCCATGCATTTTTGTCTTGAATTAGGGTTTTCTACTTGTTGATTTTATGTCTTGCCATACAAACCCTAATTACTAACATTTATATTGAAAGCGATAAATTAAGGAAATATAAAATTCTACGCTATTACATCATTTGGGGATGGGGATTCAAATTTACGAATGGGGATGAAAACAAATAAAATCTAATTTACTATTACAACCATATTGATTATGAACAAATAATGTACAAAAAATAATAAAGGCAATGTGAAAGGAAAAGAAAATTGTTTTTATTTTTTTAAAATTTTTTATGAAAGGTTTTAACTTAATTAAACTAATAGAAAGAAAGTAATTTTCTAGTCTAGTCTAGGTGGATTTAACAAGAACTAAACCTAAATTAAATAGAAAAGAAATTAAGTTAATTAAGAAAATAATTTTTGGGGTTTTTGTGAAAAGGTTTTAACCTAATTAATTAAAACTAAAATGAATGGAAGGAAATTAATTAATTAAACTCCTAAGTTCTGAATTAATTTAATTAAAATAAACTAAGTTAATATTAATTTAATTAAGAAAAGAAATTTATTAAAGAAATGTTTTTGGTTTTCATGTTTAAAAGAAATAAAATAAAAATATACTAAATATCTAAATAATAAATATACAATATTTTTGGTATTTTTGGTTAATAAAAATAATAATAATAATATTAAAAAATAAAAATAAAACAAAGAGAAAAAGAAAATAAAATAAAAACTAAAATTAAGTCAGGGGGGGTTGGAAATAATTTGAGGTGTAAACAAGTAAAATGATTTTGTTTGTTAGGCCCGTGATTGATTTTTTTCTAAAGTCAGAAAATAAAACAAAAAAAGGGAACGAGCTACGTGACGTTAGCATACAGGGAGGGGGTGAGAGGAAGTAAAATGGAAATGGCCCATTTGCTCGAGGCCCAATGCGTTGGCTGTTTGAACAAAATGAAGCAAAAAGTTATGAAATAAATTAAAGGGTGTCCCTAGGGCTCGAACCCAAGACCCTTTAGCAATAAGGCCTTTACCCGCTCGCTCTCTACCACTAGGGTGGCTATACATCCGGTGTTTAAAACAAAACCAATGCATTATATTACAAAACAAGCCCATGGCTGTATCATCTTCAACCTTGCGCCATAAATTTCAACATGATTTTAAAACCTGTAACTTCTTCATCTCTCAACCAAAATGAAAAATGCAAACATGAATGTTGCTCCATTTTTCCATACGAATTCAACCATATAAATATCATAAGCTATAAATCAAAGATGAATGAGAATTTCTAATGGTTCCAAATTTGACCTAACTTTTTCATAAAGTTCAACTCTAAATTTCTCTCTACTCAGGCAAAATAATTGAATTCTAAGGACATGGTCAGTTTCAGGGCTATGATATCTACATTTTATCTTTGAAAATGGAAAGCTAACAATGTCTATATGATGATTTCAAAAGTCAGAAAACTTACCTTAAAAATGGATTTCGTGTTTTGTAAATGAGCTTGATTTAAAGTGTTGCAATGATCAGGTTAGCTTCCTTGTGTCTCTAGGAAGCTAATGCAATGCTTAGCTTGAGTTAAGAGTGGCTGAAATGGTCTGGAGAAGTTCAACTGCAATGCTCTATTTTTGGTTATGGAAAATGAAGAAGATGGTGTTACAGTTAGAAGACAGGTATTGGGATAGCCTCTATATGTGTATTAGAAGCTTTGTGATGGATTAGAAGTGAAAACACACGAGTAAATTTGAAGATTGAGTTTCAAAGTCAGAAATGACAAGTTTTTGTGCTTGTGTTGCAATTTCTAGTTTGAGAGGGAGTGATGGTTCTCAGGGGCTTATAAATTCGTGTGCTTGGCTTGTAGATGGGTGCTAAATTTATAGGCAAAGGTTTGGAGTGCTTAAGTTTATTAGAATTCAAATTTACATGTTAAGCTCAACATGTGATTTTCTTAACAAAACAAGTTTCAATGCCTTGTACCTTTGATCATAGAGTTGTTAATTACATTAAACACAATGCTTATGACTTTGTAGATGGAGTGTAATCAGAATAAACAAGTTAGGAGATCAATGCATTGACTTTGTGCATAAAGCTTGCTTTACAAGAATGGAATGGTGACTTTCTTCTAAATATAGAAAATTGCTTTGGATAATGACTTAATCACTTGAAACATACCTAAATCAATCGTGTAAACAATTAATTATGGAGTGATTTACAAGTTAGAATCCTGCAAAACAAGATTGTGCAACATAGGCTAGAGATTTGAATTCTTGTTCATCACAAAAATGACCTATAATTCAATAATGAACGTCCAACTTCTTGCCTTCGATTCTCTTAGCTCAAAAATGATCTCATTGAGTTCTTTGATATTTTGAAAATCTTGGAACATTACCTATAACTTCCATGTTGGATATTTTTACAAAATCCTCTTGGAGCTTAGTGAAAATTGGCCAAGAAGTTAGGTCAAAAATCTGCCTAAACTAGGTCAAATTTTCACTAAGTGTTTAAGAAAAAGTGCATGACTTCATGTATTCATAACTCAAAATCCAAGCATTTCTAGGACTTGATCAGTAAAGAAAAGTCGTAGATATCATCAAGATCTACAACTTTCATGTTGGGAGTTTTCTTTGATTGATCTTGCATCTTGGTGAAAATTTGGCATGAAGTCATGAAAAAATAAGACTTGAAACACTTAGAAAATTTTCTAAGTCTTGAAAACTTTGACTTTTTCAAAGAATTTTTACTTTCTTGATTCATTGATGATCAAGCTTCATATTTTTTAATGTCTTGATAAATTGTGATCTTTTAAATTCAATTTTGATCAAAAAACCAAATTTTGACTTTTGATGTATCAGTTGACTTTTCTTCAGTTGACTGAATTTCAACTATTAATCAATTGATCTTGAGAAGTGAATTGAGTCATGAAATTAGGTAAAAATGATGTACATGAATACTTGAGATCATGTTTCAAACCATTAAGTCATGCAGTAGGTCCAAAGTCAAAAATCAAGCCTCCTTAGTCAAAACCCTATTTTTGACCATTTTGCCCTTTTGATGATTTGAATTTTTTTTTTGGGGAATTGTGATCTAAACTTGATCAATTGACACATATGACTTCAAAATGTTAATATTGGTAAAAAAATTTGAAGTTTGACTGTAGGTTGACCACATTTGACTTTTTACCCAATACAGTTGATTTTCAATCATCTAAGCAATTGATTGAACAAAATTGTGATTCAAGAATTGAAACTTGACATGAGTATTATTGGAGGCTTATAATGATCTATTAAAGTCATTTGAGGCATTATAAGTCCAATTATACTTGTAAAAATCAAAAACCTAATTTGAGGCATCAGTGTTTAGGAGATGGTTTGACCTAGTCAACACTTGTACAAGCTTGAGCTATTGAAGATATTTGTGAGAAGTATCTTGAGAAAAGAGAGGGAAAATTTTGGGGTACAATAGCTTCCCCTGTTCAATCTTCTTACACTTGAAGAGTTAGATTGGAAAGTCCGCCATTCGTGACTTGAAGGGGGAAGATGATTGAACACTTGAGTGCTTAGAAATTTGCACTTGATGACGTGTTAGTTGATTGTGTCGGGAATGGGCTTAAAGATGCCATTTAGAGGAGTGATAAAGAATTTATCGGAGATAGGCTTACAGATGCCATCCAGAATGACTGTTGGTAGAAATTGGAAGAAGCATCATAATCAAAATTTGGTCGATTTATACTGAAATAGTAGATGCCTTTTGCCTATTTTTAACTGGAAGAGATAAATCTAATAAGAAGAGATCTGTTGTTTGGCGAATTCATTGGGAGGAATGAATCTAACCAGAAGATGTTTTTCGTTTTCCTGTCTTTAACTGGAAGAAATGAATCTAGCCAGAAGAGGTCCGTTGATTGCCTGTCTTTAACTGGAAGAAATAAATCTAACCAGAAGAGGTGTTTGTCTGCCTGTCTTTAACTGGAAGAAGTAAATCTAACCAGAAGAGGTCTTTGTTTTCATGTCTTTAATTGGAAGAAGTAAATCTAACCAGAAGAGGTCTTTCGTTTTCCGGTCATTAACTGGAAGAAGTAAATCTAACTAGAAGAGGTCTTCGTCTGCCTGTCTTTAACTTGGAAGAAATGAATCTAACCAGAAGAAGTCTGTTGATTTCATGTATTTAACTGGAAGAAATAAATCTAAACAGAAGAGGTATTTCATTTTCCTGTCTTTAATTGGAAGAAATGAATCTAACAAGAAGAGGTCTTTATTTTCCTGTCTTTAACTGGAAGAAGTAAATATAACCAGAAGAGGACTGTCGTTTCCCTGTCATTAACTGGAATAAGTAAATCTAACTAGAAGAGGTATTCGCCTGCCTGTCTTTAACTGGAAGAAGTGAATCTAACCAGAGGATGCCTGTTGATTTCCTGTCTTTAACTGGAAGAAATGGATCTAACCAGAAGAGGTTTGTTGATTTCCTGTCATTAATTGGAAGAAGTGAATCTAACCAGAGGAGGTTTGTTGTTTTCCTGTCTTTAACTAGAAGAAATGAATCTAACCAGAAGAGATATGTTGATTGCCTATCATTAATTAGAAGAAGTGAATCTAACTAGAGGAGGTATGTTGATTGCTTGTCTTTAACTGGAAGAAATAAATCTAACCAGAAGAGGTATGTCGTTTTCTTGTCTTTAACTGGAAGAAATGAATCTAACCAAAAGAGGTCTGTTGATTGATTTTCCCTGAAAGGAAGAGGGTTAGTTGCATGCGGATGTATGCACGGCGTAATGATGTTCTAAAAATAAATGCAACTATGTTGTATGCATTTGTCATGTATGTTCTATGATGTAGGAATGTTATTGAAACATATCTTTGTCTAGGAAAATAAATCCTTGACAAATGCTTGGGAGTGTTGGGAAGAAAAATACCAGACTACCGTTGGAGATGAAGAGTATGTGTATCTTCGACTTTGTTTAGAGTGTTCCGATGGGGATTTCTGTCTCATTTTTTTAAGGAAATTCTGCTGGGAATGTCGGTATCTACTTGAGGGATAGAGTTCAGGAACCTTGGTTGTCCATTACTCTACTGGGGAATTATAACTTGACTGGGGAGAGAAAAAGTTAACGGGTATCTGGTTGAATTCCAGGCTTTGCAACAACTTTATGGGGATAATAACGACTTCGCTAGGGACAAAAGGGATTTGTTTGTTGATTTGTAACAATATGAGAAAAGACTCGCGTTGGGGAATATGTAGTTTATTGGGGAAATAAACCTCGTTGAAGAGAATATTTTGAGGATCTTATTAGGGAGATGAATTCTTTTGGGGAACTCTATAAAGTCTCTTTTTTCAGTTAAGACTAACTCAACTGGGGAGAGGGTTTTCAGGAGATTACACTTTGTGGGGATAATCTTATTGAAGCAACTCTGTAGGGATATCCAAAATCCTTAAGGAAATGCTTATTACATTCATATGCATATGTTCATTCAATTTTAATCATTGGACGTTTTTGCAATCAAAACAGAAAAAAAAAGTTTATACTTCGAAGTTTATTTGTATTAATGTTTTGCCTATAATCGGGCGTTTTTGTACAAGGGGACATAAATCCTAGTAAGAGGAAATCGTCTAAAGAATGAAAGGAATACAAAGTGAAAAATAAAATAATAGCCATGTGGAAGTAATCTCATTGGGTTCCAACTCCGCCATTGCCCCTATGTCTTCGAACACTATCCATTGTCGTTGAAAGAAGTTGATTGAATGGATTTTATACCATTGAACTTGGACCTTGGTAATAAAGATGGCTGTAGTGATTTCACGGGACATAGTCATACACTTTGATCCTTAAATTTTTCCTGGACCACCCTTTCGGGTTTTTAACCTACCAGGATACCATTTTTGCTGAAGCCACCCTTTCGGGTTTTCGACTTGCCAGGTGTACAATCCTTTGTATATATCCCTAACTTTTGCCCGAACCTCTTTGATTCGCCAAGATGCCCTTATTTTTGCCTGGGTATGTCAACCTAGCGGGTCATTTTTATGCGTAGTATTTTTTAACTATGTTTGCGTTCATAGGATACAGAAAGTCTTCACCGTCTATAGTAGTTAACATCATGGCTCCGCCAGAGAATACTTTCTTAACAATAATTGGCCCTTCATAAGTGGGAGTCCATTTGCCCTTGGGATGCCTTGAGGAAGAATGATGCGCTTTATTACCAAATCTACAGTATGATATACTCGAGGTTTGATCTTCTTGTTGAAAGCCTTGATCATACGCTTTTGATACATTTGACCATGACAAACAACATCCAGCCTCTTCTCGTCAATTAAGTTCAACTGATCCAACCAAGTCTAAATCCATTCATCTTCGCCTAAGTCTGCTTCTTTCATAATCCTTAAGGAAGGAATCTAAACTTCCACAGGTAAGACAACTCTCATGCCATAGACTAAAGAGAAATGTGTTTCCCTAGTTGATGTTCGTGCCGAAGTACGGTATCCATGGAGAGAAAATGGTAGCATCTCATGCCAATCCTTGTAGGTCACCACCATCTTTTGCACAATTTTCTTTATGTTTTTATCGGCAGCTTCTACTGCGCCATTCATCTTAGGTCTGTATGGAGAACAGTTGTGATGCTTGATTTTGAACTGCGTACAAAGTTTAATGATCATAACATTATTGAGATTGGTTCCGTTATCAGTGATAATCCTTTCAGGGATACCGTATCGGAAGATAAGGTTATGCTTGATAAATCGGGCTACAACGTTCTTAGTTAATGAGGCAAATGAAGCAGCTTCGACCCATTTGGCGTAGTCGATGGCAACAAGGATGAAACTATGTCCATTACAGGCAGGGGTCTTGATCTCTCCATTCATTTTAATGCCCCACATTGCAAATGGCCACGGAGAAGTCATGACATTCAAAAGAATTGGAGGCACATGAACCTTTTTGGCATAGATTTGACACTTATAGCAAGTCCTCGAGTGATGGTGACAATCAGTTTCCATAGTCGACTAATAGTAACCAGCCCTCAAAATCTTCTTGGCCATAGTGTGCCCACTTGAGTAAGTTCCAAAGATACCTTCATGTATGTCTTCCATGATTTTCTCTGCCTCCTTCTTATCCATACAACGGAGCAGAGTAGAATCATGGTTGCGCTTGTACAAAATTCCATTGCTTAGGAAGAATTTGGCTGAGAACCTTCGCAGGAACTTCTTGTCATTGACTAAATCTCCTTCAGGACACTCTTGTGTTTCAAGATATCTCTTTACTTCATAGTACCAAGGCTTCTCCTCATCAGTGTCAATCTCATAATAGTGCGCAGGTTCGTCAAATGTTTTGATAGTAATTTTGGGAGCTTCATTTTCCCAATTGACATTGAACATAGAGGACATAGTTGCCAAAGCATCTGCAAACTGACTTTCTTCCCTCGGGAAATGTTCAAAGGTGACCTCTTTGAAGTAAGGGATCAAGGTTGACATAATCTCTTTGTAAGGGATCAAATTTGGATGTTTGGTATCCCATTCTCCTTTAACTTGACTGATTACTAAAGCCGAATCTCCGTATACGCTTAAGCATTTGATTCTTAGGTCAATGGCAGCCTTAAGACACAAGATGCACGCTTCATACTCGGCCAAGTTGTTTGTACAGTCGAAGCATAGTCTGGAAGTGAAAGGTGTATGGCCACCTTCAGGGGAAATAATCACAACACTAATTTCGTTACCCGAAGCATTGGAAGCTCCATCAAAAACCATAGCCCATCGGGATCCGTGTTCAGGTCCTTTATACGGTCCAGGCTTTTCACAATCAGTTATCAGCATGATATTCTCGTCCGAGAATTCAAAGTTCATAGATTGGTAGTCATCAACAACTTGATGGGCCAAATGATCCGCCAATACACTTCCTTTAATTGCTTTTTGTATGGTGTATTAGATGTCATATTCGGTCAAGATTATTTGCCATCTAGCTATTCACCCGGAAAGAGCTGGCTTCTCGAAGATGTATTTGATGGGGTCCACCTTAGAAATCAATAGAGTGGTGTGAGTCAGCATAAACTGTCTTAGCCGGTGAGCAGCCCATTCCAGAGCACAATAACTTTTATCGAGAGTGAATATCTTATTTCACAATCAGTAAACTTTTTGCTCAGGTAGTATATTGCATGCTCTTTTCAGCCAGACTCGTCATGTTGGCCCAAAACACACCCTATTGAATTCTCTAATACAATCAAGTACATAATCAGAGGTCTTCCTTCAACTGGAGGCATCCAGATGATGAAACTACGCGGCCGGAACCTGTCATCTGGATGTAATGAAACATCAATGAAGTCGCCACTGAACATCTTTTATCCCGCCGAGAGGGAAAGGTAAACATCTAGAAAACCTGAAAAGGGAGAAATTAAGGTCTCTCGAATGAGAGATCGGGTAAGGGAGTCTGTTACGCGAGGGGAAGGTGTTATCATGCCACGCGCCCGTAGTACTCTACGGTATCCACTCTTGTTGTCTAATCTAATGGGTGTGGTCAAATCCTATGTCTATGGTTTAAAATTGAAAAGGGAATGCATGCAAAAGAAAAAGAAAATAATGTAGGGAAAATAAAAGATGTGCTCGGTTGGGCCCTACCCCAATGCCTACGTATCCCTTTTAAGGAATCAGAGCAGCCGTAGTTCAGCTTATGTGTTTTGGTTGGTTTGTGTTTTTTAATTAAGACAAACAAAGATATTCAAGATGGCAAAACATCAAATAAAACAACAAACAAAATGAGATGATAAACATCGACTAAATAATAACAAAGTAACATGTCAAAGATGGCGAAACATCGAATGATAAAATAACACACCTACCAATGACATTGATGGTCAAAGTGGGATAACCAAACATGTGCGATGGCGAAACATCAGCTTCAAACAAATGTGTGATGGCGAAACATCGGCTAAGAGGTAACAAAGATATCATGGCAAAGATGACGAAACATCAATAAAACAGATGACAAAACATCACACCTGACAATGATATTGAGAACCAAAGTAGGATATTCGAACATGTGCGATGGCGAAACATCGGCTTCAAGATAACAAGATATCATGGCAAAGATGGCGAAACATCAATAAAACGGATGACAAAACATCACACCTAACAATGATATTGAGAATGAAAGTAGGATATTCAAACATGTGCGATGGCGAAACATCGGCTAAAAGATAATAAAGACAAAGTAAAATTGGTTTGTATCTTTTATTTTGAAGATGGATTTGGGTTCATTAGAGGTGTCTTATGATTTGCCAAGAAAACAAATTGTTTTAAGATGCAAAATGCAAAGAAAGGAAAAACAACAACTAAGGGAAACTAGCCTAGCACTATCCCTAATGTTATCATACAATGGTTGATCCTAAGGTTGAGGATAAAGGGAAAATCCTAACCTAATTTACATGTTAAAGGGGCTTAACAAAACTATCCTATAGGGAACATGCAATGAGAGCGAAGTCGTGATCTCAATTACTAAATTGAGTGACTCATCGATCAACAATTAAAGAAGAAAAGCAATAAAATATCCTATAGGGAACATGCAATGAGAGCGAAGTCGTGATCTCAATTTCTAAATTGAATGACTCATCGATCAATAATTAAAGCAGAAAAGCAATAAATATCCTATAGGGAACATGCAATGAGAGCGAAGTCGTGATCTCAATTTCTAAATTGAGTGATTCATCGATCAACAATTAAAGAAGAAAAGCAATAAATATCCTATAGGCAACAGGCAATGAGAGCGAAGTCGTGATCTCAATTTCTAAATGGAGTGACTCATCGATTAAAACAAACACAACACATGCAATCAGACAAAAACCAGAGGGCCTCCTGACATATATCAGCAACAGAGGTCCCATCATGCAGTCAGAGAATTATGCAAAATGAAAACGGGAGAAAGGAAGTAGTATAATACCAAACAGATAACTATCTATAGCAATCAAGCAAGAATAAAAGAAACCCAGAGAAACTTCAAGCAAGATGGCATCAGTAGACAAATCGAGTCAGAAATTACACCATTAGGATGTAAGTAATTTGTCAGATATGAACAAATTCCATGGGCAATGTATGGAATTCACAATCATATGTATGTATATCCTGCATAAACCATCAAACATGCCAAGCACAAAAACTAATGCCAGTATAATAAATTGTGTTCCACAAATAAAGTGAAACACAAAAGCCTCAAGCCAAAAGTAGCAACTTTCTCAGAGTACCTCGCACATTCAACAACCAAGTTAGTATTCCATATGGTGAAAAAGTGAGAACAACATGGTGGAAATTATCAACATTAGACATGATAGGCAAGAGGAAGCAAGCATATGCAAGAGTTAGGTCAAAAGAATCAGAGGAATATTGCTCCTTTCTATCACCATGTTGAATTGACAATTGAATATCAAGCAAGGATCATAAGAGCTTGAGAATAATATGAACAAAGACCATGAAGGTCAGTAGCAAAAATATTTTAATCATGCACAAATAATTCAAACAAAAGTTCATGAACACAATAGGAGATGAAACCTACATAATGCATTAAATGGTTCAAAACATTCAAGCATGGGACATTGAGTCAAAATGGTTTGATGCTAACATGGACAAATCAGAACCAACATGATCATTAGGTTCCCAATTATAGGCCTCACTCAAGTTCATTGGCCATTAAACAAATTGCAACAAGACATGCAAACATAATTGGGTACCTTCACTTTAAAATTACATCAAAAATGGGAATAAGGGTCCATAATTCAAACCAAACAAATATTAGCATCTTTGAGAGGTATACAAGTCAGAATGCAAGCCCTAAGTTCATGAATTATTGAGGAGGAGACCAAATGAATTCAAAGTTCAAGACTAGTTGGCAAAACTACCAAGCTAGACAATGTTTCAAAAATAATTGTGGAAAAATGTCAAACCAAGTCAAATAATTCAAGAAAAATGGTTTTCAAATCCCCAACACATTCATGAACCATAATTAAGACCTAAATTCCAATGAAAGTCCAAGGTACAAGGGTTTTGAACATGAAACTTGCACCATAAGCAATAAAACCCTAGATTTTGACTTTTAATCCTAAATATTAATTAAATAGGAACAAAACTCAAACAAATTAAACCAAGGTAATACAAAACATAAAGAAACCCTAAATGTCAAAATATATTTTTTCATTTTTTTTTTGAATTAGGACAAGTAAAAAAAGGAAATTAAATTCAAACAATTATGCAATTAACAAATATTCACATATCAAAACAATATTTAAACCAAAAAGTCAGGAAAAATCCCAACAAAAATTATATTCAAATATTAGAACTAAAAACACACATCCCTGAATTTTTCTGGAATTTTTGAATTAAAGGAAATACTAAAATAAAAAATAAACAAACAATTAATAATTGAATTATTATTTAAGGGAAAAAAATGCAAACCCTAACCAAAAATTATGAAAAGGTCAAAATAAAAATATATTCAAATTCTAAGATTAAAAACAAGATTACATGAATTTTTTGAGAATTTTTGAATCAAAGGAAGTATTAAAATAAAAATTACAAAGCAAAAATTCAAAATAAACCTCTCAAATTAAAATTCTAATCAAAAACGAAAAATATGCTAGATCAATTTCAGAATCAAATTTTACATTATTTTGTGAGTCTAGAATATTTTAAGTGGATATTTTAGATCAAGGGAACTATTAAAATAAAAATAAACTTTGATCAATTAATTAATTAAACCTATGAATTTTTGAACCAATCAAAACCTTTTCAAAAATTATCAAAAAAATACACCAAGTCAGAAATATTATTTTGAATTTATGATAATTTTCCAGAATTTTTCAATCATTTTTGAGTAAGAAATAAAATTATAGAAATCAATTTATAAAACAAAATTCAAATGAATCAAAGAAATAAGCCAGCCAACCAGAGGAGGCCACGTAATCATCTTCAACCTCTGGCTAGGGAAAAAACGCGCGCATGATCCAGTTCATCCTCTCATTTTCCAGTCAACATAACATGCTCAATTCTACATCATTTTCCATGAAATTTCGTGCAAATTCAACCTAGCATTTCATACTTCACATTGCAATTTGAATAAAAACAAATAATGAACCATGGATCAAGAACAGATCGTTCAAAAATGTCAAAAACTCACTTGAACAGAAAAATTCAGATACATCATTCATGCATATTTCAACAAATTAAAAGCTCTGAAGCTTCAAAAACACTTAATGAACTTCAAACAACATGATTATGAACTTAAATCTCATAATGCACAACTAGAAATCAGAATTCAAAGTTGAGGATTCAAACCTTTGAGAAAAAATGGATCTATTGTCTCCTTCACTCCAGTTGCAAACCAAGCCTCGATCTACAATCCTTATCACTTGGAGAAGAGAATGCAAGAAGAATTGACCAAAACGCGCAAGGGAGATGGAAGAATCGAAGAAAAATGAAGAGCAATAAGCTATGGAGTTTCTGACTTTGATTGATGAAATGAAGCATAAACCCTACTTTCTGAGGCTTGCTTCTCAATATATAGAGCATCAGGAGGAGGGTAGGATAGGTTTTTTGCGTTGAAAGCTCTTGGATAGGGCTTGATTTTTACGTGCATTTTAGTGCATTTTGCCTCAGGAAGAGATTAGCAAAAAAATTAAGACTTAACTCCTTGTATTAAGCTAGTGTTGGTGATTAGGCAACTTCATGCCATTTTTCTGCAAAACCACGAAATCCCTTTGCATTTGCCCATGTGCAGCTCAAGCTTTGGCATGATGGGCCTTGATACATTTCATGTTGGTAATGGTCCAAGTTTGAGGTGAAATAAAAGGCCCCAAATCAAGTTATCAACAATTTGCAATTTGCATGGCATGCATGAATTCAATGGAAAGCCTCAAAATTCCAAAGTCCACAACTTGCTCATACTTTTGAGTTTTGATACAAATGAGCATAATTTGGAAAGGTATTGAAAAGATCTAAAATCCCATAGTTTTGAGTTTTTGCAAATTAATCCATTAAGGTCCTCAAAATTTCGCTTGAAGTTCACTAATTTTAGAAAATGACCTATACTTTTGTGACTTCAAAAGACCATAGTTCTTGATTTCTTGCCAATTTGGGCATGAGATCAAAAGGAGGTGAAAGATCATTTTCTTAGCTTTCCAAGCATATTTCATTTGCATCTTCCTGATCAAGGGTGAATAAAATATGATTTTTTGAAATTAGGTCCTTATTTTCCAAAATTAGTAACTTTTAGGGTTTCTTCAAGAACAAGCTTCAACCCAAACCTCAATCCCTTTGATCCAATGATCAAAATGGACTTGAAATATGAAAATTACATCCTTGAATTGATGGTTGGCCAAAAATTCACTTGGTCAACCTTGACTTTGACTGATTTTGACCAAAATGACCATTTTGCCCCTCTGAATCAATTGATCCACTTCCCTTCAAAATTGATGATCAAAACTTCAAACATATGATCTTCCAAACATATAGAGGTTATGTGCAAAGTTTCACTTCAAAAATCTCAAGAAATCTTGATGAAATCCCAAACCCTAGTTTTGTTCAACACATTAGGAGATTGATGAATCATCTTCGAAACTTCAAATCCTCTGGGCATCTTTACCAATTTCTTGTACAAAGACCTTTCAAATATCAAAAAAATGTTGTAGCTCCCAAAATCAAGATTTGTGCCTTGGCAAATAGCCTTGCTTAAACAAAACCCTATTTTGACTATTGAATCTAAAGAGTGATTCCCCTTGTAATCAAACACAAACTTCAATCCTCTGATGATCCAAAGAGATGGATAAAAAATCTTGAGATATGCCATAATTTTTGAGCTTGAAAAGATCCAGAGGTTTGGATGGTAAGATATTTCTTGAGCAACTTGCCAATGCAATCAGCCTTCAAAGCTTGAGGAAGACTTGATAACCAAAACACTTTGATCCTATCATAATGTATGAATGCAATGCACTATGATGTTCATGATGAAACATAAGCCAAAATCAAGAGGGTAAATTTTGGGGTGCAACATATGAGAGGTTTTTGTATGTATTATTTGATCTTTTCAAAGGCTGCTTGACAGTCGTCGTTCCATCTGACTACTTGATCTTTCTTCAACAATTTGAAGATTAGCTTACAAGTAGTAGTTATGTGAGATATGAAACGGACGATATAGTTGAGTCGACCTAAGAAAATCCTTACCTCCTTCTCAATATAGGGAGCTGGAATTTCTTGTATGGCTTTGACTTTTGCAGGGTCGACCTCGATATCTTTTCCACTGACAATAAAACCTATAAGCTTTCCCGGCCTTACCCTAAAGGTGCATTTGTTGGGATTCAGCCTTAGCTTATATTTCTTCAACCTCTCAAACAACTTGTGAAGATGGTCAAGGTATTGTTCCTTAGTTTTCGACCTTGCAATCATATCATCAACGTACACTTCTATCTCATGATGGATCATATCAGAAAATAGAGCTACCATAGCTCGTTGATAGGTTGCCCCTGCAATCTTCAAATCAAAGGCATGACCTTAGAGCAGAAAATGCCCCACTGTGTGACAAAGGTGGTCTTCTCCATGTCCTCGGGAGGCAATTTGATTTCGTTGTAGCTGGAGAAGTCATCCATGAAGGAGAAGACTTTATGTTGAGCAGTGTTGTCGACTAAGACATAAATATGCGGTAGTGGGAAATCATCTTTGGGGCTTTCCCTATTCAAATACCTATAGTCTACACACATACGATCTTTCCCATCTTTCTTCGGCACCGGGACCACATTTTCCACCCATTGGGGATATGACATCACTGCTAGAAAACCTGCATTGAATTGCTTCATTACCTCAGCTTTTATCTTTTCAAACATGTCTAGCCGCATACGACAAATTTTTTGCTTGACTGGAGGACAATCTTCCTTTGTCGGTAGACAATGGACCATAATGTTAGTATCAAGCCCTGACATATCTTCATATGACCAAGAAAATACCTCAACATAGTTGTGCAACATCTGGACCAATCTGCTTTTGACACCGTCTTCCAAGTTGGTGCCAATCTTGACTTCCCTCTTGCCTGCCTCAGTACCTAGGTTGATCACTTCAACTGGTTCCTCGTGTGGTTTAATGGCCTTTTCCTCTTGCATCAGAAGTCTGGCTAGTTCCCCAGGTATTTCATAATCTTCTTCGCCTTCATTTTAGGCTTGGTGGATTGGATGTTCAAAGTCATAAATGGCAATAGAAGAGTCGTTGTCAATGAGATCCAGAGTGGATATGTATTTGCAAATGTTCTTGTGTGCATGTAAGGTCACATGGCTATTTTGAAAATGCAATAAAATAAAATAAAGACAATGAGTGCAAAATTTGAATGCAAAAGAGTCCAATGTTTTTCATTAAATGATCATATGGCATATGAAAATGAACAAACCCTTAACAAATGGACCATGGTGCCCCGGGCATGGCACATGGCTTAAAGTCATTGTTTTAATAAAATTACAGACAAAGTTCTTAAATTAATAAAACAATAAATGGTAATTACTCCTTGTTGAAGGAGATTGGAATAAAGTCCTTGGTACACCAATTGTTGAGCCCTTCATCGGTAGTCGGGTAGATCCAGTCATCAAAGTCTCAGTCATTGTTGCAGTCTTCAAGAGCATTTACTTTATGGTTATTAATGCGGAGAGGTGGTTTCCCTATGAGAGCACGTAGAACCTCCTTTTGAGCCTTGAAGGTGAAGTCCAATCCAAATTTGTCTGACTTGAAAGGGAAATCAGGATGTTGTCCCCAAATGATGCAATCTCCTTCTTCCATCACAACATAGGTATCTTTGAGAGAAGCCATCCTTGGTGTATCTTTAGCAGCTTTTGGGACATCAGGAGTAGCCTTGGCAACAACAACCATGGGAGAAACCACTTTGAAGGCTTGACAAGGAGATTTTATGAACTCATCATCCATCTCAACATACTTAAAGGAATTCAGATGGCTAACCATAAACTCTTCTTCACCACAGACGGTAACGATATTTGCTTTGACTGGATATTTCAACTTTTGATGAAGTGTAGAAGTCACTACTTCTGCCCCACATATCCAGGGGAATCCAAGTAGGCAACAGTAAGCAGGACAGATATCCATCACATAAAAAGTTGAATTGAAAATTTGAGACCCAACTTTGATGGGGAGATCAACTTATCCATGGACCATCCTTTTGGATCCGTCAAAATCCCTCACCACAATGTCACTTGGCTTCAGTATCAAACCTTCGCAATCTAACCGGTCTAGGGTACCTTTGGGAAAGACATTCAGAGAGGACCCAAGATCCACCAATACATGGGCTAGATTGGTTCCTTTGCATTCAATGGAGACATGCAAAGCTTTATTGTGATTTCTTCCGACGGGAGTTGAATCAGTATCCGAGAATCCCAATCCATTATTAGAAGTCAAACTCGCTACAGAATTTTCAAACTGATCGGCTGTAGTCTCTTGAGGAACATGTGCATTCTTCAGAAAATTTATCAATGCTTGAACATGCACATCTGACCATAGTAATAAAGATAACATAGAAATCTTCGAGGGGGTTTGCCCCAACTGCTCTACTGTCTTATAATCACTTTTTCTTATAATCTTTAAAATCTCCCCCATTTCTTGGGTAGTGGGTTCCTTAGTAATAATGTCTTTGGCAGGCGCCTCCATCCTGGCAGGCTCAATCATTTTTTCTTTGTGCCTAACATCAGTACTAGGTTTGTCAACAGTAATGCGAACATGTGTATTTATGGTGGTTGGAGGTGAAATATCAGGAGAGAAAATTCTCCCCGTTCTATTCACCTTGATAGACCCAGCAATGTTAGTAATATCAGCAGTTTTGTCTTCATCAATCCAGAAGTCTTGTCTAATACCATGGTAGTATACTTCAGTGCCATAATTCCAAGGTACCACCTTATCGGAAGAATAAGGGACTGGCCCCGGTGTGGTAATTATCAATGGAGCTATCTTTGGTTCATTGGAAATCCTAATAGCACCTTTTGAGGTGATCCTAATAGGTTTGTTGGAGATAGTGATGATTGATATATCTTCAACTTCTTGAGGCACAACTTCAATAAAACTTTTTACAGGTAAAATTATTTCAAATAGGATCTCATGGCTGTCCATTAGGTGTTGAACACCTCTTTTCATCCATTCACAACCATTAATTTGCACAACACAACAACAACAATATTCAAGGCAACCAGGGAAAACCCCAACTTTCAACAAATTATTTTTAACAAACTTCACCGGAGTGGTCAAGTCATTAACAGAGGAAACAAAAGTAGTATCTTCAATAGCGTTGACACATTTGCTATGATTTGACATAGGTGCAGTGATTACATTCGGAGTTGGAGGAGGATCAAATTCAATGGTCTTGTTGTCAATGAGGTTTTGGGTCTTGCATTTTAATGCCCAAGAATGATTAGTGTCATGTTCAGGACTATTGGAGTGGTAACCACATTTGGCGTTCAAGTAATACTTTGGAGATGAAACATTGGGATTTGAAAGGGGATCATGCAATGTTACCAAATTAGCCTTCAACAGGTGTTGTAGGGATTGAGATAGTGACATGTTGATCCTTATAAATTGTCTTCTTGGAATACCAGGTCTTTGGTAGTTAGCTTGTTGTTGTGGTCTTTGAGTAAAGGTCGGATTGGAGATTAGAACTGCATTAACAGACTGGCGATGGTCCTTCTTGACATATCCCTTTGACCCATATATGGCATTAGTTTCCTTTTTCCCAGTAAAATGGTTTCTTCATAGTATTTGATGTAGAGGCGGAGGCCATGGGTATCTTTCCACTTTTAATGCCGCTCTCAACCCTTTCACCAGTCAAGACTAACTCAGTGAACCCAAATGATGAGCTCCCAATCAGTAATTTGAAAAATGGCCCAGTCAATTGTACCCATGAACATATCTACCAATTCCTTGTCAGTCAATGGTGGTTGGATCCTTCCAGCCAGGTCTCTCCATTTCTGCGCATATTCTTTGAAGCCTTCATTGGAACCCATGGTCATTCCTTGTAACTGCACTCTAGTTGGCGCCAGATTGGTATTGTTTTGATATTGATGGCAGTAGGCGGTGGCCAATTCTTCCCAGGTATGGATGTTGGAACCTTATAACCGGTAAAACCAATCCAATTGAGTTCCAGACAGTCTCTCTTGAAAGAAGTACACCCACAACTTATTATCAATGGTATATGGTTGAATTTTACGGACGTAGGATCTAAAGTGAAGCTTCGGGCACTAAACGCCATTGTACTTGGCAAAAACTTGAATCTTGAATTTGTGAGGGATTTCTACCCCATGAACCAAACCCTAATCACCAAAATCTAGGCCACACAAAACTTGAATTTCGATAGCCTTCAATTTGTCCTCCAGTTGCTTATACTTGTCTTCAGTCGGTGGATATTGTTCGTCATAATAGTCCTCATCCTCATAGATTGGATTGTTACCACCCCCAGCACATGTGCTCCTTGCATCTTCATCCTGATTGTCATCCTCCTTGGAGGAGTCTTCTACAACTTGAACTTGTCGAATGGGGCCCTTGAACCTCTTCCCCATGTTGATCAAAGCCTTCTTCTTGGTCTTGTTCTTTACAACCAGGAGTGACATCAGTTCTTGCTGCCCTTTGGCAAAGTTGAGCAAGGTTTCTTGAAATTGAGAATTTTGTGCCTGCAAGTCCTTCATAGTCTGCTCGAGATCCATCTTACTGAAATAAACAGTAGAAAGATGAGGAAACCTATGTCGGAAAACCTATTTATGTTATGATGCATGAAATGTGAATGCAAATGTTTTCAAGGACCTTTAAGATTTAAATTTTTTTAACCAAAGAAGAAATAAACATTAAGGTCAGTTGAAGACGAGCAACCAAGTCAGCCCATGTCTTCATACCTTTGACCTTGTCTGGATCGTCCTCGGCAGGAGCTAACTTGGCCGAGAAGCCACCAGCTCCTCAGAAGCTTTCTTCTCGAGTAGGAGGGCATCATGCTCCTCGGTGATCTTTGCCAAACTCTTAACTATCTTCTTTCGGGAAGCCTCCCCAGTAATGTTCTCCTTCTCAAGAATCCCCAGCTTGGCTTGTAGCTTCCTAATCTCGACATCCTGGGAAGTACCACCCTCGGTATACGCAACGACCATATCCAGAACCCTTATAATGGCACCAGCATCTTGAGCCAACGTCACCCTCTTCCTCAGATGATCTAGATCCTCAATCAGGAGGGACTCTTCACAGGGGAGATGCAGGGAAGCTCCCTCGAAGAAAGCCATGTTATTTTAGTAAGGAGGAAGATTGAACCACCTCTTTTCCTTCTCGCGCGTCAGGTCTAATGTGTCATCCTGGTGTTTTCTTTTAAACCTCGAAGACACCTGCTGAGGAGAGAGAGCCTCGACCACTGGACCAGTCGATGACGTGCCCAAACCCAACTCTAGAGCTGTCCCCGTATCACCTGGCGAGGGTCTAGCAGACTTTTATGCCTTCTTTGAGCCCAAGAGAGCGGCCCTAGCCATGTGTTCAGCAGCGAGATTCATTCTTTCTGCAAAAAACAATAGAATTAGGTTCAGTAAACAGGAACAACAATTAAAGCATATAAATTTAATCAAAATACGAGATAACTACCCAAATACACTACGGGGTCCTCGCTCTCGAGGAGCTCCTTAACACCTATCAAGTTGGGCTCATAGATCACTTTCCCATCCTAGTTGACAACTGTTCTTCCTCCTCTTCCCACACGCTAGACTAGGGGAATTCCCGTGACAAAGGCCTCCATAGATCATAGCTAAACTGGTCCTCTTCGCCCAACTGGTCCTTCTTCCATATATAATGGTCGGTTCCATCATTATAATGTTTCCTCAACCAATGAAAGTGATACTTTGGCACTAGATTCACAAACTAATTCTCTTCCTCATTTAGTTGAGGTTGCCTAGTCTTGTTGACCAGTTAAAAAATCCTAAAGACATTCAACAGTGCATTCCCCGACAAAGGCCGAACCAACCCGTACCTCATCTTAAAATCTCAGACAGATTCCAGGTAAGCTTTAAAATCTTCTCAATCTCCTTCCTGAGGGAGACCCACGTGAACCAACCATCTTGATCATCCCGTTAGAGGTGGAAGCAATAGAAGAATAGAGGAACGGTAGCCCCTATCTGTAGATGATCGCACACAATCTCGAAATCCTGCAAGAAGGCAATTGAATTAGGATGCAATTGCAAAGGAGCAAGGAGAAGATGCCGAAAAACGACCACCTAAAGATCACTAAAAGGAAGCCTAAAACCCATCTACTTAAAAAGAATCTCGTACATAGGAATGTGATCCTGCTCGAACTCCAAACATACCCGGCGATCCGTATTAGGAATATATCTGACCCACTCCTCCTCGATTCCCTCTACTTCCACCCCATATCCACAACATTTAACACTTCACTTGGATGCTCGTGAAAATGAAAAACCCACTTTAAAAGATCAGGCGCGACCTGAGCTTAGGGATCCGCCCGAACCACAGGCGCGCCCTAAGTATCGGGCGCATCATCCTCTACTTCAATCAGCTCTGGCATGACCGGATCGGGCTTGGGCACCCCCAAAGTGCTCCCTTATGTCAACGATCACTCAGAAAGACTTAGCGAGGAGTCTCTAGGTTTGGCCGTAAACTCGTCTTTTGTACCACTGGCCATTATACCTGAAAAGCAGAGGATAAAAGTGAATTCAACATCAGAATCAAATCCACCCTTCCACCACTAATCAAGTGATAGGATGCAAAGGAAAGAGGACCCTGTCCCTAACCAGAGCCCTCACTCAAATAGCAAAACACATACTCTCTCTTGTTGGGCACTAAAACAACCAGCTGAACAATCAATTGATAATGAAATCAATGAAGTCACCATCAAACATTTTTTATCCCACACAAAGGCAAAGGTAAACATCGGGAAACCCTGATAAGGGAGAAGTCACGGTCTTGCGACCGAGAGATCGGGTAAGGTATTAACATCCCACACACCCATAGTACTCTATAGTATCAACTCTTAGTGTCTATCTTATGGGTGTGTAAGAATCTATATCTAAGCTTACAGGGAATGCATGCAAAAGAAAGGAGAAAAGAATGTAGGGAAAATAAAATTGTGCTTGTTCGGGCCCTACCCCAATGCCTACGTATCCCTTTTAAGGAGTCAGAGCAGCTGTAGTTCGGCTCACATGTTTTGGTTGGTTTTTATTTTTTAATGAACAATATTAATTCATTCATTCTGTCGCGGCTCGACCTTTGGAGACTTACGACCTGTAGTGGAAAGGAACTAACATGCTCTTAGAAGAGAAAAACCGATTGGAAAAAAGAAAGGAATTGGTTGGTGATAACACGATTTTATATCGTATAAATCGACTTAATTAATGCAAATAATTCATGTTTTTATTTAATTTATTTTATTTTATTTCCATATTACGCTGGTATTTCTTTGTTTCAGGTATTTTGCCTCAAATAAGCTTATGTGAAGAAAAATGAAGAAATAGATGCAATTTAATACAAAAATGAAGATAATTGAGCAATGTGGTGCAGATTAGTAAAAGGGGGTGAAAAGAATGAAATTGCAAGGCCCAAAAGAAGAATGTACGTACAAAGGCCCAAGGGAACGCACGTTCCCCACTTCAGCTTGAAGGGACCGACCGGCCCACTAAGGGGAACGACCGGTCCGGACCATTTCAGCTGAGTGGAACGACCGTTCCCTGCCCTATCCTATTCTCACGCCATTTCCTCCTCACAAGGAACGACCGGTCCCAAGTCAAAACCTACTTTTGCTATTTTTCCGTGCACGTTATGCAACAAAGTCCACTATCAATATTTTTTGGATATTCAGTTCTACGTGGATTGACCTTTTGGGATACATTTATTTTACAAGCATTATAAATAGAAGTGAAAGAAGAATCCCAAGGGTCGGAGAATTTTTGCAAGATCGTATTATTTTCAGCAGAGCAAATTTCCTTCTATTTTAATTTTTGTTCTGCCTTTTCTTTTATTTTTATTTTCATCGCATTGCTTTTATTTTCTTTTCTTCTCCAGTTTTCTGCCTTTATTTTTCGTACAACAATTTCTACACCAGGAATTGTTGTGCAATTTTATCCGGTTTAACCTTACGTTAGATCCGGTATTTTTACTTTCTTGTTATTATTAAATTCAAGATTCGACGAGTAGATCCAACCGGCTTGTGGTGGAATACTCCAAGGTTTTTGAAGAACGCATTTAATTGAAGTTATTGAAGTTTTCTACATTTCCAGGTTTTC
This sequence comes from Vicia faba, assembly GCA_948472305.1. Lineage (NCBI taxonomy): Eukaryota > Viridiplantae > Streptophyta > Magnoliopsida > Fabales > Fabaceae > Vicia > Vicia faba. The sequence goes on from OX451740.1 coordinate 1,111,802,850, forward strand.
AATTTAATCGCTTTTATTTATTATTATTACATGTTTGATATTATGGATATGAATTTATATAATTGTTCGCAATTTAATTATCTATGCGTATTTAATTTAATAAACATGTCCGGCTAAACCGATTAAATATCAGTATGTAAATTAACCAAATAACGGGATCCGAGATAAATTGGCTTAATATTATTTTGTAAAAGAAATACCTTTCATGGTTTTAATATTCAATTGAATTGTTTAAGATTTTATAAATCAATAGAACGGAAGTTTGAGGTTTTAAAATTGATTAAGGTTTTTACTAATAAAACGGAAGTTTGAGGCTAAAACCAGATAGTGATTATTAGGCATTGTTTTTAAAGAGGCGGAAGCATTTTAAAAACAATTAAATTTTATTCTGTTTTCAAAAATTACTTTTGAATCCGGCGGAGTGACGGAAGCACACGTTAGGGTATTAATCGTATAACCTGAACTAATAGAACGGAAGTGTGAAGGGAAGGTTTTTAGACAAATAAAGTTTGCGTAAAGATAATTTTTGACCAATTTAAGTAAAGGCCAGTGGAAATTCGGAACCCAAAATTTAGGTGAAATACATACCGGTATTTATAATTAAAAATTTTATAACTAAATTTAGTAATTAGATCCCTTTCGTTAATTAAATTAATATTAGCCTTAGCTTTACCCAGTGACCAAAATTACGGTAGATCGATTCATAGTCCCTGTGGATTCGATATCTTTTAAGACTACGCGATAGGACTGTGCACTTGCAGTCTCCAGATTTATAGACATACAAAGTCGCGATCAAGTTTTTGGCGCCGTTGCCGGGGACTATTTAAGTCGATATCGTAACTCTTTTAGTTGCATCGTAGAGACTAAGGCCTTCTTCTTTTCATCTCTTTCTGATTTGTATGCCAAACACTCGCTCTCAAGGCGAACCTTTGCATCTACAAATCAACGACATCGAGCGTTATCTTCGATTGAGACGCCGAATTCAGGAATATCGTCTACTAAACAATTTACCCCCGACGAATATACCTGATATAACTGATCTTAGACGAGCTGAGATGGCTGCGCCACGACCTCTAAAATCTTACGCAATCCCTTCTCAAGACGAACCTCATAACAGTATTGCCGCTCCGGCAATCGAGGCAAACAACTTCGAGCTGAAACCTTCGCTATTATCTGCAGTTCAACAAAACCAGTTTTCTGGAAACCCAACTGACGATCCGAACCTGCATTTATCCGTATTTCTACAATATGCAGATACCGTAAAAGCTAATAGGGTCAGCACTGAAGCTATTCGTTTACGATTATTTCCTTTTTCCCTTAGAGATAGAGCTAGAGCCTGGCTCCAATCTCTACCTTCTAATTCAATCACTACGTGGGATGAATTAAAGAAAGTTTTCCTAACTCGATATTTTCCACCAAGCAAAACGGCTATGCTTCGAGCTCAAATCAACGGATTTAGACAGAAAGACACCGAGTCTTTATTTGAAGCATGGGAACGGTATAAAGACATCATAAGACTCTGTCCACATCATGGTCTGGAGGAATGGTTAGTGATACATACTTTCTACAATGGTCTTTTGTACAACACGAGATTAACAATCGACGCTGCTGCTGGTGGTGCGCTAATGGAGAAACCTTATGTACAAGCCTACGAACTGATAGATAATATGGCCCAAAACCACTACCAGTGGGGAAGCGAGAGAGCTGCCGTTGAAAAACCTCCGACGAAAGGAGGAATGTACGAAATTAGTAGCCTAGATCAAGTAAACGCTAAGGTAGACGCACTAACTCAGAAAATAGAAAACCTTACGTTAACTCCCGCAGCTACCGTAGCTGCAGTGACTCCTGACTGCGAAATATGCGGAACATCTGGTCACACTCCCGCCGAATGTCAATTTCTGTTAGGTACTCCGACTGACCAAATAAACTACGCTCAGGGAAACCCTTATTCAAATACGTACAACCCAGGTTGGAGGAATCACCCAAATTTTTCCTACAAGAATAAAAACGCATTGAACGCACCCGTTCAAGCGCAAATCGCTCCACCTGGATATCAAAAAACACCTTCTGCCGCACCGAGCGCACCTAGGAAATCTAATCTCGAAATAATGATGGAAAACTTTATAGCAAGCCAAGCGCAAACTAACAAAGAATTCCTAAACCGAGACATACACACTGACGAGCAAATTAAGCAACTATCGAACAAAATAGATGCCTTAGCCACTCACAATAAAATGTTAGAAACTCAAATCTCACAAGTGGCTCAACAACAAGCGCCTGCTGCCGCACCAGCCGGTACTTTCCCTGGACAACCACAACCTAATCCGAAAGGACAAGCTCACACAATTATATTACGAAGCGGTAAAGAAATAGAGGAACCATTAGATCCAAGAACCGAAAACCCGGCCATGCACCAAAACTCTGAAAACCAAGCCGAAGAGGATAACGAACCTAAAGGAAAGGAAGATGGAGAAACAATAGAACAAGAAAAACCTTATGTACCTCCACCTCCCTATAAACCACCTATTCCTTACCCTCAAAGACTAGTTAAAACAAAAGACATAGGGCAATTTAAGAAATTTGTAGAACTTCTCAAGCAATTAAACGTAACAATTCCTTTCACAGAAGCGATAACGCAAATGCCCTCATATGCTAAATTCTTAAAAGAAATTCTATCTAATAAGAAAAAGTTAGAAGAAAATGAAACAGTTACTCTTACAGCTGAATGCAGTGCAATAATCCAAAATAAGATGCCACCTAAACTGATAGACCCTGGTAGTTTTTCTATACCATGTGTAATAGGAAAATTCGTCATAGACAAAGCTTTATGTGATTTAGGAGCAAGCATCAGTGTAATGCCTTTATCCATCAGTAAGAAACTCGAAATGGGAGAGTTGAGACCAACTAAAATGTCTGTTCAGTTAGCAGATCGTTCTGTCAAATACCCCATAGGAGTACTTGAAAACGTCCCCGTTCGAATAGGTCAATTCTACATCCCAACCGACTTTATAATAATGGATATTAAGGAAGATACGAACACACCTATCATTTTAGGAAGACCCTTCCTAGCAACTGCCGGTGCCATTATAGACGTTAAAAAAGGAAAACTCACCTTTGAGGTAGGCGAAGAAAAGATTGAATTCATTCTTTCCAAATTTCTAAAAGCACCAGTCATAGATGACAACTGCTACTTTATGGATATGATAGACGAATGTATAAAAGAAGCAGAAGATCATCCAGATAAAACCTTAGATGAGTGCTTAGCAATAACACCCGATCCTACACAAGGTTTACACAAACCAACCATTGAACTCAAAACGTTACCCAAAAACCTGAGATATGAATTCTTAGACCCAGAATTCGAACGACCAGTAATAATCAACGCAAATCTAGGAAAAATCGAGACTGAGAAATTACTACATATACTGAGGAAATATCCAACTGCTTTAGGATACAATTTAACTGATCTTAAAGGAATAAGTCCTTCCATCTGTATGCATCGCATAATGCTAGAGGAAGATAGTAAAACCTCTAGAGAACACCAAAGAAGACTTAATCCTATAATGAGTGAAGTAGTAAAGAAAGAGATATTAAAATTGTTAGAAGCAGGCATCATTTATCCAATATCTGATAGTAAATGGGTAAGCCCCGTTCATGTAGTCCCCAAGAAAGGAGGTGTAACGGTAATCGAAAACGACAAAGGAGAAACCATAACAAAACGAATCGAATCAGGATGGAGGATGTGCATTGATTATAGGAAACTTAACAAAGCCACCCGGAAGGACCATTTCCCTTTGCCATTCATTAATCAAATGCTGGAGCGTCTAGCCAGACACTCATATTTCTGTTACTTGGACGATTACTCCGGATTCTTTCAAATACCGATACACCCCGATGACCAAGAAAAGACTACCTTCACCTGTCCATTCGGAACCTTCGCATATCGAAGAATGCCTTTTGGCTTATGCAATGCACCTGCAACTTTTCAAAGATGCATGATGGCAATCTTCGCAGACTTTCTTGATAATATTATGGAGGTATTCATGGACGACTTCTCCGTCTGCGGACGTAGCTTTGAAGGATGTCTTGCAAACTTAGAAAAAGTACTAGAAAGATGTGTAAAGGTAAACTTAGTATTAAATTGGGAAAAATGCCATTTTATGGTTCAAGAAGGTATTGTGTTAGGACATATTATATCTAATAGGGGAATCGAAGTGGACAAGGCAAAGATAGAAGTTATCGAAAACCTTCAACCCCCTAGAACTGTCAGAGAAATAAGAAGTTTCTTAGGACACGCCGGTTTTTACCGACGTTTTATTAAAGATTTCTCTAAAATTTCTAAGCCATTAACAGAACTCTTAATGAAAGATGTTGAATTCATATTTAACGAAAAATGCCTTGAAGCCTTTCAACAATTAAAGAAAGCATTAATTACTGCGCCAATCATGAAGACTCCAGATTGGAGTGAACCATTTGAGATAATGTGTGACGCAAGTGACTATGCCGTAGGAGCAGTCCTAGGACAAAGAAAAGATAAAAAATTACACGTCATATATTACGCTAGTAGAACCCTAGATGAAACGCAAATGAATTATGCAACAACCGAAAAGGAACTCTTGGCTGTAGTCTTCGCACTCGATAAATTCCGATCTTATTTAATAGGAGCTAAGATAATAATTTATACTGACCACGCTGCTATTAGATATCTCCTAACCAAAAAGGACGCTAAACCTAGACTGCTAAGATGGATCTTGTTGCTACAAGAATTTGATTTAGAAATCAAGGATAAAAAAGGAACTGAAAACATAGTGGCCGATCATCTATCAAGAATCGAAAATCTAAAACAAGAACGAATTCCAATCAATGACGAATCTCAATATGATAAATTAATCGCCCACTTCGAAGCAAGTGAATCTCAAAACTATTCTGAAACAACCTTAGCAATCTCATCTGTCCCTTGGTATGCAGATTTCGTAAATTATCTAGCTGCCGGTGTATTACCACCAGAGTTAACGTACCAACAAAAGAAAAAATTCTTTCACGATCTCAAACAATATTACTGGGACGAACCTTTGTTATTCAAAAGAGGACCCGATGGAATTTTCCGTCGTTGCGTACCCGAAGAAGAAGTCGAAAGCGTGATTAAACATTGCCACTCCGCACCATACGGAGGACACACGAGTACTTCTAAAACATGTACGAAAATCCTACAATCAGGTCTTTATTGGCCAACACTATGGAAGGATGTTCATATCGCAGTCACTAAGTGCGACTGGTGTCAACGCACCGGTGACATCTCAAGACGCGACGAGATGCCACAGAAAGGCATTCTGGAAGTAGAGATTTTCGATGTATGGGGTATAGACTTTATGGGACCATTCCCGTCATCTTTTGGTAACAAATACATACTCGTGGCAGTTGACTATGTATCTAAATGGATAGAAGCTATAGCTTCTCCAACAAACGATACCCGAATTGTATTAAAGCTCTTCAAAAACGTGATATTTCCGAGATTCAGTATACCAAGATTAGTAATAAGCGATGGAGGTTCTCATTTTATTTCCAAGATATTCGAAAAACTCCTAAGGAAATACGGTGTCCGACATCGAGTAGCTACACCATATCATCCACAAACGAGTGGACAAGTGGAAGTCTCTAATCGTGAAATCAAGCAAATATTAGAAAAGACTGTAGCAACTTCGAGAAAGGATTGGTCCTCAAAACTATCTGACGCTCTTTGGGCATATAGGACCGCATTTAAGACACCAATAGGAACCACCCCGTTTAAGCTTATCTATGGAAAATCTTGCCATTTGCCGGTTGAATTAGAACACAAGGCCTATTGGGCTATTAAAAATATAACCTTGAATTACACAACGGCAGGCGAGAAGCGCATCCTTGATATAAACGAATTAGAGGAATTGAGACAAGATGCGTATGAGAACGCCAAGATTTATAAAGAACGAACGAAAACATGGCACGACAAAAGAATAAATAGAAAACATTTTAAAATAGGTGATATCATACTACTGTTTAATTCAAGATTAAAATTATTTCCTGGAAAACTACGCAGCAGATGGTCTGGTCCGTTCACAATAACGAACACGTTTATTAACGGAGCGGTCGAGATCAAAGGAAAGATTTCCGAACCCTTTATAGTTAATGGACAATGTTTAAAACCATATCACAGCGCAGAGAGTAACGATTACTTTCAAGAAATAACTTTAATAGAGCCACCTGCTCAATTAGAAATTTAAAACTTTGATTTTATTTGTCGAGCTTATGACATAAAACAAAGCGCTTAGTGGGAGACAACCCACCTTTTTATAATTAATTATTATATTTACCTTTTTGTTTTATTATTCTTCTTATTACTCTCACTATTTTTATTCTTCTTATTTTTCTCTTTATTTCTCTCATTCATAATCACTTATACACATATCTTCTATAATATTCTATTTCATCTATATTTCTTCTTCATTCTATCACTATTATGCTTATTCTTATTTTCTTCTTTTCGGCATCTGGCCAAAAATCTGATTAAATTTCCTGTATCTAATTAATTTCAGGATAACTTAATTAATATAAAAATTAAGCTGACCAACTAACAATGGAAGATACTAAGGAAATAGCTTTCAGAGGAAGAGGCCAAAGAGGCAGATACAATTCATTAGCTGCAAGGAATATGTCCCTGACATATTATCCTGATCTTTTTGCTATGACTACTTTGGGACTTCATGATAGTGTTTTGTTTCTGCTGAATCAAATTGGATGGGAAGATGCTCATATGTTGAGGCGGTTCTGTACCTACCGCAAATTGACTCTGGAATTTTTGAGCTCTTTTAACTACCTCCCACATTATGGGAAGGGCCTGAGGAGAGGTCTTATCTTCTTTAGGCTATTTGGAATGGAGTATAGGTATAATCTTCATGACTTTTCTGCTTTGCTGGGATCCCCAGATGGATTTGATACTTTTACATCAAAGCAGGAAGAATTGTTTGATTACCGCGAGCTCGACATATTCTGGGAATCATTGACTGGGTTGAGTAGCTTTGAGCATCCTGAGCCACATGCGGATTATATTCATAATCCGGCGTTCCGCTATTTTCACCATATTCTGTCACATACCCTGTTTGGAAAGGAACAGAATAACACTATTGTTTCTCGAGATGAGCTGTTTATTATGCTTTGTGCTGTACAGAATCGGCCCGTGAACGGTGTCGCTTTTCTATTAGTTACCATTGAGAAAATGCTTCAAGATGATAATATGCCCATCGTGATGGGAGGAATGGTAACAATGATAGCAAATGCTTTGGGTCTGCGGCAACCACTGTTGAGTTGCCATCCTTACGGAGGTATCAGACCAATGGATCTCAATTTTTGTTTCAACAAAAGATTAATTGGAAACCATGGTCCACGAGAATTTGAATTGCTGATTAATAATGAGGTAGTTAACCTCTTTACCTTGCCTAGTCCACGCACCAGTGTTCACGATAAAGGTAATTGGCTGTATAATTTGGACGGTTTATCATCTCCTGCTCGCTCCACTGAAACAATCCAGGATTATGAGATACCTAAGATTTATGAAAGTGAATCTGACCCTGAGACACCACCTGGGTACCATGACTTTCCCGAGCAACCTTTGTCACCACCGGTAACTCCGGTGATTGAAGAAAATAAGCAAGGATCTGAACCCATGAACCAAGAAGAAACAATTAAGGAATTGAAGGAAGAAGTGAAGAATCTGAAAGAAAACCTCACAGCTGCGAACAATGAAGTTAATACACTCCGGATGGATCATTCTGGATTCGTCGACACGGTAGCTATGCAGTTTGATGAAGTGTTTCAACATATCTATTCCATGCAGAAGAATAACGGAGACGATAATAAAAAAAGTGGCTAATGAGAGAATTTATTTAATTAGTTAGTTTTAGTTAAGTTATTTATTTGATTTGCATTTAGATTTCATTTGAATTATGTTTTGCAATTTGGTTTATTTTATGTTCTTTGTAGTACAATTTGAATTATGCAATTTAAAGTTCAACATTATTTATCTCCTTGTTTTGTTTCAATGTCATTTATATTAGTTATTAGATTATTAAGTGGTATCAAATAAAGCTGAAATGATACTGTTTGCAACCACTATGCATTCTGTGCCTGAGATTTATATTATAACGTACTATATCAACAGAAAACAATAGGAAAAGTTGATTTTCCCACGCAGGCATAGGACCGGACGGTCCCACGCACACCATGCCCCCTGGACCGACCGGTCCCCTTTTTTTGACTGAAAAGCAGGACCGACCGTCCCCCTGTCCTACCACTAAAGGGAACGACCGGCCCCCTGTAGCATGCTGTAAAGCGTGTCTCTTTGTCTCCCACGCCAAACTCCATTCATAACTCATTTTTACCATTTATCTTCCCCATAAAACAACTTCAAACCACTCTTAAATTCCCATTACTCCACTATCTCATCTTTTTCAAAATTTTACCCTTTCCAACTCCCCCATTAACTCTCATTAACTTCTCATTATCACCATCCCAACACCCTCACAATATAAATACCCCTCATTTCTTACTACCTCTTCACACCATTTCTTACTTTCTACTACATTTCTCTAATATTTATCTTCATCTTCTCTATCTTCCCTGTACATCTACCACCATTTTCTTACCCTTACCATGCCTCCAAGAACCATCCGTCCCGAAAGGCAACAACCCGACCTTTCAAACATTATCTTCCGCGATGATAAGCAACGCACCATGTATCTCAACTTATACAAACGCTCGGTGGTTCCGACAAAGTATGTAGATATAAATTGTCTACAAACTTTAGGACTCACTGAAAGTGTGTCATGGTTGCTAAATAACACCGGTTTGTACAATCTCTGTACCCAACCAAACCCAACCTTTGAACCTCTAGTGTTGGAGTTTTTGAGTTCTTTTTCTTACACAACTGATATTGAAGATCCATACACTACGGGAACTGCTAGTTTCCGTATGTTCAACCGTGAGTATACGCTAGATCAAGAACACATTGCTGAGGCACTGGGATTCTCACAAGGGGATGGTATTTATTACAAGCCATTCGAAGCGGATGATGATATTCCAGCCTGGGAGGAGCAAGGTTTACAATTCTGGGAGGAGATAAGTGGGGAAGCCGCAAATGGTTGGAGACTATTATATGCGTCCCACATTCATAATCCAGCAATACGGTATTTTCACCGTATTTTGGCTCACACTATTTTCGGACGCACCTACAACCATAAGGTAACCAAAAATGAGTTATTTTTCTTATATTGTGCCTTAACTGGGAGCCGTGTCAACGCCACACCATTTATGCTATCACACTTTCAACTTTGTGCTCAAACCGCCGGAAACAACCCTTTTCTTTTCGGTGGCATTATTACCGCGATAGCTTACTCGCTAGGATTGGCTGACGAGATCCTAACTCTTGCTCAACACCTCATGCCAGCACAATTTCTAGATGAGGTATACTGCAGAGACTCCCATCTAATCCTCCCAAGGCAAGGTGAGAACAGATTTACTTTATTGGTCAATAAAGTTTTGGTACCAAGCATTATTCTCCCATGTCCCCATCTTATTAATGTGCAAAATCGAAGCCGTTGGTTATTTAATTTAATTGCACCCGAAGCTGAGAATAATGCTTCCGTGGATGAAATGGAAGAAGAAATGAATAACAATCAACAAAACCATCTCACCATGGAAACTCTCTACCAAACCATGCAACAGATGCAAAACCAACAAAACTCAACATTTGCATTGGTACAACAAATGCATAATAACTACAACACCTTGAATACCAATGTTATTGACCTTGGAGTTTCTATGCACTCACTACACCTACGCTTGGACAAATTCGTACCTCCACAACGCCAAGATGAGCGCCGTCCAAGAACTCGAGGAAGAGGAAGTCGTCCACATCGTAACGATTAGTTCTTAATCTTTCTTTTCTTTTTCTTTTTGTATTTTTTCGATTCCCCATTTTTAAGCATTGAGGACAATGCTCAGTTTGAGTGTAGGGGGGTCGAATTAACTATTGTTATCTTTCTTCAAGTAAGCAAATTTCCCTTTTGTAATTTCCCTTTTGTTATTAAAATTAAGTCTTATATACATATATAAGTTCATGATTATCCGAATTCGCCAAATTCTTGAGCCATAAATTTTTTTTTTTATGGTCAGACGCACAATTATACACACTCAAAAAGTGTACCAAAGTTGCTTCTTTATAAGAAAATATTTAGTACCAACGCTTTAAAATTGCAGGAAAATGAATTAAAATTTTAGTACCCTTTATATACCGAAAATTTAAATTCTAGGTTTTAAAGTAACCTTTAGTAGTTTATACAAGCAGTCAGCACCGTCTAAATAGCAAACTACGTGGAGGATCGATGAATATAAGTGATTGATCGAAAATTAAAAAAATATAATAATAATAATATTTAGAAACGCTCTAACTAAGTTAGATAGTCCTTACCAGACTATTTAGCCCAACGGTCGCGAACCTTATAAATTATCAATTAATGAATTCTTTGTAAATTGGTCCAGTGGTTTCTGGTGTTGGACTTGGTAGGACGGACTACGGTTCGATTCCCCGCAATTTACAAAAGAACAAAAAGGAGTTACCAACTATTAAGTACCAGAACTCCTAGCAGGCTTAAAAGATCAAATTCACTAACCGGTCACTCCACTATGTGCGCGAAAGGGCAAAGGGCTTAATGTGATTGCGCCTGAATGAAAAGGTGAAACAAAATGTAGGATTTAGAATTAAGTTATAATGGCGTCACTAGAATTGTTTTTTCGAACCTGAGTTTATTTAGTATTGCTACGGTGACTTTAGTATCGAAGTCGAGAGCTCAAGAGCAATGTCCAACTTAATACATTTTTGACTTGTGGCAATTTTTGTTGCGTCTGACCCGCATTTAGAGAGATATATATTTCTTGCTTGAGGACAAGCAAAGGTTCAAGTGTAGGGGAGTTTGATAACACGATTTTATATCATATAAATCGACTTAATTAATGCAAATAATTCATGTTTTTATTTAATTTATTTTATTTTATTTCCATATTACGCTGGTATTTCTTTGTTTCAGGTATTTTGCCTCAAATAAGCTTATGTGAAGAAAAATGAAGAAATAGATGCAATTTAATACAAAAATGAAGATAATTGAGCAATGTGGTGCAGATTAGTAAAAGGGGGTGAAAAGAATGAAATTGTAAGGCCCAAAAGAAGAATGTACGTACAAAGTCCCAAGGGAACGCACGTTCCCCACTTCAGCTTGAAGGGACCGACCGGCCCACTAAGGGGAACGACCGGTCCGGACCACTTCAGCTGAGTGGAACGACCGTTCCCTGCCCTATCCTATTCTCACGCCATTTCCTCCTCACAAGGAACGACCGGTCCCAAGTCAAAACCTACTTTTGCTATTTTTTCGTGCACGTTATGCAACAAAGTCCACTATCAATATTTTTTGGATATTCAGTTCTACGTGGATTGACCTTTTGGGATACATTTATTTTACAAGCATTATAAATAGAAGTGAAATAAGAATCCCAAGGGTCGGCGAATTTTTGCAAGATCGTATTATTTTCAGCAGAGCAAATTTCCTTCTATTTTAATTTTAGTTCTGCCTTTTCTTTTATTTTTATTTTCATCGCATTGCTTTTATTTTCTTTTCTTCTCCAGTTTTCTGCCTTTATTTTTCGTACAACAATTTCTACACCGGGAATTGTTGTGCAATTTTATCCGGTTTAACCTTACGTTAGATCCGGTATTTTTACTTTCTTGTTATTATTAAATTCAAGATTCGACGAGTAGATCCAACCGGCTTGTGGTGGAATACTCCAAGGTTTTTGAAGAACGCATTTAATTGAAGTTATTGAAGTTTTCTACATTTCCAGGTTTTCAATTTAATCGCTTTTATTTATTATTATTACATGTTTGATATTATGGATATGAATTTATATAATTGTTCGCAATTTAATTATCTATGCGTATTTAATTTAATAAACAAGTCCGGCTAAACCGATTAAATATCGGTATGTAAATTAACCAAATAACGGGATCCGAGATAAATTGGCTTAATATTATTTTGTAAAAGAAATACCTTTCATGGTTTTAATATTCAATTGAATTGTTTAAGATTTTATAAATCAATAGAACGGAAGTTTGAGGTTTTAAAATTGATTAAGGTTTTTACTAATAAAACGGAAGTTTGAGGCTAAAACCAGATAGTGATTATTAGGCATTGTTTTTAAAGAGGCGGAAGCATTTTAAAAACAATTAAATTTTATTCTATTTTAAAAAATTACTTTTGAATCCGGCGGAGTGACGGAAGCACACGTTAGGGTATTAATCGTATAACCTGAACTAATAGAACGGAAGTGTGAAGGGAAGGTTTTTAGACAAATAAAGTTTGCGTAAAGATAATTTTTGACCAATTTAAGTAAAGGCCAGTGGAAATTCGGAACCCAAAATTTAGGTGAAATACATACCGGTATTTATAATTAAAAATTTTATAACTAAATTTAGTAATTAGATCCCTTTCGTTAATTAAATTAATATTAGCCTTAGTTTTACCCAGTGACCAAAATTACGGTAGATCGATTCATAGTCCCTGTGGATTCGATATCTTTTAAGACTACGCGATAGGACTGTGCACTTGCAGTCTCCAGATTTATAGACATACAAAGTCGCGATCAGTTGGTGTTTTTTATCTTGAAAAAAAAGATTTAAAAGTTTTAGATGTTTTATACATTTGCCAAGAAAATGAAAGTTTTTGTTTTAAATGCAAGGATGAAAAAGAAAAGGAAACATCTAAGGGAGACTATCTAAATATAATCCCTAATGTTATCATACAATGATTGATCCTAAAGTTTAGTTTTGAAGAGAAATATCTACCCTATGTTGACATGCTTGGATAATAATCCTAATGTCTATCTCAAATCATCATCTATAGATAAATCAAGAAGTCCTAAAGGAGCATAGCAAGGGTTTATCACCTAAAAATATTTCTATCTCAAATCATCATCTATAGATGAATCAAGAGCTCCTATGGGAACATTCTGAGGTTATATCATCTCAAAACATGCACACAAAGATGAAATCAAGAAAGCAAGACAATAAGCTCAAGAGAGCACACACGATATGTCATGAGCAACACATGCTAACCCAAGTCAAATACCTAACCATGATATAGAAGATCAAGGCAGGTATAAAAATCAGTAGGGGTGCTTTAGCCAAGGGGTCATTATTGTACCACAATTTTCCCCCTAAGATCCCTCTATCACATCACATCAATTTAATTACAACAAGATCACACTATGGTTTGGCTCTTCTCCTTATCTTTAAGTTTTGCTCATGGGGAATCACCAAGCACCTTGAGTTGTATTTTGTGATCATCTATGTTTTATAGTGATTAAATTTTAACTAACAAACACAAGGAATAATTTCCCTAATTAATGATGTTGTAGGTGAAAGTACAATATAGTCCATCAAGTTGATCTATAGGTTCATGAGTTCATTTCTGTGCCTTCTTAAACAAAGCTTCATTTAAGTTAAAGCTTCATTATTGAAGATATTTTGAAATAACATCATGACAAAGTCTATTATGATTAATAATGCCTTAAGTTGTGAAAAATAGTTTAAAGGTACAAGGGTTGATTGAAGAAGTTTGACATAGTTGGACAAGTATTTGTTTCCATTGATCACAAGTTCATATCTCCTTCAATTCTCAAGATTTGGAAGTGGTCTTAGTTGCTATGGTTTCTACTTATCATTCTCAACAACTTCTATTTACATGACAAAATTATTTATGCAAGAAAGTTGATCAAAATTGCAAAGGCTTCCCAAAGCATTTTGTTGCTCTAGGAGCTAGGGTTTTGAATTTCAAAGGGGTATATCTTGCTCATCTTTTGGTATTTTTGAGTGATTCCAAAGACATTCTTCTCTTTAAAGAGTTATTAACAAATCACTTCAAAAGTTTCAAGGAAATTTTGTGTGGAAGAAACTTAATGATGAAGAAAGATTACAAGTCCTCCAGATGAACCCTCAAATTCCATTAGGTGATTTTAAAAGATCATAACTTGGTCAATTTTTATTACCTTGAGTCCATTCATTTTCCAAATTGATCTTAGAGATGTGAACTTCAACCTTTATTTTAAGTGAAAAATGTTAAAATGGATGGAAGATGTCCTAAGGATGCAAAAGATTATAGGTCATTTTATGAATTTTTGCCAATTTCAACAAGTCATAACTTCCTCAATTTTTGGGGCTTTTGAATGGTTCAAGTCTCAAATTCCCATTCAAGAGGTCTACTTCATTCCATCTTTTTTATCAAAAGCAAATTTCAAGTGGAAGGCCATGTTTGGATGCAAGATATTATAAGTCATTTTTGAAGAAAAACATAGAAATTTTCTAAGTATAGAAAGTCAACCAATTTTGCTTAACTTTGACTAATCACAACTTTCAGCTCAAGCATCCATTTGATCTCATTCTTGGCACATTGTAAAGCTTGTAACCTCATCTTTCTAAATCTTCAAGAATCATGTCCTAAGACTCCTTGAGTTGAGAATGCCATTGATTTGAGTTTGGTAACTTGAAACTGAAGTTTCTCCAAAAGTCAGAGTTTAAAATCCTTGTTTTGGCTTTTAAACACAAAATTATTGCGTGTTTTTGCTTCTAATCACATTTAGTGAACCACCAGAATTGATTAGCACCTCAAAACGCAAAGAATAGCTGAGTTTTGATGAAAATCAAGTCACACTTCATTCGTGCTCGACCTCTAATCCATTTCCCTCCAAACTTCATTGTTTCCATTAATTCTTTATCCTATTCAATCCCCTATAAATAGAGGAACTTATTCCAGATTTTTAGACAAGCTTTGAGAGCCAAACACACCCTACAAAAACTTCATTCGAGCTCCAAATCTTTGAAATCAGTTTCTGAATTTCAAGCTTCCTTCTCCAAATTTATGTTCACATTTATCATTTTCCATCATCACATAAGCTCTCCAACACTTGAACCAAGTATATCAAGCCATATTTCAAGCTACAGAAGTTCAGTTCTAGAGCGCCATTGTTGAATTTCGTTTAGGTAGAATTCTTAACCATTTGGATCCAAATGAAAAACTAACTTACTCTACTCATCCTTCTGATCCTCATACTTTTTACAATTTTTAAAATCAGTGAGAATTAAGTAAGAAATATAAACCTAATTGTACTCACTATTTTCTGTGTTTTTGATCCATAACTCTTTGCACACTTTACATAAATTTGGCGCGAGGGTGGGGTTATGATCGTTTGGAAGAGACGAATCCAATGATGCTAGTCTGAGTTTCTAACTTTTCCATTTGAAGAAACTCATAAAAACCTAATTGCAGGGTGTCTGGAGGTTGAAGACGATGACATGTCTCGTCTCAACCAATGATAGCACGCCAATTGTTTTATTTTTATTGGTTGGTAATTTTCTGATCCAGTGTGGTTTTAAATAAGGTCCATATCAAGCACATCACATTTGGTCCACTTGATCATCTTACTAACGCGTTTTGACTCTGATCTGATGGTCCACATCTTTTTTGTTTTTTTTTTCTTTCTGATTTTATATTTTAATTGTTTTAAATTTCAAAAATTCATAACTCTTTTATTTTTTATCCAAAAATTATGAAAAAAAAATATACAAAAATACCTTGATTTTTTCTAAGTTTATGAATATTTTTTCATTTTTTTTATTTTAATGCCTGGTATTTTTCATAATTTTTTCTTTATTCGCTTTAATTTAATTGTTTAAAAAACTACTTTCTGACATTTTTAAATTCTGAAATTTTTTATAAAAATCATTTTCATTGCTTCTGACCTTCTGAATTTTTTGTGGAATTTTATCATAATTTTTACTATTTTTTCTTTATTTGAGCAGTTTAAATTAGCTTAAAAATATTTTCTGACTTAAAAAAATTACCAAAAAAATTATATAAATATTTGTGCTTATTTCTAATTTTTATGGTCTTGTTTAGTTTTTCTTAATTATTTTGAATATATTTTCTATTTTTCCTCTTTATTTCATTTATAAATCATTTTAAAAATCTTTTTTTCTTATTTTAAATGCAATTTTATTTTTTATATATATTTTGGCTGAACTTGGACTATGAAATTTGGATCATAAACTTTATTAACATCATTGGATCCATGGTGTTGAGTCTAACTCCATAAAAATGGATGAATGATTTTAATAATAATTTGATTAAATTTTTAGTTCAAAAGTGGTTTATTCTTCACCCCATCCCTCTTCATCTTAACCAATTCTTATTGTACTAAATGTTATTGGAGTATGATTTCCATATCATGTCTCAAAATATATGGTACATAGATTGCTATTGATCGGCCTCACAATAGGTGCGACTTCTATATAAGTGCACTTACGATTGCTTAACATAACACTAAATTTTGTCCTGATTCGAATAAATAATGATTTGTGGCTCAAACCTATGTTTGCAAGCCCAAGTATGTTAATTTGATCTCTTTGATCCAATAACCTTGAGATTCATTGTGTGGAGGTGTTGGTTCTACCAATCCTGTAATGGATGTACAACACTTTTGGTCAATGCGGATCACTTAAAAATCATTGATCATTTAATGATGCCTTGAGAATTCTTAAATGGATGATATACTTGACAAAAAGCAAATACAACTTGTTATTGAGAGGCTTTGGTCCTACCAATCCTCTAATGAGTTCCAAATTCAAGTTTCAAGATGGTCATTCAACTAGTCACTAATTTCTAACAATTGACTTTATTTTATGCTTTTACTTTATACCTTTACTTTAAGCACGTTTATTTTAGCATTTACATTTCATGTTTTTTTCATCTTTGCTCACTTGAGTATTTACTTTTATGTCATTTTTATTTTGCTCATTTGAGATTTTCATTTATTTTTTGAAGATGCTTAATAATTAAACTTGAACCATAAAAACTTTAATGTTACTTGGATTACTTGGTTACTACCTTTGCATTTTTGAGACATGGACTTCTTGGACTTAGGATTAGAGACCTTGACCTATCTTTGAGATCCTGTGACCTCAATTGTTATTTTGTATGGAGTCCTTGGGGTTTACCCCAAGACATTGGGTTGTTTGTTTGTTTTGTGTGCAGGTTATTATGATTACATGCTTAGTCTATGATCTGGAATTCATCTGTATACAGCTGTTATTTTGCCCAATTTTTGTGAAGACTTAATGCAAATGGAGCTTAGTTTTCTTAAGAGGTTTTTTTTGTAATTGTTTGTTTGGTTTCAAATCTAAAGGATTGGATTCTACATTGAATCATTGTGTCAAGTGTTGGCTTCTTGTTGGTTAGATGGTTCTTTTCCATAGCTTTCACCTTATGGTTTAGGATAGTCCCTTCATCTCCTCCCATCTTATTTAATTTCAAAATCTTCTCCCTCCTTTTGAAAATACTTCTTGTTTTAAAATTGAACCACTTTTATAATAAACTTGGACTTAGGTCCATACATTTTCAAAAATCTTTTCTTAATCAAACTTTAATCAATTTAATAATACTTGGACTTTTTTGTGAGAAGACTAAAAGTCAATTAATCACATTCAAACTATTTTGCCATATTGACTTTTATCTTTAAATTTTAATCAAAAGATTAGACTATTACCAATCCTTGTAGTGATACAAACAACTATACTTCTAGAATATGTAGTGAAGTGAGGTATTTTCTACTCGGGTGTTGAGCGAGTCTTTATCGATTCTAAAATCCAAGTTATATCCTCCACTTTGAGATAACGTAAATTCTCCTTTCTCATAATTATGGGTAGTAAGTATGTTTTTCCACTCGGACAATGACAATGATGTCTTATCTCTTAAAATTAATTAACACACTTGTGTTTTTAATTTTTTTAAAGGTGAACTACGTGTACCCTGATCCTCTATTGCATGGAAGGTGGTACGTAGGCACTAAAGGTTCGCAACCGCGGCGGGTGCAAAAATCATTAAAAAAAAATACTTTTTTTCTCATCTCCACAATCTAGTTTATATATACAACTTTGATAAGACAGGTGGTATAGTCATGTTAACTTTGAGGGAGTAATCCCAAAAAAGGAGACATGAGATCCCCCACTCAGTGGAGGCCCCTTGACTGTAGTTTCGTTTACTGAGTAATCAGGAAGATGTGCTGCTTTCGACCTGGGAGCCTGCTAAAACTGAGGACTGTAAAACCCCTAACCCATCTTGGCCTTTTAGGTGTGATGCAGAAACTATGACGGAGTAATCCAGAAATAGTTGTCACCCGATACTACGCTCGAACGAGTTTTTCCTGAGAGTATTACAAATTATCGAGTTAATCGGGAAGTTGGTAATATTTGAAGGAAGGATGTAGACTCTGGGAACCTCTTATAACCTTGTTCGGCAGGTGATAAACTCTTAGATCATACCTTATGGGCAGTACCTTCGACCTCATGCTCGTGACATTAAACCTATGAACCATATGTTTGTGATCTTGTGTGTGATTGTTGCATCATGCGTTCATGCACCCATGAGCATATTCTAAATACATTTTGTTTCAAGGGACTTAAAAGTTGACTCTTTGTGAATATCTCTGGTACTTTTTGACATTCGATTCCAGAAAGAGAAAGACTGGGAAATACAGTTTCAAAGATCCCAAGATAGATGAGTTGATGAGTCTGATTCCCGAGATCGAGAGTTCTATATATTTTTGGAGTAAGTATGGGTCAATAATTTCTATTATGAAGCTCAGGATGAAGAAGGGCATTCTCTCGACTTTGGTCCAGTTCTATGATCTGATGTATCCATCCTTTACTTTTACTGATTCTCAATTGATGCCTACATTAGGAGAGTATTTTTATCTGTTGGGTTTACCTATTACCGATCGTGTTCCTTTTACTAGTTTGGAGGGGGAGCCAAAATCCCATGAGATTGCTGCTTTGATCCATTTGGGAAAGTTTGAAGTTGAAGCCCACATAACTATCAAAGGAGGGATTAGAGGATTACCATCTCAGTTCTTATTGGAGAAATCTTTCTACTTTGCTAGGATGAAGAGTACGGTAGCTTTCGAGGCCATCTTTGTCTACTTGCTTATGGGTTGTTCTTATTTCCCAACATAGATAAATTTGTGGATATCAATTCCATTAGAGTCTTTATGATTGGGAACCCAGTCCCTACATTATTGAGTGATGCTTATTACTTTATTCATCTTCGAGATTCTTACCATGGAGGGATGATCATTTGCTGCACACATTTGTTGTATCAATGGTTTATTTCTTACTTGCCTAAGTCTAATGCTTTTTGGGATATCAGGAAGGAGCCTCGTTGGGCTCCAAAGATCATGGAACTCACTCATTCAAATATTATTGGGTATCATCAGGCTTATCATGCTGTAGAGATTATTGATAGTTATGGGAGTTTTCCCAATGTACCTCTTCTTGGTACAAAGGGAGTAATTAACTACAACCCTGTTCTTTCATGACAACAGCTTGGATATCCAATGAGGGATAAGCCAAATAGTATTCATTTGAGTGGTTTATTCCTAAAAGAGGGAGAAGACCATAAGGAATCTAGAGAGGAGATTGCGAAGACTTGGCGTCATATTCACAAGAAGGGTAGGAAAGACTTGGGACCTAGAGGAGCCGTTTATTTGGATCCTTATCTTCAGTGGGTACAAGCAAGAGCCATCCAGTTAAAGATGTCGTATTCCCGTGAAACACCCATGCCTGGTATGTTTGTGAAGACCACTCCTCCCTTATTGGATGATGCAGAAGAGCTTCAGTTTGCCTTAGTCAGGATGCAGCAAGAAAAGGAAGCTTGGAAGAATAAGTGCCAGACTTTAGAGGTGTCCTACCGTGCAGGCCTAAAGGAGAAAGACGATTTGATCGATATTCTTGAGAGTCGTGTTGTAGAGACAATGGAGGGGCAAGAGGATTTATTTTCCTCTAAGCCTTGGTCAGACCTTAGTGGCTCACTTCTTGACTCTGATGATTGGAAGGAGGTTGCCACCAGGTATGCAGAAGAAAACTAGAGGTTGAAGGCTCAGTTTGTCAGGCTCACATGGAAGCGTCAGCGTGCAGAGTGATCTCCACCAGTTTTACTTTTATAGGGTTTTAGAATTTATTTGCATCTTGTACTTAGGATTTTTGAAACTTGTACTAAAAGTTGTAACCCTTTTGAAGTTATTATAATGAGATTTTTCAGCATTTTTAATGTGTTAGTACTTTGATATTTGCAAATTGTCTATAAATCTTTGAGTTCCTTGAAATATTAATAATAAAATAAATCATGTGAGTTGCATATCATGCATCATATTGTACATACTTTCATTTTTTGTACATATCCAGGTGTCTTACTGAGCTTCTTTACTTTGTTTAGCAAGTTGTCTCATCAGTACAATACTCAAGCTAATTTCAGAAGGAAGATGGATAATCTAGAACAAGAGAATTGCGAGCTACGCGAGGAAGTTTATGCTCTGAAGGACGGTATGGCCAATCTCACTGCTCTTATGGAATCTTTGGTTGCTGCTCAGAATCAACCACCAATTTCTCAGCCTCAACAAACAATGGTTACTACCGAAGCTCCGTTTGTTCCTATTTATACTATTCTAGCTATTATTGTTCAGAATTGTATGCCTCTTGGATAACCTTGGGGAATGCCAGAGAACTTTATTCCATAAGGTTATTGTTGTACCACAAAATTTTCCCTCCCATATTTCTCAATACATGTCAAGTGAGGTCCTCAAATTGCTCAAGGAAGTCCAAGGGTTGACCAGACAAACTCTCTCATAAGGCAGTCTACCTCAAATTAGGGTTTCATTTTTCATCAAGATGCTTGAGTCCAAAGGATCCCAAATTCCTTCCATTGTCCTAATATGTTCTCAAGATTATCCATGCCAAGTTTCAAGCCTTGCAGAAGAAGTTTTCCCAGTCAATTGCTCAAAGGCCTAAAAATCTACTATGCTAGGTCAAAAGTCAACTGTGGCCCACATACAGTGAAACTTCAAGATTTTTGGTCAACATCCTCATTTTGAAGTATCATTCATCATTTTATCAAGGGTTGATCATGATTCATCAAGAATTTCTCACAATTCATCAAAACCCAAAAGTTGTTAAATTAGGGTTTTGTAGGAAAAGTCAACTCAACTTTGACCAAGCATAACTTCCTCATACTTAATCAGAAATGACTCATCCAAAGCTCATTTTGAAGAGGATGCAATTCCATACAATTCATCTTCATCTCCCAAGTTCATAATGTGCACTCACAAAAAGATATGAATTTTGACATTATAGGTCATTTTGAAAAGTCAACAAAAAGACCTTTTGGGTCAAAGCTTCATACATGAACATGGAAGACTTAATTGAGATGAGACCAAAAGGGTTGCTTAGAGGACATCCTAATATTTCTAAAAAGTCAAAGGACACCTCTCAAGGGTTAAAGTTGGAGGAGATATGCCTTGTCAAAGTTGACCATTTTTATAAAATTGTCAAAAGTCAAATGTGCTCAAAAATACATATTTTGTCAAATGGGCCTAGTTTTTCATGATTGAATCTTGCTCATGACATGGTCCACGATCCAAATCAGAACCCACACATCTTTTGCTTTATTTATTTATTTTATTTTGATTTTTATCATTTAAAAGTCAAATTAAATCAAATAAATAGCCAAAAATATCAAAGATTTGTTTTGTGATCAGATTTTGGGAGGAATCAAATATAATTATGCTGACAAATCATATTCAAAACATGCAAAACAAATTGAACCAAAATTGGCATGATTTGGCTTGATATAGAAAGATATCATACAAGGATAAAGACCAAATCAAATCTTCATAATGGACCAAGATTTAGCTCGTTTTTGTTGACCTAATGTATTGCATTACATATACAGAACATAGCCAAGGCAAGAGAAGGAGGATTGAGGTCGTGAGAGTCACCAAGCAAACTCACATTTTTGAAGAAAAATTATGGATCGATTTTCAATTTAGAGGACAATTCAAGGAGACTCAAAGCCACCAATCAACTCTTGGACATCCTCTGAAGCGATTGCAAGCATCACCAAGCCTCCACAAGTCCAGAAACACGCTGCACAACCGTCACAGTTTGCTTCTCTTTCAAAATTCGATTATCATGATTCTTGCATTATAAACATATTTTAATGGTATGTATGTGTTTGTTATCATGTTTGCAACGTATTGAATTGGTTTAAATGATGTTTGAGCGCTTATATTGATAGTTTCCATTGTTAGGGTTTTAGGTTGTATTTTAGGGTTTCTTGATACAGGCAAAATCCGGCCAAGAATTAGATACTGGGACGATCGTGGCATCAAGACCAATTGATCCCTGGTCTTTAAATCTATTTATCATGCATATTTTTGATGTTTGAAGCACGCAGGTTGTAGTGACGGACGTCGTCTGTAGGTATATGTTATATATCTAAGACGACGGGTTGAAGGAGGAAGAAGGTGATTTGTCATCACCCCATTGGCTTATTTGAATACGGCGCGTGCAATTTTTTTATTCAGCCCTAGGGGAATTGTTTACATATTATACATTATCCTGTTTCCATTAACAACTAATGATCGTAGCCCAGCTGGCAAAGGTATCCCTTGGTAAGTGAGAGGACCTGGGTTCGATCCCAGGTCCCAACCAATTTCTTTATTTTATCACTTTACACTTGCAGATCCAACGCTTCACAATTCCATGTTGTGATACGGCGGGAGAACTGACTTGAGGTTTTGCGTTTGTTTTCGCAAATGTTTCGGTTGAGCAAGAGTCGCCACCGACTTTTTATTTTATCCTAAGGGAAGGTTAAAAAGCACAGCAAAAACCTTTTGAGATGTTTTCTTGGGTTCGGGGAGTAGATTATAGAAAGGGAAGGTATTAGCACCCTTTCTATCCATGGTTATCCATGGGCTCTTAGTTACTTGCTTAGATCACTTGCCTTTTGTTTTCAATTGTTTGAAATGGTGCTTGTGTGTGTGTGGGTTTGAAAATTGTTTTGAAAAGAGGCCAAATGTGGTGGCAACCTTTGTAATGATCCATGTTGGGATGTATAAAAAGGTTTAGGTCTTTTGAAAAGTTTTTCATTTGTTTTTGAAAGTTTGTTTTGAAAGTGTTGTGAGGTGTGGTTTTAGAAAATAGGCAAGTGTTTTGTTTTTGCAAGTTTCATTCAAGTAACTAAGAGGTTATCTACCCCTAAATTTCTCAAAGTTTATTTCTATGTTTTAACCCTTTTAACAAGTTTGTTCCACCATTGTATTTGGTGGACAAACTCATGTTAGGATGTGAAAGGGACGGGCGCGGGTCATCGTTTAGACCATAATTGCAATGGTGCCAAGTATCTTTGGGAAATTTTTCTTTAAGGTACTTGATCATTTATTTAGGCAACATTTTGAAAGCGTCATCGAGGGACTATGATCATTTGATTTGTGTTTGTTTTGCCCAAAGAGACCTAACATGCAATATGGCCCAATTTTGAAAGGCAACAAGTGGAATACCCTAGGGGGTGCAAGTGTGATTTGTGTGTCCATTTTCATGCTTGTTTATCTTGAAATTAGGTCAAACTATTTTTGTTGTTTTTTCGCATACAAAACCCTAATTCTAACATGGTATAATTAGAAAGCAATAAAGTGCGAAAATAAATTTACTAAGCTATTATAAAACCATATATGGGGAGGGTGGTACAAATGTTCAAATGGGGATTTTGACAAGGAATTTAAACCTAAACTATTACATCAATATTGAATTATTTACAAGATAGTTTAATTGCATAAATTAAATAAAATAAATATGCAAGATGCAAAAATGGTTTTTTGTATGTATGAAAAAAAAAAAGTATTTTCATATGTCAAAAAGGAAAGTATTATTTTTTGGAGTTTTTCATGTTTAGGGTTAAACCCTAATTCTATTAAATAAAATGCATTATTTATTTATTATGTACAAGTATTTATTTATTGTATACAAAAATAAAATAAAATGAAGTATATTTGTCAAAAGGTATTTTTATATTAAATATTAAATAAAAATAAAAATGTGTATATTTTGTATTTTTTCCTAAATATACTAACAAATATGTATTCATTATTATTATTTACTAAATATATATTATATGTACAAAAATAATAATATTTAATTTTTATAAAAAAAGTATATTTTGTATAAAATATTTTCAGAAGATAAAATAAAATAAAAAATGAAAAATAAATGTGTTTACATTATTTTTTATATTTTAAGTAAAAAATGGTTTTATGTATTTATTTTATGTACAAAAACTAAAAGAAACCAAATAAATGTCTAATAAATTCAAAAATGGTGAGAAAAATATTTTTGATATTTTTAATATTGTTAGAAAAAATAAATGAGTCAGGACAAAAAAGAAAATGTCAAAAAATCACAAAAATAAGCAAAATGGGCTTGGGGGGTGTAAAAGTAACAAAAGGGTGCAAATAGAAAAGTCAACTCAGGCCCAGCCCAAGAAGACTTTGTCTTCAACCTCAGACCTGTATGAACAACCAGAACACGCGTTTTCCATCTCTTGATTCCTGGACTTTCAAGCAAAATTCACAACATGAAAAATGTAGAGCATGAGAAGACGAATCCAACCATGTAAAGAACTTGACTTAACTCTCTAAGATGAGGGAGAATTTCTTCTCCCCCAATTTCTGACCTAGTTTTTATGCCATGTTCAGACTCAAAATTCTTGCAGCACACATAATATAAATGAAATCTAATTACATGGGCATGTTCAGGGCTATGAATGTGACATATTCTCTTCACAAACCTAAAGCTAACAATGCCTAATAAGAGAGATACGAGTTCATGAACTTACCTGTTCAGTTGAAGTTCTATCTGGCAATGGAGAAGCTTTCAGTGCAAGGTGATGATTGGTATAACTTCCTTGATGTCCAGGGATGCTATTCCAAGCTTTACTTTGTCTTGAAACCTTTTGAATCGTGCTATAGCACTTCACCTGCAAATCAGAAAAGTGAAAATGGCCAAAAGGATTAGAGGAGTTACAGGTTGCTTCTAATGCTTTGGATAGTTTGGATTGATGGTAGGGAAGGTGTTTGAAGTGGTTTGGGCAAGAATGCTTGAAAGGATTAAGAGTTGGTCTCAATCTGCAGAGGTTGCTCTGTTTTTGCAGTTTGAGAGTGGTTTTGGCAATGGGGAGGTATTGGTGGTCTTAGGGTCGTGCTTCAGCTTGTGTTTGATGTTTAGAATATGTGTGATAATTTTCTCTAAGGCTTGGTTGACTGATATGGAAGTTGGTATGTCATATGCAATGTTTCTTGAACTTTAAGCAAGCAATGGCCACTTGATGTTTCTAGCCTGTACAGGCCCTCACACTATGCTGCATACATTGGCCTTGATCAGTGCAATTTGCTCCTAAACTTGTGCCAAGAAGATTTGGACTATACCACTTGGATTTGCAAAATGGACATAAAGTTCTACTTTTTCAAAATGGAAATAATGCTTTTTCTAATTAAGGGTTAATTCTCCATGTAATGTCCAAATGCATAGAACAACATCTTGGCACAATGGTTTTGTATTGAATTATTGAGTGAGAATTGGATTAGAGGCCTGCAATGTAGCTTAAGCATGCTGAATTCAAAATGGCACCAATGTATGAACATGTCTTGGCCAAGAACAAAAGTGACTTTTTCCCATTTTGCAAAATTCGATTCTCCCTAACCATGAGGTTGTTTGAGAAGTTCTTAGACATTTTGGAAAGCTTTGAATGTATACTACAATCCATATTTGAAATGAAAATTGAAATTCCAAGTGGAAGTTTATGAAAAATGGTCTTGAAGTTAGGTAAAAAACTTGTCCAAAATAGGTCAAATTTTCACTAAGTTAAGAATGATTTGGTACCCTTGTTCTAAAAATTGTAACTTGAGATACAAGCCTCATTTGGGAAAACTTTGTGAATCAAAGTTGTAGATTATGCAACAAGCTACAACTTTCATGTTTTGACTTTTGTTTGAATCCAAATGAATCTTGGTGAGAAAGTGGGGCAAAGTTGGAAAAAAAATAGGGTTTTTCATAACTTAGAAAAATTCTAAGTTATGAAAAATTCTCATTTCAAACCCTAACTTGCAATTTTTGATTTCTTGGTGAACAAGTTTCATGATTTGGCATGTTTTGATGAAAAATGAATCTTGACTTTTGATTTTGACCAAAAAGTCAAAGTTTGGCTTTTCAGTATACAGTCAAAATTGATCAATTGACTGGGAAATTCAACTATCAATCTTGTGTATTTGGGATCCTTTGAACTTGTTGAGCATGTAAAGATAATTCCATGGGGTCCTTGAGTCAATATGTAAGTTTTTTTTGCCATTGGCTAGGTCAAACAGTCAAAAATTGCCTTTGTGCAGTCAAAACCCTAAAAATGACCATTTTGCCCTTTTGATGATCTGATCAAATTTCTTGTGGAATTGTGATCCAAACTTGATCAAATGGTCCATGTGAGTTCATAATGTTGATGTGGGTCAATTTTCATGAGATTTGACTGTCAATTGGCCACAGTTGACTTTTTCCCTAATACAGTTGATTTCTAGGTCAACTGTCCAATTGACTGGGCAAAATTTGGAATCAAGACTTGAAACTTGGTGTGGATAAACTTGGGAGTCCAACATGAAGCATGAAAGTCATCTTAGGCATTTTAGGTCAAAATATCTTGGTGCAAACACAAACCCTAATTTGGGTCAACAGTGCAAGGAGAAGTCTTGAGCAGAGGAAACCCTAACTGGATCTTGATTTTCAAGGGTCTTGTGATGAGAAAATGTTGAGGAAATGGGAGGGCAAATTTTGGGGTACAACACACGTGCCTACCATACACCCTTGTGTTCCACCATCAGATTCATCAGCCATGTGGATCCAACGCTCATGTAGTAAGAGGCTTACCATGCTCCCAAGTCAACGCGTGCACCAGATCGGACATTGTCAATACAGGTCTGGATTTGTTGGGCCGAGAAATCATATTGGCACCCCCTCTTTCAGCAATGCCACCAGGCCCATTTACTTTTTCCTATTTCTATTTTTATTTTATTTTATTTAATTCTTTTTATATTTCTTTTAATCATTTTAATTAACAAATTAATCTTTTTTTTTATAAAATCATAAAATCAAGAAATCAAAAAATTAGAATTAGATTTTTTTATCAAAATTAATTTTGTTAATTTAATTTAATTAGTTTAACTTAGGGCAATTTTAACTTTTTTTATATAATTAAAAATAATTAGCAAATTAGGTTAAGTTCTTGATTTAATTCTTTTATTTTTTTCTCAAATAAAAAAATATACAAAAATAGGTTTTTAGATTGAATTAATTTATTTTTCTTAATTTAAAATTAATTAGATTTTAGGATTTTCTTTTAACTATTTCATTATTTTCTTAAATAACAAAAACATTTTTTTTAATCAATCGTCAATAGGTCTAGTCAAGGGTCAAAACCCTAGTCGTTTCATGTTTAATTCGCCACGCGCTTATTATTTATTTTGACAATATTTTGTAACTGTTCATGGTTTGTAATAATTTAATTTAGGGTTTTATTTACTACTTAAATTCCCTTTTTTTTTGCTATGTAATTAATCCCCCACCCCGAAGCCCTGTAATAGCGTAGATTTATTTTCTCGCATTTTTAATTCCCGCAAATATTTAACTATTTAGATGTATGCTAATAGGATTGTATGACAAGAATGCATGACAAATTAATACGATTAGAAAACCCTAATGTGCAAAGATTAAATAACTGAAAACAGATCACTCACACATATCACTCTTAGGGTATACTCTAACTTCGGTTGCCTTCGGTAAACGGTCATTAAGCATAGGGTGTCTTAGTGGTTGCCCTCCTATATAAAAAAGATCTAATGTCCCGTTCAAATGTTGCCTCAGAAATGTTGCCTCGAGAAAGATCTTAAGACTCTAGGGTTACTACTAAGGTATCCTAACATTGCTTTAGTGATCGTACGTCCCTTTCGAATTGACCCTTATAACGCCAACAACAGCGCTACCTATTTGTTAATAGTAGGATAGCGCTGTCTAGAGGAAACAAGAATAGAAACGATCTTTTTTCGAGTAGGTAGATGCTAGTAGGTACTTGCTCAAATAAAAAATGTTCACACTTACACTTGTCAAAACAATTTTCAAAACAACTTCGTCACACCTTTGAGGACTGATACAAGGGTTATCACGAAGTAAAACATTTTCAAAACAAAGCACACACACAAGCAATTTAAAAAGATGAGCAAGTACCTAAGAGCCCATGCAAAAACCATGGATAGAAAGGGTGCTAACACCTTCCCTTTCTATAATCTACCCCCCGTACTCAAAATCTCGAAAAAGGATTTTTTTCTGTACTTTTTTCCTTTTCCTTTGTTGGATAAAATAAAAGTCGGTGGCGACTCTTGCTTACCGCGACATTTTGCAAACACAAACGCAAAATGCAAACCAGTAAAAACAGTCGGTTCTGCCACCGTATCACAGTTATAATTAGGATGCTCAAGTTACTCTACTTGCTCAAACTACTGCTCTCGTACCCCCTGTGGTGCATATCACCTCTCCTGCTAGAAATGAGATTCACTATGTTGCACCTCCCTCGGTGAATCTGGTCCCGTTTGCTAATGATGAAGTGGATCTCCCTATTCCTCCACCAAGTGAAAGCTTGGATTTCTATGATTGAATAGATGATTTTTAGGACCAGTTTGATAACATAATGAAAGAGTTTAAGGCCCTCAGAGGAAAAGAATTGTTTGGGCAGAATGTGAATGATATGTGTTTAGTTCCAAATGTGAAAATACCTGCAAAGTTCAAAGTTTCGGAGTTTGAAAAGTACAAGTGCAACACTTGCCCCCGTGCTCACTTAGTGATGTATGTGAGGAGAATGTATACTCATATAGATGATCATTGCCTGCTAATTCATTTCTTTCAAGATAGTTTGACCGGTGCAGCCTTGAAATGTTACATGAGCCTGGGTAGTGCCAATATTCATTATTTCAACGACTTGGGTGAAGCATTTATTAGACATTACAAATACAGTGTGGACATGGCGCCTGATCGGGATCAACTCAGGGCCATGGTCCAGAAGGATAAGGAGACATTTAAAGAATATGCATAGAGATAGCGTGAAGTAGCTGCCCAGGTGATTCCTTCGATGGAAGAAAAAGAGAGGAAACAGATTTTTCTGAACACACTAGGTGCATTCTATTATGAAATAATGGTGGCGATTGCACCCAATGATTTTACTAAGATGGTGGGAATGGGCGTCTGTTTGGAAGAAGTTGTAAGTGAAGGTCATCTGACTAAAGGAGAAAATTTCGGTAGTGTGAGGAAACCATCATATGGATTTGCTAAAAAGAAAGAAGGAGAGACAAATGTTGTTATTAAAGAGAGAAGGGTTAATCCTCCTAGAAGAAATCATCAGCGCCATCAATAGGTTGCCTCAGTAACTTGGGTTGTAAATGCAGCTCTGACTACAGTCACTTATCAAACACCAGCCCCTTGAGGAAATCAAGGGCAGAATCAAAGGAGAAAGCCTTTTGACTCTATCCCCATGAGCTATGTAGAGTTACTCCTGTAACGCTTGTTAATTCAATTAATTATTTAATTAAATTATTTTTGGATTATTTGTTGAAAAGTTGTGAGATGTTGAGAATTGTTGGTATAAGTTGTTAGATTATTATTAATTAATTAATTAGTTGATTAATAATAATATTAATGTTGGATTTAATGGAATAATGGTGTTGGGCTTATTTTATTGGTTGGAAGTAGTAAAGTGGATGTGTGTAAGTTAGGCCAAATAGAATTGAGGTATAAGGTTAAGCTGACACAAGGATTTTCTTTAGTTGGAGATAAAGAAGTCTTGTGCATGACCGTGAAAGTTGTGCAAAGATAGGAACGAGGTTGCACGGTCGTCTAGCAAAGTTGCACGGTTGTCGAGCAGAGAAAAACAAGGTTGTCGGCTGGAGCTTTGGTAGAGCGAACTTCAATCCAGGTAAGGGTGGGGTTCTAACCTTATAATTAGATTTATGATGTGTATTATATGGGAATTGGTCATTTGTATGACTATGTGCATTGCTATTTCTGGAATTGTTATCGAAGTTGCCCATTTCTATATGTTGTGGTCGTTAGGGAGTCACCATAGGACTGTATCGCATGATTAGTGAACCTGTTATAGGAAGTTTCTCGGTTGTTATGTTGTGGGCAGTTTGAGTTGGCTGTATCATTGCCCGATAGAATTGATGATTAGATTATGCTAGTTTATTATTGGGTGTTATGGTTGTTATGATGCTATGGTGTTCCGAGCAGTTGGCATGAAATTAGGAATTGTAGTTGTGGTCGTTTTAGAAGGGTTTTTGCGTGACTGTCATGTACAAGTAACAAATCTGTTAATAGTAAATATAGTTGCCCGTTATGGTTGTATTCCTAGAATTTGGTAAAAAATTATGAATCGTATTGATGTGGTCGTTATAATGTTATGTTGTTCCATGCTGTTGGCCGAAACTAGTGGTCGAGGAGGATGCTAATGTTGTTAGGTGTCGAATGGCGTTAAGTCTGCGAAGTGTGTTGGGGATTATATGTGTTAGATGTCGAGAGGCATTAGGCTTCGAGGCGTGTCGAGGAGCACGGTACTGTTGTCGAGAAGCACGAAGTTGCGGGTTAGGCTGAGGAGTATAAGTTGTTATTCTTCTTAGTTATTGTGCATGTCGAGGGGCACATAGTTTCCTAACCCTTTTTCCCGTATATGTTGTTTTGGTTGGTACCAGTGCTGTATAAGTTATTCTGAATTGAGAATTGCAGGTTGATGAATTATGTTGAGATGCCTCTAATTATGGACAAATATTATGTTGTAGGCTTATGTCAATGTTGCGTTAATTATAGTTGTTGAAATACCAAGTTGTAAGCCTATGGCCAGGGTTGAATTATTTTTAAGTTGTAGGATGATAACACTTACTTTACACTTGTTTTTGACTCTGATTTCACATGTTATTTAGGTTTTTTATTATTGTTTTCTTGTATTATGCCTATCTTTTGTTTCCTTTTCAGGTATTTCAAATATCCATAGCTCCCCTGAAGAAATGAAGGAAAACAGGCTGAAAAACAGGAGTTTAGGTCAAATTTGCACTCATGGCGTCCACCATGGCGCCAACCATAGGGTAGGCCATGACGTGGACCACCTCCTGCTGACTTCAACTGCCACGTTCCCCACTTCCTTTCATTTACACTCATGGCGGGCTCCATGGCCTCCATGGAGGGCGCCATGGCCTCCATGGCGGGCGCCACCTTTGGACGATGTTTTCCCCCCCAAAAGAAGTTGGGGGGCATTCCTGTGATTTCCTGCATTCCTCATCCTCTATAAATAGAAGTTCCTGATTTCATTTCAATTCGCCCAAGCTTAGTTGCAAACTTGATCCAACCATAGTTGCAAACTTAAGCCATATAATTTCACCATTGCAAAGCGATAATTCTTCACATTGGGGAATTATTGCATTGTTGATTGAGTTTGTGACCGAGTTCGTAGATTGAGTCTGTAATCGAGTTTGGAGCACTTTGGAAGAAGTTTATCTTTCCACATTTATTTTCAATTGCTGTTTATTTCCAGTCGCATTTTACTTCCAGTTTGTACCAGATTTAAAACCTCCCTATTTGGAGCAGGTTTCTATTTATATATTCTGCACTGCTTTTACTTTGTGTATTTCCCGCACTGCTTTTACTTTGTTTATTTCCCACACCTGCTTTTACTTTGTTTATTTCCCGTACTGCTTTTACTTTTTTTATTTCCCGCACCTGCTTTTACTTTGTTTATTTCCCGCACCTGCTTTTACTTTGTTTATTTCCCGCACCGCACTTTAAATTATTTACTTTCTCGCATGATTTATTTTAACATGTATGTTTACATTCCCATGTCAGGATGAACCTTACTGGGCTAGAATGTAAGGAATCTAGTTAGATCGATATTCCAAATAATGTGTCAATAGAAATGCTTATGGGCTATTTTGGTTTTTAATATGAGTTTTCTATACTTTATTGTTGTTGGGTAAGATCGAAAGCCGTCCAACCCTTTGTTAAACTCGGTTAGTTCTAACTGGTCAAAGGAAGCGAAAGCGCTTTGTCCGGTTAGTTAGGGATTTTTATTATCAAAGAAATCAATTTTGAAACTATTTTCGGACGCGTTTATAGGGTTAAAGTTAGGTTCCCTTTTTATTAGAAATTTCAGATCAAAATATTTTTAAACTTGGTCAAGTACTCTATTTCTTAAAAATAGGTTTATTACTTTAACGCAATGCGCGCCTTTTTATAAGTGACAATAAGAAGGTCTTATTAGAGATAAAACTCGGTTCTGATTATGCGAAAGCGACAGTTCCTGTTAAATTAGTTCTTTTCTTTAGTAGAAAATATTTCCCTATAAGTAGTTCTATTCTGAAGCATTGCGAATATCATCTGACTACGTGAATTACATTCGACCGTGCTTTTATATCTGAAGTTTATTTCGCTGCACTTTTCTTTCTTGCATGCTAAATTCCCTGTTTAATATTGACTTAGCTAAAAACCATAACAATAGGAAACGATAGATTGACGATTGGTCTTTGTGGATCGATAATCTTTTATATTACTCTGACGCGATTCGTACACTTGCAAATACACCACATCAAGTTTTTGCCGCTGTTTCCGGGGAGCAATTTCGTCAAATTTCGCACCCTATAGTCGCACCATCTAGACTAAGTTTTACAATCCAGTTAATGCGAAGATGTCGCAGCACCGGAACCTTATTCAATCCTTTAGCAGAACCTGAATGTTACATCCATTTTCTCTGTAGAATTAGAAAAACTATGGCCGACAATCGTAACCAAAGACCCCTTAAGGAATTTGCCCAACCGTCAGATGAGGAACCTAGTTCAAGTATCGTAAACCCAGATATAACCACAAATAATTTCGAACTAAAACCCTCATTGCTACAATTTGTGCAACAAAACCAATTCGATGGTCTCGCTACTAAGAACCCGAATCAACACTTAAAAACTTTTATACAATTAGCAGACACTTTAAAATGCAATGGTGCTTCACCTGAGGCAATACAACTAAGATCATTCCATTTTTCCCTCAGAGATAAAGCACGAGATTTGTTAGATTCCCTTCCACCCAATTCAATAACAACTTGGGAATACCTTAGGAGAGTATTTCTCGCAAGATATTTTCCGCCCAGAAAAATTGTTGTCCTTAGAAACCAAATCACTAGATTTAACCAAAACCTGGGAGAATCACTTTTTGAAGCTTGGGAGAGATATAATGACTTATTAAGAGCCTGTCCACACCATGGCCTAGAAAAATGGCTAATCATCCACACCTTCTATAATGGACTCAATTATAACACAAAGATGTCTATCGATGCTGCCGCTGGTGGCGCATTGATGAATAAACCTTACCTAGAAGCATGCGCTCTCATTGAGGACATGGCCCAAAACCATTACCAATGGGGAACAGAACATGCTATGGTAGAGAAAAAGGAGACCCAAGGAGGAAAACATGAGATAAGTTCTCTAGACATGATGCAAGTTAAAATGGACGCTCTTGCCTTAAAATTTCAAAACATGTCTCAAAACCCTAATACTGTAGCTGCAGTAGCTTCCGAATGCAAACTCTGTGGGACCCAAGGACATCAACCTGCGGAAGGTAACTTGTTGAATGAGCCTTTCTCAGACCAAGTAAATTACACCCAAGGAAACCCATTTTCAAACACTTACAACCCCGGATAGAGGAATCACCCAAACTTTTCTTATAAAAACAATAGCCTAATACAAAACTCTGCACCTCCGAGACCTACAGGTTTCCAAGCCCAAAGACCAAATCAACATATGCAAGTTGTGGCACCCAAACCAAACCTTGATAAAATCATGTAAAATTTCATTTTAGCTCAAACCCAGCAAAACAAAGAGTTCCTAAATCAGAATATTCACGTAAGCGAACTAATAACACAATTAGGAACTAAGGTTGATCAGATAATTACGAATAACAAGATGCTTGAAACCCAGATCTCACAGATAGGCCAAACACAAGCCCCACAAACTACACCTGAAGGACAATTCCCTGGACAACCTCAACCAAATCCTAAAGGGAAAGCTAATGCCATTTCCTTACAAAGTGGGACTGCTTATGATGGACCCAAGAATCCAGCCATGAATACACCCTCACAACCTAAGACAAATGTTTTGCCTACAGACCAAGTGGAGGAACCAGAGGAACCCGAAAAGTAAAAAGAACCAGAATTAAAAGATAAAACTAATAAATCACCACCCCCGTACAAACCCCCTGTCCCATTTCCATAAAGACTTAAACAAACCAAACTTGACAATCAATACCAGAGATTCGTTAAAGTTATAGAAAAACTCCATGTAGAGATTCCTTTCACCGAAGCTATCACTCAGATACCATCTTATGCTAAATTCCTATAAGACATCCTGACCAACAAACATAGACTTGATGATCCCAAACCTATCGAATGCAATTTTATTTCAGAAAATAAACTTGCCAAGAAATAAAAGGATCCAGGAAGTTTTTCCATTCCTTGTATCTTAGGAAATCATACTATTGACAAAGCCTTCTTAGATCTAGGAGCTAGCGTCTGCCTTATGCCTTTAGCAGTTTGTAGAAGGTTAAACTTAGGAGAATTGCAGTTGACTAAAATGTCTCTCCAGCTGGCTGATAGATTAGTTAAGTATCTTATAGGCATACTTGAAGACATACCAGTTAAGATCGGTCATCTATATATCCCAACTGATTTCGCGGTTATGAATATTAAAGAAGATGAAGAAATCCCAATCCTCTTAGGTAGACCATTCTTATCAATAGCCGGAGCCATAATTGACGTTAAGAAAGGAAAATTAACATTTGAGGTGGGTGATGCGAAGATATAATTTATTCTTTCAAAGTTCTTAATGGCACCCATCATAGGAGATGCTTGTTATGCCATCGACGTCATTGACGAGTGTATATTGAAACTTAAGTGAAAGGAATCTAACAAAAATATTAAGTTACCTTCGACCCCCATTATGGAGGACGATGGATTTAAAGGTTTAGAACCTTACATCGATGACAACCTCTATGAATGTTTATCGCTTACTCCCGATCCCATGCCTTGCTCTTTGAAACCATCTTTAGAATTGAAGGAACTTCCCAAGAACCTCAGATACGAATTCTTAGATAAAGAGATGAATCGTCCTGTTATAGTTAACGCTATTTTAAGTCAAGACGAGAAAACTCAACTCTTAGAGATCTTACAAAAATATCCCTCAACTTTAGGGTATAACATCTCTGATTTAAAAGGAATAAGTCCATCGGTGTGCATGCACCAGATCTTGTTAGAGGAAAACTCAAAACCCTCAAGAGAACATCAAAGAAGAATAAACCCTATAATGAGAGATGTTGTTAAAAGAGAAGTTCTTAAGTTACTAGAGGATGGTATAATTTACCAAATATCATATAGTAATTGGGTGAGCCATGTGCATGTGGTGCCAAAGAAAGGAGGCATCACAGTCATAGAAAATGAGAAAGGTGAGCATATTGCTAAACGAACAGAAGGAGGTTGGAGTATGTGTATAGATTATAGAAAATTAAACAAAGCAACCAGGAAGGATCATTTCCCTCTTCCATTTATAGATCAAATGCTCGAATGTCTAGCCAGACACCCACACTTTTGTTATCTAGATGGATACTCAAGATTTTTCCAAATACCTATTCACCCTGAGGATCAAGAGAAAACAACCTTTACCTGTCCTTATGGAACGTTCGCATATAGACGAATGCCCTTCGAACTCTGTAATGCCCCTGCCACTTTTCAACGTTGTATGATGTCTATATTTGCAGATTACCTAGATGGAATAATGGAAGTTTTCATGGACGATTTCTCGGTGTGTGGATTCAATTTTAAAGATTATTTCTCCAACATCGAAAAAATCCTTGAAAGATGCGTAGAGGTGAACCTAGTGCTAAACTGGGAAAAATGCCATTTTATGGTTAATGAAGGTTTAGTATTAGGACACATTGCCTCCGAAAGAGGCATTGAGGTCGATAGAGCCAAAATTGAAGTTATAGAAAACCTCAGCCCACCTAAAACCATTAGGGAGATTAGAAGTTTTCTTGGACATGATGGTTTTTATCAGCGTTTTATAAAAGACTTCTCTAAAATAAGAAAACCTTTGACTAATCTTTTAATGAAGGATGTTGAATTTGTTTTCAACGAGAAATGTCTCGAAGCTTTTAAATTTTTGAAACAAGCACTGATTTCAGCTTCAATCATGCAACCCCCAGATTGGACACAACCTTTTGAAATCATGTGTGATGCCAGCGATTATGCAGTTGGTGTTGTTCTAGGACCACGAAAAGACAAGAAATTACATGTTATATATTATGCTAGTAGAACCCTAGATATCGCCCAACTCAACTATGCAACAACAGAGAAAGAATTACTGGCAGTAATTTTTGCGATAGATAAGTTTAGGTCCTACCTAGTTGGAGCAAAGATCATGTTTACATTGATCATGCTGCCATACGTTATCTATTAAATAAAAAGGACGCTAAACCTAGATTACTTAGATGGATCTTGTTACTCCAAGAGTTTGATCTAATAATTAAGGATAAGAAAGGCACAGAGAATGTTGTCGCTGACCACCTCTCTAGATTAGAACACTTAAAACCTGACTTATTTCCTATAAATGATGATTTCACCTATGACAGACTTATAGCTAAGACCGATGATTTCGAACCTTATAGAGATAAATATTTTGAAAAAATTTCAGTAATGAAGAGCGTACCTTGGTACGCTGATTTTGTAAACTACCTAGCTGCATATATCATACCCCCTGATCTAAATTACCAACAAAAAAGAATTTCTTCAAAGATGTTATACATTTCTACTGGGATGAACCGCTCTTATTCAAGAGAGGAATAGATAATATTTGCAGACGTTGCGTCCCAGAAGAGGAAATAGAAGACATCATCAGACATTGTCATTCTGCACCTTATGGTGGACATGCAGGTATATCTAAAACGCACACTAAGATTCTTCAAGCAAGCCTCTATTGCCCAACTTTATGGAGCGATGTTCATGCCTACATTGTCAAGTGTGACGATGTCAATGCACCGGGAACATATCGAGACTTGACGAGATGCCAATGAGGAATATCCAGGAAGTTGAACTCTTTGATGTTTGGGGTATAGACTTTATGGGACCATTTCCACCTTCAATGGGAAATAGGTACATTTTGGTAGCTGTGGACTACGTGTCTAAATGGATTGAAGCTATTGCGTCACCCACAAACGACACAAGAGTGGTAGTCAAGTTATTTAAGAATATCATTTTTCCGAGGTTTGGAACACCCTATTTCGTTATAAGTTATGGAGGATCACATTTCATATCCAGAATCTTTGATAAGCTCTTGAGTAAGTATGGAGCAAAGCACAGAGTAGCAACACCTTATTACCCACAGACTAACGGCCAAGTAGAAGTGTCTAACAAGGAGATTAAAAAAATCTTAGAAAAAACCGTTTCAATTTCCAGAAAAGATTGGTCTCAGAAGCTACATGAAGCACTATGGGCCTACATAACAAATTTTAAAACCCCTATTGGAACAACCCCTTACCAATTAGTCTATGTAAATTCTTGTCATTTACCCTTCGAGTTATAGCATAAAGCCTATTGGGCCATTAAGACCCTGAATTTGGAATATTTGACTGCTGGTGAAAAGCGCATCCTTGACATTCATAAATTGGAGGAATTCCGCCAGTCTTCCTATGAGAATGCTATAATATATATAAAGAAAGAACCAAAACTTGGCATGACATAAGAATTGTAAAGAAAGATTTCAATATAGGTGACCTTGTTCTCCTTTTCAATTCCAGGTTGTGACTTTTTCCTGGCAAGCTACGTTCAAGATGGACTGGTCCTTTTGAGGTCTCTAGAATCCTAAGATCTGGAGCAGTCAAGATCAAGAACAATTCTTGTAGCCCATTCATCGTCAATGGGCAGAGGTTGAAGCATTACGAAGGAGGTGACATTCCCACCAACTACTCCAGCCACACTCTGATTGATCCACCAGTAACAGTTTCCCATATATGAAGCTTACTCGTCAAGCTAACGGCGTTAAACAAGCGCTACATGGGAGGCAACCCATGAGTTTATTTTTATTTTTTGCATTTATTTACTTTTTTACTTTATCAATTTTTTTTATCTTTATACTAATAGTTACAAAATTTATGATTTTAGGCATCACTTGCTAGCCGTCTTTGCTAACTACATTTTTCAGGATGGAGCATTTCGATGACATGCATGTTTATGAAGATGTGAAAAACACAAGAAGGGGGGTTGAATTGTAAAACTTAAAACAAATGCTTAGACAACACAGTATTTTTATCCTGGTTCTTTTGATCTCAAACTACTCCAGTCCACCCGTCAAGGTGATTTCGCCTCTCTCCAACGAGGTCTTAATCTACTATATTCAAAGGATTACAACAGCTACTTTAACAACTGTTAAATCCTTCTTGAGTATAACCACAAACCGGTTTCTCTCAAGGAAATCTTTTACAAATAATATGAACAATGATGTGTTAACGTTTTCTAATAAAACAATATATCACAACTGTGATAATTACATAATTTAAGCTTGGAATAAACTGAATTGCTAAAGCGTTTGAGTAAGCATGGTTTTGAAGGCTTGGTGAATTCCTTTTCTAACAGGAAGTTACTTAGTCTTTCATACCAAGCTCTTGGAGCTTGTTTCAGACCATAGAGTGACTTCTTTAGTTTGAAAACATATTCTGGATTTTTGAAACTTTCAAAACCAGGGGTTGGTGCACATATACCTCTTCTTCTATATAGCCATTTAAGAATGCACTCTTAACATCCATCTGATACAGGGTGATGCCTTTATTAACAGCAAATGAGATTAAGAGTCTGATAGATTCTAACTTGGCGCCTGGAGCAAAGGTTTCTGTATAGTCTATCCCCTCTTGCTGACTATAAACTTGAGCTACCAGTCGGGCTTTGTTTCTGATGACTTCACCTTGTTCATTCAGTTTGTTTCTGAACACCCATTTTGTACCAATGACGTTGAATCCTTTTGGTTTGGGAACTAGATCCCATACGTCATTTCTTGTGAATTGATTTAGCTCCTCTTGCATTGCTAGAATCCAGTCATTGTCCAGAAGTGCTTCATCAATTGTTGTTGGTTCAATTAGAGAAACCAGTCCCATGAGGGATTCTTCAGAGTTTCTAAAGCTAGATCTTGTTCTGATTGGATCTTCCTTTCTTCCTAAGATTATTTCTTCTGGGTGATCTATGCTCCTTCTGGATGGTCTTTTCTAGAGTTGATCAACAGAAGGTGCTGGATTGCTTGCAGTGCCTCTTTTTGATGTTGATGGAGTGTCTCTGTTGAGAGCTTCTGATGATTTGTCTTCAGTACCTGTGAGTTCAACTTCCATACCTGCAGGGAATTCATTCTGCTTTGACTTTTGAGAGTCAAGCTTATCATCAAAATGAACACTGATTGACTCTTCCACAATCTGTGTTTCTGTATTGCATACTCTGTACCCTCTTGAGCGTTCAGAGTATCCTATCATAATACACTTTTGTGCTTTAGAGTCAAACTTGTTCAAATAATTTTTTGTATTCAGAATAAAACATGTACATCCAAATGGGTGAAAGTAGGAAATATTGGGCTTTCTGTTCTTCCACAATTCATATGGAGTCTTTTCCAGAATAGGTCTTATGGAGATTCTATTCTGAATGTAACACGCTGTGTTTATTGCCTCTGCCCAGAAGATATTAGCAACGTTAGTCTCGTTGAACATGGTTCTGGCCATTTCTTGCTGTTGTACCCCAAATTTTGACCTAAGATACCGTCTTCCATCTGCATCATTCGCATTGCAAGAGTTTTGACCTATTTTTATCAAATTTTCAAAGCAGTTTAAAAATTCATAACTTTTTCGAGTCGGGAGCTGTTTATTTGTTGAACGCTAAATTCATTAACTGATCAAGACTTAAACAATGTTCATTGATTATTTATTATCTTAAATTCAAATAATTGGAATTTATTTTCGATTATTATGTAATTTAAAGATTTATAAATAATAAAATAAATTATTAAGAAGAGGTTTATTAATTGATCAAATAATGTTTATTAATTATTCATTATCTTAAATTTAAATAATGGGAACCTGTTTTCCGTTATTATATAATTTAAAGGTTTACGAATAATGAAATAAACATTTGAAAAGGAGTCTATTAATTGATCAAGCAATGTTTATTTGATTATTTATTGTTCTAAATTTAAATAGCTGAAATTCTATTTTTCAAGTTATTATAATTTAGAAGAATTAAAAATAATAATAAAGTAAATGATTGAAGTTATTAATTGATCAATGATATTTATTTATTTGTTTATCATTCTGAATTTAAATGATTGGATTTGATTTTCAGTCATTATATAATTTAAAGAATTATAAACAATCAATAAATAATTCGAAAGAAAAAGAATTAATTAAGAAATAATAGAATTTTTATTCACTTTATTCTATTTATTACAATTGTCATTTAAATGTTGTGTTATTACAAAATATTTATAAAGACAATTACACAAATGCTTAAAGTAAAATAAAAAGCTATTTTTCTAAATTCTAATTCTAATCTTCTATCCAATGCTCTTGTCTGCTCATTTAAATTTTACCTGCAAAAAACGATTAAAAGAAAAGTCAGAATTGAATAAATAATTAAAATGCAGAAAATAAATTTAATGTTCATCATTAAAAGCAATGGCCGGAATCAGTTACTCTTTTTTGCAAATCACGGGATTTCTCCCGGTTCACAAAAAAGAGAGGAATTTTTAAATGAATGCACAATTAAAAAATAGCACATTTCAAAATCAATTGCATTTTTATCAAAAAGCCCACTGCATATTTCACATATGTATAAATTCAATTTTTTGGTCAAAACTGCATAAGCATAAATCAACAGCATGTGTAAGTTCATAACACAAGCCAACGTAACCTATTACAACTTAAGAAGAAAGATAGCATAGGCTCCTCTAATGTACAATTGCAGTGGACAGAGATATGCAATTTTAAAACAATGTATGCAAGCAATATATGTTTCCATTTTTCATCATATTCCAGCCTATTGCTTTTTCAGACAGCAGTACAAGATATCATTTTTATGTATCATTTCTGTACTTGGGAGAGAGAGAGGAAGAGGTTTAGTTTTGCAGGTTTTGGTTCAAGCATGAAATAGGAATAAAGTCAACCATATGTAGCAGCATATGTGCAGAGCATCAGGAAAATATATTAATATACTCAGACCTGAGCCAGCAAAGGAAGCAACGGCTATATGAGAACCAAGAACCCTTCAAGAAGAATATAACCTGCAGGAACGAAGAAAACACAAGACTACCAAGCAAAAAACCACAAAAACCATTCAAAACCAGAGCATATGGTTAAATCACATAACCTACTGCAAAATCATTTTTGCATAGCATAAAAACCATTTTTTCCAAGTGTATCTGCACAAACCATTTCCAAACAGAACCTGCATCAAACTATTCAAAAAAACCTCACATATACTCCCTTGAAGCCTCACTTATATTCCTCTCCTCTGACCTGTAATAACCTCATACCAAAATACAACACAACAGCACGACACAAATACAATTTTTTTCTTAACAAGAGCAAATAGAACAAGGAGGAGTAATTAGCAATACTCACTACCAGAAAGAAGGACTCCGATAGGTACTGATTCTTTTCCACCATTCTTGCACCTTTGTGTTTGCATATTTTCTGTACTAGTTGTTGCATAATATCTGTTTCTGCTACATAGAGAGAAAAACAAGAGGAAACCGTGTGAAATAATTACTATAATGTTAGAGAAAAACTAGAAATTACATAGGTACACAACAGAAATTTTACACTGTTCTTACCAAGTTTTTTTACTAAACACTCCCTCGGCCTAGCTTCTGTCCATGAATCTCCAAACCGTTAGACAAATCACTTAAACTCTTCCTTAATGCCTTTCCATCACCCCTGCAAAAAACCTGCTTCACTTACTCAAAACCAATTCATAATCCTTCCTCATCCACAAATAACAACCAACCTTCTCACTTTGATTCTACACACTGACCACAACAAAACCCAACAATATCAAAAACTCTTCAAATATTCAGAGAAAAAAATCAGAAAACTCAAGAAGACAGTTCACAGAAAAACTCACTAAAAAGAGCTTCATCTCTCTCTAAAAAATGGAGGCAATTTCTCTGCCCTCAATCTTCTCTCTACATAATCTTCAATAAGCTTCATCGAACTCTCAACAAACTCTCGAAAACTTCTTTAATACTATCATCTGCTTCATTGTCATCCTTCCTACACTTTCATCACACTTCAATCATCTTCATCGCTTCTATACCCGAATTCTCGTCTTCATCGCAGCATCAACACATCTTCATCGGGTTGCTTTTCTACTTCAATCAACACACGCGCAACAATAGGAATAATTCAGACACAGAGTTTTTCATAAAAAAGAAGATTAAGAGGGCCATTTATATTAGAAAATATATACAGGAAGATCATAACATACCCTTTAACCTTCAACATCATTACAGATTTAAATCAAAAACAAAAACCTTTATTTCACAAAAGCATATCATTCAAAAATCTGAATTTGAAGAAAAAA
Organism: Vicia faba; assembly: GCA_948472305.1. NCBI lineage: Eukaryota > Viridiplantae > Streptophyta > Magnoliopsida > Fabales > Fabaceae > Vicia > Vicia faba. The sequence continues at coordinate 1,111,845,581 of OX451740.1, forward strand.
GAAGCAACGTACCTTCAACCTCCATCGTAACGTGCAGCTTCCTCTTCTCTCCCCAACAATCTCGCCTCAATTCCGCGACAAGTACCTTTAACCTTCAATCATCTCCGTGCCACTCAGACTGCACCTGTGGCTCAAGAAATTTGCTGTGACAAGAACAACACAAATTCTAACTCAGTTCAAGAACCATCTGGAGACAATAACGCAACCCCACCTAAGTCAGAAGAACTGAAGGAATCAGAATACAAAGGTCAGACTGATTTAGAACTAGACTCGGTAAAGGATTCTGAAATTGAACTTTCAAAGATGGGCGAACCTATAAATTCAGTAGAAGAAGAGGATGGATGCCCAATATGTTTAGAAGAATATGACGATGAGAATCCAAAACTCACCACAAAATGTGACCATCATCACCACCAATCAACTCCTCACAACCACCCTTCTACTGTCATCCTGCCATCATTATCACTAAATCGCTACCCATCATCCAGCATCATCACCATCGCAACACCCTGTCCAATTCCCTCTGCCATCCTTCCATCTTCACAGCTCAACGCCTCTTTCCAATTTCCCTTCATCATCGTCCCGAATCCATCATCCATCGCGTCAAACTGCAATATGTGAAGCTCATCACCTCATTGCTATCGAACCGTTCTTCAATTTCCGACAACCACAATCTTCATCATCCTCGCTGTGACCCAGTTCTTTGTTTCCTCGTGAGAATCGCTGAGAGTTGGCATTTGTTTATCAGTTTGAGCGGTTTAATTTGTGAATAAAGAGAGAGGAAGAGATGCGTAAGGACGATCTAGCGTTTTCGGATCCAGCGGCGGCGGCCAGTGCACATCGTTCCAAGGGTTTTCTTTTTGTTACAGCTTTGTGTCTCTTTCTTGGGTCTGGGTCTTCCAACGACCCGGCCCATTTCCCTCAACCCAGCTCATTTTCTTTTTTAACTTAAGCCCATTCTAATTGCTACTCCCACCCCATCTTTTATTTTCCCTTTAGTTAAATTCTAGTCATTTTCTTAACTTATTTAATTTAGACTAATTAGTTTCTTAGAAATAACATATAGTTTTAATTAAACAATTTTTAATATTTTACCCAAATCTTATTTAGTTTAAATTTAGGTTCATTTAATAATTTTAGTCTTCCTTTTTTTAATTAGATATTTGACTTATAAGTTTTATTTAATTTGAAAAATATTTAATATCTCTAAAAAATATATGAAAGTAAAAAATGAGAAAACTAAAAGACATGCTATTTTTCTTTAATTTACTCCCCTCATTTTGATTAAATACCAATATAGAAAAGACATAAAATAGAAACATATAAAACCTAAAAAACATTTCTATTAATTCTCGTTACTTTCTATCTATGTTAAAATGCGTAACCAATTAAAACATTTTCCTCTTCATATATTAAACAAAAATCTAAAAAATGCATGTTCACACACTCAGTCTTTTATTTAATTTGTTGTATATCATTTATCTCATAATTTTCTGTTTAAATATTTCGCATTTACTTGATTATTCTGTTTGCGTCAATCCAAAGGGAATTGTCTAATTTTTGTTGACTTCATGTCCTAAAAAAAAAACGATCGAGCGAATACTCTCATTCATTAAAACTTAGGATAATTTTTCCTCAAACATTCACCTTACTTCAAAATTTCAACCTCTCCAAGACTTATCCCTTTTAAGCAAAAAACTTCGACATTAGGTCGTCGTATCTTCAAAAACCCGTCCGTATCCTTTTTTCGGCCAAAACGATTTATTTTCAATCAAGCGAACAAATTTTAATAAACAGATATTTCAAAAGGTTCCTATAGAGTACTATAGATACAGTGGGTGCTAGTACCTTCCCATTGTATAACCAACCCCCGAACCATAAGATCTCTTTTCAAAAACGCTTTGTATTTTAGTATTGTTTACATTGCATATGTAGGGTTTTATTTCGCTCTTTTCCCTTTTCCTTTGGAAACAATAAAGCGCGGTGGCGACTCTTGCTTTTTGCGAGACGAATTAATCAATAATTCGATCTCCAATTTACCCCGCTACATTTTTTATCGCTACACTTGCAATGTTCTGTTCTTTCGTTCTACAACTCCATTTTGCTGGGGAGTTCTAGGACAAGAGAAATCATGCAGAATGCCTTTGTCTTTAAAGAATAACTAAAATCTTTGTTTTCAAATTCTCCACCATGATCACTTCTGACTTTGACGATTCTAAGATCCTTTTCATTCTGAACTTGGTTGCAGAAGGTAACAAACACAGAGTTTGACTCGTCCTTATGCCTTAAGAACTTTACCCATGTCCATCTGCTATAGTCATCTACGATTACTAACCCATACTTCTTGCCACTGACTGAAGCAGTTTTAACTGGTCCAAATAAGTCAATATGCAGAAGTTCTAATGGCTTGGAGGTGGAAACAACGTTTTTGGATTTGAAAGCTGGTTTTGCAAACTTGCCTTTTTGACATGCTTCACACAGAGCATCTGAATTGAACTTCAGGTTAGGAAGTCCTCTGACCATATTGAGTTTGTTAATCTTAGATATTCTTCTCATACTAACATGTCCCAATCTTCTGTGCCAGATCCATTGCTCGTTGTTAACAGACAGTAGACATTTTACATTCTGAATTTTTAGTTCAGAAAGTTTTATTTTATAAATGTTGTTTTTCCTCTTTCCATTAAATAGGATAGTCCCATCTTTCTGACTAACAACTTTGCATGAATTTTGATTGAAGATTATATCATAACCGTTATCACTTAATTGACTTATGGATAACAGATTATGCATTAATCCATCAACTAGTATAACATTACTTATAGAGGGAAGATTTCCATTACCTACTGTTCCAGAGCCAATGATCTTTCCTCTCTGATTGCCTCCAAAACCTATGTGGCCTCCAGGCTTAAGTTCCCGGCTTTGGAACATATGCCTTCTTCCCGTCATGTGTCGTGAGCAGCCAGAGTCCAGGTACCATGATTGGTGTTTTTGCTTTGCTGCTAAAGATATCTGCCACATGTATTATTTTATCCTTAGGTACCCACATTTTCTTGGGTCCTGATTTGTTAGTTTTACCAAAACTCTAGTTGAATTTTGGTTTGACAGAGTAATCACTACTTGTATATTTTATGTCATGTGTGTGTCCATATATAAAGTGTGAATCAAGTGGAGTACGATTTATAACTAAATCCATGGCATTTTTTGGTGTAGGTACCTTACCTTGATATCCTATCCCTTTTCTGCCATTTCTGCTAACTCCATAGATCATTGAAGCCATTTTGCTTCTGTCTATGTTTTTAGCTAGAAACTTCTGAAACCTGTGATCATACTCCTTTATGATCTCATCAGCATTAATGGGAGTTTCAGGGATTGTTTCCTTCTGAGAGTTTTGCAATTGGTTTTCTAATTTTGAAATTTTATCTTTTAACTCAGAATTCTCCAATTTGAGACTCTCAGTCTTATCAGAGTCAAAAGCAAGATTCATTTTCAGGTTTCTGAATTTGACTCTGATCTGCTGATATCTTTCCAGAATTTCATTAAGGCTTTCAGCTAGTTCAGCCTTAGTAAAGTTTATAGTAAAGTCAGGGAATACCTCTTCTGTATCTGATTCAGATTCTGACTCAGAAGCTTCACTGTCTTCTGTTATGTTTGCCATGAGAGCTATGTTTGCTCTTTCATCATCTGATTCTGAGTCAGCTTCAGATGTGTCAGAATCATCCCATGTAGCCATGAGACTTTTCTTCTTTTCCTTGCCAAACTTCTTGTTGGGCTTTTCCTTCTGAAGCTTTGGGCAATCACTTTTGTAGTGCCCTTGCTCGTTACATTCATAGCAGATGATGTCTTTGTTGTTTGGCTTTCTGTTTCCTGAAGAACCTTCAGATCTTCTGTGTCCAGAGGAGGATTCTGACCTTCTGTATCTGGAGAAAGATTCATTCTGATTTTCTGATCTTTTGGGATTCCTGAACTTCCTTTACCTCTGCTTCCATAATTGGTTCACCCTTCTGGAGAGGAGAGATAATTCATCTTCTTCTGATGAGGACCCATCAGAGGTTTCTTCCACAGCCTGCGAAACTTTGGAGTCAGATTTTCTGTTAGATTTTAAAGCTAATGGCTTACCTTGCTTTTGAGGTTCATCTGCTTCTAGCTCTATCTCGTGACTTCTGAGGGAGCTGACAAGTTCCTCCAGAGAGATTTTGTTGAGATCCTTGGCTAGCTTAAGCGCTGTGACCATTGGCCTCCATTGTTTTGGCAAGCTTCTGATGATCTTCTTAACGTGATCAGCAGTAGAATACCCTTTGTCAAGGACTTTTAGACCAACAACAAGAATTTGAAATCTTGAAAACATAGTTTCTATTGATTCACTCTCTTCCATCTTGAATGCCTCATACTTTTGAATGAGTGCAAGGGCTTTGGTTTCTTTGACTTGAATGTTGCCTTCATGCGTCATTCCCAGAGAGTCAAACATATTCTTTGCAGTGTCTCTGTTTGATATCTTCTCATATTCTGAATAAGAGATGGCGCTGAGAAGAATTGTTCTGGCCTTGTGATGATTTCTGAACTCACGCTTTTGCTGATCAGACATTGTTTTCCTGTCAATATTCTAACCACTTCCATCCACTGGGTGCATGTATCCATCAGTCACCATGTCCCACAGATCAGCACCATGGGCCAGAAAGAAACTCTCAATTCTGTCTTTCCAGTAGTCAAAGTTCTCTCCATCAAATACTGGAGGTTTGCCACTGAATTTGTCTCTTTCTTCATTGTTGTCATTGCTGATGTTTTGATTTGGTCCTGCCATTGTGTTTTTCTGATGCTCGATCTTGTACTGACACGGTTAAGTGTTATAAGCTCAGAACCAGGCGCTCTGATACCAATTGAAGATGTGAAAAACACAAGAAGGGGGGTTGAATTTTAAAACTTAAAACAAATGCTTAGACAACACAATATTTTTATCCTGGTTCGTTTGATCTCAAACTACTCCAGTCCACCCGTCAAGGTGATTTCGCCTCTCTCCAACGAGGTCTTATTCCACTATATTCAAAGGATTACAACAGCTACTTTAATAACTGTTAAAGCCTTCTTGAGTATAACCACAAACCGGTTTCTCTCAAGGAAATCTTTTACAAATAATATGAACAATGATGTGTTAACGTTTTCTAATAAAACAATATATCACAACTGTGATAATTACACAATTTAAGCTTGGAATAAACTGAATTGCTAAAGCGTTTGAGTAAGCGTGGTTTTGAAGGCTTGGCAAATTATGTGAGTGCATGCGTGCGTGTTTTCTCACACAGACTTGTTTAAATAGGCAAGGCAGAGATACATTGTCCATAAAGCCATTTTAATGATAATAACGCACTTTCCTTTTGAATAAGATCTTGTCTTGAAGAGAGCCGTTAGCATTTAATTCTGTCTTGAATACTTAGTAACGCTTCAGAGTCTTCTTTGCTTATGATAACACTTCAGAGTGCTGATGACTTGGAAAAGATCTTTGATCAGAGTCAGAGTGTGTTTTTTTATGTGCAGATTCTGGTCATCAAGCTTCAGCGTCTAGCACATGTTACTGATCTTCTGATGCTGACATATTACTGATCTTCTGATGTTGATTCCATCAGAACTTCTGTATATACAAAACATAATTTTAAGAAGCATATTTGTCTTATATATAAATCTTACAATTTATTTATTCTTTGTATTTTGTTATCATCAAAACTCTAATTAAGGGTTGTAGAATCAAACTATGTTCTAACAATTTCCTTCTGAGATGACACTCAGAGACAACGCTATGCGGTCCTTTCACAGCGACCCATGGCACCGACCATATATCCAGACCATATTTGCATGTAAGCTCTTGGCTTTGAAGCCATTATCAAGTATCTATGAAACCAGCTAAAGTGGGACGAGTATGCAGATGACCTAAATGTGACCTACAGGAACCTCACCTTAGAATTCCTCAGTTCATTCGAGTTTGAGCCCTATAATGGCCAGGATGGATATCTCACTTTCAGACTATTCGGGATAGAATACTATTTTACCCAGAGGGAGTTTGGCGACTTGCTAGGCTTCTAGACCACACCCGATGCTATACCTGAGCTACCAGTTGGCTATTTCATGACTAGGGACATAGAGAAATTCTGGAGAGATATTACTGCTAGAGGGAGCCTTGATCCTTCCACTCAGTTATCCCCTGTTTTTCACAACCCCGCTTTCAGGTATTTTCAGATGGTTATTGCTCACACTTTCCTAGGGAAGGCCTACACTGATACCCATGTTAGCAAGGAGGAGATCTTCTTCCTCTACTGTGCGACCCAGTCTCTCCCTGTAGCCTGTGGAAATTTTCTGCTATGGAATCTCATGATGACTTCTAAGTCTGCTGAAGGTATCCTCCATGTGGGAGGGACAGTGACTCAGATTGCTTATGTTTTGGGTATACAAGTAAGTTATCTCACCTTACCTCCTACTGTGGATATACTACAATGGACATTGATTTCTGTTTGGATCGTGGGCTGATGAGAAAAGTCTACTTTAAACCCAACCAGTATAGACTCCTGATTGATAATGAAACCGTTCACTATTTTACCTTGCCTGATCCCATGATGACCAATGTCCATAACCCTGCCAATTGGACATATGCCTTAGAAGGTCTTGGAGAGACCGTGGACGAGCGAAAATCACCTCCGGTACCTAAGTATCATCCATGTCCATCGCCAAAAAGGACCACTGTATTCTCTAATAATTTCTCTTTGCAGTAACCCGACATCTATGCACAGGTTGCTGAGCTGCGTGGAGAGGTAGCCCAACTTTGTCAGACAGTTGAAGACCTCTCTCTTCAGGTTATGGTTTCCGATGCTACTCACTCTACAGAGGCAGAACTCCTACAGCAGGAAATTGATGATCTTCGCAGTAAGTTAGCTGCAGCTCATGGTCCTAAGTCGACCACAGACCCTACCACTCCTTGATGATCTTAATTCATATCTACACTGTTTTATTGTTTTGTTGTTTCTTTTATCATGTTGTTTCCTTTTTCAGACTTATTTATTTTTATGCCTAACTCTTGCATTCTACTTTCTTTTTATTTTTTGTGACTTACCATGATTAAGTATATTTCTTTTTATTTTTATTTTTATTTTTTTCTCTTTAATTAATTGTTTATTTTATTTTTTTTATGAGTTTATTATTTTCAAGTTATAAACATAAAAGAAAAAAATTCAATACACCAATCCTTGGAAGCACCAAATGAAGAATTGATGTTTGCACCTACGAGAAGAAATTGGAATAAGAAGCCCAAACCAACAAAACAAAGAAATTTGAGTCTAGCCCAATTTTTGAACATGGCGCCTGCCACCAAGACCATGGCGCCCGCCATGGGGTCTGGGATTATAACGGGTAGATTTTCAAAAACCTCCCACTTTCTCCATTTTCAACCCCAAAGCCTCTCATTTTCTCAACCACATACTACCCCATTAACCATCCAACAACTCTCATTTTCTCAACCACTTACTACCCCATTAACCACTCCAACATCCATTTTTCTAACCATCATAAAAATTCAAACTTTCTCCTCCCAATCTCCAACACCCATTTTTGAAACCCATTTTTTCAATTTTCTTCCAAAGGAGAAACAATGGAGTTCAATGGATACGTCCTTCGTGAAGGCAAACCCGGAGACCGACAACGGAAAATCCTTGAAAAATTGCAAGGACGAGAAATTGTCTCAACCAGGTATGTCGATGAAGACTGTCTGTATACTTTAGGACTTTATCATATTTTTTTTCATTTAGATGACATCCTAGGATTTCATGACACTTTTACTAGAAAAGATCCCACTTTTGAGAGGCTAACTCGGGAATTCTTAAGTTCCCTAATTTATTTGGTTCACCCTGACACTGCTAGTATCGTCGGTACGGTTAAATTCCGTCTGTTTTATGTTGAATATGAATATAACACCGACAAACTAGTAGCTCCGTTGGGTATTCCTCATGGTGATGGCGCTATTTGTGAGACCCCTTTGGATTCTGAATGGTCCAGTGATGCATTTTCCTTCTGGCGTCAATTGTCAAACTCTTTTATAAATTCTTTTGAAGGAGTTTTAGCATCATTGATCCATAACCCGGCTATTCGAATTTTTCGATATATGCTCGCCTGTACTATTTTTGACCGGGAGAATTCAAACAAGGTAAATTCTAGAGAACTTCTATTTTTGTAGGGTAGTCTCACTAATAGAAGAATTAATTCAGTCCCGTTTATGATTTCTCACATAACTGCTGTCCTGCGAAACACAGGGACCATAGCTTTTGGAGGACTAGTTACATCTATTGCTAGAGCTCTGCACCTTGACACTGAGATAGCTACCCTTGCACCCCTTCCTCCCCGCACAATTAATTTGAAATTTCTAAAAGATATGAAATTGTCCAAGGTGAGGAGAGCGGGTGGTTTTGAACTTATGGTTCGGGGTGTCGCTATCCCATCAGTCGTTCTTCCTTGCACTAGACGTACTGATGTACGAATTGTGAGGAACTGGACCTACGATCTAGATGCTCCACCTTTTACGGGTCCATTACCTCCTATTGTTCCACTTGGGGACAGACACGAGACTGATGAAGAATATGAGCAGAGGGATGAACCTCATGCGCCACCTGTGTCCCCCCACCATACTTCACCCGCACACACTACACCTTTTACTTCTAACACTTTTGCAGGTACGGCTCCTGGCTTCTACATCACTGAAGAGATGTGGCGTGACCAGCTAGCCTAGGAGGAGAGAAGAGATGGTTTACTTTCTGCCATCCAACAGCAGCTGGAAGATAACATGAGTTTCATGGAGGCGTAACGACAGCAGACAGATCACTCTTTTCAAAGTCTTATTGAATCTCAATTGGCGATATCCCGCGAGCAACATAGGCAACAAGCCTATTTTCAGAGGCGCTCCGCCCTCATGGAGGCCACTCAAGGTTCCCTTTTTGGAAACCTTCGCGAGATTCAGAGTTCACAGATTGCCTTGTCCGCCAGATTCGACCAGTTCGAGGCTTCTCAGAGGAGCTGTCGTCGCAGCCGATCCCGTCATCCTAGACATTCACTACAGGATGGCGAGGGACTCAACCAGCCTTAGTACTTTACCAGGTGACTCTTTCCTATTCTTATTTCGTAACATTGGGGACAATGTTCGATTTAAGTGTGGGAGGAGATTTACTCGCTTTCTCGCTTTATTTTTTCTCTCGCTTTATTTTTCCCTTTTCCTGCATTTTCCTTCTCGTTATTTTACTTCTTTATTTGCTTTTGTTTGCTTGTTTGATTTCTTTTCAAAATAATACATGTGTTTGACGAGTCATCTATATCTGTATGGCCTAGTGTATGTCCACTCCCCCATTTCTTGAGCCTAACCGAAAAAAAATTTTCCTAAGAAAAACACTGTGTTTTGAACTTAGTTGGGCTATAAGACCTAGTTGATATAGGATGTAGTATGACTTGGGAAAGCCCTTTCGAAGCATCGACATCGTTTTTACACCTTAAGCTTCATAAATTTAGGAATTTCATCCCGATACCCCCTATGTCGTGGACTTCAAATTTTCATTCTTAAATCCTTGAATAGTTTATCTTAGTAGTCAGCTCCGATTAAGCATGCTCTACGTAGGGGACCGAAGAGAAGTGAATGATCTATATGCTATGTTCTTATTATAAACTACAACCTCGGGATAGGTGACCCTTACAAAGTCATTTAACTCAACAAAAGTTGTATGTTGAAAAATAAAGCAAAAAGCAAAAGCAAAAGAAGAAGAAAAACAAAAAGAAATTTTTTTTTACCCATCTTTAGTTGGTTCAGAGGTATCTAGTGCTGAACTTGGTAGGGAGGATTACGATCTGTTCCCCCGTAACTATAAATGGGTCAATAAAAGGGGTTACACCAACTTTTTGTACCAGAGCCCTGCGTTTTGTGATCAGAATCACTACCTGGTCACTTTACTATGAGCATGTTCGAATAACAGGCTTAATGTGATTGCGCCTGGATGAAAAAGGATTTGAAAAAAAGGAAAAATATAGGCCTAAGCATAGTGGCATGATATGGATTGGTTCGTAAAAGAGCGAAGCTTATGTCCATTTTATGGAAGAGTGTCACTACGATATCCTTGGTTTGAATCAGTCAGTACCTATCAATACATCTCTGTTTTAATTCCATAGGCCCCTTGCCGCCCAACTTGTTCACTAACATTGTTTTTCTTCTTAATCTATTTAGAGTTCTTGCTTGAGGACAAGCAAAGGTTTAAGTGTGGGAGAATTTGATAACACTTACTTTACACTTGTTTTTTTACTCTGATTTATATGTTATTTAGGTTTTTTATTATTGTTTTCTCGTATTATTCCTATCTTTTGTTTCCTTTTCAGGTATTTCAAATATCCAGAGCTCCGCTGAAGTAATGAAGGAAAACAGGCTGAAAAACAGGAGTTTAGGTCAAATTTGCACTCATGGCATCCACCATGGCACCAGCCATAGGGTAGGCCATGACGTGGACCACCTCCTTCTGACCTCAACTGCCACGTTCCCCACTTCCTTTCATTTACACTCATGGCAGGCGCCATGGCCTCCATGGCGGGCGCCACCTTTGGACGATGTTTTCCCCCCCAAAAGGAGTTGAGGGGGCATTCCTGTGATTTCCTGCATTCCTCATCCTCTATAAATAGAAGTTCCTGATTTCATTTCAATTCACCCAAGCTTAGTTGCAAACTTGATCCAACCATAGTTGAGAACTTAAGCCATATAATTTCACCATTGTAAAGCGATAATTCTTCACATCGGGGAATTATTGCATTGTTGATTGAGTCCGTGATCGAGTTCGTAGATTGAGTCTGTAATCGAGTTTGGAGCACTTCGGCAGAAGATTGTCTTGCCACATTTATTTTCAACTGCTGTTTATTTCCAGTCGCATTTTACTTCCAGTTTGTACCAGATTTAAAACCTCCCCGTTTGGAGCAGTTTTCTATTTATATATTCCGCAATGCTTTTACTTTGTTTATTTCCCGCACTGCTTTTACTTTGTTTATTTCCCGCACCTGCTTTTACTTTGTTTATTTCCCATACTTCTTTTATTTTGTTTATTTCCCGCACCTGCTTTTACTTTGTTTATTTCCCGCACCTGCTTTTAATTTGTTTATTTCCCACACCGCACTTTAAGTTATTTACTTTCTCGCATGATTTATTTTAACATGTATGTTTACATTCCCATGTCAGGCTGAACCTTACTGGGCTAGAATGTAAGGAATCTAGTTAGATCGATATTCCAAATAATGTGTCAATAGAAATGCTTATGGGCTATTTTTTTTTAATACGAGTTTTCTGTACTTTATTGTTGTTGGGTAAGATCGAAAGCCGTCCAACCCTTTGTTAAACTCGGTTAGTTCTAACTGGTCAAAGGAAGCGAAAGCGCTTTGTCCGGTTAGTTAGGGATTTTTATCATCAAAGAAATCAATTTTGAAACTATTTTCGGACGCGTTTATAGGGTTAAAGTTAGGTTCCCTTTTTACTAGTAATTCCAGATCAAAATACATTTCAACTTGGTCAAGTACTCTATTTCTTAAAACTAGGTTTATTACTTTAACGCAATGCACGCCTTTTTATAAGTGACAATAAGAAGGTCTGATTAGAGAGTAAAATCGGTTCTGATTACGCGAAAGCAACAATTCCTGTTAAATTAGTTCTTTTCTTTAGTAGAAAATATTTCCCTATAAGTAGTTCTATTCCGAAGCATTGTGAATATCATCTGACTACGTGAATTACATTCGACCCTGCTTTTATATCTGAAGTTTATTTTGCTGCACTTTACTTTCTTGCATGCTAAATTCCCTGTTTAATATTGACTTAGCTAAACAGCATAACAATAGGAAATGATAGATTGACGATTGGTCTCTATGGATCGATAATCTTTTATATTACTTTGACGCGATTCGTACACTTGCAAATACCCGCATCATAGGATTATGCCAATGTTGTTATGTTGTTGTTATTGATGTTTCGTTTAATCATGTTGTCGCATACATCGCATATCAAGTTGGAGTTGATGCTCGTTAAGTTGGCCTGGATTGGCAAAATATTAAGTTGAAGGCTTATGCCTTGTTGATGCCTCTATTAATTGGCATTTTTAAGTTGGGAGTTTTGATGTGCTGGTACCACATGCATATGCATAGTAACAAGTTGCATTTCACGTTGCATACTGTTGTACCCCAAAATTTGCCCTCCCATATTCTTCAAGATTTGCAAAGAGCATGCTTCAAAATCTCCCCAAGGGTTGCACAGTTCAAGGGCCTCCTAACAGTCAAAAACTAGGGTTTTGGTTCTGACAAAGAAATTGAAGTTTCCAAGGGTCCAATCAAGCCCCACATGCCTATAAACATTGTCAAGCATCCACATGCCAAGTTTCAAGATTTACAGCACAAAATTGCACAGTCAAAAACCCTAATTGCCCTACAGTCAACTGTAGGGGCAAAATGGTCATTTGACAGTCAAAAGCTCAAATTTTTGGTCAACATCTTATTTTGAAGCCACAAACATCATTTGATCAATTCTTGATCATGATTTTCAAGGTATGGCTCAAAAAGTCTCAAGATGCAAAAGTTTCCATATTTTGACAGTTGAAAAAGTCAACTGTAACTTGACCAAGGCATAACTTCCACATGATTTATCAGAAAAATTCCATCCAAAGCTCATTTTGAAGAGAAAGACATTTCCTACAACTCATCTTCACATTCCAAGTCCAAGAAATGCTCTCACAAAAAGTTATCAATTTCAACATTATAGGTCATTTTCAAAAGTCAACAAAAAGGGACTTTAAGTCAAAGACCATAACTTGAGATTGGTAAATCAAAATGACATGGGACCAAAGACATTGGTTAGAAGACTTCAAGACCTTTCCAAAATGTCCAAGAACATGATCATAGCTTAAACATTGAGCAAGATATGCCTTGTGGAAGTTGGGAAATTTTTGGGAATTTTGAAAAGTCAACTTTACTTCAAATGCCTCAAAATTGTTAATGGACCACATTTTCTTCCAAGAATCATTATCCAAAGGCTATGCACGACCATTTGACCCAAAGGGGATTTATTTCATCATTTTTTATTATTTATTTGAATTTTAATCACCATTAATTCATTTAATTAAATAAAATATGAAAAAAATACTAAACAAATGTGTTTGAATCTTTTTATGCAGCATATGCCCTCATTGGTTACTCAAGATTCGTGCACACCCAATTTGGAAAGGTTTGGCCATGATTGGTATCCAAAGCACATGGAAAAGATTTGAAAATATTTCATTAAAGATCAAATATTGGATTCATCAAAACATTGATCTCTTGGCTCAAATTTCTACCCTAATCCATTGGCATACTTAAGCTGATCATAACCCTAGTCACAAAAACCTTGAAGCTGCGCCTAAAAACTCATACACACTTTGCATTTTTTGTCAATTTTTTCAAAACTGATTTCACACATAGAGCGAGATTCAAAGCTTCTAACCAATTCCAAAAGCTTTCTGAGGCATCACTGAACCTAACTGAATCCTTTTCTACGCTTCTAACGCAAAGAAGTGGTAACATGATGCCGTCCTGTTCTTAACATTTGTCAAATTCGTGTTTCAATTTATACGCATCCTCATTGCATTTTTTCTGTTGATTTGTACTAATCCAATCATTCCAAAGCTAACAGCATCGTTTAATTGAGTTTTCGTACCTTATACGTGAATCCACCATTGGAGCTCGCTAGGTTTTCTAAACTGTGAAATTAGGGCTTTCCTCTTCAGGAAAAAATGGCCAACAAGACCTAGACCACTGAACTCACGACCTTCATACGAATTCATTGCACATATCGCGCTCAATTTATGAGCAACGATGGCCTAATCGCTATTATCCTGTTCTTCATTTAGTGGGGGTTTAAAACCCCCGCTATCCATTTGTTTTTTTCAGGCTAAAGCAAACGAGTGGAGAAGAAGATCATGTGGCGAGATATGGTTGGATAGTTTGAATCCCAGCGCGCGTTTTTTTATTTCTATGTCATTAACGTCAATTTTCTTTTATATTATTTATTCTTTATTCTATGTACAACGCGTTCAAATGGCACAGTTGGTGGAGAAGAGAATTGGTAAGCCTTGGGACCTGGGTTCGATTCCCAGGTCCCCCATATTTCTTTCTATTTTTCCTTACAATGTGATTAGGTGCCTAACATGTCCTGAAGACCACCATGCATCCCACGCTGACGCTGGCCACATGGCCACTAAGATCAATCCAAGAGCCAAAAATCAAGGTCCAGGAAACACCCCAGTCAACGCATATGCACGTGGCCAGAAAAGTCAAAAGAGGCCTCCAATAATTGGGCCTAATTGCTCACAACATAACCTCCAAATTGGGGTCAACACCCCCCATTGGTTTGCTTTTTTCATTCTCTTTATTTTTTCTATTTTATTTGTTTTATTTAGTTTTAGTTTAATTCTTTAAATTAATTTTTTTCCTAAATAATAAAAAATCAGAAAGTCAAAAAATATAAATATATTTTATTTAAATGTTTTTTTTGTAAATAAATTTTGTTAACTAATTTAGTTTTAATTCTAGGTTTAATTCAATGTTTTTTAATAAATTAAAAAATATAGAGATTAGGGTTTTTAATGCTTTTATTCTTTTTCTTTTCTTTTTACAATTATTAAGTATTAATCATATTTATAAATAAATATGCCATGTAAATAATTAATGTAAAATTAGGTCAAATTTAAATATTTTTTTTAATAAATTAAAAGTAGTTTAGAATTAGGGTTTTAATTTCATTTAATTTTCTTACTAATTCCATAAATACAAAAAACTCAAAAATAATTTCCTTTTCTCATTTAACTTAATTAATTTATTAATTGTAATTTAATTTCCTTAAAAGGGTCCAACGCCCTCGCATTCGATCATAATTCTATTTCGCGCACTTATTTTATTTCCTTTTTATAAATTTCATGTAATTATCCCAAAGCCATGTAATAGATTAATTAGGATATTTATCTTTCCGCATTTTTATTTTATTTCAAATCGGATCTTGGATTAATTTGGCGATGTAGACCCGCGCCTTTGTAATAGCGTAGGACTTTTAAATTCCGCATCTTTTAAACTGTTAATAATTTGCATGAAAGAATGAATGCCAAAATAAAAGCAACGCGTAGATCACCAATGTATGAACAAGATAAACATAAATGAACATGACATACAAATCACACACCACCCCTAGGGTACGCCTCACTGTTGCCTTTCCCCTCGAAAGGTGGTCGTCGAGTAGAGGACGTTTTAGTAAGTCCTCATGTCCATGAACATGGCATGAGGGTAGCTTCTAAGGTATCTTCCTATTGCTCTGGTGACCACAATGTCCCGAACCCTCGAATTGACCCGAACACCTCCAACGGTGGTGCTACCTACCTCTCAATGGTGGGATGGCACTACTTCAAGGACATTTACACAGACGAATTCCTTAGGGTAGGTAGAGAACTCGTAGATACTTGCTCTAATTTCAAAACAAATCAAAAAATACTTTTCACACCGACACTTTTCGAAAAGCTTCCAAAAGCAACTTTTCAAACACTCTTGAGGACCGATACAAGAGTCGAACTGAAATTTTCAAAGAAACTTTTTTAAACCCACAGTTGAAAAGCAAACAAACAATTTTGAAAACACAAATGAGCAAGTATCTAAGAGCCCATGGATAACCATGGATAGAAAGGGTGCTAACACCTTCCCTTTCTATAAATCTACCTCCCGAACCGAGAGCAATCTCTATAAGGAATTTTTCTGTGCTTTTTTCCTTTCCATTTGTAGAAAATAAAAGACGGTGGCGACTCTTGCTTCCGCGACATTTCGCGAACCAGCTTTAAACAGTCAGTTCCAGATCCACCGATCACACATACTGAGTTGTCGCGTTGATGAATTAATTATTATGTTTTGTTGATGTTTTATTGTGATTGATGTTGTTTAAAGTTGTGAAGTGGTGATTTTGCATAGACTAATTCTAATATAATGTTTATCGTACGTTCAATTATATTTTTAGATATCTCAATCCTTATGTTTGAATTTTACCCCGATGTTGGTAACATGCAGGTAATCCAGAGTGAAGGTTGTTTATCTTCAGTAGTTCAAGTCAGTGTCATTGCTCTAATACGTAAAACTTAGGGGGATGAACGCTTGCTATTTTATTGTTGTTATTATTTTAGTTGATTGAACCTTAAGTTGTTATTTGTTAAATACTTATTATTTGAAGTTGCTTAGTTAGACAAAAATGATATATTCCTTTAAGTTGAATATTTGACTCCGCTGCATAGTTATGGAAGTTGTTGGCTTTAAAAGATTAATTTATGTTGTTATTGGTTCATTCAAGTTTAATGTGTTATGTATCTGTAATGAATGTTGTTATTTCGAGTTGAATTTGTAGCATCCTGATTTGATTGTCGAATTTTAATAACTCTTATTTATATAATAATTGTCGGGTAGAATTGGGGTGTTACAAAGTTGGTATCAGATCAAGACGGTATGCCCGACGAAGTTGTCTAATTTTGTTTGTCCCTTAGTACACGACAAGTGTGTGGAACATTGTCGGTGTTTTCTTGCTTTTCTAATCGATTATATGCAGGAGTTGGTTTGAATATAGGTGGGGGAGAATCTTTTCTTCTCGGATGTGTTTCAGTTGTAAGATGTTGGTTCAGTATGTTGTTGTTTGTGACAGTGCAAGCATTGTTGAAGTCTTATTGTTTCCCGAATCCGAAGGTGACATGAATTAAAGATTTTGTATGTTAATTAAGTTCGAACATCTTGAGGGAAGATGATCAGACACTCTTGATGTTTACTTCTCGAAGGATGAGGAGCAATGTAACTGTTGTTGATATACGATTAGAGTGTAAATCCCTGATGTTTTTGGAGGTGATTGTTAAGTAACAAGGATAATTTTTAGAAGATGGAATTTAGAAAGTTGTGATGTTTCAGAGCTGCTGGTGGACTTTGAAGTTGTCGGTTTGAGTATTCCTTGCATAAGATGTCAACATTTGAACGGTGATAGAGTGACAGATTGTTGTAGACCTTGTCGTGGGATCTTTGTGAGTGATTGTTAAAGTTGTTGGAATGTTTTGATTCGTGAGTCAGAGTCGGAAAGGCAAGGAGATGAGTATGATTTCAAGAAATAAGAATGGTAAGTGTTGGTACTTGTACAAATAAATTAACTTCTGATGTTATCGTGAGGTGTGTATAGTATGTCATTGCATGACGTTGGTGTTTGCATTTTCGGATAACTTTGGAAATTCATATCTTGTGTTATGAGTATCGGATTGGTGTTCTGTTTGAACCTATGAGGAGATAGAAATATATTCTATCATATGAAAGTGTTTTCAAATATTGTTGATACATTTTGTGATACGATGGCAGAACCGACCGTTAATACTAGTTTGCATTTGTATTCGCAAATGTCGCGGTAAGCAAGAGTCGCCACTGACTTTTCTTTTATCCAACAAAGGAAAGGGTGAAAAGAACAGGAAAAAAGACCTTTCGATATTTTTCTGAGTAAGGGGGTAGATTGTGGAAAGGGAAGGTAATTCGTAGTTTTCTACAGGCTCTTAGGAACTTGCTCATTTTTGAAAATTGCTTTCGTGTTTGTGTGAAAAAGTTTTTGTTTGAAAATGCCTTAGTGTAGCAATTCGCTTTATGATAACCCTTGTATCAGTCCTCAAGAGTGTGATAAAGCATTTTGAAAACTTTGTTTGAAAAGTATTTGAAAGTGTGGTGTGTAAAAAGCATTGTTTGAGAAAGCACCTAATAGTTATCTACCTACTCGAAAAAAATTTGTTCTTTTCCTCCTATCCTTTAGACAGCGCTATCCTACTATTAGTGAGTAGGTAGCCCCAGTCGTTGGATGTTTGAGGGACTATCGAAAGGGACGTACGATCACTAAAGGCAACTGGGCAAAAACTCTTAGTAATTGTCCTAAGGCCCTAAGATCACTTTTTTAACTGAGGCAATAGTCGATAGGGTCATTGAGGGACTAGTGATCTCTCGACTTAAGGACAACCACTAAGAATTCTCATGTTTCGAGAATTGTGGCTGTAATTCAAAGGCAACCGAGTGAGGTATACCTTAAGGGTGCAAGTATGCAACGTTGAGTTTTTTTTCTAGATATTTATCTTGCAATTCAATGATCTACTAATTGGTTGATTAATCATGCACGCCTAGGTTACTAACAATTATATACAAGTATATACAGATAAAAGCGGAAAAATAGAGGGTCCTACGCTATTACACGGCTTTGGTGTAGATACATAAAGAATGACTAAAAAATAGAGTGCAGGAATAAAAAAAACCTAATTAGCTTTTACAAATCGGGCGCAGTTACATCAATAATAAAAATAATCGTACGATAAAATAATAACGCACGAGAATTAATTGGAAAAAAGGTTTAAAACCCTAAAAAATCTAATTTGATCACTGAAAAATATTTTTGGGATTTTATGAAAAAAGAGATTTGATTTTGACCTAATTCTACTTAATTTTAATTAATGAAAAATATTAGAATTGATTAAAACAATTAATTTTCAAAAATTAATTTATTCAAAAAAACTAAATCCGATTTTTTGTGATTATTTTTTGATTAAAAAATGATTTGAAATAAAAATCGATTAGACTAATTAAATAAAATAAATAGTAAAATCAAAGAGAAAAGAAATGGGCCTGAGGGGGTATGAACCTAAATTGGGGGTTATTTTGCTGAAATTCTGCCCAAGCCCAATCCTGTGGGCCCAAGGCAACGTGAGATCCAGTGTGATTGTGCCAGGAGTGTCCACCACGGGGAGCTTCATTTGAAGCATTAGATTTGGGCGCTGATTGATCCAAGGGTGATGATCTTAAGGCATACAATGAGCGCGCTTGGAAAGGAAGCATTGAATCTGCAAAGAAATTGTGAGAAAAATGATATGTAGGAGACAGGGATCGAAGCCCTGACCTCCTACACACATGCGCTTTTAAGACCTTTCCCTTTTCCATGGAGCCAACTCTTCATTCGTTATTATAAACAAACAAAATATAATATATGGAATAATGGTTAGTATCTGTAACAAAAACACGCGCCAAGTTCAAACTGCCCACTCAGGCTTTGAACGCAATCATCTTCCTTGTTGGACCGTCGTTTTAGACTAAGGGCTTTTACCCACAGACATGTTCGTTGCTAAAAGACCTGCGTAATTCTAAAATCTCCACCAAGCAATATAAATTCAAACCAAATATATAGATCAACTGGGTTTGATCTCGTGAGTACAATGATACTTTTTTTTGTCCTGATTTTACCTAAAATAAAAAAACCTAAAACGAAGCTTCAAACCCTAGCAATGGCAGTCAGTAAAATATACATAAAAACACACAATTAATCATGCAAACATATTCTAAATGGTCAAACAAACATAAATGCATACTTAAAATTCGTTTATCATGCGTGTATGGTCAAAATCAAATTCAAGAACAAGAGAAAACCGTGATACTTGTATAGGTTGTTTCTGGATGTGTTGACGCGTGAGAGTGGTCTAGATAGCTTCCAAATACGCCCAGGAGTGGATTGCAATCCTTGAAACGCCTTGAATCTCCCTCTAAAGCAAAATTTGATCACCACTTTTTTGTCAAAAATTTGAGATTCTTGTGGGTGTTCTACACGGCCAATCCCTCTTTTTATGATCAAGGTTTGTTATGCATATATAGTAAAATGAATTAGTTTAACAAAACTGAATTAAATCTTGAAGATTGAGTGAGAAAAGATTTGATTTGTGTCTCGTATTTTTTGTTTCTAAAATAGGACAAATCTTGCTATTTTTATTCCAATCACCACTTGCACGAAATCCTTGATTTTCCAGCTGATTATAGACTCATAATGTGCTCATAAAATCAAATCTTGGATTTTATTTCATTATTCCACTATTTAAATTGATTTATTTTGATTTAAATAAATAAAAAAATCAAAACAAATAATAAAAATAATAAAATAATAAGTGGATAAGCTTAGGGGTCGTGGGCCATCTTAGGAACAAGTTTCAAGCAAGAAAACATGGGCCTATTTGGAAAAAAAATCAATTTTGATCAATGTTGACTTCATGCACATTTATAAAATTTGTTCAACTTTAGTAATGCATATCTCTCTCATTTTTTACCTTAAGAGGGTGTTCTTGGACTTTTTAGAAAGCTTAGGGTTTCCTACAAACAACCCTTTTAATTTCATCTCAATTGGATCTTCCATGTTCATGTAAGGAGCTTTGAGCCAAAAGGTGTTTTTGTTGACTTTTTGAAATGACCTATAATGTATGAACTTGTATCCTTTGATTGAGGCACTTCTTGACCTTGAAGGTTGAAGAGAAGTTGTAGGGAATTGGATTCTCTTCAAAATGAGCCTTGGCTAGAAATTTCTGATAAAGTATGAGAAAGTTATGCCTGGCCAAAGTTTGGTTGACTTTTCCTATAGAAACCCTAAATTGCCATTTTTGACTTTTGATGAGTTAGGAGCATTTCTTGAGGAATCATGATCAACCCTTGATCAAATGATGGAGATTACTTCAAAATGTTGATGTTGACCAAAAATCTTGAAGTTTGACTGTATTTGGGCTACTGTTGACTTTTGACCTAGTATAGTTGATTTTCAGGCATCTGAGCAGTTGATTGAGCAAACTTGTTGTATAAGGAATGAAACTTGACATGGATAATCTTGGGGACATATTAGGGAAATGGATGACATTTGGGACCCTTGGGACTCAACCATCTTGCTTGAAATTGAAACCCTAGTTTGAGGCTTATTGTCTTAAGAGGAGGATTGTCTGGTCAATCCTTAGTCAACCTTGAGCAATTGAAGATCTTTGGAGGCATGTCTTGAGTGAAATGAGAGGGAAAATTTTGGGGTACAACATATTCCCATATGGAGTAACTCTGAAGTCGTTTACGGAACTAGAGGCCTTTTGGGGCATAAATGATTATTATCACAGTTGTTCGAGACGAGGTCAAACATAATATGTTGTTGGCGAATAAGTTGAGAAATGAGATGTTCCGAATTAAAAAGGATAGTATTTCATCATTTCAAGTATGGGAAGTTGCATGTGAAGAAAGTTTTGTAGAACTAAAGAAAATATTGACTACTGCTCCGGTATTGGTTTTGCCTAATCCGAGTGAGTCATTTGTAGTGTATTATGAATGCGTCTAAGATGGGACTTAGGGGTGTGCTAATATTGAATGGACGAGTTATTGCTTTTGCTTATATAGAACTCATATTTCATGAGAGGAATTATCCTATGCGTGACTTATAGTTATCAACGATGATGTTTATGTTGAAGAATTAGAGACATTATCTTTTTGGTTCTAGATTTGAAGTATTTAGCGACTGTAAGAGTTTAAAGTATTTATTTGATTAGAAAGAATTAAACAAGAGACAAAAAAGATGGTTGGAGTTGTTGAAAGATTATGATTTCGGTTTGAATTATCATCCAGGTAAAGCTAATGTCGTGGCTGATGCTTTAAGTCAAAAGACTTTACATATGTCGGCAGTGATGGTTAAAGAATTGGAGTTAATTGAACAGTTCAGAGATATGAGCTTAATTTGCATAGTGACACCGAAGATTGTTATTTTGGGGATGTTGAAGATTAACAATGATTTTCTGGATAGTATCAAAGAAGCTCAGAAGTTAGATGTTAAATTGGTAGATTCGATGGTTGGACTCGATCAGTCTAAGAATGATGATTTCAAGTTAGATGTGAGGGGTATATTTAGATTCCGTAATCGAATTTGTATTCCTGATGATGCAGAGATGAAGAAAGTAATTCTAGAGTTGGAGGATAGTTAACCTTCGTGTGCGGCTAAGTGAGTGTAATATGGACCGTGTAATGTGTTGAGCGTTGGTGTCTCATCGACTAGATCGAATGAGAGGGAAATTGTGGGAGTGTTTGTAAACCTCATTGGAAATTATTGGATTATGGTGCTTTAGGTGACTTGAGTACAAGTTCTAAATGAACACTATTATTGTTTGGTAATGATGGTTTATACTCTATTATGGTTATCGGGTATCTATTGACAAGTTGAGGAACTGATCACCCTTAATCTCTTGCTGATAGTAGACGAGATCATGTTGGATGGTATAGACTTGTCTTGCTATCTTAATGGTGAGTTGTGTGTATACTTGTTGAGTTATATTGTTAAGTTGACATTATAACAATTTTTTTCCCGTTGTCGTGATGTTGTTGTTGGTTACCGTAAAGGATGAATAATACTCCATAATATGACGAAGTTGATTATGTTGGCTATGTTGATGTCACTATAAGGGTAATACGATTATATGAATAGACTTGTTGATAATTGACATACCTATATATATATATATATATATATATATATATATATATATATATATATATATATATATATATATATATATATATATATATATATATATATATATATATATATATATATATATATATATATATATATATATATATATATATATATATATATATATATATATATATATATATATATATATATATATATATATATATATATATATATATATATATATATATATATATATATATATATATATATATATATATATATATATATATATATATATATATATATATATATATATATATATATATATATATATATATATATATATATATATGGGAATAGAATTGTGTATGTGTTTTGGTGTTGAAAATGTTGTTAAGATGATAATGTGATGTTGTATATCCAAGTATAAGTGTGTTATGATTGTTACTACTTTAAATGTTGATATGACAAGATATGGTTGAAGTGGTTTATAAGTTATTAACGATTATGTTATGAAGTGTTGAATGGTTAGTATGTGTGTATTTGATTTAAATCGTTGAGTTATTGTTATGTCGAGAAAGTAGTGGTCGAAGTGTTGCCAGACGCGACTTGGGGATTAGAGAGTGTGATGTGAAATTCGCGTTAAGAGTGGTAGTATCGAGTAGATTTTCGAGGACCAAAATATTCTAAATGGGGAGAGTTGTAATGCCCGTTAATTTAATTAATTATTTAATTAAATTATTTTTGGAGTATTTGTTGAAAAGTTGTGAGATGTTGAGAATTGTTGGTATAAGTTGTTAGATTATTATTAATTAGTTGATTACTAATAATAATAATGTTGGATTTAATGGAATAATGTTGTTGGGCTTATTTTATTGGTTGGAAGTATTAAAGTCGGGGTGTGTAAGTTAGGCTCAATAGAATTGAAGTATAAGGTTAAGCTGACACAAGGATTTACTTGAGATGGAGATAAATAAGTCTTGTGCGTGATCGTGAAAGGTGTGCGACGAGAGGAGTGAGGTTTCACGGTCGTCGAGCAAATTTGTGCGGTTGTCGAGCTGAGCAACACAAGGTTGTCGGCTGGAGCTTTGGTTGAGCAAACTTCAATCCAAGTAAGGGTGGGGTTCTGACCTTATAATGGGATTTATGATGTATATTATATGGAAATTAGTCGTTTGTATGACTTTGTGCATTGATGTTTCTGGAATTGTTATCGAAGTTTTCCGTTTGTCTATGTTATGGTCGTTAGGGAGTCACCATAGGACTGTATTGTATGATTAGTGAACCTGTTATAGGAAGTTGCCCGATTGTTATGTTGTGGGTGGTTTGAGTTATCGGTATCATTTCCCGATAGAATCAATGATTAGATTAGGGTAGTTTATCACTGGGTGTTGTGGTCGTTATGATGTTGTGGTGTTCCGAGTAGTTGGCAGGAAATTAGGAATTATAGTTGTGGTTGTTTTAGGAGGGTTTCTGCATGACTGTTTTGTACAAGTAATGAATCTGTTGATAGGAAATATAGTTGCCCGTTACGGTGGTATTCTGAGCAGTTGGTCGAAAATTATGAATCGTATTGATGTGGTCGTTATGATGTTGTGTTGTTCCATGTTGTTGGCCGAAACTAGTGGTCGAGGAGGCTTCTGTTGGTGTTAGGTGTTGAGCAACGTTAAGACTGTGAAGTGTGTCGGGGAATATATGTTTTGGATGTCGAGCGACATTATGTTGCGAGGAGTGCCGAGGAGCACGGTACTGTTGTCGAGCAACAAAAAGTTGCAGGTTAGGACGAGGAGTATAAGTTGTTATTCTTCTTAGTTGTTGTTAATGTCAAGGGGCACGTAGTTTCCTAACCCTTTTCCCATATATGTTGTTTTGGTCGGTACCAGTGTGGTATAAGTTGTTCTGAATTGATAATTTCATGTTGATGAATTATGTTGAGATGCCTCTAATTATGGGCAGATATTATGTTGTAGGCTTATGCCAACTTGTGTTAATTGTTGTTGTTGAAATACCAAGTTGTAAGCCTATGTCTAGGGTTAAATTATGATTAAGTTGTAGGCTTATACCAATGTTGTTATGTTGTTGTTGATGTTGCATTTAATCTTGTTGTCGCATACATCGCATATCAAATTGGAGTTGATGCTCGTTAAGTTAGCCTGGATTGGAAAAATATTAAGTTGAAGGTTTATGCCTTATTGATGCCTCTATTAATTGGCATTTTTAAGTTGGGAGTTCTGCTCCATTTTTAAGTTGGGAGTTATGCTCTGCTGGTACCACATGCATATACATCGTAACAAGTTGAATTTCACGTTGCATACTGAGTTGTTGTGTTAATCAATTAATTATTATGTTTTGTTGATGTTTTGTTGTGATTGATGTTGTTTAAAGTTCTAAAGTGGTGATTTTGCATAGACTAATTCTAATATAATGTTTATCATACATTCAGTTATATTTTTAAATATCTGACCCCTTCTATTTGAATGTTATCCTGATGTTGGTAACGTGCAGGTAATCCAGAGTGAAGGTTGTTTACCTTCAGTAGTTCAAGTCGATGTCATTGCTCTGATACGTAACACTTGGGGGGATGAACGCTTGATATTTTATTGTTTTTATTATTTTAGTTGATTGAACCTTAAGTTGTTGTTCGTTAAATACTTCTAATTTGAAGTTGTTTAGTTGGACAAACATGATATATTCCTTTAAGTTGAATATTTGACTCCGCTGCATAGTTATGGAAGTTGTTGGTTTTAAAAGATTAATTTATGTTGTTGTTGGTTCATCCAAGTTTAATATGTTATGTATCTGTAATGAATTTCGTTGTTTCAAGTTGAACTTGTAGCATCCTGATTCGGTTGTTGAATTTTTATAACTCTAATTTATATATTAATTGTCGGGTAGAATTGGGGTGTTACAACTCCCAGCATTGATCCAGAAAAAGTTGGTCCAGATTGGGCCACCTCCTGCCATACCATCACCATTGCCTTGGTACTACAAGGCAGATCACACGTGCGCTTTCCATCAGGGTGCACTAGGGCATAATGTGGAAAATTGTTATCCTCTGAAGTCTGAGGTATAGAAGATGGTTAGATCTGGCCTTTTATCCTTCAAGGATGTTAGTCCTAAAGTAAAAGATAATCCTCTGCCAAAGCATGGAGGAACGGATGCTGTTAACATGGTTGCTGGTTACCCAGGGGACTTCCGCATTTATGATATTAACTTGGTCAGAGGAGACTTGGAAAAGATGCATGCAGACCTTTGCAAGTTTAGTTATTATACTCATGACCATGCTGGTTGTGGTATTTGTAGCACTGATATACAAGGTTGCGATAAGATAAAGGCTGATTTGCAAGAGATAATGGATGAGGGCCTCATCCACATAATTAGGCCTAGGGAGGAATATGAGGAGGAAGTGAACATGGTCTTTAGATGTCGTAGAGAGTTCCAGATCTTTGATGTGGACCACATGAATGATGATCTCGTGCAATTGTACGCTACTTTCTGCCACATGGATGGTCAGGTAGTACACCACTATGGATCTTGTCGAGTTTGCTGTAGGGATTCCCGAGGATGTTCCATTGTAAGAAAAGGTATTGAGTTGTTATTGGATAATGGAACTATTAAGGTTTCAATCTAAAGAGATGATTATCATGAAGTTAATGAAATTAAAGTTTGCTTGGTTGAGGGTGAATCAGACGATGAATATGCCTCTGCGGATGCATTCTTTTCCTCAGATGAGGATATGTTCTCCGACGATGATTCTTTGATGTCCTGTAGAGAATAATATCCTACAAGATATTCTACATACATTCTCAACACAAAGGGAGAAAGAATCCAACAACTAAGCAAATGATTCATAACTTTGTGACCTTTACTTGATCAACACTCGACTATGGAAAGAAATCACACACAGCCGGAGAAATGTGAATTAAGACTTAACCGGAGAGAATGGGATTACAAACCCAACATCAAATTACAACTTGTAAATATGAACTAATACTTAACTGGGGAAATTACAAACCCAACACCGCATCACAACCTAGAGGAAACCACTAACTGGTCTGATACTGTAGAGGAAACTGTGCACACATCTACAAGGCAGATCATGAGAAACAGTCTTGCTTGAGGAAGATCCTCGACTTGGGGAGAACATAGTAACTATCTTGACAAAAATATGGAAATGCCCATGGAAACAACTTTGGTTTCCCAAGTTTATTGTACTGATCAGGATTACTTTCACAACTTGCTCTTGGCTGTATACTTTTAAGATAATCTGCCTGATTAAAAGGCTCCTAGAGATTCGTGGAATCTCGATGTAACTGACCTAGGTTGGATGAATGTTGCATCCTCTTTGCTCAACAACTTCTTCTCGGCGACATGCCCTTTTCTGATACTCAAGTGTAAGCTTCCTTGATATCAAGCAGTTGTTTTACAAGCAGAAAAATGTTTATTCTAAGAATGATAATTCAAATGAAATAATCATGTAAGTCTTGAAGATTTTATTGAAAAGATTTTGCAAAACCTTGAGAGTGAATCACTAGCCATGGTGCAAAATTGATTTTTGTATAAAAGATAACAAAAGCATATGATACCAACATAACAATTTAGCAAAATTCTTGGGATTCAGGAAACGCTATCTCGTTGAAGTACGCTTTCAAAATAAACCTTGTTTCAATTAGGACTTTTGAGGGTTATAACGTGGCCTGGTTCACGGTTTTAGAAAAAAAAAACAGATTTTAAGGCTCAAAATTATTTGGTGCCCACCCCCTTCATGGTGTTCTCCAGTCCTTAGTTCAGTTAACTTGAATTGAACATTCATCACTCAAAAGGAATTTCGAGACGGTTGAGGAACCAACCGAGGTTTTCTTTAGACATGCCAGTCACTCACTTTTACATTTAGTGTCTAATCACACGACTTCTTTCTTTGCTGAAGATCTTAATATCGTAATCCTTATTCTCCTTTCAGGCTTTCCCTAACTTTTTCCTGGACAAATTCTTTTTGAATTTGACTCTGAAGTCTAGCGGGATACCCTGACTTTTTCCTAAGCGACTTGTTTTTAAATTTTCGGCTTAGCGGGGCTTTTTGTCTCTTTCTTTCATCATTTCTTATTCATTTCATTTTTTCATTCTTTTTTACCCTTTTCTTTCCTTTTAAACGCGTTGCATGACTTCAAGTCATTTTTCACTTGTGGCAAGAATTGTGACTGCCTTATTTCTTGGTCGATAAGGGATAACCATTTTTGTATCATTGTCTAGTGACGTCGTGATGTGTGAGAGGTATCCATTTGGGTATCGATAATTTACGCACACTCTTGATAAGTGGAAGTTAGCCATTGCGGTTTTGACTTTCCTCAACCTTTTGAAGGATAACCATTGTTGTATCTTTAGATGCAAATTTATGATGAGTTCCAAACACTTATTCAAATTAACTAAACACTACCCTGCCCCGGGTTAAAAATGAAGGTTTTTTCTGAATAGAAAAGAAACTCCTACTTCAAGGCTCAAAGGGGTTAACGAGGGTTTCACTCCCTTATATCTCCGGTGTTTGGGGATTTGAAACAATGCCCGTACATTGTGAACATGGTTTCATTCAAAATCATACAACCAGAAATTTTGCATTTTAAATTCATCATCCTCCCTCCAATATATGCTTAGGAAATCAAATTGGTAATGAGTTGGTATCATAATGCAAAAAGCAATTTAAAATTGAAAATAAATACGAGTGAAATGAATGGCTCTCTTCAAGACAAACATATTCATTATGTTAAGATAATCATTCAAATGTAAACAAGTTCTTACATGCAAATAGTATAATGATTAACAAGAAAAATTACAAATGAGAAATCAGTAAAATTGTTAGTAAAATTGAGAAGACTTATCATCCTTAAACTCCAGTGCATCCTTCAATCACATTATTCTTCGGCAAAGACTTGTCTTGAACCTCAATACAAATATCCTAAGTGACAAGATACCACTCCTGACCAATTTCTGGACTTCAGCTTTCAATGGATTACATTGTTCAATACTATATCCAGGGTGTCCCTGATGAAATGAACAAGCCAAATCAGCTTTGTAGTACCAAGGCATCTTCTTAGGAATCTTCGTTGGAGGTCGGGTCTGAACCAAATTCCTCTAGGAAACAACTCTGTATAGGTCATTGGAATTGGACCAAATTGAGCTTTCTTCTTATCATAAACTTGTTGATTATGTTGACAAACTGGAGCGACATGAGGTAAATTGAACACAGGGATGACAGAAGAAACATGCTGATTCTGACGATGATTGTTTCTTCTTCTGGTTCTCTTCTTGGAAAAGTTATTTTCAAACTTCTTGACATCACTAGTTGTTCCACTATATTGAGATAACTATTCCTTCCGGACATCCTTTTCTAGAAGCACTCCCACATTCACCTTTTTTGGGAAATCACCGGGTGCATTGACGATCACCTTCTCATGAAATAATGATTTCAGAGTTTTTGTGAAGACTTTTGCCATCTCTTCTTCCTTCCTAGAAGGATTGACTTGGGCGGTAACCAAAGTTTTAACCAAAGTAGTTAGATACTCCAACTAGCCTTCAAAGTAGTTACCTCTTTGAGGAGTTCGAAGATCTCTTGCTTAATGTTTTCCATCTTCTCTTAGGACGAGTGTTGTATCAATGAGACGACTTATTTCTAAAGGATCAAAGGACCTTGAGTAAGGCTTATGTGAACTCATGAAATGCAAAATTAAATGAAAAATGATGCATGACATGCAATACAAATTCCATGTTCTCGTTTCCAAGAGTTTATTCGCTTTGATTCCTATTATTAGGCCATGGTATTATTATGTATTTCTTCATGTATTTATTTATTTATTTATTTATTTTTTGTTTTTCTTAACAATTGTAATCAAGGAAATGATTCTTGGAAGTGAAGTAACATGTATGCTAATAATTATATTAACATGCTATGTATGCAAACATGTGGGATCAAAGTTTTCGCAATGCTGAATAGCTGCTGAACTGATAATAGAACCATAATTACATGTAATAAGATCAAAGGTCCGGACGAATTCATAATTCCAAGAACCAAAGTCACCAGCAGAACATATATATAGTCACCATCTGTACCTGTAAATATTATTCTCTCCCTACTCACGAGTAAAGACTAGGTCAGGTTAAAGTCAATGGTAACTCAAAATCACGGGTTCGCTTGAGAGTACTATCATCGTACACCTACGTGATAATGATAGCACCTCATTAAAACCTTATCTGAGCATGGACGACACAGCCGTCTAGGGTAATCTACATCCCCTATCCGTCGTGTTCCACTATATTCCTAATGTTCCTATTGTTTGTCACTTAGCCTGGGTATTGGGCCTTTTACCTCATAGTAACACCCACCCAACAAAGAAATAGAGAAACCAACACAACAACAATATAACAAATAACAATAAAGATGCAATACAAGCATATGCTCAAACATATACAAATGAATAATCCATAAAATCATAATGATAAACACCCTAAGAAAAGAAAAACGGGAGCTAAGATTTACTCACGGGATGGACCAGCAATTGGGATAATCCCTAGTGAAATCGCCATTTTTCTATAGCGGTAAAATCAATGAAGTCGCCATCGAGTATTTATTTATCTCATACAAAGGGAAATGAAAATTATCGAAGAAAAACCTAAAGGGAAAATCAAGGTCTTGCGACCGAGAGATTGGGTAAGGTGGTCGATTACGCGAGAGGAAGGTATTAGCACCCCACACGTCTGTAGTACTCTACGGGATCCACTCTTGTTGTTCTAATAAAAGGGTGTGTTTAATCTAATACTTAAGAGTTATAAACTAAGAGGGAATGCATGAAAAGAAAACACGGGGAAAAGAAGAAAATATTTACAAATTTTCTCTCGACTGAGCCCCGTGACCAGATGACTACGTATCCCTTTTAAGGAATCAGAGCACCGTAGTTCGACTTCAAATGTTTTTATTTGTTTGTATTTTTTAAATGAACAATGTTGAATTCGACCATTCCACTGCTGCTCGACCTGTAGTGGAAAGGAAATAACATGCTATTAGAGGAGAAAAGTCGAATGGAGAAAAGAAATGGATTGATTGGTATTTTTTACCATGAAAAGAATTTTTGTATGCTTAGAACTTTTTATACATTTGACAAGAAAAAGAAGTTTTAGTTTTAAATGCAATTATGCAAAAATAGGAAGAAAACATATATGGGAGACTAACCTATCTTTAACCTAATGTTATCATACAATGATTGATCCTAAAGTTGAGCTTTAAAGGGAAAACTCTACCCTAAGTTGATATGCTTGGATAATAGTCTTAATGTCTATCTGAACTCATCATCTATAGATGAATCAAGAAGTCCTAAAGGAGCATAGCAAGGGTCTATCATCTCAAAACATGCACACAAAGACGAAATTAAGCAAACAGGCCAATAAGATCAAGAGAGCACACCTAGAGAGATCATATCTAGGTTAGCATGGCAAATAAAATCTAACAAAACTATCCTATGCGGAATATACAATGAGAGTGAAGTAATGATCTCAATTTCTAAATTGAGTGACTCATCGATCAACAAGAAATAAAGGAAAGCGATAAAATATTATAGGGAGCATGCATTGAGAGCGACATCGTGATCTCAATTTCTAAATTGAGTGACTCATCGATCAACAACCAAGGAAACAAACACAAGCACAACACATATAGCAAATGAAGTGCGGAATTCCTGCCACAGGTCTTTAAACAGCAACTTCGAGCGCACGCTCTTTATTTCCTACTTTTCATGATATCTAGAAAGCAATAAAATGCGGAAAAATAAATTGGAAGCAGTATAATACCAAACGAACAATAATGTCCGCAAAAAGTGCATCCTAAGCAAAGAAACCCAGAATACTTTGCACGAGCTGGTATCAATAAATAAATAGTCAGAGATCGAATGCTCGGAAATAGTGTCGGAGCATCATCAGTGTGAAAATAAATCACAATCGGAAACTCAAGCATGTCCGTATATCACACACTAAACCTGCATAAAAATCAAATCTCGACAGGAGAAGTGAAACACAAGTCTCAAATAACAAAGTATTCACTAAATGTAAACAATAACATAAATTCTAATCAAAATTCTCAAAGAGAAGTCCTAAAATATTCTAAAATTCAATACTATTTTTTTGAATTTTTTATCATAGATCTTTTTATTATTAAAATCACAAAAAAAGAAATTAAAACTAAAAGGTTATGAAATAAAAAATATAAGAGAGTCATGGGAGTACAATTCAGAATTGGATGGTATGCTAGCAAAAACAATATGAGGCGCTGAGGCCCATTAACATTGATCTGAAAACAATTTTTTTCTACAAAAGTTTCAAACCACATAAAAACATGATGTATTTTGCCAAAGCTGCTTTTTTTGTGTGAAATTACTCCCAGCTGTAAAAAAATGCGTAACAGGCCTAGATGGAAGTGCCATTTGGTCAAAAAACATTGGATCCAGGCAACTTGTTTGTTTTTCTAGTGGGTTCTCCATTATTTGGACTTCGGCCTGCATTTGTTAATACACAAAAAAAACGGGTACAATTCAAAGGATGTTGTTTACCAGGTGTGATACGGTGGTAGAACCGACTGTTAATACTGGTTTGCATTTTATATTCGCAAAATGTCGCAGTAAGCAAGAGTCGCCACCGACTTTTATTTTATCCAATCAGGAAAAGGAAAAAGAACAGAAAAACCTTTTTCGAGATGTTTTTGAGTATGGGGGGTAGATTAGAGAAAGGAAAGGTGTTATCACCCTTTCTATCCATGGTTTTCCATGGGCTCTTAGGTACTTGCTCATTTTGAAAATTGCTTGTGTGTGCTTTGTTTTGAAAAGTTTTGTTTTACTTCGTTTTAACCTTTGTTTCTGTCCTCAAGAATGTTACGAAGTTGTTTTTGAAAACTTTGTTTGAAAATTGTTGGTGTGAAAAAGTTTTTGTTTGTTTGAGCAAGTACCTAGGAACTAATATACCTACTCGAAAAAGGTCTGTTCGTTTTCCTTTTAGACAATGCTATCCTATTATTGAGAAATAGGTAGCATCGTCGTTGGAGTTTTTTAGGGACATTCGAAGGGACAAATACGATCACAAAAGCAATGTTAGTAAATGTTAGTAGTCATCCTAAAGCCTTAAATATCTTTTTCTGAGGCAACATCCGAATGGGTCATTTAGATCTTTCGGGGCTAGAGGACGACCACTAACAAACCCTATACTTCATGACCATTTACTGAAGGCAAACGGAGTGGAGTAAACCCTAGGAGTGAGCATGTGCGAGTGTATGTTTTCAGTTAAGTTATCTTTTCATATTTAGGTTTTCTACCGTATTAATTTTCAGTTTGTCTTTCCATACAATCCTATTAACATTCATCTAAGAAGTTTATAGTTTGCGGAAATAAAAGCGAGAAAGTTAAAGCCCTAGTTATTACAGGGCTTTTGCAGATAGATAATTATTTTGACCGAAAATAAAGATGTAGAATTGAAACCCTAATCACTATTACAAACTAGGAGCAATTACAATAATAATAAAAAGGAAAAATGCGTGCGGCGAATTAAATGCGAGAATAATTTGAGAATCCTAAAAATCTAATTGAAAAAATATTTTTTATTTTTTGAGAAAAATTAGGTTATGTACAAATTAAACCCTAATTATAATTGATTTAAATTATAAAAAAAGGAATTAAATTGCCCTAAATCTAATTAATTAAGGAAATAAAATATTTTTATGAAAATAATGATTTTTATGTTTCTTTTTGATTTTTAATTTTATGATAAAAAATTATTTTTGTGTTATTTTTGTAAAAAAGAAAATAATTAATAAATAATAAAAATAAGAAAATAAAGAGAAAAGAATTAAATTGGGCCTGTATTGCTGAAAGGGGGTGTATGTTGAATTGTTCAGGCCCAATAATTGGTCAGCCCAACCAACGCGCTGGATCTTGTTTAGCCACACTTGGAGGGTGCATCGCAGACTTCCCTTTGACTGAGTGTTGGATCTAGAGTATGAACAATCCATTGGCTGGATTTTGGGATGCATGGTAGGCGCCTGGAAGTGTGTATGCATAGAACCTGTTGTCAAATATTAAGAAAATAGAGAAAATGCTGGGACTTGGGATCGAACCCAGGTCCTCCCACTCAACATACGCGCACTTAACCAACTAGGCTACAGTGTTAAATTGTTAATATAATCATAACAATGAATAATATATAAAAACAAAGTGGATAACTGAAAAATAAAAAACGCGCATTTTATTCAAATAGGCCAATGGTTATCAGCCACGTTGTCTTCTTCTTCCCCTGTCCGTCGTTTTAGGTTTGAAACTTTTACCTACGGACACCTTTCATGACTATAACCCTGTAACTTTCAAAAATAAATAGAAAGCATGATAAATTAATTCCAAGTACATGAATCAACTCGTCTTGATGCCACGAGCATTATGGTACCCCTTTCTTAGGCCAATTTAACCTGTATGGAAAAACCCTAAAACGGCAAGATAAACCCTAACAATGGCAATTATGAATATAGGCATAAAAACATCAATTAAACCATTCAAACACGCTGCAAATATGTCAATGAACAAAAATATATCATTAGAACATGTTTATGATGCAAGAATTATTGTAATCGAATTTGAAAAAGGAAGAAAACCGTGTGGGGGTTATGTGACAATTATGGGCTTGTGGAAGCTTGTAATTGATCATGCTAGCTTCTGGGAAGGTCCAGGAAACGATTGGGAGTGTTGAAATTCTTTGAATTGCCCTCTAGGTTGGAAAGAGATTCACCACTTTTTGTCAATTTTTTCAGTTTTGTTTCCAGCTTTCCATGACTATAATCCTTTTTTTGCATTGGTTGTGTTCTGCATATGTACTAGGACAAATTAGGTTAACAAAAACAAATTGTATCTTTGAAAATCATGGAGATTTGATTTGATTTTGATCCTTGTATGATATCTTTCCAAAATAGCCTAATCATGCCAATTTTTGCTTCAATCATCCCTTGCACGATTTTATATGCTATGCCAGCCTAATTGGATTTGATTCCTACAAAAAATCAGATCAAAACCAATCTTTTTATATTTCTTGCAATTTATTTAATTTAATTTAACTTTTAAATGATAAAAAATAAAAATAAAAAAATTAATAAAGCAAAAAATGTGTGGATGCTGATTTGGGTCGTGGACCATGTCTCTAACAAGATTCAATCATGAGAAGCTAGGCCCATTTGACAAAAAATGCACCTTTGAGCATATTTGACTTTTGGCAATTTTCCAAAAATAGTCAACTTTGACAAGGAATATCTCCTCCAATTTTAACCCTAGAGATATGTTCTTGGACTTTTTAGAGATCTTAGGATGTACCCTAAACAACCCTTTTGGTTTCATCTCAATTGTGTCTTCCATGTTCATGTAAGAAGCTATGACCCAAAAGGTGTTTTGTTGACTTTTCAAAAGGACCTATAATATAGAAATTCATATCTTTTGATGAGTGCATATTTTAAACTTGGGGGCTGAAGATGAGTTGTAAGGAATTGCATCCTCTTCAAAATGAGCCTTGGATGGAAAATTTCTGATAAAGTATGAAGAAGTTATGCTTGGTCAAAGTTTGGTTGACTTTTCATATGAAACCCTAATTTAGCAACTTTTGGATTTTGATGAATTTGGGGCATTCCATTGGGGAATCATGATCAACCCTTGATAAAATGATGGATATCACCTCAAAATGTTTATGTTGACCAAAAATCTTGAAGTTTGACTATATGTGGGCCACAATTGACTTTTGACCTAGTACTGTTGATTTTCAAGCATCTGGGCAATTGACTGAGCAAACTTCTTGTGCAAGGCATAAAACTTGACATGGATGATCTTGAGAACATATTATGACCATGGAAAGCATTTGGGACCCTTGGACTTCCCACACCCTGATGAAAATGAAAACCCTAGTTTGAGGTACATTGCCTTGGGAGAGAGTTTTTCTGGTCAACTCTTGGGCATCCTTGAGCAAGTTGAGGACCTCAATGGGCATGTGTTGAGTAAAATGAGAGAGAAAATTTCGGGGTACAACACTAGGGTTTGAAAGAAGTTCTGCTCCATCTTCCTCTCTCAAATAGAGTCGCGACTGAAACCCCTTTCTACACCTCAAACCCATCGTCCTCTATCTCTTCTTCTCTCAAAGCCAAATCACCGACGAATCCAACGGTCTCATCTCCTCTATATCACATTCTCAATCTCCAGTTCTTGTTCTATCTTATCCCTAATCACACTTATAAGCCTAGATACTTCTTTTTCGATTCAATTTGTCATCCTTTCTGTTTACGGTTCCATCTCAACCTCTCATCTTTTCATTGATTCGATCAGAACAGCAAACGACACTATATGTTAATGGAAGGGATTAAATAGAATTACCTGACGGAGACGAGCCCGATTCTTCTTCAACACCGTTGCAAAGATAAGAAAATTGACGGTAAGCTCTTCACCCTTTTCTTCTTCTTAAACACGATTCTTTGATCTTTTTTCTTTTTCTGCGTTATCCTTGCGAATCTGATATGATGGTGATGTGGTTGAACGCACGCGTGTTGATTCATTGCGGAAGGAGATCACAAATGTCGTTTTGTTGACATGTTATTGATGCAGGGAGTGAGCTGAAACTATAGAGCAAATGAAGGTGGATGGAGAGGGTGGAAGGTACAGATGAGGCTTGAAGGCAAAGCACAGTGAAAACATAATCAAGATTATGGAAGATATAAAGGTTGCAGATGGAGAATTGCAGAGAAAGGATCGAGAGTAAGGTGAAGTTTGAAGATGAACAAATGAGAGTTTAACCAAGATGCTGACAGATAGAGCCTCTTTATATCTTTTGTATCTTTTTTCTGTTATGAATTCTGAATTATCTTCCCTTGAAATCATGGTGATTCCTCTGCTATATAGTACTATTAGCTTGCCAAAGTTGGTTAGAGATATTAGGAAGTTAGGAATTCTATTATGTTATTGGCTAGGAGTTGTTTTTCTGCTGGACAATTATGGAATTGGTTAAGGGTAGTTGCAGTTTGTTAGGGGCTTAGAATTCTGTTTGAATTTTATGTTAGATGAGACTCTGTTATAGGAGTTAGTTGGGGTGGAGGTTAGTTACTGTTAATAGGAAGTTAGTTATGAATGCAATTAGAAGTTATTTTCTATTTTGGTTGTTGCCAAAAAGTTAATTAAGGGATTGCTAGAGGTTAGTTTTTTTGTTTTTTATTTGAAAATCAATTAAGGGATATTTATACAAGCTGGAAACTTTGGTTATTGAGTTAATGGTTTCTCATTTTTTGAGTTTTAATTTCTTTACTTAACAATCTTTTTCTGTTATTTCTTTTATTGAACTACTGCACACACAAAAAAAAACTGTTATGAAATGGGACCCATTTTGATTGTGAACTGGTTTTCTTGCAGGGACAGACTTATGACAGAATCCTCTTTTCCTATATTTGATGCAGGGCCAGAGAGAAGAATTAAGTGAAAGCTCTGTGTATTTACTGTAATTGCGAAAATGTAACAGAATGAAGGGGAAAAGTTTATACAGAGATTGGAGTTTTCTATTTTTATGCTAAACTGATTTTTCATTTGAATTTGCTTTTAGACTGTTATTTCTTAAATTTTCTGAACTGATTCTATATTGATGCAAGACTGCATATGTTCAGTTTTGGTTTGGACTAATGATGTGCATTGAATGAGCAGGGGAGCATGGCTTGGAGATTGGTCCAAGCATGAAGTTTAGACATTAGGATGAAGTCTTGTGTATTTGTTTTGTAACTCTTGATGTAAATTGAATTTGTGATGATGATGAAGTGGAATTTGGTACATGAACTTGAAATTCCTCTTTGTAATGGTTCATGGTAAAGATGGCCATGTAAAATTTATAAGATTCAATGATGAACCTTTGTAATCAAAGTGTTCTCTTTCGCTCATATTGAATTCTTTCTCTTTGATCTTGACATGGTATGGATGGAATGATGATATAATGAAGTTTGAAGCATGGTTTGGAATCCTTTGAGTTTAATGATAATTTCTACAAATTCAAGTAGTCTTCTTTTACAAAATGAACTTTAAATTCCAAACTTTTTTCTTTTGAGCTTTGAATAGATCATGGTATGCAAAGCCTCCTTTTTTACTATTTTTCATTTGAATGGACCAAGTGATACCAAATTGACTCATCATGTCTTAAAGTGTCTTCATGTCTTTGAATGATCTATGTATTCTTATCAAGATTGATATTTAAACCCTAATTCTTTACAAGATACTTTAAGTTTTAATCTCAAGTAAATTAGAATGTGTAGCGACTAGTTTTTTAATTAAGAGTCACCACTATTAGTTTTTATCCTAGGGAAGGGCATCTAATAGGAAACCCTAATTCGCAGAGACAAAGATTCTAAGTTCAAACTTCATTAGACGAAAGGAAGTTGTTAGGCACCTTTCATCTACCTTGTTCATAAGGATACTAGGTTTTAGGTTTGATTTGGGGGGAAATAGGGTTTAATGTTTTCTTAGGGGAAAGGGTTTAAATTCTTTTATAGGAGAAAGAGTTTTAATTTTTAATAGGAGAACTCGCTACGATTTTTGATTGTATGCCTACGTATCTTCTTATGAGGAATTAGAGTCCCAATTCGTAGTTCGTATGGGGTTGGTGTTTTTTTAAGGGTTGCAAACGTATTTTGAATCACCTCGCACTTGGCCGAGAATAGTGATTCCAGAGATTTTGACTAAATGTGGAGTAAATCAAAACCTGTTTGAAACCCTTTTGCAAAAACAGTTTATTAGCTTAGTTTATTGCGAAAAATAGTTTGAGATTGGTTAGTATTTTTTATTGTGTTAATTTCGAAGATCTTGTTAATGCATGATTAAAAATATTTTAATGCAATATATAAAAAATAATATATGCAATGAGTTTTCCATAAAATAATTTATTTATGTGACATAATAAATATTAATAATATAATAATAAAAATTAATATTAATGATAATAATTTCTATTATAAAGAGAGAGAAAATAATATATATAAAATAGATAAAAAATAATATAAAAGAAATAATATAAAAAAATAATTTAATTTGATCAGGGGGGTGCATCAATATGTTAACAAGTAAAAATAAGGGGTGCAATTAGGATTATGGGCTAAGCCCATCACGTTTTGCTGGACAGGGGGTGCGTTGTTGTTTGGAATTTTAGCAATTAAGGGCGAAGGAGGTGTATGAAACAAATGGGCTTGGCCCATTAAACATTGCAATGGTCGGATGCACTGCGTGTGGCGCGGGTGTATGGCTAATCGTGGTATCTTGGCCTTAAGGCTGTCAGATTCGAAATCAACGGATAATAACGAGGGCGTATGTGAATTATGGTGGGCGTGCTTGCATGGGATCAATACGGATTATAATATATAGTTTTGCTATTTAAATATTTTTTGAAACCCATTTTCAGTTTTTGTCTTACATATCATAACCTTCTCTTTCTCGATGCAAACCATTCATCTTTCTTATTTCATCAACCCTAACCCCCCATCAACCACTGGCCGCGACGTCACCTTATCCCTCACCCTTAGTCAAAATCAAAACAAACAACAAAAATAAGGAAATTGAATTACCCCTTTCGATTCTAACTCCCGTATTCTTCGAGTGTCTGGTTCGCTAATTCTTCCTCTTCTTCGTTTGTTTGGCAGGTGACGATGGAATTAGGCCGGAGAAACGAGGTAACGATGAGACGTTGAAGAGGGTGGTTATGGTGGTAGAAGGAGTGGTGATCCAATGTCAGCGGAGGCGCGGTTATCAGTGGTGATTAGGGTTTTAGAGATTGAAACCCTAATCACGTCTTCCTCAATCTTCAACGTAAAAGCTCGGTTTGAGTTTCCTTCGCTCAAAACTTTCTCCAATAATTCTTTCCCTTGTTCTTTCGTCCCTTGTGTCAAGCTTCGCCTCTGTATTTGATTTATCCCTCTCTGTATTTTTTAGTCCTCTCCCCGTCTCCTATTTCTGTTTAGCACTTATAGGATTTTTTTAGGGTTTGAATTAGGTAGCACAAATTTAGGGATTAGACGATTCAAATTGATTTGTAAATTGATTACAAATTTGATTAGCAAAGATTTAGGTTTAGTGATTTGATTCTTCTGTAATTTGTAATATATTTGGATTTGGTTCTGTTAAATTGATCTCTGCAATATATTTGATTCAATTTTGCCTTTACTATTAATTCGGATTTGGCCTGTAATCGAGATTAGAAGATATTTGTACAGATTTTGTTTAACTATAATTTTGGGCTTAGTTTAATGATGTTTCTGGATATTTTATTGGACTTGATTCAGTTGAAATTTGATTTCAACAGTAGCTGTTAGTGTAAAAAAATGCGCAAATTTGTTGGCAAATTGGAACAGTACACGTTTCTAATAATTGAGCCAACATAGTTGTTAATTTTGATTCAATTGGGCCAATGTTGTTTTAATTACATTGAGCCATGTGTTAATCTAATTTGTTGTAGCCAGCAACAAATTTTCCAGTAAATTCTATTTTATATAACCTGGCCCAGCTGCAGATTTTTTCAAACAAAACCTTTAATAAGTAAATAGATCTTAAATAATATCTCTTAATAAACAATATAGATAATTTTTACTGTAAATATTTTAGTAAAACATTATTATAAGATGGAACAATTTAAATACAATAACGTCCATTTTAATAAAGAAACATAAATGTATATTTTTAGTAAAATGATGATGATAAGAAACTTTAATACTTTTTTCCAAAAACGTCAGATGGACCAACTAAAACCTCAATGGGACTAATTTGAATTTCCACCCCCCTTTTAACCAAAATCCACTTAACCTAAATAAGCTTATGTAATTTAGACTTTAAAATGATTTTCGTTTTCGAATCGCATGGGCCATTGGCCAACATGCTTCACGAATGAGTTTATTAGTCTTTCTGATTTAGAAAGCCCCGTTAAAATACACCCCCTGGTATTGGATAAAGATGGGTCATCATACATTGTTGTACCATCTTTAATTAAACATTTATTCTATTTTAATCTCGAAAAATAAAATCATTGAGGTAGGACAAATTTGGGGTACGACAACCACCCCTATTCAATTATCTTCCAATCGAATAGCGCGAGAAAATGCGAGTCTTACGCATTTTGATTGGGAGTTTATTAAATACTTGAAATACCCCAAAATTTGTCTGACAAACATAAGGTTATACTGATATAGCATACCCTTACGAGTCTCAAGGAAGGAGTGAAAGTTGATGATGTATCGCTTACCAGGGTTTGATAACGAGGCAGATAGTCTTTGATCTTAAAAGAAAAGTTTTGTATGTCTTGGTTTGGTTTTTGATTATTCATCCATTTTGGGGATGAATACAATAATAATTGATGATGCATGGCTGCTTGAAGACTGAGGCCATGGGTTATGTTCGCGAATCGCTGCATGACGTCTGAGGCGATAAGCTAGATTTTTTTTTGTTTTCTTTCGAGCATTGCTGCATGGGGTCTGAGGCGATGATCTGTGTTACGGAATAAAGAAACACATTTCCGCATGGAGTCTTAGGAAATGAGCTTAAATTTGTAAATCGTTGCATGAAGTCTGAGGCGATAAGTTAAATTTGATTCTCGAGCGTCGCTGCATGAAGTTTGAGGCGATGGTCTGTGACTTGGAGTAAAGAAACACACTGCTACATGAAGTCTGAGGCGATGGTATGTGACTTAGAACACACTGCTGCATGAAGTCTGAGGCAATAGGCTTGGTTCGTAAATCGCTGCATGAAGTCTGAGGCGATAGGCTGGGTTTTGTATTATTGAGCATCGCTGCTGAAGTCTGAGGCGATGATCTGTGTTTGTAAGGAACTCATCACTGCAGGAAGACTTAGGTGACAGGCTGAACGTGTCACGACATGAAGAATTAGGTGACAGGTTGAATCGTAGGAGAATTATTTTGTTGGTTGGCCCTTAAATAGCTAAATCGAAGGTGAGAATGTTTGTTTGTTGTATGATACATGCGCGTGATATTGATATTTTTGGATGTATGCAAAATGTATGATGTTTGACATCGATATGGAACCCTGAGTATTGTATGCAAAAATGTATAGTGAATGTATGCTTTGGATATGCAAAATGTAGGTATGAAATGTGTGTGGGATGCACGTATGCCTTGAAATGTTATGAAGACAATTTCTGGAAATCTCTCCTTTAAACCATCGGCTTAGAGTTACCAATCCCCTGGCGTTGTATGTTGTGTCGTCGTAGCTTTGTTAAATTTGATTTGAATGCGGTGAAAAAACGTTAGCAAATTTTTGAACATTGATTTTGTATTGTGAGTGCAAGTGTAGACGTAGACGTAGACGTAGGTAATGGCATATGAAAAGATTTGTATGTTGTAAGCGCAGGTGTAGACATATGTATTGGCATATGTGTAGCCTTTTATATTGTAAGCGCGGGCGTAAGCATAGACGTATGTATTGGCATATGCGTAGATTTGTATGTTGTAAGCATAGGCGTAAACGTAGACGTAGATGTAGACATGTGTATAAGATTTACAGGAGTACACATGTGTGTGGATGCATGTGCAGACGTAGACTTTGTGTTGCAAGTGTAGGCATAGGCGCTGACATGTATATGGACGTAGACTTTGTGTACGGGAGAGTAGATGTAGGAGTAGATATGCATAGATTTTTGTGTTGTAAGACGTAGGAGTAGCCATGTGCGTGTACATGTGTATAGCCCTCGTATTGTGAGTGCAGGAGTGGGCATAGCCATGTGCGTAGACGTAGACGGGGATTTTCTTTCAATGTTTTTCTAACCCAATGTGTCTTTTCGATTTTTTATCAAATGCTTTTATTTTGTTAATCCCCCGAAATGATTTCAAGACAATATTCACAAGTAATGACTGTAGTATTTTGTAAGCAAGTTTGAGAAAAGAAAAAATGCAATTTGAAAGATGCAACAAAAGCAAATGTTTTATTGATATGCCTCTGAATAGGCGAGAATACAAGATGCAATTCCTAGAAAGAGGTAATTACAGAAAGTTTTAAAATTGTGAATGGCAATAAAAATGATAATTGCTACTGCTATTCCCCAATATCCTTTTAATGATCTTATCTCCTTTGCTCATGAGTTGCATGATTCAAATCTATCTCTCCCTTCGTGGTTCGTAGTCACAGTTCTTAGACCGCAGTCTTTTTGTTCTTTATTTCTTTGTATGAAATCCCTAACTTTTGCCTGGATTGCCCTTTCGGGTTTTCAATCCACCGGCATAGTTTTTTTGTTTATATGCCCCTAATTTTTGCCTGGATCGCCCTTTTAGGGTTTTACATCCACCGGGACGCTCCTTTTTGCCTAAGTTACCCTTTTAGGGTTCAAGCTTAGCGAGCTTCTTATACATAGTATTTTTGACTGCGTCTGAGTTTGCCGTATGCAGTAGTTCTTCCCCATCCATTGTTGTGAGGATAAGACTACCACCGGAAAATGTTGCTTTGACTACGTACGTACCTTCATAGTTGGGGATTCATTTACCACGTGGGTCAAGGCGAGGTAGCAGAATCTTTTGGAGTACTAGACCATGTTGTGTTTCATCTTGTGCAATACATTGTTACTCTGGAAGAATTCTGAGGCTAATTTTCATAGAGTTTATTTGTCGATGCTGGAGTCATTTTCTAGATGTCCTAAAACCAAGGCTTGTCATCCGGTCCTTCTTTGATAGCAAGACAAAGTGCGGGCTCTTGATCTTGTCTGTTTATGATGTGTGGTTCGTGGTTTGACCA
The DNA here is from genome assembly GCA_948472305.1 of Vicia faba. NCBI lineage: Eukaryota > Viridiplantae > Streptophyta > Magnoliopsida > Fabales > Fabaceae > Vicia > Vicia faba. Next base: position 1,111,888,718 of record OX451740.1, read on the forward strand.
AGTTACTTTGAACATAGACGATACAACTTCCAGGGCGTCTGTCATTTTGATTTCCTTTTCATGGGATATGACTGAAAATGATCTTTGTGAATTCCATAGTCAGTTTTAAAACATGATCCCGATATGGAATCAGTTTTGAATATTTAGTATCCTATTCGCCATTGACCTGGCATATGGCTTGTGAGAATTCTTTGGAGAAGTAAAAAATTGCCCCTATAACGTTCCCCGGTGTATTTGAAGCCCCGTCGAACGTGAATTTCCAATGTGCCCTTGGCTCAGGTTTTTCGCCAGGTCCTGGTATTTCGTATTTGCTTATTTTTATAGAACTGTCTGTATTTGACCTTGGCCTGTTTCTGTAGGAACAAGCAAATATGCGTAATAATTTGATCAGCTTTTTTGTGACCCCGCTCTAACATTGCCCCTTAGCTTAGTTTCTTTCGGATCTTCCCCTGTGCGTAGATTGATGGTCTCAATAGCCTCTTGATATGGTTGTACATTGTTAGCCTTTCTCTCTATTTCCCTCTCCATTTTGTCAGAGAGTTCAAGATCTTCATCACTTTCCTCTTTAGCTTGGTGAATAGGAGCATCAAAATTATATCGGGTCGCAGCAGTAGCATTATCAGTGGATTTGGGCATGAATTTGCACACTTATCATGTTTGGGTGCAGATTTAGTATATGAGATTTGAAAATGCATATGCAGAGAAAGTATTGCCATTTTTAAACTTAACATATAAATGCAAGAGAAAGAAATGGATCTTAATTGAAAACAAAATATAACTTTATTAATTTCAAATATTGTCTGAAACAAAACGGGGGAACCCTTACAAGCAACCCCTATGCCTCGGGCTTGACATAGGTTCTTTCAAAAAACAAGAAAAATTACTTAGGAAAGAAAAACATCTCAGGAATCTCCACGGTCGTCCATCTTTTAAGTTCTTCATCTGGGGTGCATTCTTGAATGAAGTCATTGGCCCCTTTTTGTATTGAATTTGTTGGATATCTTTGCCACATGCCCGCCATGCTCTACTCCCTTGTTGGAAAAGGTTTCTTGGATTGGAGGAAAATGTGCTTCGCCCTTCAGAGTAGATTTATACTCATTTTCAGGGTATGGTTCAAATTGGACTATCCCCTGGTCCACTAGATTTTGTAGTGTTCTCTGGAAAGCTTCATTGTGTTCTAGCAGGAATCCACATTCCAAAGATATTCCTTCAGCAAGTTTATTGGGGTTTTATCTCGTTTGGTTGCCCCATAATCAATGACTACTTCAATTGCATTTATTGTAGGCCCATCGTGTGAAGGCATAGGGTCTGATTTGATGTTAGGCTTCTCAAAAGTGATGTCTTGGGATTCTTACAAATCTTGGACCTTATGCTTGAATGGCCAACATTTCTCTATTGTATGTCCAGGAGATTTAGCATGATACTCACATCTAGCGTTTGCATCGTATCTTCGTGGGAGTGGCCCGACTGGAGGAGCTAGAGGCTTGATTTCCACCAGGGATGCCTTAACCAATTGTTGCAATAATTGGCTAGGTGGCATAGGGAGTGGATCAAATTTCCTGGATGGCCTTCTGCCTTGTTGCTTCCATTAGGGGATCACTAATGGTTGTTATACCCTGGGTTGTGATGCTGCAACATTAATTTCTCCCTCTTTTCCTTTGGGGAAGCTTGAAGTAGGCGTTTTTGAATTGTAGGGAGTATTTGATGGTCCCCCTGATATCTTCCCACTTTTTATTCCTGTCTAGATTCTTTCTCTGATAGTTACTAGGTCTGAGAACCCCGAAGAGATACTTTCAACCATATTCTCATAATACAGCCCTTGAAAAGTTCCCATGAATGTGTCTACTAATTCTTTCTCTAACAGTGGTGGTTGCACATGGGATGACAACTCCCTCCATCTCTGAGCATACTCTATGAAGGACTCCTCTTGCTTCTGAGATAGATTCTGGAGTTGAACGCGTGTAGGTGCCATGTCCAGGTTATATTTGTAATGCTTTAGAAAAGCATTAGCAAGATCTTCCCAGGTTCGAATATGCTTTCGTTCCAATTACATATACCAGTCTGAAGATGCCCCAGTCAGGCTATCTTGAAAATAGTGAATCATCAGCTTCTGATTGTGGGCATGGGCATGCATCTTCCTACAATACATAAGAAGATGATTTCTTGGACAAGTGAGCCCCTTGTATTTTTCAAAGTAAGGTACTTTGAACTTTGGAGGAATCACCACATCAGGAACTAGGCCCATTTCAAGAGCGTCTACTTCGAAAGCGTCAAAACCCTCCACAACTTTTAATCTTTCTTCCAGAGCTTTGTACTGATTCATCACCAGTGGTTCATCAATAGCATGAGTACGCGTTGTCTTTAAGGGTGCTCGGTTGGCATCCTCAGGGTCGTGGTCTCCGTATTGCAGGTCCAAGTAGTCGTCTGCATTATTTGTTGGAATCTGTAAGGTATGTGATGCTCCTTCTTTGGGTGGCGGTGGGATAAACCCTTCAGTTTCAACTTCTTGTTGGGCCATGACGGACTTTTGGAGTCCTGCTTCTGGCTCTTTCCTTAGCTGGTGACCGCTTGATGCACCAATCATTTGGGCTACTTCTTTGAAAGCTACCCTAGGAATCTGGTCTTGCCTGTCAATGATGTTCTTCAAATCTAGGAGAACTTGACTTAGATCTCCCTTCATTGAAGTTACATCACCCTTTAGTTGGTTGAGATCCTCCTAGAATGCAGCCTGAGTTTCCTCGATTTTCTCCATTGCTTTTTGCTGACAGGCCCTTGTTTAATATGGAGGCCAATGAGGTAGGGATCTTCCTCTACCAATAGTTCAACTAGAGAGATTTTTTTTTTTGAAAAATTGAGATGAGTTTCGATATGATATGCAGGTGTTCATGAATGCATGCGTGCGAACGAATGTGTATGAACATGAGATGGTATCTTGTGTTAAATGTCTTATTCACTTGGGTACATGCTTGTCTTTTTCTTATTTTGTCATTCAATGAACAGCTTGAACGGATACATAAATGAGATGTGGAAACAAAATGCCGTTGTTGAAGGTAACATAATTCAGATATTGAAAAATATTATAATCTTGAAGCCATCCACCTTTGCTTGAAAAAGCTTGAGAAAGTCTTCAACATATTATTTCCCTTTTTGTGGCTTTGATTTTAGACATGTTTGGCGCACTAACACGGATAAGTTGTTTCCTTTGGTATCCATTTTTAAAGACAATCACCGAGATCTTGAGTTTATTATCATCTTTTATACCCCCTGTGAATAAGACAAATAGAAAGAAACAGGTGACGAATATATGAAATGTATGACGAATATATGAAATGTATGAATGCATAGATGTAGGGTTGAGTGACAGGGTTTTTGTGATAAGCACCCTTATAAGGTAGGGATGTATGGTTCAGTGACAAGGTTTTTCCTTAGAAGGTAGGTTCCTTAATTTTGATCTACGGTTAAACTACCCCTCCCCCCCCCCCCCCCCCCCCCAAAAAAAAGGTGGTTTCCTTAAGGGTATGATGAATAACACCAGAGGGAAAAGGCACAAGGGTCTCCCTTAGGTGGAGCCTCTTTACAGACCGAGACTTCCGTCTCAAAGTCGTGAAAGGTCTCGTCATGAGATTTTAAGTTAAGGTCGTTACAAAGAGTCATGGGTGTCCTTCCAAAGTCCTACTCGTCAAGAGGATATCTCTCAACAAGTATTCCTTTTTCGGAAGTCCACCGACTCTAGGTGAAGTCGTCACATGAACTCGCAGGGATGATGTACCCCCTAAGCTAATAGACGAACCTTCTTTCTAAGGGTTATTGAAAATATATATTTTTTAAATAAAAATTCCTGCCATGCAGTAAATATATGAAAAAAATAATTGACAATAAATAAATAAATGCAATAATTAAATAATGTAATAAATAAATAATGCAATAAATAAATAAATAAATAACCCCGAAGTAAAAACCCTAAAATCTAAAGTTGAATTCCCCAGCAGAGTCGCCAGCTGTAGCGACTGGTTTTTTATTCAAGAGTCACCACTATTAGTTTTTATCCTATGGAAGGGCATCTAATAAGAAGCCCTAATTCGCAGAGACAGAGATTCTAAGTTCGGACTTCATTAGATGAAAGGAAGGTGTTAGGAACCTTTCATCTACCTTGTTCACAAGGATACTAGTTTTTAGGTTTGAGTTGGGGGGAAATAGGGTTTAAAGTTTTATTAGGGGAAAGGATTTAAATTCTTTTATAGGAGAAAGAGTTTTAATTTTTAATAGGAGAACTCTCTACGATTTTTGATTGTATGCCTACGTATCCTCTTATGAGGAATTAGAGTCCAAATTCGTAGTTCGTATGGGGTTGGTGTTTTTTTAGGGGTTGCAAACTTATTTTGAATCACCTCGCACTTGGCCGGGAATAGTGATTGCAGAGATTTTGACTAAATGTGTAGTAAGTCAAAACCTGTTTGAAACCCTTTTGCAAAAACAGTTTAATAGCTTAGTTTATTGCGAAAAAATAGTTTGAGATTGGTTAGTATTTTTTATTGTGTTAATTGCGAAGATCTTGTTAATGCATGATTAAAAATATTTTAATGCAATATATAAAAAATAGTATATGCAATGAGTTTTACATAAAATAATTTATTTATGTTACATAATAAATAGTAATAATATAATAATAAAAACTAATATTAATGATAATAATTGCTATTATAAAGAAAAAAAGAAATATAATATATGATAAAAATAATATAAAAGAAATAATATAAAAAAAAAATAATTTGATCAGGGGGTGCATCAATATGTTAACAAGTAAAAATAGGGGGTGCAATTAGGATTCTGGGCTAAGCCCATCACGTTTAGCTGGACAGGGGGAGGGTGCTGTTATTTATAATTTTAGCAATTAAGGGCGAAGGGGGTGTATGAAGCAAATGGGCTTGGCCCGTTAAACATTGCAAGGGCCGGATGCACTGTGTGTGGCGCGAGTGTATGGATAATCGTGGTAACATGGCCTTAAGGCCGTCGGATTTGAAATCAACGGATAAGAACAAGGGCATATGTAATTATGGTGGGCGTGCTTGCATGGGATCAATACGAATTATAATATATATAGTTCTGTTATTTACATTTTTTTTAAACCCATTTTCTATTTTTGTCTTACAGTTCATAACCTTCTCTCTCCCGATGCAAACCCTTCATCTTTCTTATTTCATCAACCCTAACCCCCACCAACCGCTGGATGCGGCATCACCTTATCCCTCACCCTTAGTCAAAATCAAAACAAACAACAAAAATAAAGAAATTGAATTACCCCTTTCGATTCTAACACCCGTATTCTTCAAGTGTTCGGTTCGCTAATTCTTCCTCTTCTTCGTGTGTTTGGCAGGTGACGGTGGAAAGAGGCCGGTGAAACGAGGTAACGATGAGAGGTTGAAAAGGGTGATGATGGTGGTAGAAAGCGCGGTGATCCAATTTCAGCGGCGGTGCGGTTATCAGTGGTGATTAGGGTTTCAGAGATTGAAACCCCAATCACGTCTTCCTCAATCTTCAATGCAAAAGCTCGGTTTTGGTTTCCTTCGCTCAGAACTTTCTCCAATAATTCTTTCCCTTGTTCTTCCGTCCCCTGTGTCAAGCTTCGCCTCTGTATTTGATTCGTCCCTCTCTGTATTTTTCAGTCCTCTCCCCGTCTCCAATTTCTGTTTAGCACTTATAGGATTTTTTTTAGGGTTTGAATTAGGTAGCACAGATTTAGAGATTAGACGATTCAAGTTGATTTTCAAATTGATTACATATTTGATTAGAAAAGATTTAGGGTTAGTGATTTGATTCTTCTGTAATTTGTAATATATTCGGATTTGGTTCTGTTAAATTGATCTCTGCAATATATTTGATTCAATTTTGCCTTTACTGTTAATTCTGGATTTGGCATGTAGTCGAGATTAGAAAAGATTTATATTGATTTTGTTTAACTGTAATTTTGGGCTTAGTTTAATGATGTTTCTGGATATTTGATTGGATTCGATTCAGTTGAAAATTTGATTTCAACAGTAGCTGTTAGTGCAAAATAAACGCGCAAATTTATTGGCAAATAGGAATAGTACGCCTTTCTAATATTTGAGCCAACATAGTTGTTATTTTTGATTCAATTGGGACAATGTTGTTTTAATTACATTGGGCCCTGCGTTAATCTGATTTTTTGTATCCAGCAACAACATTTTGCAGTAAATGCTATTTTATATAACTTGGCCTAATTGCAGTTGTTTTCAAACAAAACCTTTAATAAGTAAATATATCTTAAATAATATCTCTTAATAAAAATTATAGATAATTTTTACTGTAAATCTTTTAGTAAAACATTATTATAAGATGAAACAATTTAACTACAATAACGTCCATTTTAATAAAGAAACGTATATGTATATATTTAGTAAAATGATGATGATAACAAATTTTAATAGTTTTTTCCAAAAACGTCAGATGGACCAACTATGACCTCAATGGGCCTAATTTGAATTCCCACCCCCTTTTTACCAAAATCCACTTAACCTAAATAATATTATCTAATTTAAACTTAATAATTATCATTCTTTTAAAATGATTTTCATTTTCGAATCGCATGGGCCATTGGCCAACATGCTTCGCGAATTGGTTTATTAGTCTTTCTGATTTAGAAAGCCCCATTAAAATACACCCCATAGTCTTGGATAAAGATGGGCCATCAGATATTGTTGTACCGTCTTTAATTAAACATTTCTTCTATTTTAATCTCAAAAAATAAAATCATCGAGGTAGGACAAATTTGGGGTACGACAGAATGAAGTGCCCAAAGAAGGCTTGCGTCACAAGTAAACCATGTGTTCAGATGAATAGCTTTGCATCAATTATCCGCACCCCTAACTTGTAAGGTGAATCCACATGAAATTATCTTCTCCTCTCGCATAAATCCATGTCCTCATTTATTGTGATTCAAGTAATGAATACCTTATTGTTTGATAAGATTATATCAAATGAAACCCTAGTTATCCATGGATGATATCCTCTGTTGATAACCTTGTATGATGATCCTAACTTCACAAAGAAACCCCTCTTGAATGGTATATGATTCATGGAAATAAACCATAATAAAAGGAAGATGATAAGAAAAAGAAGATGGTGCATGTAGAATCTCCATGCCCGTGTTCATGGTCTCTTAGATGACTAGAATGACGGGTATTATAAGAAACCATAGCCATCTCATTTGATGGAGAGAACAAAAAACATTGAGAAGAATGAGCCTTTGGTGGTGAATAATCAAACGTTTGAAGATCCTCTTATAACCTTGTTGTGATACGGTGGAAGAACTGACTGTTATACTAGTTTGCATTTTTTGTTCGCAAATGTCGCGGTAAGCAAGAGTCGCCATTGATTTTTCTTTTATCCAACAAAGGGAAGAATGAAAAGAAGAGAAAAAGACCTTTTTCGAGATTTTCTGAGTAAGGGGGGTAGATTATGGAAAGGGAAGGTGTTAGCACCCTTTCCATCTGTGGTTTTCCACGGGCTCTTAAGTACTTGCTCATTTTTTAAAATTGTTTTTGTGTTTGGGTGTTTTGAAAGGTTTTGTTTGCTTTATGATAACTCTTGTATCAGTCCTCAAGAGTGTGATAAAGTGTTTTTTAAAGTGTGTAAGTGTAAAAGGAATCAGATTTGAGCAAGGACTTAAGAATTGTCTACCTACTCGAAAAAGGGCGTTCTTTTCCTCCTTTCCTTTAGATAGTGCTTTCCTACTATTAGCGAGTAGGTAGCCCTATCGTTAGATATTGAGGGACTATCGAAAGGGGTGTTTATTGTCATTGAAGGCAACATGTAGAGATACCTTAGCAATTCGAAGGGACTGTCATCATGTAGGCAACATCGAGGGACAAGATCATTTCTCGTAGGCAACTCGAGGGACATTAAGGGACCATGATCTTTATGATGACTTTTAAACTAAGGTTCTTCGCTAAGAGTATCCCTACGTTCGAGGGACATGACATTTCCGAAGGCAACCAAAGTCGGAAGTACCTTAAGGGTGAAAGTGTGCAACAATATGCTTTTTTCAGATATTTTACCTTGAGATTAGTGACCTAATGATTAATTGATTAATTCTAGTCATGCACACCTAATTTATTAACAATTTATATACAAGCATATAAGAAATATAAAGGCGAGAAATAAAGTTCCTACAGTTATTACAGGGCTTTGGCGTAGTTACATAAATAATGACTGAAAAGTAAAGTGCGGAAAAAACCCTAATTAAACTATTACAAATCGGGCACAGTTACATAATAAAAAATAATCATATGAAAAAAATAACGCGCAAAAATTAAGACTGGCCTATGTTTGAAACCCTAAAATTTAATTGCGTATTAAATATTGTATAAATTTTTTGGAATTTAACCTAATCTCTAATTGATTTTAAATTAAACAAAACAAATTAAAGTTAATTAAATTAATTTGCAAAAATTAATTTTATTAAGAAAAACTCTAAATCCTAATTTTTATGATTTTTTTATTTTATGATTTTTAAAAAATGAATTTTTAAAAAATTATAAATTAATTAAAACAAGAAAATAAAATAATTAAAATGATTGGCCTGAGGGGTGAGAAACCCAAACTGGGGGGTATGCTGATGAATTCCAAGGCCCAGATCTTGTGCAAGCCCAAAGCCTACATGTGATTTGGTGTTGTTGTGTTAGGGAGGTCCACCATGGGGAAGCATCACTGGGCGCTGGATCTGGATCAACTAAGATCTTATTGTGTTGACTTGCTAGCCCATGATAAGCGTAAATAGTCTGGCTACACTGGATCTGGAGGAAACTCATTAGAAAAAATAAACTTCAAGACCTGGGAATCGAACCCAGGTCTCTTCCGTTTGCACGCGTCCCTTCTACCACCAAGCCACCATGTTCATTCATTTATACAAATAAACACAATAATATGTATATGAAATAAGTGGAGTATGCTGAAGTGTCAAAACGCGCGCTGAGGTGGGCCCTTGGGAATTTGGATGAACCAATCATCACCCTATTTTCTACCATGCAAGGTCTTCTCCGGTCAAACCACCCTAGACGGTGGCTTCGGTCACCCCCTCTGATTGCTCAAAAAGCCCAACCTGTGAAATATCAAGAAAACGAAAGCAAAAGTGACCTTAGCCCCTTAATTTGGTGTCTACGAGTTCAATGGTGATGGCCATTTGGCCTGAGATAGCCTGTATCATCCTGTTTGTGCCTTGGCCTTTTCAAAGCCCTAACAATGGCAACTCCATAACTCTGCGCCCAAACCCTCATGCTTCACGTTAGAACAAATTAAAAAAATAATATAAACATGAATATGGAACGAAAATTAATTTATATCATACATTTGCAAGGTTTCGACTCCTAACCTTACCAAACTCTGGTGAAGTGCGGATCTGGAGTTCTAGGGTGTTGCACGTCTTATGGAGGATATGAATGATCTCTTGAGGGCTTCAGAGAATGAATGACGCCATTTGTTTAGCCTGGAAACTGCTGAATCATATGGTGCAAACTTTCACTTTTCCTTTGGATTTTTGAACTTTTGTTAGGGCTCTTTTGAAACAGTTGCCCCGGTGTATTAGGTCTGGACTTGTTGTGTATATGTAGTGTATCTCATTAGGTTAAAACACAGCCCAAAAGAATCAATTCTAATCATGTTTTTTAAAGCATAAATATTTGCTTCAAAACTTGCTAAAACAAGAAGATCTCCTTCCCATGCATTTTTGCTTGGACATGCCAACCTATCTTATCCCTTATTTGATGAGAAAAAGATTCCCAAATCATATCATTCATTATTTCTTTTATTTATTTATTTAATTTTGTATTTTAATGGATAAAATATCAAAATAAATAATATAAGTAATAAAATAATGTATGAATGAGCTCCAAGGTCGTGGGCCATGTTGGAACTAAGTTTCAAGCATCAAACATGGGCCCATTTGAAAAAATTCAAGTTTGGTCAATATTGGCTTCATACACTTTTCCAAAATTGGTCAACTTTATCAATGCATATCTCGCTCATTTTTTATCCTAAGATGGTGTTCTTGGACTTTTTTATAGAGCTTAGGATGTCCTCTAAACAACCTTTTTGGTTTCATCTCAATTAGATCTTCCATGTTCATGTAAGGAGCTTTGACCCAAAAAGTGTTTTTGTTGACTTTTTGAAAGGACCTATAATATATGAACTTGTATCTTTTAACTGAGGCATTTCTTGATCTTGAGGGTGAAGAGAAGTTGTAGGGAATTGGATTCTCTTCACAATGAGCCTTGGTGGAAAAATTTCTGATAAAGTATGAGAAAGTTATGCCTGGTCAAAATTTGGTTGACTTTTCCTATAGAAACCCTAATTTGCCATTTTTCACTTTTGATGAGTTAGGGGCATTTCTTGAGGAATCATTATCATCCCTTTATAAAATGATGGATATTACTTCAAAATATTGATGTTGACCAAAAATCTTGAAGTTTGACTGTATTTGGGCCACATTTGACTTTTGACCTAGTACAGTTGATTTTCAGGCATTTAAGCAGTTGGTTGAGAAAACTTGTTGTTCAAGGCATAACATTTGGCATGGATGTTATTGAGGAGACATTAGGACAATGGAGAATATTGGGATCCTTGGGACTCACACATCTTACTTAAAATTGAAACCCTAGTTGAGGTTCATTACTTTTAGGGGGAGAGTTTGCCTGATCAACTCTTAGTCACCCTAGGGCAAGTTAGGGACCTCAATGGGCATGCGTGAAGTAAAATGAGAGGGAAAATTTTGGGGTGCAATAGCTTCCCATATTCAATCTTCTTAAATCTGAGGATGTAGATTGGCTGGTTTTCCTTTCGTGATCTGAAGGTGGAAGATGAACACTAGAGTGCCCAAAAATTTGCACTCGTCTGAAATGATACTTGATCGTGTAGATAATATCGAGAATGGGCTTACAGATGCCATTTGGAGAAGATGATGGAAAATCGTCGGAGATGGGCTTAAAGATGCCATCTAGGACAACGTTGATTTCATGAGATATTCCTTTGTGGGAATCCTTATTCCTGTTGTTAAGGAGGAATCAGGTGAGGAATGTTGGTCTCTGTTTTGGGGAATAGAGTTTAGGAGCTTTAGTTGGTCATTAGACTATCGGGGAATCATCTCTTGATTGAAGAGACAGAAGCAAACTACTATCTTGTCGGGTCCAGGCTCCACAGCGACTTGCAGAGCATAATGAGGCTGACTGTTACCTGGTCGTATCTCAGGCTTCACAGTGCTTTACTAGGGAAATGTGAAATTAACTGCTATCTTGTCGAACTCCAAGCTTTGCAGTTTCTTTAACTAGAATAGAAATCAGAAAAATCTTAGTGTCGATTTGACTGAACCAGAGAAAGGTCTTGAGTTGTCTTCAACTAGAATAGAAATCAAGAAAATCTTAGTATAGATTTAGTTGAACCAGAGAAGGTCTTGAATTAACTTTGACTGGAATGGAAATCAGAAAAATCTTAGTATCGATTTAACTGAACCAGACAAAAGTGTTGGAATATCTTCAACTAGAATAGAAATCAGAGAGATCTTAGTATCGATCTAACTGAACCGGAGAAGGTCTTGAATTAACTTTGACTAGAATGGAAATCAGAAGAATCTTAGTATCGATTCAACTGAACCAAACAAAATCTTGGAATATCTTCAACTGGAATAGAAATCAGAGATATCTTAGTGTCGATCTAACTGAACCAGAGAAGGTCTTGAATTAACTTTGACTAGAATGGAAATAAGAAAAATCTTAGTATCGATTTAACTGAACCAAACAAAAGTCTTGGATTATCTTCAACTAGAATAGAAATCAGAGAGATCTTAGTATCGATCTAATTGAACCAAAGAAGTTCTTTTGAGGACATCCTTCTGAGGAAAATGCTGAAATAACCCTTCATCAAACGTAGCTTTTGAGAAGACTACCATGTCGCGTAAGTAGTCAATGGTGTTTGTTGATTTGATCTTTCTTGAAAACGGTAAAGAGTTAGTCGTATGCAATGTCATGATGTATGAAATGCATTGTGATGATGTTCTCAAAATAAATGAGATTATGCTATATGCGATGTGTATGCGCATGTCATGATGTATGAATATGGGATGCTATTGCGATATTTCTTAGTCTGGGCAAGTGAATCCCTGACTGCTGCTAAAGAGTATTGGGAAGTTGAATCCTTCATTTCCATTGGGGATGATGAATGGAGATTATTTTCTAGGGATTTCCTCCTCCTGTTTGAGGATAATCTTCCAGGGATTTTTAACTCCTGCCTGAGAATAACTCTGGGGGGAGGATGCCCTGTTGGAAGATTCTACCGATGTAGAGAAATAAACTCTGTTAGGGAATAAACTTCCGCAGTTAGAGAAATAAACTCTACCAGGGAGGAGGTTTTATAAACTGTTTGAAATTATAAAACTCGGCTGGGGGAGTACAGATTTCAGCTCTCTGAAAGAACTTTGCTGAAGCAGATAATTCCTTCTTGAGGGAGAAGAGATCAAAGCTCTGATTGTTTCTATTATGTGGGGAACATAGATGTCACGGGGCCGTATGGAGTGGTGACTTAGTCTCAGAATGTCTCTGCCCGTGTACCATGCTGGAAAGAGTAATTGTCGAGACTACAAATTGTTTTTTTAGACTTTGCCCTGTTTCTTTAAGTCATTAGAAACTGTCTTTCTGTTTTTTTTATACAAGTATTTATGAACAACAATCATATTTAAATGCATATGTCAAAAATAATCATTGGATGTTTTTGCAAAACAAAACAGAAAAATAAAACAAATAGTTTTGTACTTTCAAAGAAGTGATTTGTATTGATTTCTGAAGTTCGCCTATAATAGACATTTTGTACAAAGAGACTGACGTTCTAGTAGAAGAACACCATTGTAGAAAGAATGAAAACCATACAGAATAGTGTACAAAGAGAAAACAGTTATGTGTAATAATCCCATTGAGTTTCAATTCTGCTATTTCCCCTATGTCCTTGAGCGTCTCATCACTCTGCTACTTGTCCGAAGCTAACTGGATTGATCGGTACCGTTTGATCTTAATAGTTGATATTGAGGTCTGGTTGCAAGGTGATCCAATGGGACATAGTTTTACGCTTCAAATCCCTAACTTTTGCTTGGACCGCCCTTTCTGGTTTTCAGTCCACCGGGATACCCTTTTTTGCACAAGCTGCCTTTTCAAGTTTTTGACTTGCCGGGTGTACATATTTTTTTGTATTTATCCCTTAGTTTTTTCCCAAACCCTTTTGGTTCGCCGGGATGCCCTTATTTTTTCCTAGGCCAGTTAACCTAGTGGTTCTTTATTCATGTGTAGTATCTTTTCACTATGTCTGCATTAACAGGGTGAGGAAGGTCGTCACCATCCATGGTGGTTAGAATCATGGCTCCATCGGAAAATATGCTTTTGATTACAAATGGCCCTTCGTACGTGGGAGTCCATTTTCCCCTGGGATCACCTTGTGGAAGTATGATGCGCTTGATTACTAGATCACCCACTTGATATACTTGACGTCTGACCTTTTTGTTGAAAGCCTTGATCATTCGCTTTTGGTATATCTGACCATGACAGACAACAACAAGCCTTTTCTCATCAATCAGATTCAGTTGATCAAGTCAGGTCTGGATCCAATTATCTTCGTTCAAACCCGCATCCTTCATGATCCTCAAAGAAGGGATTTAGACCTCAATAGGCAGAACAGCCTCCATACCATACACTAAAGAATAAGGTGTTGCTCCTGTTGACGTGCGTGCTGTGGTGCGGTAACCATGAAGAGAAAATGGTAACATCTCATGCCAGTCTTTGTATGTCACAGTCATCTTTTGTATGATTTTCTTAATAGTCTTGTTAGCAACCTCCACAGTGCCATTCATCTTCAACCGGTAAGGGGAATAATTATGATGTTGGATCTTGAATAGTTTACAGAGTTCGCTAATCATTGTATTGTTGAGTTTTATACCATTATCTGTGATGATTCTCTCTGGCACACCATACCGACAAATCAGGTTATGCTTGATAAACTGCGCCACAACAATCTTGGTAACAGTAGCAAAAGAGGCAGCCTACACCCACTTCGTGAAGTAATCAATAGCCACTAGGATGAAGCGATGCCCATTGGAAGCGGTAGGTCTAATTTCTCCGATCATGTCAATGCCCCACATTGCAAAGGGCCAGAGAGCCGTCAAGACATTTAAGGGAACCTAAGGTACATGTACTTTATCAACATAGATCTGGAATTTGTGACAAGTTTGGGAATGCTGATAACAGTCTGCTTCCGTAGTGGACCAATAGTATCCTGCCCGTAGGATCTTTTTAGCCATGGTGTGTCCACTAGAGTGGGTGCCAAAGGTACCTTCATGTAAATCTTCCTTAATCCTCTCTGCTTCGCTCTTGTCAGCACACCGAAGTAAAGTAGAGTCATGGTTGCGCTTGTAGAGGATTCCATTACCGAGGAAGAACTTTACGGAGAACCTTCTCAAAAACTTCTTATCATTGACAGACGCCCCCTCAGGATATTCTTGAGCCTCAAGATACCTTTTGAATTCATGGAACCAAGTTTTTTCCACTACTTCTTCAGTATCAAACTCGTGACAGTATGCTGGTTCATCCATCCTTTCAATAGTGACCCGAGGAGCCTCGTTGTCCCATTTGACCTTGAACATGGATGACATAGTAGCTAACGCGTCCGCTAACTGATTCTCTTCTCGTGGAAAATGTTCAAAGGTGGCTTCTTCAAAGTTTGGAAGTAATGTCAACACATGTTCTTTGTATGGTATGAGATTAGGGTGCTTCGTGTCCCACTCGCCTTTGATTTGACTTATTACCAAGGTTGAATCCCTGAAAATGCTCAAGAACTTGATCCTCAGGTCAATAGCAGCTTTGAGACCCATGATGCATGCCTCTTACTACGCCATATTGTTGGTATAGTTGAAACATAATCTGGCGTTGAAAGGAGTATGACAACCCTCAAGAGATATGATTACAACACTGATGCCATTGCCGAGTGCGTTGGAAGCTCCGTCAAAAACCATGGTCCATCGAGATCCTTCCTCAGGTCCTTCATCCGGTCCAGGTTTTTCATAGTCAGTCACTAACATAATGTTCTCATCCGGGAATTCAAAGTTCATGGATTGGTAGTCATCCACAACCCGATGAGCCAAATGATTAGCTAATACACTTCTGTTGATCGCTTTCTAGGTCGTGTATTGGATATCGTATTCGATCAGGATCATTTTCCATCTTGCTATTCTTCTGGAGAGAGCGGGCTTCTCGAAGATGTACTTGATCGGATCCATCTTAGATATCAACAAAGTAGTATGGGTCAACATATATTGTCTCAGTCGGAGAGCAGCCCATGCCAAAGCACATCAAGTGTTCTTGAGCAGTGAGTATCTTGTTTCACAGTCAGTAAACTTTTTGCTAAGGTATTATATTGCATGCTCTTTTCGACCAGACTCGTCATGCTGCCCCAGCACACACCCCATTGAATTATATAACACTGTTAAGTACATTATCAAAGGTCTTCCTTCAATCGGAGGCATCAGAATTGGAGGTTCTTAAAGGTATTCCTTGATTCTCTCGAAGGCGGTCTGACATTCGTCATTCCATTTTACCACTTGGTCTTTCTTCAGGAGTTTTAAGATTGGCTTACAAGTAGCAGTTAAATGGGAAATGAATCTGGAAATGTAATTTAGGTGTCCCAAGAAGCGTCTAACCTCCTTATTAGTGTGAGGATCCGACATCTCTTGTATGGCCTTCACCTTTGCAGGGTCTACCTGAATACCCTTGTCACTGACAATGAAACCTAGGAGTTTACAAGACCTTACCCCAAAGGTGCACTTGTTTGGATTTAACCTCAACTTGTACGTCTTCAACCTATCAAACAACTTTTGTAGATGATCAAGGTGCTCTTCCTTAGTTTGAGACATGGCTATCATGTCATAAACATAGACCTCCATCTCATGGTGAATCATGTTATGAAACAGAGCTACCATAGCTTGCTGATAGGTTGCCCCGACATTATTTAACCCAAACGGCATCACTTTGTAGCAGAAAGTGCCTCATTGCGTGACGAAGGTTGTTTTCTCCATGTCTTTGGGTGCCATCTTGATCTGATTGTAACCAGAGAACCCGTCCATGAAGGAAAAGATCTTATGCTGCGTGGTGTTGTCAACCAGAACGTCAATGTGGGGAAGAGGAAAGTCATCCTTGGGGCTTTCCCTGTTCAAATATCTATGGTCCACACACATTCGTACCTTTCCGTCCTTTTTAGGCACCGGGACTACGTTAGCAACCCACTGTGGATAAGAGGTGACAACTAAGAATCCAGTGTTGAACTGCTTCATCACTTCTGCTTTGATTTTCTATAACATTTCAGGGCGCATACGACGGACCTTCTGTTTATCGGAGGGCAATCTTCTTTAGTTGGAAGGTGATGAACCACAATATCCATGTCTAGTCCTGGCATATCTTCATATGACCAGGAAAAGATCTTGACATAATCATGCAACATCTATATCAACCGCTTTTTGACACTAAGCTCCAAATTTGCACCTATCTTGACTTCTTTTTTATCTCCTTATGTGCCCAAGTTTATTGTCTCAATTGGCTCTTCATGAGGTTGTATAGTCCTTTCTTCCTGCTATAACAGCCTAGCAAGTTCTCTGGGTACTTCACAATCTTCCCCACCTTCGTCCTCGGCTTGGTTGATCGGATTTTCAAAGTCATAACCGACAATAGCAGAACTATCATCAATGGGATCCAGAGTGGATATGGATCTGCAATTTTATATGTGAGTGTGTGTAAGAGCATAGCTGTATAAACAAAGTAAAAAGTAGAAAAGAAAAACAGAGAGTACAAAATTTGTATGCATAAACGTCCAATGCTTTATTAATGACATATGAGATTAAAACATGATAACCCTCACAAATGAACCATTGTTCCTCGGGTAATACACATGTCTATAGAGTTTATATTGTTTATTACATATCCAAAAATAAGAAAGACAATTACTTCAAAATAAAAGTAATTGGTACAAAGTCTTTTTTCGTCCAGTTACTGGGTCCACCATTGGTAGTAGGGAAGATCCAGCTATCCATGTCATGGTCACCATCACTGTCTTCTAAGGCGTTAACCTCATGATTATTGATGCATAGGGGAGGTCCTCCAGCACGAGCACGACGAACAACCCTTTGAGCCCCTGAAGAGAAACCTAAACCAAACTTATCATATTTGTATGGAATGTCAGGGACTTGGCCCCAGATGGTACACCCACCTTCTTCAATAACTGCTTTGGCGTCCTTGAGAGAAGCCATCTTCAAAGGAGGTCTGGTGATCTTTGGTAGATTAGTGACAGTTTCAATTGCAGCCATAGTCTAAGGCACCTCTTTGAAGTTCTGACATGGAGTCTCGATAAACTCGCCATCCATTTCCACATACCTGAAGGAACTCAAGTGGCTTACCATGTACGGTGATAATCTTTCCTTTCACCGGGTATTTCATCATCTGATGTAGAGTGGATGTGACAGCTCCCGCCCCATGGATCCAAGGGCGACCCAACAAACAAGAATAAGATGGTCTGATATCCATCACGTAGAAGGTGGAGTCAAAGGTCTGAGATCCAACTTTGATGGGGATGTCCACCTCCCTGTGCACTATTCTTTTTGATCCATCGAAAGCCCTTACTACAATGTTGCTGAGATTTAGTGTCAAACCTTCACAGTCTAATTTGTCCAGAGCCTTCTTGGGCAACACGTTTAATGATGAACCAGTATCTACTAGAACATGGGACAAAGTAGTTCCCCTGCATTCGATGGAGACATGCAGCACATCATTGTGTTTTCTTCCTCTAGGTGTTAGATCAGCATCAGAAAAACCCAAATCGTTATCAGCCATTAAACTGGCGACACAATCTTCAAATTGGTCAACGGAGGTTTCTTGTGGCACATGGGCAGTTTTAAGGAACTTCACCAAAGCCTTTGCATGAGCTTCGGAGCACAACAGTAGGACTAAAATTGAAATATTAGAAGAGGTCTGCCCCAGCTGTTCGACCATATTGTAGTTGCTATTCTTTTAATCTTCAAGATTTCTTCCATTTCCTTCTTGGAAGCCTCTGAGATAGATATTGAATGTGCCTTCGTCTGGACAGGCTCAATCAATATGTCTTTGCCCCCAGTCTCGGCCAACTCGGTGATGGGGGTGGCAAATGGGGTAATCACGGGAATTGCAGTAGTAGTATCAGCAGGAACAATAATAGGAATGATCACAGGACTAGTAACGGCTTTTGGAGGAGAAATATCAGTGGAGAACACTCTTCAACTTCTTGTTATTTTACTGGTCCCAACGATGTTGCCAATGTCGAGATCAGTATTTTAAGAAACTTGGTCTTCAACAGCCAGCAGGTCTTGCTTGACGCCATGGTAGTATACGTCGGCCCTATAGTTCCAGGGAACAGCCTTGTCCGAGAAATATGGGATTGGTCCTGGCATAATGATAATTAGAGGAGCTAACTTCGAAGCAGATGTAATCCTGACGGGTCTTTTGGTGGAGACCCTGGGAGGATTGGCGGAAATGGTTATGATTGAAACATCCTTATAAGGAACAGTCGAGACGGGAGTCTTTTTAAACAAAATCTCTCTATCATCCATCAGGCGTTGAACACTTTCCTTCAATAAATAACAACCAGTTGGTAGAGATAAACATAAGTGGCAACTTTTGCCACAACCTAGAAATAAATCGGCTTTCAACAAGTTCCACTTAACGGTTATGAGAGGAGTAACAAGTTCCTCAACAAAAGTAACAAATGCATCATTGTCAACAACATTAACACCACGGACGTGCTTGGGCATAGGAGCAGTGATAACATTCGGAATCTCAGGAGATTCGAATTCAATCTCCTTTTCTTCAACAAGGTATTGCACTTTGATTTTCAAAGCCCAGCAGTCGTTTGTATCATGGCCTGGACTTTATGAATGGTAAGCACAACAAGCATTTGGGTTATAGAGAGGAAAGGAAATGTTGGGATTCTTCAGAGCTTCCCGCAAAGTTACCAGATTAGATTTCAACAAATGTGGCAAGACTTGAGAAAAAGTCATATTTATTCGGGTGAATTGCCTTACAGGCCTTTCTGCTTTAGGCTGATTGTTCCTTTGTTGAGTAGGTGCAGGTTTAGAGATCATAACATCCCCTACCGCTGGACGGGTTTCAGTTTTGTCCTGATTCCTTTGGTTATAAGTGGCACTGACTTCCTTCTTCCCAAAAAATGGCTTCCTTACTGTATTGGAGGACGCATCCTTTTTAATTTTACCACTCCTAATCCCAACTTCCACTCTTTCTCCCATCAAGATTAGCTCAGTGAAACCAGCTGAGGAGCTTCCAATCAGATGATTGAAAAATGGACCAGATAGGGTACCCAAAGACATATCCACTATCTCCCTATCAGACAGGGGGGGGGGGGGGGGTTGGACTCTTCCTGCTAAGTACCTCCACTTCTGAGCATAGTCTTTAAAACCTTCGCTCAAACCCATAAACATACTTTGGAGTTGTGTACGGGTGGGAGCAAGGTCTGCATTATACTGGTACTGCTTGTAGAAAGCAGCTTCCAGGTCTTCCCAATCACGAATGTTAGTCCCTTCCATCTGGTAGAACCATTCTAGTTGAGTTCGGGATAGACTATCTTGAAAGAAGTGGACCCATAAGTCCTTGTCAGTAGTGTGAGGCTGGATCTTCCTCACATAAGATCGGAGATGCATCTTGGGACATGAAACCCCATAATATTTGGTGTACACTGGCACCTTGAACTTTTGCGGGATGACAACCCCATAAACCAAACCCAACTTTTCAAAATCCAGCCCAGGCACCTTCTGGATTTCCATTGCACTTAGACGCTCTTCCAGCTGTTTATATTTTTCGTCGGCCGGAGGATATTGCTTCTCATTATAGTCAGTCTCATTATCAGATTCCCTTGGACTAGGGTCTTCCTCTCTTGTCTCACATTCTTGATTATCTCCTTATTTTGATGAAGATGTTAGCTCAACCACTTGCCTTAACGGTCCTTTGAACCTCCTTCCTAAATTCACCACACCAGTTGTCTTCCTTGGTTTCTTGGTCTTCTCTTTAACAATCAAGGCTTTCAGTTCTTCTTGCCCCTTGGCAAGAGCCATGATCATTTATTGAAACTGGGCATTTTGAGTTTGTAGATCCTTCACTGTTTGTTCGAGAGCCATTGCTTTACTGCTGAAATAAACAAGGAAGAAGATGAGAAACCTGCTATGATACCTGCTTATGCAATGATATGTATTATATATGTATGCCATGTTTTCAAGGATTTCTAAGACTTAAATTTTCTTAAACAGAAAGAGAACAAAAGTTAATTGCATTAAGAAGTTTTATTGGTCACCATAATGCCTCTTGGGCTTACAAGGGAACAAAGAAAAAATAACTCTCTAAGGAAAGAGACTCAAGCTTCCCACCGATGCATCCTCCTTGGCGCAATGTAAGCATTTATACTCCTTTCTTTGTGAAGTAACCCGGTGAGCTCTAAAACCTTCTTCTCGCTGGCGTAGAATTGGGTTTCAAAGGTATCTCGTTCTTCTTTGAGTTGGATCCAGGATTTCCGTAGCTCCTCAAAATCAGTTGGCACGTAAGGATGAAGAACAATGTAAGGAGTGTCTCCCTCAGCAATTGGCTCCATAATCACAGGTAAGATGGCAGGGTAAGGAATCATAATACATTGAGAATGAGCTCACACCCATTTGAGGTAAGACTCAAGAGGGATATAATTCTTGTGCCCCAGTGTCTTGCTATCAACTCTGCTTATCATGCCCTAAGCTCGAATGAACCTCTTACGATAACCCTGAACATCATTCTCATAGTCAAATGTGATTCCTTGGACAAGTGTGTCGTGAGGACCATCCCTTCTAGCATAAACAAATTATTGCAACGCCAAAAAAGGATTATAAGTGATTCCTCCCCTAATGCCTAAGAGAGAGATATTAGAGAATTCCCCATAGCGATCAATGATGGTAACATTCTCCAAGGATCGAGAACACCAATGAATATCCGAATGTGTAAGGGACATCAACCTAAGAGACCATCTCATACCGTGCTAATTTCTTTAAACATACCGAGGTAAGTGCGAAATAAACCACCTAGCCAATAAAGGAGTGCAACACAGAAGGGTCCCTCTTCTCTTTAGAGTGCGAGTATGCAGAGAGTGTAGAATATCTCCAAGTAAAGTAGGCACCGGATTATGAGACAGAAAAACCTTAACCGCATTCACATCTATAAGCTGGTCCGTGTTAGGGAATAGTACCATCCCATAGATGAGAAGGGCCAACACTTCTTCAAAAGCTTGTAAATCTAGGGTATCCCAAAAATGGTGAGCTTTCTCAAATAAAAAATTAGCTAAAAATCCTTGGACACCTCTTCTGGTTTCCCAATTTTGCACTACATCAGACCTTTGTAAAGACAGAGCTTGAGCAATATCTTCTGATTTTGGGTCTCTTTCCATACCGTTGAATGGTAACTGATTAAGGATAGGTATCCCCAATAACTGAGAAAAATCCTCCATAGTAGGCACTAGCTGGTAATCAGGAAAAGTGAAGCAGTGGTGTAACGGGTCAAAGAATTAAAATAACACCTTTAACATTTCTTCATCAGGATTTGAAGTGACCAAGTTGAGATGTCAACCATGTTTTTAAGTAAAGGGAGAGCTTTCATTAATCCTTGATGCTAATTCCTTGAGTTGAGGAGGTAATTTCACAAGGTTGACTTGGATAGTGTTCTTGCGAGCAGACGTCATGTCCTACAAAACAAGACAAAGATAAGACCTAGAAAATCCTTGAAATGGTTAGTATAATATGCCACGTTATGATGTCATGATTATGCTAAGAAATCACAGATATAGCAAGCACCAGCAAATCACACAAATACCTTATGTGTAAGGCTTGCATGGGTTTTAAGGTAATACCCTCTTGAAGTTTTGAGTGGTTCAACCTATCCTATAAATAATAACTGGGTTCTAAGGGATCCCAATATCACTGATCTTTCCCATAAGTTTCATTTTGATAGACAACTGACTTGCCACCAAACAAAACTCGAGAGTCAAATCTCAATGACGGTAGTATCGAGTATCAACCGACTTTGGGAATACACCAAAGACGGCTATCTCACTACGTCCTAATAGCCAAGTTGTTCAATTAAGGTTCTAAGGTCAGTTGACGCTTCATAACACCACGCAGTGTCCCGTTTTCTCCTTGATTAACTCAAGGGCTACCGGTACCCACTAAAGTGTCGCATTAACGTAGCTATCGCTTCAACCATGTCGATATACCACGGATAGTTTCCATAATCTATTGCTACTTACCTAATAGGTTTCCCCAGATCCGGGTGTAGGATCTATAGTAACCCAAACAATACCCTTAAAAGTAAAGCAATAAAAAAAACTAAGAAAACTGTTTAGAGATGAACTAGACCCTAAGGTAAACCCCATTTTTATTAAGATCCCCAGTAGAGTCACCAGTTCTGTGATACGGTGGAAGAAATGAATGTTATACTGGTTTGCATTTTTTGTTTGCAAATGTCGCGGTATGCAAGAGTCGCCATCGAATTTTCTTTTATCCAACAAAGGAAAGGGTAAAAAGAACAGAACAAGACCTTTTTCGAGATTTTGAGTAAAGGGTAGATTATGGAATGGGAAGGTGTTAGCACCCTTTCCATCTGTGGTATTCCACGGGCTCTTAGGTACTTGCTCATTTTTAAAAATTGTTTTCGCGTTTGGGTGTTTTGAAAGGTTTTGTTTGCTTTATGATAACTCCTGTATCAGTCCTCAAGAGTGTGATAAAGCGTTTTTGAAAAGAATTTTGAAACTGTGTACGTGTAAAAGGAATCAGATTTGAGCAAGTACTTAAGAACTGTCTACCTACTCGAAAAAGGGCGTTCTTTTCCTCCTTTCCTTTAGATAGTTCTATCCTACTATTAGTGAGTAGGTAGCCCTATCGTTAGATGTTGAGGGGCTATCGAAAGGGACTTTTATGGTCATTGAAGGCAACATATAGAGATACCTTACCAATTCTTAGGGAATGTCATCATGTAGGCAACATCGAGGGTCAAGATCATTTCTCGTAGGCAACTCGAGGGACATTAAGGTACCATGATATTTATGATGACTTTTAAACTGAGGGTCTTTGGTAAGAGTATCCCTACGTTCGAGGGACATGACCATTTCCGAAGGAAACCAAAGTGGGAAGTACCTTAAGGGTGCACGTGTGTAACAATGTGCTTTTTTCAGATATTTTACGTTGAGATTAGTGACAATGATTAATTGATTAATTCTTGTCATGCATGCCTAATTTACTACCAGCTTATATACAAGCATATAAGAAATATAAAGGTGAGAAATAAAGTTCCTACAGCTATTACAGGGCTTTGGTGTAGTTACATAAATAATGACTGAAAAGTAAAGTGCGGAAAAAACCCTAATTAAACTATTACAAACCGGGCACAATTACATAATAAAAAATAATGCACAAAAATTAAGACTGGCCTATGTTTGAAACCCTAAAATTTAATTTCTTATTAAATATTGTAAATTTTTTTTGGAATTTAACCTAATCTCTAATTGATTTTAAATTAAAGAAAACAAATTAAAGTTAATTAAATTAATTTGAAAAAATTAATTTTATTAAGAAAAACTCTAAATCCTGATTTTTATGATTTTTTGATTTCATGATTTTAAGAAAAACTAATTTTTTAAAAATTATAAACTAATTTAAACAAGAAAATAAAAGAATTAAAAAGATTTTCCTGAGGAGTGAGAAACCCAAACTGGGGGGTATGCTGCTGAGTTCCAAGGCCTAGATCTTGTACAAACCCAAAGCCTGCGTGTGATTTGGTGTTGTTGTGTTTGGGAGGTCCACCATGGGGAAGTATCACTGGCCGCTGGATCTGGATCAACTAAGATCTGATGGTGTTGACTTGCTAGCCCATGATAAGCGTGAATAGCCTGGCTACACTGGATCTGGAGGAAACTCATTAGAAAAAAATAAACTTCAAGGCCTGGGAATCGAACCCAGGTCTCTTCCCTTTGCACGTGTCCCTTCTACCACCAAGCCACTTTGTTCATTCGTTTATACAAATAAATACAATAATATGTATATGAAATAAGTTGAGTGTGCTGAAGTGTCAAAGCGCGCGCTGAGGTGGGCCCCTGGGAATTTGAATGAACCAGTCATCACCTTGTTTTCTGCCACGCAAGGTCTTCGTCGGTCAAGCCACCCCAGGCAGTGGCTCCGGCCACCCCCTCCGATTGCTCAAAAAGCCCAACCTGCGAAATATCAAGAAAACAAAAGCAAAAGTGATCCTACCCCCCTAATTTGGGGTCTACGAGTTCAATGGTGATGGCCATTTGGCCTGAGACGGCCTGTATCATCCTATTTGTACCTTGGTCGTTTCAAAGCCCTAACAATGGAAACTCCCTAAATCTGCGCCCAAACCCTCATACTTCACGTTAGAACAGATCAAAACAACAATATAAACATGAGTATGGAACGAAAATTAATTTATATCATATATTTCAGGTTTCGACTCCCAACGTTACCAAAGTCCGGTGACGCGTGGATCTGGAGTTCTAGGGTGCCTCACGTGTTGTGGAGGATATGAATGATCTCTTGAGGGCTTCAGAGAATGAATGATGCAATTTGTTTAGCCTGGAAACCTCTGAATGGTATGGTGCAAACTTTCACTTTTCCTTTGAATTTTTGAACTTTTGCTAGGGCTCTTTTGAAACAGTTGCGCCTGTGTATTAGGTCTGGACTTGTTGTGTATATGTAGTGTATCTCATTAGGTTAAAACACAGCCCAAAAGAATCAATTCTAATCATGTTTTTTAAAGCATAAAGATTTGCTTCAAAACTTTCTAAAACAAGAAGATCTCTTTCCCGTACGTTTTTGCTTGGACATGCCAACCTATCTTATCCCTTATTTGATGAGAAAAAGATTCCCAAATCATATCATTCATTATTTCTTTTATTTATTTATTTAATTTTTTATTTTAATGGATAAAATATCAAAATAAGTAATATAAGTAATAAAATAATGTATGAATGAGCTCCAAGTTCGTGGGCCATGTTGAAACTAAGTTTCAAGCATGAAAACATGGGCCAATTTGGAAAAAAGTTCAAGTTTGGTCAATATTGGCTTCATGCAATTTTCCAAAATTGGTCAACTTTATCAATGCATGTCTCTCTCATTTTTAATCCTAAGAGGGTGTTCATGGACTTTTTAGAGAGCTTATGATGTCCTCTAAATGACCTTTTTACTTTCATCTCAATTGGATCTTCCATGTTCATGTAAGGAGCTTTGACCTAAAAGGTGTTTTTGTTGACTTTTTGAAAGAACTTATAATGTATGAACTTGTATCTTTTAACTGAGGCATTTCTTGATCTTGAGGGATGAAGACAAGTTATAGGGAATTGGATTCTCTTCACAATGAGCCTTGGTGGAAAAATATCTGATAAAGTATGAGAAAGTTATGCCTGGTCAAAGTTTGGTTGACTTTTCCTATAGAAACCCTAATTTGCCATTTTTGACTTTTGATGAGGTAGGAGCATTTCTTGAGGAATCATGATCAACCCTTGATAAAATGATGGATATTACTTCAAAATGTTGATGTTGACCAAAAATATTGAAGTTTGACTATATTTGGGCCACGGTTGACTTTTGACCTAGTACATTTGATTTTCAGGCATTTGAGCAGTTGACTGAGCAAACTTGTTATTCAAGGCATGAAATTTGGCATGGATGATCTTGAGGACATATTATGACAATTTAGAACAATTTGGATCCTTGGGACTCACACATCTTACTTAAGATTTAAACCCTAGTTGAGGTTCATTGCTTTTAGGGGGAGAGTTTTCCTGGTCAACTCTTATTCACCCTAGGGCGAGTTGGGGACATCAATGGGCATGTGTGAAGTAAAATGAGAGGGAAAATTTTGGGGTAAAACACTTGTCCAAGGGGTAAACCCCAATCCACACCATTGTTATCTTTGTAAACTTAAGGACAAAACTTAGCATGATGAATCATTTGTTGAATAAACAACATCCATGCCTAGGCACAAATCATAGAAGAAACCCTAAATAAATGAACCTTGAGTGTATACAGATGGAGAAGGTTTTGAGATGGTGAGAGGAACAAAACCTATCTCAATTAAATTCTTAGAGAATATATGATAAAGTCTCAAGCACACAAGTTAAATCTTAAAGCGCATGTTCCTTGAAGAAAACTCTGATAAAGAAAAATTTGTATCTCGAGAAACCCTGCTAGTGAAGACGTCTATGCTGCTTGAGATCCAAAACCCTAATCTCATACCAAAAATGATAAGAGCACTAGTTGCATCAGCTTTAAGTAAGGTAACGACCTCAGTCCATGGAGAAAAACCGTAATGCCAAAAGTCCTTTGATCCCCTAACCATGGAACTGATGATATGCATGAGATTTATATGATGTGATGAGGGATCTTAGGGGAGAAAATTGGGGTAAAACAATCCCCATCGAGAAAAAAGTTGGCTGAATATTTCTGCAGAGTCTTCTTATCAGTGACAGAAACATCCTCTCTATATTCTTTCATCTCAAGATATCTCTTGATATTGTAAAACCATGGTTTCTTATCAAGAGCATCTTCTTCTATTTCATAACAAAATGTTGGCTCATCCAACCTTAAATGGTTATAGAGGGGGCCTCATTTGCCCATCTAACTTTAAACATGAATTACATAGTAGCCAAGGCTTCTGCTAAGTTGTTCTCTTCCCTTGGGATATGATTGAAAGTAATCTCATCCAAATAAGGGGTCAGCTTCATCACATGCTCACTGTAATACGGTTGGAGAACTGAATTTTCGTTTTGCATTTTATCGCAAATGTTGCGGATAGCAAGAGTCTCAACTGACTTTTCTTTTATCCAATACTTAGGTGTTGTACCACAAAATTTGCCCTCCCACTTTTTATAAAAGACACAACCCTAGGGTTTCTCGGATATTCAAGTTGGTTCAGAAATCGACCAGACAGATTCTCTTATGTGACAGTAAACCAGCAATTAGGGTTTTTCTTACAATCCTCAAAAGAAAATGAGTTCTCAAAAATTCAATTGGCTTTCACAGGTCTTCATGCTTCCTCAAGTTTACTGAAAAGGTTAATGTTTGTTCTCAGAGCATGATTTGTTTGGGACAAGAGATGGAGGTTAAGACTGTCATTTGGGACGGCCATGATTTTGATCCAGGTTGACCAGATGATTTACGTCCTTAAAACTTTTGTTTGGTTAGGAAATGGAATATACAGTGCGTGTTCGTTTGAAATGCAGTTACAAAATTAGTGGGATTACTTGGAATTTAAGTTACCAGACTGGAGCATTTTGTTTCAAATATCTTGATTGGGAATTTCAAAAGTCAATTAGGATGCGAGGAGAAATGACAAGTTGTTGTTGATAAAGGATTTCAAGTTATTCAAGTGACACAAGAATATTTCATGTTATAACTCAAGGTTTTCTCCAATTTCAAACATTTGGTACAAAACAATTTATTCTTTTAAATACTTTATGTTTTACAACTTATCGTATTTGAAAATGAATTGGTACAATTATTGGATACAATACAAGAATGATTTTTCTAAATTACAAAGAAAAATCTAAATGTTTGATTGGCCTAGGAGAATTAATCTGTGCCTAAGTTTGTCTGAAGGTTGAAGTCGTATCAATTTCCTTTGCTTATCTCCAAGACTTCCTTGCTTGCCACAGAGTTCTTGCCTTCCTTTCTTTGTCATATCCATTTTGCTCACATGAAAACAAGAAAAGAAAGATGGTTAGTGCAAATTATTTGGGCATGAACAAAATTTTCCAAAAAAAGTATTTATCATTAAGGTTTGCAAAAATGGAATCAGAATTCCATTTTATTTCATCACAATCTATTTCCTATTTGAAAATCACAAGAAGGTTACCCTTCTTGGTTCACAAAAAGAAAGAAACAAATGCTACAAGCTGTCCAAACAAATGCTACAAGCTGTCCAAACAAAATGCACAAACTGTCCAAACAAATGCTACAAACTGTCCGAACAAAATGCACAAACTGTCCAAACAAAATGCGCAAATTGTCTAAACAAATATTACAAACTGAACCAAACAAGCAGCCTTGCAAACAACAAACAGCAGCCTCAAAAAACCAAACAAACAGCTTTGTCAAAACAACAAACAGCATCAACAAAAATGAGGCAGAAGTATGGCAACATAAATGGCTAAGTCAAATAGCAAAACTTGCTTGAGAAGCAATAAAATCATCATTTTCCATGCAAACCTTTCATAATTGGAAAAAAAGGGGCAAAAAGCAATTTGATTTCTTATTGTCATTGAGAGAGAAGAGAGGAAAGAAGTCACCTAGGTTATTAGAATGCACAGCCCTGCTGCCCTGCTTGTCACAAGTTGCATAGAATTTTCTAGAAAACAAAACTGCAACCAAAAAGCCATAAGGACAATATATTAAAATATTCAAATTTGTTGGTTTCCCACCATTTTGAATATGGATAACAGAAGCAGGGTCAATATAACAGAAGGAGAGCAATAGAAACATAGGGGTCGGAAGCGAGAAAAAAAGATAGAAAGACCATCAAACCAAAAAACACCAGTAAACCATCAACAAACTCAAAACCTGATAAACATCCATAAACCCAAAAGCCACAAACTCAAAACCTACTAAGCCTTCATCAAAAACAAATACTAGTAAGCCACCATAACCAAACTCAAAAAACCTGTTAAATCCTCAAAACTCCAAAACAAAAGTCTCAAACTGAGACACCAGTAAACCATCAACATCCCAAACCTGATCCAAAACCAAAACACAGTCAACTATCACCAAATCAAAAAAACCTATCACCAAACCAAAAACTTGTAACCAAGCCAAAGATCTCAGACTGCCAACCATCAAACCAAAGAAACTGAACCAAACCTCAAACTCCAAACCTGTGCCCAGCTTCACAAACTCAAAAAAACAAACTGTTAATCATCAGACCAAAAGCCAAGAACAAGTCTAAAACAACCAAAACCAGAGCCAAGCCTCAAACACAAACCAGAAAAACATCATCAAATCAAAACCATCATTAAGCTTCACAAACTCGAAAAACAGAATAGCAAATCATTAACCATCAAAAATCCCCAAACACAGTTAACAAGCTTCAGACAACAGAAGATCTGTAACAAGCTCAAAAAAAAACAAAGCCTCAAGATCACAATAACCAACATCATCATCATTCAAACACAGAAAAATAGAAGAAGTTACCAACGGGTCAGAAGAGCCACACCCTCATCTCTTCCCCTCGCACAAATTCCGCTACCAAAGGAATGTTGTCCTTAATCTCGTCGTCCCCTTTCCATTTCACAGAAAGAAATTCAACAGGTATGGCTTCCCCCTCTTTCCCAAATCTTTCATAAGCATACGTTTTCCTGCATCTTAAAGATTAGTTTCTTGATTAAACAGAAGAAATGATAAGATAAAAAATCAATTAACGCAATTTGTAATAACAGAACTTCACCTTTTCAAGAAAATCTTTAGAAACTCGATTAGGGAGGCGAGAGATTCGGTGTTCCGGCAACAGAGAGTGAGGGGAAGGTCAAGGACGAATCAATTTTGTTTCTGTTAGGTTTAGATCCAAAACTTAGGGTTTTCAAAAAAACGCGAATCATGGTGAGACAAAGAGGTAAAGAGTGATTTTGCTCGCAAAACAGAGATGGTTAGTGAGAAATTTAGAGGTTTCAGCAATATGAACAAGGATGATACAAAGATTAAGCGAAGGAGATGAAGAGCGACACTGTGAGTGACAAAGGGTTCCAAGAACCCTAATTTCGTTTGTCTTACCTTAATCAGCAACTAAGTGCCACTTAAAAAATCTGGGCTTGATTGTTGTTAACCCTTAAGCCCATTTTCGCGTTTTGCTGGTCTCACACCCCCCTATGCCTTTTTTTTATTACAGCAAGAACAACATTTTTGTTTGGGCCTCATTCTCAAATCCCTTAAGCCCACTGCATTTTTTAGTTTAATTTGTTTTCTTTTACATTATTTTTTTTATTATGCAAGTGTTAATAACTTAAAATACATTTTTAATTTGATTTAGGTTTTGTAATTTAATTTTTTTATCATTTTCTTCTTTTTAATAAATTTGTTTTAGATTTAATTTTACATATAATAAAAACACCAAAAAATAATAATAGAACTTAGTTTAGTCCCTCTTTAATTTATCTTGTTATTTACATAATTAATAAAATAAAATAAAATAGAGATATAATTTAATCAATTATTTTATAGAATAAGTTTTACTTTTCTCTTTTCAAGTAAATGTTTAACATTTCATTTCCATATTTTTGTTGATTTTTATTTTCATGGATTATCATAACTTTGTATAAATCGCACAAAATTCGATTTGATTGTATTGTTTGATATTTGGACCTTCCTATCTCATTTGATTCATCCCCATTTGTAAAAATTGTACCCCCATTCCCGAATATTCTGTAATAGCGTAGAATTTCAATTCCTGCAATTTACTGTTTTCCATATACTGTATAGTAATTAGGCGTGTATGGAAAGATTCAAAAAATCAATCGCTAGATGACCTAATCAAAGAATAAAATAACTTGAAACCAACACACTTTTTCACACGCGCACCTCTAGGGTAACCTCGCTCGTTGCCTCAGAAATACAATCATGTCCCTCAAATATGGGACGCTTTAGCAATGACCCTTCGATAAAAAAAGATTGTAGTTCCTCGATGACCCTCGATGTTGCTTTAGATTAAAACGATCTCGTCCCTTATGAAAATTGCTAAAGCGTCTCCTAAGTTGCTTTCGATGATTGTGAAATTGACCTGCGCCTGTCCCTTCACGTCCAATGGTGAGGCTTCTTACCAAATTAATGGTAAGATAGCACCATTAAAAGGAGGAAGAAAAGAACAATTTAAAGACCTTTCGAGTAGATAGACTCGCTCTTAATTACTCGCTTGCTCACGATAAAAACTTTTCACACCTACACTTCCATTTCAAAACCTTATCAAAAATACAAAACGTTTTGTATACGTTCTTATAGAGACGAGAACCATTACAAAACATCTTTTCAAAACACTTTCTGAAACACAATTCACAAAAACATCTTTGAACCACTTTTCGAAACAAAACTTTGTACGCGTTCTTATAGAGACGAGAACCATTACAAAGAGATTTTCCAAAATGCTTTCAAAGCCCACACCACAAGCACACTATCAAATGAAAGCAAGTGATCTAAACGAGTAACTAAGAGCCCATGGAAAACCATGGATGAAAAGGGTGCTAATACCTTCCCTTTTCATAATCTACCCCCCGAACCCGAGAAATAATCTCGAAAGGTCTTTCCTGTGCTTTTTTACCTTTCCTTTTGGATAAAAGAAAAGTCGGTGGCGACTCTTGCTAACTGCACAAGTGGGATCGAAACGCAAAACATCAAGTCAGTTCTCCCACCGTATCACAGAACTGGCGACTCTGCTGGGGAATAATTAAAAGTGGGGTTACCTTAGGGTTAGATCACCTTTACTCGCTTTCATTATTTGATTTGTGTGCTTTATATTTAGTTCTTTGTTTTGGGCTTGTTTTGATCCTCCACCCGGATTTTGGGGCACCTTTTTAGGTAAATAGGAATAGATTGTGGAGACTGTACGGCGTAGACCGATATGGTTGAGACAATGGATATGTTAGTGTGACGCATTTATATGTACCGGTATCCCTCGTGGTGAATCGAGGAGAATACGGGGCCACTGAGTGGCGTCGTGAAGCTCTAATTAACCTTAGAACCCTAATTGAACAAACTTGGCCATTAGGACGTAGTGAGGTAACCGATTTCGATGTAAAGCAGAAAATTGTTTGACACTCGATACTACACTCATTAAGGCTAGACTTTTGGGATATCTCGGCCGCAAGAAAAGATTGTTATGCTGAGACAATTCCTAAGAGAAAGGTCGGTGATATTGAGATCCTTTAGAACCAGATCATTATTTCTAGGACAGGTTGAGCCAACTAAAACTTCAAGAGGGTAATCACCTACAAACTCATGCAAGCCTAAAACATAGGGATCTGTTTGTTGTGTGTGTATATGTTTGTTTGTACATAAACATCATCAACATCATATGCATGCTCACTAACCATTTCAAGGATTTAGAAATTTATCTTTGTTTTTGTTTTGTAGGATATGAATTCTCTCCGAAGAAACACCATCTGAATCAGATTTGTAAAAGCACATCCTCAACTTCAAGAGCTAGCCTCAAGAGTGCCCGGGGATTCTCCTTTTACCAAGAATTATGGTCGACTCCTCAGTTTGGCTACATCCAACTTCCAAGAAGAGATGATGTGTGTACTATTCCAATTATTTGATCCCGTACATCATTGTTTCACTTTTCTGGACTATCAGTTGGTACCTACATTGGAAGAGTTCTCTCTACTCTTAGGGGTGCCCGTGCTTAATCAGATACCGTTCACCGGTCTAAAAGAGATTCTGAAACCTGAAGTCATCGCTGAAGCTTTACATGTGAGGAGGGTCGACGTCACAGCCAATTGGGAGACAAGAAGTGGGGTTAAAGGATTTTTAGCTAAGTTTCTGTTGGAAAAAAGCTCGTTCATTCTGGGATGACATGGATTTCCAAGCTTTCAAATATGTGCTTGCTCTCCTCATTTATGGTTTGGTTCTGTTTCCTAATTCAGACCAATTCATAGATGTTAATGCCATCAAAGTCTTTCTCTCTCGCAATCCTATACCCACCTTGCTAGGAGACATCTTGCATTACCTTCATACGCGTACCATGAAGAAAAGAGGTACCCTTTTGTGTTGTATACCCCTACTCGTTAAGTGGTTCACTTCACACCTGCCTCAGTCAGCATTGAAGAACGAGCAAAGATTGACTTGGTCTCAAAGGATGATGTCTCTCACTCACTCTAATATTCGTTGGTGCTCAAGATCTTTGGAAGATATCTCTATTATTGACCGCTGTGGTGAGTTCCCTAACGTACCTCTGCTAGGTATTAGGGGAGGTATCACCTACAACTCGTGTTTAGCTCTTCGGCAGTTTGGGTATGCCCGAAAGGACGGCCCTCATGAGATGCTCGTCCAGGGTCTGGTTTTCGACTACGACAAAGAAGACCAAGGTTACCGCCAGAGGTTTACACGTGCTTGAGGAATGCTGAATAAGGTGGACAATAGGACTTTGGGACATAAAAACTCTATCCCTTCTGAGCCTTACCTTAAGTGGGTACGGGCTCGTGCCCAGAGTCTCTTGATGCCTTACCCTTCCATCCTTCCTGTCATCATTGAGCCTGTTATTGAAGGAGATGTCCCGTACACCATTCTTCATCCTGACATGCCTACCTCTCTCGAAGACCTGCAGAAATCCTGGATTCAGTTGAAGGAAGAGCGAGACACCTTTGAAACCCAGTACTACGCCAGTGAGAAGAAGGTTTTGGAGCTCACATAACTGCTTCATGAAGAGAAGAATCTGAATACCTACATTGCTCCAAAAAGGATGCGTTCGGTCTTCTTGTCTTAAGAGTTTTTGTTGTACTTTGTTTCTTTATTTGTAAGCCCAAGGAGGCCTGAAGTATTCAAACTTGGTTTTATTTAATATGACGTGTGTTCTTTTTGGTTTGTACAAATTTAAATCTTCTAAATTTCCTTGAAATCATTTGCATATTGCATCTTCATTCATCATAACATCATACAGGTTTCTCATAACAGGTCGCCTTATCCTTCTACTGTTTATTTCAGTGAGATGGATGTTGAACAGACTATGAAAGATCTCCAGGCGCAGAATGCCCAGTTTCAACAAATGCTCATGGCTCTGACAAAAGGGCAAGAGCAGTTGAAGACTCTGCTAGCCAAAGAGAAGAAGAAGAAAACAAAGAAACCAATTGGGGTTGTGATTATGGGAAGAAGGTTTAAAGGGCATACCAGGCGAACCTTGGACTTTGCAACATCATCGGGTGAAGGAGATAACCAAGGGGCTGAGACCCAGGAAGTGAACGACGACCCAGCATCCGAAGGAGAGGAAGAGCCTGATTACTCTGAGGAGCAATATCCTCATGCTGATGATAAATACAAACAGCTGGAGGATTGTTTGAATGCCATGGAGATTCAGAGAGTGCCCGATTTGGA
Organism: Vicia faba; assembly: GCA_948472305.1. Classification (NCBI taxonomy): domain Eukaryota; kingdom Viridiplantae; phylum Streptophyta; class Magnoliopsida; order Fabales; family Fabaceae; genus Vicia; species Vicia faba. The sequence goes on from OX451740.1 coordinate 1,111,922,943, forward strand.
CTTTGAAGAATTAGGACTCATCTCAGGGGTTGTCATCCCACAGAAATTCAAGGTCCCAACCTTCGCCAAGTATGATGGTATCTCTTGCCAAAAACTTCATCTGAGGTCATATGTCAGAAAGATTCAGCCCCACACGGCTGACAAAAATCTGTGGGTGCATTTCTTCCAGGAGAGCTTATCGGGGACTCAGTTGGATTGGTTCTACCAATTAGAAGGGTCCAATGTCCGTAATTGGGAAGAGTTGGCTGCCGCTTTCTACAAACAATATTAGTACAATGCTGATTTGGCTCCGACTAGGACACAATTACAAAGTATGTCTATGGGAACAAATGAGGGTTTCAAAACTTATGCTCAAAAATGGAGGGATCTCGCAGGCAGAGTCCAGCCCCCTCTATCCGACAGAGAATTAGTGGATATGTTCCTTGGCACCTTGTCAGGACCATTTTTCAATCACTTGATTGGGAATTCTTCATCTGGGTTTACCGAATTAATAATGACTGGTGAGCGGGTTGAGGCCGGTATAAAAAGCGGCAAAATTCAAAGAGATGCATCCTCAAGTTTGGTGAAGAAACCTTATGTTGGGAAGAAGGAAGTCAGTGCTACGTATGATCATAGGAATCAAAACAAAACGGACCGTCGTCCAGAAGTAGGGGCTGTTATGATCTCTAATCCTGCGCCAAATCAACAATGAAATTATCAGCGCAAACCAGAAGCGCCCATGAGACGATTTACCCAGATTAACATGACCATGTCTCAAGTGTTGCCACACCTTCTAAGGACCAATTTGGAAATTTTAAAGGAGGCTCCCAAAAACCCTAATACGGCTTCTCCCCTCTACAACCCAAACGCCCGATGTGCCTATCATTCTGGAAGCCCAGGGCACGATACAGATGACTGTTGGGCCTTAAAGAATAAGGTGCAAGACCTTATTGATGCAAAGGAGCTTGAATTTGAGTCCCCAAAAATGCCTAATGTAATAACGGCACCAATGCCCAGACATGGCCAAGGTATCAACGCCATTGATGATGATCATTTTGTGTCCTCCGTGAATGACTTGGTTACTCCTCTATTGACTATTAAACAAAATCTACTGCAAGCCGGCTTATTCCCCGGTTGCGATGAAAATTGCCACCTTTGCAAATCTCTGCCGAACGGTTCTTTGTTACTAAAGATAAGCGTCCAATGCTTGATGACTAGTAAAGAAATCCTTTTCAAAAGTTACCCCTTATTAAGAGTTCTTATCAAGATGTTTCGATAATCACCATTTTCGACAATCCTCCCAGGGCCTCCACCAAAAGACCCGTCAGGATTACACTTGCTCCCAGAACTGCACCGTTGATCGTCACCATGCCAAGACCAATACCATACTCCTCAAATAAAGCTATTCCCTAGAGTTATGAGGCTAACGTTTATTACTACAGCGTCAAACAAGATCAGTTGGCTGTCACAAATGAAGTTGCGAGAGATATTGATCCTGATATCGGTAACATCACTGGAACCAGAAAAATAACGGGAAGTGGAAGAGTCTTCTCACCTGAGATTGCTCCAAAGATCGTTGCTACTCCTGTGATCATTACTATTGTCACTCCTAACGACACCACCAGTGATACTCCCGTTGTTGTCCCTACTGCCGATACCATGGGCAAAGAGGCTTTGGTTGAGCCTACCCAAGCAAGAGAACGTCCCAAAGTCATCCTTGAAGCTTCTAAAAAAGAAATAGAAGAAACCCTGAAGATAATTAAAAAAAGTGACTACAACATTGTAGAACAATTGGGGCAGACCCCCTCGAAGATATCATTGTTGTCCTTACTTTTGTGCTCTGAAACTCACGCCAAAGCTTTGGTAAAGTTTCTTAAGACCGCTCACATGCCCCAGGAGACCTCCATCGACCAATTTGAAGACTGTGAGTCCAGTCTAACTGCTGATAACAGATTGGGCTTTTTCGATGCTGATTTAACCGCTAAGGGAAGGAAGCACAACGATGCCTTGCATATTTCCCTTGAATGCAGGGGAACCACACTTGCCCATGTTTTGTTCGATATCGGTTCATCATTAAATGTCTTGCCCAAGAATTTCATCGATCGTTTGGATTGCGAGTGGCTCATCTTGAAACTGAGCAACATCATAGTGAGGGCCATTGATGGTTCCAAGAGGATGGTGCATGGAGAAGTTAGTATCCCCATAAAAATTGGGTCTCAGACCTTTGACTCAATTTTCTATGTGATGAACATCCACCCTTCGTACTCTTGTCTGTTGGGTCGACCCTGGATCCATGGTGCTGGTGTCGTCACTTCCACCCTACACCAAATGCTAAAATACCCGATCAGAGGGAAAATTGTCACAGTTCACGGGGAAGAGGAATACATGGTTAGCCATTTGAACTCTTTCAGGTATGTTGAAATGGATGGTGAATTCATAGAGACTCCCTGTCAGAACTTTGAGGAGGTTCCAGCAACGGTCGCAACAACCAAGTCTACTCCAAAGGTCCCGGAGATTACCAGACCTCCGCTAAAAATGGCTTCATTGAAAGACGCTCGAGCAGTAGTTGAAGAGGGAGGATATACTATCTGGGGCCAGCTTCCGGATATTCCCTACAAGTCTGACAAATTTGGGTTAGGGTTCACTTCAGAGGCTCAGAAGACTGTCCGACATTCTCGCGCAGGGGGACCACCTCTGCGTATCAGCAATCAAGGAGTCAACGCCTTAGAAGATAGTGACGGCAGCTGTGACATGGATGAATGGATTTTTCCAACTATCGACGGAGGGCTTAATAATTGGGAGGCGAAGGATTTCATTCCTATTACTTTTATTCAAGAGTAATTGTCTTTTATTATTTTCAGGCTTGTAATATTTAAACAATTCAGACTTTTGCTAAACCTTGTGTCTTACCCGAGGCACAATGGTCCATCTGTAAGGGTTGTCACTTCATTCTCATATGTCATTAATGAATCATGGACGTTTTTTACACAAAATTTTGTTTTCTTTGTCTTTTCTTTCTTGCGTTTTATTTCTTTCAAAGGTAGTTGTGTTCTTACACACACTCACATATTCAAAATGCAGATCCACGTCAACTCAGAATCCTGGGGGTAACAATTATGCTATGGCCAATTGTGACTTTGAAAATCCGACCTACCAAGCCGACGACGAAGGTGAGGAAGATTATGAAGTGCCAGGAGAGTTGGCCAGGTTGTTGCAACAAGAAGACAGAGCTATTCAGCCTCATGAGGAACCGTTGGATATAATCAACTTGGGTACCGAGGAAGATAAAAAGGAAATCAAGGTGGGTGCCAATTTAGAGCCAAGTGTCAAGGAACGTCCGATTCAGCTGTTGCATGATTATGTTGAGATCTTCGCCTGGTCTTACAAAGACATGCCAGGACTGGATGCAGACATTGTGGTACATCATCTGCCTACAAAGGAAGATTGTCCCCCAGTAAAGCAAAAGGTTCATCGTATGAGACCTGATATGTCTGAAAAGATCAAAACAGAAGTTATGAAGCAGTTCAATGCTGGATTTTTGGCTGTCACCTCTTATCCCCAATGGGTGGCCAATGTTGTCCCTGTACCCAAGAAATATGGTAAAGTGCGGATGTGTATGGACTACAGAGACTTAAACAGGGCCAGCCCTAAAGATGATTTTCCATTTCCACATATCGACATCCTGGTTGAGAATACAGCCCAGCACAAAGTATTTTCCTTCATGGATGGCTTCTCGGGCTATAACCATATCAAAATGGCGCCTGAGGATATGGAGAAAACTACATTTGTCACACAGTGGGGTATGTTCTGCTACAAAGTGATGCCATTTGGACTGAAGAATGTCGGGGAAACCTATTAGCGCGCCATGGTGGCTTTGTTTCATGATATGATACATCATGAGATAGAGGTCTACGTAGATGACATGATAGCCCGATCACAAACTGAAGAAGAACACCTTGATCACTTGCAAAAGCTTTTTGTCAGGTTGAAGGAGTACAAGCTAAGATTGAACCCAAACAAGTGCACATTCGGAGTCCGGTCCGGTAAACTCTTAGGTTTCATTATCGGCAACAAAGGCATCGAGGTTGATCCTGCCAAAGTCAAAGCAATACAAGAAATGCCTGCTCCTCGCACTGAGAAGGAAGTCAGAGGTTTCTTGGGACGCCTGAACTACATTGCTAGGTTCATTTCTCACCTAACATCTACTTGTGAACCAATCTTCAAGCTGTTAAAGAAAGATTAGGTAGTTAGATGGAATGATGACTGTCAGATTGCTTTCGATAAAATCAAGGAGTATTTTCTAGAGCCTCCTGTCTTGATGCCACCAGTCGAAGGAAGACCGCTAATCATGTATCTGACCGTCTTAGAGAACTCAATGGGGTGCGTATTGGGGCAGTATAACGAGTCTGGCCGAAAAGAGCATGCTATTTATTAACTGAAAAAAAAGTTTACCGACTGTGAAACCAGATATTTACTGCTCGAGAAAACTTGTTGCGCTCTGGTATGGGCTGCTCACCGACTAAGACAGTATATGTTGACTCATACCACTTTGCTGATATCTAAAATGGATCCGATAAAGTACATCTTGGAGAAGCCTGCTTTGTCTGGGAGGATAGCTAGATGGCAGATGATCCTAACAGAATATGACATACAGTACAAGACCCAAAAAGATATAAAGGGCAGTGTGCTAGCTGATCATCTGGCCCATCAAGCTGTAGAAGATTATCAATCCATGAAGTTTGACTTCCCTGACAAAGACATCATGACATTGGACAGTGTTGAAGAATTCAGGCCATATGACGTACTTGAGCAAGGATCCCGATAGACTCTATACTTTGTTGGGGCATCAAATGCACTTGGTAACGATATCAGTTTTGTACTTATATCTCCGGAAGGATGCCATACTCCTTTCATTTCCAGACTTTGCTTCAGTTGTACGAACAACATGGCAGAATATGAAGCATGCATCTTTGGACTCAAGGCCACCATAGACTTGTGAATCAAATCTTTAGTTGTGTTTGGGGATTTAGCTTTGGTCATCAGTCAGATCAAAGGAGAATGGGACACTAAGCATCCAAACCTTATCCCTTACAAAGAACATGTTTTGACATTGCTACCACATTTCGAGAAGATTACCTTCGAGCACTTCCCGCGAGAAGAAAATCAGCTAGCAGATGCTCTAGATACAATGTCATCTATGTTTAAACTTAATTGGGATAACGAAGCTCCCCAGATCACCATTGAGCGGATGAATGAACTAGCCTACTATCACGAGATTAATACCGAAGAAGTAATGGACCACCCTTGGTTTCATGATAAAAAGGTATCTCGAGTCTCAAGAATATCCAGAAGGAGCTTCGGTGAATGACAAGAAGTTCCTGAGAAGGTTCTCGGCTAAATTCTTCCTTAGTAACGGCATTCTATACAAATGCAATCATGACTCTATATTGCTTCGGTGTGTAGATAAGGCTGAGGCTGAAAGGATCATGGTTGAGCTACACGAAGGCACTTTTGGTACACATTCCAGTGGGCATACAATGGCAAAGAAAATCCTACGGGCATGCTATTATTGGTCTACCATGGAGGAAGATTTCTATCAACACTCTCGGACTTGCCATAAGTGACAAATCTATGCCGACAAAGTACACATACCTCTGGTTCCTCTGAACGTCTTGACGGCTCCTTGGCCATTTGCAATGTGGGGAATCAACATGATTAGGGAAATCAAGCCAACAACCTCTAATGGACACCGCTTTATCTTAGTGGCCATCGACTATTTCACAAAGTGGGTTGAGGCAGCTTCATTTGCTTCCGTTACCAAAAATGTGGTCGCCCGGTTCATCAAGCAGAATCTCATCTGTCTGTACGGTATCCCAGAGAGAATCCTCACTGATAATGGTACAAATCTGAATAATACTATGATCATCGCCTTGTATAAGAAATTCAAGATTCAGCATCACAATTCTTCCCCTTACCGGCCAAAGATGAATGGTGTTATAGAAGCTACTAACAAAAACATTAAGAAGATCATACAGAAAATGACAGTCACGTACAAAGACTGGCATGAGATGCTACCGTTTGCTCTCCATGGGTATCGTACCACAGCTCGTACATCAACTGGGGCAACACCTTTTTCTCTCGTATATGGCATGGAAGCTGTCTTGCCTATTGAGGTTCAGATCCCCTCTCTGAGAATCATGAAGGATGCTGGTTTAAATGAAGAAGATTGGATTCAGACTCCGTTTGACCAATTAAACTTGATTGATGAAAAAAGGCTTACAGCTTCTGTCATGGTCAGATGTACCAAAAATGCATGATCAAAGCTTTTAATAAAAAGGTCAAGCGTCAGGTATATCGGGTCGGTGACTTGGTAATCAAGCGTATCATTTTGCCACAAAGTGATCCCAGGGGAAAATGGACCCCTACATATGAAGGGCCATTTGTAATCAAAAGCATTTTCTCTGGTGGAGCGATGATCTTGACAATTATGGATGGCGACGACCTCCCGCACCCTGTAAATACGGACATAGTTAAAAGATACTACGCATGATCAAAGACCCGTTAGGTTGACTGGCCTAGGAAAAATAAGGGCTTCCCGGCGAACCAAAAGGGTTCGGGCAAAAATAAGGGATGAAAATAAAAAAATATATACACCCGGCAAGTCGAAAACCCGAAAGGGCGGCTTGGGTAAAAAAGGGTATCCCGGTGGACTGAAAACCCGAGAGGGAGGTCCAGGCAAAAGTTAGGGATTAAAGCGTATGACTATGTTCCGTTGGATCATCTGGCAAACAATCTTATGCGTCAACCAATCAACTCAACTGGCTCCAAATCAATCCAATCGACTTCGCCAAGGCGACCAGCGGACAAGACTTCCAGAGACATGAAGGCTATAGCAGAAACGGGAACCCCATGGGATTACTTCACATAACTATCTTTTCTTGGTGTAAATTTTCATTTTTTTACGACGACATTCTTTTGCCAGAATGCTTTGTCTCATTGTACAAAAAAAACACTTGTTCAAGTTAATACAAAGATATCCCTTTTAAAAGTGAAAAACCATCTGTTTTCTTTATTTTATTTACAAAAAAAAAAGGTCCAATGATTTATTTTTGAACATATGCTTTTGAACATGATTACTGTTACAAATAAATAAATAAAACGGAAAGACAATTACTAATGACTTTAAGGAATATAGTGATATCTGTGAGCCATTCCATAAAATCCCCGCAGGTACTTTCTCCAGCCAGAGCAAAAATTTCTAACCACTGGTCCAAAGTGTCTCCAGCCTGTTGCCCAACTTCTCAGATTTCCCCATCAGAATATCACGAGCAATGTCTGGCTTTTCTCTTCTGCAATAGAGTTTTTACTTGGAAATTCACCCATCAGTACTTCAGAGGGGATTTATTTTCCCACTTCCAGCAACGCTACAGCACAAACAATCTTTACTTTCCATACATTCGCATACATACGTCATAACATTGGCAACTCAAGTACATACAGTGCAATCTCATTTATTTTGAGAAGCAAACATCACGCCATGCATCGCATACATCATATCATTGCATACAATTAACTCTTCACCTTTTTACAGGAAATAAACATTTGACGGTTATTATCAACAAATTTCCGACAGATACAAATCTTCAACAAATCAAATACATATCAGTTTCTGAGAAAAGGCTAATTTTTACTGGTTCAGATAAATCTCTCAACGGTTTATTTTGATTCGTCTCCAGATTTTTACTGGTTCAGATAAATCTCTCAACGGTTTATTCAGATTCATTTCCAAATTTCACTGGTTCAGATAAATCTCTTAACGGGTTTATTCTGATTCATTTTCATATTTTTACTGGTTCAGATAAATCTCTCAACGGTTTATTATGATTCGTCTCCAGTTTTTTACTGGTTCAGATAAATCTCTCAACAGTTTATTCTGATTCGTTTCAAGATTTTTACTAGTTCAGATAAATCTCTCAATGATTTATTCTGATTCGTCTCCAGATTTTTACTGGTTCAGATAAATCTCTCAACGGTTTATTCTGATTCATTTCCAGATTTCACTGGTTCAGATAAATCTTTCAACGGTTTATTCTGATTCATTTCCAGATTTTTACTGGTTCAGATAAATCTCTCAACGTTTTATTCTGATTCGTCTCCAGATTTTTACTGGTTCAGAAAAATCTCTCAACAGTTTATTCTGATTCATTTCCAGATTTTTACTGTTTCAGATAAATCTCTCAACAATTTATTCTGATTCATTTCCAGATTTCACTGGTTCAGACAAATCTCTCAACAGTTTATTTTGATTCGTCTCCAGATTTGTATTGGTTCAAATAAATCTCTCAACGGTTTATTCTGATTCATTTCCAGATTTTTACTGGTTCAGATAAATCTCTCAACGGTTTATTTTGATTCGTTTCCAGATTTTTATTGTTTCATATAAATCTCTCAAAGGTTTATTCTGATTCATTTCCATATTTTTACTGGTTCAGATAAATCTCTCAACGGTTTATTCTGATTCGTCTCCAGATTTTTACTGGTTCAGATAAATCTCTCAACGGTTCATACTGATTCGTTTCCAGATTTTTACTGTTTCAGATAAATCTCTCAACGGTTTATTCTGATTCGTTTCCAGATTTTTACTGGTTCAGATAAATCTCTCAATGGTTTATTCTGATTCATTTCCAGATTTCACTAGGTCAGATAAATCTCTCAACAGTTTATTCTGATTCATTTCCAGATTTCAGTGGTTCAGATAAATCTCTCAACGGTTTATTCTGATTCGTTTCCATATTTTTACTGGTTCAGATAAATCTCTCAACAGTTTATTCTGATTCGTCTCCAGATTTTTACTAGTTCAGATAAATCTCTCAACGGTTTATTCTGATTCATTTCCAGATTTCACTAGTTCAGATAAATCTCTCAACGGCTTATTCTGATTCATTTCCAGATTTTTACTGGTTCAAATAAATCTCTCAACGGTTTATTCTGATTCGTCTCCAGATTTTTATTGGTTCAGATAAATCTCTCAACGGTTTATTCTGATTCGTTTCCAGATTTTTACTATTTCAGATAAATCTCTCAACAGTTTATTCTGATTCATTTCCAGATTTCACTGGTTCAGATAAATCTCTCAACAGTTTATTCTGATTCATTTCCAGATTTTACTGGTTCAGATAAATCTCTCAACAGTTTATTCTGATTCATTTCCAGATTTTACTGTTTTAGATAAATCTCTCAACGGTTTATTCTGATTCATTTCTAGATTTTACTATTTCAGATAAATCTCTCAACGGTTTATTCTAATCCATTCTCTATTCAGATCCAGTTCAAACTTTCCATCAACAATTACCTTTGGATGGCATCTATAAGCCCATCTCCAATAATTCTCCTCTATTTCTCCAAATGGCATCTTTAAGCCCATTTCCATACACAATCAAACCAGCGGGTCATCGAGTGCAAATTTCTGGGCACTCTAGTGTTCAATTATCTTCTACTTTCAAGCCACAAACGACAGACATGTCGATCTCGCTTTTCAAGTCTAAGAAAATTGAACAGGGGTAGCTGTTGTACCCCAAAATTTGCCCTCCCATTTTTCATAAAAGGCACAACCCTAGGGTTTCTCAGATATTCAAGTTGGTTCAGAAATCGACCAGATAGATTCTCTTTTGGGGCAGTAAACCAGCAATTAGGGTTTTTCTTGCAATCCTGAAAAGAAAATGAGTTCTCAAAAATTCAATTGGCTTTCACAGGTCTTCATGCTTCCTCAAGTTTACTGAAAAGGTTAATGTTTGTTCTCAGATCATGATTTGTTTGGGACAAGAGATGGAGGATAAGACTGTCATTTAGGACGACCATGATTTTGATCCAGGTTGACTAGATGATTTACGTCCTTAAAACTTTTGTTTGGTTAGGAAATGGAATATACAGTGCGTGTTCGTTTGAAATGCAGTTACAAAATTAGTGGGATTACTTGGAATTTAAGTTACCGGACTGGAGCATTTTGTTTCAAATATCTTGATTGGGAATTTCAAAAGTCAATTAGGATGCGAGGAGAAATGACAAGTTGTTGTTGATAAAGGATTTCAAGTTATTCAAGTGACACCAGAATATTTCATGTTATAACTCAAGGTTTTCTCCAATTTCAAACATTTGGTACAAAACAATTTATTCTTTTAAATACTTTATGTTTTATAACTTATCGTATTTGAAAATGAATTGGTACAATTATTGGATACAATACAAGAATTATTTTTCTAAATTACAAAGAAAATCTAAATGTTTGATTGGCCTAGGAGAATTAATCTATGCCTAAGTTTGTCTGAAGGTTGAAGTCGTATCAATTTCCTTTTCTTATCTCCAAGACTTCCTTGCTTGCCACAAAGTTCTTGCCTTCCTTGCTTTGTCATATCTATTTTGCTCACATGAAAACAAGAAAAGAAAGATGGTTAGTGCAAATTATTTGGGCATGAACAAAATTTTCCAAAAAAAGTATTCATCATTAAGGTTTGCAAAAATGGAATCAGAATGCCATTTTATTTCATCACAATCTATTTCCTATTTGCAAATCACAAGAAGGTTACCCTTCTTGGTTCACAAAAAGAAAGAAACAAATTCTACAAGTTGTCCAAACAAATGCTACAAGCTGTCCAAACAAATGCTACAAATTGTCCAAACAAAATGCACAAACTGTCAAAACAAATGCTACAAACTGTCTGAACAAAATGCACAAACTGTCCAAACAAAATGCACAAACTGTCCAAACAAATATTACAAACTGAACCAAACAAGCAGCCTCGCAAACAACAAACAACAACCTCAAAAAACCAAACAAACAGTTTTGTCAAAATAACAAACAGCATCAACAAAAATGAGGCAGAAGTATGGCAACATAAATGGCTAAGTCAAATAGCAAAACTTGCTTGAGAAGCAATAAAATCATCATTTTCCATGCAAACCTTTCAGAATTGGAAAAAAGGGGCAAAAAGAAATTTTCTTTCTTATTGTCATTGAGAGAGAAGAGAGGAAAGAAGTCACCTAGGTTATTGGAATGCACAGCCCTGCTGCCCTGCCTATCACAAGTTGCATAGAATTTCCTAGAAAACAAAACTGCAAACAAAAAGCCATAAGGACAATATATTAAAATATTCAAATTTGTTAGTTTCCCACCATTTTGAATATGGATAACAGAAGCAGGGTCAATATAACAGAAGGAGAGCAATAGAAACATAGGGGTCAAAAGCGAAAAAAAAGATAGAAAGACCATCAAACCAAAAAAAAAACCAGTAAACCATCAACAAACTCAAAACCTGATAAACATCCATAAACCCAAAAGCCACAAACTCAAAACCTGCTAAGCCTTCATCAAAAACAAATACTAGTAAGCCACCATAACCAAACTCAAAAAACCTGTTAAATCCTCAAAACTCCAAAACACAAGTCTCAAACTGAGACATTAGTAAACCATCAACATCCCAAACCTGATCCAAAACCAAAACACAGTCAACTATCACCAAATCAAAAAAACCTATCACCAAACCAAAAACTTGTAACCAAGCCAAAGATCTCAGACTGCCAACCATCAAACCAAAGAAACTGAACCAAGCCTCAAACTCCAAACCTGTGCCCAGCTTCACAAACTCAAAAAAACAAACTGTTAATCATCAGACCAAAATCCAAGAACAAGTCTAAAACAACCAAAACCAGAGCCAAGCATCAAACACAAACCAGAAAAACATCATCAAATCAAAACCATCATTAAGCTTCAGAAACTCAAAAAACAGAATAGCAAATCATTAACCATCAAAAATCCCCAAACACAGTTAATAAGCTTCAGACAACAGAAGATCTGTAACAAGCTAAAAAACAAAACAAAGCCTCAAGATCACAATAACCAGCATCATCATCATTCCAACACAGAAAAATAGAAGAAGTTACCAACGGGTCAGAAGAGCCACGCCCTCATCTCTTCCCCTCACGCAAATTCCTCTACCAAAGGAACACCGTCCTCAATCTCGCCGTCCTCAATCTCGCCGTCCCCTTTCCATTTCACAGAAAGAACTTCAACAGGTATGACTTCCCCCTCTTTCCCAAATTTTTCATAAGCATGCGTTTTCCTGCATCTTAATGATTTTTTTCTTGATTAAACAGAAGAAATGACAAGATAAAAAAATCAATTAATGAAATTTGTAATAACAGAACTTCACCTTTTCAATAAAATCTTTAGAAACTCGATTAGGGAGGCGAGAGATTCGGTGTTCCGGCAACAGAGAGTGAGGGGAAGGTCAAGGACGAATCAATTTTGTTTCTGTTAGGTTTAGATCCAAAACTTAGGGTTTTCAAAAAAACGCGAATCATGGTGAGACAAAGAGGTAAAGAGTGATTTTGCTCGCAAAACAGAGATGGTTAGTGAGAAATTTAGAGGTTTCAGCAATATGAACAAGGATGATACAGAGATTAAGCGAAGGAGATGAAGAGCGGCACTGTGAGTGACAAAGGGTTCCAAGAACCCTAATTTCGTTTGTCTTACCTTAATCAGCAACTAAGTGCCACTTAAAAAATTTGGGCTTGATTGTTGTTAACCCTTAAGCCCATTTTCGCGTTTTTCTGGTTTCACACCCCCCTATGCCTTTTTTTTATTACAGCAAGAACAACATTTTTGTTTGGGCCTCATTCTCAAATCCCTTAAGCCCACTGCATTTTTTAGTTTAATTTGTTTTCTTTTACATTATTTTTTTTATTATGCAAGTGTTAATAACTTAAAATACATTTTTAATTTGATTTAGGTTTTGTAATTTAATTTTTTTATCATTTTCTTCTTTTTAATAAATTTTTTTTTAGATTTAATTTTACATATAATAAAAACACCAAAAAAATAATAATAGAACTTAGTTTAGTCCCTCTTTAATTTATCTTGTTACTTACATAATTAATAAAATACAAAAAAATAGAGATATAATTTAATCAATTATTTTATAGAATAATTTTTACTTTTCTCTTTTCAAGTAAATATTTAACATTTCATTTCCATATTTTTGTTGATTTTTATTTTCATGGATTATCATAACTTTGTATAAATCGCACAAAATTCGATTTGGTTGTATTGTTTGATATTTGGACCTTCCTATCTCATTTGATTCATCCCCATTTGTAAAAATTGTACCCCCATTCCTGAATATTCTGTAATAGCGTAGAATTTCAATTCCCGCAATTTACTGTTTTCCATATACTGTATAGTAATTAGGCGTGTATGGCAAGATTCAAAAAATCAATCGCTAGATGACCTAATCAAAGAATAAAATAACTTGAAACCAACACACTTTTTCACACGCGCACCTCTAGGGTAACCTCGCTCGTTACCTCGGAAATACAATCATGTCCCTAGAATATGGGACGCTTTAGCAATGACCCTTCGATAAAAAAAATATCGTAGTCCCTTGATGACCCTCGATGTTGCTTTCGATTAAAATGATCTTGTCCCTTATGAAAAATGCTAAAGCGTCTCCTAAGTTTCTTTCGATGATTGTGAAATTGACCCGCGCCTGTCCCTTCACATCCAATGGTGAGGCTTCTTACCAAATTAATGGTAAGGTAGCACCATTAAAAGGATTAAGAAAAGAACAATTTAAAGACCTTTCGAGTAGATAGATTCGCTCTTAGTTACTCGCTTGCTCACGATAAAAACTTTTCACACCTACACTTCCATTTCAAAACCTTCTCAAAAAGACAAAACGTTTTGTATACTTTCTTATAGAGACAAGAACCATTATAAAACATCTTTTCAAAACACTTTCCGAAACATAATTCACAAACACATCTTTGAACCACTTTTTGAAACAAAACTTTGTACGCGTTCTTATAGAGACGAGAACCATTACAAAGAGATTTTCCAAAATACTTTCAAAGCCCACACCACAAGCACACTATCCAATGAAAGCAAGTGATCTAAATGAGTAACTAAGAGCCCATGGAAAACCATGGATGAAAAGGGTGTTAATACCTTCCCTTTTCATAATCTACCCCCCGAACCCGAGAAATAATCTCGAAAGGTATTTCCTATGCTTTTTTACCTTTCCTTTTGGATAAAAGAAAAGTCGGTGGCGACTCTTGCTAACCGCACAAGTGCGATCGAAATACAAAACATCAAGTAAGTTCTCCCACCGTATCACATTAGGAAAGGTGAAAGAACATGAAAGACCTTTTAAGATTTTAAGTTCGGGGGTTAAGTTATGAAAAGGGAAGGTGTTAGCACCCTTTTCATCCGTAGTTATCTACAGGCTCTTAATATCTTAGCTCACTTTAATTTGATTTGTGTGTGCTTTGAAAATGTTTAGAAAATGCCAATGTAAGGCAGTCTTCTTTATAATAACCCTTGTATCAGTCCTCAAGAGTATTTATAAAGCGTTTGAAAGTAGTTGTTTTGAAAGTGGGAGGTGTGGAAATTATTTTAGTTTGTGAGCAAGCAATTAAGGGTATCTTACCCACTAAATGGTCTTTTGTTATCCTTTTCCTTCTTCGTTAGGGATGGTGTTATCCATACCATTAGTTGGAGGGTATCCCCATCCGTTAGATGTGAAAGGACCGGAACGAGTCATCGTATAGTCAAAAAGGCAACATATAGGGATACCTTTAGCAATTCAAAGGGACTATCATCATGTATTCATAAGCAACATTGAGGGACAAGATCATTTACTGAAGGCAACATTGAAGGGTCATCGAGGACTATGATCTTTATGATGAATTTTAACTGATGGTCTTTGCTAATGGTATCCCCACATTCGAGAGACATGACTATTTTTTCCGAAGGCAACAAGTGAGGTTACCCTAGAGGTGCGTGTGTGAATAGTGTATTTCACTCAGATTATTTATCTTGTATTTAAGGATGCCTAGCGTTTTGTTTTAATTCTTGCCATACATGCATAGTTACTATACAATTATATATATACAGACATACATACATAGGTGCAGAAAGTAAAAGTGCGGGAAAATAAACCTAGGCTATTACATCCCATGAGCAGTTACATAATAAGGAAAAATGCGGGAAAATAAACTAAGCTATTACAAAATCAATAGTGTGACCTATACGTTTGTTTTCTAAATTTTAAATAGCAAAGAGAAAAGAAATTAGAAGAAGGTATTTAAAAACTAAAGAAAATTTCTAAGTGTTAGGAAAATATTTTTTGATGTTTTTATTTATGAAAAATAATTAAAGTGATAATAAAATAATTAAAATCTAATTATTTTTACTTTTTTTCCTTTTTTAAATAAAAAAACATAATTTCTAATTATTTTTAAATAAAAATTAGTTTTTTTGTATTTTTAATTAAATAAAATAAATGGATAAATGTAAAATAAATATTAAATACAACGAATATAAAAAAAAAAATTGGGCCTGGTATGAAGAAAAATGGAGGGTGCTGAAAGGAAAGAGGTCTTGGCCCAAGATGCCAACGTGGGATCCGGTGTGAGTGGCTCCAAGAGATTCACCGTGTGTTTGCAGATTTGGGATCGTTGGATCAGATCAATACTGTGATACGGTTGGAGAACTGACTTGAGGTTTTTTCATTTTATCGCAAATGTCGCGGTTAGCAAGAGTCGCCACCGAATTTTCTTTTATCCAAAAGGAAAGGTGAAAAAGCACAGGAAAGACCTTTGAGATGTTTTCTTGAGTTTGGGGGGTAGATTATGAAAAGGGAAGGTATTAGCACCCTTTTCATCCATGGTTTTCCATGGGCTCTTAGTTACTTTCTTAGATCACTTGCTTTTGTTGTTTGAAATTGTGTTTGGTGTGTTCTTGAAAGTATTTTGTAAAAGAGGCCATTCGTTTAGGCAATCTTTGTAATGATTCTTGTTCGTAAAAATGTATACAAAGATGTTTGTCTTTTGAAAATGTTTTCAATGTTTGTAAGGTGCTTTTGAAATGTGTGTGTGTTTGTTTTGAAAATAACAAGGATTGTTTGTTTGAAATGGAGCAAGTAACTAGGAGCTATCCACCTACTCAAATGTCTTTCTTATGTATTTTCTATTCCTTTGACATTGTTGTCTTACCATTAATTTGGTAAGAAACCCTATCTTTGGATGTAAACGGGAAGAGCGTGGGTCATCGTATAAGCACGATTAGAAATGTTTTCAAAGTATCTTAGCATTTTTGAGGGACCAAGATCATTTTGTAAGGCAACCTTGAATAGCACCATCGAGGGACTATGATCTTATACTTGTTTGTTTTTGCCAAGATACTTTACATGCGTAACATGGCCATTTTTGTTTTAGGTAACCAAGTGGTGAAACCCTAAGGATGCTTGTGTGCAAGTGTATCATTTTCATGCTTTGATTTTGTCTTGTATTTAGGGTTTTCTATTTTGCTTTATTTTGTTCTTGTCATACAAACCCTAATTACTAATCATGGCATATAGAGCGATAAATTGCGTAATGTAAATATTTCTAAGCTATTACAACAATTTATGGAAGGGGGGAATACAAGTTTGAATGAGGATTTTGCAAGAATATAAAGCTAAATAAATTATTACAACCAAATCGAATTTGTACGAATTTAGAATAAATACAATACAATATTTAAAATGCAATGCAATGTATATGTGAGAAAAGATGTTTTGTGCCTTATTTTTATGTAAAAGAAAATTTAATCTTAAACCTAAAAATATAAAGAGAAGGAATTGATTTTTTAAAAGGGGTTTAACCCTAATTATTATTTAAGAGAAAATAAAGTTTTTTTATAGGTATTATTTTGTATATTTTTCTTGTATAAAAATAACAATAATATTGTATATAAATATTAAAATTAAATATATGCCCAAATAAGTATTTATAAGTATAAAATGCAAAATAAATTAAACTAAATATATTTAACTATATTTACAAGTTTATTAAGAAAATAAATTATATCCTATCAAAATAAACTATATTTTTATGTGAGAAATAATAAAAAAATAAAATAAAAATGTAATATTATTAATTTATATTTTTGGGATTTTTATGTTTCAAGGAAAATATAAAAAATATTAAATATGAAAACAAAACAAAATAAAAATAAAAATGTGAAAATGTAAAGACTTAGCAAGGGGGTGATAAAGCAGATTTGATGGTGAGATGCTAGCAAAAAAAAAACTGGCCCAATAGACAAGCCCAACCTGCAAAAAATGTAAAAAAAAATGGAAAAGAAAAAGAGTGAAAAATAACAAAAGTAGCACGTAGGTTCGAACTCAGGACATGGGTCTCACCAGCGCGCTGCTTTGCCACTAGGGTGGCTATACTTCCATTATCTTTAGTGAAACAAAAACAACATATCCCAAAACGCGCCCTTTCCTTGTTTCATCTTCTTCCTCAAGCCTTGGCCGGATACCCTGTAACTTCCTCATACTTCCATGAAAATAAAAACTTATAACATGAAAATTGTAGTACTTGAACTCACGATTCCAACCATATAAGTTATGTAAGAATTTAAACAGCCCTAAATCTTGACTTAATATTTCCAGAAATTTCAAGTTTCAAATTCTCTTAGCACAAGTAAAATCAATGCAAGATAGTGGTATGTACAGCTTCGTTATGATGAGGACTACATTTTTTATTCAAAGATCGTGGCCTAAGGTTGCCTGTACAAAGAGATACAGTTTGAAATTTTACCTCCTTCAGTTGGAATCGTGAAATGAACTGGGGTGAGTTTGAGGGAGGCCTGATGCTTGCTTGTGCTTCCTTGAGCTTCCCCAAATCTATTCCAACCATTGCCTTTCTCTGAAAGTAGCTGGAACTCCTTGGCCAAGTCAATCTGCAAGCTCTGAAGTCAACAATGGCAGATGGTGGAGGAGTGATTACAGAACAGGGATGATGGTTTGGATGGGCTTGATATCAAGTATGAGAGGTGTTTGAATGATCTAAACACAAAACGCACGAGCCAAATGGAAGATGAATGTGTTTGTGCAGAAACTATAGGTTTGAACATGTTTTTAGTGTTTTGCTTGTTGAGAGTGTTTCATCCCTTTGCTCATCGTGTTATGTGTTGCATATGGTTTGTATATTAGTATGGAAATGGTCTTAGGTCAGCTTCCCAACAGATCTGCCAATGCTAGCCTTTTTGCCAACTTTCTTGTACTTGAAGCAAAGTGATAAGACCCAAGCTTCACATGCTTGTACCAGCTTGCTTAGGGTTGGTATGAGTTTGTACATCTTACTTGATACCTGTGAAACTTGTGTGCACCAAGGGGATAGGTCTAAAGCTCAAAAATGTAAAGTTTGCAAAAGTTGCTCTTTTTCAAAATGGCAATGGAACATTTTTTCCATAAATGGAATTACAAGTTGGATAAAGGTTCAAAAGCATGAATCAAAGCTTCTTCAACTGAGTAAGCATTTAATTAAGGAGTGTGGAACAAGTTTAGGACCTGTACAACATGAATTAGACATCATAGGATTGATTTGCAACTTTGTTCTCCATGAAATGGCTTGGATAAAAAGTGAGAAATTGCCAACTTCATCTCTTCGATTCTCCCTACTCAAAAATGATCTTGAGTAGTTCTTGGACATTTTGGAAATCTTGCAATGTGATCTGTAATTCATATTTGAAATGCATTTTGATATACCTATTGGAACTAGGTGAAATATTTCCATGAAGTTGGGTCCAAAACCTGCCTAAATTAGGGCAAAATTTCACTAAGTTAAGAAGTTCATGACCATGTATTCACAAATTTATAACTTGAGATCCAAGCACCTTTAGGGAAACGTTTGTGAAGAAAAGTTATAGATTTCATGGAGATCTACAACTTTCATGTTGAGAACTTTCCTTGAATCATTATGCATCATGGTGTAAAAGTGGCTTAAAGTTGAGAAAAAAAAAGAAAATTTTCATACTTAGAAAATTTCTAAGTTATGAAAATTTTCAAATTCAAATCCTAATTTTCAAATTTGGATTTATTGATGAACAAGTTTCATATTTTGAAATGTCTTGATGAATTATGACTCTTGGTACTTGATTTTGACCAAAAAGTCAAAGTTTGACTTTTTAGTGTACAGTTGACTGCAAATTTCATATGTCAATCCAATGAATTTGAGATGTTTTAAGCCATGTAATTAAGTCAATATGATGCCATTGAATCCTTGAAATCATGCTTGAACTCAATTAGTCATTTTCTAGGTTAAAAATCAGAAATTGCCCTTTCGCAGTCAAAACCCTAATTTTGACCATTTTGCCCTTTTGATGATTTGATCATATTTCTTGAGGAGTTGTAATCCAAACTTGATCAAATGGTAAATATGAGTCTAAAATGTTGATGTGGATCAAAAACTATGAAATTTGACTGTAAATTGGCTATGGTTGACTTTTTCCCCAATACAGCTGATTTTTAGGTCAACTGTCCAATTAACTTATCAAAAATGTGGTTCAAGGCTTGAAACTTATCATGAGCAATCTTAGGGGTCCAAAATGATGTTTGAAAGTCATATGAAGCATTGATGGTCCAAAAATCCTTATGCAAACTCAAACCCTAATTTTGGGTTATCAGTGCAAGATGAGATGTCTTGAGTTGACCAAACCCTAATCTTGTCTTGAGTCAAAGAAGTCTTGTGAGAAAAGTCTTGATAAATGAGAGAGCAAATTTTGGGGTACAACAGCTTCCCCTGTTCAATCTTCTTGAACCTGAAGAGTTAGATTAGCGAGCTTTACCGTTCGTGACTCGAAGGTAAAAGATGATTGGACACTAGAGTGCCCATAAATTTGCACTCGACAAAGTGTAGTTGAGGGAATGGGCTTAAAGATGTCATATGGAGAGGTGATAGAATCTTGTTGGAGATGGGCTTGTAGATTCCATCCAAGAATGTTTGTTGAATTGTAAGTTGTAAGTCAAAAGAATAAGTATCAGAATGGTGTCCGTATCTGGAATGTATCTGAGCTGTATCTGAACTTGAATATGTATGAGCAACAGAATAGCATCCATGTCTAGAGCGTATTTGTATTGTATCTGAAGTCTAAATGAATATCCTAATGGTATCTGCGTCTGGAGCGTATCCGAACTGTATCTGAACTTGAATCTGAATGAGTAACATAATGGCTTCCGTGTCTAGAGCGTATCTGAACTGTATCTGAAGTTGAATCTGAATGAGTAACAGAATGGCTTCCGTTTCTGGAGCATATCTGAACTGTATCTGAACTTGAATTTGAATGAGTAACAGAATGGCTTCCGTGTCTGGAGCGTATCTGAACTGTATCTGAACTTGAATCTGAATAAGTAACAGAATAGAATCCATGTCTAGAGCGTATCTGAACCGTATCATGATTGCACATCATTTAACAGTAGCTGTTAATCTTATCCTGAAAACGGTAAAATGATAGTTGGAAAACAAAATTATGTTGCATGGAATGTATGATGCAATATATGTGTTTTATCGATGTTTATGATACGTGGATGTAATGTATGCACATGTAAGCTGATTTACTGTATTTCCAAGGAAAATAAATCCTTGACTGCTGCTGAGGATATATGTATTCTTCATGTTTTGAAGTTGGAGTATTTGACAAAAATCCGTTTGTGAGAGCAATTCCATATACTGCTTGAGGAATCTGCTTGGGGAATCCAGAGAATTTTGATGACTTCTACTGGGAATTAATAATGGGAATCTTCGTTCTGTTGGGGAGCATTGAAAACTCTATGGGGAAAAAAGCTTATTCTTGTTTGGGAAAAAGTTCAGGAGTTTTGGTCGTCTGTCACTCTACCGGGGAGTTATCCTAGGTTGGGGAGAATCAGAAGCTAGCTGTTATCCGGTTGGATTTCAGGCTTCAAGACAACTTGCTGGGGAATTTGGAGAAACTGGATGGTTTCCACCGGGGATTAATAGTTTGAAATTTCAGCTCTGTTGGGGATCTAAATGACGTACTGTAGGGATTGCTCATGGAATAGCCTAAATACGTTTTCCTATTCTTTCAACCTGTCAGCAATTGTTCTTTTTCATTTTGTTTATTTGTAAACAGTAATTATGTTCAAATGCATATGTTCATTAATGAATCATTGGACGTTTTTTGCAAATAAAACACAAATGTAAAGAAAAAGACAAATAGTTTTATGTACTTTAAAGAGATATCTTTGTATTTACTTTGAATAAGTATTTTGTACAAAGGAGACAGACATCCTAGTAAGAGGACGGTGTCATGAAAATAAGAAAAATTTATACAAAGAAAGATAGCTATGTGTGATAATCCCATGGGGTTCCCATTCTGCTATGGCCTCCGTATCTCCGAATATCTTGTCTATTTGTTGCTTCGTCCGAAGATGATTGAATTGATCAGAACTCCGAGTTTGTCAGTGAAGATATTATCCTCAAAGTGATCTGACGGGACATAGTCATACGCTTTAATTCCCTAACTTTTGCCTGGACCTCCCTTCCGGGTTTTCAGTCCACCGGGAAACCCTTTTTTGCCCAAGTCTCCCTTTCGGGTTTTCAACTCGCCGGGTGTACAGATTTTTTTATTGTATCCCTAATTTTTGCCCGAACCTTTTGGTTCGCCAGGATTCCCTTTTTTTCCTAGGTGTGTCAACCTAGCGGGTCTCTCATGCGTAGTATCTTTTGACTATGTCTACGTTCGCAGGGTGTGGCAAGTCATCACCGTCCATGGTGGTTAGGATCATTGCCCCACCGGAAAAGATGTTCTTGATTACAAATGGTCCTTCATAGGTAGGAGTCCATTTGCCCCTGGGATCACTTTGTGGCAAGATAATGCGTTTGATCACTAGATCTCCAACTTGATATACTTAGCGTCTAACTCTCTTGTTGAAAGCCTTGATCATCCGTTTTTGATACATCTGACCAATGCAAACAGCAGTAAGTCTCTTCTCATCAATTAAGTTTTGTTGATCAAGTCGAGTCTGGATCCAATCGTCTTCATTCAAACCTGCATCCTTCATAATTCTCAAAGAGGGGATCTGAACCTCAATAGGCAAGATAGCCTCCATGCCATAAACCAAAGAATAGGGTGTTGCCCCAGTTGATGTGCGAGCCATGGTACAGTACCCGTGGAGAGCAAATGGTAGCATCTCATGCCAGTCTTTGTAGGTGAATGCCATTTTTTGTATGATCTTTTTAATGTTTTTATTAGCAGCTTCGACTGCACCATTCATCTTTGGCCGATAGGGGGATGAATTGTGATGTTGAATCTTAAACTGCTCGCACAAGGCGGTGATCATAGTATTGTTAAGGTTCGTACCGTTATCAGTGATGATCCTTTCTGGGATACCATACCGGCAAATAAGATTCTGCTTGATGAAGCGGGCCACAACATTCTTAGTAACGGATGCGAAGGAAGCTGCTTCGACCCACTTTGTGAAATAGTCAATGGCCACTAGAATGAAACGGTGTCCATTAGAGGCTGTAGGCTTGATCTCCCCAATCATATCGATTCCCCACATAGCGAAGGGCCAAGGAGCTGTTAATACATTTAGAGGAACCGGAGGCACGTGCACGTTGTCTGTATAGATTTGACACTTATGACAGGTTCAGGAGTGTTGATAGCTGTCTGCTTCCATGGTAGACCAATAATAGCCTGCCCGTAGGATTTTCTTCGCCATCGTATGCCTACTAGAGTGAGTGCCAAAGGTACCTTCATGTAATTCAGCCATGATCTTTTCAACTTCAATCTTATCCACACAACGGAGCAGAATAGAATCATGATTATGTTTGTACAGGATGCCATTACTTAGGAAGAACTTAGCGGAGAATCTCCTTAGGAACTTTTTATCATTGATTGAAGCTCCTTCTGGATATTCTTGAGCCTCGAGATACCTCTTGACTTCATGAAACCAAGGCTGGTCCACTACCTCTTCAGTATTAATCTCGTGACAATGTGATGGTTCATCCATTAGTTCAATGGTGATCTGGGGAGCCTCGTTATCCCAACTAAGTTTAAACATATATGACATTGTGGCTAGAGCATCGGCTAGCTAATTTTGTTCTCGCGGGAAGTGCTCGAAGGTAATCTGCTCAAAATGTGGTAGCAATGTCAAAACTTGTTCTTTGTAAGGGATAAGGTTGGGATGCTTAGTGTCCCATTCTCCTTTGATCTGACTGATGACCAAAGCTGAATCTCCAAATATAACTAAAGATTTGATTCCCAAGTATATGGCATCCTTGAGACCAAAGATGCATGATTCGTATTCCGCCATGTTGTTCGTACAGTTGAAGCAAAGTTTGGCAGTAAAAGGAGTAGGCACCCTTTCGGAGATATGAGTACAGCGCCGATACCATTACCAAGTGCATTGGATGCCCCATCAAAGAACAGGGTCCATTGGGATCCTTTTCCAGGTCCATCATATGGTCTAATTTCTTCACAATTGTCTAATGTCATGATGTCTTCGTCCGGGAATTCAAACTTCATGGACTGATAATCTTCTACAGCTTGATGAGCAAGATGATCAGCTAGCACACTTCCCTTTATAGATTTTTGGGTAGTGTATTGTATGTCATATTCTGTTAGGATCATCTGCCATCTACCTATCCTCCCAGACAGAGCAGGCTTCTCAAAGATGTACTTTATTGGGTCCATCTTAGATATCAGCAAAGTGGTATGAGTCAACATATACTATCTTAGCCGGCGAGCAGCCCATACCAGAGCACGGCAAGTTTTCTCGAGCAGTGAATATATGGTTTCACAGTCAGTAAACTTTTTGCTCAGGTAGTAAATAGTGTGCTCCTTTCGGCCAGACTCATCATGCTTCCCCAATACACACCCCATTGAGTTTTCTAAAACGGTCAGATACATGATCAATGGTCTTCCCTTGACTGGTGGCATCAAGACATGAGGCTCTTGTAAGTACTCTTTAATCTTGTCAAAATCAATTTGACACTCATCATTCCATCTGACTACTTGATCTTTCTTCAACAGTTTGAAGATTGGTTCACAAGTAGATGTTAGGTGAGAAATGAATCTGGCAATATAGTTTAGGCGTCCCAAGAATCCTCTGACTTCCTTCTCAGTGCGAGGAGCGGGCATTTCTTGTATCACTTTAACCTTGGCAGGATCAACTTCAATGCCTTTGTTGCTGACAACAAAACCTAAGAGTTTACCGGACCGTACTTCGAATGTGCACTAGTTTGGATCCAGCCTTAGTTTGTACTCTTTCAATCTCTCAAACAGCTTTTGCAAATGATCAAGGTGCTCCTCTTCAGTTTGCAATCGGGCTATCATGTCATCTACATATACCTCTATCTCATGATGTATCATATTATGAAACAAAGCTGCCATGGTGCGTTGATAGGTTTCCCCGATATTCTTCAGTCCGAACGACATCAATTTGTAGCAGAACATGCCCCACTGTGTGACAAATGTAGTTTTCTCCATGTCCTCAGGTGCCATTTTGATCTGGCTATAACTGGAGAATCCATCCATGAAGGAAAATACTTTGTACTGGGCTGTATTATCAACCAGGATATCGATGTGGGGAAGAGGAAAATCATCTTTAGGGTTGTCCCAGTTTAAATCTCTATAATACACGCACATCCGTACTTTGCCGTCCTTTTTAGGCACGGGAAAAATGTTGGCAACCCATTGAGGATAGGAAGTGACAACCAAAAATCCAGCGTTGAACTATTTCATGACTTCCGCTTTGATCTTCTCTGACATGTCAGGTCTCATGTGGCGGACTTTTGTTTCACTGGTGGACAATCTTCTCTTGTGGGTAGACGATGTACCACGATGTCTGTATCAAGTCCTGGCATGTCTTTGTATGACCAGGCAAAGATCTCAACATAATCATGCAATAGCTGAATTAGGCGCTCCTTGACACTCGGATCTAGATTGGCACCCACTTTGATTTCCTTTTTATCTTCCTCGGTACCCAAGTTGATTGTATCCAACGGTTCCTCATGAGGCTGAATAGCTCTTTCCTCTTGTTGTAGTAGTCTGGCCAATTCCCCTGACACTTCATAATCTTCCTCACCTCCGTATTCGGCTTGGTAGATTAGATCTTTAGAGTCACTGAAGGCTATAGTAGTATCATTACCCATGGGATCCGGAATGGAGGGGTACCTGCATTTGTGAGTGTGGGTGTGTGTAAGGGTATAGCCATCTTTAAACAATAAAATGCAAAAGAAAGAAAATGAGCACAAAAGGTTTGTATGTGGAAAAACGTCCATGATTCATTGAATTTCATATGAAAATGAAATAAAAACCCTTACAAATGGACCATTGCGCCTCGGGTAAGACACAAGGTTTTTAAAGTGCGAATTGTTTGTGAATATTACAAGTCCAACAGAAATGTAAAAGATAAATTACTGAGAGATGAAAGTTATTGGGATAAAGTCTCTGGCTTCCCAATTGCGAAGTCCTCCGTTGACAGTAGGAAATATCCAATCTTCCAAGCTGCCATCTTCTTCAACATCTTCCACTGCGTTGACCTCACGGTTACTAATCTTCAAAGGTGGCCCTCCAACACGGGCACGGCGCACAGCCTTCTGAGCCGTTGAAGTAAATCCTAAGCCAAACTTGTCTGATTTATACGGGATGTCCAGAAGCTGCCCCCAGATGGTGCATCCACCCTCTTCTATTACTGCCTTGGCGTCCTTTAGAGATGACATCCGAAGTGGAGGTCTTGTGATCTTGGGAATCGAGGATACTGCCTTGGTTGCCGCTACTTCTTGAGAGACCTCCTCGAAATGTTGAAAAGGAGTTTCAATGAACTCACCATCCAACTCCACATATCGGAAAGAATTTAGATGACTAATCATGTACTCCTCCTCCCCGTGGACATTTATGATCTTTCCTTGGAATGGGTACTTCAACATATGGTGTAGCATGGAGGTGACAACACCGACATTATGAATCCAGGGCCGTCCTAACAGACAAGAATAAGAGGGCGAATGTCCATCACACAGAAGGTTGAGTTGAAGGTCTGAGTTCCCACCTTTATTGGGATATCCACCTCCCCGTGGACCATCCTCTTAGAACCATCAAATGCTCTCACAACTATGTTACTGGGTTTCAACGTCAGCCCTTCGCAATCCAATCTGTCAAGAGCTTTCTTCGGTAAGACGTTCAATGATGAACCTGTGTCTACCAAGACATGGGCCAGAGTTGTTCCTCTACACTCCACAGAGTCATGTAATGCCTCGTTGTGCTTTCTCCCTGTTGGTGTCAAATTAGCATCAGAGAAACCTAAGTCGTTATCAGCTGTCAAACTAGCCACACAATCTTGGAATTGGTCAGCAGATGTCTCTTGTGGCACATGGGCTGTCTTCATAAACTTCACCAGAGCTTTCGCATGTGCCTCGGAACATAGTAACAAGGCTAGCATGGAGATCTTGGAGGGAGTTTTCCCCAACTGTTCAACCACGTCATAGTCACTCTTCTTTATTATCCTCAGGATCTCTTCCATTTCCATTTTAGATGTTTTGGGGATAGCTAGTGATTGAGCCTTCGTTCGGACATGCTCTTCTTGGATGCTTTTTCCTCGATTTTCCATAATGGAATTATTGGTAGGGATAACAGCAGGGGTTGTGTCGTCTTTGTCAGTGGGTACACTTGCAGGTATGATCATTGGTACAGAGGTAATCTTCGGAACGGCCACGGGTCCAAAATCTGCCATTAGAGGGGTAATCTTTAGAGAGAAGATTCTACCACTACGGGTAATCTTGCTGGTTCTGGCAATATTGCTAATGTCGGAGTTTTCTTCTTCGGAGATATCTTTTTCAGCAGTCAGTTCATCTTGTTTGATACCATGGTAGTAGATTTCTCCACCATAATTCCATGGTATTATTTTATCTGACTCATACGGGACCGGCCCGGGCATTGTGATCTTAAGAGGAGTAGTTTTTGGAGCAGGTGTGATCCTAACGGGTCTTTTAGGGACCCTGGAAGGATTGGCGGAGATGGTTATGATTGAAATGTCTTCAACATGAATAGGTAAAATGGGAGCATTCTCAAACAGAATTTCTTGGTTGTCAATCAGGCGTTGGATACTTGTCTTTAACAGAGGGCAAAAAGTGGGTGAGGATAAGCAAAGGTGGCAGTCTTCCTTACAACCTGGGAATACACCAGCTTTTAACAAGTTCATCTTAATGATCAGGAGCGGAGTCAAAAGTTCATCCACTGTGGCAACAAAATAATCTTCCTCGACAGCATTGGCATTGTGACCATGCCTAGGCATCAGAGCGGAAATGACATTCGGTTTCTCTGGTGCATTAAACTCAACTTCCTTTGCATCTATAAGGTCTTGAATTTTGTTCTTCAAAGCCCAACAGTTGTTAGTGTCGTGCCCTGGACTTTCAGAATGGTATGTGTATCTGGCATTTGGGTGATAATGAGGGGACGCAGTATTGGGATTCTTTGGGGTCTCCTTTAAAGTTGCCAGATTCAATTTCAGAAGATGTAGTAGAACCTGGGCTAGAGTCATATTAATCCTGGTGAATTGCCGGACTGGCCTTTCTACCTTTGGTTGGTTATTTCTTGGCTGGTCAGATGCAGGCTTTGGGATCATAACGGCCCCCACCACTGGTCGGTGTTCAGTTCTTCCTTGATTCCTTTGTGAATAAACAACAGATACTTCCTTCTTCCCAATGAAAGTTTTTCTCATAGCTGTAGAGGCAGATGTGTCCTTCTGAATTTTTCCGCTTTTTATACCAGCTTCCACCCTCTCCCCGGTTAAAATTAACTCAGTAAACCCAGTAGATGAGCTCCCAATTAAATGGTTGAAGAAAGGTCCTGATAGAGTGCCCAAGAACATATCCACCAACTCCCTTTCAGACAGAGGAGGTTGCACTCTTCCAGCTAGATCTCTCCATTTTTGCGCGTAATCTTTGAAACCCTCATTTGAAGCCATAGCCATACTCTGAAGTTGAGTACAGGTAGGCACCAAATCTGCGTTATACTGGTATTGTTTATAGAAAGTTGCGACAAGTTCTTCCCAGTTGTGGACGTCGGCCCTTTCCAATTGGTAAAACCAATCGAGCTGTGTTCTGGATAAACTATCTTGGAATAAATGGACCCACAAGTCTTTGTCGGTGGAGTGCGGCTGAATCTTTCTGACATATGATCAGAGGTGCATTTTAGGACAAGACACCCCATCATATTTCACAAATAACGGTACTTTAAACGTTGGTGGGATCACAATTCCTGACACTAGCCCCAATTCCTCAAAGTCTAGTCCTGGTACCTTCTGTATTTCCGTAGTGGTTAAACGCTCTTCCAGGTGTCTGTACTTATCATCACCCGGAGGGTATTGTTCTTCAGGGTAGTCTTCCTCTTCCTCCTCCTCTTCAGAGTCTGACGGAACTGCTGTTTCTTTTCCTTTTCTTTCCCCTTCATCAGATGTTGCTGGAAAATCCAAGGTTCTTCTAGCCTGTCCTTGAAACCTTTTTCCCATGATTACCACACCAGTTGGTTTCTTCTCTTTCTTCTTTTTCTCTTTCTCTTTCTATTTTGCCAACAGAATCTTCAGCTCCTCTTGCCCCTTGGCTAGGGTCATGAGTAACTGTTGGAATTGTGTGTTTTGAGCTTGAAGATCTTTGACCGTTTGTTCGAGATCCATCTTACTGAAATAAACAGTAGAGAGATGAGGAAACTGGTTGCAAAAGACCTGTTTATATCATGATGAATGATATGTACACATGCAATGCTTTCAATGATTTAAAAATTCAAATTTGTTTTAAACAAAAAGAAACACACGTTATATTAATAAGATAGAATTTGAGTACATCAATGCCCCTTGGGAAAAATAATACAAAATTCTAAGATAAAAAAATGTTGCGCATCCTCTTTGGTGCTACGTAGGTATTTAGAGTCTGATCCTCATGAAGTAGCCTAGTGAGTTCCAAAACCTTCTTCTCGCTTGCGTAGAATTGGGCTTCGAAAGTATCTCTCTCTCCTTTGAGTTGTATCCAATCCCTTTGTAGATCTTCGAGTTATGTGGGCATGTCAGGATGTAGGATAGTGTATGGAACTTCTCCTTCCCTAACAGGCTCAATAATCACTGGGAGAATGGAAGGATAAGGCATCATAAGACTTTGAGCGCGAGTTTATACCCACTTTGAGGTAAGGCTCAAGGGGATGTAATTCATGTGTTCCAAAGTCTTTCTATCCACCTTATTTAGCATCCTCCAAGCTCGGATGAATCTCTGGCGAAGACCTTGATCGTCGTTGTCGTAGTCGAAAACCAAGCCTTGAATCAGCATATCATGTGGGCCATCCCTTCGGGAATAACCAAACTGTCTTAGAGCCAAACATGGATTGTAGGTGATGCCTCCCCTAATTCCAAGTAGAGGGACATTAGGTAATTCCCCACAACGGTCAAAAATGATAACATTCTCTTTGGATCGAGAGCACCAATGAATATCTGAATGTTTAAGCGTCATTAACCTTTGTGACCACCTCAAACCTTGCTCATTCTTTAAGACTGATTGGGGAAGATGAGAAATAAACCATCTTTCTAGGAGAGGAGTGCAACACATAAGAACACATCTTTTCCTCATTGTACGAGTGTGAAAAGAGTGTAAGATATCCCCAAGCAATGTAGGCATCGGGTTGCGTGACATGAAGATTTTGACAGCGCTCCCATCTATGAGTTGGTCAGGATTTGGGAACAAGATCATCCCAAAGATAAGAAGAGCCACAATCTCCTCAAAAGCTTGCAAGTCTATGGAATTCCAACAGCTTTGGGCTTTCTCAAACAGAAACTTTGCCAAGAAGCCTTTGACACCACTTCTAGTTTCCCAATGAGTTGTGACATCAGATGAGTGCAAGTGCAGGGCTTGAGAAATCTCTTATGGCTTTGGATCTCTATCCGTACCGTTGAAAGGTAGTTGATTGAGAATAGGAATCCTCAAAAGTTGAGAGAATTCTTCTAAAGTGGGCACAAGTTGATAGTCAGGAAATGTGAAGAAATGATGCAAAGGGTCAAAGAACTGGAAGAGAAACTTCATCATATCCCCCTCTGTGTTGGAGGTGACCAAGTTGAGTAGACGACCATGCCTCTCGGTGAATGGAGAGTTCTCAGGGATCCTTGAATCTAGCTCCTTGAGTTGTGGAGGAATTCTTACAAGGTTGATTTGGATAGTTTTCTTGCGAAGTGAATCCTTATCCTACAAAACAAGAATAAAGATGAATCTCCAAAATCCTTGAAATGGTTAGTGAATGCATATGATGTTCATGATGTCCATGATGTTATGTACAAATATGCATATACAAGAAAATCAAACAAGTTCTTAGTTTAGGCTTGCATGGGGTTTTATAGGTAAGTACCCTCTTGAAGTGTAGTTGGCTTAAACCTGTCCTAGTAATAGTAACTGGGTTCTAAGGAGCTTAATATCACCGAATTGTTTCCTTGGTCATTGTTTTAGCTCAATCCTCTTTAACGGCGACCTAAATATCCCAAGAAACCAACCCTCAATGAGTGTAGTATCGAGTATCTACCAACTTCGGACTGCACCGAAGTCGGTCATCTCACTACATCCTAAAGGAAAAGTTGGTCAAGTAAAGGGTTCTAGAAGTTCATTAGTGCTTCATGACATCACTCAGCGGCCCCGTATTCTCTTTGATTGACTCAAAGGCTACCGATACCTACAAATATGTCGCACTAACATAGCTATTGCTTAGACAATGTCGGTATACCCTGCATAGTTTCCACAATGTATTGCTATTTAACTATAATGTTTCCCAAATCTGGGTAGAGGATTCAAACCCAAACAAAGAACCATAATGTAAAGCAAACAATTCATACAATATAAGCAAATAAATGTGATCTAAACCCTAAGGTAACCCCACTTTTATAATATTCCCCAGCAAAGTCGCCAGTTCTGTGATACGGTGGGAGAACTGACTTGAGGTTTTTGCATTTTATCTCAAATATCGCGGTTAGCAAGAGTCGCCACCGACTTTTCTTTTATCCAAAAGGAAAGGTGAAAAAGCACATAAAAGACCTTTGAGATATTTTCTTGAGTTCGGGGGGTAGATTATGAAAAGGGAAGGTATTAGCACCCTTTTCATCCATGGTTTTCCATGGGCTCTTAGTTACTTGCTTAGATCACTTGCTTTTGTTGTTTGAAATTGTGTTTGGTGTGTTCTTGAAAGTATTTTGTAAAAGAGACCATTCGTTCAGGCAATCTTTGTAATGATTCTTGTTCGTAAGAATGTATACAAAGATGTTTGTCTTTTGAAAATGTTTTCAATGTTTGTAAGGGGCTTTTGAAATGTGTGTGTGTTTGTTTTGAAAATAGCAAGGATTGTTTGTTTGAAATGGAGCAAGTAACTAGGAGCTATCCACCTACTCAAATGTCTTTCTTATGTATTTTCTATTCCTTTGACATTGTTGTCTTACCATTAATTTGGTAAGCAACCCTATCTTTGGATGTACACGGGGCGGGCGTGGGTCATCGTATAACCATGATTATCAATGTTTTCAAAGTATCTTAGCATTTTTGAGGGACCAAGATCTTTTTGTAAGGCATCCTTGAATAGCGTCATCGAGGGACTATGATCTTATACTTGTTTGTTTTTGCAAAGATACTTCGCATGCGTAACATGGCCATTTTTGTTTTAGGCAACCAAGTGGTGAAACCCTAAGGATGCTTGTGTGCAAGTGTATCATTTTCATGCTTTGATTTTGTTTTGTATTTAGGGTTTTCTATTTTACTTTGTTTTGTTCTTGTCATACAAACCCTAATTACTAATCCTGGCATATAAAGCAATAAATTGCGTAATGTAAATATTTCTAAGCTATTACAACAATTTATGGGAGGGGGGAATACAAGTTTGAATGGGGATTTTGCAAGAATATAAAGCTAAATAAATTATTACAACCAAATCGAATTTGTACAAATTTAGAATAAATACAATACAATATTTAAAATGCAATGCAATGTATATGTGAGAAAAGATGTTTTGTGCCTTATTTTTATGTAAAAGAAAATTTAATCTTAAACCTAAAAATATAAAGAAAAGGAATTGATTTTTTAAAAGGGGTTTAACCCTAATTATTATTTAAGAGAAAATAAAGTTTTTTATAGGTATTATTTTGTATATTTTTCTTGTATAAAAATAACAATAATATTGTATATAAATATTAAAATTAAATATATGCCCAAATAAGTATTTATAAGTATAAAATGCAAAATAAATTAAACTAAATATATTTAATTATATTTACAAGTTTATTAAGAAAATAAATTATATCCTATCAAAATAAACCATATTTTTATGTGAGAAATAATAAAAAAATAAAATAAAAATGTAATATTATTAATTTATATTTTTGGGATTTTTATGTTTCAAGGAAAATATATAAAATATTAAATATGAAAACAAAACAAAATAAAAATAAAAATGTGAAAATGTAAAGAGTTAGCAAGGGGGTGATAAAGCATAATTGATGGTGAGATGCTAGCAAAAAAAACACTGGCCCAATAAACAAGCCCAGCCTGCAAAAAATGTAAAAAAATGGAAAAGAAAAAGAGTGAAAAATAACAAAAGTAGCGCGCAGGTTCGAACCTAGGACATGGGTCTCACCAGCGCGCTGCTTTGCCACTGGGGTGGCTATACTTCCATTATCTTTAGTGAAACAAAAACAACATATCCCAAAACGCGCCCTTGCCCTGTTTTATCTTCTTCCTCAAGCCTTGGCCGGATACCCTGTAACTTCCTCATACTTCCATGAAAATAAAAACTTATAACATGAAAATGGTAGTACTTGAACTCACGATTCCAACCATATAAGTTATGTAAACTAATTATCAAAGATCAAGGAGAATTTAAATAACCCTAAATCTTGACCTAATATTTCCAGAAATTTCAAGTTTCAAATTCTCTTAGCACAAGTAAAATCAATGCAAGATAGTGGTATGTACAACTTTGTTATGATGAGGACTACATTTTTTATTCACATATCGTGGCCTAAGGTTTCCTGTACAAAGAGATAGTGTTTAGAATTTTACCTCCTTCAGTTGGAATCGTGAAATGAACTGGGGTGAGTTTGAAGGAGGCCTGATGCTTCCTTGAGCTTCCCCGAATCTATTCCAACCATTGCCTTGCTCTGAAAGTAGCTGGAACTCCTTGGCCAAGTCAATCTGCAAGCTCTGAAGTCAACAATGGCAGATGGTGGAGGAGTGATTACAGAACAGGGATGATGGTTTGGATGGGCTTGATATCAAGTATGTGAGGTGTTTGAATGATCTAAACACAAAACGCACAAGCCAAATGGAAGATGAATGTGTTTGTGCAGAAACTGTAGGTTTGAACAGGTTTTTGGTGTTTTGCTTGTTGGGAGTGTTTCAGCCCTTTGCTCACCGTGTTATATGTTGCATATGGTTTGTATATTAGTATGGAAATGGTCTTAGGTCAGCTTCCCAACAGATCTGCCAATGCTAGCCTTTTTGCCAACTTTCTTGTACTTGAAGCAAAGTGATAAGACCCAAGCTTCACATGCTTGTACCAGCTTGCTTAGGGTTGGTATGAGTTTGTACAGCTTACTTGAGACCTATGAAACTTGTGTGCACCAAGGGGACAGGTCCAAAGCTCAAAAATGTAAAGTTTTCAAAAGTTGCTCTTTTTCAAAATGGCAATGGAACCTTTTTGCCATAAATGGAATTACAAGTTGGATAAAGGTTCAAAAGCATGGATCAAAGCTTTGTCAACTGAGTAAACATTTAACTAAGGAGTGTGGAACAAGTTTAGAACCTGTACAACATGAATTAGCCAGCATAGGATTGATTTGCAACTTTGTTCTCCATGAAATAGATTGGACAAAAAGTCAGAAATTGCCAACTTCATCTGTTCGATTCTCCCTACTCAAAAATGATCTTTAGGAGTTCTTGGACATTCTGTAAATCTTGCAATGTGCTATATAATTCATCTTTGAAATTAATTTTGAGATACCTCTTGGAACCAGGTGAAAAATTTCCATGAAGTTGGGTCCAAAACATGCCTAAATTAGGGCAAAATTTCACTAAGTTAAGAAGTTCATGACCATGTATTCACAAATTAATAACTTGAGATCCAAGAACCTTTAGGGAAACGTTTTTGAAGCAAATTTATAGACTTCTTGGAGATCTACAACTTTCATGTTGGGAACTTTCCTTGAATCATTATGCATCATGGTGTAAAAGTGGCTTAAATTTGAGAAAAAATAAGAAAATTTTCATACTTAGAAAATTTCTAAGTTATGAAAATTTTCAAATTCAAACCCTAATTTTCAAATTTGGATTTCTTGATGAAAAAGTTTCATATTTTGACATGTCTTGATGAATTATGACTCTTTGTACTTGATTTTGACTAAAAAGTCAAAGTTTGACTTTTCAGTGTACAATTAACTTTTGATCACTTGACTGCAAATTTCATCTGTCAATCCAATGAATTTGAGATGTTTTGAGACATGTAATTAAGTCAAGATGATGCCATTGAATCCTTGAAATAATGCTTGAACTAAATTGGTCATTTTCTAGGTTAAAAATCAGAAATTGCCCTTCCTTAGTCAAAACCCTAATTTTGACCATTTTGCCCTTTTGATGTTTTGATCAAATTTCTTGAGGAGTTGTAATCCAAACTTGATCAAATGGTACATATGAGTCTAAAATGTTGATGTGGATAAAAAATTATGAAATTTGATTGTAAATTGGCCATGGTTGACTTTTTCCCTAATACAGCTGATTTTTAGGTCAATTGTCCAATTAACTGATCAAAAATATGGTTAAAGGCTTGAAACTTATCATGAGCAATCTTAGGGGTCCAAAATGTTGTTTTAAAGTCACATGAAGCATTTATGGTGCAAAAATCATTGTGCAAACTCAAACCCTAATTTTGGGTTATCAGTGCAAGATGAGATGTCTTGAGCTGTCCAAACCATAATCTTGTCTTGAGTCAAAGAAGTCTTGTGAGAAAAGTCTTGATAAATGAGAGAGCAAATTTATGGGTACAACATATACATATCTAATGGTGAGTCGTTGCAGGGTGTACGATGGGCTTATGGGAACGCGCTTCATTTGATCTGAAGAAGTTAGAAAATATGAAAAAAATCACAAAAGGCAGAGATCGAACCTCTGCCCATGTGCACTAAAGCCTTAACGCACGTTGTCAATGCCACTGGGGTGACTATAAATAAATATATAATAAAGCTAAATTACTGGGTCAAAGAAGTGTCGGAGCCCTAGCTCTGGTCGTCTTCTCCGGCGAGCATCTTCTTCATCCCTGCAAAATAAAAGATGTCAGTGGTTCCCAGGGATCCTACCCCCTAAATCAAGTCTTCTGAATCCAATGGTGGTGGTCGTTTAGCCTGATTGTGCCTGTATTCAAAGATACAAAGCAAACAACTCCTTATGCCCTAGTAATGGCATGGCCTTATTCCTGCGTTGAAACTAACATACTATGCGTCAAAATTATTCTAAATATCAATATAAACATGTATGGGTGCACTAAATCAATTAATAACGCATGAATCGGAAGTTTGAAATTTGAGAAAACTACAAACACCGTGATGCTTGGTGGCATGGTTCTGAGATGTCTTTCGCTTGATGAACGTTTGGAAATAGTCCGTGGACCTTCAGGATGGTAATGGGACACTTGGTTTGGCTTGAGAGTGGATGGATCATGTGATACAACTTTGCACTTTTCTTGAAAGTTTTGTGAATTTTAGAGGTGTGTTTGAGGCCATACTTTCGTGTCCTTGTCAGTGGTATTAGTTTTGCTTATATAGAGGAGGAAATATGTCAAACAAACATGGAAATAATCTTGTACCATCAGGACATGAATTATTTCCCAAAACCATTTGAAAACTTTCCAAAATAATGAAGATATGCTTCCATATAGGTCTCTCATGGTTTTTGCATGTTTATCATGTGTTCTTGGGCCTCCATGTGATTAAAATCAAAAGCTCATGCGCCTTGGCCCAATGATTTTATATTTTATTTAACTTACTTGCATTTAAAT
Source organism: Vicia faba (assembly GCA_948472305.1). Lineage (NCBI taxonomy): Eukaryota > Viridiplantae > Streptophyta > Magnoliopsida > Fabales > Fabaceae > Vicia > Vicia faba. Next base: position 1,111,958,818 of record OX451740.1, read on the forward strand.
GAACAAAAATTCAAATAAAAGAAATAAGGCAAAATACCCTTTTTAGTCCTTTAAGTTTACCCCAAGGTCCATTTTGGTCCTTTATCTAAAAAAAGAGTCAAACTGGTCCTATAATTCTTTCAAAAGGACCATAGGAGTCCTTTCCGTCCATTTTGGTCCTTTTTGGTTCAGCCCATCCTTCTTTATTTCAATTTGTAACTCCATTATCTTATGTTTCAGCCCATCCTCCCTTTCCTTTAGATGATGTATCTCCATCTTTGCTCCATCAAACTCATTTTGCAGCTTCTCCAATGAACCAAAAAGGACCAAAATGGACGGAAAGGACTCCTATGGTCCTTTTGAAAGAATTATAGGACCAGTTTGACACTTTTTTTAGATAAAGGACCAAAATGGACCTTGGGGTAAACTTAAAGGACTAAAAAGGGTATTTTGCCAAGAAATAAATATCATAAATAAGTATGTGCATGTATTTAGAGGTCCTCTAACACATCATGAATATGTTTGAACATCAAAAGTTAGGCCCATTATTCTAAAATTTCAAGTTTGCTCAATTTGGAATTCATGCATTCTACCAAAATTTCCTAACTTGCAATGGTCATAACTCTATCAATTTTCATCTTTTGAAGGTGATCTTTGACTTTTTGGAAATCTCAAGATGCCATTTTCAATTACTCTTTTGATAATTTTTGCATTTGGAGACTTTATCTTGATGTAAGTTGCCTTTACAAAAAGTGTCTTTTTGTTGACTTTTGAAATGACCTATAATGTATTGGCTCATATCTCTCAAATTAAGCACTTTTTGGACTTGAGAATACAAATACAAAGTTGTTGATAATTGAATTTCCTTCAAAATGGACTTTGGTTTGGGAAAATTTTATGAAGCATGTGAAAGTTATGCTTGGTCAAAGTTCAGTTGACTTCTCCTAAGGAAACCCTAATTTGGCAACTTTTGAACCTTTGATGATTTGAGGGATTTCCTTGAGGAATCATTATCAACCCTTGATCAAATGATGAATATCATTTCAAAATGTTAATTTTGACCAAATATCTTGAAGTTCGACTGTATGTTCACCATAGTTGACTTTTTACCCAATACAATTGATTTTCAATCATCTGAGCCATTGACTAAGTAAACTTGTGATGCAAGACTTGAAACTTGACATGAACATTGTTGAAGACCTATGGAGAACTATGGAAACCACTTGAGACCTTTTCAAACCAAACTTCCTTGAAAAACATAAAACTCTAGTTGTGGACCCATTGCTTAGGAGGAGAATTGACTAGTCAACCCTTGAGTAGCCTTCAGTACTTGAGAGCCTTAGAAGAATGTTTTAAAGAAAATGGGAGGGAAAATTTTAGGGTACAACATCTTCCCCTGTTCAATCTTCTTAAACCAGAAGAGTTAGGTTGGCATGTCTGGCATTCGTGACTTGAAGGTAGAAGATGATTGAACACTTAAGTGCCCAGAAATTTGCACTCGCACGTGCACCAAGTAACACTGTTGGTTGATTATACCGGGAATGGGCTTAAAGATTCCATTTGGAGAGGTGACCGAGAGTCTTCGTAGATGGGATTACAGATGCCATCCAGGATAACTGTTGATAAGAAAATCAGACTAAGTCTACGCTCGACTTTGTTTTAGAAGATATATTTGGAACGTGCCTGCACCTGACTTTGTCCAAAAGAATAATTAGAATAAATCTACGCTCGATTTTATCTGAACCAGAAGATGTCTACACCTGACTTCAACTAGGAGAGGTACCGGAAAGAGTCTACGTCTGAATTTTCTAAAAGTGCATCATAAAGAAATCTACGCCTGATTTCATCTGAACTAGAATATGTCTAACCCCAACTTCAACTAGGAAAGGTACCGGAGAAAGTCTAAGTCTGGATTTTTCCAAAAGAGTATTAAAAAGAAAACTACGCTTAATTTCATCCGAACTAGAAGATGTCTACACCCAACTTCAACTAGAAAAGGTACCAGAAAGAGTCTACATTTGACTTTTTCCAAAAAGAGCGTCAGAAAGAAATCTACGCCAAATTTCATCTGAACTAGAAGATGTATACGCCCGACTTCAACTAGGAAAGTGTTATACCCCAAAATTTTCCCTCTCTTTTCTCAAGACATTTCACAAAGGGTCTCCAATGCTCAAGGATTCTCAAGAATTGATCACACAAAATCACCTTCGAAACACTGAGACCACAAATTAGGGTTTTGAATGAAAGCGACTGATCACTGACTTTTGACCTAATACATGACTTATTGGTTTGAAACATGATCTCAAGAATTCAAATGCACCATTTTTACCTATTTTCATATCTCAAAATATTTCTCAAGATCAGTGGATTGATAGATGAAATTTGGTCAACTGATGAAAAAGTCAATTGTACACTAAAAAGTCAAATTTTGACTATTTGGTCAACATTAAGCTTCAAATATCAAAATTCATCAAAACATTCAAGAATATCTAACTTGATCATCAAGAAATCAAGAAAGTCCAAAGTCAATGTGAAAAGCCAAACTTTTCAAGACTTAGAAAATTTTCTAAGTGTTTTTCATACATGATAATTTCATTTCTTCATGCCAACTTTTCACCAAGATGCAAGATGATTCAAAGAAAACTTCCAACATGAAAGTTGTATATCTCAATGAGATCTAAAACTTTTTAAGGCAGAACAAGTTCTAGAAATGCTTGGTTTTTGAATTATAAATTTATAAAGTCATGAAATTTTCATCTAACACTTAGAGAAATTTTCAATAGATTTTTGTCAGGGCATTTTTTCACATAGTTCCAAGATGATTTTGTCGAAATGGCCAACATGAAAGTTATAGAGGATGTTTCAAGCTTTCCAAAACATCCAAGAGCATTAATTTATCATATTGAACTAGGAGATTCAATGGAATATGGTTAAGCATCCATTCTTGAATTGTAAGACATTATAATTAAGAACACATAACAAAATCCTTATGCTATGCTGCATAATCTTGTGTTGCAGGTCTTCTTGATTGCAAATCTCATCATAATTTAATGCTTACACCCACTCTTGAGCTATTACCCAAGTGTTTAAGCCATTGTCCAAAATATCTTTATATTTATGGCATAAAGGCACCATTGCTATTCTTGAAAAGCAAGATTTTTATACAAAGTTTGTCTTGAGCCCATACTTTATTTGTTTTTGTTTTCACTCCACCATAAATCATGGAAATTAACCCCTCTAAACCAGCAACTTTGGTACTTCATCTTGGAACCATGGAGTACTTGACATAGTTGATATTTGCATCCCAACCAAACCATAACGTACTATCTTGTAAACCTATTCAGCCTTTGTTCACAATCCCTTTGCCTATAAATAGGAGAAGCATTTGCAAGGGAAAGAGGTCATAAAAAATAGAGAGAAGAACCAGAAGTTTTGTTGATTAACCCTCAAAATCTCATATTCACAAAAGCCATAACAGTCCACAAAACTTCCACTCTTGAGTTTTAAAGTCCAAACCTTTGAACCTCTCATACTTTGCAAATTTTGTCCAAACATCTAAGCACCTCACATACATCACTTAGAAGTTATTCAAACTCAAGAACAAGCTTCTGTGACATCTCTGTTTTTCAAGCTCAAGAACACTCAAGGCAACAACTCAAGCTCAAGACACAAATTCCAGTTTCAAGGTAAGTCTCCTTGACTTTAAACCCTTCATTTTAAGAATAATTAGTTGATTCATCTTCAAAGATAAAGATGCAATAACAATTCCCCTTGAAGCTAACCTTTGTTTATCTTCCATTATTGTCATTTATGTATTGAGAACTAACCTGTGTATGCAGCAAATCAAAGATAGAGTGAAAAATAACAGTATGAGTCGACGCATAGCCTTATGAGTCGACACATCTTAGTGGAAAAACAGGTTATGAGTCAACACATAGCTTTATGAGTCGACACATACTGCTATACAGGCCCAAAACAGAAGGAAAAAAAGGAGTATGAGTCGACACAAAACACGTATGAGTCAACACATGTAGGGTATGAGTCGACACATACCTTTATGCATCGACTCATATTGAGTTGATTTGGCAATACAGGGGCAAGGAAAAGTTATGTGTCGATGAAAAAGAGCATGTGTCGACACATAATGTTCAAAAATGCATTTTTCTTTCATTTTCCTTTGTTTTTACATGTTTCACATATTCCTTTCATGGCTATTCAATATGGTTGTAATATTTAAGCTCCTATCCCTCCTCATTTGTAAATTGTACTCCCATCCCCCTAAACGATGTAACAGCGTAGGACTTTATTTTCTATAATTTACCGCTTTCAAATATAAATACTGGTAACTAGGGTGTTTATGGCAAGATAAAAATAAATATTAGACAACCTTAACCAAGACAAAAAAATGCATGAAAAATAAACACTTTGCACACTTGCACCTCTAGGGTTAACTCCACTTGTTACCTCGAGAAAATGGTCATGTTATGCATGTGAGATGGCTTAGAAAAAACAATTGAAAAATACAAGATCATAGTCCCTCTATGACGCTACGAATGTTGCCTTACAAATGATCTTAGTCCCTTAAAAAAATGCTAAGATATCTCACAACATTGCATCTTATGACTATACGATGACCCACGCCCGTCCCTTCACATCCAAAGATGGGGCTTCTTACCAATCAATGGTAAGATAGCAATATCAAAGGAAGAGAGAAATGAATAAAAGACTTTTGAGTAGGTAAAAAGTTCTTAGTTGCTTGCTCCCAATCCATCTTCAAAAAGAAACATCTTTTCAAACACACCAAACACTTTCAAAACATGAAATATTTTCAAAAGTCCAACACTTTGTATGCATTCTTATAGAGACAAGAATCATTACAAAGTTTGCCTAAACGAAGGTGCTTTTCAAAAATAATTTCAAAAACCTACCACAAACACATTTCAAATAAAGCAATTTCAAAAGTGATCTAGTGAGAAACTAAGAGCCCATAGATAACTATGGATGAAAAGGGTGCTAACACCTTCCCTTTTCATAATCTACCCCCCGAACTCAAGAAAATATCTTAAAGGTCTTTCCTATTCTTTTCACCCTTCCTTATTGGATAAAAGAAAAGTAGGTGGTGACTCTTGCTATCTGAAACAACTACGATCAAACACAAAACAACCAAGTCAATTCTCCCACCGTGTCACAGAACTGGCAACTCTGCTGAGGAGAATCTTAAAAGTGGGGTTACCTTAGAGCTAGATCATATTTAGTTGCTTTCATTGTTTGATTTGTTTTCTTTACATTTATGGATCCTTGTTTGGGTTTGTATTGATCCTCTACCCGGATCGGGGAACATCATTAGGTAAATAGAAATAAATTGTGGAAATTGTACGGTGTAGACCGATATGGTTGAAGCAATGGCTACGTATGTGTGACACATTTGTTGGCATCAGTATCCCTTATGGTGAATTAAGGAGAATACGGGGCCGCTGAGTGATGTCATGAAGTACTAATGAACCTTAGAACCTTTAGTGAAAGCACTTCCCATTGAGAGAATGACCAATAAGAATCCTGAAGACGACAAGGAGGGCCAGATGAGACAATTGCAAGTGGAGATAGAAACAATGAGAATCCAAATGCTGGGGCAAATGGCTCTTATCCAAAATGTAGCTCGGGGACAAGAAGAGTTGAGAACTCTCATCAACAAGCTTCATCAAGACAAATGCAACCGTATGGAACAAACGTTTAAGATTGGGGATCGAGTCATTAATCAGCCCCTGATGAGACAAGAAGTTGGCTTGGTCGAGAGTAGACCTTTCCAAATTGCTGCTATATCACGAGCCCAACAACGACAAGGTAGTCGGCGCAAGCAGGATACATCCAATAGGGAATATACCAAACTCAACATGCCGATGTCACAAGCCTTGCAACACATGTTGAAGATGAATTTGGTCACATTGAAGGATCCTCCTCGAAATCCTAATACTTATGCTCCTAACTACAATCCCGATGCAAGGTGTGCATATCACTCCAACAGTCTAGGGCATGATACTGATAGTTGTTGGATGTTGAAATATAAGATTCAAGACCTAATAAACAAAGGAGTGTTGGAATTCGCACAAGATGGTCAGATTGAATTTTTCTGTTGTCCATCAAAGGCACACCATCTGAAGTGAGAAATTTAGGCGGGGAAGTTTTCATTCATTCGAATTTTCAGTTGTAATTTCTTTGTTTTCTTAAACATTTATCTTTACGTCATACTTTGGTTATTTTCATTAACGCATTTCATATGTTTGTCTTGAATTAATCCATTCATTTTCACTATATTTAAACTGTGATTTTTTATTCCCTTTTTATGATATTCAACTCTCATTAAAAGTTGTAAGCCTTTAGAGGGAGGATGGCGAAAACAATACCATAATCTCATATAGTATTCTTTGGGACAGACCTTGCTGACGATGTACATGCATTATTTCAATTCCTAAACAGTGGAGTTATAAGGAAGATAATCCCTAGTCAACCCCTTTAAGCATAAGAAGTAGAAGTTTTCTTTTTCGCACAAATTCAAACCTTTAAACATAACCTGAGGCAGGGTAGTTTCTCAGTTAATTCAAATGCGCGTTCAGTTGCAATATTTCACTTCGTACACAATGAATGACATCAAAAACATCCTTTTGAATCAAAAGACAATGATGGTTCCCAGTAAAATAGGTAGTCGTTATGTCTCAAAAGAAAAGCCCGCTGAGTCAAAACCTATGAAGGAGACTTAAGAAAAACTGGGGCATCCCGTTGACTATAGTCTCAAAACAAAAAGTCAGGCAAAATTTAGGGATAATAAATCAAAAGAGGTTGCTATAAATCCTCAACAACAGAAAAATGTTGCATAAATGACCGCCTTCTCAAATAAATTTCCAATATCCGAACCATCACCAAAATATGATTCCAGATTCAATAGGAATTCGAACGCACAATTAATTGAGTTTAGGGCTGGAGAACATCGTGATGAAAGGGCGGGTACAAATAAACTTTGAGCCTTATCCTTTGTCTCTTAAACCGTGAACTAGGCCACGCTACAACCCTTTAAAAGTCCTAATTGAAGCATGAGTTAGTCCAAAAGCATACTGTTACAAAAGGTATCCTGACTCCTGTAAGGCTTACTGTAAATCCTGAGTTTGAATTCATTTTCTTACAAAATTCTTTTATTTTCTAAAAATTCATTTTCAAAAACTTCAAGACAAACATAAACTTTGCATTGTTTGAATACCGCTGTTTGCATATGGCCAATTGGTTGACAACAGAGAAATTCACACGACGAATATCCAATGAACAAAAATTCTCTCAAGAAATAGAATCACTTCAAATTGGAAGACATTTTCAATGAAAAATCTCCCATAAACAAGGGGGCGTGACATGTATTATCCAACTCATCAGTGGAAGTCAAGTCAAGATTCCAAGAAATCTCTCATAAAGTCCTGAATAGCCAGGGGCAGATCTCCATCTGAATCACTTGGGGCATTGAACATAAATTCCAGCTAAGGGTCACATACGATCAAGCAAACATTTTTGGGCAGTGCTACAACACCTACAGTGACCAATCCCTACAAAGTCCCTTTCATAAGGTGATCCCCAATGAAGTCGACATAGCCACCTCTACAAGGTTATCCCTAACAAGCGTAGAAGCATCTTCAAACAAAAGTGGGGCATCCTCCAGCCGAGGACATAATCAAACTCACCACAGATTGAGGAGTTTGATCTTCTCCCAACGAATGCCCACATCATGCCAGTTCCCAAACGGATGGAAATTATCGGCAATTTATCATCTTCTAGACACATTGCAGATACAATTGAAGTACAAATTTATTTTGACATTCATTCCAGATTCTCCTACAGATACAGTTCAGATACGATCCAGATATGGATGTTATTCTGATACTCGTTCAATATCTTCTCAGATAAAATCAAAGCTCGGATTCATTCTGATATTCCTTAGCTGAGTTGGTCTTAACTGGAAAAAAAAGAAACCTTGTGGAGTTCTCCCTAAAAGAATTCATCTCACCAATAAGGTCTTCAAAATATTCTCCTCAACAGGGTTTATTTCCCCAACAAACTAAAGATTCCCTAGCATAAATCTTTTCTCATACTATTATAAATCAACAGACAAAACCCCTTTGTCCCCAGCGAAATCGTTACTATCCCCAGAAAGTTGCTGCAAGGCCTGGAATTTGACCAGATACCAGTTAACTTTTATTCTCCCTAGTCAAGTTTCCCCATTAGAGCAACGGACAACCAAAGTTACTGAACTTAATTCCCCAAATAGAAATCAGCACATCCCCAGCGGAGCTTCTTCAAACAAATAAGCAGGAATTCCCAGCGGAAGTATTCTAAAAAACATTGAAGATACACAGATTCTTCATCTCTAGTAGTAATCCGGGAGTTAGTCTCCCCAATACTCCTTAGAAATTTGTCAAGGATTTATTTTCAAGACAAAGATACACGTTGACAACATTTCACGTTTCATACATCATAGCATATGCATATGAAATGCATATAGCATTCTCATTTATTCTGAGAGCATCATTATGCAATACATTACATACATCATGCCCTTGCACGAAACTAACTTCACCTTTTCAGGCCGGTTCCCGAACAGGTAGATCTCATCAACAGTCTATCGTCTGTCAAAAACAATCAGCCAAAGATTATCTTCTAGATACAGTCCAAATACGATCTAGAGACGGATGTTATTCTGATATTTATTCTAGATTTTCTCCTCGATACGGTTCAGATACAATCCAGATACGGATGATATTCTGATACTTATTCAAGATTCTCCCGATACGGTTCAGATACGGATGACATTCTGATATCTATTCAAGATTCTCTCTAGAAACAGTTCAGATACGATCCAGAGACGGATGACATTCTGACCTTGTTCCAGATTCACTCTAGAAACAGTTGAGATACGATCCAAAGACGAATGTCATTCTGACACTTATTCAATATTCTCTCTAGAAACGGTTCAGATACGATCCAGAGACGGATGGAATTATGACACTTATTCCAGATTCTCTCTAGAAACGGTTTAGATACGATCCATATACGAATGATATTCTAATACTTATTCCAAATTCACTATAGAAACGGTTCAGATATGATCCAAAGACGAATGTAATTCTGATACTTATTCCAGATTCTCTTCTAGATAGAGTTCAGATACGGTCCAGAGATGGTTGATATTCTGATACTTATTCCAGATTCACTCTAGAAACGGTTCAGATACGATCCAGATACGGATGACATTCTAATACTTATTCCAGATTCTCTCTGGAAACGGTTTAGATACGATCCTGATATGGATAACATTTTGATACTTATTCCATATTCTTTCAAATACAGTTCAGATACGATCCATATGTGGATGTCATTCTAACACTCATTCAATACATATTCAAATATAGTTCAGATACAATCCAGATGCGGATATCATTCTGACACTCATTCAATACGTCTTTCAAAATACAATTCAGATACGATCTAGATGTGGATGTCATTATGATACTTATTCCAGATTTTTTAAATATAATTCAGATACAATCCAGATGCGGATGTCATTCTGATACTCATTGAGTACATCTTTCAGATACAAGTCAGATACGATCCGATTATGGATATTATTCTGATACTCTTCCCACTACATCTTTCAACTCAGATTAAATCGGCCAAAGATTTATTCTGATACTTCTCCTAGTTACAGTCAAGCTTAGACTTAGTCTAATTTCTATCAATAATCACCTTTGGATGGCATCTATAAGCCCATCTCCGACAAATCTCCATCCTTTCTCCACATGGAATCTCTAAGCCCATTCCCGATAATCAACAAACAGTTCACCTCATACACAAGAGAGTGCAAATTTCCAGGCACGTAAGTGTTCAATCATCTTCCACCTTCAAGTCACGAACAGTGGATCTGCCAGTCTAACTCTTCAGGTTTAAGAAGATTGAACAGGGGAAGTTGTTGTACCCAAAAATTTTCCCTCTATTTTCTAAAGACATTTCACAAAGGGTCTCTAATGCTCAAGGATTCTAAAGAATTGATCAGACAAAATCACCTTGGAAACATTGAGACCACAAAATAGGGCTTTGATTGAAAGCGACTGATCACTGACTTTTGACCTAATACATGACTTATTGGTTTGAAACATGATCTCAAGAATTCAAATGCATCATTTTTACCAATTTGCATATCTCAAAACATTTCTCAAGATCAGTGGATTGATAGATTAAATTTGGCCAACTGATGAAAAAGTCAATTGTACACTGAAAAGTCAAATTTTGACTATTTGGTCAACATTAAGCTTCAAAGATCAAAATTCATCAAAACATTCAAGAATATCAAACTTGATCATCAAGAAATCAAGAAATCAAGAAAGTCCAAAGTCAATGTGAAAAGTCAAACTTTTCAAGACTTAGAAATTTTTCTAAGTGTTTTTCATACATGATAATTTCATTTCTTCATGCCAACTTTTCACTAAGACGCAAGATGATTCAAAGAAAACTTCCAACATGAAAGGTGTAAATCTCAATGAGATCTAAAACATTGTAGGGAATAACAAGTTCTAGAAAAGCTTGGATTTTGAGTTATAAATTTATAAAATCGAGACATTTTCATCTAACATTTAGAGAAATTTTCAACAGATTTTGGTCAGGATTTTATCCCAACTTCTTGGCAATTTTTCATATAGTTCCAAGATGATTTTGTCAAAATGGCCAACATGAAAGTTATAGAGTATTTTCAAGCTTTCCAAAACATCCAAGAGCATGAATTTATCATACTTGAGCTAGGAGATTCAAGGGAATGAAGTTGGGCATCCATTCTTGAATTGCAAGACATTTTAGTGAAGAACACATAACAAAACCTTTATGCTATGCTGCATAATCTTGTGTTGCAGGCCTTCTTTCTTTCAAATCTTATCATATTTTAATGATTACACCCACTCTTTAGCTATTACCCAAGTGTTTAAGCCATTGTCCAAAAGATCTTTCCATTTATGGCATAAAGGCACCATTGCTATTCTTTAAAAGCAAGACTTTTGTACAAAGTTTGTCTTGAGCCCATAATTTGTTTGTTTCTGATTTCACTCCACCATAAATCATGGAAATTAACACCTCTAAACCAGAAACTTTGGTACTTCATCTTTGAACCATGGAGTACTTGACATAGTTCGATATTTGCATCCCAACCAAACCGTAACATGTTGTCTTGTAAACCTATTTAGCCTTTGTTCATAAACCCTTTGCCTATAAATAGGAGAAGCATTTTCAAGGAAAAGAGGTCAGAAAAATAGAGAGAAGAACCAGAAGGTTTTTTTTTAACCCTCAAAATCTCATATTCACAAAAGCCATAACAGTCCACAAAGCTTTCACTCTTGAGTTTTAAAGTCCAAACCTTTGAACCTCTCATACTTTGAAAATTTTGTCCAAACATCTAAGAACCTCACATACATCACTTATAAGAAGTTCAAACTCAATAAAAAGCTTTTGTAACATCTTTGTTTTCCAAGCTCAAGAACACTCAAGGCAGCAACTCAAGCTCAAGACACAAATTCCAGTTTCAAGGTAAGTCTCCTTGACTTTAAACCCTTCATTTCAAGAATCATTAGTTGATTCATCTTCGAAGATAAAAATGTAATAAACATTCCCCTTGAAGCTAACCATTGTTTATCTTACATTCTTGTCATTTATGTGTTGAGAACTAACCCATGTATGCAGCAAAACAAAGATAGAGTGAAAAAAATAACAGTATGAGTCGACACATAGCCTTATGAGTCGACACATCTTAGTGGAAAAACAGGTTATGAGTCGACACTTAGCTTTATGAGTCGACACATATTGCTATACAAGCCCAAAACAGAAGGAAAAAAGGGAGTATACATCGATACAAAGCATGTATGAGTCGACACATGCAGGGCATGAGATGACACATACCATTAAGCATCGACTCATACTGAGCTGATTTGGCAATACAGGGGCAAAGAAAAGTTATGTGTCGATGAAAAAGAGCATGTGTCGACACATAATGGTCAAAAATGCATTTTCCTTTGTTTTTACATGTTTCACATTTTCCATTCAAGGCTATTCAATAAGGTTGTAATATTTAAGCTCCTATACATCCTCATTTGTAAATTGTACCCCCATCCCCCTAAACATTGTAATAGCGTAGGACTTTATTTTCCGCAATTTACCGCGAATGGGGTGTGTATGGCTAGATAAAAATAAATCTTAGACAACCCTAACCAATATAAAACAATGCATGAAAATAAACACTTTTCACACTTGCGACTCTAGGGTTAACTCCACTTGTTGCCTCGAGAAAATAGTCATGTTATGCATGTGAGATGCCTTAGCAAAAACAATCGAAAAATAGAAGATCATAGTACCTCGATGATGCTACGAATGTTGCCTTATAAATAATCTTAGTCCCTTAAGAAAAATGCTAAGATATCTTACAATATTGCATCTTATGACTATACGATGACCCACGCTTGTCCCTTCACATCCAAAGATGGGGCTTCTTACCAATCAATGGTAAGATAGAAATATCAAAGGAAGAGAGAAATGAATAAAAGACTTTTGAGTAGTTAGAACGTTCTTAGTTGCTTGCTCCCAATCCATCTTCAAAAACAAACATCTTTTCAAACACACCGAACACTTTCAAAACATGCAATATTTTCAAAAGTCAAACACTTTACATGCATTCTTATAGAGACGAGAATCATTACAAAGTTTTCCTAAACGAAGGATCTTTTCAAAAATACTTTCAAAAACCTATCATAAACACATTTCAAACAAAGCAATTTCAAAAGTGATCTAGCAAGCAACTAAGAGACCATAGATAACTATGGATGAAAAAGGTGCTAACACCTTACCTTTTCATAATCTACCCCCCCCCCCCCCCCCCCCCCGAACTCAAGAAAATATATCAAAGGTATTTCATGTTCTTTTCACCCTTTCCTTATTGGATAAAAGAAAATTCGGTGGTGACACCTGCTATCTACAACAATTGCGATCAAACGCAAAACAACCAAGTCAGTTCTCCCACCGTATCACATAAAGGTACCGGAAAGAGTCTACGTCTGAATTTTTCCAAAAGAGGATCAGAAGGAAATCTACGTCTGATTTAATCTGAAGTAGAAGATGTTTATGCATGACTTCAACTAGAAAAGGTACCAGAAAGAGTCTACGTTTGAATTTTTCCAAAAAGAACGTCATAAAGAAATCTACGCTTGAATTATACGAACTAGAAGATGTCTACACCCGACTTCAACTAAAAGTGGTACCGGAAAGAGTCTAAGTCTGACTTTTTCCAAAAAGAGCTTCAGAAAGAAATCAATGCCTGATTTCATCCGAACTAGAAAATGTCTGCGCTCGACTTCAACTAAAAGAGGTAACGGACAGATTTTACACTTGACCTTTTCCAAAAAGAATATTAGAAAGAAATCTACACTTGATTCCATCCAAACTAGAAGATGTCTACGCCCGACTTTAACTAGAAGCGGTACCAAAAAGAGTTTATGCCTAACTTTTTCCAAAAAGAGTTTTAGAAAGAAATCTACACTTGTTTTCATCCAAACTAGAAGATGTCTACGCCCGACTTCAACTAGAAGAGGTATTGGAAGGAGTCTACACCTGATTTTTCCAAAAGAGTATCAGAAGGAAATCTACGTCTGACTTTATCAAAATTATATGTTGGAGTAAGCCTGTGTCAAGTCGCGTCAGGAAATGTTTTAGAAGGAAACCGTGTAAGGCTGCTTCAGGATGAACCTGTGTAAAACTGCATCTAGAAATATATTTAGTAGGATCCTGAATAGGGCTGCTTCAGGATGAGCCCATGTGAAGCTGCATTTGGAATTTTTTAGAAGTAACTCGTGTAAAGCTTCTTTAGGATGAGCCCGTGTTAAACATCATCTGGAAAATATATTAGAAGGAGCCTAGGTAGGGCTGCTTCAGGATGAGCCCGTGTGAAGCTGCATGTGGAAATATATTAGAAGAAACCTGTGTAAGATTACTTCAGGATGAGCCCATGTGAAGCTACATCTCGAAATATATGAGAAGGAGCCTAGGTAGGGCTGCTTCAGGATGAGCCTGTGTGAAGCTGCATCTAGAAATATATGAGAAGGTGCCTGGGTAGGGATGCTTCAAGATGAGCCCGTTTAAAGTTGCATCTGGAAATATATTAGAAGAAACCCGTGTAAGATTGCTTCAGGATGAGCCCGTGTGAAGCTGTATTTGAAAATATATGAGAAGGAGCCTGGGTAGGGCTGCTTCAGGATGAGCCTGTGTAAAGCTACGTCTGGAAGTTTTTAGAAGTAACCCGTGTAAAGTTGTTTCATCCTATTTCGGGAATTCATGCCGTCTGGTCATATAGATAGTTGCCCTGTCCTATTCCAGGAATTAATTTGTGACATGTTTAAAAGTTGCTGATGATATTTGTCTGTTTGCGAAATTGACCTAAAAAGATAAAATTAGCTTTATGCAATGTCATGATGTATGTAATGCATTGCATGATTATGCTCTCAAAATAAATGAGAACGTTATATGCATTTATATGCTATGATAAATGATGTATGAATGTGAGATGTCATTGAAGTGTATCGGTAACTTCATATAACACTTTTGATTAGAAAATAAATCCCTGATTGCTGCTAGGGATGAAGAATATGTGTGATATTCAATCTTATCATAGAATGCCTCCGCTGAGGATTCCTCCTTTCTGTTTAAGGAAACTCTGTTGGGGAATATTGATTACTGCTTGGGGAGAAGAGCTCAGGAATATTGGTCGTTCATCACTCTACTAGGGAATTAATTCCTATACACCTTGACTGGGAACAAGTGAGATGGATAACCTTCCAAGGTGTGCCTGACCAGGTTTCCAATATGGATGTCGTATCATCTGGAGAGGATAAGGTTGAATATTACCTGGTCTGGTTTCAGATTTTGTAGCAACTCTCTGGGGATAGTAGCTTAGATTGTCCTTTGCTGGAGAGAGGAGTTTTTCTGGTGACTTGAAGAAGCTAAAGAAATAGACTCAGGCTGGGGAGGCTGAATTCGTTGGGGAAATAAACCTTGTTGGGGAAATAAACCCCGTTGTAGAAACACTTTGTTGAGGAATACTTTTGCTGAGGAGATGAGTCCTGTTGGAGGAGAGAATTCTGCGGGGAATTTTATAGTGCTTGAGAAATAAACTCAACTAGTGAAGAGAATTCCTATGAATTATGCTGACGACCTAATCTCTGATGAGGGTTGGGACTCCATAATTCGACGACATTGTCGGGGAGACGATCACACTCATTTATCCATTAGGGGGATCTGCTAGTGAGTACGATTATGTTAACAGTTAGAAGATGCCATAATTTCTGTCGTGAAGGCATATTAGACTTGCAGGGAATGCATCTCTTGTTGAAGATGAGCTTGTGCAGATAGCTTTGTAGGGATAATCCCGTGGAAACTGCTTTGTGGGGCTTTATGGAAGACTTGAATATTATCTCAACTTCTAGAGACCTCGGTAAATGTTGATCAAGTTGATGAGTCTTCTACTGATAAATAAGAGATAACGGGACATAGTTGTACACTTTAATCCCTAACTTTTGCCTATACCACCTTTTCAGGTTTCCAGTCCACCGGGATACCCATTTTTGCCCAAACCGCCTTTTTAGGTTTTCGACTTATCGGGTGTATAATTTTTTGAATATCCCTAATTTTTTCCCGAACCCTTTTGGTTCGTCGGGATGCCCTTATTTTTTCCTAGGCATGTTGACCTAGCGGATCTCTTTTACGCGTAGTATTTTTTGACTATGTTCGCGTTCACATGGTGCGCAACATTGTCATTGTTCATAGTATTAGGAGTTGTAGCACTTCCAGAAAATGTTTGCTTGATCGTACGTGACCATTTTTTGGAATTCATGTTTAATGTCCCACTTGATTTAGATGAAGATCTACCCCTGGTTGTTCATCACTTTTGAGAGATTCTTTGAATCTTGACTGGACCGCCATAGATTAGTTGGATAATAACATGTCATGCCCTTGATTATGGAAGGCTTTTTATTGGAAGTGTCTTTCCATTTGAAGTGATTCGGTTCATTGAGAGGGTTTTCGTTCATTGAATATTCGTTGTATGAATTTCTCTGCTGTCGAACGATTATTTATATGCAAATAGTGGTATTAAAAATGCAAAGCTTATGTCTGTCTTGAAGTTTTGAAAATGCATTTTTAGTAAACAAACAAAATTTTGTAAGAATATGAATTCAACTCAGGATTTATAGTAAGCCTTACACGAGTTAGGATACTTTTTGTAACAGTATGCTTTCGAACTAACCTGTGCTTCAGTTAGGACTTTTAAGGGTTGTAAGGTGGCCTGGTTCACGGTTTAAGAAACAAAAGATAAAGGCTCAAACTTTATTTGTACCCAACCCATTCTCCGTGATGTTCTTCAGCCCTATACTCAGTTAACTGTGCGTTTAGATTCCAATTGAATCTGGAATGATATTTTGGTGATGGTTCAGATACTGGAAGTTTATTTGAGAAGGTAGTCATTTTTTGTAACATTTTTCTGTTATCGAGTATTTGTAGTGACCTCTTTTTGATTTTATTATCCCTACTTTTTTCCTGAACTGTTTCTTTTGTGATTACATTCTGCAAGATGTCCCCGTTTTTTTCTTAAGTCTCCTTCATAGGTTTTGACTTAACGGGCTTTTCTTTTGACATATAATAATTGCTTATTTTACGAGGAACCATCACCGTATTTTGATTTGGAAGGATATCTCTGATACTATTCGTTGTGTACGAAGTAAAAGCTTGCGACTGCATGTGCATTTAAATTAAGTGAGAAACTAACACGCCCAGGTTATGATTAAAGGTTTCAATTTGCGTGAAAAATAAAACTCCTACTTCTTATGCTCAAACGGGTTGACTAGGGATTATCTTCCTTATAACTCCATTGTTTAGGATTTGAAACAACGTTTGTACATCGCCAGCAAGGTCTGTTCAAAAGCATATTGTAGAGACGTTGGTATCATTTTTGTCATCCTCCCTCTGAAGGCTTATAGCTTTTTAATCGAGAGTTGAATATCACAAAAAGAAAGTAAAAATATAGTTTAAGTATAGTGAAAACGAATGGATTAATTCAAGATAAACATATGCAATGCATTAATGGGGACAACTAAAGTCTGACATAAAGATAAGTGTTTGAACAAACAAAGAAATTACAAATGAAATTCGAATGAACAAAAAAGCTTCTCCGCCTAAATTTGTCACTTCAGATGGTGCCCCTTTGAGAGATGATAGAAAAACTCAATCTGACCCTCTTGTGTGAATTCCAACACTCCTTCATCAATAAAGTCTTGAATCTTATATTTCAACATCCAACAACTATCAATATCATGCCCCAGACTGTTGGAGTGATATGCAC
Organism: Vicia faba; assembly: GCA_948472305.1. Classification (NCBI taxonomy): domain Eukaryota; kingdom Viridiplantae; phylum Streptophyta; class Magnoliopsida; order Fabales; family Fabaceae; genus Vicia; species Vicia faba. The sequence goes on from OX451740.1 coordinate 1,111,976,246, forward strand.
ACCTTGCATCAGGATTGTATCTAGGAGCGAAAGTATTGGGATTTCGAGAAGGATCCTCCAACGTGACCAAATTCATCTTCAACATGTGTTACAAGGTTTGCTACATCGATATGTTGAGTTTGGTATATTGCCTCTTGGATGTATTCTGCTTATGTTGACTACCCTGTTATTGTTGGCGAGGTCATTTTCAGGCTTGCGATGTAGTAGCAATCCGGAAAGTCCAACTTTCAACCAAGCCAACTTCCTGTCTTATCGGAGGTTGATTAAGGATTTAATCCCCAATTCTAACCGTTCGTCTCATACGGTTGTATTCGTCCTGATGAAGTTTGATGATGAGAATTCTCAACTCTTCTTGTCTCCGAGCTAAGTTTTGGATATGAGCCATATGACCCATCAGCTGGATTCTCATATTTACCATCTCAGCTAACAATTGTTCCAATTGATCCTCCTTGTTGTCTTTAGGATTCTTCTTGGTCATGTTCTCAGTGAGAAGTGCTTTCAATTCCTCTTTCCCCTTGGCTAAGCTTAGGAACATCTCCTGAAATTTTTCATTTTGAGTTTGGAGATCTCTGACAGTCTGTTTGAGAGCCATTTTTCTGTTGAAATAAACAACGATAAAATGAGAAACTTGTCTTGAGAAATACTTATAATGTAATGACATGCATGATATGTAAATGCAATGTTTTCAAGGATCTTATGAGATTTAAATTTGTTAACCAAAAGGAAACAGAAACAAAGATTTTTATTAGTAAGTTTATGTGAAAACACAAAATTACAGAGGAATAAATTAAAAACTTCTAAAGCTCTAAGTTTCTCATAGACGCCTCTTCTTCATGTTGACATATGCATTAAGACTCTGCTCCTCATGAAGTTGATTTGTGACCTCCAGCACTTTCTTCTCACTTACATACAATTGAGTCTCAAAGGTGTCTCGTTCTTCCTTGAGTTGAATCCAGGACTTCTGCAATTCTTTAAGGTGAGTAGGCATGTCTGGATGAAGGATGGTGTGAGAAATGTCTCCTTCGATAATAGGCTTCATGATTACTGGTAGGATAGCAGGATATGGCATCATAAGGATTTGAGTGTAAGCTCGTACCCATTTGAGATAGGGCTCCATAGGGATGGAATTCTTATGTCCTAAAGTCTTTCTATCAATCTTGTTCACTGTGCCCCAAGCATGTATAAACCTTTAACGATAACCTTGAGGATCATTCTCGTAATCGAATATAATACCCTAGATAAGTGTGTCATGAGGACCGTCTCTTTGAGCATAACCAAATTGATGTAGATCTATAGAAGGGTTGTAAGTAATACATCCCCTAATGCGAAGGAGTGGAACATTAGGGAATTCCCTACAACGGTCAATGAAAGTGATATCCTTATGAGACCGGGAATACCAATAAATGTCGGTATGAGAGAGTGACATTATTCTTTGAGACCACCTGAAACCTTGTTCATTCTTCATTATCGAGTAGGGAATGTGAAAAATAAACCAAATGGATAGCAGATGTATACAACAAATAAGAGTTCGTCGCTTCTTCATAGTACGAGTGTGAAGAGAATTCAAAATATCACCAAGCAAGGTAGGCACAGTGTAGCGGTAGAAATGTTTAAGACTAAGCCATTGGATTGACTAGACTTATACAAATCAAAATAAAAATCGCCACCACGCTTTATTGTTTCCAAAGGAATGGGAAAAGAGAGAGTAAACCAAAAAGAGGGGGAAATATTCAAGGTAAGTGGGTTGGTTATGTAAAGGGAAGGTATTAGCACCCTAAACATCTACGGTACTCCATAGGAAACTCTTTGTAAAATCTGTACATTTTGGCTATAAAATGTTGTATAAAAATAGTTGGTGGAGGTGAGAAAAGAAATATATTTTTATGATTTTTTTGCACCCGCCGCGGTTGCGAACCTTTAGTTCCTACGTACCACCTTTCGTGCAATAGGGGATCAGGGTACACGTAGTTCCTCTTTAAAAAAATTTAAAACACAAGTGTGTTGGTTAATTTTATGAGATAAGACATCATTGTCATTGTATGTGTGGAAAACATACTTACTATCCACAATCATGAGAAATGAGAATTTGCATCATCTCAAAGTGGAGGATATAGCTTGGATTTTAAAATCAACAATGCCTCACTCAACACCCAAGTGGAAAATATCTCTCTTCACTACATATTATAGAAGTATAGTTGTTTTCATCACTACAAGGATTGACAAGAGTCTAATCTTTTGAGAAAAGTTTTAAAGATAAGAGCCAAAATGGAAAAATGGTTTGGATGAGATTGATTGATTTTTAGCCTTCTCACAAAAAAATGTCTAGGTTTTATTAATGTTGATTAAAGTTTATTTGTGAAAGATGTTTTGAAAACTCATGGACCTAAGTCCAAGTTTATTATGAAAATAGTTCAATTTTAAAAATAAGAAGAATTTTCAAAAAAAAAAAAGAGGGAGAAGATCTTTTGAAATTTAAGAAGATGGGAGGAGAAGAAGAGGCTATCCTAAAGCAAAAAGTAAAAGCTAGGGATAGAAACCATCTAACCAACAAGAAGCCAATACTTGACATTATGAGTCAAGATAGAATTCTCATTCTTTGGATTGAAACCAAGCAAGCAATTATACTAGACCTCTTGAGAGAACCAAACTTAAAGTGTATTAAGTCTTCATAAAAAAATTGGCCAGAGTAACGACTGTATATGGGTGAATTCCAGACTACAAACAAAGTATGTAATCACAATAATCATGCACACAAAATAAACAACCCAATGTCTTGAGGTAAACCTCAAGAACTCCAGATAAAATATTAATTAAGGTCACAAGGTCTCCAACATAGGCCAAGGTCTCTAATCCTAAGTCCAAGAAGTCCAATACTCCATAATACCAAGGATAGTGACCAAACAGTCCAAATATCATTAAAGCTTTTTATGGTTCATATTGATTATTAGGTATCTTAGAAGAGAAAATAAAACGCTCAAGTTAGAAAAAAAAATGACATGAAATGTAATGCTTAAAGTAAATGGTACATAAAACATAAAAAATAAAAAGGGGCATAAAATAAAAACAATTTAATAATTAGTGGTTAGTTGGATGACCATCTTGAAACTTGCATTTAGAACTCATTAGAGGATTGGTAGAACCAAAGCCTCCACACAACAAGTTGCATTTGCTTTTTGTCAAGTATATCATCCATTTGAAATCCTCAAAAGTACCATTTAATGATCAACGATGTTTAAGTGATCCGCGTTGACTAAAAGTGTTGTAGATCCATTAGAGGATTGGTAGAACCAAAGCCTCCACACAATGAATCTCAAGGTTATTGGATCAAAGAGATCAAATTAACATACTTGGGCTTGAAAACATAGGTTTGAGCCACGAATGATCATTTATTCGAATCGGGACAAAATTTAGCGTTATGTTAATCAATCGTAAGTGGACTTGTGTAAAAGTCGCACCTATTTTGAGGTCGGTCAATAGAAATCTATGCACCATTGTTATGATACATGATATAGAGATCATGCTCCAATAACACTTAGTGCAATGAGAAAGGGACAAGATGAAGAGGGGTGGGAGAGAACATTCAAACCACATTTGAGTTAAATTTAAATCAAACTATTATTAAAATCATTCATCCATTTTTGTGGAGTTGGACTCAACACCATGGATCTAATAATCTTAATAAAGTTCATGATCAAAAATTCAACCCAAGATCAGCCAGAAAATAATCACAAAATAATATTGAATTTAATATATACATTAAAAAAAGGTTTTAGAAATATTTAAAATAGAAATAAGGGATAAAAATATCAACTAGATTCAAATTAATCAAGAAATAAAAAGTAAGACCATAGAAAAATCAGAAATGGACTCTAATATTTTTATAAAATTTTTGGTAATTTTTTAAAGTCGGAAACTATTTTTAAAATTAAAAGAAATGAGAAAAATAAACCAAAAATGATAAAAAATACCAAAGTCACAAATAAAAAATAAGTGAGGTCACCAATATTTGTCACAATATCATTGGATCATTGCATATTTTTTTCAGAATTTAAAAATGTATGAAAGTATTTTTAAATATTTAAAACAAATCAAATAAAGTGAAAATTTATAAAAAATACCAAAACACAAAATAAAATTGTGATAACATAAAAATCAAAAAGAGAAAAAACGAAAAATATTGTTCATAATTTTTTCAGATTTTTTGGACTAAAAATGAATTTTCTATGATTTTTTTGAAATTTAAAACAATTAAATATAAAAATCAGAAAAGAAAATAAAAACCAAACAAATATGGGTCATCTGATCAATGTGGCGGGTTGGGCATGTTATGGACTTTAGTGGATAATGTATTGAATCGTTAATTAAATCATATTTAAAAAAAAAACAAGTGGCGTGCCATCATTGGTTGAAATATGACACATTGGTCATCTTCAGCCTCCAGTCAACGTGAATTGCAGGTCTCTCAAACTGTAAAATCAGAAGTTCAGACCTATGTCATTCGCTTCGTCTCTTCAAGACGAAGACAACCACACATTCGCGACAAATTTATATAAACTGTAGCTCAAGCAATTTGGAAGGAATGTTTTGAAAAGGGATTTGAAACTTCGTGGTCAAAACAAGTTTCCAGATGAAAATAAGTGTTGCAACTAGAACCAGGGCAATGAGAGCATCACAATGATATCAAAGTTTTGAAGAATTGATGAAGGAATCTACCTATTGAAGTTGAGTTGCAGAGCTCTGAAATTGGACTTCTATGGAGCAATATAGGGCACGATTCTTGAATATAATTATATGGTTAACTTCAGAGAAGATCAAGGAAGGTGAAATGATAGAAACCACACTTGAATTAAATTTAAATCAAACTATTATTAAAATCATTCATCCATTTTTGTGGAGTTGGACTCAACATCATGGATCCAATGATGTTAATAAAGTTCATGATAAAAAATTCAACCCAAGATCAGCCAGAAAATAATCACAAAATAATATTGCATTTAATATATACATTAAAAAAAGGTTTTAGAAATATTTAAAATAGAAATAAGGGATAAAAATATCAACTAGGTTCAAATTAATCAAGAAATAAAAAGTAAGACCATAGAAAAATCAAAAATGGACTCAAATATTTTTATAAAAATTTTGGTAATTTTTTAAAGTCAGAAACTATTTTTAAAATTAAAAGAAATGAGCAAAATAAACCAAAAATGATTAAAAAAATACCAAAATCAGAATATAAAATAAGTGAGATCACCAATATTTGTCACAATATCATTGGATCATTCCACATTTTTTTCAGAATTTAAAAATGCATGAAAGTATTTTTAAACATTTAAAACAAATCAAATAAAATGAAAATTTTATAAAAAATACTAAAACACAAAATAAAATTGTGAAAAAATAAAAATCAGAAAGAGAAAAAACGAAAATATTTTTCATAATTTTTTCAGATTTTTTGGACTAAAAATGAATTTTCTATGATTTTTTTCTTAATTTAAAACAATTAAATATAAAAATCAGAAAAGAAAATAAAAACCAAAAAAATATGAGCCATCTGATCAATGTCAAAACACGTTAGTAAACAGATTAAGTGGACCTGGCGCATTGTGCATGTTATAGACTTTAGTGGATAATGCATTGAATCATTAATTAAATCAGATTTTAAAAAAAACAAGTGGCGTGCCATCATTGGTTGGAAGATGACACATTGGTCATCTTCAACCTCCAGCCAACGTGAATTGCAGGTCTCTTAAATTGTAAAATAAGAAGCTCAGATCTATGTCGTTCGCTTCGCCTCTTCAAGACGAAGACAGCCACACCTTCGCGACAAATTTATATAAACTGTAGCTCAAGCAATTTGGAAGGAATGTTTTGAAAAGGGATTTGAAATTTCGTGGTCAAAACAAGTTTCCAGATGAAAATAAGTGTTGCAACTAGAACTAGGGCAATGAGAGCATCACAATGATATCAAAGTTTTGAAGAATTGATGAAGGAATATACCTATTGAAGTTGAGTTGCAGAGCTCTGAAACTGGACTTCTATGGAGCAATATAGGGGACGATTCTTGATTGTAATTATATGGTTAGATTCAGGGAAGATCAAGGAAGGTGAATTTGGATTAAAAAGGCTTGAAAGCAGATTTCGAAGTAGTATAATTTTGAGTTATATAGCAAGTTTGGCATGGTGATTCTGGCTATCCAAGCTTGAGGAAATGAATGGGGGATGACCCTCTATTTATAGGAGAACGAATGAGATCCTCAAGCGTATGAAATGATGAAGTTTGGAGGGAAATCATGGGGGGTCTGCAGCATGAACAAAGTATGACTTGTTTAGCATCAAAACTCAGCCAAATTGTGCGCTTCATGATGCTAAACACCTTTGGAAAGTTTCTAAACATGATTAGAAGCAAAAACGCGTGGAAAACTTATGATTAGAAGCCAAAACAAAGATTTCAAAATATGACTTGTGATGAAACGTCAATTCAAAGTTACCACTTTTGAAACAATGGCATTCTCAGCTCAAGGGGTCTTAAGGTATGGTTCTTGATACTTTAGAAAGATGAGATTACAAGCTTTGCAATGGGAAAAGAATGGAATCAAATGGATGCTTGAGCTGAAAGTTGCATTGAGTCAAAGTTGGGAAAAAGAAGTTAACTTTCCATACTTAGAAATATTTCAAATTTTTCTTCAAAAGTGACCTATAATGTTTTGCCTCCAAACATGGCCTTCCACTTAGAAATTGCTCTTGACCAAAAAATATGTCATGAAATAGACCTCTTGAGAGAGTTATGAATTTTGAAGTTGGCAAAAAATCATGAAATGACCTATAATATTTTGTATCCTTAGGGCATCTTCCATCCATTTTCTCACTTTCCATATCAAAGAAGGCATAAATTTCACATCCTCAAGATTATTATGGAAAATGAATGGGCTCAAGGTGATAAAAATTGACCAAGTTATGATCATTTGAAGTCACACATGAGAAATTGGGGGTTCATCTAGAGGACTTGTAATATTTCTTCATCATCAAGTTTCTTCCACATTAAAACTCCTTGAAACTTTTGAAGTGATTTGTTAATAACCATTTAAAGAGAATGATGTTTTTGGAATCACTCAAAAATACCAAAAGATGAGCAATATATACTTCTTTGAAATTCAAAACCCTAGCTCCTAGATCAAGAAAATGCTTTCAGGAACTTTGACAATTTTGAAAAACTTCTTGTACCAACACTTTTGCTTTGTAAATAGAAGTTATTGAGGATGAAAAATGAGAATTCATAGCCACCAAGACCACTTCCATATCTTGAGAATTTAGAGAAATATGCACTTGTGACTAATGGGAACAAGGCCTTGTCCAACCATGACAACTTCTTCAATCAATCCCTTGCACTTTTGGATCAATCTTGATATATTGGAATGTAGTGAATCAAAATAACCTTGCCATGCCATTTCTTCCAAAAAAATCCAATGGTGAGGTTGGAACTTCTCAATCTTTATTGACTGGGGCATGGAAATAAACCCATGAACCCATGGAGCAACTTGCTAAATCTCATTGCCTTTACCTACATAAGTAACAAGCAAGACAAACCAACATTGCATTTTATTAATTAAAAGAAGAAATCAAGACAAAAATATTCATGATAAAAAAAGAACAAAAGTCAAGGTGCTTGGTTATTCCTCAAAGAGCAAAGCTAAACATAGGGAGGGGAACCAAGAATCCTAATGTGATCTTGTTGTGATGGAATCAACATGGTATGATGAGGGGATCTTAGGGGAAAAATTAGGGTACAACAGCTGCCTTTATTTATGTTTCTTCTATCCGGAGATATGAAGGTTGAAAATCTTCGTGTCGATGCGATCGAAGATACTTAAATATAAAACAAACCCTATTTTTGGCCCTAAGATGCCATGCAGTGATTATGAGCAGGAATTCATATGAACAAAACCAAAGAGACGCAAAACACCATTGGGGATACAACAAAGGAAATACAGAAACAAAAGAGAAACCCGACCAAGAAAATAAATCACTGGTGAATCAAAATACTTGACTTATAACAGGTAATAAAAAGTCAAAGGATACACCAACTCCTACTAAAGGCGACCTACCAACTTTCATTGATGGTAGAAAGAGGAAAAAAATAACAACACTGACGTTCACTGACGGTGAGCTACCAACATTCACCGAAGGTAGAAAGAGAAAATATCATGACATCGTCATTCACTGACGATGAACTACCAACGTTCACTGAGGGTAGAAAAAAGATAACAATCACCAGCTTTCACTGAAGGTGACCTACCAACTTTCACCAATGGTAGAAAGAGAATATATCATAGCACCATCGTTCACAGACGATGAACTACCAACATTCACTGAAGGTAGTAAAAAGATAACAAGCACCAACTTTCACTGAAGGTGACCTACCAACTTTCACTGATGGTAGAAAGAGAATATATCATGACATCGCCGTTCACTGATGATGAACTACCAACGTTCACTGAAGGTAGCAAAAAGATAACAAACACCAACTTTCACTGAAGGTGACCTACCAACTTTCACTGATGGTAGAAAGAGAATATATCATCACATCACCATTCACAGACGATGAACTACCAATGTTCACTGAAGGTGGTAAAAAGATAACAAGCACCAACTTTCACTGAAGGTGACCTACCAACTTTCACTGATGGTAGAAAGAGAATATATCATGACATCACCGTTCACTGACGATGAACTACCAACGTTCACTGAAGGTAGCAAAAAGATAAGAAGCACCAACTTTCATTGAAGGTGGCCTACCAAATTTCACTAATGGTAGAAAGAGAATATATCATGACATCACCATTCACTGATGATGAACTACTAACATTCACTGAAGGTAGCAAAAAGATAACAAGCACCACTTTTCACTGAAGGTGACCAACCAACTTTCACCGATGGTAGAAAGAGAAAATATCATGACATCGTTGTTCACTGTTGATGAACTACCAACGTTCATTGAGGGTAGCAAAAAGATGACAATTTCCCCCCAAAATTCTGGAATTTCACCTAGAACGGGTCTCAACTTCTTCTTTAACCAAAGCATTCTGCTTGGAAAGGGTAATATATAAGCTGTCTCAAATAAAGAGACTATCACTTGTAAAGATAGCAAAAAACAGTTACGTCAACTTTTATAGGGAAGTACAGGTTGCTCAAATAGAGAGACCTGACACTTGCTGTTATGGAGGATTGTAAAAATAATAATTTCTGGGGAAATAAATATGACTTCCTGGGGGAAGAAATATGGCTTCCTGGGGAAATGCCAATATATTCTTGCTTGAGGAGATAAAAGTCTTCTCGTGAAAAATAAATGCGCATTCTCAAACCAATGCTCAATGCTTGCAGAAATCCAAAGTAATAATATTGTTGAGGATCAAACATTCAAACCAGAAATACACTGGAATGAGACAGTCGTCTTAAACACTTCCTTTGAGAAATAAACTCAAGAGGGAGACCCAAATCATCCAGTCAAAGAGCTTTACAAGAAGGTTGAAGCAAAAATCTTCCACGAGGGATAACTCAGTGGGGAAATTGAAAGAATATATGCTTTCTGCTTAAGGCCAACACTCTATTGGAGAGAGGACAACATAACATCTGCAAAAACAGGGTAATATGTCAACAAAATATTAACGAATGGTGAATGAACGATGATTTGACAATTTTAATTATGCATGATATGTGTATAAATGTATGAGTGTTTATCGCGCATATGCTGACAAAACAGATATATAACACTGGGAGTAAACAGGAAAAACCAACTCGGGCACAATCAACACTCGGCCAAATTACATCCAAGATGAACAATCCAAGAAAAAGTAAGCACCAACTTAGGAAACAAAACCTACTGCCTGGTTTAACTTTATTGGGGAGAAACACAATTCAGAAGTAAACAAAACATATCGACCAAACAGTACAGATACAGAGATACAACATCCTCTCTCAGGTCTTTACCAGGGAATAACACTCAGTCTTCAACGAGAAATCAAATATTTTCAAAAGTAACGCTTCTACTGTGGATTATGAAAAATCAATTTTTAAGTAGAGAAAACAGACATCAAATCATCAAAACATTCACTGGGGAATCTGTGCCGACTTCATTGGGGAGGTCAACACCACCTTCACAAAGGGAAAACAAATATACGTTCTTTACTAGGGAAACAGAGACCTGCGTTATTCGAGAGTAATCATTGTACCAACTTCTCTGAGAAGAAAGAACTTATTTTAAACAAACAAAATCTTCATTGGAAAAATCTTGGATTGGATCTTCATATCATGCAAACTCAGAAAAGAGGAGAAATGAACGAAAACTTGACCGGGGATACTGGAGTTACAAACCATATACGACGAAACATCTTAAGCAAAAGTTCTCCGGGAAACAAGACTTCTTAAAAGCAACTGGAGTTTGTCCACTCTTGGGATCACCACTTTTGTTGTTTGTCTTGCGTCACAAATTTTAAATTAAAAACAAATTGTAAATTCTTTTTGAAAATCCATTTTGTTATTCAATCTTTTCGCTTTGAAAGTTATTACCAATAATAAATGGATTATTTGCAAGCTAAATAAAATAAGAAATACCAAGAATTGGGTAAAAGCTCAAATTTCATTAATAGAATGGTAGTCTGCGAATGGCGAGACTCCATGGATAATTACAAAGTGCGGAAAATGGTAATATATAATGGAAAAGATACGTTGAGATACAATGACCACTATCCCCTCTAACAACTTTTGAAATCCTGAGCAGCGACTTCTGTTGAAGTATGATGAGGATCCGAGAAGATTTTTGCTCCCATGATCAAGTCCTGTCTGATGTAGTTACTTACCAAAAAAGTCCTTAACTTTTGCCTAAGCTGCCCTTGCGAGTTTTCAACTTAGCAGGAAATTTATTCTGTTTATGTCTCTAATTTTTTCCTAGACCGCTCTTTCGGGTTTTCGGCCTACTGAGACGCTCTTTTTTAACCTAAGCCGTCCTTTCGGGTTTTCAACTTATCAAGTTGTTCTTTTATTTCTTTAGGCGAAGTATTTCTTGACTACATCAGCATTCATGGGACGGGGGAACTCCTCGCCATCCATAGTTTCAAGAATTAATGCACCTCCAGAGAAGGCTTTCTTAACAACATATGGGCCTTCAAAATTGGGAGTCCACTTGCTCCTCGAATCAGCGTTAAAGGACATGATTTTCCTGAGCACGAGGTCGCCTTGTCTGAATTGACGAGGTTTGACCTTCTTATCAAAAGTTTTCTTCATCCTTTTCTGATATACCTGGCCATGACAAAAAGCTATCATCCTCTTCTCTTCAATCAAATTCAATTGATCAAACCTGTCTGGACCCATTCAGCCTCTAACAACTTGGTTTCCATTATCACACGCAAAGAGGGAATCTCAACCTCGATTGGGATCACGGCTTCCATTCTATACACAAGGGAGAACGGGGTTGCTCCTATTGAAGTGCAGACAGATGTTCGATATCCATGCAAAGCAAAAGGGAGCAATTCATGCCAATCCTTATAAGTAAAAACTATTTTCTGGATAATTTTCTTGATATTCTTATTAGCAGCTTCAACAGCCCCATTCATCTTCGGCCTGTACGGAGATGAATTGTGATGGACAATCTTGAATTCCTCACAAAGTTCTGTCATCATCTTGTTGTTCAGATTGAGCCATTGTCAGTGATAATTCTGCTCGGCACACCATACCGACATATCAGATTATTCTTAATGAAGCGCACAACCACCTGCTTGGTAACATTAGCATATGAAGCAGCCTCCACCCACTTGGTGAATTAATCAATTACTACTAAGATAGATAGGTGTCCATTCGAAGCTTTGGGTTCTGTCATTCCAATCATGTCAATACCCCACATAGAGAAAGGCCATGGGGAAGAGATCACATTAAGAAGTGTCAGAGGCACATGAACCTTGTCCGCATAAATATGGAATTTATGATACTTCTTTGAAAATTTGTAACAATCAGATTCCACTGTCAGCCAATAGTAACCTGCCCTTAGCATCTTTTTAGCCATCGAATGTCCATTGTCATGAGTGCCAAATGAACCTTCATGAACCTCACGCATCAACATGTTTGCTTCGTGTCTATCCACGCATCTGAGCAAGACCTTGTCATAATTTCTCTTGTACAACACATTTTCATTGAGGAAGAAACTACCAGCCAATCTTCTCAATGTCTTTCTATCTTTATTCGAAGCACCAATCGGGTATTCCTGAGTCTGAAGGAAATGCTTGATATCATAATACCAAGGTTTTTCATCTGCTACCTCTTCTGTTGTAAGCACATGGGCGGGCCTGTCCAGTCGTCGAACCATAATTCGAGGTATATCATTCCAATTATTCACTTGATACATAGAAGCCAGAGTTGCCAGAGCATCCGCCATTTGATTTTCATCTCTAGGAATGTGATGGAATTCAACTTTATTAAGGAAGGGTAACAACCTTCTAGCATATTCTTTGTAAGGGATCAAGTCGGGGTGACGAGTATCCCATTCTCCTTTAATCTGGTTTATTACCAAATCTGAATCGCCATACACATCTAGAATTTTGATTATGAGATCAATAGCTTCCTTGAGACCCATTATGTAAGCCTCATATTCTGCCATATTATTAGTACGATCAAATGTCAACCTTGCAGTGAAAGGAATATGCGATCCGTGTGGAGTGACAATCACGGCACCAATTCCTTTACCTTAAGCATTCACAGCTCCATCAAATATCATACTCCAGCGAGATTCAGGATCAGGACCTTCCTCGGGCAATGGTCCATCACAATCTTTCACTTTCAGAAACATCACATCCTCATCGGGAAAGTCATACTTCACAGACTGATGATCATCAACTGGTTGGTGAGCAATGTAGTTTGCGAACATGCTGCTTTTAATAGCTTTTTGAGTGCGGTATTCGATGTCATATTAAGATAACAGCATCTGCCAACGGGCAATTCTCCCGGTAAGATAAGGCTTTTCAAAAATGTACTTGATTGGATCCATTTTGGAGATCAACAGAGTAGTGTGATTCAACATATACTGCTGCAAACGTTTGGCTGCCCAGGCCACAACCAAACATGTCTTTTCCAGCATGGAATACCGCGACTCATAATCAGTAAACTTTTTACTGAGATCATAAATGGCATACTCTTTCTTCCTTGTTTCATCTTGTTGTCCCAGAATATAGCCCATGGAATTATCTAACATTGTCAATACATAATCAACGGTCTTCCTTCCGCAGGAGGGAGCAAGATAGGAGGTTAAAGTAGATATTATTTAATACTCTCAAATTCCCTTTGGCAGTCATCCTTCCATACACAACCTTGATCTTTCTTTAACAACTTGAAGATCGGTTCACATGTTGCAGTCATGTGGGAAATGAATCTGGAAATAAAATTCAAACGTCTGAGGAACCCTCTGACTTGCTTTTCAGTTCTTGGCGCTGGCATCTCTTGAATTGCTTTGACTTTATCAGGGTCAACTTCAACTCCTTTCTAGATAACAATGAAACCCAATAATTCCCCCGATCGAACACTGAAGATACATTTATTTAGATTCAAGCGGAGACGATACTTCCTCAAATGCTGAAATAACTTCAACAAATCTTCTAGATGCCCTTCTTCATTCTGGGATTTAGCAATCATATCATCAATATACACCTCAATTTCCTTATGCATCAGATCATGAAATAGGTTTGTCATAGCTCTCTGGTACGTTGCACCAGCGTTCTTCAACCCGAAGGGCATCACTCTGTAACAGAATGTTCCCCAGGGTGTGATAAACGTTTTTTTTCATGTCCTCTACAGCCATTCTTATTTGATTATACCCGGAAAATTCGTCCATGAACGAGAATACTTTGAATTTTTCTGTGTTATCCACTAACATATCAATGTGTGGCAATGGAAAATCATCTTTTGAACTAGCTTTATTTAGATCTTTATAACCTACGCACATGCGGACTTTTCAGTATTTTTTGGGTACTAGGACAATATTGGAAATCCACTGAGGACACACTGACATCACAAGAAAACCATCATTAATTTTCTTTAGAACCTCCTCTTTGATATTTACTATCATATCTGGGTGAGTTCTTCTCAACTTCTATTTGATTGGCGGACACTCTGGCTTCAACGGCAAATGGTGCTATATAATATATGTATGTAGGCCAGGCATATCTTGATAAGACCAAGAAAATATATCCACATACTCTTTCAACAGCTCAATCAACCTGCTCTTCACATCAGGATGCATTAATGCTCCAATCTTGACTTCTTTAGGATCTTCTTCTGAACCCGAATTGATTACTTCCAATGGTTCTTTATATGGCTGAATGGTATTTTCCTCGTGCTCAAGAAACCGTGAGACCTCTTCTGGAATCTCATCATAGTCTTCTTCTTCGGCCCCATACACAGGACATTCAAAATTGGGAGAGGGTGTAGGGTCATTATATTCAAGAGTTTTTTAATTAATCTGCACATATGATTCATGATTGCATTTAGAAACTAACACATATAACAAGTGATCATGCAGATTGTATTTTAGTTATTATTTATTTTAAAAGGTTTTTTTTATTACCATTTTCCAAGAAAAAGCAGAAAAGAAAGACACAATTTGGGAAACAAAGACAACTTTTATTATTGATTTTAAAAGTCACAGCAAACAGATAAGCCCTACATCATTAATACTTTCATCTTGGGCAGAGTGAAAGCTTTTCAAAAAGATTAACAAATAAAATAACTTTGAAATATGTATGCAAGAGGGAACATCAACGGTGGTCCAGTATGAACCCTAACTCTGTGTGTCACGTAATTCGGCATTTCCGGCTCTATTTCATCTTCCACAATGGCATTAATCCCGGAAACAATTGGATAAAGATAACCCCCGCTATGGAAGATGTCTTGATACTTTCCTGCAGCAGACTTTGGCTCCATGCTCTTACCTTTGTCATTCTTCAAAGAGAACCCCAAGCCAACTCTATTCTTGTTTACAGGCGGATCCACAATTTGTCCCCATACTTCACTATGACCCTTACGCACAACCTGCTGCGCATCCTTAAGCGAAACCATAGAATTCTCATTTCCTCTTATATTATCGATGGATAAGGCTTGGAACTAGGTTCCAACAGCAGCTTCATCCGCCTCCACAATGCTGAAAGTGGACAAATGGGATATCAATAATGCACGTTCTTCATTTATAATTACCATTTCCTTCATGTACAAATTTCAGTTTCTGGTGGAAAGTTAAAGTGACAGCCCCTGCCTCATGTATCCACGACCTTCCTAGAAAACAACTATAAGCAGGTACAATATCCATTACCTGGAAAGTAATCTGAAACAAATGTGGGCCTATATGAATAGGCAAGTCCAATTCACCAATAACATATTTCCTTGATCCATTAAACGCTTTCACAATAATGCCACTTAGGCGCATGGACATTCCTTGATATTTCAACTTCATAAGCGTGCTCCTTGGTATAACATTTAATGCAGATCCATTATCAATCAGCACATTGGATAGTGAATCATTCTGGCAATTCATAGAGATGTGGAGGGACAGGTTGTGATTCCTTCCTTCGTCCGGAAATTCATTGTTGCAGAAACTCTGGGTTATTACATGATGTAATATTCCCTACTACGTTGCGTAGCTGGTCTACAGGCATGTCACTTTCCATAAAATCTTGGTCCAATACCCTCATCAAAGATTCTCTGTGAGCAGAGGAGTTCATTAATAAAGCCAAGATAGATGTTTTTGAAGGAGTCTGCAGTAGCTGATCTACAATTCTATAGTCGCTCATCTTGATTATCTTCAAAATATCATCCACTTCTTTCTCTAACGTAGCCCCACTAGTCTCACCCGTAGCCTTCTTGGGTTCAACATTCTCAGCAATTTTCTTTCCAGTGCTAACATATCCATGAACAACTGGTGCAAATACACGACCGTTGCGGGTCACTCTGCTAGTCTCAGCAATACTTACAACATCAGGCATTGACTGGATGGGAACTTCCACACCATCCTCTAAGATTGTAGTGTTATATTTGTAGGTGTTGTACCCCAAAATTTACCCTCCCATATTCTTCAAGGTTTATCAAAGATCATATTTAAATGGCTCAAGATTTCCCAAGGGGTTGCACAGTCAAACCATCCTCCTAAGCCAGTCAAAATTAGGGTTTTGGTTCTTGCAAGGAAGTTGAGATTTTCAAAGGCTCAATCAAGTCCCATAGGCCTATACACATTGTCAAGCATCCATATGCCAAGTTTCAAGGCTCACAAGGTCAAGTTGCACAGTCAAAAGCCTCATTTGCTTCACAATCAACTGTAGGGGTAAAATGGTCATTTGGCAGTCAAAAGTCAAAAATTTTGGTCAACATCTTATTTTGAAGCCACAATCATCATTTGATCAAGTCTTGATCATGATTCCACAAGAATGGCTCAAAAATCATCAAGATGCAAAAGTTTCCATTTTTGGACAGCTGAAAAGTCAACTGTAACTTGACCAAGGCATAACTTTTTCATGGTTCATCAGAAAAATCCCATCCAATGCTCATTTTGAAGGGGATGACATTTCCTACAATTCATCTTCACATTCCAAGTCCAAGAAATGCTCTCACAAAACGTTATCAATTTCTACATTATAGGTCATTTTCAAAAGTCAACAAAAAGGCATTTTAAGTCAAAGACCATAACTTGAGATTGGTAAATCCAAATTACATGGGACCAAAAGCATTGGTTAGAGGACTTCAAGACCTTTCCAAAATGTCCAAGAACATGTTCATATGATCAAATTTGAGCAAGATATGCATTGGAGAAGTTGGGTAATTTTTGTGAAATGGCAAAAGTCAACTATCCCTAAAACTTCAATTTTTGACAAAAGGGCCCACTTTCTTCCACTTGATTCAGCCTTGTCATGCCATACACGTGTCCCATGATTAATTTCAAGATCAAACATTTATTTTTCCATTTTATTTAATTTTTATTGATTTAATTCATTTTAAATCCATAAAAATTCAAATAAAATCTAAAAAATTAAATGGATAACATCTTTTGATTTGAATGCCTTTTATGTGTCATATGCCAACTCACAAATTCGTGCTAGGCTATTTTGTGCATAAAATCATGGTTTTTGCTCCAAGTATGGAAAGCTTTCAATGGTGGTTAAACAAGAATCTCCAAACATCAATGTAATGGATCCCAAGCCTAGTTGCTGACCTAATTTCATTCACATATACATATGCAAGCATTCCAAACCTCTTTTCACGTGCAAAAGCTGCTGCAAACCCTTATGCCATATTGAAAAAAAGTCAAGAAAACTCAAAACTGTTTTCTCACTTCCAGGGCCTTTCAAAGCGATTTAAGGATTCAAACACGTTACTGGACCTCTCAGAAACCTTTTGGAATCAAAATCACGTGCTAAGGCCTAAGAAGTCGTTCTACAAGAACTCACGGTTTGCATATTTTCTTCACAATCGTAATTCATAATTCATGCATCATTGATATGATTTCTTAGTTGTTTTATGTTGTTAGAGCCCACAGGAAACTAATGGCGTGGTTCAATTGGATTATGGTGTCCTGAATCAAAAGATACCATTGTCAAAATCTAGGGTTTCCAAGCTGCGAATTTGGGGCTTTGCTGTATCAGAAAAATTAGACCTTGAGACGCCCATGGTTGAAACCGGCTTGACGAGACGAACACACTCAGACCCTCGCAAACAATTTATATAGAGCATAACTCTATTCGCTATTTTTTGTCGTTCCATTTTGTGGAGGTTAAAAACCCCCGCTATCTAATTATCTTTTTTACAGGTGAATGGAGACGATGATGACGTGGTGATGTATGGCTGGATAGTTCAAAAAAGGCGCGCACTTTTTGAGTGTACAGCATGTTCATTAATTTTCCAATATAATATTTTCTCTTTGTTATACTAATGACTAAAAGCAGGTGGTTGGGTTGGTGGAAAGCGTGTGCAGCAACCATTGGGACCTGGGTTCGATTCCCAGGTCCCCCAAATTCCTTGTTTCCATTTTTCTCAATACATTCACATGCAGGCTTCATGAAAGAGTCCACCATAAACCTCACGCTGCAGCTTGCCAAGTGGCCACGATCCCTGATCCAAAGGCCTGGATTAGACGAACGCCGTGCTCTCTGGTCAACCATGCGTTGGACAATCAGAAAGTCAAAGGCTTGAGCTTAGTGGGCCAGATTGCTAGCATACCTCCATATTGGGCCCAACACCCCCCTGGTCTTTGTTACTCTTTTTATTTTCTTTTCTTTATAATTTCTTTTTATTAATTATTAGTATTATTATTTAATTCACAGATAATTATTTTCATAAACAAAAAAATCAGAAAAAACTAATATTTTTATTATTCTTATTTATTAATTTCACTACTAATTATTTTTGTAAATAAAACACTAATAAATTGATTTAGTTTAAATTAGGTTTAATTTTAATCTTTTTTTAAAATAAATAAAAACAAATTTAGACTTAGGCTTTTCTTTTGACATTTTTAATTCTTTTTTTATTTTATTTTATTAAACATAAAAAACACAAAAACATTTTTCTTTTAATTAAATTAATTAATTAGTAATTAGGCTTAATTTCATTTAATTACAAAAAAAAAGGACAAATTCAATTCTTTCTCAAAAAAAAGGGTCAAAACTCTAGGACGTTCCCGATTCAATCTTTCGCGCGTATTTATTTTTTAATTCATTATTTTGTATCTGCTCAGGAAATGTAATAGCTAATTAGGATTTTACCGCTTTATTTACTTTTCTCGCAACTTATTTCCAAACGAGTTTTTGTTTTTGGCGATGTATAGACCCGCGCCTTGTAATAGTTAGATTTACCTTTTCCGCACTTTATTTTCCGCACTCTTAACTGTTAATATGCATGAAAGACTGAATGACAAATAAAATCAATCTGTAGCTCACAAATAACATGTACAAGACAAACATTAACTGAAAAACAACAGACATGCACATGCCACTCCTAGGGTACGCCTCACTGGTTGCCTCGACGTGGTCATCAAGTATAGGGTGTCTTAGAGGTTGCCTTCCTGTCTAAGATCCAGTCGCCTCGAGACGGTTACCTCGGATAAAAAAGGATCTAGGACATTAGGGTTACTTCTAAGGTGTCCAACTATTGCTTTGGTGACCACACTGTCCCTACAATCGAATTGACCTGAATAACTCCAACGATGGTGCTACCTATCTCTCAATGGTGGGATAGCGCTATCTAAAAGACTCTTACACAGCATAATTCCTTAGAGTAGGTAGATTCTCCTGGGTACTTGCTCTTTCAAAACAAACAAAAAAAAACATCCTTTCACACCCCACACTTTCAAAAAGTTTTCAAACAAAAAACTTCATACACTCTTGAGGACTGATACAAGAGTTACTTAGAAATTTTTCAAACGAAACTTTTTCAAAACCCACACACACTTGAAAAGCAAACAATTTTTGAAAACATAAGAGCAAGTACTTAAGAGCCCGTGGATAACCATGGATAGAAAGGGTGCTAACACCTTCCCTTTATATAAATCTACCTCCCGAACCGAGAAACATTCTCAAAGAAGGAATTTTACTGTGCTTTTGTCCTTTCCATATTGGAGAGCATAAAAGACGGTGGCGACTCTTGCTTACCGCGATATTTCGCGAACCAGCTTAAAAAACAGTCAGTTCTATTTCCACCGATCACAGAACTGGCGACTCTGCTGGGGAGTATAATTCAGTGGGGTGTACCTTAGGAATAGTTCATCATCATGTTTTCAATTGCTTGATCTGTTTGCTTTAAAATTGTGGGCCTGTTTTTGGAGTTTCATAGATCCTAACCCGGATCTGGGGGATACCTCTTAGAAAGTAGCAACAAACTGTGAGGGAACTGTGCGGGGTATACCGACACGGTTGAAACAATTTGCTACGTTGATGTGGCACTTTGGTGAGTACTGGTAACCCTTGAGTCAAGTCAAGGAGAGTACGGGGCCGCCGCGTGGTGTCGTGAAGCATCAACTGACCTTAGGAACCTTACTTGACCATCCTGGCCTCTTTATGGGTAGTGAGATGACCGACTTTGGTGCAGTCTGAAGTTGGTAGATACTCGATACTACACTCATTGAGGGTTGTTTTCTTGGGATATTTTGATTGCCAGTTCAGTGGCTAAATCAAAACAATTAACACAGAAAACAACCCAATGATATTGAGCTCCTTAGAACCCGGTTACTTTTGATAGGACAGGTTTTTGAGCCCACCAACTTCAAGAGGGTAGTACCCCAAACTTCATGCTGGCCTAAACTCTAAGGGCTATGGTGTGACTTGTGTGCCTTATCATGTTTGCTTTTTGTGAATACTTGTGGTGTGCTCTTATCATAGCATCATAACATCATACAGCATCATATGCATCCACTAACCACTTCAAGGGTTCAAATCTTCATCTTTGTTCTTGTTTTGTAGGACATGGAATCTATCCGTAGAAAGACAATTCAGATCAACCTTGTAAGGGTCCCTCCTCAGCTTAAGGAGCTTACATCCAGGATCCCCGAGAGCTCTTCCTTCAGTGAAAGACATGGTAGACTCATCAGCTTGGTTAACACCAACATTGAAGAAGATATGATAAAAGTTCTCTTCCAGTTCTTTGACCCCTTGCACCACTGTTTTACTTTCCAGAATTATCAATTGGTGCCTACTTTGGAAGAGTTTTCTCAGCTTCTGAAGGTTCCCATTCTCAGTCAACTAACCTACAACGGTACGGAAAGAGAGCCAAAACTTGAAGAGGTGGCTAAAGCACTATGCCTACAACCATCTGACATCAAGGGACATTGGGAAGTTAGAAGTGGTATCAAAGGGTTCTTGGAAAAGTTTCTATTTAAGAAGGCCCAAGAATGTTGGAATTCCCTTGACCTACAAGCCTTTGTAGAAGTTGTGGCTCTCCTTGTCTATGGGTTGGTATTGTTCCCGAATCCAGATCAGCTTATAGATATCAATGCTGTCAAGGTCTTCATGTCCAGGAATCCTATACCTACGTTGCTTGGGGACATCCTTCACTCATGTTACACTCGAACCATGAGAAAAAGAGGTGTTCTCATGTGCTACACTCCTCTCCTGGCAAGGTGGTTTATTTTGCACCTTCCACAATCAGTTTTGAAGAACGAGCGGGGTTTGAGATGGTCACAACGATTGATGACCCTTACACATGCTGATATACATTGGTGTTCTCGGTCCAGAGAGAATGTCACTATCATTGATGGTTGCGGAGAGTTCCCTAATGTTCATTTACTTGGAATCAGAGGAGGCATCACTTACAACCCATGTCTGGCTTTGAGACAGTTTAGATATGCTCGGAGGGATGGCCCTCATGACATGTTGATTCCTGACATAGTTTTTGACTTCGACAATGATGCACAAGGACTTCGCCAGAGATTTATCAGAGCTTGGAGGATGCCCAACAGGGTAGATAGCAAGACACTGGGACAGAAGAACTCCATCCCCCTGGAGCCTTATCTCAAGTGGGTACGAGCCCGCTCCCAGAAGCTGGTAATGCCATATCCTCATGTTCTCCCCGTGATCAAAGAGCCAGTTGTGGAAGGAGAAGTTCCCTACACCATTCAACATTCTGACATGCCAACGTCTTGGGAAGAAATGCAGAAGAGCTGGATCCAACTTAAAGAAGAACGGAATTCTCTTAAAACTAGTCTACATTCCAGTGAGAAGAAGGTCTTGGAGCTCACCCGTCTACTTCACGAGGAAAAGACTCTCAACACTTACATAGCTCCAAAGAGGATGCGCAGTGTCTTTTGGGATTAATTATTTTGTAATGTTTTGCCCATGAGGCCCTGATGTACCAAACAAATTATTTCTTAATATAACGTGTGTTCCCTTTTGTCTACAACGAATTTGAACTTTCAAACCCTTGAATGCATTGCATAAATAGAATATCATGCATCATGTGCATAACAAGTACCCTTTTTCTACAGGTTGCTTAATCTTCTTCGCTGTTTATTTCAGCACTCAGTCATCATGAATCCTGAACCTACTACCGAGCAAGCTATCAAGGCCCTCCAGGCCCAGAATGCCCAGTTTCAAGAGCTGGTCATGAGCTTAGCCCAAGGACAACAGGAGTTGAAGGCTTTGCTCCTGAAGAAGAAGAAGAAGAAGAGGATTGTGCTGTTCAACACTGGACGCAGACTCGGGAATACACTGCAGAATGAAGCTGAGTTGACTACTCCATCTATTGGGGAAGGCAGTCACCAGGAGGGAGGGGTCCCTAGTCCCGTGGTCTCTGACACCGAGACAGATTTCAATGATGAACAGTACCCTCCTGCCGAGGACCGGTACAAACAGCTGGAGGACCGATTAAATGCTATAGAGATTCAACATGTGCCTGGGTTGGATTTTAGAGACTTAGGGTTATCTTCTGGGGTGGTGATTCCACACAAGTTCAAGGCACCTGCCTTTGTGAAGTACGACGGGGCTTCTTGTCCTAATATGCACCTCAGATCTTATGTAAGGAAGATCCAGCCTTACACTGCATACAAGAACTTATGGATCCATTTCTTCCAGGAGAGTCTTTCAGGGACTCAACTCGAATGGTTCTATCAGCTGGATGGAACCAATATTCGTAACTGGGAGGACTTGGCTACTGCTTTTTATAAGAAGTATCAGTACAATTCCGACCTCGCTCCTACGCGTACCCAACTCCAGGGTATGTCACTAGGAACGGGTGAAGGTTTTAAGGAGTACGCGCAGAAGTGGAGAGACCTAGCTGGCAGGGTGCAGCCACCATTGACTGATCGTGAACTCGTGGACATGTTCTTGGGGACCCTGTCTGGTCCATTCTTTAATCACCTGATTGGTAATTCCTCTGCTGGGTTTACAGACCTGATCCTGACTGGTGAGAGGATCGAAGCTGGTATCAAATCGGGGAAGATACAGAAAGGTGCCTCCTCGAGTACTGAAAAGAAGCCCTTCAACAAGGAAGCTAGTGTTGTTTATGGTCCCAGAAGACAAAATAAACCGAAATGCCGCCAAGCTGTCAACGCGGTGGTAATTTCAAAGCCTGCTGCTGCTCCTCAGCAATACAACCAGCCAAGGGGTGAGAGACCCAAAAGGAAGTACACTCGGCTCAGCATGACCCTGTCTCAGATTTTGCCGCAACTGCTGTCAACCAATCTGGTAACTGTCAAGGAAGCTCCGAAGGTGGTAAACACAACATCTCCGAAGTACAACCCCAACGCCCGTTACGCTTATCACTCTGATAGCCCGGGGCATTCTACTGATGATTGTTGGGCTCTAAGGAATAAGGTTCAGGACCTTATTGATGCTAAAGAAATACAGTTCGAGGCGCCCAAAAGGCCCAATGTTGTGACTGCTCCCATGCCCCAGCATGGAGTGAATGCTGTGGAAGAGGATCTGTATGTAGCTTCTGTGGATGATATTGCTACTCCACTGTTGACCGTCAAGAGGAACCTGTTGCTGGCCAGTTTATTTCCGGGATGTAGTAAAGGTTGCCATTTATGTGCTGTTTCACCTGCTGGTTGTCCTTTGCTGAAGTCAGGCGTCCAAAACCTGATGGATACCAAAGAGATCTTGTTCAAGAAGATTGCTATTCCTACTGTCCGTACCGAAGAAGTTTCTATTGTCACTATTTTCAACAACCCTCCTAAGGCTCCCTCAAAGAAGCCTGTCAAAATTATGCATGTTCACAAGATTGCACCTATCATCATCACTGTTCCGGGGCCCATCCCCTATAAGTCTGACAAAGCTGTCCAGTGGCACTATGGGGCAGATGTTTATGTGCTTGGAGTAAAGCAAGAGTTTGATACTAGTACCGGTGTCAGCAACATCACCGGGCCTGCCAAAGTCACTCGTAGTGGTAGGCTCTTCTCACCTGATATTGCGCCACCGGCTATTCAAAGACCTCTTGTCATCACACCTGCCACTGTGCCTGCTTCCCTTCCTGACCAAGTTCCTGTTTCTACCCCTGCTGCCGAGTCATCTGACGCTCAGGGCAAAGGGGTTGCTACTGATGTGTCTGCCCGGACGGAGGCACCGAAGACCACTGTTGAAGCTTCCAAGCAAGAGATGGAAGAGATTCTCAAAATTATCAAGAAGAGTGATTTCAACGTCGTTGAGCAGCTGGGGCACACCCCATCTAAGATTTCCATGCTATCACTGTTGTTGTGTTTAGAGGCCCATGCCAAGGCCCTGATTTCCTTCCTGAAGACGGCCCACGTGCCACAAGAAACGTATGCTGATCAATTTACCGATTGTGTGGCCAACTTGACTGCTGATAATGGGTTGGGTTTCTCTGACGCCGATCTGACTGCCAAGGGAAAGAACCATAACGATGCCCTGCATGTCTCCATTGAATGCAGGGGCACTACTCTTGCCCATGTGTTGGTAGACACCGGTTCTTCGTTGAACGTATTACCCAAGAAGGCCCTAGACAGTTTGGATTGTGAGGGTTTAGAGCTCAAGCCTAGTAACATTGTCGTCCGGGCCTTTGACGGGTCGAAAAGGATGGTACATGGAGAAGTTGACATTCCAATCAGGGTTGGTTCTCAAGTTTTTGATTCTACTTTCTATGTGATGGACATCCGACCATCCTATTCTTGTTTGCTGAGTCGTCCTTGGATCCACAAGGCTGGAGCTGTGACCTCAACTCTACATCAGAAGCTTAAATACCCGGTCAAAGGGAAGATTGTTACGGTGCAGGGGCAGGAAGAATACATGGTCAGCCACCTCAACTCATTCTGATACGTAGAGATGGATGGGGAGTTCATTGAGACCCCCTTTCAACACTTTGAAGAGGTGCCTCAGACATTGGCAGCAGCAGAGACAGTGATTGAAGAAGACTCTCCTTTGAAGATGGCTTCCTTGAAGGATGCCCGGGCTGTGATCGAGAAGGGTGAGTGCGCGAACTGGGGCCGACTTCCTGATTTCACTCCAAAGACTGACAAATTTGGCTTGGGTTTCACTGCAGAAGCTCAGAGGGCTGTCCGTAAAGCAAGAATTGGAAGACCTCCTGTGTTCATCACCAACCCGGGAGTAAATGCTATTGAGGACGAAGCGGAAGAATCTGAGTTCGACAGTTGGATCTACCTGTTGTACCCCAAAATTTTCCCTCCCATTTCCTCAATATTTTCTCATCACAAGACCTTTGGAGCTCAAGATCAAGTTAGGGTTTGCTCTGCTCAAGACTCCTCCTTGCACTGTTGACCCAAATTAGGGTTTGAGTTTGCACAAAGATGTTTTAACCTAAAATGCCAAAGTTAACTTTCATGCTTCATGTTAGACTCACAAGTTTATCCATACCAAGTTTCAAGCCTTGATCCCAATCTTTGCCCAGTCAATTGGACAGTTGACCTAGAAATCAGCTGTATTGGGGAAAAAGTCAATTGTGGTCAATTGATAGTCAAACCTCATGATTTTAGACCCACATCAACATTGTGAACTCATATGGACCATTTGATCAAGTTTGGATCACAATTCCACAAGAAATTTGATCAGATCACCAAAAGGGCAAAATGGTCATTTTTAGGGTTTTGACTGCACAAAGGCAATTTTTGACTGTTTGACCTAGCCAATGGAAAACCAAGCTCACATATGGACTCAAGGAATCAATGACATGGTCTTGACACATTCAACAAGTTCAAAAGATCCCAAATGCACAAGATTGACAGATGAATTTTCCAGTCAACTGAGCCAAATTTGACTGTATACTGAAAACTCAAACTTTGACTTTTTGGTCAAAATCAAGTGTCAAGATTCATTTTTCATCAAGACATGTCAAATTATGAAACTTGTTCGTCAAGAAACAAAAAAAATGCAAATTAGGGTTTAGAATGAGAAACATTTCATAACTTAGAATTTTTCTAAGTTATGAAACTTCCTTATTTTTTCCCAACTTTGTCCCATTTTTTCATCAAGATACATTTGGATTCAAACAAAACTCAAAACATGAAAGTTGTAGTCCATTTCAAAATCTACAACTTTGATTCACAAAGTTTCCTCAAAAGAAGCTTGTAGCTCAAGTTATGATTTTTGGAACAAGGGTGCAAAACATTCTTAACTTAGAAAATTTTTGACCTATTCTAGGCAGGATTTTTGCCTAACTTCATGGCCACTTTTCACATGCTTCCACTTGGAATTTCAAATTGCATTACGAAGATGGATTGTAATACACATTCCAAGTTTTCCAAATTATCCAAGAACTTCTCAAACACCCTTGTGGTTAGGGAGAATCGAATTTGACAATATGGGCAAAAGTCACTTTGATTCATGGCCAAATGCATGTTCATAACTTGGTCATTTTTGAAATCAGCATGTGCAAGCTACATTACAGGCCTCTAATCTCATTTACACTCAAAAATTAAATGCCAATCCATTGTGTGCTAGCATTATTCTATGCATTTGGTCATTACATGAAGGATTAGTCCATAATTAGAAAAAGCACATTATCCATTTTTGAAAAGGTGAACTTTATGTCAAGTTTACAATCTATGAGGTACAATGCAGATCTTTGAGGCACAAGTTATTAGACATATCCCACTGATCAAGACAAAGTTTTGCAGCATGTTTAGGGGGCCTGCATAAGCTTGTAACTCAACTTGTCATTTTTTGCTTAAGATAGAAGAAACATTGCATAACAGAACAACATCTCACATTGCTGCAAGAACAAGCTTAAGAAAACTTTCTTCACACATTCCATACTCCTCAACTGACCTGAAACACGAGCCAACTACCTTCAATACCTCCCTAAACATCAAAACACCATTTTGCTGCACAAAACAGGGCATCCCTGCAGATTGAGTTGCATAACTCAGTTTGCTCGTGCGTTTTGGCCAAAGCTGGTTCATACACACTCCCTACCATCCATTGAAACTATCCCAAGCCCTAGCTACAGACTGTAACACCTCTAACCAACTTCACCATTTTCACTTTTTCTGTTTTGCAGGTTGACTTCTATAGCTCGATTCATTTAGTTTCAAAGCAAGCTAAAGGTTGGAGAAGCATCCCTGAACTTCAAGCAAGATGTACAAGTTCTCACATTGCCTTGAAAGTGCCTCCATTGTCATACACGATCCAAGCTGAACAGGTAAGTTCATGGACTTCTATCTCTCAATCTAGGAAGAGTTAGGTTTAGGTTTATGAATGAAAAATGCTCTACTCATGGCCCTGAAGCTACACAAATAATCACTTTGCATTTATGTTGTGTGTACTGAGAGAATTTGGAACCTGAACATTAGAAAAAACTTAGGTCAGGAATTAGGGATGGAGAAATTCTCTCTCATTTCTGAGAGTTAAGTCAAGTTTTTTATATGTCTGGATTCGTCTCTTGATGCTCTACATTTTTGGTGTTATGAGTTTTTCTTGAAAGTCCAGGAATCAGGATTTAGGAAATGCGTGTTGTTGTTGTTCAAACAAGTCTGGAGGTTGAAGACAACTCCTCTTGGGCTGGGCCTGAGTTTGATTTTCTTTTTGCACCACCGTTTCACACACACACACCCCTGGCCCATTTTGAGTTATATTTGTCATTTTTGATTTTTTCCTTTTGATTTTGATTTTATATTTTTATCCAAACTTAAAAAAACATTAAAAATATTTTTCTCACATTTTTTGCATTTTTATTTGATATTTATTTGTTTCATTTAGTTATATAGGTAAATAAATACATAATATCTTTTATTTAAAAATACTAAAAATAATACTAATACATTTTTATCTTCTGATTTTATTTTGTTTTATCTTTTGAAAACATTTTATAAAAAATATACTTTTTTTGTAAATAATAAATATTTTATTTTTGTACATATTTAATATATTTAATAAATAATATAAATACTTATATATTTATTAGAATATTTAGGATAAATACAAAAATAATACATTTTTATTTTTATTAATATTTAACCTCAAAATACCTTTTTTATAATATACTTTCTTTTTTTTATTTTATTTTTTGTACATAATTAATAAATATTGCATATAAATAATAATTACCTTTTTTATTTAGCAAAATTAGGGTTTTGCCCTAAAAACATAAAAATACCCAAAAATGAATCCTTTTATTTTTGTTTATTTGTCACATGAAAAAATACTTTTTACATACATATAAAAATCATTTTTTTTGCATCTTGCATAGTTATTGTATTTTATTTAATTATTGTACAATTAAATACCTTGTAAATTCCATTTGGATTGTAATAGTTTAGATTTAAATTTCTTGCTAAAATATCCCCATTTGAACATTTGTACCCCCATCCCATAATTGTGTTGTAATAATTTAGGACTTTATTTTTCGCATTTAAAATGCTTTCTAATTATGCCATGTTAGACTTAGGGTTTTGTATGCAAAAATCAACCAAACAAATAGCTTGACCTAATTCAAAGATAACAAAGCATGAAAATGGATAACACCAATCACACTTGCACCCCTAGGGTTACTCCACCTTGTTGCCTTCAATAATGGACCATGTTGCATGTTAGGTGTCTTTGGCAAAACGAAAAAAATATCAAATGATCATAGTCCCTAGATGACGCTTTCGAAAGTTGCCTAAAAATGATCAAGTCCCTTAAAGGAAAAGTTGCCAAAGACACTTGGCACCATTGCAATCATGGTCTAAACGATGACCCACGCCCGTCCCGTTCACATCCTAACACAAGATTGTCCACCAAATACAATGGTGGAACAAAATTGTTAAAAGGGTTAAAACATAGCAAAGATCTTTGAGAAATTTAGGGTAGATAGCTCTTGGTTACTTGCCAACTTGCAAAACAAAAACACTTGCCTATTTTTCAAAACCACACATCACAACACACTTTCAAAACAACTTTCAAAAACATTGAAAACTTTTCAAAAGACATACACCTTTGTATACATCCCAACATGGATCATTACAAAGGTTGCCACCACATTGGCCTCTTTTCAAAACATTTTCAAACACACACACAAAGCACCATTTCAAACAATTGAAAGCACCATTTCAAACAATTGAAAATGCAAGGCAAGTGATCTAAGCAAGTAACTAAGAGCCCATGGATAACCATGGATAGAAAGGGTTCTAATACCTTCCCTTTCTATAATCTACTCCCCGAACCCAAGAAAACATCTCAAAGGTTTTTGCTGTGCTTTTTAATCTTTCCTTAGGATAAAATAAAAAGTCGGTGGCGACTCTTGCTCAACCGAAACATTTGCGAAAACAAACGCAAAACCTCAAGTCAGTTCTCCCACCGTATCACACTACCCAACAACCAACGATGGACCAAGAAACTGGACTGCAAAAGACTTTACACCTATTACTTTTGTCACTCAGTAATGAACTCCTTTGTTTTAAAGTTGTAACGAACAATAATTTGAAACTTTATGGCCTGGTGTCTTACCCGGGGCACCGTGGCTTCATTTGTGAGGGCTTTTGTGTGTCACTTCCATATATCATTAATAAAAGCATTGGACGTTTTTTACATTTCAAATCTTGCGCTCCTTGTCTTTCTTTATTATATATTGCAAAATAGCTATATTTACAGACACTCACCTATACAGGTTCCAATCCACTCTGGATCTCACTGGTAACGACTCTGCTACTACTAGTTATGACTTCGAAAATCTGATCAACTTAGCCGAAGACGAAGGTGAAGATGATTGCAAAGTGCCTGGTGAGCTTGCAAGACTGCTACTCCAGGAAGAGATGGCCATTCAGCCACATGAAGAGCCAGTGGAAACGGTAAATCTGGGTACTGAGACAGACAGAAAGGAAGTCAAGATTGGTGTCAATCTGGAGCTCATTGTGAAACAACGGTTGATTCAGATGCTGCATGACTACGTGGAAATCTTTGCCTGGTCTTACGAAGACATGCCTGGGTTAGACACCGACATTGTGGTTCATCACCTACCTACCAAGGAAGAATGCCCTCCGGTAAAATAGAAGGTTCGCCGTATGCGTCCATAAATGTCAGAGAAAATCAAAGCTGAGGTTATGAAACAATTTGACACCGGTTTTCTAGCAGTGACTTCTTACCCTCAGTGGGTTGCCAATGTGGTTCCAGTGTCGAAGAAAGATGGTAAGGTCCGAATGTGTGTTGACTACAGGGATTTGAACAGGGCGAGCCCTAAGGATGATTTCCCTCTGCCTCACATTGACGTTCTGGTTGACAACACTACTCAGCATAAGGTGTTCTCCTTCATGGACGGTTTCTCCGGATATAATTAAATCAAGATGGCCCCTGAAGACGTGGAGAAGACCACTTTTGTTACTCAGTGGGGCACCTTTTGCTACAAGGTCATGCCTTTTTGGTTGAAGAACGCTGGGGCAACCTACCAACGTGCCATGGTTACTTTATTTCATGACATGATCCATCATGAGATTGAGGTATATGTCGACGATATGATTGCAAGGTCCCAAACTGAGGAGGAACACCTTGACCATCTGCAGAAGCTGTTTGACCGTCTGAAGTTGTACAAGCTGAGGTTGAACCCAAACAAGTGCACCTTCGGGGTAAGATCTGGAAAACTACTAGGTTTCGTCGTGAGCGACAAAGGTATTCAAGTGGACCCTGCCAAGGTGAAATCCATACAAGAGATGCTAACTCCCAAGACAGAAAAAGAAGTCAGAGGCTTTCTAGGACGGCTGAACTATATTGCCCGATTCATCTCGCACCTAACTGCTACCTGTGAACCAATCTTCAAGCTACTGAAGAAAGATCAAGTAGTACGTTGGAACGATGAATGTCAGGCCGCTTTCGAAAGAATCAAAGAGTACCTCCAAGAACCACCCATTCTTATGCCACCGGTTGAAGGGAGACCTCTAATCTTATACTTGACAGTACTGGACAACTCAATGGGGTGTGTGCTGAGGCAGCATGACGAGTCTGGCCGAAAAGAGCACGCCATTTATTACCTTAGCAAAAAGTTTACCGACTGTGAGACCCGATACTCACTGCTCGAGAAAACTTGTTGCGCTTTGGTATGGGCTGCTCGCCGGCTGAGACAGTATATGTTGACTCACACTACTCTGTTGATTTCAAAAATGGATCCAATCAAGTACATATTCGAAAAGCCTGCCTTGTCCAGAAGAATAGCAAGATGGCAGATGATCTTGACGGAATACGACATCCAATACACGACTCAAAAAGCAATCAAGGGAAGTGTATTGGCAGACCATTTGGAACACCAGGAAGTGGATGACTACCAGTCCATGAACTTTGAATTCCCAGACGAGGATATCATGGTAGTGACTGATTGTGAAGTACCTGGACCAGATGAAGGACCTGAGGAAAGATCCCGATGGTCTATGCACTTTGACAGAGCCTCAAACGCTTTGGGTAACGGTATTGGCGCCGTGATCATATCCCCTAAAGGCACTCATACTCCACTCACTTCCCGGCTATGTTTCATTTGCACCAACAACATGGCGGAGTATGAGGCATGCATCATGGGTCTTCAAGCTGCAATTGACTTAAGGATCAAGTTTCTGAGTGTCTTCGGAGATTCCGCTCTCGTGATCAATCAGATCAAAGGCGAGTGGGATACGAAACACCCAAATCTTATCCCTTACAAAGAGTATGTGTTGACATTGATTCCCCATTTCGAGGAGATAACTTTTGAACACTTCCCAAGAGAAGAGAATCAGTTGGCGGACGCACTGGCTACGATGTCTTCTATGTTCAAAGTCAAATAGGATAACGAGGCTCCCTGGATCATTATCTGGAAATTGGATGAACCTGCACATTGCTGTGATCTTGAGACTGAAGAGGTAACTGAAAAACCTTGGTATCACGAAGTGAAGAGGTACTTGGAAGCTCAAGAATACCCCGAGGGTGCATCTGTTAACGACAAGAAGTTCCTGAGAAGGTTCGCTGCAAAGTTCTTCCTCAGCAATGGTATTCTATACAAACGAAACCATGATTCAACCTTACTGCGTTGTGTGGATAAGACTGAAGCAGAAAGGATCATGGCAGAGCTACATGAAGGTACCTTCGGAACGCATTCCAGTGGGCACACTATGGCAAAGAAAATCCTTCGAGCAGGATATTTCTGGTCCACAATGGAAGCCGACTGTTACCAACATTCTCTGCCAGATCTATGCAGATAAGGTGCACATTCCTCCAGTTCCTCTGAACGTCTTGACAACACCGTGGCCTTTTGCAATGTGGGGCATTGATATGATCGGCGAGATCAGACCTACGGCATACAACGGGCATCGCTTCATCCTGGTAGCGATTGATTACTTCACAAAGTGGGTTGAAGCAGCTTCCTATGCTACGGTAACCAAGAACGTCGTGGCACGATTCATTCGGCATAACCTGATCTGTCGATACGGTGTACCTGAGAGGATCATTATGGACAATGGTACCAATCTCAACAACAAGATGATCACTGAGCTCTGCGAGCAATTCAAGATACAGCACCACAACTCTTCTCCTTACCGGCCGAAGATGAATGGGGCTGTAGAAGCAGCGAATAAGAATATCAAGAAGATTGTGCAGAAAATGACAGTGACCTACAAATATTGGCACGAGAAGTTACCGTTTGCTCTTCACGGGTACCGTACCTCAGCACGGACGTCAACAGGGGCAACTCCCTTTTCCTTGGTCTATGGCATGGAGGCAGTCTTGCCTATTGAAGTCCAGATACCCTCTCTCCGGATAATGAAGGATGCAGGTTTGAGCGAAGATGACTGGATCCAGAATCGACTTGATCAATTAAACCTAATTGACAAAAAGAGACTCACCGCTATTTGTCATGGTCAAACGTACCAAAAACGGATGATCAGGGCATTTAACAAGAAAGTCAGACGACAAGAGTATCAAGTCGGAGACTTGGTAATCAAGCGCATCATCCTTCCTCAAATTGATCCCAGGGGAAAATGGACCCCTACGTACGAAGGGCCATTTGTGGTTAAACATGTTTTCTCAGGAGGAGCTATGATTCTAACCACCATGGATGGTGACGACCTTCCTCACCCCGCCAATGAAGACATAGTAAAAAGATACTACGCATGAATAAAAGACCCGCTAGGTTGACACACCTAGGAAAAAACAAGGGCTTCCCGGCGAACCAAAAGGGTTCGGGCAAAAATAAGGGATGAAATGAAAAAAAATTTGTACACCCGGCAAGTCGAAAACCTGGAAAGGCGGCTTGGGTAAAAATGGGTATCCCGGTGGATCGAAAACCCGAAAGGGCGGTCCAGGCAAAAGTTAGGGATTAAAGCGTAATAATATGTCTCATTGGATCACCTTGCATCCAGAATCTGGTATCAACTATCAGGCTCAGATGGCATCGATCAATCGACTTCATCTTCAACTAAGCAGCCAAGTGATGAGACGCTTGAAGATATAAAGGCGATAGCAGAGTTGGAATCCAGTGGGATTATTTTCACATAGCTGTTTTGTTTTCCTTTTCAAAAATTGTATAAACTCTATGTTGTTCGGTGGCGTTCTCTTACTAGGACGTCAGCCTCTTGTACATAAAACGCCTATTTACAGGCAAAATTCAAAAATCAATACAAATTCACTTTTCAGACAAATTGCCAATTGTTTTTCTTTTTCTGTTTTGTTTTGCAAAGAACGTCCAATGTTCATTTTTGATATATGCATTTGACACTAATTGCTAATCATAAATAGTTGCATACGAAACAAAGGATTAATTATAGGTGACATCAGAAACAGGGGCAATAATGAGTTGTCTAAGCAATATAGTTGCTCTGTCCACCAAAGTACTAAGGTAAGTTCGGCTGAAGAATGTAACCAGTATCTCCACTCCCCGCAGAGTAAGACAAGATTCAGCGATACTCTCCCCCCAAGCAGAGTTGGTCTCCAATCAGCCCCAAAAGGCACAATATCCCCAGCAAGTCAGCAATACTCTCCCCAAGCAGAGTTAGTCTACTCTCAGCCTTAAGGAAGTTGGGTATCCCTAGAAGATCTCAATATTCCCCAGCGGAGTATACAGATGTTCCTAAGCAAGCATCCCCGACAGTCTTAATATAAGATTGTTCCCCGGTGGAATACAAGACACCCCAGTGGAGTCAATTCCCCAGTACAATCCAAAAGTTTCCCCAGGAAAGTTGAATCCATCTCCCCAGTAGATTCTTGAAGCTTATCCTCTGCAGAGTACGAATGCATCTCCCCGGCTCTATTCAAAGGTTATTCTCCACTAGAGCTTATAACTGGGTTATCCTCAGCTAATTACCACGGAAAGATCGTCCTCGGCGAAGTTCTTCCTACCCCCAGTGGAGTTCATCAAAATTCCCCAACATAACTTATCAATGGAATCCCCAGCGGAGTTATCATTCAAACCTCAGCGAAGTATCTCTTCCCCAGAGTAATTCCCCGCAGAGTATCTCTCCAACAAGTTTATTCACCAACGGAGTCATCTTCTCCTACCGGTGTATCCTTGCAGTCATCATCCCCAGCAGAAATGAAGAACTCTATTCTTCAAACATCAGCCCAGGATTCAACTTCCCGGCATTCGTCAAGGATTTATTTTCCTAGACGAAAATACATTCATAAACATCACATTACCATACACCATGACGCTTGCATATACGCATCATAAACACACAATCTCATTTACTCTTGAGAACATCATGACATCATACATTTTCATACATCATGACATTTCATACAACTGATGTTTTGACTTTTCAGGAAAAAGGTCAATCCAAAGATGATTACTATCAACTGTCGCGATTCCAGATTCGACACCTGTATCTAGCCAGGGCATATCTGTGAGTGATTGATTGTAGATTCGATACTTGTATCCAGCCAGGGCATGTCTGCATGAAGAGTTTAGAGATTCGATTCCTGTATCCAGCCAGGGCATATCTGTAGACGACCAATTCCAGATTCGATTCTTGTATCTAGCCAGGGCATATCTGTGAGTATTTGATTGTAGATTCGATACCTGTATCCAACCAGGGCATATCTGCATAAAGAGTTTAGAGATTCGATACCTGTATCTAGCCAGGGCATATCTGTAGACGACGAATTCCAGATTCGATACCTGTATCCAGCCAGGGCATATCTGTGAGTAACTGATTGTAGATTCGATTCCTGTATCCAGCCAGGGCATGTCTGCATGAAGAGTTTAGAGATTCGACTCCTGTATCCAGCCAGGGCATATCTGTAGACGACAAATTCCGGATTCGATACCTGTATCTAGCCAGGGCATATCTGTGAGTGATTGATTGTAGATTTGATACCTGTATCCAGCCAGGGCATATCTGCATGAAGAGTTTGAAGATCAACCCCTGTAACAGGCCAGGAAACCATCTTCCTTTCTCAAAGTACACAAGTTCTCGCTAAGGAATCTCTTACGCGATCGACACCCCCCGATGGCATCTATAAGCCCATCCACCTACCAACAGTCTCCAAATGGCATCTATAAGCCCATTCCCGACAAGGTTCTGTCACATATCCAGATGGCATCTTTAAGCCCATCCTCCTATCCATCATCTCTCTAAATGGCATCTGTAAGCCCATTCCCGCCATCACATTGCTGATATTCTACTATGTGAGTGCAAATTTCTAATCACTCTAGTGTTCAATCATCTTCCACCTTCGGATCATGAAAGGAACGCAAGCCAATCTACATCCTCAGGTCTAAGAAGATTGAACAGGGGCAACTGTTGTACCCCAAAATTTGCCCTCCCATATTCTTCAAGGTTTATCAAAGATCATATTCAAATGGCTCAAGATTTCCCAAGGGGTTGCACAGTCAAACCATCCTCCTAAGCCAGTCAAAATTAGGGTTTTGGTTCTTGCAAGGAAGTTGAGATTTTCAAAGGCTCAATCAAGTCCCATAGGCCTATACACATTGTCAAGCATCCATATGCCAAGTTTCAAGGCTCACAAGGTCAAGTTGCACAGTCAAAAGCCTCATTTGCTTCACAATCAACTATAGGGGTAAAATGGTCATTTGGCAGTCAAAAGTCAAAAATTTTGGTAAACATCTTATTTTGAAGCCACAGTCATCATTTGATCAAGTCTTGATCATGATTCCACAAGAATGGCTCAAAAAGCATCAAGATGCAAAAGTTTCCATTTTTGGACAGTTGAAAAGTCAATTGTAACTTGACCAAGGCATAACTTTTTCATGGTTCATCATAAAAATCCCATCCAATGCTCATTTTGAAGGGGATGACATTTCCTACAACTCATATTCACATTCCAAGTCCAAGAAATGCTCTCACAAAAAGTTATCAATTTCTACATTATAGGTCATTTTCAAAAGTCAACAAAAAGGCATTTTAAGTCAAAGACCATAACTTGAGATTGGTAAATCCAAATGACATGGGACCAAAGGCATTGGTTAGAGGACTTCAAGACCTTTCCAAAATGTCCAAGAACATGTTCATATGATCATATTTGAGCAAGATATGCATTGGAGAATTTGGGAAATTTTTGTGAAATGGCAAAAGTCAACTATCCCTAAAACTTCAATTTTTGACAAAAGGGTCCACTTTCTTCCACTTGATTCAGCCTTGTCATGCCATACACGTGTCCCGTGATTAATTTTAAAATCAAACATTTATTTTTCCATTTTATTTAATTTTTATTGATTTAATTCACTTTAAATCCATAAAAATTCAAATAAAATCTAAAAAATTAAATGGATAACATCTTTTGATTTGAATGGCTTTTATGTGTCATATGCCAACTCACAAATTCGTGCTAGGCTATTTTGTGCACAAAATCATGGTTTTTGCTCCAAGTATGGAAAGCTTTCAATGGTGGTTAAACAAGAATCTCCAAACATCAATGCAATGGATCCCAAGCCTAGCTGCTGACCTAATTTCATTCACATATACATATGCAAGCATTCCAAACCTCTTTTCACGTGCAAAAGCTGCTGCAAACCCTTATGCCATATTGAAAAAAAGTCAAGAAAACTCAAAACTGTTTTCTCACTTCCAGGGCCTTTCAAAGCGATTTAAGGATTCAAACACGTTACTGGACCTCTCAGAAACCTTTTGGAATCAAAACCACGTGCTAAGGCCTAAGAAGTCGTTCTACACGAACTCACGGTTTGCATATTTTCTTCACAATCGTAATTCATAATTCATGCATCATTGATATGATTTCTTGGTTGTTTTATGTTGTTAGAGCCCACAAGAAACTAATGGCGTGGTTCAATTGGATTATGATGTCCTGAATCAAAAGATACCATTGTCAAAATCTAGGGTTTCCAAGCTGCGAATTTGGGGCTTTGCTGTATCAGAAAAATTAGACCTTGAGACGCCCATGGTTGAAACCGGCTTGACGAGACGAACACACTCAGACCCTCGCGAACAATTTATATAGAGCATAGCTCTATTCGCTATTTTTTGTCGTTCCATTTTGTGGGGGTTAAAAAGCCCCGCTATCTAATTATCTTTTTTACAGGTGAATGGAGACGATGATGACGTGGTGATGTATGGCTGGATAGTTCAAAAAAGGCGCGCGCTTTTTGAGTGTACAGCATGTTCATTAATTTTCCAATATAATATTTTCTCTTTGTTATACTAATGACTAAAAGCAGGTGGTTGGTTTGGTGGAAAGCGTGTGCAGCAACCATTGGGACCTGGGTTCGATTCCCAGGTCCCCCAAATTCCTTGTTTCCATTTTTCTCAATACATTCACATGCAGGCTTCATGAAAGAGTCCACCATAAACCTCACGCTGTAGCTTGCCAAGTGGCCACGATCCCTGATTCAAAGGCCTGGATTGGACGAACGCCGTGCTCTCTGATCAACCATGCGTTGGATAATCAGAAAGTCAAAGGCTTGAGCTTAGTGGGCCAGATTGCTAGCATACCTCCATATTGGGCCCAACACCCCCTGGTCTTTGTTACTCTTTTTATTTTCTTTTCTTTATAATTTCTTTTTATTAATTATTAGTATTATTATTTAATTCACAGATAATTATTTTCATAAACAAAAAAATCAGAAAAAACTAATATTTTTATTATTCTTATTTATTAATTTCACTACTAATTATTTTTGTAAATAAAACACTAATAAATTGATTTAGTTTAAATTAGGTTTAATTTTAATCTTTTTTTTACAATAAATAAAAACAAATTTAGACTTAGGCTTTTCTTTTGACATTTTTAATTCTTTTTTTATTTTATTTTATTAAACATAAAAAACACAAAAACATTTTTCTTTTAATTTAATTAATTAATCAGTAATTAGGCTTAATTTCATTTAATTATAAAAAAAAGGACAAATTCAATTCTTTCTCAAAAAAAAGGGTCAAAACCCTAGGACGTTCCCGATTCAATCTTTCGCGCGTATTTATTTTTTAATTCATTATTTTGTATCTGCTCAGGAAATGTAATAGCTAATTAGGATTTTACCGCTTTATTTACTTTTCTCGCAACTTATTTCCAAACGGGTTTTTGTTTTTGGCGATGTATAGACCTGCGCCTTGTAATAGTTAGATTTACCTTTTCCGCACTCTTAACTGTTAATATGCATGAAAGACTGAATGACAAATAAAATCAATCCGTAGCTCACAAATAACATGTACAAGACAAACATTAACTGAAAAACAACACACATGCACATGCCACTCCTAGGGTACGCCTCACAGGTTGCCTCGACGTGGTCATCAAGTATAGGGTGTCTTAGAGGTCGCCCTCCTGTCTAAGATCCAGTCGCCTCGAAACGGTTGCCTCGGATAAAAAAGGATCTAGGATATTAGGGTTACTTCTAAGGTGTCCAACTATTGCTTTGGTGACCACACTGTCCCTACAATCGAATTGACCCGAATAACTCCAACGATGGTGCTACCTATCTCTCAATGGTGGGATAGCGCTATCTAAAGGACTCTTACACAGCCTAATTCCTTAGAGTAGGTAGATTCTCCTGGGTACTTGCTCTTTCAAAACAAACAAAAAAAACATCCTTTCACACCCCACACTTTCAAAAAGTTTTCAAACAAAAAACTTCATACACTCTTGAGGACTGATACAAGAGTTACTTAGAAATTTTTCAAACGAAACTTTTTTAAAACCCACACACACTTGAAAAGCAAACAATTTTTGAAAACATAAGAGCAAGTACCTAAGAGCCCGTGGATAACCACGGATAGAAAGGGTGCTAACACCTTCCCTTTCTATAAATCTACCCCCCGAACCGAGAAACATTCGTAAAGAAGGAATTTTGTTGTGCTTTTGTCCTTTCCATATTAGAGAACATAAAAGACGGTGGCGACTCTTGCTTACCGCGACATTTTGCGAACCAACTTAAAAAACAGTCAGTTCTATTTCCACTGATCACAGTAGGGTACAACCTTATCTGATATGTAGGAGACAGGACCTGGCAAACTAATGACCAATGGGGTAACAGCTGGCTTGCTATAATACTCAACTTCAAAATGGACGGGTGCACCGAAACAAGGCACAATGACGTTTAACCCTTCTTCAACACAATCAGTCATTATTGAGTCATCTCTGAAAAACAAATCCTCATCTAAGGAGAAATACTCATCTGCAGAGGCATACTCATCTTCTGACTCTTCTTCATCCAAACAAACCTCAATCATATCAACTTTATGGTAATCATCCCTTTGACATGTAACCTTGATAGTTCCATTATCCAACAAAAATTTAACACCTTTCTTCACGATTTAACATCCTCGGGAATCTCGACAGCAGATTCGGAAAGATCCATACTGATGCTCCACCTGACCAGCCATTAGCATGCAATTGTACAAGGTCTTCATTCATATACTCCACATCAAAAATTTGGAACTCTCCAGTACATCCAGAAACCATGTTCACCTCCTCCTCATACTTTTCCCTAGGCATGATTATATGGATGAGGTCCTCATCCATCATCTCCTACAAATCAGCCTTTATCTTGTCACAACCATGTATTTCTGTACTGCAATTTCCTTATGCGTATAGTAGCTAAATTCACAAAGGTCTGCATGCATTTTCACCAAATCTCCTCTAACCAGATTAATATCAAAAATCCAGAAGTCGCATGGACAACTAGACACCATGTTCACAATGTTCGCTCCTCCATGCTTGGGCAGAGGATTGTCATTCACATTAGGGCCCACATCCTTGAAATATAGAATACCAGACTTTACCAATTTCTGCACCTCAATCTTCAAAGGATAGAAATTCTCAACATTATGCCCCGGTGCTCCCAGATGAAAAGCACATGTTTGGTCTGCTTTGTAATACCGAGCCAATGGTGATGGTACATCAGGAGGTGGTCGGGTCTGAACCAACTTCTTATAAATCAATGCCGGCAGTAACTTTGCATAACTCATAGGGATAGGGTCATAACTCTCTCTTCTTTGATTATACCCTTGATTCCCCTGCTGGGATGGTTTCTGATAAGCAACGGTGGTTGGAGCTACACCAATAAATGGAGTAATTAAGGCGACTTGCTGATGACGCTGATAATTTATTCTAGGGGATGGGCCCTCCTTTCTTGCATAACATCGTTTGTATATCCTTCCTTCTTCTTGGTAAATCCATAAGATGGCTTCTTCGCACCTCCAGATCCTTCACTCTTCATTAAACGGCCCTCTCTTACAGTCTCTTCTAGACGGATACCCATGCCTACCATTTTAGTAAAATAACTTGGCGCACTTGCTATAATTTTTTCATAGTAGAAAGCACCCAGAGTCTTCAAGAAAATCTTAGTCATCTCATTCTCTTCCATAGGAGGAATCACTTGGGCGGATACCTCACGCTATCTCTGCGTGTTTTCTTTGAAAGATTCTCTGTCTTTCTGAATAATGGCCCTGAGTTGATCACTGTCAGGCGCCATGTCCACATTATATTTGTATTGTCTGATAAATGCTTCTCCCAAGTCATTGAAAGTATGGATGTTGATGCTGTCCAAACTCATATACCACTTCAATGCACCACCAGTCAAACTATCCTGAAAAAAGTGAATCAGCAGACGCTGATCATCAGTATGGGTAGACATTCTCCTTACATACATCACAAGATGAGCACGAGGACAAGTGTTTCCCTTGTACTTCTCAAACTCTGGGACCTTAAAATTTGCAGGTATCTTAACATTCGTGACCAAGAATAATTCATTCACATTCTTCCTGAATAACTCTTTCCCCCTGAGGACCTTCATCTCCCTCTGCATCTTGTCAAACTGCTCTTGAAAATCATCCATTTTGTCATAAAGACCCAAGTCTTCACTTGGTGGAGGAAAAGGACGACACACATCATCGTTAACAAATGGAACCAAATTCACCGAAGAAGGTGCAGAAGGAACATGCACCATAGGAGGTGCATGAGTAACAGTAGTCTGAACAACTGGAGCTTCTTGAGGACCAAGATTGAAAACTTCAGGTGAAAAATTCTCTGGCATTCCCCAGGGATAACCTTGAGGCATGCAATTCTGAACAACAGCTGGAGTAGCAGACACAGGAACAGTCGGAACCTCAACAGTTACCCTTGTTGGTTGAGGTTGAACACTTGGTGGCTGATTCTAAGCAGCCACCAGCGAATCCATTAGAGAAGTAAGATTGTCCATGCGGCCTTCAAATCAAAAACTTCCTGGCGCAGCTCGCGATTCTCTTGTTCTAAGTTGTCCATCTTTCTTCTGAAATTATCCCGAGTGTTGTAGTGGTGAGTCAGATTGCTGAACGAAGTAAAGAAGCTTGGTAAGACTCCTGGATATGCATAACAAATGTAAGAAATATGTGCAATATGATGCATGATGTGCAATGCATATGATTTTATTTCATTATTTAATATTTCAAGGGATTTAAAGTTTTAGAGACACATTGCAAATATCTAAGTAATAACGCATTTGAAATACTGGAAAAAATTTATAATAACTTCAAAATGGGTTACAAGTCTCAACAATCCCAAGTATAAGATGGAAATAAAGTCTAAAACGCTGATAAGTAAAGTTGTCAGAGATCACTCTATACGCTGGCGCTTCCCTGTAAGCTTGGAAATCTAAGCCTTCAACCTCTGGTTTTCTTCCGCATACCTGGTGGCAACCTCCTTTCAATCACCTGAATCGGGAAGTAAGTAATTAGCATCTGATTGACGCTTAGGAGAAAATAAATCCCCTTGCCTCTTCATAGTATCTACAGCTCGAATTTCAAGGATCTCAATCAAGTCATCTTTCTCCTTCAAGTCAGCTCTATAGGAAATCTCTAAAGTTTGGAACTTATTCTTCCAAGCATCCTTTTTCTGCTGCATCCTGACTAAATCAAGTTGTAGCTCTTTTATATCATCCAATAAGGGAGGAGTGGTCTTCACAAATAAATTAGGCATAGATGTCTCCCGGGAATACGACATCTTCAACTGAATAGCTCTCGTTTGGACCCACTGCAGATATGGCTCCAAAGAAACAGCTCACCTAGGTCCCAAGTCTTTCCTTCTCTTCTTGTGGATGTGACGCCAGGCCTTTGCAATCTTCTCCCTAGCCACATTATGGTCTTCTCCCTCCTTTAAAAAGATACTACTCAAATGAATACTATTTGGTTTATCCCTCATCGGATAACCAAGCTGTCGTCGTGCAAGAACAAGGTTATAGTTAATTCCTCCCTTTGTACCGAGAAGAGGTACATTAGGGAAACTACCACAACTGTCAACAATCTCTATATCCTGGTAAGCTCGATGGTACCAATAAATGTCTGAGTGAGTAAGTTCCATAATCTTAAGAGCCCAATGGGGTTCCTTCTTGACATCCCAAAAAGAATCAGACTCAGGCATATGAGAGATAAACCACCGGTACAATAAAGGCGTGCAATAGATAATCATCCCCCCGTGATAAGAATTTTGAAGATGAGTAGAGTAATAAGCATCATCCAACAATGTAGGAACTGGGTTTCCTATCATGAAGATCCTGATAGTATTGACGTCAACAAACTTGT
Organism: Vicia faba; assembly: GCA_948472305.1. Taxonomy (NCBI): domain Eukaryota; kingdom Viridiplantae; phylum Streptophyta; class Magnoliopsida; order Fabales; family Fabaceae; genus Vicia; species Vicia faba. The sequence continues at coordinate 1,112,019,117 of OX451740.1, forward strand.
CCACATTAGGAAACAAGAACAACCTGTAAGCAAGTTGAGCAAAGATAGCCTCAAAAGCGACTGTACTCTTCATCCTAGCAAAGTAACGAGCTTTCTCCAATAAGAACTGGGCTGGTAATCCTCTAATCCCCACTTTAGTAGTCATATGGGCTTCAACCCCATACTTCCTTAGATGGATCAAAGCAGCAATCTCGTGTGGTTTTGGCTCACCCTCCAAACCAGTAAAAGGAACACGGTCGGTAACAGGTAAATCCAACATATAAGAATACTCTTTCAGTGTAGGCATCAATTGATAGTCGGGAAAATTAAAGCAATGATACATCAGATCATAGAACTGGACCAAGGTTGAGAGAAAACCCTCTTTCATCCTAAGCTTCATAAGAAGAATGATGGATCCATACTTCTTCCGAAAATCTGCAGAACACTCAATCTCTGGAATTAGACTGATCAACTCATCTATCTTGGGATCCTTAAAACTCTACTTCTCGGTATTTCTTTTTCTAGAATCTATGGTTAAAAAGTACCTGAGATATTCATAAATGGTCAATTTTTAAGTCCCTTGAAATAAGATTTCTTCAAAAGATGCTTATGAGTGCAAGGATACATGATGCAACAATCATATACAAGATCACACATATAGGGTTCATAGGTTCAACATCACGAGCATGGGGTCGAAGGTACTACCCATAAGGTGTTGGTCTAAAAGTTATCACCTTCCAAACAAGGTTCTAGAGGTTCCCAGAGTCTACATCCTTCCTTTGTATATTACCAACTTCCAGATTAACTTGGTAGTTAGTAATATTCTCAAGAGAAACTTGTCTGAGCGTAGTATCACGTGACAACTATTTCTAGATTACTCTGTCATAGCTTCCGCACTACACCTAAAAGGCCAAGATGGGTTAGGTATTCTACGGTCCTCAGCTTTAGTAGGCTCCTAGGTCAAGAGCAGTACGTCTTCCCGATTACTCGGTAAACGACACCACAGTCAAAGGGGCCTCCACTTAGTGGGGGATCTCATGCCTCCTTTTTGGGGATTACTCCCTCAAAGTTAACATGACTATACTGCCTGTACTATCTTAAAGTTTGCCTAAGTCCGGGTATAGGACTTATAAGTAATCACCAAGCCCCCTGAAAACCAGGAAAATCCAGATAAACAAATATACAACATATAACACATAAACAACAATAGAACTTATACAGATAAAAACAAAGATAGGTTTAACCCACTTAGGGATAGACCAGCAAGAGGTCACTTTTCCCTAGTGAAGTCGCCATTTTTTCTGTAGCGGTAGAAATGTTTAAGACTAAGCCATTGGATTAACTAGACTTATACATATCAAAATAAAAATCGCCACCGCACTTTATTGTTTCCAAAGGATTGGAAAAAGAGCGAGTAACCCAAAAAGAGGTGGAAAGATTCAAGGTAAGGGGGTTGGGTATGCAAAGGGAAGGTATTAGCACCCTAAACATCTATGGTACTTCGTAGGAACCTCTTTGTAAAATCTGTATATTTTGGATATAAAGTGTTGTATAAAAATAGATGGTCGAGGTGAGAAAAGAAATATATTTTTATGATTTTTTTGCACCCGCCGCGGTTGCGGACCTTTAGTGCCTACGTACCACCTTTTGTGCAATAGGGGATCATGGTACACATAGTTCCTCTTTTAAAAAAATTAAAACACAAGTGTGTTGGTTAATTTTATGAGATAAGACATCATTGTCATTGTCCGTGTGGAAAACATACTTACTACCTACAATCATGAGAAAGGAGAATTTGCATCATCTCAAAGTGGAGGATATGGCTTGGATTTTAAAATCAACAATGCCTCACTCGACACCCAAGTGGAAAATATCTCTCTGCACTACATATTGTAGAAGTATAGTTGTTTGCATCACTACAAGGATTGACAATAGTCTAATCTTTTTAGAAAAGTTTTAAAGATAAGAGCCAAAATGGGAAAATGGTTTGGATGAGATTGATTGATTTTTAGCCTTCTCACAAAAAAATGTCTAGGTTTTATTAATGTTGATTGAAGTTTATTTGAGAAAGATGTTTTGAAAATGCATGGACCTAAGTCCAAGTTTATTGTGAAAATAGTTCAATTTTAAAAATAAGAAGAATTTTAAAAAAAAAAAGAGGGAGAAGATCTTTTGAAATTTAAGAAGATAGGAGGAGGAGAAGAAGAGGCTATCCTAAAGCATAAAGTAAAAGCTAGGGATAGGAACCATTTAACTAACAAGAAGCCAATACTTGACATTATGAGTCAAGATAGAATTCCCATTCTTTGGATTGAAACCAAGCAAACAAAGGTACTAGACCTCTTGAGAGAACCAAACTTCAAGTGTATTAAGTCTTCATAAAAAATTGGGCAGAGTAACGGCTGTATACGGGTGAGTTCCAGACTACAAACAAAGTATGAAATCACAATAATCCTGCACACAAAATAAACAAACAACTCAATGTCTTGAGGTAAACCTCAAGAACTCTAGACAAAACATTAAGTAAGGTTACAAGGTCTCCAACATAGGCCAAAGTCTCTAATCCTAAGTCCAAGAAGTCCAATACTACAAAATGCCAAGGATAGTGACCAAACAGTCCAAATATCATTAAAGCTTTTTATGGTTCATATTGATTATTAGGTATCTTAGAAGAGAAAATAAAAGTCTCAAGTGAGCAAAAAAATAAAAATGACATAAAATGTAATACTTAAAGTAAATGGTACATAAAGCATAAAAAATAAAAAGGGGCATAAAATATAAACAATTTAATAATTATGGTTAGTTGGATGATCATCTTGAAACTTGCATTTAGAACTCATTAGAGGACTGGTAGAACCAAAGCCTCCACACGACAAGTTGCATTTTCTTTTTGTCAAGTATATCATCCTTTTGGAATCCTCAAAAGTACCATTTAATGATCAACAATGTTTAAGTGATCCACGTTGACCAAAAGTGTTGTAGATCCATTAGAGGATTGGTTGAACCAAAGCCTCCACACAATGAATCTCAAGGTTATTGGATCAAAGAGATCAAATTAACATACTTGGGCTTGCAAACATAGGTTTGGGCCACGAATGATCATTTATTCGAATTGGGACAAAATTTAGCGCTATGTTAAGCAATCGTAAGTGGACTTATGTAGAAGTCGCAGCTATTTTGAGGCCGGTCAATAGCAATCTATGCACCATTTGTTATGAGACATGATATAGAGATCATGCTCCAATAACACTTAGTGTAATGAGAAAGGGACAAGATGAAGATGGGTTGGAGAGAACATACAAACCACATTTGAATTAAACTTAAATCAAATTATTATTAAAATCATTCATCCATTTTTATGGAGTTGGACTCAATACCATGGACCCAATGATGTTAATAAAGTTCATGATAAAAAATTCAACCCAAGATCAGCCAGAAAATAATCACAAAATAATATTGTATTTAATATATACATTAAAAAAAGGTTTTAGAAATATTTAAAATAGAAATAAGGGATAAAAATATCAACTATGTTCAAATTAATCAAGAAATAAAAAGTAAGACCAAAGGAAAATCAGAAACGAACTCAAATGTTTTTATAAAATTTTTGGTAATTTTTTAAAGTCATAAACTATTTTTAAAATTAAAATAAATGAGCAAAATAAACCAAAAATGATAAAAAAATACCAAAGTCAGAAATAAAAAATAAGTGAGGTCGCCAATATTTGTCACAATATCATTGGATCATTCCATATTTTTTTCAAAATTTAAAAATGCATGAAAGTATTTTTAAACATTTAAAACAAATCAAATAAAGTGAAAATTTATAAAAAAATACCAAAATACAAAATAAAATTTTGAAAAAATAAAAATCAGAAAGAGAAAAAACAAAAGTATTTTTCATAATTTTTCAAATTTTTGGATAAAAAATGAATTTTCTAAGATTTTTTTTGAAATTTAAAACAATTAAATATAAAAATCAAAAAAGAAAATAAAAACCAAAAAAAATATGGGTCATCTGATCAATGTCAAAGCGCGTTAGTAAACAGATCCAACGGACCTGGCGTGTTGTGCATGTTATAGACTATAGTGGATAATGCATTGAATCATTAATTAAATCATATTAAAAAAAACAAGTTTCGTGCCATCATTGGTTGGAAGATGACACATTGGTCATCTTCAACCTCCAACCAATGTGAATTGCAGGTCTCTCAAATTGTAAAATCAGAAGCTCAGACTTATGTCATTCGCTTCATCTCTTCAAGACGAAGACAACCACACCTTCGCGGCAAATTTATATAAACTGTAGCTCAAGCAATTTAGAAGGAAAGTTTTGAAAAGGGGTTTGAAATTTCGTGGTCAAAGCAAGTTTCCAGATGAAAATAAGTGTTACGACTAGAACCAGGGAAATGAGAGCATCACAATGATATCAAAGTTTTGAAGAATTGATGAAGGAATCTACCTATTGAAGTTGAGTTGCAGAGCTCTGAAACTGGACTTCTATGGAGCAATATAGGGCACGATTCTTGAACGTAATTATATGATTAGCTTCAGGGAAGATCAAGGAAGGTGAATTGATGGAAAAATTGGATTAAAAAGGCTTGAAAGCAGATTTCGAAGTAGTAGAATTTTGAGTTATGGAGCAAGTTTGACAGGGTGATTCTGGCTATCCAAGCTTGAGGAAATGAATGGGGGATGGCTCTGTATTTATAGGAGAATGAATGGGATCCTCAAGCGTGTGAAATGATGAAGTTTGGAGGAAAATCATGGCGGGCCGGCATCTTGAACAAAGTGTGACTTGTTTAGCATCAAAACTCAGCCAAATCGTGCATTTCATGATGCTAAACACCTTTGGAAAGTTTCTAATCATGATTAGAAGCAAAAACGCGTGGAAAACTTATGATTAGAAGCCAAAACAAAGATTTCAAAATCTAACTTGTGATGAAACTTCAATTCCAAGTTACCACTTTTGAAACAATGGCATTCTCAGCTCAAGGGGTCTTATGGCATGGTTCTTGATGCTTTAGAAAGATGAGATTATAAGCTTTGCAACGGGAAAAGAATGGAATCAAATGGATGCTTGATTCGAAAGTTGCATTGAGTAAAAGTTGGGAAAAAGAAGTTGACTTTCCATACTTAGAAATATTTCAAATTTTTCTTCAAAAGTGACCTATAATGTTTTGCCTCCAAACATGGCCTTCCACTTAGAAATTGCTCTTTACCAAAAAAGATGGCATGAAATAGACCTCTTGAACTACATTTTGAGACTTGAACCATTCAAAATCTCCAAAAATTGAGAGAGTTATGAATTGTTGGAGTTGGAAAAAAATCATGGAATGACCTATAATCTTTTGTATCCTTAGGGAATCTTCCATCCATTTTCTCACTTTGAATATCAAATAAGGCATAAATTTCACATCCTCAAGATTATTGTGGAAAAATAATGGGCTCAAGGTGATAAAAATTGACCAAGTTATGATCATTTGAAGTCACACATGAGAAATTTTGGATTCATCTGGAGGACTTATAATCTTTCTTCATCATCAAGTTTCTTCCACATGAAAACTCCTTGAAACTTTTGAAGTGATTTGATAATAACCCTTAAAAGAGAGGGATGTTTTTGGAATCACTCGAATATACCAAAAGTTGAGCAAGATATACTTCTTTGAAGTTCAAAACCCTAGTTCCTAGATCAAGAAAATGCTTTGAGGAACTTTGACAATTTTGAACAACCTTCTTGTACCAACACTTTTGCTTTGTAAATAAAAGTTATTGAGGATTAAAAATGAGAATTTATAGACACCAAGACCACTTCCATATCTTGAGAATTTAGAGAAATATGCACTTGTGACCAATGAGAACAAGGCCTTGTCCAACCATGACAACTTCTTCAATCAATCCCTTGCACTTTAGGATCAATCTTGATATCTTGGAATGTAGTGAACCAAAATAACCTTGCCATGCCATTTATTCCAAAACAAATCCAATGGTGAGGTTTGAACTTATCAATCTTTATTGACTAGGGCATGGAAATAAACTCATGAACCCATGGAGCAACTTGTTAAATCTCATTGCCTTTACCTACATAAGTAACAAGCAAGACAAACCAACATTGCATTTTATTAATTAAAAGAAGAAATCAAGACAAAAATATTCATGATCACAAAAGAACACAAGTCAAGGTGCTTGGTGATTCCTCAAAGAGAAAAGCTAAAGATAGGGAGGGGAACTAATAATATTAATGTGATCTTGTTATGATGGAATCAGCATGGTATGATGAGGGGATCTTAGGGGCAAAAATTGGGGTACAACACACAGGATTACGAGCAAGAAATTTTTTGATGGTGTTCTCATCTATAAGTTGGTATGGATTAGGGAATAGTACCAATCCATAGATTAACAGAGCCAAGATCTCCTCGAAATCCTGAAAACTCATAGAATCCAGAAACAGTTGAGTCTTCTCTATAAAAAATTTAGCAAGAAAGGTCTTGACTCCACTTCTTGTCTCATAGTTAGATACAATCTTGGACCATTTCATATGTAAGGTTGCTGCAATATCTTCTGGTTTTAGAGCTTTCTCTAAACCGGGGAAGAGTGTCTGATCAAGAACAAGTAATCACTGTAGTTTAGAGAACTCTTCCATTGTAGGTACCAACTGATAATCTGGAAAGGTGAAACAGTGATATGAAGGGTCAAAGAACTGGAATAGAACACTCATCATGTCTTCTTAAAAACCCGAGGTAAACAGACTGAGTAGTCGACCGTGTCTTTTGATAAATTGAGAACTTTCGGGAACCCTTGAGTCTAACTCCTTGAGCTGAGATAGTGTTTCTGCGAGCGGAGGCCATAACCTATAAAAAATAAATAAAGATAAATTCATTGGTCCTTGAAATGGTTAGTAAAAATGATATGGTATGATGTCATGATGTTACGATGTAATGTTCGAACAATTAATCATACACAAACAAAACACATAAGGCCTTAGGTTCAAGCTTGCATGGAGTTTGTAGGTAAGTACCCTCTTTAGTTTTAGTTAGCTCAACCTGTCTTATAAGTAACCGGGTTCTAGGAGTCTCAATATCACCGATCTTTCTCTTAGGCATTGTTTCAGCACAGCATCTGATTTGCGACCGAAACATCCCGAGAGTTTGATCTCAATGAGTGTAGTATCGAGTATCAACCAACTTCAGTCTGCACCAAAGCTGGCTATCTCACTACTTTCTAATGGCTAAGTTGTGTCAACTAAGGTTCTACGGTCAGTTAGTGCTTATGACACCACGCAACAACCCATCATTATCCTTGACTGACTCAAGGGACATCGGAACCAACCAATGTTTCACACTAACGTAGCCATCACTTCAACCATATTGATATATGTCATATAATTTTCATGATCTATTGCTACTTACCGAAAATGCCCCTAGATTCGGGTATAGGATCTTTACAAAAATAAATAATAGCAAAAACCCCAAAATGTAATGCATACAAATCAAGCAAGTAAAGTATTTTAAATATGATCTAGCTCTAAGGTAACCCCACTTTTCGTTTTCCCCAGTAGAGGCTCCAGTTCTATAATACGGTGGGAGAACTGACTTTTGGTTTTGTGTTTTATCGCAAATGTTGCGGATAGCAAGAGCCGCCACCGACTTTTATTTTATCCAATACTTAGGAAAGGTGAAAAGAACATGAAATACCTTTTAAGATTTTGAGTTCAGGGGGTAAGTTATAAAAAGGGAAGGTGTTAGAACCCTTTTCATCCATAGTTACCTACAGGCTCTTAATTGCTTAGCTCACTTTAATTTGCTTTGTGCGTGCTTTGAAAATGCCAATGTAAGGAAGTCTGCTTTATAATAACCCTTGTGTCAGTCCTCGAGAGTGTTTATAAAGTTTTTGAAAGTAGTTGTTTTGAAACTGTGAGGTGTCAAAATTATTTTAGTTTGTGAGAAAGCAATTAAGGGTATCTTACCCACTGAAAGGCCTTTCGTTATCCTTTTCCTTCTCCGTTAGGGATGGTGTTATCCATACCATTAGTTGGTAGGCAGCCCCATCCATTGGATGTTAAGGGACAGACGCGGGTCATCGTACAATCATAAAGGAAACATATAGAGATACCTTTAGCAATTCGAAGGGACTACCATTATGAATTCGTAGGCAACATTGGGGGACAAGATCATTTACTGAAGGCAACATTGAAGGGTCATCGAGGGACTATGATCTTTATGATGATTTTTAATCGAGGTTATTTTCTAATGGCATCCCTATGTTCGAGGGACATGACCATTTTTATCTGAAGGAAATAAGTGAGGTTACCCTAAAGGTGCGTGTGTGAATAGTGTATTCCATTTCGATTATTTATCTTGTATTTAAGGTTGTATAGCATTTCATTTTAATTCTTGCCACACATGCCTAGTTACTATACAATTATATATATACAGACATATATATATATATATATATACATACGTGCGGAAAGTAAAAGTGCAGGAAAATAAACCTAGGCTATTACATCCCATGAGCAGTTACATAATAAGGAAAAATGCGGGAAAATAAACTAAGTTATTACAAAATCAATCATGCGACCTATACATTTGTTTTCTAGAATTTAAATAGCAAAGAGAAAAGAAATTAGAAGAAGGTATTTAGAACCTAAATAATATTTATGAGTGTTAGGAAAATATTTTTTGATGTTTTTATTTATGAAAAATAATTAAAGTGATAATAAAATAATTAAAATCTAATTATTTCTACTTTTTTCCTTTTCTAAATAAAAAAACCTAATGTCTAATTATTTTTAAATGAAAATTAGTTTTTTTTATTTTTAATTAAATAAAGTAAATGGATAAAAGTAAAAGAAAAATTAAATACAAAGAATATAAAAAAAACATTATTGGGCCTGGTATGAAGAAAAATGGAGGGTGTTGAAAGGAAAGAGGTCTAGGCCCAAGATGCCAACGTGGGATCCGGTGTGAGTGGATCCAAGAGATTCATTATGCGTTTGCAGATATGGGGTCGTTGGATCAGATCTATACATATCTGATGATGAGGCATGGCAGGGTGTACGATGGACTTATAGGAACGCTATAGCGGTAGAAATGTTTAAGACTAAGCCATTAGATTGATTAGACTTACACATATCAAAATAAAAATCGCCACCACACTTTATTGTTTCCAAAGGAATGGGAAAAGAGCGAGTAACCCAAAAAGAGGGGAAAAGATTCAAGGTAAGGGGGTTGGTTATGCAAAGGGAAGGTATTAGCAGCCTAAACATCTACGGTACTCCGCAGGAACCTCTTTGAAAAATCTGTATATTTTGGCTATAAAATTTTGTATGTAAAATAGATGGTGGAGGTGAGAAAAAGAAATATATTTTTTATGATTTTTGCACACGTCGCAGTTGCGAACCTTTAGTGCCTACGTACCACCTTTCATGCAATAGGGGATCCGAGTACACGTAGTTCACCTTTTAAAATTTTAAAACAAAAGTGTGTTGGTTAATTTTATGAGATAAGATATAATCGTCATTGTCCGTGTGGAAAACATACTTCCTACCCACAATCATGAGAAAGTAGAATTTACATCATCTCAAAGTGGAGGATATGGCTTGGATTTTAAAATCAACAATGCCTCACTCAACACCCAAGTGGAAAATATCTCTCTTCACTACATATTGTAGAAGTATAGTTGTTTGCATCACTACAAGGATTGACAAGAGTCCAATCTTTTGAGAAAATTTTAAAGATAAAAGCCAAAGTGGAAAAATGGTTTGAAATGAGATTGTTTGACTTTTAGTCTTCTCACATAAAATGTCAATGTATTATTAAATTGATTGAAATTTATTTATGAAAATATTTTGAAAATACATGGACATAAGTCCAAGTTTATTATGAAAGTGGTTCAAGTTTAAAAACAAGAAGAGTTTTCAAAAGGAGGAAGAAGATTTTTGAAATTAAAGAAGATGGGAGGAGATGAAGGGACTATCCTAAAGCATAAGGTAAAAGATAAAGAGAAACCATATAACCAACAAGAATCCAATACTTGACATTATGAGTCAATATAGAATTCCCAGTCTTTGATTTAAACCAAGCAAGCAAAGATACTAGACCTCTTGAGAGAACCAAACTTCAAGTGTATTAAGTCTTCACAAAAATTGGGCAGAGTAACGGCTGTATACGGGTGAATTCCAGATTACAAACAAAGTATGTAATCACAATAACTTGCACACAAAACAAACAAATAACCCAATATCTTGAGGTAAACCCCAAGAACTCTAGACAAAATATCAATTATGGTTACAAGGTCTCCAACATAGGTCAAGGTCTCTAATCCTAAGTCCAAGAAGTCCAATACTCCATAATGCCAAGGATAATAACCAAATAGTCCAAGTATCATTAAAGTTTTTTTATGGTTCATGTTGATTATTAAGTGTCTTTAAAAGGAAAAGAAAAGCTCGAGTAAGCAAAATAAAAATGACATAAAAGTAAATGCTCAAGTGAGAAAAGATTAAAATAGTATGAAATGTAAAATGATAAAAGTAAATGGTACATAAAGCATAAAAATAAAAGCATGAATTAAAGTCAATTGTTAGAAATTAGTGGTTAGTTGGATGACCATCTTGAAACTTGCATTTGGAACTCATTAGAGGATTGGTAGAACCAAAGCCTCCACACAACAAGTTTCATTTGCTTTTTGTCAAGTATATCATCCATTTTGGAATCCTCAAAAGTAACATTTAATGATCAACAATGTTTAAGTAATCCGCGTTGACCAAAAGTGATGTAGATCCATTAGAGGATTGGTAGAACTAAAGCCTCCACACAATGAATCTCAAGGTTATTGGATCTTAGAGTTTAGATTAACATACTTGGTCTTGCAAACATAGGTTTGGGCCACGAATGATCATTTATTCGAATCGGGACAAAATTTAGAGCTATGTTAAGCAATCGTAAGTGGACTTATGTAGATGTCGCACCTATTTTGAGGTTGGTCAATAGCAATCTATGCACTTAATGTTTGGATAAATGATATAGAGATCATCATCCCTTAACATGTAGCTCAATTAAAAAAAGAAAGGGATAAGATGAAGAGGGAGGGGAATGATAAGCTAATTTAGATCACTATTTTAAATTTCTTTCATCTTTAAATTCAGTCACTCCTCTAGATGGATTAAAGCACTAAACATCTCATTAATCCAAAGCACCAAAAATAAATTAAATATTTCACTCTTTGGTAGATTTGAATTGATGAACATTTATCCAACTTCATCTTCATCATAAAGTCCACTGAATTTAAAAAGAAACTGGACATTTAAAATTGCAATCCAAACCAACAATCAAAAGGAGTGCGTAGAAAAAGCATTTTGGATCAATGTTGCCCCAAAACAAGGCAGAAAATGCATTTTGTCCCTGTGTAAATCGATTGCACTACTGTGTAAATCAATTTACACACTGCAATTTTCAAAAATTTGTGCAAAATTCACTTAGTGCAATCGATTGCACTATTACAGTAATCGATTGCACGCTGTTACAGACAGCAAAACAACATTTTAAAAGGCCAAATTCTTGTTCAAACTTTCCATCAAATACCTTATGATCATGGATCCAATTGAGCATGAAAATTCCATCAAATTATGAGAATATAACACCATTGGAATCACAAAATAATGCTCAATGAATCAAACCCAAAGATCAACAAGAGATCACATTGAAAGATTAATTATCCAACTTACCAAAGGTAGATCTAGGGAATTATCAAAACAACTTCAAGAATTTGCTTCAATTCAACCACAAGAATTAATTGACCAAGCTTGGATGTAGAGAATTGATGGAGAAAAAGTGTTTGGATGAAGGTTTAGCTTAAAGATTAGTAAGCTTCAATGCAAAGATTACTAACTATTTTTTGAAAATAGAGCTTTAAGTGAATTTGGTAGATGGAGAGAATTGAGAGATTTTTTAGCAAGGTGGATTTGGTTATCAAAATCTTGAAATTTGAATGAAATGGGGGCTCTATTTATAGAGTTTTAGGATTGGGATTAGTGGTAATTTGGTAATTGATTCTTGGAGTCAAAATTTGAATTAATGATAATTCTTTCAAATATTAGAGCCAAAATTTGAATTAATGATAATTCTTCTTAAAAATGAAAGATTGCCACTAAAATTTGAATTAATGATATATCTTTCAAAAATGAAAAAAAATTGGAGTCAAAATTTGACAAGCTTAAAATTGCTGATTTTTTTCAAGTTTTCGCTCTGTGCAAATTGATTGCACTATAGTGCAAATCGATTTGCACAGTGTATTTTTTCAAAAATTGCGCAAAATGCACTATGTGAAATCGATTGCACTCTACGAGCAATCGATTACATCAGTGAAAAAATGAATTTTTTAATTCTTTTTCTTTGCAAATAGAGATTTTAGGGAAATAATACCGTAAAACCTTATTTTTCAGATGCTTTGACCTGGTACATACAAAACACAAATATTCAAAGACAAAGACATATATTTTTTTTGTATTTTGATTAGAAGTTAGTAAACAACACATATACAAAATACAAAACCAATGTGCTTGGAGATTCCTCAAGAGAAAACTTAAAGATAGGAGATAGAAAAAGAGGAAGAACCAACTCTAATATGATCTTGTTATGATCGAGTTGATATGATATGATAGAGGAATCTTAGGGGCAAAAATTGGGGTACAACAACTGCCCTTATTTAAGTGTCTTCTATCCGGAGATACGAAGGTTAAAAATCTTCGTGTCGACCCGATTGAAGATACTTAAATATAAAACAAGCATTATTTTTGGCCCTAAGATGCCATGCGATGCTTATGATTATGAATGCAGATGGACAAATCTAAAGAGACGCAAGACACCACTGGGGATGTAGCAAAGGAAACAAAAATCGAAAAGGAACCCAACCAGGAAAATAAATCACTGGTGAACAAAAGACCTAACTATATTGGTGTAAAACCCAAAGGAGAGATAAGGTAGCATCAACTCAATTAAAGATGAGATAGGCAGTGGATAACAACGATCGACGGATAACTGTGAACTACCAACTCAATAGTCGAAGGTAGAAGATAAAAAAGATACTGACTCACAGATGACGGTAAAAGATCAAAGGATACACCAACTTTTACTGAAGGCAAAACTATCGGCATTCACTGAAGGTAGTAAGAGAATTACAACACCGACGTTCACTGACGATGAACTACTAACTTTCACTGATCGTGACCTACCAACTTTCACTGAAGGTAGAAAGAGAAAATATCATAGCACTATCGTTCACTGACGATGAACTACCAATGTTCACTGAAGGTAGCAAAAAGATAGCAATCATCGATGTTCACTGCCGATGACCTACCAACTTTCACTGAAGGTAGCAAACAGATAATAATCACCAACTTTCACTGATGGTGATCTACCAACTTTTACTGAAGGTAGAGAGAAAAGAAATATCATAGCACTGTCATTCACTGACAGTGAACTACCGACGTTCACTGAAGGTATCAAAAAGGTAACAATCATCGACGTTCACTATCGAGGACCTACCAACTTTCACTAAAGGTAGAGAAAAAAGAAATATCATAGCACTGTTGTTCACTGACAGTGAAGTGCCAACGTTCACTGACACTGAAGTACCAACGTTCACTAAAGGTAGAAAAAAGATAACAATCATCGATGTTCACTGCCGATGACCTACCAACTTTCACTGAAGGTAGAGAGAAAATATATCATAACACTGCTGTTCACTAACGATGAACTACCAACGTTCATTAAAGGTAGAAAAAAGATAATAATCACCGACTTTCACTGAAGGTGACCTACCAACTTTCGTTGAAGGTAGAATGAGAATATATCATAGCACTGCTGTTCACTGACAGCGAACTACCAACGTTTACTGAAGGTAGAAAAAAGATAACAATCATCGACGTTCACTGATGATTACCTACCAACTTTCACTGAAGGTAGAGAGAAACGAAATATCATAGCACTGTCGTTCACTGACAGTGAACTACCAACGTTCACTAAAGGTAGCAAAAAGATAACAATCATCGATGTTCACTGATGGTGATCTACCAACTTTCACTGAAGGTAGAGAGAAAACAAATATCATAGCACTGTCGTTCATTGATAGTGAACTACCAATGTTTACTGAAGGTAGAAAAAAGATAACAATCATCAACGTTCACTGCTAATGACCTACCAACTTTCACTGAAGGTAGAGTGAAAAGAAATATCATAGCACTGCGGTTCACTGACAGTGAACTACCAACATTCACTAAAGGTAGCAAAAAGATAACAATCATTGATGTTTACTGATGGTGATCTACCAACTTTCACTGAAGGTAGAGAGAAAAGAAATATCATAGCACTGTCGTCCACTAATAGTGAACTACCAACGTTCACTGAAGGTAGAGAGAAAATATATCATAGCACCGCCGTTCACTGATGATGAACCACCAACGTTCACTGAAGGTAGCAAAAAGATAACAATCGCCAACTTTCACTGATGGTGACCTACCAACTTTCACTTAAGGTAGAAAGAGAATATATCATAGCACCACCATTCACTGACGATGAACTACCAATATTCACTGAGGGTAGCAAAAGGATAACAAGTTTTCCCCAAAATTCTGGCGTTTCACCTAGAATGGGTCTCAACTTCTTCTTTAACCAAGGCACTCCGCCTGGAAAGGGTAATATATAAGTTGTCTCAAATAAAGAGACTACCGCTTGCAAAGTTTTCATAATGAATTGTTTCTGTGATATCGAAAGACTTGCCATCCACTGGAGTAATTTGACAACGAACTGCAAACTATCCACTCATGGAGAAGATAGCAAAAAAGTAACATCGACTTTTACGGGGGAATACAAATTTCTCAAATAAAGAAACCTGCTACTCGTTCTTATGGAGGTGTAAAATGACTTCCTGGGGAAAATCTCATGACTTCCTGGGGAATGAATCGTGACTTCACGGGGAAGGCAGTATAGCTTCCTGGGGAAAACAAAATGGCTTCTTGGGGAAATGCCAACATATTCCTGCTGGGGAGATAAAGTCCTCTCGTGCAAAATAAATGCACACTCAAACCAAGGCTCGAAGCTTGTGGAGATAAAAAGTAATAATATTGTCGAGGATCAAATATTCAAACCAGAAATAAACTGGAATGAGACAGTCGTCCAAAATACATCCTTTGAGAAATAAACTCAAGAGGGAAACCCAAGTCATCCAGGAAAAGAGCTGTGTAGTAAGGCTAAAGTAAAAATCTTCCACGAGAGATAACTCAGTGGGGAAATTGAAAGAATATACACTTTCTGCTTATGGATGACACTCTATTAGGGAGAGGATAACACAAATCTACAAAACAGGGTAATATGTCAACAAAATATTAACGAATGTGAATGAGCAATGATTTTCCAATTTTAGCTATGCATGATGTATGTATGAATGTATGAGTGTTATCATGTATATGATGGAAAAACAAACATATAATACTGGTGATAAGAAAACGAAACCAACTCGAGCACACACAACACTCGGCCAAATCACATCCAAGGCGATCATCCCAAGATAAAAATAAGCACCAACTGAGGAAACAAAGTCATACTGCATGGCTTAACTTTACTGGGGAGAACATAATATAGCGAAGAAACAGTACAAATACTGGGATATAACATCCTTCTCCAAGCTTCACCAGGGAATAGCACTCAGACTTCAACGGGTAAATAAATGTTTTCATGTGTAGCACTTCTACTGGAGATTGCAAAATTGATCTCGAATAAGGCAGATGGAAACCAAATCGTCAAAACATTCACTAGGGAATTCAGGCCCACTTTGAAGGAGCAAAAACATACAGACTTCACTAAGGTAGGCAATGCTTCATCGTCAAGACATCTACTGGGGACTTCATGTTGACTTCATTGGGAAGGTCAACACCACATCGTCTAGGGGAAACCAAGATGCGTTCTTCACTCGGGAAACGGGAGATATGTGTTCTTCGAGAGTAATTATTGCACCGATTTCTTTGGGGAGAAAAGACTTATATCAAACAAGTGAAACCTTCACTGGAGAAATCTTGGATTGAGTCTTCATATCATGCAAACTCAAAAAAGAAGAAAAATGAACCAAAACATGACTGGGGATACTAGAGCAACAAACCCAATAGAGCGAAAACATCCTGAGTAAAACTTTCCGAGGGAAACAAAAACTTCTCAAAACAACTGGAGTTTGTCCATTCTTGGGATCACCACTTTTGTTTTTCTCTTGAATCACAAAATCCAAAGTAAAAGTAAATTGTAAATTCTTTTTGAAAAACAATTTTGTTATTTAATCTTTTCGCTTTGAAAATTATTATCAATAATAAATGGATTCTTTGCAAGCTAAATAAAATAAGAAATACAAAGAATTGGGTAAAAGCTCAAATTTTATTGATAGAATGGTAGTCTGCGAATGGCGAGACTCCATGGTAGTCCTGAGCAGCAGCTTTTGTTGAAGTATGGTGAGGATCCGAGAAGATTGTTGCTTCAATGATCAAGTCTTTTCTGATGCAGTTACTTGCCAAGAAAGTCCCTAACTTTTGCCTAAGCTGCCCTTGCGGGTTTTCAACTTAGCGGGAAATTTTATTCTGTTTATGTCTCTAATTTTTGCCTAGACCACCCTTTCGGGTTTTCGGCCTACCGAGATGCTCTTTTTTTCCTAAGTCGCCCTTTCTGGTTTTCAACATAGCGAGCTATTCTTTTATTTCTTTAGGCGAAGTATTTCTTGATTGCATCAACATTCATGGGACGTCGGAACTCCTCGCCATCCATAGTTTCAAGAATTAATGCACCACCGGAGAAGGCTTTCTTGACGACATATAGGCCTTCAAGATTGGGAGTCCACTTTCCCCTAGAATCAGCATTAAAAGACATGATCTTCCTGAGCACGGGGTCTCCTTCTCTGAATTCACCAGGTTTGACCTTCTTATCAAAAGCTTTCTTCATTCTCTTCTGATATAACTGCCCATGACACAAAGCTGTCATTCTATTCTCTTCAATCAAATTCAATTGGTCAAAACTGTTTTGGACCCATTCAGCCTCTGACAACTTGGTTTCCATTATCACGCGCAAAGAGGGAATCTCAACCTCAATTGGGAGTACCGCTTCCATTCCATACACAAGGGAGAACGGGGTTTCTCCTGTTGAAGTGTGGACATATGTTCGATATCCATGAAAAGAAAAAGGGAGAATTTCATGCCAATCTTTATAAGTAACAACCATCTTCTGGATAATCTTCTTGATATTCTTATTAGCAGCTTCAACAGCCCCATTCATCTTTGGCCTGTACGGAGATGAGTTGTGATGGACAATCTTGAATTCTTCACAAAGTTCTGACATCATCTTGTTGTTCAGATTCGAGCCATTTTCGGTGATAATTCTGCCCAGATTATTCTTAATGAAGCGCACAACCACTTGCTTAGTAACATTAGCACATGAAGCAGCCTCCACCCACTTGGTGAAGTAATCAATTGCTACCAAGATAAAACGTTGTCCATTCGAAGCTTTGGGTTCTATCATTCCAATCATGTCAATACCTCGACATAGAGAAAGTCCATGGGGAAGAGATCACATTGAGAAGTGTCAGAGGCACATGAACCTTGTCCGCATAAATCTGGCATTTATAACACTCCTTTTCAAATTTGTAACAATCAGATTCCATTGTCAGCCAATAGTAACCTGCCCTTAGCATCTTTTTAGCCATCGAATGTCCATTGGCATGAGTGCCAAATGAGCCTTCCTGAACCTCTTGCATCAACATGTCTGCTTCGTGTCTATCCACGCATCTGAGCAAGACCATGTCGTAATTTCTCTTGTACAACACATTTTCATTAAGGAAGAAACTGCCAGCCAATCTTCTCAATGTCTTTCTATCTTTATTCGATGCACCAATCGGATATTCCTTAGTTTGGAGAAAATGCTTGATATCATAATACCAAGGTTTTTGATCTGCTACCTCTTCTGTTGTAAACACATGAGCGGGCCTATCCAGTCGTCGAACCATAATTCGAGGTATATCATTCTAAGTATTCACTTGATACATAGAATCCAGAGTTGCTAGAGCGTCTTCCATTTGATTTTGATCTCTAGGAATGTGATAGAATTCAACTTTATTAAAGAAGGGTAATAATCTTCTAGCATAATATTTTTAAGGGATCAAGCCAAGGTGACGAGTATGCCACTCTCCTTTAATGTGGTTTATTACTAAAGCTGAATCACCATACACGTCAAGAATTTTAATTATGAGATCAATAGCTTCCTCGAGACCCATGATGTAAGCCTCATATTCTGCCATATTATTAGTACAATCAAATGTCAACCTTGCAGTGAAAGGAATGTGTGATCCATGTGGAGTGACAATCACATCACCAATTCCTTTACCATATGCATTCACAACTCCATCAAATATCATCTTCCAGCGAGATTCAGGATCAGGACCTTCCTCAGGAAATGGATCATCGCAATATTTTACTTTCAGAAACATCACATCCTCATCAGGGAAATCATACTTCACAGACTGATGATCATCAACTGGTTGGTGAGCAAGATAATATTCCAACACGCTGCTTTTAATAGCTTTTTGAGTGTGGTATTCGATATCGTATTCAGATAACAGCATCTTCCAGCGGGCAATTCTCCCAGTAAGAGCAGGCTTTTCAAAAATGTACTTGATTGGATCCATTTTGGATATCAACTAAGTTGTTTGATTCAACATATAATGCCGCAAATGTTTTGTCGCCCAGGCCATAGCATAACATGTCTTTTCAAGCATGGAATACCGTGACTCACTATCAGTAAAAAATTTACTGAGATGATAAATGGCGTACTCTTTCTTCCCTGTTTCATCTTGTTGTCCCAGAATACAACCCATGGAATTATCAAACATTGTCAGATATATAATCAACGGTCTTCCTTCGACAGGAGGGAGCAAGATAGGAGGTTCAAGCAGATATTCTTTAATACTCTCAAATGACCTTTGGTAGTCATCCGTCCATACACCAACTTGATATTTCTTTAAAAACATAAAGATCGGTTCACATGTTGCAGTCATGTGAGAAATGAATCTGGAAATATAATTCAAACGCCCGAGGAACTCTCTAACTTGCTTTTCAGTTCTTGGCGCTGGCATCCCTTGAATTTCTTTGACTTTATCAGGGTCAACTTCAATTCCTTTCTGGCTAATAATGAAACCCAACAATTTCCCCGATTGAACATTGAAGGTACATTTATTTGGATTCAAGCAGAGACGATACTTCCTCAAATGCTGAAACAATTTCAAAACATGCCCTTCTTCAGTCTGGGATTTAGCAATCATATCATCAACATATACTTTGATTTCCTTGTGCATCGGATCATGGAATAGGGTTGTCATGGCCCTCTGGTACGTTACACTAGCGTTCTTCAACCCGAAGGGCATCACTCTGTAACAGAATGTTCCCCAGGGTGTGATAAACATTGTTTTTTCCATGTCCTCTGGAGCCATTCTTATTTGATTATACCCGGAAGATTCGTCCATGAACGAGAATACTTTGAATTTTGATATGCTATCCACTAACATATCAATGTCTGGCAATGTAAAATCATCTTTTGGACTAGCTTTATTTAGATCTCTGTAATCTACGCACATGCGAACGTTTCCATTTTTTTTCAGTATTGGGACAATATTGGCGATCCATTGAGGATACATTGATGTCACAAGAAAACCGGCATTAATCTGCTTTAGAACTTCTTCTTTGATCTTTACTGCCATATCTGGGTGAGTTCTTCGCAACTTCTGCTTGATTGGCTGGCACTCTGGCTTCAGCGGAAAATGGCGCTCTACAATATATGTATCTAAACCAGGTATATCTTGATAAGACCAAGCGAAAATATCCACATACTCTTTTAAAAGGTCAATCAACCTGCTCTTCACATCAGGATGCAACAATGCTCCAATCTTGACTTCTTTCGGATCTTCTTCTGAACCCAAATTGATTACTTCTAATGGCTCTTTATATGGCTGAATGGTATTCTCCTCGTGCTCAAGAAACCGTGAGACCTCTTCTGGAATCTCATCATAGTCTTCTTCTTTGGCCCCATGCACAGGACATTCAAAGTTGGGAAAGGGTGCAGGGTCATTGTATTCAACGGTTTTTTTAATTAATCTACACATATGATTTATGATTGCTTTTAGAAACTGACACATACAGCAAGTGATCATGCATATTGAATTTCAGTTATTGGTTATTTTTAAAGGTTTTTTCTGATTACCATTTTCCAAGAAAAAGCAAAAAATAAAGACATAATTTGGGAAACAAAGATAACTTTTATTATTGATTTTAAAAGTCACAGTAAACAGATATTCCCTACAATATTAATAATTCCACCTTGAGAAGAGTGAAAGCTTTTCAAAAAGATTAACACAAACAAATTACTTTGAAACATGTATGCAAGAGGGGACATCAATGGTGATCCAGTTTTGAACCCTAACTTTGTGCGTCACGTAATTTGGCATTTCTGGCTCTGCTTTATCCTCCATAGTGGCATTAATCCCGAAAATAGTTGGATGAAGATACGCCCCACTATGGAAGATGTCTTGATACTTGTCTGTAGCAGACTTCGGCTTCATGCCCTTACCTTTATCATTCTTCACAAAGAACCCTAAGCCAGCTCTATTCTTATTTACAGGTGGATCCAAAATATGTCCCCAAACTTCACTATGGCCATTACACACAACCTGCTGTGCATCCTTAAGCGAAACCATAGAATTCTCATTTCCTCTTATGTTATCAATGGATAAAGCTTAGAACTGGGTTCCAACATCGGCTTCATCCGCCTCCATAATGCTGAAAGAGGACAAATGAGATATCAATAATGCTTGTTCTCCATTTATAATTACCACTTTTCCTTCACGTACAAACTTCAGCTTCTGGTGTAAAGTCAAAGTGACAGCCCCTGCCTCATATATCCATGGTCGTCCCAGCAAGCAGCTATAAGCGGGTACATTATCCATGAATTGGAAAGTAATCTGAAACAAATTTGGGCCTATATGAATAGGCAAGTCCACTTCACCAATAACAGATTTCCTTGATCCATCAAACGCTTTTACAATAATGCCACTTGGGCGCATGGGCGTTCCTTGATATTTCAACTTCATAAGTGTACTCCTCAATATAACATTCAATGCAGATCCATTATCACTCATCACATTAGAAAGTGAATCATTCTTGCAGTTCATAGAGATGTGGAGGGCCAGGTTATGATTCCTTCCTTCATCGGGCAGTTCATCATTGCAGAAACTCAGGTTATTACATGATGTAATATTCCCTACTGCACTGTTGAATTGGTCTACAGGCATATCGCTTTCCATAAAAGCTTGGTCCAATACCCTCAACAAAGATTCTTTGTGAGCAGAGGAGTTTATCAATAAAGCCAAGATAGATATTTTTGAAGGAGTCTGCAGTAGATGATCTACAATTCTGTAGTCACTCATCTTGATTATCTTTAAAATATCATCCACTTCTTTCTCTAACGTAGCCCTACTAGTCTCACTCGTAGCCTTCTTGGGTTCAACACCCTCAGCAATTTCTTTCCAGCGCTAACATCTCCTTGAATAACTGGTGCAAATACACGACCGTTGCGGGTCACTCTACTAATCTCAACAATATTTACAACATCAGGCATTGGCTGGATGGGAACTTCCACCCCCATCCTCTAAGAGTGTAACGTTATATTTGTAGGCTACAGCCTTATCTGACTTGTAGGGGACAGGACCCGGCAAACTAATCACCAATGGGGTAACAGCTGGCTTGCTATAATACTAAACTTCAAAATGGACGAGTGCACCAAAACAAGGCACAATGACATTTACCCCTTCTTCAATACAATTTGTCATTATTGAGTCATCTCTGGAAAACAAATCCCCATCTGAGGAGAAATTATCATATGCGGAGGCATACTCATCATCTGACTCTTCTTCAGCCAAGCAAACCTCAATCATATCAACTTCATGGTAATCACCCCTTTGACCTGTAACCTTGATAGTTCCATTATCCAACAACAACCGAACACCTTTCCTCACGATTGAACATCCTCGGGAGTCTCGACAGTAGATTCGACAAGATCCATACTGATCTTCCACCTGACCAGCCAAGTGGCAGAAAGTAACATATAATTGCACAAGGTCTTCATTCATGTGCTCCACATTAAATATTTTGAACTCTCCAGAACATCCAGAAACCATATTCACCTCCTCTTCATACTCTGCCCTAGGCTTGATTATGTGGATGAGGCCTTCATCCATCATCTCCTGTAAATCAGCCTTTATCTTGTCACAACCATGTATATCTGTACTGCAAATATCACAACGGCATGGTCATGCGTATAGTATCTAAATTCACAGAGGTCTATATGCATTTTCACTAAATCTCCTCTAACTAGATGAATGTCAAAAATCTGAAAGTCGCCTGGAAAACCGGCCACCATGTTCACAACATTCGCTCCTCCATGCTTGGGAAGAGGATTATCTTTCACATTAGGGCCCGCATCCTTGAAAGATAGAATACCATACTTCACCAATTTCTGCACCTCGGTCTTCAAAGGATAATAATTCTCAACATTGTGCCCTGGTGCTCCCTGATGAAAAGCACATGTTTGGTCTGCTTTGTAATACCAAGGCAATGGTGATGGTACCACGGGAGGTGGTCGGGTCTGAACCAACTTCTTCTGAATCAATGTCGGTAGTAACTCTGTATAACTCATAGGGATAGGGTCATAACTCTCCCTTCCCTTGATTCCCTTGCTGGGATGGTCTCTGATAAGAAACGGTGATTGGAGCTACACTAACAACTAGAGTAACTGAGGCGACTTGTTGATGACGCTGGTAATTTCTTCTAGGAGGATTAACCCTTCTCTCTTGTATAACAGCATTTGCATCCCTTTCCTTCCTCTTGGTAAACCCATAAGATGGCTTCTTCGCACCTCTAGATCCTCCACTCTTTGTTAAATAGCCCTCTCTTACAACCTCTTCTAAACGGATACCCATGCCTACCATTTTAGTAAAGTCACTTGGCGCACTTGCTACCATCCTTTCATAGTAGAAAGCACCCAGAGTCTTTAAGAAAATCTTAGTCATCTCCTTCTCTTCCATGGGAGGAATCACTTGGGCGGCTACCTCACGCCATCTTTGTGCATATTCTTTGAATGATTCCCTGTCTTTCTGAACCATGGCCCTGAGTTGATCACGGTCAGGCGCCATGTCCACGTTGTATTTGTATTGTCTGATAAATGCTTCTCCCAAGTAATTGAAAGTATGGATATTGACGCTGTCCAAACTCATATACCACTTTAGCGCAGCACCGGTCAAACCATCCTGAAAAAAGTGAATCAGCAGACGCTGATCATCAGTATGGGTAGACATTCTCCTTACATACATTACCAGATGAGCACGAGGGCAAGTGTTGCCCTTGTATTTCTCAAACTCCGGGACCTTAAACTTCATCGGTATCTTAACATTTGGGACCAAGCATAACTCCTTCACATTCAGCCCGAATAACTCTTTTACCCTGAGGGCCTTCATCTCTCTCTGCATCTTGTCAAACTTCTCTTGGAAATTATCCATTCTGTCATAAATACCCAAGTCTTCACTTGGTGGAGGAAAAGGACGACACACATAATCATTAACAAGCGGAACCATATTCATCGAAGGAGGTGCAGCAGGAGCAGCATGCACCACATGGGGTGCAGGAGTAACAGTAGTCTGAATAACTGGAGCTTCTGGAGGACCAAGATTAAAACCTTCAGGTGCAAAATTCTCTGGCATTCCCCATGGATAACCTTGAGGAATGCGATTTTGAACAACAGTTGGGGTAGCAGACACAAGAACAGTTGGAACTTCAGCGATAGCCCTTGTCGGTTGAGGTTGAACACTCGGTGGCTGATTCTGAGAATCCACCAGAGATTCCATCAGAGCAGTAAGATTGGCCATGCCGGCCTTCATAGAAGAAACCTCCTCGCGCAGCTCGCGATTCTCTTGTTCTAAGTTGTTCATCTTCCTTCTGAAATTAGCTCGAGTGTTGTAGTGGTGAGACATCTTGTTGGAAGAAGTAAAGAAGCTTGGTAAAACACCTGGATATGCATAACAAATGCAAGAAATATGTGAAATATGATGCATGATGTGCAATGCACATGATTTATTTTAATAATTCAAGGGACTTAAAGATTTATAGACACGTTGCAAATATCAAAGTAATAACATATTTGAAATACTGAAAATTTTTATTATAATAACTTCAAAATGGATTACAAGTTTCAATAATCCCAAGTAGAAGATGAAAATAAAGTCTAAAACCTAAAAAGTAAAGCTGGCAGAGATCACTCTATATGCGGGCGTTTCTCTGTAAGCCTTGCAATCTGAGCCTTCAACCTCTGATTTTCTCCCGCATATCTGGTGGCAACCTCCTTCCAATCATCTGAATCTTGAAGTGAACAAATAGTATATGACTGAGGCTTGGGAGAAAATAAATCCCCTTGCCTCTCCATCATCTCTACAGCCCGGCTCTCAAGAATCTCAATCAAGTCGTCTTTCTCCTTCAAGTCTTCTCTATAGGAAATCTCTAAAGTTTGGCACTTATTCTTCCAAGCATCCTTTTCCTGTTGCATCCTGACCAAAGCAAGTTGTAGCTCTTCTATATCATCCAATAAGGGAGGAGTGGTCTTCACAAACAAGTCAGGCATAGTTGCTTCCCGAGAATACGGCATCCTCAACTGAATAGCTCTCGTTTGGACCCACTGAAGATATGGCTCTAAAGAAACAGCCCCTCTCAGTCCCAAATATTTCCTACTCTTCCTATGAATGTGACGCCAGGCCTTCGCAATCTGTTCCCTAGCTTCCTTATGGTCTTATCCCTCATTCAGAAAGAAACTACTCAAATGAATACTATTTGGTTTATCCCTCATCGGATAACCAAACTTTCTTCGTGCAAGAACAGTGTTATAGTTAATTCCTCCCTTTGTACCAAGAAAAGGTACATTGGGGAAACTACCACAACTGTCAACAATATCTATATCCTGGTAAGCTCGATGATACCAATCAATATCTGAGTGACTAAGTGCCATGATCTTAGGAGGCCAACAGGGTTCCTTCTTGACATCCCAAAAAGCATCAGACTGAGGCATATGAGAGATAAACCACCGGTACAACAGAGGCATGCAACAAATAATCACCCCCCGTGGAAAGAATTCTGAAGATGAATAGACTAATAAGCATCACCCAACAATGTAGGAACTGGGTTTCCAATCATGAAGATCTTGATAGCATTAACGTCAACAAACTTGTCCACATTAGGAAATAAGAACAACTCCTAAGCAAGTAGAGCAAAGATGACCTCAAAAGCGACTATACTCTTCATCTTGGAAAAGTAACGAGATTTATCCAATAAGAACTGAGCTGGTAATCCTCTAATCCCTCCTTTAGTAGTCATATGGGCTTCCACCTCAGACTTCCCCAGATGGATCAAAGCAGCAATCTTATGTGGTTTTGGCTCACCCTCCAAACCAGTAAAAGGAACACGATTAGTAATAGGTAAATCCAATAGATAAGAATACTCCTCCAGTGTAGGCATCAACTGATAGTCGGGAAAAATAAAGCAATGATACCTCAGATCATAGAACCAGGACAAGGTCGAGAGAATACCCTCCTTCATCCTAAGCTTCGTGAGAGGAATCATGGATCCATACTTCTTCCAAAAATTTGCCGAACACTCGATCTCGGGAACTAGACTGATTAACTCATCTACCTTGGGATCCTTGAAACTGTATTTCCCGGTCTTTCTCTTCCCAGAATCCATGGTTACCTGAGATATTCACAAATGGTTAACTTTTTTTTAAATCCCTTGAAATAAGATTTCTTCAAAAGATGCTTATGAGTGTATGGATGCATGATGCAACAATCACACACAAGATCACACATATAGGGTTCATAGGTTCAACATCACGAGCATGAGGTCGAAGGTACTACCCATAAGGTATGGTCTAAAAGTTATCACCTGCCGAACAAGGTTCTAGAGGTTCCCAAAGTCTACATCCTTCCTTCAGATATTACCAACTTCCCTATTAACTCAGTAATTAGTAATATTCTCAAGGAAAACTCATCTGAGCGTAGTAGCGTATGACAACTATTTCCGGATTACTCCATCATAGCTTCCGTGCTACACCTAAAAGGCCAAGATGGGCTAGGTATTTTATGGTCCTCTGCTTCAGTAGGCTCCCAGGTCGAAAGCAGTACGTCTTCCCGATTACTGGGTAAACGACACTACAGTCAAAGGGGTCTCCACTGAGTGGGGGATCTCATGCCTCATTTTTTAGGATTACTCCCTCAAAGTTAACATGACTATACCGCCCTTCCTATCTTAAAGTTTGCACAAGTTCGGGTATAGGACTTATGAGAAATCACCAAGCACCCTGAAAACCAGAAAAATCCAGGCAACCATATATACAAATAATATAACACATAAAATACAATAGCACATATACAGGTATAAACAAAGATAGGCTCAACCCACTTAAGGATGGACCAGCAAGAGGTCAATCTGTCCCCAGTGAAGTCGCCATTTTTTTGTAGCGGTAGAAATGTTTAAGACTAAGCCACTGGATTGACTAGACTTATACAGATCAAAATAAAAATCGCCACCGCGCTTTATGAAATGTAAAATACTAAAAGTAAATGGAACATAAAGCTTAAAAATAAAAGCATAAAGTAAAGTCAATTGTTAGAAATTAGTAGTTAGTTGGATGGCCATCTTGAAACTTTCATTTGGAACTCATTAGAGGATTGGTAGAACCAAAGCCTCCACACAACAAGTTGCATTTACTTTTTGTCAAGTATATCATCCATTTTGGAATCCTCAAAAGTAATATTTAATGATCAACGATGTTTAAGTGATCCGCATTGACCAAAAGTTATTTAGATCCATTAGAGGATTGGTAGAACCAAAGCCTCCACACAATGAATCTCAAGGTTATTGGATAAAAGATATCAAATTAACATACTTGGGCTTGCAAACATAGATTTGGGCCACGAATGATCATTTATTCGAATCAGGACAAAATTTAGCACTATGTTAAGCAATCGTAAGTGGACTTATGTAGAAGTCACACCTATTTTGAGGCCGGTCAATAGAAATATATGTACTTCATGTTTGGATAAATGATATAGAGATCATCATCCCTTAACATGTAGTACAATTAAAAAGAAAGGGATAAGATGAAGAGGGAGGGGAATGATAAGCTAATTTGGATCACTACTTTAAATTTCTTTCATCTTTAAATTCAATTACTCCTCTAGATGGATTAAAGCACTAACAATATCATTAATCCAAAGGACCAAAAATGAATTAAATAATTAACACTTTGGTAGATTTAAATTGATGAACATTTATCCAACTTCATCTACATCACAAAGTCCATTGAATTTAAAGAGAAATTGGACATTCATAATAGTAATCCAAACCAACAATCAAAAGGAGTGAGTAGAAAAAGAATTTTGGATCAAAGCTGCCCCAAAACAAGGGAAAAATGCTTTTTGTCCCTGTATAAATCGATTTACCCAGTGCAATTTTCAAAAATTTGTGCAAAATTCACTTAGTGCAATCGATTGCACTGTTATAGCAATCGATTGCACATTGCTACAGACAGCAAAACAGCATTTTAAAAGGCCAAATTCTTGTTCAAACTTTCCATCAAATACCTTATGATCATGGATCCAATTGAGCACGAAAATTCCATCAAATTATGAGAAAATAGCACCATTGGAATCACAAAATAATGCTCAATGAATCAAACCCAAAGATCAACAAGAGATCACATTGAAAGATGAATTATCCAACTTACCAAAGGTAGATCTAGAGAATTATCAAAACAACTTCAAGAATTTGCTTCAATTCAACCACTAGAATCAATTGACCAAGCCTGGATGTAGAGAATTGATGGAGAAAAAGTGTTTGGATGAAGGCTTAGCTCAAAGATTAGTAAGCTTCAATGCAAAGGTTACTAACTTTTTTTTGAAAATGGAACTTTAAGTGAATTTGGTAGATGGAGAGAATTGAGAGATTTTTTAGCAAGGTGGATTTGGCTATCAAAAGCTTGAAATTTGAATGAAATGATGGCTCTATTTATAGAGTTTTAGGATTGGGATTAGTGGTAATTTGTAATTGATTCTTGGAGCCAAAATTTGAATTAATGATAATTCTTTCAAATATAAGAGCCAAAATTTAAATTAATGATAATTCTTCTTAAAAATGAAAGATTGGCACTAAAATTTGAATTAATGATATATCTTTCAAAAATGAAGAAATATTGGAGCCAAAATTTGACAAGCTTAAAATTGCTGATTTTTTTTCAAATTTTTGCTATGTGCAAATCGATTGCACTATAGTGCAAATCGATTTGCACTGTGTATTTTTTTCAAAAATTGCGCAAAATGCACTATGTGAAATCGATTGCACTGTTGCGCAAAATAAATATATAAAAAAGCTAAATTACTGGGTCAGAGAAGCGTTGGAGCCCTAGCTCCAGTCGTCTTCTTCGGCGAGCATCTTCTTCGTCCCTGCAAAATAGAAGATGTCAGTGGTTCCAAAATATGCTACCCCATTAAATCAAGCCTTCTGAATCCAATGGTGGTGGCCATTTGACCTGAATGTTCCTGTATTCAAAGATATGAAGCAAACAGCTCCTTATGCCCTAGTAATGGCGTGGCCTTATTCCTGCATTGAAACTCACATGTTATGCGTCAAAATTATTATAAATATCAATATAAACATGTATGAGTGGACTAAATCAATTAATAACGCATGAATCGAAAGTTTGAAATTTGTGAAAACTACCAACACTGTGGTTCTTGGTGTCACGGTTCTGAGATGTCTTTCACTTGATGAACATTTGGAAACAGTCCCCGGGACCTTCAGGATGGTAATGGGACACTTGGTTTGAATTGAGAGTGGTTGGATCGTATGATACAACTTTGCACTTTTCTTGAGAATTTTTGAATTTTAGAGGTGTGTTTGAGGCAATATTTTTGTGTCATTATCATTGGTATTAGTTATTCTTATATAGAGGAGGAAATATGTCAAACAAACATGGAAAGAATCTTGTACCATCATGGAATGAATTATTTCCAAAAACCATTTGTAAACTTTCCAAAATAATGAAGATATGCTTCCATATAGATCTTTCACGGTTTTGCCATGTTTATCATGTGTTCTTGGGCCCCCCATGTGATTGAAATCAAAAGTTCATTCGCCTTGGCCCAATGATTTTATATTTTATTTGATTTACTTGCATTTAAATCATAAAAAATATGTGCATGTATTTAGAGGTCCTCTAACACATTGCGAATATGTTTTAACATCAAAAGTTAGGCCCATTAGCCTAAAAATTTTCAAGTTTGCTCAATTTGGAATTCATGCATTCTACAAAATTTCCCAAATTTCAATGGTCATAGCTCTCTTAATTTTTATATTTTGAAGTTGATATTTGACTTTTTGGAAAGCTTAATATGTCCTCTTCAATTACTCTTTTGATCATTTTTGCATTTGGAGACTTTATCTTGATGTAAGTTGCCTTGACAAAAAGTGTCTTTTTGTTGACTTTTGAAATGACCTATAATGTAGTGGCTCATATCTCTCAAACGAAGCACTTTTTGGACTTGAGCATACATATAAAAAGTTGTAGAGAATTTAATTTCCTCCAAAACGGGCTTTGATTGGGGAAAAGTTGATGAAGCATGTGAAAGTTATGCTTGGTCAAAGTTCAGTTGACTTCTCCTAAGAAAACCCTAATTTTGCCACTTTTGACTTTTGATGATTTGAGGGATTTCCTTGAAGAATCCTGACCAAACCTTGATCAAATGATGAATATCACTCCAAAATATTGATGTTGACCAAAAATCTTGAATTTTGATTGTATGTTGACCATAGTTAACTTTTTACCCAATACAAATAATTTACAATCATCTGAGCCATTAATTGAGCAAACTTGTGATGAAAGACATGAAACTTGACATGAACATTGTTGAAGACCTATGGAGAACCATAGAAATCACTTGAGACCTTTTCAAACCAAACTTCCTTGAAAAATACAAAACCCTAGTTGTGGACTCATTGCTTAGGAGGAGAATTTATTGGTCAACCCTTGAGTAGCCTTGAGTACTTGAGAGCCTTAGAAGAATATTTTGAAGAAAATGGGAGGGAAAATTTTGGGTTACAACACTCATGATACATAATCAAATTTGGGTTACGAGTCTCCCAATCTCCATTGATTTGACTAATCACAAGAGGAGAATCTCCATATACTTCCAAGATATTGATTCGCAAATCAATAACAGCTTCTAACCCTAAGATACAAGCTTCATACTCAGCCATATTGTTTGTATAAACAAATAAAATTATGGTGGTAAGAGGAGTATGGAAAACTTCAGGAGAAGTAATCACAACACCGACACCATTACCCAATGCATTCGAGGCACCATCAAACACCATCGTCCATCGTGATCCTAGTTCGGGTCCTTTTTCTGGGCCTTTGATGTTACAATCCTGTATGTACATGATGTCTTCATCAGGAAATTCAAACTTCATCGGCTGATATTCGTCTTCCATGAGCTGATAAGCAAGATGATCAACTAACACACTACCTTTGATAGCTTTTTGGGTAGTATATTGGATGTCATATATTGTTAAAATCATATGCCAATAGGATACTATTCCCATTAGAGCTAGCTTTTCAAAGATGTACTTGATTGGATCCATCTTGGATATCAAGAGAGTAGTGTGAGTCAGCATATACTATCTGAGACACTTTACTGCCCATGCGAGTGCATAACAGGTCTTTTCTAACAATGAATACCTCGAATCATAATCACTGAATTTCTGGCTCAGGTAGTAGATGGCACGTTCCTTTTTACCCGCCTCATCATGTTGTCTGAGTACACAGCCCGTGGAGTTTTCCAACACTGTCAGATACATTATTAAGGGCCTACCTTCCACCGGAGGCGAAAGAATTGGAGGTTTCAACAAATATTCTTTAATTCTATCAAATGTCGCTTGGAAATTGTTATTCCACCTGTCCGTCTGATCTTTTTTCAACAATTTGAAAATTGGTTCACAAGTGGTTGTAAGGTGAGAAATGAATCTAGCAATGTAGTTCAATCTCTCGAGAAAACCACGAACCACTTTCTCTGTTGTCGGCACAAACATTTCTTATATAGATTTTATCTTGCTAGGATCAAGCTCAATTCCTTTTTCACTTACGATGAAGTCCATCAATTTTCCTGACCTCACCCCGAAGGTGCACTTATTAGGATTCAACCTCGGTCTGGACTTCCTTAATCTTTCAAATAATTTTAACAAATGGACAATATGTCCCTCTTCTGTCTGGGACTTGGAAACCATATCATCAACATAGACTTCAATCTCCTTATGCATCATGTCATGAAAGAGAGTGACCATTGCACATTGATAAATTACCCTGCATTTTTCAAACCAAAGGGCATCACTTTGTAACAAAATATTCCCCAAGGTGTAATGAAAGTAGTTTTCTCCATGTCTTCTGGTTCCATTTTGATCTGATTATAGCAAAAAAAAACATCCATGAAGGAAAACACTTTAGCTCGAGCAGTATTGTCAACCAGAATATCAATATATGGTAACGAGAAATCATCTTTAGGGCTTTCTCTGTTCAAGTCCCTATAGTCCTAACACATTCTGACTTTACCATCCTTCTTGGGCACCGGTACAATATTCGCGATCCACGGTGGGTGAGAAGTCACCTTCAAAAATCCCGCATCAAACTGTTTCTGAACCTCCTCTTTGATCTTCTTAGACATCTCAGGAT
Organism: Vicia faba; assembly: GCA_948472305.1. NCBI lineage: Eukaryota > Viridiplantae > Streptophyta > Magnoliopsida > Fabales > Fabaceae > Vicia > Vicia faba. Next base: position 1,112,050,988 of record OX451740.1, read on the forward strand.
GAGTTCTTCGAAGCTTTTGTTTAACATGAGGACACTCTTTTCCAAGAGGACGCTTGTTCATAATAATGTATGTATGCAGTCCAGGCAAGTCTTCATAAGACCAAGCAAAGATATTTGCATACTCAAGGAGCATTTCAATTAATCTTCGCTTGACATTGTCTTCTAGAGCCGCCCCAATCTTGACTTCTCTTCGTACCTCTTCGGTACCCAAGTTGACCAACTCAATAATCTATGGTGTGGCTGAATGGCCTTTTCTTCTTGCCTCAACAATCTAGCTAACTCTTCGGGAGGTTCATAATCTTCCTCAACTTCTTCTTCAGCTTGATAGATTGGATTTTCAAAGTCATAAAGAGCCATAGCAGAATCTTTTTTGATAATTTCCAAGATTAATGGGGGGCATAATCTGCATGATTATTTTTATTTTTATTTTAGTTTTAGATTAAAAAAAGAAAATGAAAACTCACGTTTTTCCAAAAATTTAAAAGAAAGACAGGGAGCAAAATATTTGAATGCAAAAGACGTCCTTTATTGATGATAAATTTGCAATGAAAAACATTGTGTCCTTACAGCATGTTCACTACGTCTTAGATAGGACGTAAGGATTATTGCATGATAACAAATAAAATAAAATTAATCTTCATAACGGGTGACTTCAATGACGTCTTCAGTAAACCAGTTAGCAAGCTTTTCACCCGGCATGGTAGGACGAACCCACTTATCCATCTCGCAATCATTGTAACCATCCTCGCTCACAGCATGAGCTTCTTCACAGATAACCCCACCGTTGATAAACTGAATTGGCGGAGGAATACCTTAAACCCTGCGAGGAGTAATAATTGACACAATTCGACCAGCCACAAAGCCTAAAGCTTTCTTATTTGTCTGAGTATGGATATTTAACACTCTTCCCAAGACTTATGGATGACCAGATTGAACAATCATTTGTGCTTGACGATAAGATGACATGGAGACCTCCGACTTCTTAACCTCCTGGTGAGGAGCTCTGACAACTTGCATAGTTTCAAAAGCTCGACACCGAGTCTCATGGATTTCTCCCTCTACTTCAACATAGCGAAAGGAACTCAGATAACTGGCAATATAATCCTCTTCACCACAAATGGTGACCACCTTCCCATTCAACGAGAACTTCAACTTTTGGTGCAGAGTGAAGGTGACAGCAACAACCCCACGGATCCATGTACGGCCCAACAAACACCAATAGGAAGGATTAATGCCCATGATAAAGAAGGCGACTTCAAACACCTGGAAACCTATCTTTATTGGCAAGTTGACCTCCCAGAACACAATCCTTTTCGGCCCATCAAAAGCTTTGACAATCAAATCGCTTGGCCTCAACACAAGTTTGTCATAATCGAGCTTCATGAGAGCGGATTTGGGCAACACATTGAGAGAGGAACTCGTGTCAACCAGCACTCGGGACAAAGTAGTATTTGCAATCTCCATGGAAATATGCAGCGCCTTATTGTGCTTCCTCCCCTCATGGGGTAGATCAAAGTCTGTAAAACCAAGCCCATTACTTGCAGAAATATTATTCACAATCCCTTCAATTTGATTCGCCGAGATCTCTTGAGGAACGAAAAAAGTCCCCAACAGCTTCATCAATGCATTTCTATGGGATTCATAATCTCTGAGCAAATCAAGAATTGATATCTTTTAGGGTGTCTGACACAACTGGTCGATGATCTTGTAGTCACTTTTCTTTATGTACCTCATCAACTCGGCTACATCTTTAGCCATTTCAGCATCCAAAGCAAGAACAAGAGAATTTTGCCCCGACTTATCACCATTGACCATAATTTTCTTGCCCCTAGCCTTATCTGCGGCATCTGCGTTGCTTTTAGGATTTTCAGGCGGTGAAAAGATTCGACGACTACGGGTGATTCGGCTTTCGCTGACAATATCATGCACTGCGAGCTTCTCTTCTTCAGACTTGTTTTCCTCAGACTTCTAAGTAACAACCTTCTTCCCTTGATAGTATAGATCACCTCCGTAACTCCAAGGGACTGCCTTGTCACTAACATATGGCATAGGACATGGCACATTGATAAGTAGTGGTGATTTCTTAGCAGGCACTGGAATCATCACAGGCACACAGATAGTCTTTGGCTTGATCAGAATGTTTATCACATCCACTTCATCATTATCAACCTCGAGCTTAATGACCTTGCGATCAAACTGAAGAAACCCCTTGGTAATCAAGCCTTGAACTGCATCTTTAAACAATTGACAACCCTATGGCCGATTCAAGAAAATTGCACAGTCCATCCCATAGCCCAAGAATACACCTTTACTCGACAATTGTTATTTCATAAACGAGAGAGGTGTAGTCAACTGATTAACATCCATAATAAAATTCAGATCTTCATCCTCCATGATGGCACCAACTGTGGCACAACCATGAGGTGGCAAAGGCTGATTAGTAATATTGGGCGTTGGGCCAAAGTTAATGGCTTGAGAGTCTAATAGGTCTTGGACTTTGTGCTTGAAAGCATATAAATTCTCAATAGTGTGCCCCTTCCCATCAAAGTGGAAATCACATTGGGCATTAGCATTAAAGTTATATCGCAACCTTTCTGGATCAACCTTCCGAGGGAGCAACTCAACTAGCTTAAACTCAAGAAACTGAGGCAACTCAAGCTTCCTATGAGGACACCTTTGTCCTTGCCAATTGCCTTGCATAGGCACATAATATTGCCTCTGAGGCGCAACAGTCGGTATTGTTACAGCAATAATCTGATGATTTGAACTCTGATATTTTCCTTTCCCTTTTCGAGAATAGACCATGCTGGATTCACCTTTCTTTTTCTTCTGGTGACCGCCAAAAGACTTCTTGGTGTTACCAGCATTATTTCCAGCAACAACATCTTGGATCTTTCCTAACTTAATTTTGATTTCAATTCGCTCTCCATGCGTTAACATCTCAGCAAAAGTACCTGACATACTGCAAGTTGTGTAGTAATGGCTCTGCAATGTACTACTAAAAATTTCAACCATCTCCCGCTCCAACATGGGTGGTTGAACCTTCGCATCCATCTCTCGCCACCTCTAGGCATACTCTTTAAAAGACTCATACCACTTCTGGGATAAATTCCATAGTTGGGTTCTTGTGGGAGTCATATCAGTGTTATACTGATAGTGCATAAAAAAAGCCTCAACCAACTCTCTCCATGTACGGATGCGACTACTTTCCAACTGCATGTACCACTCGAGTGGGCCATCTATCAAGTTGTCTTGAAAGAAGTGCACCAATAGATTCTCATCATCAGAGTACACAGACATCTTCCGGTAGAAAGACTTAACATGGGTCTTTGTGAAGAAGTGAAAAACACAAGAAGGGGGGTTGAATTGTAAAACTGAAAATCAATGAAATGAACACGATATTTTTATCCTGGTTCGTTTGATCTCAAACTACTCCAGTCCACCCGTCAAGGTGATTTCGCCTCTCTCCAACGAGGTCTTAATCCACTATATTCAACTGAATATTACAATCTGCTTTAACAACTGCTAAAGCCTTCTTGATGCAAACCACAAACCGGTTTGTCAAGGAATCACTTTCTTACAAAGAATAGAAATCTAGGTGTGTGAATGTTTTCTACAAAACTGTTTATCACAACTGTGATACTAGACAACTTAAGCTTATGAAAACTAGATTGCTAAAATAATTGAGTAAGGAATTATGGAGCTTTTAGCAAACTGAGAGTGAGGAAGATGATAAATAGCTTTTTGGCGTGTAGAGTGTTGTAGAGCATTAGCCAATTCAATCTTCATTGACTTGTTTATATAGCATTGGAATAAGTGAATGTTGGAGCAATAATTCTGATTCAATGCCAATAACAATCTTTCCTTATTAAGCAGATCTTGTCTGGAATGATGTCGTTGGTAATAACTCGTCTTGAATGCACAGTGTCGTTGCTACTAAAGCATGTTCTGGCTTTGGCTCATTCTGAAGCTGCTTAAGTGCTGATGAACTGTTGTTGTCTTTATCAGAGATCAGAGTGTTTAGCACAGATCTGTTCATCAAGCTTCAGCATAAGCGTGAGTTGTTCTTCTGATCTTGGTATCTGATATATCATCTTCTGATGCTGATGTTGATATCCAATATTCTGATGCTGATTATGATGTAATCTTGCTGATACCTATCAGAGTTTCTGCAAAACAGAAAGTAATATTTTAGGTAGAAAATAGTTCTTACATGAATCACATAATTAATATATCTTTTCATTTTGTTATCATCAAAACTTAAACTTAGGGTAGTAGATTCAAACTTTGTTCTAACAATCTCCCCCTTTTTGATGATGACAAAAACTAGATATTTTTTAATTGAAAATAGCGTGAAAAAGTATCAGAGATAACTGAATGATAAGTTGCATCAGAATTAAATAAGGAGTTCTCAAAGATAAGGGATAAAGAGATATCAGAGTTGGGATCGTAGATACTCCCCCTGAATTATTACTTCCCTTTTTAATTCCAAGAGTTCTTCAGGATCAGATCTTTATTGACTTTCTTTGAACATCAGAATAGCAGAGCTTTGACTATCAGAACTTCAGATCAGAATATCAGAGCTTTATCAGAGCTTTGCTTTGGATCAGAGTATCAGGGCTTTGGGCTTCAGTGTATCAGAGAGCATTCTTGTACCTGTAGACTTATGCAAAAACAGAAAACATTCAAGTATATCAGAGTTAGAATGTTTGAGACTTTTTGTCTCAGTAATCCGTTATTGAAAAATATCATTCTTGTTCTCCCCCTTTTTGTCAGCAATCAAAAAGTGTAAGTGATGTGCTAAAACGATTAGAGCAGAAAAACGTGTTATATATTAAAATTCAGAGTCAGACAAAACAGTACAAAAGATATGCAAAGAAAAACATTGAAAATATCATGAATGAAAAACTAAGGTTGGGGTGGAAGGCGTGTGAACATAGTCTCCAGCATTGCTTTAATCTGATCAGCAGTCTCATTCTGCTTGTGCACCATGCTGACTACTGTATCTATCTTGTTGTCCTGCACATCCATCCTTTCCTTCATCTTCTGATCATTTTCATCCATTCTTTGCGGCAGACGAATATCATTCAGCTTTAGCTCTTCCAGAGTCTGCCTGTCCAAGGCAGCTTGAGAAACATCAGAAGCAGGAAGCTTCTGAGAGCTTTCTGCAACATCTTTAGCTTGTCTGACTTCAGCTTGAGCTGTCTGATCTTCTTCTGGTTGCACTTTTGAAGCTGGACGCTTCTCAGACCATGGCTCACTATCCAGAAGGAGCACGTCTTCCTGTGGCAGCTGACTTTCAACTTCCTTCAGCAGCTTGCTGAAGTTCTGTTGTGCCTGCTCATAGTTGATATCCTGCAACTTGAGGGCCTCAGCACGTACCCAAATTCTGAAACGTGACCAGAGTTGGTATGAGGCAGCAGGATCAATCATTCCAGGACAGACTTTCTTCAGAGAAGCAATCCACTGCTGCAAACCTGTTTCAAAATTCACAATGCCAGAGCCAACATCTGGCTGTTTTGGTTTTGGAATGGCTATTTTATGTTTGAGATCAGCAAGACGGTCAAGGATTGTTAAATCGATGAAGGTCCTGCTGGGGTCTTCTGTAGTTTGTTTGGGAGATGTTTGTTTGGGAGATGGAGTGGGAGAGTCAGAAATAATAATTGGACTGTGGGGAGTCTTTGGAGTGTTTGGAGGGGTAGTTTCTGGCGAGGATGGCAGCTGGGCCATGGTTACAGTTGTTCCACATGGCAGCTGAATTGCTAGAGGTTGTGGCTCAGAGGATTGAGGAGAATGAGGTTCAGGTGATGGTGTTTCAGAATGATGAAACTCAGGTTGAGGAGGTGATGGTTGAGGTAATGGTTGAGGTGATGGTGGATGAATTTCTGGTTGAGGAGAGGGAGAAGGAATTGCTGGTTGTGGAGAAGGAGGAGGAATTTCTGGTTGTTGTGGGATTTGAGGTTCTTCTGGTATGGGTGAGAGAGGTTGTTCTGGTTGAGCAGAGTGGGTAATTTCTGGTTCAGTGTTTGGATTATTTGAGAGGTGATCAGAAACACGTTGATCAATGTCAGACAGAACTTTGTCAAGTTCTGATGCTGTTGAAGTTGTGGGTTTTGGATGTTTGGTGCGGGGTCTTCTGAGATTCAGTGACTCAGAAGGGTCATCTTCTGGTTCGGTTTCATCAATTGTTGGTATGGGGATTGGAATTTCATGTGAAGCTGGAGTTGGGATTGATGTTGGAATAGCAGAAGAATTTAAAACAGAAGCAGCAGATAAATTACCTCTTTTCTTGGGTGTCTGCTGGGATGATCCTTCTGAAGTGGCCTTCCTTTTCTTCGTCTTCTTCAGTGTAACTTCTGGTTGAGGTTGGTGCAGATCTTTGATATTCAGCTTGGGATCTATACCATCAGCCTTGCACGCGTCCAAGTATCTGAGAACCACCACTGGTTGAGATTCTATCTCAAAAAATAATGGAAAGTCGTCCAGAGGGACTCTTCTGCTGGTGATGTCAGCAAGAGGAGTAGCGCTGGGCTCCTTCCTGATATTCTCTATCAGTTTCATTTTCTTCAGATTCTTCGCGTTCAGAGGCTTGCCAATAGTTGGTTCAATAGTACTTAACTCCTGAGCTTCTATGAGGTGCTCTATCAGCCTATTCTCAGTCAGAATATCTGATATTAACCTCCCAAAGGGTATCCAATCCCTCTTGGTTCTTTCTTCTTCCCTGGTCTCCTTGACACTGGTCCTGAGGTGATTAAACAGAAGATGAGCCAAGTTGATTTTTACCTTCTGATTAATAAAGTAGATCAGAAACTGTTGATTTATATTTATATAATCAGGGGAGCTTGTTGGCTTCCTGTGATTAAAACACCCCAGAATAATCTTCGCCCAAACTCTGTGGTGATCCTTTAAGTCTCTGATTTTGCTGCTGGGCACCCCAAGGGTGAAAATCTGTTCTGCTATGACACCAACGTCAGAGCATCTTTCAGCCATATCAATACAGCGGACGCCACCGCCACTGTAACCAATCAATTTTGCTATGTGATCCTCAGTGATCACAATCTTCTTTCCCATTATGTAGGAGGTGACTTGATGCGTTGATGAGGACGCATGAATCCAGAACTCCTTGACCAAAGCTGGGAATGTTGGTCCAACCAACCTGTCAAAATATCTCTCCCATTTCTGTGCCCTAACTTCTTCTGTCAAGTCAAATCCATTTTCTTTCAGACCGTTGAAGTCAACAATTAGTTCAAACAACACTTCCAGATTCTTCACTGCTGTAAGGAGTGTTCTGAAAGGAACTTGGTACTGTTTAGAGGAATCTTTCTTCTGAGAACCTGCAGAAGCATTGCTGGAGGTTGCCATGTTCACACTTAGGGTTTTTCTGAGAAAACTGAGAAAATGGGTTTAAGTTTGAAAGAGATGAACACATAGAGAAAATGCGGAAAATATTTGAGAGATTATGAGAAACGGTAAAGGATTAATGTGAGAAGTTAACGTGCTTAAATAGATTTCAAAATACTTTTTGAAAGTGTAAACGGTTTCAAGAATGAGAAATAAAATCATGATTACGTTTTAAAACATGATTACTTTCATTTAATGCTTGCTGATTTTGGGGGATTTGAGAAAGATACTTGAAACGGTTACCAGACATGTGTCTCAATGCACCCAATCAGCGTTTTGCCTTCTCAAAAGCATGCACGCATTCTGCTTCATAGATTTGCTGATGATTGGATGACACTTATTTGATTTAGTGAGCAGCACGTCTATCCTTGAGCTGAAACGCTCAGATCATTAAGACTAGCATCTGATACAATCTGTATGTTCTATCTTTCTGAAAGGAGATTGATCAGAAGTTCACAGTAAAACAAATACATTCTGAAAGATAATATATGGAAATAAAACATTTTCACTCTGGGCAGATTTTCATGCTGAGATGTTTCAGAATGAAATTGAATCTATCTTCAGAAAGGGGTTTAGTGAAGATATCATCCCATTGATGGTCTGTATCTATAAATTTTAAGTTCAAAATTCCTTTTTGAATGTAGTCCCTAATGAAATGATGTTTTATTTCTATATGCTTAGCTCTAGAATGTAAAATGGGATTCTTACTTAAGCAAATAGCAGAAGTATTGTCACAGAGTATAGGGATGTTACTCTCAAAAATCTGGAAGTCTTCAAGCTGACTTTTCATCCAGAGCATTTGTGTGCTACATCCTGCTGCTGCTATGTACTCAGCTTCTGCTGTTGATAGCGCAATTGTGGATTGCCTTTTGCTGGACCAAGAGATCAGATTTTCTCCCAGAAACTGGCAGCTTCCAGAAGTACTTTTACGCTCTACTCTGTCTCCAGCAAAGTCAGCATCGCAGTAGCCTACTAAGCTGTAATCACTAGATTTTCTATAAAATAAACCCAGATTAGTAGTACCTTTCAGATACTTGAAAATTCGCTTAACAGCTGTTAAGTGAGATTCTCTAGGATCTGATTGGAATCTAGCACAAATACATACGCTGAATAAGATATCAGGTCTTGAAGCTGTCAGATAAAGGAGAGAACCAATCATACCTCTGTAGACCTTTTGTTCTACCTTTTTGCTTACCTCTTCTCTTTCCAGAATGCACGTGGGATGCATTGGAATCTTTGATGGCTTACATTCTGAGAGGTCAAATTTCTTCAGAAGATCTCTGACATATTTGCTCTGATGAATGTAAGTTCCCTCTGGAGTTTGATTGATCTGAATTCCTAGAAAGAATTTCAGTTCCCCCATGAGGCTCATCTCAAATTATGCTTGTACACTTAGCAAATTTTCTTCCAAGAGAAGGATTAGTAGATCCAGAAATAATGTCATCAACATAAATTTGACAGACTAAGATGTCATTCTTAACTGACTTACAGAATAAGGTAGTGTCCACCTTCCCTCTGGTGAATTCATTTTCTAACAGAAAGTTACTTAGTCTTTCATACCAAGCTCTGGGAGCTTGTTTCAGACCATATAGTGACTTCTTTAGTTTGAAAACATGTTCTGGATGTTTTGTATTTTCAAAACCAGGGGTTGGTGCACATAAACCTCTTCTTCTATATAACCATTTAAGAATGCACTCTTGACATCCATCTGATACAGAGTGATGCCTCTATTAACAGCAAATGAAATTAAAAGTCTGATAGATTCTAACCTGGCGACTGGGGCAAAGGTTTCTGTATAGTCTATCCCCTTTTTCTGACTATAACCTTGTGCTACCAGTCGTGCTTTGTTTCTGATGACTTCACCTTGTTCATTTAGCTTGTTTCTGAACACCCATCTTGTTCCAATGACGTTGAATCCTTTTGGTCTGGGAACAAGATCCCATACGTCATTTCTGGTGAATTGATTCAGCTCTTCTTGCATTGCTAGAATCCAGTCGTTGTCCAGAAGTGCTTCATCAATAGAAGAAGGTCCAATCAGAGACACAAGTCCCATGAGGGTTTCTTCAGAGTTTCTGAAGCTTGCTCTTGTTCTGATTGGATATTCCTTTCTTCCTAAGATAGTTTCTTCTGGATGATCCAAGCTGCTTCTGGGTAATCTCTTCTGAGGTTAATCAGCAGCTGTTGTAGGATTGCTAGCAGTGCTCCTTTCAGACGTTGAAAGAGTTTCTGTGTTGAGAGCTTCTGATGACTTGTCTTCAGAACCTGTAAATTCAATTTCCATACCTGCAAAAACTTCATTATGCTTTGACTTTTCAGAGTCAAGCTTATCATCAAAACGAACACTGATTGATTCTTCCACAATTTGTGTTTCTGTATTGTATACTCTGTACCCTCTTGAGCGTTCAGAGTATCCTAACATAATACACTTCTGTGCTTTAGAGTCAAACTTGTTCAAATAATTCTTTGTATTTAATATAAAACAGGTACATCCAAATGGATGAAAATATGAAATGTTGGGCTTTATGTTCTTCCACAATTCATATGGAGTCTTTTCCAGAATAGGTCTATTTGAGATTCTATTCTGAATGTAGCACGCTGTGTTTATTGCCTCTGCCCAGAAGATCTTAGCAACGTTTGTCTCATTGATCATGGTTCTGGCCATTTCTTGCAATGTTCTGTTCTTTCGTTCTACAACTCCATTTTGTTGGGGAGTTCTAGGACAAGATAAATCATGCAGAATGCCTCTGTCATTAAAGAATGACTCAAAGTCTTTGTTTTCAAACTCTCCACCATGATCACTTCTGACTTTAACTATTCTAAGATCCTTTTCATTCTGAACTTGGTTACAGAAGGTAACAAACACAGAGTGTGACTCGTCCTTGTGTCTTAAGAACTTTACCCATGTCCATCTGCTATAGTCATCTACGATTACTAACCCATACTTCTTGCCACTGACTGAAGCAGTTTTAACTGGTCCAAATAAGTCAATGTGCAGAATTTCTAATGATTTAGAGGTAGAAACAACATTTTTAGATTTAAAAGAAGGTTTTGCAAACTTGCCTTTCTGACATGCTTCACACAGAGCATTTGAATTGAACTTCAAATTAGGAAGTCCTCTGACCAGATTGAGTTTGTTAATCTGAGATATTCTTCTCATACTAACATGCCCCAATCTTCTGTGCCAGATCCACTGCTCGTTGTTAACAGACAGAAGACACTTTACATTCTGACTTTTTAGTTTAGAAAGTTTGATTTTATAGATGTTGTTTTTCCTCTTTCCATTAAACAGGATAGTCCCATCTTTCTGACAAACAGCTTTACATGATTTTTGATTAAAGATTATATCATAACCGTTATCACTTAATTGACTTATGGATAACAGATTATGCATTAATCCATCTACTAGCAGAACATTATTAATAGAGGGAAGATTTCCATTTCCTACAGTTCCAGAGCCAATTATCTTTCCCCTCTGATTGCCTCCAAAGCCAACATGGCCTCCAGGCTTAAGTTCCAGGCTTTGGAACATATGCCTTCTTCCCGTCATGTGTCGCGAGCAGCCAGAGTCCAGGTACCATGACTGGTGTTTCTGATTTGCTGCTAAAGATATCTGCAACATGTATTATTTTATCCTTAGGTACCCAGATTTTCTTGGGTCCTGATTTGTTAGATTTACCAAAACTCTGGTTGAATTTTGGTTTCACAGAGTACTTACTGCTAGTGTATTTAATATCATGTGTGTGACCATACCCAAAATGTGAATTCAGAGGAGTGTGTTTAATGGTTAAATCCATGACATTCTTTGGTGTAGGAACCTTACCTTGGTATCCTATTCCCTTCCTGCCGTTTCTGCTAACTCCATAGATCATTGAAGCCATTTTGCTTCTATCTATGCTTTTAGCAAGGAACTTCTGGAAACTGTGATCATACTCCTTGATGATCTCATCAGCACTGCTGGGAGTTTCAGAAATTGGTTCCTTCTGAGAGTTTTGTAAAACATTTTCTAATTTTGAAATTTTATTTCTCAGCTCAGAATTTTCCAATTTAAGACTCTCAGTCTTATCAGAGTCAGATTCAAGATTCCTTTTCAGGTTTCTGAATTTAACTCTAATCTGCTGGTACCTTTCCAGAATTTCGTTAAGGCTTTCAGCAAGTTCAGCCTTGGTAAAATTAACAGCAAAGTCAGGAAATACCTCTTCAGTATCTGATTCTGAGTCTGATTCAGAAGCTTCACTATCTTCTGAAATGTTGGCCATGAGAGCTATGTTGGCTCTCTCATCATCTGATTCTAAGTCAGCTTCAGATGAGTCAGAGTCATCCCATGTAGCCATGAGACTTTTCTTCTTTTCTCTTCCAAACTTATTTTTGGGCTTTTCCCTCTGAAGCTTTGGGCAGTCACTCTTGTAGTGTCCTTGCTCATTGCACTCATAGCAGATGATGTCCTTGGTGTTTGGCTTTTTGCTTCCTGAGGAGCCTTCAGATCTTCTGTATCCAGAGGAAGAGTCTGTCCTTCTGTATCTGGAAGAAGACTCGTTCTGATCAGATCTTCTGGGATTCCTGAACTTCCTTTGCCTCTGCTTCCACAGTTGATTCACTCTTCTGGAGAGGAGAGAAAGTTCGTCTTCTTCTGATGAGGATCCATCAGATGTTTCTTCAACTGCCTGCAAAACTTTAGACTCATATTTTTTGTTAGATTTTAATGCTAAAGGCTTACCTTGCTTCTGAGTTTCATCAACTTCTAGCTCTATCTCATGACTTCTGAGGGAGATGATAAGTTCCTCCAGAGAAATTTTGTTGAGATCTTTTGCTAGCTTCAGAGCTGTAACCATTGGCCTCCACTGCTTTGGTAAGCTCCTGATGATTTTCTTGACGTGATCAGCAGTAGAGTAACCTTTGTCCAGAACCTTGAGACCAGCTACCAGAATCTAGAATCTTGAGAACATTGTTTCAATGGATTCACTTTCTTCCATTTTGAATGCCTCATACTTCTGAATGAGCGCAAGAGCTTTTGTTTCTTTGACCTGAACGTTGCCCTCATGCGTCATTCTGAGTGAGTCAAACATGTTCTTTGTTGTGTCTCTGTTAGAGATCTTTTCATATTCAGCATAGGAGATGGCGCTGAGAAGGATGGTTCTGGCCTTGTGGTGATTTTTGAAGTCACGCTTTTGTTGATCAGACATTGCTTTTCTATCAATCTTCTGACCGCTTGCATTCACAGGGTGCGTGTATCCATCTGTCACCATGTCCCACAGATCAGCATCATGTGCCAGAAAGAAGCTTTCAATTCTGTCTTTCCAGTAATCAAAATTTTCTCCATCAAAGACTGGAGGTTTGCCGCTGAATCTGTCTCTGTCTTCATTGTTGTCATTGCTGGTGTGTGAATAAGTTCCTGCCATTGTGTTTTTCTTACGCTGGATCTTGTACTGGCACGGTTAAGTGTTTTAGCTCAGAACCAGGCGCTCTGATACCAATTGAAGAAGTGAAAAACACAAGAAGGGGGGTTGAATTGTAAAACTGAAAATCAATGCAATGAACACGATATTTTTATCCTTGTTCGTTTGATCTCAAACTACTCCAGTCCACCCGTCAAGGTGATTTCGCCTCTCTCCAACGAGGTCTTAATCCACTATATTCAACTGAATATTACAATCTGCTTTAACAACTGCTAAAGCCTTCTTGATGCAAACCACAAACCGGTTTGTCAAGGAATCACTTTCTTACAAAGAATAGAAATCTAGGTGTGTGAATGTTTTCTACAAAACTGTTTATCACAACTGTGATACTACACAACTTAAGCTTATGGAAACTAGATTGCTAAAATAATTGAGTAAGGAATTATGGAGCTTTTAGCAAACTGAGAGTGAGGAAGATGATAAATAGCTTTTTGGCGTGTAGAGTGTTGTAGAGCATTAGCCAATTCAATCTTCATTGACTTGTTTATATAGCATTGGAATAAGTGAACGTTGGAGCAATAATTCTGATTCAATGCCAATAACAATCTTTCCTTATTAAGCAGATCTTGTCTGGAATGATGTCGTTGGTAATAACTCGTCTTGAATGCACACTGTCGTTGCTACTAAAGCATGTTCTGGCTTTGGCTCATTCTGACGTTGCTTAAGTGCTGATGAACTGTTGTTGTCTTTATCAGAGATCAGAGTGTTTAGCACAGATCTGTTCATCAAGCTTTAGCATAAGCGTGAGTTGTTCTTCTGATCTTGGTATCTGATATAGCATCTTCTGATGCTGATGTTGATATCCAATATTCTGATGTTGATTATGATGTACTCTTGCTGATACCTATCAGAGTTTCTGCAAAACAGAAAGTAATATTTTAGGTAGCAAATAGTTCTTACATGAATCACATAATTAATATATCTTTTCATTTTGTTATCATCAAAACTTAAACTTAGGGTAGTAGATTCAAACTTTGTTCTAACACTTTGGACATGAAGTGCCTTTGTACTTCACAAAATTAGGCACCTTGAATTTTAGGGGAATCTTCACCCTAGGCACTAAGCCCAAATTAGACATGTCAAAGCCCACTGCACCTTGACTTTTAAACATGCGCATCCACTATTCAAGCATATGCAACTTCTTGTCAGATTATGTTGGTTCATCAACATTAGACATCCAGCCTTCCCAGTTATCTTCTTCCACTGGCCTGGTAGGAATGCGAACAGGCCTCGGTAGTACAACGGGTTGTTCAATGCTCTGGCGAAAAGGAGTAGGTGGGAGGACTCCCCACGGATTGAATCACAGGGATACCTTGGTTACGTGCAGGATTGCTGAGATTTGTAGGCTGACTGTTTTGAATAATCAGACTGACATTCGAATCCAGACTCATATTTCGAGAACCTCCCAGATTCTCAACCATATTCTAAGCACCCAGAGTACCATTAGGATTGTTGATGACACCCCTTTGTGGATTTGCATTCAAAGTTTCACCACCATTGTTCACAGTTTCAGCATGCCTCATAATCATGGCTCTCATTTCCTCCTGCTGACGAGCCATATTCTGAATGATCTCCATCAACTAGTCAACTCTAGTATCCATCCTAGTACCCATAGCCACAACATATGCTTAAATTTGTTCCATCTGTCTCTTAGAAGTGCTCTAAGTATTATAACAATGAGAATTTGTGGTAGCAATCTCTGAAAGGAAAACCCATATCAAAGATAAGAAAACCTGCCATAACCACCTATCATGATATAATATGCATGAATGAATGGTTATGCATGAAATGTTTTATCATTTCCAGGAACATCCTGCAGTCCTTCATCAAACATCAATAACCACTAGGATAAACAACAAGACAAAGCAACTAGAGACAAATATCTGAATAGAAACTGCTCATATCATAAAATCAAACAAGCATCCATACAAAATATTCTTAACACAAAACAAAGTCAATCATCCTAAAGATCCCGTCCAACAAGACTGGTGGTGATCTTATCAACAAGTAAAACTAAAAAGAAAGTGCCAAAAAGACTCCTTCAAAAATCCTGGTTAGCAAATGCTTTGCTAATCATCTTTTGAAAATGGATCTTCAGTCACGAAGCCTTTCTTCTTCATCAAGGCCAACAAACAATGGTACTTGAGCTCCCAATCTTTGGGGCCCGCATCTCCCATATCAGTTTCCTCTGCTGGAATCTTTCCTTGGTTTGTCGCTTGGGCTTTGATCGTTGTTAACTCCTTCACCACTTGAGTCAAACGAACATCCTCTTCTCAGAACTTTTTCTTCAAAGCCTTAACCTCTTCCTAGTGTTTAACTTCCAACTTGTCTTTAGCCAACCAAAGCCTCTCTATCTCCTGCTAACTAATTAATAGTTCTCTGACTTATCGACTAGTTGTACCATAACCCTCGACCTTGAGCCTCTTTGATCGCTCAAGCAAACCATATCTTTCTAGAAACTAATCTTTCAACTTAACCTCCTTCATAAGCTTCTTTTTATCTTGTAAGGCAAAAGAGAGATCCATGTTCGTATCTTCCTGCTTAG
The DNA here is from genome assembly GCA_948472305.1 of Vicia faba. Classification (NCBI taxonomy): domain Eukaryota; kingdom Viridiplantae; phylum Streptophyta; class Magnoliopsida; order Fabales; family Fabaceae; genus Vicia; species Vicia faba. Next base: position 1,112,066,387 of record OX451740.1, read on the forward strand.
CTTGGAGTTTGAGATTTTCGGGCTTGACATTCTTAAAACACACCATAGGCACGAATTACGATCCTCTTGGTATAGGCTGCACAGAAGACGATTTAACACGGGATAAAGAATTGTCCTCCTGACCGTTAATTAATGGGTCAAAATCAGGTTGAGGATATAGCAACCTCCTTTTTTTGTAAGGTAGCCGTATCTCTTTCACACGGTCCTAAATCCAACTTGTATAAGTGTCGCAAGCTACACTTCCATTCTGGCTAAAAGAAAGTTTCCCTTTTTGGCGAATATGTTCCCATTCCATCTTCACCTTTCCAATCAAAACCGCATCTTCCCCTTTGCCGAAATAAACGGTGTCCATCACTTCCCGCTCAGTGGGTCTATCCATCATTCTGAATCCTAATTGATGGCGTGCCAGGATAGGATTATAGTTAATGCAACCCCTTGTTCCCATGAGCAGAACATTAGGGAATTCTCCACACCTTATAATGATCTCTTTCAAGCCCATCACATCTTTCCAAACAATATCATATGAAGTAAGTCCCATAATATGCTGAGACCATAAAGACGACTCAGCAATATGAACAAAAGGCCTTTTTGTAGGCATGTGCATCATCTACCATTTGTAAAGCACAATCGAACAACACATGACTTCCCCTTTCTTCCCATGTCAGGAATGGATGGTGTAATAAGTGTCATCAAGTAGAGTTGGTATCGGGTTACCATTCATGAAGACATATAATACGGACACATGCACCAACTTCTCGGAAAGAGGAAAGAGGACCAAACCACAAATCATATCTTCCAGAAATGTATTGAATGCGGTCTAATTCCCATCCCTTGTAAAAACCTTAGCCTTTGATATCATATAATTCAGAGGGAGACCACTTGTGTCTCTTTTGTTAATCCAGTTACTTTCAACTTCACCATGGGTCAAATAAAGAGCCTTGGCAATTACCATGTAGTCTGGAGTCTCTGGTACTTAAACGAAAGGAATACCATTAGTCAACTTGACATCCATAATGTGTGCATACTCCACAAGAGTCGGTGTCAATTAATAGTCCCGTAAAGTAAAACAGCGCAACTGCGGATCATAGAACTGAAGAAGTGTTCTCACGGCCCACTCTTCAAAATCACCATTCACCAATGGCAATAATTTTCCATATTTTCCTCTGAAAACTTCTTCATTCGGCCCACTCACAAGAGCTCTTATCTCTTGCAATCAACCACTAAAGCACAGAAACTGATAAGCAGCAGTGTTCCTGAGAAGATTTGTGCTTGTCTCCATGTTGTTATCCATCCTTGATACTAATGACAAACCTTAGAATAATCCTGGAAATGAAATGAAAATGTAGGTTAGATATATATATATATATATATATATATATATATATATATATATATATATATATATATATATATATATATATATATATATATATATATATATATATATATATTGCGTTTCTTTTGTAAAATAAATATACCATGATGCAAGTGCAACAAACATAAGAACAAAGGTTCCACAATGTCGATTAATTTTTTTGCTTTCTCTAATCATCCTGGGTGCATTAGGATTAAAATTCTGGAACATGAACCCAAATAAACCTCTTGGTCGACGGATTAGAAAATCAGAAAATAAATTTGAGAACCATCAGAACAACACAGTCGCTCACAGAACATAGCCCCCATCGGAACATAGTCACCAATTGTACCTCTGATAATCAAGTCTCTCCCCTCTCACAGGTGAAAACTAGATCAGGGTAAGGTCGGGTAACCCAGAATTGAGGGTACTCTTGAGAAACTATCGCCATATCACCTACGTGAAAACGATAGCCCCTTATTCTTGCCTCATCTGATCATGGATGACATGACGGCAATAGTGAAACCTAAGTCAACTAGTCGGCATGTTCCACTCTATTACTAAGGTTTCTATAGTTTTCACTTGGCCTGGGTATTGGGTCTTTTACCTCATAGTAACACCCACCCCATCATGAAATAGATCCAGCACAGCAGTATCGCCAATGTATGGAAAGCGATAAAATCTAATGCACATATATGCTCACATAGACAGGTATTAATAAACAAACTGTAAAACATAAGAATAAACACCCAAAGAAAAGAAAGCAAGAGCTAGGATCGACTCCAGGATGGACCAGCAATAGGTCAATAATCCCCAGTGAAGTCGCCAGCTGAAACAACCGAATGAACAATCAACTAATAATGAAATCAATAAAGTCTCCATTGAACATTTTTTATCCCACACGAAGGGAAAGGTAAACATTGAGAAAACCTGGGAAGGGAGAAGTCATAGTCTTGAAACCTAGAGATCGAGTAAGGGAGTCTGTTACGCAAGGGGAAGGTATTAGCATCCCACACGCCCGTAGTACTCTATGGTATCCAGTCTTGTTATCTATCTTATGGGTGTGTAAGAATCTATATCTAAGTTGTACAAGGAAATCATGCAAAAGAAAGGAGAAAAGAATGTAGGGAAAATAAAATTGTGCTCGTTCGGGCCCTACCCCAATGCCTACGTATCCCTTTTAAGGAATCAGAGCAGTCGTAGTTCGGTTCATATGTTTTGGCTGGTTTGTATTTTTTAATGAACAATATTAATTCATTTATTCCACTACGGCTCGACCATTGGAGACTTACGACTTGTAGTGGAAAGGAACTAACATGCTCTTAGAAGAGAAAACCCGATTAGAAAAAAGAAAGGAATTGGTTAGTGTTTTCTATCTTCAAAAAAAAGATTTAAAAGTTTTATATGTTTTATGCATTTTCCAAGAAAAAGAAAGTTTTTGTTTTAAATGCAAGGATGCAAAAGAAAAGAAAACATCTAAAGGATACTATCTAAATCTAATCCCTAATGTTATCATACAATGATTGATCCTAAAGTTGAGTTTTGAAGAGAAATATCTACCCTATGTTGACATGCTTGGGTAACAATTCTAATGTCTATCTCAAATCATCATCTATAGATGAATCAAGAAGTCCTAAAGGAGAATAGCAAGGGTTTATCACCTAAAACTATGTCTATCTAGAATCATCATCTATAGATGAATCAAGAGCTCCTAATGGAATATGCCAAGGGTATATCATCTCAAAACATGCACACAAAGTGAAATCCAGCAAGCAAGCCAGTAAGCTCAAGAGAGCACACACAATATGTCATGAGCAGCACATGCTAACCCAAGTCAAATTCTTAACCATGTTATAGAAGATCAAGGTAGGTATAAAAATCAGTAGGGGTGCTTTAGCCAAGGGGTCATATCAACCGAGACAAACAAGTGGGGAGGGGATAGAAGAAAGAACATGGAGCATCAACGTCAACCAATGTGAACTCAAGACAAAATGTGGGGGATTGATTACATATCCCTTTTCTATTTAACGACTCGATAACCATGTGTGATACAGTGGGAGAACTGACTTATGTGTTTTGCATTTTATCGCAAATGTTGCGGTTAGCAAGAGTCACCATCGACTTTTATTTTATCCAAAAGGAAAGGCTGAAAAGAACAAGAAAGACCTTTGAGATTGTTTCTTGAGTTCGGGGGGTAGATTATGAAAAAGAAAGGTGTTAGAACCCTTTTCATCCATAGTTATCTATGAGCTCTTAGTTGCTTACTAGATCACTTGCTTTTGTTTGAAAACGTGCTTTGTGTGGTTTTTGAAAGTATTTTGAAAAGGCGCAATCGTTTAGGAAAACTTTGTAACAGTTCTCGTTCGTAAGAACGTATACAAAGTGTTAAGCTTTTGAAAATGTTTCAAGTTTGGAAGATGTTTTGAAAGTGTTTTTGAAAGTGTTGGTGTTTGTTTTGAAAATAAGCAAGATGGTTTGATTTGAAATTGAGCAACCAACTAGGAACAATCTACCTACTCAAAAGTCTTAGTTCATTTCTTCCTTTCCTTTTATATTCCTATCTTACCATTGATTTGGTTAGAAGCCCTATCTTTGGATGTAAATGGACGTGCGTGGGTCATTGTATAGCCATGATAGCAATGTTGTGAAATATCTTGGCAATTCTCTTTGAGGGACTAAGATCATTTTGAAAGGCAACATTTGATAGCGTCATCGAGGGGCTATGATCTTGTATTTTGCTAGTCTTTGCTAAGATACCTCACATGCGTAATATGGCCATTTTCGTAAGGGAACCAAGTGGATTTACCCTAGGGGTGTTTGCGTGCAAGTGTATTGATTTACATGCATTGTTTTTGTCTTTGATTAGGGTTTTCTATCGATTGGTTTTAGTCTTTCCATACAAAACCCTAATTACTAGCATTTTTATTTGAAAGTGTTAAATTGCGGAAAATAAAGTCTTACGCTATTACATCGTTTAGGGGATGGGGGTATAATTTACACATGGGGATGAAATAGGAACTTAAATATTACACCCACATCGAATAAAAATGAAGGAAATGTAAAAACAGTGTAAAAAGAAGGAAAAATTGCATTTTGAACTATTATGTGTCAACACAAGCTCACATGCATTGACACATAACTTTCCTTGCCCCTGTATTGCCAAATCCACTCAGTATGAGTCGATACATAATGGTATGTGTTGACTCATACCATGCATGTGTCAACTCATACGTGCTTTGTGTCGACTCATACACTGTTTTTCCTTCTATTTTGGGCCTGTAAAGCAGTATGTATCGACTCATAAATCTATGTGTTGACTCATACTATCATTTTTTCTACTTCAACATTGTTTTGCTGCCTATATGGGTTAGTTCTCAACACATGATGAAAATAATGAAAGATAAACAAAAGGTCAGCTTCAAGGACAAAGGTTACCACACTTTGTCTTCAAAAAATGAATTACTAATGATGCTTGAAATGAAGAACTAAAGTCAAGAACTTACCTTGGAGCTAGATCTTAGATTTTGAGCTTGAGTTGTTGTCTTGACTGCTCTTGAACTTGGAAAAGAAAACAGAGATGTTGTAGGAGCTTGCTTTTGAGTTTGAACAATTTCTAGGTGATATATGTGAGGTGCTTAGATGTTTGGGCAGAGCTTGCAAGGTGTGAGTGTTCCAAATATTTGGACTTTAAAACTCAAGAGTGGAAGCTTTTTTGGACAGTTATGGCTTTTTGGAGAGTATGGGATCTAGATGACTAGTTTACAACAAAACTTCTGGTTTTTCTCTCTATTTTCTCTAACCTTTCCTAACCTCTTCCTCTTGCAAATACTTCTTCTATTTATAGGCAAGGGGTTTGTGCATATGAGCTTATTAGGTTTTCAAAATAGCATGTTATGGTTTGGTTGGATTACAAAGATCAAACTAAGTCAAGTACTCCATAGTCCCAAGATGAAGTACCAAAGTTGCTGGTATTGAGGAGCTACTTCCCATGATTTACGGTGGAGTATAATCAGCAACAAGCAAGATATGGGCTCAAGACAAACTTTGTACAAAAAGCTTGCTTTTCAAGAATAGCAATGGTACCTTTATGCCATAAATGGAAAGATCTTTTGGACAATGGTTTAAACACTTAGGTAATAGCTCAAGAGTGGGTGTAAGCATTAAATTATGTATAGATTTGCAAGCAAGAAGGTCTGTGTTGTACCCCAAAATTTACCCTCCCATTTTTCACTCAAGATGTTATCTCAGGGGTTTCTCAAACACTCAATTTGGCTCAAAAGTTGATCAAGCAGATTCTCTTTCTAGGCAACCTGTCAGCAATTAGGGTTTTGCACTTCTCAAAGGAATTTGAGTCATCAAGGTTTTAAATAAATCACCATGTCTCCTCAAAGTCTGTTTAAGTCAATTTTCAAACCTCACATTGCAAGTTTGCCCAATCCATGGCCCAGATAACTTAAAAGGCATTTGTGTGATTTTAATTTTTTCTTAACTACAATCTTCTGAGGGTTGATGTTATTTTTAAGAGCATATTTTGTTTGAATAAGGTATAAAGTCTAAAACTATCATTTTAAGCAATCATGACTGAGGGTTTAATTTATCATTTGGGTTTGAGTTTTTAAACATTTATTTTGTTTAAGAGTGCAAAATACATGATTTATCCTATCATATTGTGTTTACTTGAAATGCAAGTTATCAAGCCAAGATGTTTTATTCAAAACATTCAATCAAGAATTTCAAAGTTAAACTAAAACTCAAAGTTTTGTACAACAAATTTCATTATTACTCAAGCTTTGTGTTCATTACAGTTTTATGGGTCATTCACAAAGTAAATTACAAATGATTAGAAATGATTACAAATGGATTACAAGTGAAATACAAATTTAAATCTACAAGGAAATAATTGCTTCTTCTTCAAGACTCTTTGCTTCATCTTCAAGAAATTCCCCATTGCTAGCCATGGTCTTATCTTCATATTTTCTTGCTTGCCATTCATTTGTTTGTACATGTAACAAAAGAAAGAAAAGAATATTAGAAAAAAATCAACATTGAAAAGTCCAAGCAAAAAATTGATTTTCATCACTAGGGTTTGCTTTTAGGAATCAGAATTTTGTTTGTCCATTTCTCCCTATTTTTGCAAATCTCAAAACCTAAGTTTTGGTTCACAAAAAAGGGGAAAAAGAAATAAATATACAAATTGGACAGGCAAGGCAGCAAGTGCAAATAGTAAAACAGCAGGAAACAAGTAGACAACAGCAGGCAACAAGTAACAAATATATAAAAAAGATGTCAAACAAAGCAACAGTCTGCAAACAGCAGCAGACAAATGCACAACAAGCCAAACAAGCCCAATGATACTGTAACAATCAAACAGCAAAACACGAGGCAAGTTAATAGGCTGCAAACAGCAGCAGTCACATCCAAGGCAGAACCAAGCCTGTTGTAAACCCACAAGCAAATACAATAAAAGCTACAGCAGAACAAAACAAACAATATGCAAGCAATAAGCCAAAGGGTCAAAGGAATCAAATATTGTAATACAAGTCAATATATCATCACTTTCCTAAAAAACAAGCAAACCCTTCAGAAAATGTATCAAAAGAAAAAAAGTGCTTTATTTCATAAAGAGAGGAAAGAGGAAAGATATCACCTAGCCAACAAATAATCTAATTCCATGCCGAGACAAACAGGTTGCTATTGCTACAAAGGTATGCTATAAAAATAGTCCAAGAAGACCTGCTCTAAAAGCCTCCTTATGCTGCCCATAGCAGTCCAAGACCTTTCCAAGTTCTGCATAAAAGCATGTCAAAATAAACCACAGCAAAACCAGCCTGCATTACAGTCCAAAAACCTGCCCAAACTTGCACCAAAATGGAAACAGTTCAAACTGCACTCAAAAGCCTAAAGCTAGAAAAGCCAAAAATGTCAAAATTCAAAGTTTTTACCTCCTATTTTCACCCTAAATCTGATATCAAGGATACCACTGTTTTATAAAAAGAGAAGAGACTATTTGAACAAAGGGAGAACCATAAGATATAAGGAAAAAAAAGATAACCAGCAAAACATCAAACATCACAGAACCAGTAAATCACAAAAACTCAGAACCAAAAAAATACAATAAACCCTTTGTCTCAAACCAACTGAAACATCATAGAACCATCAAGCCATCACTGTAAAAACCAGAAGCCAACATAGAACCATCAAAGTATCATAAAAACCAGAAGCCAACATAACCATCAAGCCATCACTGTAAAAAAACAGAAGCCAACATAACCAGCAAAGTATCACAAAAACCAGAACACAATAAAACCAGCAAAATATCAAAAAACCAGAAGCCTCAAAGCCATCACTGTAAAACCAGAACCAACGAAAACCAACAAAAATTTGCAACACCAAAAATTCCATCACCAAGTTCCATCACCAAGTCCATCACCCAAACATTGTCATCAAATATCACTATTCAAAAACCCCCAGCAAATCAGTAACTCAAACAAACAGCAAAAAACCCTAAATCATCATCATCATTTTCTATTTTGTTCAAAAAACCTTCCAGAAAAAAATCTAAGACTACAAGTTCAGAAGAAGAGAGAAAGAAATTTACAAGCACAGAGTCGGAACAGTCTTATCGAAAAAGATTTAGGAGGTTAGTAAGGTTACAGATCTGAACCTCATAGACGATCTCCTTCTTCTCTTTCCTGTACTTTCATGGATATATCGTTGCATGCATCATTACCGTCATCGATCCCACCAAACTGAGAACTAGGGTTTCGTTTTCCCCCTTTTCAGATTTAGGGTTATCGAATGAGAATCTGCAAAAATTGATCACAAATTAGTAACTAGGGAAAAGAGGTGATCAGATTGATGAAAGAAAAGTAGGGTTTGGAGACACACCGCCGCCGTCACCGCCGTAAGGCGATTTCCGACGCGGCCAAGTGGTCTTCTCTGATGGAGGCTCATAACAAGAGAGAAGAGAGAGGGCAACGTGTCTAGAGAGAGAGAAATATATGAATTATGAGTGTTGTGGTCTAAGTCAATTAGTTTTTGTTTTGTTTGATAATAATGCCTTGGCACAGGCCGGTGGTGACACTTGTCACCACCTCTTTAGTCATTCTGAATAATCACCCACATGCAACCCTATGTTAATCTGATGCACCCTCATCATCCCTCCGTCTGTTCATCTATCATAACCCTTTCAACACACCATAGATGCACGCCAATGGTACACCTCCAGGGAGCTGCTACACTAGATCATCCAGAAACATTTGGGCCTTTTAATTTCTACACCCCCAGTTTTGCTCTATTTGCAGGCCCATTTCTAGCTTTCCCTTTATATTTTTTTGTTGTTAATATTTCTTTTTCATTATTTGATTTTTATTTTTCAGCATACATTTAAAAATTGTAAATAGGTTAATATTTGTTTTAAATAATTATTAATTTTAAAATAATTTTTGTTTGACATTATTAATTAAGTCCTTAATTAATTTTATCAAATGAAAAGAGTTTTAGCTTAAATAATTATTTAACGGTTTGGACTTGTATTGTGTGATTTAAATATTTATTTCTTACTGTCACCCCCATTCATTAATTTGTACCCCCCATTCCCGAAGCTCTGTAATAGCGTAGAATTTCAATTTCCGCATTTTATTGTTTTACTTATTACTGTATAGTAATTAGGCGTGTATGGTAAGATCAAAAAAATTAATCGCCAGATAACCTAATTTCAAAGATAAAATTAACTCGAATCAAAAACATTTTTCACACGCGCACCTCTAGGGTGACCTCGCTCATTCCCTTGGAAATACAGTCATGTCCCTCGAATATGGGACGCTTTAGCAATGACCCTTCGATAAAAAAAGATCGTAGTCCCTCGATGACCCTCGACGTTGCCTTCGATAAAATGATCTCGTCCCTTACAAAAATTGCTAAAGCGTCACATAAGTTACTTTCGATGACTGTAAAATTGACCTGCGCCTGTCCCTTTACATCCAACGATGGGTCTTCTTATCAAATCAATGGTAAGATAGCAACATCTAAAGGAGGAAGAAAAGAACCTTGAGACCTTTTGAGTAGGTATATTCGCTCCTAGTTGCTCTCTTGCTCACGACAAAAACTTTCTTACACCGACACTTTCATCTTAAAACATTTTCAAAAAGACAAAACATTTTGTATACGTTCTTATAGAGACGAGAACCATTGCAAAATATCTTTTTTAAAACCACTTTCCAAAACACAATTCACAAACACATCTTTGAAGTATCTATCGAGACAAAACTTTGTATGCGTTCTTATAGAAACGAGAACCATTACGAAGAGATTTTTCAAAACACTTTCAAAGCCCACACCACAAGCATACTCTCAAACAAAAGCAAGTGATCTAAACGAGTAACTAAGAGCCCATGGAAAACCATGGATGAAAAGGGTGCTAATACCTTCCCTTTTCATAATCTACCCCCCGAACCCGAGAAATAATCTCGAAAGGTATTTCCTGTGCTTTTTTACCTTTCCTTTTGGATAAAAGAAAAGTCGGTGGCGACTCTCGCTATCCGCACAAATGCAATCAAAACACAAAACACAAATTCAGTTCTTCCACCGTATCACAGAATTGGCGACTCTGCTGGGGAAATACTTAAAAGTGGGGTTACCTTAGGGTTAGATCACCTTTACTTGCTTTCATTGTTTGATTTGTATGCTTTACATTTTGTTCTTTGTATTGGGCTTGCTTTGATCCTCCATGCGGATCTGGGACACCTTTTAGGTAAATAGCAATAGATTATGGAAATTGTACAGCGTAGACCGATATGGTTGAAATAATGGCTATGTCAGTGTGACGCATTTGTGGGTAGCGGTATCCCTCGTGGTGAATCGAGGAGAATACGGGGCCGCTGAGTGGCATCGTGAAGCACTAATTGAGTTTAGAACCCTAATTGAACAAACTTAGCCATTAGGACATAGTGAGATAGCCGGTTTCGATGTAGAGCTGAAAATTGGTTGATACTCGATACTACACTCATTGAGGCTAGACTTTTGGGATATCTCGGCCGCAAGAAAAGATTATTATGCTGAGACAATGCCTAAGAGAAAGGTCAGTGATATTGAGATCCTTTAGAACCCGATCACTATTACTAGGACAGGTTGAGCCAACCAAACTTCAAGAGGGTACTTACCTATAAACTCCATGCAAGCCTAAAACATAAGGACTTGTTTGATGTGTGTGTATATATTTACTTGTACATAAACATCATAAACATCATGAACATCATACGCATGCTCACTAACCATTTCAAGGATTTAGAAATTTATCTTTGTTTTTGTTTTGTAGGTCATGAACTTCATCCGAAGAAACACCATCTGAATCAGCTTTGTAAAAGCACACCCTCAACTTCAAGAGCTAGCCTCAAGAGTGCTCGGGGATTCTCCTTTTACCAAGAAATATGGTCGACTCCTCAGTTTGGCTACATCCAACTTCCAAGAAGAGATGATGTGTGTACTATTCCAATTTAATATCGTACATCATTGTTTCACTTTCCCGGACTATCAGTTGGTACCTACACTGGAAGAGTTCTCTCTACTCTTAGGGGTGCTCGTGCTTGATCAGATACCGTTCACCGGTCTAGAAGGGATTCCAAAACCTGAAGTCATCGTCGAAGCTTTGCATATGAAGAGGGCAGACATCATATCCATTTGGGAGACAAGAAGCAGGGTTAAAGACTTTCTAGCTAAGTTTCTATTGGAAAAGGCTCGTTCATTCTGGGACGACATGGATTTCCAAGCTTTTGAAGATGTCCTGGCTCTTCTCATTTATGGTTTGATTTTGTTTCCAAATTCGAACCAATTCATAGACGTTAATGCCATCAAAGTCTTTCTCTCTCGCAATCCTATACCTACCTTACTAGGAGACATCTTGCATTTCCTTCATACCCGCACCATGAAGAAAAGAGGTACTATTTTGTGTTGTATCCCCCTACTCGCTAAGTGGTTCACTTCACACCTACCCCAGTCAGCATTGAAGAACAAGCAAAGAATGACATGGTCCCAAAGGATGATGTCTCTCACCCACTCTGATATTTGTTGGTGTTTGAGATCCTTGGAAGATGTCTCTGTCATTGACCGCTGTGGGGAGTTCCCTAACGTACCTCTTCTTGGTATTCGGGGGGGTATCACCTACAACCCCTGCTTAGTTCTTCGACAGTTTGGGTATGCCCGAAGAGACGGCCCTCACGAGATGCCCATCCAAGGTTTGGTGTTCGACTACGACAAAGAGGACCAAGGTTACCGCCAGAGGTTTACACGTGCTTGGGGAATGGTGAACAAGGTGGACAGTAGGACTTTGGGACACAAAAACTCTATCCCTCTCGAGCCTTACCTTAGATGGGTACGGGCTCGTGCTCAGAGTCTCTTGATGCCTTACCCTCCCATCCTTCCTGTCATCATGGAGCATGTGGTTGAAGGAGACGTCCCATACACCATTCTTAATCCTGACATGCCTACCTCTCTCGAAGATTTGCAGCAAGATTGGGTTCAGTTGAAGGAAGAGCGAGACACCTTTGAAGCCCAGTTTTATGCCAGTGAGAAGAAGGTTCAGGAGCTCACCAAGCTGCTTCATGAAGAGAAAAACCTGAATGCCTACATTGCTCCAAAGAGGATGCGTTCAGTCTTCTTGTCTTAGGAGCTTTGTTGTATTTTGTTTCTTTCATTGTAAGCCTAAGGAGGCATGATGTATTCAAACTTGGATTTTAATATAACGTGTGTTCTTTTTTGGTTTCAACAAATTTAAATCTCTAAATTCCCTTGAAATCATTTGCATATTTTATCTTCATTCATCATAACATCATACAGGTTTCTCATAACAGGTCACCTTATCCTTCTACTGTTTATTTCAGTGAGATGGATGTTAAACAGACTGTGAAAGACCTTCAGGCGCAGAATGCCCAATTTCAGCAAATGCTCTTGGCTCTGACAAAAGGACAAGAGGAGTTGAAGACTCTACTGGCTAAATAGAAGAAGAAGAAAGCGAAGAAATCAATCGGTGTTGTGATCATGGGAAGGAGGTTTAAAGGACAAGCCAGACGAACTTTGGACTTTGCGACATCATTAAGCGAAGGAGATAATCAAACACAGGAAATGAACAACGACGCAGCATCCGAGGAATAGGAAGAGCCTGATTACTCTAAGGAATAATATCCTCTTGTTGATGATAAATACTGTGATACGAAGGCAGAACCGACTGTTTTGAAAAATGCTAGTTTACGTTTTGCATTTTGTATTCGCAAAATGTCGCGGTAAGCAAGAGTTGCCACCGACTTTTGTTTTATCCAACTAGAAAGGAAAAAAAAGCACATAAAAATTCCTTTTTCGAGATTTTGAGTACGGGGGGTAGATTATAGAAAGGGAAGGTATTAGCACCCTTTCTATCCATGGTTTTCCATGGTTTCTTAGGTACTTGCTCATTATTTTAAAATTGCTTGTGTGTTTGTTTTTGGAAAATTTTTTGTTTTACTTTATTTTAACCCTTGCTTCTGTCTTCAAGAGTGTTACGAAGTGTTTTTTGAAAACTTTGCTTGAAAGAAAGTGTTTGGTGTGAAAAAGTTTATTTGTTTTGAGCAAGTACCTACTAGCATCTACCTACTCGAAAAAAGATTGTTTCTGTTCTTGTTTCCTTTAGACGGTGCTATCCTATTATTGTGAAATAGGTACACCGTCGTTGGAGTTGTAAGGGTCAATTTGTAAGGGACGTACGATCACTAAAGCAATGTTAGGACATCATAGTAATAACCCTAATGTCTTAAGATCATATTCGAGGCAACATTTCTGAGGCAATATTTCCGAACGGGACATTTGATCTTTGTTTAGACAGGAGGGCGACCACTAAAACACCCTATACTTAATGACTGTTTACTGAAGGCAACCGAAGTGAGAGTATACCCTAGGAGTGCGCATGTGCGAGTGATTTAATTTCAAGTTATTATCTTTGCACATTAGGGTTTGCTAGACATTTTAAATTGTCATGCAATCTTGTCATACAATCCTATTAACATACATCTAACAGTTAATATTTTGCGAGAATTAAAATGCGAGAAAATAAGAACATACGCTATTACAAGGCTTCGGGTAGGGGTTTAATTACATAGCCAAAAACCCGTAAAACGATAAATAAAAGGAAATCCTAATTAAACTATTACATACTGTAAGCAGTTACATTAATATTTGAGAAATAATAAGCGCGCGCGATGAATCGAAATGAGAGAATTAGGGTTTTGACCCCGACTAAGCCTAATTAAAAGAAAAATCATTTTTTGTTATTTTTGATTGTTTTTTGAGAAAATAAGATTTTAATTGAATAAATAAAAACCTAATTACTAATCAATTTAAAATTTAAGAAAAATAATTAAATCAACCTATTTTTGCATTTTTTTTATTTTGTGAAAGAAATAAAAATTAAGTCACATGCTAACCCTAATTTTTTCTAATTGATTTTAAATATATAGAAAAGTAAGAATTAATCCTAAATTAAATTAAACTAAAATTAAATTAAATTTGATAAAAAAACCTAAATCTAAATTTGTGAAATTTGATTTTATGATTTTTTGTGAAAAAAAGAAATTAATTTTTGTTAGAAAATAAATTAAACAAATTAAATAAATTAAAACCATAAAAATAAAAAGGAAGAAAATGGGCCTGGTTTTGTAGCAAGAAGGGGGGTGCAAATCTGATTTTTGGGCCCAAATGTTGATGGCCTTTGTCTACTTTTCCAATCCCATGCAGGAGCTTGACCCATGCCTATGGTGGACTCTCAAGGATAGGCCTTGGATCTGGAGTGTGGATGGATGGAATGGTTGGATGCTGAGGATGTACGGTAGGCTCATTGGATGCTAGCGTGCCTGAATATGCAAGGAAAAAATATATGAAGTAATATGGGGACCAGGGGATCGAACCCAGGTCCTTTAACATTCGTCCACTACGCGCTTGCCAACTGAGCTGGTTGTATTAGTTGTACAAAAAATAACAAATCAATATTATATGATAAAACAAAAAGTTAAACTCTGAAACGCGTGCAGATTCAAATGGGCGAGTCATGGAGCGCCATTTTATCCTTCTTCTTCCTCCCACCATTGCTAAAAGTTTCTTGACTTTTACCTACAGTCATCTGGGGGTAGGTACAACCCTGTGTTTCTCCAAAATCTCATATAGGCGTGATAAATGCAAAACAATGGTACCAATCAACTCGTTGCAACCTCACGAGCATCATGCTACCATTATTAATGGTCAATTGTTCTTGTATGAAGAATCCCTAAAAATGAAGCATAAACCCTAGCCATGTCATCTTGGTATACAGTCAATAAAAATGCAATTAAACATAACCATTAGCTTGCAAGCATCATAAGGATTAAGAATATGTCAATTATTCGTGCTAAAGTTGCCAGAATTAATGGATTCGAAATCAAGAAAAGTGAGAAACCGTGTGGTGCTTACAGCATGTTTCAAGGCTTGAGGAATCTTGCTAAGGGTTGCAATGTGATCCATGGATATCCAGCAAGCGATTGGGATTCTTAGAATGGCTTGAGATAGCCTGAATCCTGAAGATTGATTTGCAACTTTTCTTGAATTTTTGCAATTCTGATTTCTGTTTTACACGCCTCCAACCCCTCTATTTTTTATCTGCAAATGTTCCTTATGTACCCTAGAACGAATTAAGGTTGCAAACTTGTATCAAATCTTTTCCAATTAAGATCATTGATTCATGATTTGATCCTTTGTGAAAATCTTTCCAAATCAAGCAAAATGCAATCTTTTTGTGTCCAAATGAACCTTGCACGATATGATTTCACTTCCAGATGTGTACTAGACCTAAACATGCACAAAATCTCAAGCTTTGATTAGTTTTTGATATTTCTATGATTTTATTTTCATTTTATTTGATTTAATTGAAATAAAATCACAATAAATGACAAAAATAAAATAATGACAAATGGAAGGTCTCATGGGTCTTGGGTCATGTTACAAACTCAGTGCAAGCATAAAAAGTTGGGCCCATTTGACAAAAAATGCAATTTTGGACATTTTTTACTTTTGGCAATTTTGCAAAAAGGGTCAACTTTACCAATGCACCACTCCATCAATTTTTACCCTAGAGATGTGTTATTTGACTTTTTAGAAAGCTTAAGATGTCATCTAATCAACCCTTTTGGTCTCATCTCAATTGAGTCTTCCATGTTCATGTATGAAGCTTTGGCCCAAAAGGTGTTTTTGTTGACTTTTCAAAATGACCTATAATGTCCAAATTCATATCTTCTTATGAGTGCATATTTTGAACTTGGGAGATGAATATTAATTGTAGGTAATTTCATCCTCTTCAAAATGAGCTTTGGATGGGTCATTTTTTATAAAGTATGAGAAAGTTATGCTTGGTCAAAGTTGAGTTGACTTTTTCTACAAAACCCTAATTTAGCAACTTTTGGGTTTTGATGAATTGTGAGCAATCCTTAAGGAATCATGATCAACCCTTGATCAAATGATGAATAATACTTCAAAATGAGAATGTTGACCAAAAATATTGAAGTTTGACTGTATGTGGGACACAGTTGACTTTTGCCCTAGCACAATCGATTTTCAGGCCTTTGGGCAATTGACTGAGCAAACTTCCTCTGCAAGGCTTGAAACTTGACATGGATGATCTTGAGAACATATTAGGAAAATGGTGAGCATTTGGGACCCTTTGGATCCAAACATCTTGACGCAAACTGAAACCCTACTTTGAGGTAGACTGCCTTAGGAGAGAGTTTGTCTGGTCAACCCTTGGACTTCCTTGAGCAATTTAAGGACCTCACTTGAAATGTATTGAGAAATATGGGAGGGCAAATTTTGGGGTACAACAGCTGCCCCTGTTAAATCTTCTTAAATCTGAGGATGTAGATTGGCCTGTCTACCTTTCGTGATCCGAAGGTGGAAGATGATTGAACACTAGAGTGCCCAGAAATTTGCACTCGTATGAAGTGGTATTTGTCTTGTGATATCGGGAATGGGCTTATAGATGCCATTTGGAGGTTGATGTCGGGAGATGGGCTTAAAGATGCCATCAGAAGAAGTGTCGATCGCATAAGATATTCCTTTGCGAGAACCCGTACACCTGTTGTTGAGGAGGACTTCGCTGGGGAATGTTGGTCTCTGCCTTGAGAGAAATAGAGTTTTAGGAACTTCAGTTGTCCGTTACTCTACTGGGGAATCATCTCTTAGTCGAGGAGGTGCAAATGAACTGCAATCTGGTCGTGCTCCAGGCTTCACAGTGATTTGCTGAGGAAAATAAGACCGACTGCTATCTGGTCGTGCTCCAGGCTTTACAGTGACTTACTGGGGGGATGAAATTAAACTTGCTATCTGGTCCTTCTCCAGGATTTGCAATTTCTCACTTATTATCTGGTCGTGCTCCAGGCTTCAGAAGGAATTAAGTGGTTATCCGGTCGCATCCGGGCTTCAACTTGAATTTTAAGCATACTAATATCCGGTCGATTTCCGGGCTTCATAGTAATTAGCTGGGTAAACTGCTATTTGGTCGAATTCCAAGCTTCGCAGTACCTTATACTGTTATCTGGTCATGTCCCAGGCTTCAGTATCCTTTGCCGCTATCTGGTCGTGATCCAGGCTTCACGGCGTCCTATACCATTATCTGGTCGATTCCAGGCTTCATGGTATCTTGTATTGCTATCTGGTTGATTTCCAGGCTTCACAATAACTTGCTGAGGATTAAGTTGTTTTCTGGTCGATTCCTGGGCTTCAAGCTTGTATTTAAGACATACCACTATCTGGTCGCTTCCAGGCTTCGTAGTATTTCGGAGAAATCAAGATATTATTCGGTCGAATCCGGGCTTCATAGCTTGAACTAGAATAGAAATCTTAGTATCGATTTGACTAAACCAGAGAATACTTGACAGAACTTGATCGCATCTTTCCCTGAAAGGTAAAGAGTTAGTCGTATGTAATGTCATGATGTATGAAATGTATTGAGTAATGATGTTCTCAAAATAAATGAGATTGCGTTGTATGATGCATATGTGTATTCCATGATGTATGAATATGCAATGTTCTTGTGATATTCTCTGGCTGGGGAGAATAAATCCTGGACTGCTATTGGAGAGTACAAGGAGTTAAGTTCTTCCTTCTCGCTGGGGATAAGGACCAAAGATAATTAGCCAGAGATTTGCGTCCGTTTTGCTTGAGAATATTTCACCGGGTGAGATTCTGTTTGAGAATAATTCTGTGGGAGAATGACTCTGTGGGGAAGAGAGATACTTTGTTGGACGCTCTCCTGACCTTGAGAAACAACTCCGCTGGGGATGGATTACTATTGCTGGTGATGAATAAACTCTGTCGGGGATTGAATTTCTGCTTGGGGAGAATTTTTCTGAATTATTCGCGATTATATACCTCGGCTGGGGAAAGTTTACACCACTGTCTTTGGGTACTTCCTCCTTTGCGGGGAATATATGTACCTTTAGTCGTATTCTTAAGCTGTCTCTATCCCTGTACCTTATGGGTAGAGAAACTGTAAGGTTTGGACATTTCTTGTTTGCCCCTGTTCCTGGAATTACGAGTAATTATCTTTTGTTTCTTATGTAAACATTTATGAGCAGCAATTATTTTCAAATGCATATATCAAAAATGCATCATTGGACGTTCTTGCAAAATAATAAAGAAAAAGAAAAACAATTTGAAATTTCTTGTAAAATTGAATTGTATTGATTTTGAAGTTGGCCTGTAATAGGTGTTTTGTACAAAGAGGCTGACGTCCTAGTAAGAGAACGTCGTCGAGGGAACAGAAATTATACAATTTGTGTGCAAGAAAGAAAAACAGCTATGTGAAACAATCCCATTGGGTTCCAACTCTGCTATTGCCTTTATATCTTCGAGCGTCTCATCACTTTGATACTTGGTTGAAGGTAGACCAGATTGATTGGCGCCGTCCGAGCTTGATAGTCGATACCGAAGTATGGTTGCAAGATGATCCAATGTGACATAGTGTTATGCTTTGATCCCTAATTTTTTCCTGAACCGCCCTTTCGGGTTTTCGGTCCAACGGGATACCCTTTTTTTCCCAAGCCGCCTTTTCAGGTTTTCGACTTGTCGAGTGTACAGTTTTTTTTTATTTTCATCCCTTACTTTTGCCCAAACCCTTTTGGTTCACCGGGAAGCCCTTATTTTTGCCTAGACCAGTCGACCTAGCGGGTCTTTGATTAGGCGTAGTATCTTCTCACTATGTATGCATTGACGGGGTAAGGAAGGTCGTCACCATCCATGGTGGTTAGAATCATAGCTCCTCCCGAGAAAATTTTCTTAACCACAAATGGCCCTTCGTACGTAGGGGTCCATTTTCCCCTGGGATCAGTTTGCGGTAGTATGATGCGTTTGATCACCAGATCCCAGACTTGATATTCTTGACGTCTGACTTTCTTGTTAAAAGCCTTGATCATTCGCTTTTGATATGTCTGACCATGACAATTAGCAGTAAGTCTTTTTTCATCGATTAGGTTCAGCTGATCAAGTCGGGTCTGAATCCAATTATCTTCGCTCAAACCTGCATCCTTCATAATCCAGAGAGAGGGTATCTGGACCTCAATGGGTAGGACTTCCTCCATGCCATACACCAGAGAGTAGGGTGTTTCCCCTGTTGATGTCTGTGCTGAGGTGTGGTACCCATGAAGAGCGAATGGTAACATCTCATGCCAGTCAATGTCATCTTATGCACAATCTTCTTGATGTTCTTATTTGCTGCTTTAACAGCCCCATTCATCTTCGACCGGTAGGGAGAAGAGTTGTGATGTTGTATCTTAAACTATTTGCAGAGCTCGGTGATCATCGTATTGTTGAGATTTATACCATTTTCAGTAATGATTCTCTCTGGTACACCATATTGACAGATCAGATTGTGTCGGATAAACCGCGTCATGACGTTCTTGGTTACTGTAGCAAAGGAAGCTGCCTCGACCCACTTAGTGAAATAATCAATTGCTACCAGAATGAAACGATGCCCTTTGGACGCAGTAGGTCTGATCTCACCTATCAAATCGATGCCCCACATTGCAAAAGGCCAATGAGCTGTCAAAACATTCAGAGGAACTAGAGGTACATGCACCTTATCAGCATAAACTTGGCACTTATGACAGGTTCGAGAATGCTGATAATAATCGGCTTCCATAGTAGACCAATAATATCCAGCCCGTAGGATCTTCTTTGCCATGGTATGTCCACTGGAATGAGTTCCTAAAGTACCTTCATGTAACTCTACCATGATCCTTTCTGCCTCGCTTTTGTCCATACATCACAGTAAGGTTGAATCATGGTTACGTTTATAAAGAATGCCATTACTGATGAAGAACTTTGCAGCGAACCTTCTCAGAAACTTCTTATCATTAACATATGCACCCTCAGGGTACTCTTGAGTCTCAAGATACCTCTTTACCTCGTGAAACCAGGGTTTATCTGTTACCTCTTTAGTCTCAATGTCACAGCAATGTGCGGGCTCGTACAACCTCTCAATGGTAATCTGGGGAGCTTCATTGTCCCACCTCATTTTGAACATAGAAGACATGGTAGCTAGCGCATCCACTAACTGATTATCCTCTCTTGGGAAGTGTTCAAAGGTTATCTCTTCAAAGTGCGGAAGCAACGTCAGCACATACTCCTTGTAAGGAATAAGATTTGGGTGCATTGTATCCCACTCGCCTTTGATCTGGCTGATCACTAGAGCAGAATCTCCGAATACACTCAAGAACTTAATCCTCAAGTCAATAGCTGCTCGAAGTCCCATGATGCACGCTTCATACTCCGCCATATTGTTGGTACAGTTAAAACATAATCGGGCGGTGAACGGAGTATGACAGCCCTTTGGAGATATGATCACAGCGCCAATGCCATTACCCAATGCGTTAGAAGCTCCATTAAAATACATAGACCATCGGGATCCCTCCTCAGGTCCTTCATCCAGTCCAGGTTCTTCACAGTCGGTCACCAACATGATATTCTCGTCCGAGAACTTGAAAATCATGGATTGGTAGTCATCCACGGCCTGATGTGCCAAATGATCCTCCAATACACTCCCCTTGATTGCTTTTTGGGTTGTGTATTAGATGTCATACTCGGTTAAGATCATTTTCCATCTTGCTATTCTTCCGGACAAGGCAGGCTTTTCGAAAATATACTTGATTGGATCCACCTTTGATATCAATAAGGTAGTGTGAGTTAGCATATATTGTCTCAGCCAGCGAGTAGCCCATGCCGAAGCGCAGCAAGTTTTCTCGAGCAACGAGTATCGGGTCTCGCAGTCGGTAAACTTTTTGTTAAGGTAGTAAATAGCATGCTCTTTTCGGCCAGACTCGTCATACTGCCCCAGCACACACTCCATTGAATTATCCAGTACTGTCAAGTATAAGATCAAAGGTCTTCCTTCAACTGGAGGCGTCAGAATTGGTGGCTCTTTGAGGTATTATTTGATCCTTTCGAAAGTGGTCTGGAACTCGTCATTCCACTTTACCACTTAATCTTTCTTCAGCAGCTTGAAGATTGGCTCACAAGTAGCAGTCAGATGCGAAATGAATCGGGCGATGTAGTTCAGACGTCCCAAAAAGCCTCTAACTTCTTTTTCTGTGCGGGGAGCCGGCATCTCCTGTATGGCTTTTACCTTGGCAGGGTCCACCTGAATACCTTTATCATTGACGACGAAATCCGGCAGCTTACCAGACCTTACCCCGAAGGTGCACTTGTTCGGGTTTAACCTCAGCTTGTACGTTTTCAATCTGTCAAACAGTTTCTGGAGATGATCAAGATGTTCTTCCTCAGTCTGGGACCTCGCGATCATATCATCAACATAAACCTCAATCTCATGGTGAATCATGTCGTGGAACAAAGCGACCATGGCGCACTGATACGTTGCCCCAACATTCTTCAACCCGAAAGGAATTACCTTGTAACAGAAGGTGCCCCACTGTGTAATGAAGGTTGTCTTCTCCATGTCCTCGAGAGCCATCTTGATTTGATTGTAACCCGAAAAACCATCCATAAAGGAGAAGATCTTATGTTGCGCGATATTGTTGACCAGAACATCGATGTGAGGAAGTAGGAAGTCATCTTTGGGGCTCTCCCTGTTTAGATCTCTATATTCCACACACATCCATACCTTACCATCCTTCTTAGGTACTGGAACAACGTTGGCAAACTACTGCGGGTAGGAAGTGACAGCTAAAAATCCCGCGTCGAACTGTTTCATGACCTCAGCTTTGATTTTCTCAAACATTTCAGGGCGCATACGGCGAACCTTCTGCTTTACCGAAGGACAGTCTTCTTTGGTTGGCAGGCGGTGTACCACAATATCAGTGTCCAAACCAGGCATATCTTCGTAGAACCGGGCGAAGATCTCAACATAGTCATGTAGCATCTATATCAACAGTTGCTTGACACTAGGCTCCAGAATCGCACTTATCTTGACCTCTTTCTTGTCTTCCTCTGTACCCAAATTCACTGATTCAATTGGCTCTTCATGAGGCTGTATGGCCCTCTCTTCCTGAAGTAACAGTCTAGCAAGTTCTACGGGCACCTCACAATCATCCTCACCTTCTTCCTCGGCTTGGTTGATCAGATTTTCGAAGTTATAACTGGCAGTAGCGGAGTTGTTATCAATGGGATCCAGAGTGGATATGGATCTGCATTTATGATACGTGAGTGTGTGTAAGAGAATAATTGTTTTTAATAAAGCGAGAGATAGAAAAAGAAAAACAAGGAGCGCAAAATTTGTAATGCAAGAAACGTCCAATGTTTTATTGATGATATATGAAATTACAGAAAATAAGCCCTCACAAGCAAAGCCAAGGAGCCTCGGGCAAGGCACCGGGCCATAAAGTTTTAAACTGTTTGTTACAACTCTTAAAACAAAATTCAATTACTTTGGAATAAAAGAAACAGGTATGAAGTCCTTCGTCGTCCAATTGTTCAATTCACCATTGGTTATAGGGTAGATCCAGCTGTCGATATCTGAATCTTCCTCACCATCTTCAATCGCATTAACTCCCTGATTGCTGATGTGCAGAGGAGGTCTTCCAATTCGCACGTGCCTAACATCCCTTTGAGCCCCTGTAGTAAAGCCCAAACCAAATTTGCCAGTCTTGTGTGTGAAATCAGGGAGCTGGCCCCAATTTTCACACCCACCTTTTTCATTTACAGCCTTGGCATCCTTGAGGGAAGCCATCTTTATCGGAGGTTTGTCAGTAGCAACTTCAATTGACGCCAAAGTCTGGGGGACCTCTTCAAAGTTCTGAAAAGGGGTTTCGATGAACTCCCCATCCATCTCCACATAGAGAAAGGAATTGATATGACTCACCATATACTCCTCTTCTCCTTGCACCATAACAATCTTCCCCTTTACCGGATATTTCAACATTTGATGGAGCATAGAAGTTACTTCCCCAGCCTTATGAATCCAAGGGCGACCCAGCAAGCAAGAATATGATGGCCTAATATCCATCATGTAGAAAGTAGACCCAAAGGTTTGAGAGCCAACCTTAACAGGGATGTCCACCTCCCCGTGCACCATTCTCTTTAACCCGTCGAAAGCCCTGACCACAATATTGCTCGGCTTTAGAATCAAACCTCCACAGTCCAGACGGTCTAGTGCTTTCTTTGGCAAAACATTCAATGAGGATCTGGTATCCACCAGTACATGGGCCATAGTAGTGCCCCTGCACTCGATCGAGACTTGCAGAGCATCATTGTGATTTCTTCCTTTAGCAGTCATGTCTGCGTCTGAGAAACCCAACCCATTATCGGCAGTCAAGCTAGTTACACAATCTTTGAATTGATCGACTGACGTTTCCTGCGGCACATGTGCAATTTTGAGAAATGCAATTAAAACCTTTGCATGGGCTTCAGAACACAACAACAAGGATAACATGGAGATTTTTGATGGGGTCTGCCCCAGCTGCTTGACTATGTTGTAGTCGCTTTTCTTGATAATCTTCAGAATTTCCTCTATCTCCTGCTTAGAGATTTTTACAATGATCTTCTTAGGTGCCTCCGTCCGGGCAGACTCACCTGTGATTTCTTTTCCCCGAGTCGCAGATGACTCAGCGACAGGGGTGATAACTGGAGTAGAAACTGGGATAGTAGTTGATGTACCAGCAGATGGAATGACAACAGGTTTGTGGACAGTCGGAGGGGAAATCTCGGGAGAAAAGAGTTTTCCACTTCTAGTAACCTTGCTAGCCCCGACAATATTGTTGACATCAGCATCAACTCCCTCACTCTTTAAGTCTTGTTTAACTCCATGGTAATACACATCGGCCCCATAGTACCAAGGGATAGCCTTATCCGAAGTGTATGGGATAGGAACAGGGACAGTAATTATTAACGGAGCAATTCTTGGAACGGGTGTAATCCTAACAGGCTTTCTCGAGGAAGCCTTGGAAGGATTGGCGGAAATGGTTATGATGGCAACATTTTCAATTGGAACCAACGGAATCATAGTCTTTTTGAATAGGATCTCTTTGTTATCCATCAGGCGTTGAACACCTGATTTCAATAAGTGGCAACCAGCAGGCAGAATTGAACGCATGTGGCAACCTTCACCACAGCTCGGAAATAAACTGGCCAACAATAGATCCTTCTTAACTGTTATCAAAGGAGTAGTAATTTCTTCCACGGAGGTCACAAATAAATCATCGTCCACAGCATTCACTCCATGACCATGTTTGGGCATAGGAGCAGTTATGACATTGGGCTTCTCCGAAACGTCAAACTCAATCTCTTTGGCTTCGATCAAGTCTTGCACCTTGTTCTTCAAGGCCCAACAGTTGTTTGTATCATGACCTGGGCCGTTGGAGTGACACGCGCAACGGGCATTTGGGTTATATTTAGGAGATGTGGTGTTGGGGTTCTTCGGGGCATCCCTCAGAGTTACCAGATTGGTCTTCAATAATTGTGGTAGAATTTGAGACAAGGTCATATTGAGTCGAGTGTACTACCTCTGTGGTCTTTCCACCCTTTGTTGATTGTTGCATTGTGGAGCAACTGTGGTCTTGATATCACTACCGCATTTACTGCTTGACGGTGTTCAGGTCTGCTTTGGCCCCTCGAGCCATAGACTACACTAGCTTCTTTCTTACCGGTGAACGGCTTCTTTACTGCACTTGATGAAGCATCCTTCTGTATCTTACCACTTTGTATACCAGCTTCTACTCTCTCTCTCTAGTCAAAATCAACTCAGTAAACCCAGATGACGAACTGCCGATCAGATGATTGAAAAATGAACCAGATAGCGTCCCTAGAAACATGTCAACCAACTCCCTATCAGATAAAGGGGGTTGGACTCTTCCAGCCAAGTCTCTCCACTTCTGAGCATAGTCCTTAAAACCTTAACTTTCACCCATAGACATACCCTGAAGCTGAGTACGAGTGGGAGCTAGGTCGGTGTTATACTGATACTGCTTGTAAAAAGCAGCAGCAAGGTCTTCCCAGTTTCGGACATTGGCTCCTTCCAACTGATAAAACCATTCAAGTTGTGTCCCTAACAGACTATATTGAAATAAGTGCACCCACAAATTTCTATCAGTAGTGTGGGGTTGAATTTTCCTAACATACGAGCAGAGATGGAGTTTTGGACAAGATATTCCATCGTACTTGGCAAAAATCGGAGCTTTGAACTTATGAGGGATCACCACCCCAGATACCAGTCCCAGCTCTCTGAAATCCAAACCAGGGATCTTCTGAATCTCCATAGCACTCAGACGGTCCTCTAACTGCTTGTACCTATCCTCGGCAGGAGGATATTTCTCCTCATCATAATTTGTATCATCATCAGAGATTGCAGGACTGAGGCCCTTTTCTTCTTCTTGGTTCTCCCCTTCCTTGGATGAAGAGGTCAGATCAGCTTGCTGTTTCAATCTATCCCTAAACCTTTTACCCATATTCAAAAGAACGACCTTCTTCTTCTTCTTCTCTTTCAGAATGAGAGTCTTGAAATCCTCTTTCCCTTTAGCCAAGCTCAAGAACATCTCTTGGAATTGGGCGTTATGTGCCTGAAGATCTTTGATGGCTTGATCAAAAGACATTTCTGCTGAAATAAACAGCGAAGGAGATGAGAAACCTGTAATGGTACCTGTAATGGTGTGCATGATAATGGGATGCGTATGTAATGATTTCAAAGACTTTGGGAGATTTAAATTTGCAAACCAAAAATAAACAAACTTTATTATATTAACTTGTAAAAAGGTTCAACAATTCCTTTAAGGCGTTACAAAGAAATAAATGGAAGACAAGTCTAAACTAGAAAAGAAAAATCAAAAATCCCATGGACGCTTCCCCTTTGTGCTGACGTAGTCATTGATCGTTATTTCTTCTTCGAGCTGCCTGGTGAGCTTTAAGATCTTCCTTTCTTGCACATGGTACTTCTCCCGGTAAGTATCCTTTTCCTCTTTCAGCTGAATCCAAGACCTCTGAGTGCCCCAGGATCAGTGGGCATATAAGGATAAAGAACTGTGTAAGGAATGCCTTCTTCATTGGTGGGCTCCATAATTACTGGAAGTACTGCTTCATAGGGCATCCCAAGCCTCTGGGAACGAGCTCGGACCCATTGGAGATAAGGCTTCATAGGGAGGGAAGTCCTTGGTCCCAGCTCTTGAGGGTCAGATCTGTTCACCATACCCCAAGCTCGTATAAACCTCCGGCGATGCTCTTCAACGTCTTCCTTGTAGTCAAATGCAATATCCGTAAGAAGTAGCTCATGGGGACCGTCTCTCCGAGCACGACCAAACTGTCGCAAAGCTAGACAAGGATTGCAGGTTATACCCCCTCTAATTCTAAGCAACGGGACATTAGGGTATCCCCCACAACGATCAATGACAGCAGTGCTTTCCATAACCTAGGAGCTCCAAAGAATGTCTGTATGGGCAAGTGACATTATCCTGTAAGACCATCCCAAACCTTCTTCATTCTTTAACACAGACTTATGGAGGTGTGAAATAAACCACCTCGACAGCAACGGCATACAACATATAAGAGTCCCTCTTCTACGCACAGTACGAGTGTAGAGGGCATGCAAGATATCACCCAGTAGAGTAGGCACAGGATTACGAGAAAGAAGATCTTAACCGCATTCACATCTATAAAGGAATCTGAGTTCGGGAAGAGAACCAAACCGTAGATAAGGAGAGCCAAGATATATTCGAAAGCCTGAAAATCTAAATTATCCCATAACAGCTGAGCTTGATCTATCAGAAACTTGGCTAAGAAACCTTCGACCCCGCTTTGTGTTTCCCAATTGGATACTACATCAGCCCGTTTCAGATGCAGAGCTGAGGCAATGTCTTCTGGTCTAGGAGTCTCTTCCATACATGTGAAGGGCATCTGTTCAAGGATGGATATGCCCAATAAGTGAGAGAACTCTTCCAAAGTGGGAACCAGCTGGTAATCTGGAAAGGTGAAACAATGATGCACATGATCGAAGAATTGGAAAAGCACACTCATCATATGCTCATCAAACTTTGAGGTAACCAGGCTAAGAAGATGACCATGTCTCTTAATGAATGAAGAAGTCTCAGAAACTCTTGAGGCTAACTCTTTGAGTTGAGCGGGTATTTGCACAAAGTTAACTCGGATGGTGTTTCTGCGCACGGAAGCCATAATCTGTAAAACAGAACAAAGATAAATCCCCTCGGTCTTTGAAATGGTTAGTATAATGAAGTATGCATGATATGTCATGATGTCATGATAAAAACAACAGGTTTAGCAGATAACAGACATGGCAAAGGCAAACAAGTCACACAAAAGCCCTTAAGTTTAAGGCTTGCATGGGGTTAAAGGTATTACCCTCTTGAAGTTTAGTTGGTTTCAACCTGTCCTAGCAAAAGTAATTGGGTTCTATAGGTTCTCAATATCCCTGACCATCCTCCATCGGTCATGGTTTCAGCTCACGCAATCTTTTCTTGCAGTCGGAACTATCTCGAGAGTATGGTCTCAATGAGTGTAGTATCGACTATCAACCAGTTCTCAGCTTTACACCGAGGCCAGCTATCTCACTACTTCCTAATGGCCAAGTTGGTCGATTAAAGGTTCTAAGGTCAGCTGATGCTTAACGGCACACATAACAGCCCCGTATTCTCCTCGTTTCTCCACAAGGGATACCGGTACCAACCAATGTGCCACATCAATGTAGCTACTGCTTAAACCGTATCGGTCTATGCCGTACAGTTCCTTCATAGTTTATTGCTACTTACCTAAAAGGTGTCCCCAGATCCGGGTTAGGATCTATAGTAACTCCCAAACAAAACCCTTAAAAGTAAAGCAACCAAAAGAAACAAGAGAAGCAATTTATGATGAACTAAATCCTAAGGTATACCCCACTTATTAATTCCCCAGCAGAGTCGCCAGTTCTGTGATACGGTGTCCGAACCGACTATTTTGAAAAATGTTGGTTTGCGTTTTACGTTTTGTATTAGCAAAATATTGTGGTAAGCAAGAGTCACCACTGACTTTTATTTTATCCAACTGGAAAGGAAAAAAAAGCACAGAAAAATTCCTTTTTCGAGATTTTGAGTACGGGGGGTAGATTATAGAAAGGGAAGGTATTAGCACCCTTTCTATCCATGGTTTTCCATGGGATCTTAGGTACTTGCTCATAATTTTAAAATTTCTTGTGTGTTTGTGTTTTGAAAAAAAATTGTTTTACTTCGTTTTAACCCTTGCTTCTGTCTTCAAGAGTGTTACGAAGTGTTTTTTGAAAACTTTGTTTGAAAGAAAGTGTTTGGTGTGAAAAAGTTTGTTTATTTTGAGCAAGTACCTACTAGCATCTACCTACTCGAAAAAAGATTGTTTCCGTTCTTGTTTCCTTTAGACAGTGCTATCCTATTATTGTGAAATAGGTAGCACCGTCGTTGGAGTTGTAAGGGTCAATTCCTAAGGGACGTACGATCACTAAAGCAATGTTAGGACATCATAGTAATAACCCTAATGTCTTAAGATCATATTCGAGGCAACATTTCTGAGGCAACATTTCCGAACGGGACATTTGATCTTTGTTTAGACAGGAGGGCGACCACTAAAACACCCTATACTTAATGACCGTTTACCGAAGGCAACCGAAGTGAGAGTATACCCTAGGAGTCCGCATGTGTGAGTGATTTAATTTCAAGTTATTATCTTTGCACATTATGGTTTGCTATCCATTTTAAATTGTCGTGCAATCTTGTCATACAATCCTATTAACATACATCTAACAATTAATATTTTGTGAGAATTAAAATGCGAGAAAATAAGAACCTGCGCTATTACAAGGCTTCGGGGAGGGGGTTTAATTACATAGCCAAAAACCCGTAAAACGATAAATAAAAGGAAATCCTAATTAAACTATTACATACTGTAAGCAGTTACATTAATATTTGCAAAAATAATAAGCGCGCGCGATGAATCGAAATGAGAGAATTAGGGTTTTGACCTCGACTAAGCCTAATTAAAAGAAAAATCATTCTTTGTTGTTTTTGATTGTTTTTTGAGAAAATAAGATTTTAATTGAATAAATAAAAACCTAATTACTAATCAATTTAAAATTTAAGAAAAATAATTAAATCAACCTATTTTTGCATTTTTTTATTTTGTGAAAGAAATAAAAATTAAGTCACATGCTAACCCTAATTTTTTCTAATTGATTTTAAATATATAGAAAAGTTATAATTAATCCTAAATTAAATTAAACTAACATTAAATTAAATTTGATAAAAAAAACCTAAATCTAAATTTGTGAAATTTAATTTTATGATTTTTGTGAAAAAAAGAAATTAATTTTTGTTAGAAAATAAATTAAACAAATTAAATAAATTAAAACCAAAAAAATAAAAAGGAAGAAAATGGGTCTGGTTTTGTAGCAAGAAGGGGGGTGCAAATCTGATTTTTGGGCCCAAATGTTGATGGCCTTTGTTGACTTTTCCAATCCCATGCAGGCGCTTAACCCATGCCTATGGTGGACTCTCAAGGATAGGCCTTGGATCTGGAGTGTGGATGGATGGAATGGTTGGATGCTGAGGATGTACGGTAGGCTCATTGGATGCTAGCGTGCCTGAATATGCAAGGAAAAAATATATGAAGTAATATGGGGACCAGGGGATCGAACCCAGGTCCTTTAACATTCGTCCACTACGCGCTTGCCAGCTGAGCTGGTTGTATTAGTTGTACAAAAAATAACAAATCAATATTATATGATAAAACAAAAAGTTAAACTCTGAAACGCGTGCAGATTCAAATGGGCGAGTCATGGAGCGCCATGTTATCCTTCTTCTTCCTCCCACCATTGCTAAAAGTTTCTTGACTTTTACCTACAGTCATCTGGGGGTAGGTACAACCCTGTGTTTCTCCAAAATCTCATATAGGCGTGATAAATGCAAAACAATGGTACCAATCAACTCGTTGCAACCTCACGAGCATCATGCTACCATTATTAATGGTCAATTGTTCCTGTATGAAGAATCCCTAAAAATGAAGCATAAACCCTAGCCATGTCATCTTGGTATACAGTCAATAAAAACGCAATTAAACATAACCATTAGCTTGCAAACATCATAAGGATTAAGAATATGTCAATTATTCGTGCTAAAGTTGCCAGAATTAATGGATTCGAAATCAAGAAAAGGGAGAAACCGTGTGGTGCTTACAGCATGTTTCAAGGCTTGAGGAATCTTGCTAAGGGTTGCAATGTGATCCATGGATATCCAGCAAGCGATTGGGATTCTTAGAATGGCTTGAGATAGCCTGAATCCTGAAGATTGATTTGCAACTTTTCTTGAATTTTTGCAATTCTGATTTCTGTTTTACACGCCTCCAACCCCTCTATTTTTTATCTGCAAATGTTCCTTATGTACCCTAGAACGAATTAAGGTTGCAAACTTGTATCAAATCTTTTCCAATTAAGATCATTGATTCATGATTTGATCCTTTGTGAAAATCTTTCCAAATCAAGCAAAATGCAATCTTTTTGTGTCCAAATGAACCTTGCACAATATGATTTCACTTCCAGATGTGTACTAGACCTAAACATGCACAAAATCTCAAGCTTTGATTAGTTTTTGATATTTCTATGATTTTATTTTCATTTTATTTGATTTAATTGAAATAAAATCACAATAAATGACAAAAATAAAATAATGACAAATGGAAGGTCTCATGGGTCTTGGGTCATGTTACAAACTCAGTGCAAGCATAAAAAGTTGGGCCCATTTGACAAAAAATGCAATTTTGGACATTTTTTACTTTTAGCAATTTTGCAAAAAGGGTCAACTTTACCAATGCACCACTCCATCAATTTTGACCCTAGAGATATGTTCTTGGACTTTTTAGAAAGCTTAAGATGTCCTCTAAGCAACCCGTTTGGTCTCATCTCAATTGAGTCTTCCATAATCATGTATGAAGCTTTGGCCCAAAAGGTTTTTTTGTTGACTTTTCAAAATGACCTATAATGTCCAAATTCATATATTTTTATGAGTGTATATTTTGAACTTGGTAGATGAATATGAATTGTAGGTAATTTAATCCTATTCAAAATTAGCTTTGGATGGGTCATTTTTGATAAAGTATGAGAAAGTTATGCTTGGTCAAAGTTGAGTTGACTTTTCTTACAAAACCCTAATTTAGCAACTTTTGGGTTTTGATGAATTGTGAGCAATCCTTGAGGAATCATGATCAACCCTTGATCAAATGATGAATAATACTTCAAAATGAGAATGTTGACCAAAAATCTTGAAGTTTGACTGTATGTGGGACACAGTTGACTTTTGCCCCAACACAGACGATTTTCAGGCCTTTGAGCAATTGACTGAGCAAACTTCCTCTGCAAGGCTTGAAACTTGACATGGATGATATTGAGAACATATTAGGATAATGGTGAGCATTTGGGACCCTTTGGATCCAAACATCTTGATGCAAACTGAAACCCTACTTTGAGGTAGACTGCCTTAGGAGAGAGTTTGTCTGGTCAACCCTTGGACTTCCTTGAGCAATTTGAGGACCTCACTTGAAATGTATTGAGAAATATGGGAGGGAAAATTTTAGGTTACAACAAATACAAACATCTAAAGGATCGTTTGAATGTTATGGAGATTCAGAGGGTACCCGGTTTGGACTTTGAAGAATTAGGACTCATCTTATGGGTTGTCATCCCAAAAAAATTCAAGGTCCCCACTTTCGCCAAATACGACGGTGTCTCTTGCCCGAAGCTACATCTAAGGTCACACGTCAGAAAGATTCAACCCCATACGGCTGATAAGAATTTTTGGGTGCATTTCTTCTAAGAGAGCTTATCTGGTACGTAGTTGGATTGGTTTTATCAATTGGAAGGGACCAATGTTCGCAATTGGGAAGAGTTGGCCGCCGCTTTCTACAAACAATATCAGTACAATGCTAATTTAGCTCCGACTAGGATGCAATTGCAAATAATGTCTATGGGAACAAGTGAAGGTTTTAAAACCTATGCTAAAAAATGGAGGGATCTCGCAGGAAGGGTCCATCCCCCACTATCCGACAGAAAATTAGTGGATATGTTCCTAGGAACCTTGTCGGGACCATTTTTCAACCACCTGATTGGGAGTTCCTCAGTTGGATTTACTGAATTAATCATGACTGGTGAGCGGGTCGAAGTCGGTATAAAAAGCGGAAAAATTCAAAGAGATGCATCCTCGAGTATGATGAAGAAACCCTTTGTTGGAAAGAAGGAGGTCAGTGTTGCATATGACTATAGGAATCAAAACAAAACTGACTGTCGCCCGACGGTAGGCGCTGTTATGATTTCTAATCCTGTGCCAAATCAGCAGCGAAATTATCAGCACAAACCAGAAGCACCCATGAGACGATTTACCCGGATCAACATGACCAAGCCTCAAGTTTTTCCACACCTTCTGAAGACCATTCTGGCAACTTTAAAGGAATCTCCAAAGAACCCCAATACTGCTTCTCCTTGCTACAACCCGAACGCCCGATGTGCCTATCATTCTGAAAGCCCGGGGCACGATACAAACGACTGTTGGGCCTTAAAGAATAAAGTGCAAGACCTTATCGACGCGAAGGAGATTGAGTTTGATCCCCCAGAAATGCCTAATGTAATAACGGCGCCAATGCCCAGACATGGCCAAGGTATCAACGCCATTGGTGATGATCATTTTGTCTCCTCCGTGAATGACTTAATTACTCCTCTGTTGACCATTAAACAGAATCTACTGCGAGTCGGTATGTTCCCGGGCTGCGATGAAGATTGTCACTTATGCAAGTCTCTACCGAACGGCTGTTTGTTACTGAAGATAGGCGTCCAACGCCTGATGACTAGTAAAGAAATCCTATTTGAAAAGCTTCCTCTTACCAGAAGTTCCTATCAAGATGTTTCGATAATCACCATTTCTGACAATCCTCCTGGGGTCTCCACCAAAAGACCGGTCAGGATTACATTTAATCCAAGGTCTGCACCTTTAATCATCACTATGCCAAGACCAATATCTTACTCTTCGGATAAAGTTGTTACCTGGAGTTATGGGGCTGACGTTTATTACTATGGCGTCAAGAGAGATCAGTTGGCTGTCAAAAACGAAGTTGCGAGAGATATTGACCCCGACATCGGTAATATCACTGGAACCAGCAAGATAACAATAAGTGGAAGAGTCTTCTCACCCGAGATTTCTCCAAAGACTGTTGATACTCCTGTGATCATTCCTACTGCCACTCCTACCGACACTCCTAGTGATACTCCTACTGTTATCCCTGCTACCGAGACAAGGGACAAAGAGGTCTTGAATGAGCTTGTCCAAGCAAGAGAGCGTCTCGAGATCATCCTTGAAGCTTCTAGAAAGGAGATAGAAGAAATACTAAAGATAATCAAGAAAAGTGACTTCAACATTGTAGAACAGTTGGAGCAGACCCCCTCGAAGATATCATTGTTGTCCTTACTTTTGTGTTCTGAGGCCCATGTCAAAGCCTTGGTAAAGTTTCTTAAGACCGCCCACGTGCCCCAAGAGACCTCTATCGACCAATTTGAAAACTGTGTGGCCAGTCTAACTGCTGATAATGGATTGGGCTTTTCCGACACTGATTTAACCTCTAAGGGAAGGAAACACAACGATGCATTGCATGTTTCCATTGAATGCATGGGAACCACACTTGCCCACGTTCTAGTGGATACCGGCTCATCATTGAATGTCTTGCCCAAAAATGCTCTCGACCGACTGGACTGCGAGGGGCTCACCTTAAAGCCTAGCAACATCATAGTAAGGGCCTTTGATGGTTCCAAGAGGACAGTGCACGGAGAAGTTAGTATCCCCATAAAAATTGTAACTCAGACCTTTGACTCAACTTTCTATGTGATGGACATTCGCCCTTCATAATCTTGTCTATTGGGTCGACCCTGGATCCATGGTGTTGGTGCCGTCACTTCTACCCTACACCAAATGCTAAAATACCCGATCAAAGGAAAGATTGTCACAGTTCACAGAGAGGAAGAGTACATGGTTAGTCATCTGAACTCTTTCAGGTATGTTGAAATGGATGGTGAATTCATTGAGACTCCCTGTCAGAACTTTGAGGAGGTTCCAGCAACGGTCGCGGCAACCAAGTCTACTCTTAAGGTCCCAAAGATTACCAGACCTCCACTGAAGATGGCCTCTTTGAAATATGCTCGAGCGGTAGTTGAAGAAGGTGGGTGTACCATCTGGGGACAGCTTTCGAATATTCCCTACAAGTCCGAATAGTTCGGTTTGGGATTCACTGCAGAGGCCCAAAGAGTTGTTCGACGTTCTCGCACCGGAGGACCACCTCTGTGTATCAGCAATCAGGGAGTCAATGCAGTAGAAGATAGTGATGGCAGCTGTGATATGGACGAATGGATTTTCCCAAGCATCGGCGGAGGGCTCAACAATTGGGAGGCCAAAGATTTCATTCCTATTACTTTTATTCAAGAGTAATTGTCTTTTAATATTTTCAGGCTTGTAATATTTAAACAATTCAGACTTTTAAAACCTTGTGTCTTACCCGAGGCACAACGGTCCATTTGTGAGGTTTGTCACTTCATTCTCATATGTCATTAATGAATCATGGACGTTTTTGCATCAAATTTTGTGTTCTTTGTCTTTCTTTCTTACATTTTATTTCTTTCAAAAAGTAACTATGCTCTTACACACACTCACATATTAAAATGCAGATTTGCATCCGCTCAGGATCCCATGGGTAACGGTTCTGCTATGGCCAATTGTGACTTTGAAAATACAATCTACCAAGCCGATGATGAAAGTGAGGAAGATTGTGAGGTGCCAGGGAAGTTGGCCAGGTTGTTGCAACAGGAAGAAAGAACCATTCAGCCTCACGAAGAGTCGGTTGAAACAGTTAACTTAGGTACTGAGGAGGACAAAAAGGAGGTCAAGGTGGGTGCCAATTTGGAACCCAGTGTCAAGGAGCGTCTGATTCAATTGCTGCACTATTATGTTGAAGTATTTTCCTGGTCGTATGAAGACATGTCAGGACTTGATACATACATTGTGGTACATCGTCTGCCTACAAGGGAAGATTGTCCTTCAGTAAAGCAAAAGGTTCGCCGCATGAGACCTGATATGTCAGAAAAGATTAAAGCAGAAGTCATGAAGATATTCAATGTTGGATTCTTGGTTGTCACCTCTTATCCCCAATGGGTTGCCAATGTTGTTCCTGTGCCCAAGAAAGACGGTAAAGTGTGAATGTGTGTGGACTACAGAGATCTGAATGGGGCAAGCCCCAAAGATGATTTCCCACTCCCCCACATCAATATTCTACTTAATAATATGGCACAACACCAAGTGTTTTCCTTCATGGACGGTTTCTCAGGCTACAACCAAATCAAAATGGCGCCTGAGGATATGGAGAAAACAACCTTTGTTACACAGTGGGGCACATTCTGCTATAAGGTCATGCCATTCGGACTGAAGAATGTTGGGGCAACTTATCAACACGCCATGGTAGCTTTATTTCATGATATGATACATCATGAGATAGAGGTTTATGTGGACGATATGATAGCCAGGTCGCAAACGGAAGAAGAGCATCTTGATCACTTACAAAAGCTGTTTGAGAGGCTGAAGAAATGCAAATTGAGGTTGAATCCAAACAAATGCACGTTCGGAGTACGGTCTGGTAAACTCCTAGGCTTTGTCGTCAGCAACAAAGGTATCGAGGTTGATCCTGCCAAGGTTAAAGCAATACAAGAGATGCCTTCTCCTCGTACTGAGAAGGAAGTCAGGGGATTCTTGGGACGTTTGAACTATATTGCTAGATTCATTTCTCACCTGACAGCTACTTGTGAGCCAATCTTCAAGCTCTTGAAGAAAGATAAAGTAGTCAAATGGAATGACGAATGCCAAGTTGCTTTTGAAAAAATCAAAGAATACTTACAAGAGCCTCCTGTGTTGTTGCCACCCATCGAGGGAAGGCCTTTAATCTTGTATTTGACTGTTTTAGAAAACTCAATGGGGTGTGTGTTGGGGCAGCATGACGAGTCTGGCCGAAAAGAGCATGCTATTTATTACCTGAGCAAAAAGTTTACCGACTGTGAAACAAGATATTCACTGCTCGAGAAAACTTGCTGCACTCTGGCATGGGCTTCTCACCGACTGAGACAGTATATGCTGACCCATACTACCTTATTGATATCAAAAATGGATCTGATAAAATACATCTTTGAGAAGCCCGCTCTTTTTGGGAGAATAGCGAGATGGTAGATGATCTTGACAAAATATGACATACAGTATACTACCCATAAAGCTATAAAGGGTAGTGTATTAGCTTATCACCTCGCTCACCAAGCTATGGAAGAATATCAGTCCATGAAGTTTGAATTCCCGGATGAAGACATCATGACATTAGACAACTGTGAAGAAATCAGGCCATATGACGGACCTGAACAAGGATCTCGATGGACCCTGTTCTTTGATGGAGCATCCAATGCACTTGGAAATGGTATTGGTGCCGTACTCATATCTCCGGAAGGATGTCATACTCCCTTTACTGCTAGACTTTGCTTCAACTGTACAAAGAACATGGCAGAATACGAAGCATGCATCTTCGGTCTCAAAGCTGCCATAGACTTGGGGATTAAATCCTTGGATGTATTTGGAGATTCAACTTTGGTCATCAGTCAGATCAAAGGGGAATGGGATACCAAACACTCCAACCTTATCCCTTACAAAGAACATGTGTTGACATTGTTGCCGCATTTTGAGAAGATTACCTTCGAGCATTTCCCGTGAGAAGAAAATCAGCTAGCAGACACACTAGCTACAATGTCATGTATGTTTAAACTTAATTGGAATAACGAGGTTCATCAAATCACCATTGAGCGGATGGATGAGCCAGCCTACTGTCATGAGATCGGTACTGAAGGAGTAGTGGATCAACCTTGGTTCCATGAAGTTAAAAGGTATCTCGAGTCTCAGGAATATCCAGAAGGAGCTTAAGTGAATGACAAGAAGTTCCTAAGAAGATTCTCGGCTAAATTCTTCCTTAGTAACGACATTTTGTACAAACGCAATCATGAATCTGTATTACTTTGGTTCATAGACAAGGTTGAAGCTGAAAGGATCATGGTTGAATTACACGAAGGAACTTTTGGTACCCATTCCAGCGGGCATACGATGGCAAAGAAAATCCTACGGGCAGGCTATTATTGGTCTACCATGGAGGCAGACTGTTATCAACACTCTCGGACTTGCCATAAGTGTCAGATTTATGCTGATAAAGTGCACGTACCTCCGGTTCCTCTGAATGTCTTGATGGCTCTTTAGCCCTTTGTTATGTGGGGAATCAATATGATTGGGGAAATCAAGCCAACGGCCTCCAATGGACACCGCTTCATCTTAGTGGCCATCGACTATTTTACAAAGTGGGTTGAGGCAGCTTCCTTCGCTTCCGTTACTAAGAATGTGGTCGCCCGGTTCATCAAACTGAATCTCATCTGTCAGTACAGTATCCCAGAGAGAATCCTCACTGATAATGGTACGAATCTAAACAAAAATATGATCACCTCCTTGTGCGAGCAATTCAAGATCCAGCATCATAATTCTTCCCCTTACCGACCAAAGATGAATGGTGCTGTAGAAGCTGCTAATAGAAACATTAAGAAGATCATACAGAAAATGAAAGTCACATACAAAGACTGGCATGAGATGCTACCGTTTGCTCTCCACGGGTATCGTACCACAGCTCGCACATCAACTGGGGAAACACCCTATTCTCTGGTATACGGCATGGAGGCTGTCTTACCTATCGAGGTCCAGATCCCCTCTCTGAGGATCATGAAGGATGCTGGTTTGAATGAAGAAGATTGGATCTAGACTCGATTTGACCAATTGAACTTGATTGATGAGAAGAGGCTTGCAGCCATCTGTAATGGTAAGATATACCAAAAACGCATTGTTGTACCCCAAAATTTGCTCTCCCATACTCTTCAAGATTTGCCAAGATCAAAGTTCAAAATCTCTCAAGGGTTGCACAGTCCAATTGCCTCCTAACACAATCAAAAACCCTAAATGCTTCACAGTCAACTGCAGGGGCAAAATGGTCATTTGACAGTCAAAAGTCAAAATTTTTGGTCAACATCTTATTTTGAAGCCACAAACATCATTTGATCAATTCTTGATCATGAT
Source organism: Vicia faba (assembly GCA_948472305.1). NCBI lineage: Eukaryota > Viridiplantae > Streptophyta > Magnoliopsida > Fabales > Fabaceae > Vicia > Vicia faba. The sequence goes on from OX451740.1 coordinate 1,112,104,403, forward strand.
TCTCAAAGCATGGCTCAAAAAGTCTCAAGATGCAAAAGTTTCTATTTTTGGACAGCTGAAAAAGTCAACTGCAAATTGACCAAGGCATAACTTCTTCATGGTTTATCAGAAAAATTCCATCCAAAGCTCATTTTGAAGAGAATGACATTTCCTACAACTCATCTTCACACTTCAAGTCCAAGAAATGCTCTCACAAAAAGTTATCAATTTCAACATTATAGGTCATTTTCAAAAGTCAACAAAAAGGCACTTTAAGTAAAAGACCATAACTTGATATTGGTAAATCAAAATGACATGGGACCAAAGGCATTGGTTAGAGGACTTCAATACATTTCCAAAATGTCCAAGAACATGATCAAAGCTTAAATATTGAGCAAGATATGCCTTGTAGAAGTTGGGAAATTTTTGGGAATTTTGAAAAGTCAACTTTGCATAAAAGGCTTCAAAAATGCTAATGGGCCTCAATTTCTTCCATGAATCATTACCCAAAGGCCATGCACGACCCATTGACCTCCAAGGGAGTTATTTTCTCATTTTTGATTAATTATTTGAATTTTTATTATTATTAATTCACTTAATTAAAATTAAATATGAAAAAATAGCAAATAATACCTTTCAAATCTTTTTATGCAGAGAATTCACTCATTATGTGCTCAATATTTCGTGCATCATTCAAAAGGGAAAGATTCTACATGATTGGCAATGATTGGCATAAAAAAGGATTGAAAAAGATTGGAATTGATATCATTGAAAATCAAATATTTGAATCATGAATGCATGGATTATGGGCTGGTTTTCTTAACCTAATTCACTCACATACATATGCAAGACTGAAACCTAATGTAAGGGACACAAAAGCTGCGCAGAAACACCAAGAACAAAAGTGCATTTTTTCACAAAAAAGTTAAACACTGAAATCCTAGTTAGAGGGCGATTCAAGGCTTGAAAAGTATCCCAAAACATTGTTGGACCATCAAGGAACGTGTTGCAATCAAGAACACATCTCCTGACCTCAAGAATTGGTAGAACCACGTTGCACTTTTCATGAACTTTTCAATTATCGTGTTTTAATTTCCAGGCATTGTTCATGCATTTTTACTGTTGATTTATACTAACAATGACATTCTGAAGCTAATGGTACTACTCAATTGAAGTATGGATGCCTAAATAAGAATCCACCATTAACATCCTCTAGGGTTTCAGAAGCTTTGATTTAGGGGTTTTCACATCTGGAAAAATTAGGCCTTAAAACCTATGCCAATGGAATCAGGACATCCAGACGAGGCCAATCCACACCTCGCGCCCTTTTTATATTTGACTATCGTCTAATCGCTATTTTTGTAGGTCTGGTTTAGTGGGGGTTTAAAACCCCCGCTATTTGCTTTTGTTTACAGGGAAAAAGATGAAGACGAAGCCTATGTGTCCAAGCGTGAGTGGAGGATTCAAATCCTGGCGCGCGAATTTTTGTTGGCACCACTAACCATTGTTTTCATATATTATATTTTCCAATCACTATGTTAACAAATACGCGCGTTGGTTCAGTTGGCAGTTGAGTTGTCATGCAGGTACTAGGACCTGGGTTCGATTCCCAGGTCCCCTCTCACATTTCATAATTTTGGCATTAACATGTTTCCACGCAGCACCTCCTTCAAAGACCACAATACGCCTTCACATCCAAGCCTGCCAAGTGTCCCTGATGGTCAATCCAAAGGCCAGAATGTGCAGTCTACCATAAACGCTAGTCAACCATTCTGCACGCAAGCGCTGGAAAGTCAAAAAGGGCCTGATTCAATGGGCCAAATTACTCACAATTAACCTCCAAAAGGGTCAGACACCCCCCATGGTTTGCTCAATTTTTTAGTTTTTATTTCTTTTTTCCTTTTTATTCTTTTAATTATTTTTAATTATTGTCTTTAAATTCCATAAATTAATTCTCACAGTAATAAACATAAAAAATCAAAAAAATGTTTTATTGTTATTAACATTAATTTCCCCATTATTTTTTTTTTGAATAAACTTTAAATCATAAATTTAGTTAAATTAGGTTTTAAAATTTAAATGTTTTTTTAATAACTAAAATATATAGAAATTAGGGTTTTTAGCATTTTTATCTTTTATTTTAATAAATAATTTTTTTTTCTTATTATCATCATTATTAATTATTAATTAATTTTGTAAATAAACATGTAATTAATTAAATAGTGTAAATTAGGTTAAAACTTGAATATTTTTCTTTAACAATTAAAAATAATTTAGAACTAGGGTTTCATTTAACTTCTAATTTTAATTAATTTTCTTTATTTCATAAATACCAAAAACCATAAAAAATAACTTCTTTTCTTTATTAAATAATTAATTAATTTTTAATTTCATTTAATTTCTTTAAAGGGTCCAACGCCCTCGAATGATTCTATTTCTATTCTTTCGCACATTTATTTTATTTTTCTGTGAATATTATGTAATTGCCCAAGCCTTGTAATAGTAATTAGGAAATTTATTTACTTTCCGCATTTTTATTCAAAATGGGTCTTTGTTAATTTGGCGATGTATAGACCCGCGCCTTGTAATAGCGTAGGACTTTATTTTCCGCACTTTAATTTCTGCACTTTTAAAACTGCTAAACTTTGCACGAAAGAATGAATGGCCTAAATTAAAAGCAAGCGTAGATCACCATAATGCATGACAAGATAAAACATAACTGAAAACAATACACAAATTCACACACCACTCTTAGGGTACGCCTCACTGTTGCCTTGCCCCTCGAAACGTGGTCGTCGAGTATAGGACGTTTTAGTAAGTCCTTATGTCCATGACCTATGGCATAAGGGTAGCTTCTAAGGTGTCCTACTGTTGCTCTGGTGACCACACTGTCCCTACTCGAATTGACCCGAACACCTCCGACGGTGGTGCTACCTATCTCTCAATGGTGGGATGGCACTACCTTAAGGACATTTACACAGCCTAATTCCTTAGGGTAGGTAGATGACTCGTAGATACTTGCTCCCTAAAAAACAATCAAAACTCTTTTCACACCGACACTTTCAAAAAAAGCTTTCAAAACAACTTTTCAAACACTCTTGAGGACTGATACAAGAGTCGATCTGAAACTTTTAAACGAAACTTTTTCAAACTCACTCACAATTGAAAAGCAAACAAATTTTGAAAACACAAATGAGCAAGTATCTAAGAGCCCATGGATAACCATGGATAGAAAGGGTGCTAACACCTTCCCTTTCTATAAATCTACCTCCCGAACCGAGAAACTATCTCACAAGGAATTTTGCTGTGCTTTTGTCCTGTCCATGTTGGAGAAAATAAAAGACGGTGGCGACTCTTGCTTCCGCGACATTTCGCGAACCAGCGTTAAACAGTCAGTTCCAGATCCACCGATCACAGAACTGGCGACTCTGCTGGGGAAATCTTTTAAAGTGAGGTGTACCTTAGGACTAAGATCACTTGTGTTTTCAATTGTCTGAATTGTTTGCTTTAAATTGTGGGACTGTCTTGGGAGTTCTATAGATCCTAACCCGGATCTGGGGATACCTTCTTAGAAAGTAGCAACAAGGCTGTGAGGGAACTGTGCGGGGTATATCGACATGGTTGAAGCAGTCTGCTATGTTGATGTGGCACTTTGGTGTGTACCGGTAACCCTTGAGTTCAGTCAAGGAGAGTACGGGGCCTCCGCGTGGTGTCGTGAAGCATCAACTGACCTTAGGAACCTTAATTGAACCATCTTGGCCTCTTTAGGGTAGTGAGATAACTGACTTTGGTGCAGTCCGAGGTTGGTTGATACTCGATACTACACTCAGTTGAGGGTTGTTTTCTTGGAATATTTCGGTCGCCAGTTCAGTGGCTAAATCGAAACGATGAACAATGAAAGCAATCCAATGATATTGGGACCCTTAGAACCCGGTTACTTTGATAGGACAGGTTTGAGCCCACCAACTTCAAGAGGGTAGTACCCAGACCCCATGCTGGCCTAAACTCTAAGGGCTGTGGTGTGACTTGTGTGCTTTCATACTTGACTACTTGCATGCTTGTTGTTTGACACTTGAGTTTCTTGCAGGTTTTGTTTATAGTCCTTAATTGGGACTCATAACAGGGTTTACCTACATTACTCCATGCATAGCATAACATCATACCATTGCATGCATCTAATCCATTTCAAGGATCTCAAGGGGCTTGTGATGCAGGTCAGGATGAATCAAACTGTCTAGCAAGGGGCAAAGAGGATTTATTTTCCTCTTGCCAAGGTTGTCAGGGGCTATGACCCACTGGATATGGTGAGCCTTTGACCCTTGAAGAAGGACTCTCAACAACATGCAGTTCCTTCAATCAAGCTATCGGATCCCAATTCTAACAAATTTCTTGTTTACCCCGCGAGATCCTTGGAAACATTGCATGCATACATACACATCATTGAATAACAGGTATCCTTGTTACAGGTCACTTACCTTCTTCGTTGTTTATTTCAGCAATGGCTTCCCAACAATACAACCAGGACCTTCATGCTCAAGAGACTCGGTTCGGGGAAATCCTCCTGAATCTATCCAAGGGGCAGGAAGAGCTGAGAACACTTCTCATGGGGACTTTGGTCAGGAACAATGTTGAGGGTGATAAGGACGAACGGCTGAAACATCTGCAAGCTGAGGTGGATGCAATGAGAGCCCAGATGCTGGGGCAGGTGACTATCATTCAAGACTTAGCTCAAAGACAAGAGGAGCTCGGGGTTCTCGTCAACCAACTGCTTCGGGGTAACCAACTGGGGCAAACATCTAAGGGTGAAGAGCCAGTCATCATTCAACCACCTTTGAGACAAGAAGATAAGGGGAGAGCTCCTCAAATGGCTTCAGTGTCACAAATTCAGCATCAACCTCACCAGCTTCAGCCAGACAAGCCCAAAAGGCAATTCACCAAGCTCAACGTGTCGTTGCCTCAAGCTTTACAACAACTGTTGAGGTTGAATTTGGTAACTCTAAGGGATCCTCCTAGGAACCCCAACGCCCGCTGCGCTTATCATTCTGACAGCCCGGGGCATGCTACAGATGATTGTTGGACCTTGAAGAACAAAATCCAAGACTTGATTGATGAAGGAGCTGTGGAATTCACCCAAGATGGCCAGGCTAAGTGCTTCTACCATCCCTACAGGATTCACCAGTTGAAGTAACAAGCCCTGAGATGAAAAGACTTTTTGTTCATTAGGATTTTCAAGTTGTAATTTTCTTTTGTTCAAACATTTACTCATGTTAAACGTTGTTATTTCATTAATGCATCGCATATGTCTGTTTTGAATCAATATGTTCGCATTCGCTATATTCAAACTGCTTTCATTTTTTTGATGTCAACTCTCAATTAATAATTCTAAGCCTCTTGAGGGAGGATGACGAAAACGATACCACGATCTTTACAGTATGCTTTTGAACAGACCCCGCTGATGAGGTACAAGCATTGTTTCAATTCCTAAACACTTGAGTTATAAGGAAGATAATCCCTCGTCAACCCCTCTGAGCCAAAGAAGTAGGAATTTTTCTTTTCAAAATTTAAAACCCTTAATCATAACCTGGGGCAGGGTAGTCTCTCAGTTGATCCTAGTGCATAACGAATGGCACCAAAGAGGTCCTTACAAAACAAAAGACAGTGATGGTTCCGAACAATCATAATGACCGGCAGTCATTACTTCTCAAAAATAAAAACCCAATAAGTCAAAACATATGAAGGAGACTTACAAAAACTGGGGCATCCCGCTGACTGTAATCACAAAAGAAACAGTTCAGGCAAAAAAAATAGGGATAACAAAAAAAAAAGGAAAAAGAAAGAGGTCTTTCAAACCCTCAACCAAACAAAAATGACTGCCTATTCAAATAAACGTTCAACATCCGAACCATCACGGGAATATCAGGACAAAAACTCAAATAAGGTCTAACGCACGATCAGCTGAGTTTAGGATTGAAGAACATCACGAAGAGCGGGTGGGTACAAATAATTTGAGCCTTTATCCTTTGTTTCTTAAACCGTGAACCAGGCCACGTTATAACCCTTAAAAGTCCTAGCTGAAGCATGGGTTAGTGCGAAAGCATACTGTTACGAAAGGTATCCTGACTCCTTAAGGCCTACGGTAAATACGGAGTTGACATCACGTTTTACAAACATTCACTAGTTTTATGAAAAAGAATGCATTTTCAAAATCTTCAAGACAGACATAAGCTTTGCATTTTGATATAACATTGTTTGCATATGACTATTTGTTTGAACAGCAGGGAAATTCGCACGATGAATACCTAGTGAACAAAAGCACTTCCAATCAAGGGGCAGACATGATCATGGTCTATTATTTGGGGCAGTCCAATCAAGATTCGGAGAATCTCTCAAAGACCAAAAAGCCTGGGGCAAATCTCCGCCTGGGTCACTTGGGGCACTCCAGCAACGAATCTTACCTGATTAAACATCTTCTAGGGCATGACAAAACACTTCTAACAGGGGCAATTCCCTACATTCTGAGAGCGTGGACATAGTCGAAAAAATACTACGCATAATCAAAGACCCGCTAGGTTGACACACCTAGGCAAAAATAAGGGCTTCCCGGCGAACCAAAAGGGTTCGGGCAAAAATAAGGGATGAAATAAAAAAATCTGTACACCCGGCAAGTCGAAAACCTGCAAAGGCGGCTTGGGCAAAAATGGGTATCCCGGTGGACTGAAAACCCGAAAGGGCGGTCCAGGCAAAAATTAGGGATCAAAGCGCACGACTATATCCCGTCATCTCGTCACTTGTCTACCAGAAGAAGATTTGTCAAATCGGCAGTTATCAAGGCCTCCACAGGTACCTTTTCTCCAGCAAAAACTGGGGCAATACGAGTTGTCTAAGCGATCTAATTGCTCTGTCCACCAGGGTACCAAGGTAAGTTCAGCTGAAGAACATAACCAAGATATCTTAACTCCCCAGAGAATGAGCCAGCAAGTCAACATACTCTCCCCAAGCAAAGTTATACTGTCAGCCTTAAGGAAATTGGGTATCCCCAGCAGATCTCAACATTCCCCAGCGAAGTATACAAACACTCTTAACAAGCATCCTCGGCAGTCTTGATCTAAGATTGTTCCCCGGCGGTATACCGGACATTCAGTGGAGTCACTTCCCTAATACATCTCCAATTTCCCCAGGAAAGTGGAATCCATCTCCCCAGCAGGAAGCTTATCCCCAGTAGATTCTGGAAGCTTATCCCCAGTAGATTCTGGAAGCTTATCCCCCGCAGAGCACGAACGCGTCTCCCGGTTTTTGTTTGAAAGTTATTTCCCCGCCAGGATATAACTGGGTTATCCTTAGCCAATTACCACGGAAAGATCGTCCCCGACGAAGTCTTCCTATCCCCCAGTGGAGTTCATCAATTCCTTCAACATAACACAACAATGGTATCCCCAGCGGAGTTACCATCAACCTCAGCAAAGAATCATCTTTTCCCCACATAGTTCACTCCCCGCAGAGTATTATATTCGCCAAGTTTATTCCCCAACGGAGTCATCATCTCCTACCGGTATTCTTGCAACTATCATCCCCAGCGGAAACAACGAAACTCTTCTCTTCAACATCAGCCCAGGATTTAACTTCCCGGCACCCGTCAAGGATCTATTTTCCTAGACAAAAACATACATTCATAAACAACACATTTTCATACATTACAGCATGCATATACGCATCATGAACATACAAACTCATCTCGCATGTCATACATCATGACATTACGCACAACTAACGTTTTGTCTTTTCAGGACAAAGGTTAATACAAAGATAATTACTATCAACGGTCGCAACTAAAGATCCGATTCCTGTATCTTGCCAGGGTGTATCTGTTGACGACTGATTCCAGACTCGATTCCTGTATCTTTCCAGGGCACGTCTGAAGGGTTCGAAGATCCGATTCCTGTATCTTGTCAGGGTGTATCTGTTGACGACCAACATTACCAGACCCGATTCATGTATCTTGCTAGGGTGCGTCTGAAGAGTTCGAGGATCCGATTCCTGTATCTTGCCAGGGTGTATCTGTTGACGACTGATTCCAGACTCGATTCCTGTATCTTGCCAGGGCACGTCTGAAGGGTTCGAAGATCCGATTCCTGTATCTTGCCAGGGTGTATCTGTTGACGACTAACATTACCAGACCCAATTCATGTATCTTGCCAGGGTGCGTCTGAAGAGTTCGAGGATCCGATTCCTGTATCTTGCCAGGTGTATCTGTTGACGACCAACATTACCAGACCTGATTCCTGTATCTTGCCAGGGTGCGTCTGAAGAGTTCGAGGATCTGATTCCTGTATCTTGCCAGGGTGTATCTGTTGACGACTAACATTACCAGACCCAATTCCTGTATCTTGCCAGGGTGCGTCTGAAGAGTTCGAGGATCTGATTCCTGTATCTTGCCAGGGTGTATCTGTTGACGACCAACATTACCAGACTCGATTCCTGTATCTCGCCAGGGCACGTCTAAAGGGTTCGAAGATCCGATTCTTGTATCTCGCCAGGGTGTATCTGTTGACGACCAACATTACCAGACTCGATTCCTGTATCTCGCCAGGGCACGTCTGAAGGGTTCGAAGATCTGATTCATGTATCTTGCCAGGGTGTATCTGTTGACGACTACATTCTCAAGACTCGATTCCTGTATCTCGCCAGGGCACGTCTGAAGAGTTTAAAGATTTGATACTTGTATCCAGCCAGGGCACATCTACGCAAAGAGTTTGAAGGCCAACTCCTATAACAGGCCAGGTATTTACTTTCTTTCTCAGGTACGCAAGTTCTCGCTAAGGAATCTCTTACGCGATCGACAACCTCCCGATGGCATCTATAAGCCCATCTCTCCCATCCATCAGTCTCCAAATGGCATTTGTAAGCCCATTCCCATCATCACGCTGCTGACATTCTACTATGTGAGTGCAAATTTCTGGGCACTCTAGTGTTCAATCATCTTCCACCTTCGGATTACGAAAGGCACGCCAGCCAATCTATACCCTCAGGTTTAAGAAGATTGAACAGGGGCAACTGTTGTACCCCAAAATTTGCCCTCCCATACTATTTAAGATTTGCCAAGATCAAAGTTCAAAATCTCTCAAGGGTTGCACAGTCCAATTGCCTCCTAACACAGTCAAAAACCCTAAATGCTTCACAGTCAACTGCAGGGGGCAAAATGGTCATTTGACAGTCAAAAGTCAAAAATTTTGGTCAACATCTTATTTTGAAGCCACAAACATCATTTGATCAATTCTTGATCATGATTCTCAAAGCATGGCTCAAAAAATCTCAAGATGCAAAAGTTTCTATTTTTGGACAGTTGAAAAAGTCAACTGCAAATTGACCAGGGCATAACTTCTTCATGGTTTATCAGAAAAATTCCATCCAAAGCTCATTTTGAAGAGAATGACATTTCCTACAACTCATCTTCACACTTCAAGTCCAAGAAATTCTCTCACAAAAAGTTATCAATTTCAACATTATAGGTCATTTTCAAAAGTCAACAAAAAGGCACTTTAAGTCAAAGACCATAACTTGAGATTGGTAAATCAAAAAGCCATGGGACCAAAGGCATTGGTTAGAGGACTTCAAGACCTTTACAAAATGTCAAGAACATGATCAAAGCTTAAAGATTGAGCAAGATATGCCTTGTAGAAGTTGGGAAATATTTGGGAATTTTGAAAAGTCAACTTTGCATAAAAGGCTTCAAAAATGCTAATGGGCCTCAATTTCTTCCATGAATCATTACCCAAAGGCCATGCACGACCCATTGACCTCCAAGGGAGTTATTTTCTCATTTTTGATTAATTATTTGAATTTTTATTATTATTAATTCACTTAATTAAAATTAAATATGAAAAAATAGCAAATAATACCTTTCAAATCTTTTTATGCAGAGAATTCACTCATTATGTGCTCAATATTTCGTGCATCATTCAAAAGGGAAAGATTCTACATGATTGGCAATGATTGGCATAAAAAAGGATTGAAAAAGATTGGAATTGATATCATTGAAAATCAAATATTTGAATCATGAATGCATGGATTATGGGCTGGTTTTCTTAACCTAATTCACTCACATACATATGCAAGACTGAAACCTAATGTAAGGGACACAAAAGCTGCGCAGAAACACCAAGAACAAAAGTGCATTTTTTCACAAAAAAGTTAAACACTGAAATCCTAGTTAGAGGGCGATTCAAGGCTTGACAAGTATCCCAAAACATTGTTGGACCATCAAGGAACGTGTTGCAATCAAGAACACATCTCCTGACCTCAAGAATTGGTAGAACCACGTTGCACTTTTCATGAACTTTTCAATTATCGTGTTTTAATTTCCAGGCATTGTTCATGCATTTTTACTGTTGATTTATACTAAAAATGACATTCTGAAGCTAATGGTACTACTCAATTGAAGTATGGCTGCCTAAATAAGAATCCACCATTAACATCCTCTAGGGTTTCAGAAGCTTTGATTTAGGGGTTTTCACATCTGGAAAAATTAGGCCTTAAAACCTATGCCAATGGAATCAGGACATCCAGACGAAGCCAATCCACACCTCGCGCCCTTTTTATATTTGATTATCGTCTAATCGCTATTTTTGCAGGTCTGGTTTAGTGGGGGTTTAAAACCCCCGCTATTTGCTTTTGTTTACAGGGAAAAAGATGAAGACGAAGCCTATGTGTCCAAGCGTGAGTGGAGGATTCAAATCCTGGCGCGCGAATTTTTGTTGGCACCACTAACCATTGTTTTCATATATTATATTTTCCAATCACTATGTTAACAAATACGCGCGTTGGTTCAGTTGGCAGTTGAGTTGTCATGCAAGTACTGGGACCTGGGTTCGATTCACAGGTCCCCTCTCACATTTCATAATTTTGGCATTAACATGTTTCCACGCAGCACCTCCTTCAAAGACCACAATACGCCTTCACATCCAAGCCTGCCAAGTGTCCCTGATGGTCAATCCAAAGGCCAGAATGTGTAGTCTACCATACACGCTAGTCAACCATTCTGCACGCAAGCGCTGGAAAGTCAAAAAGGGCTTGATTCAATGGGCCAAATTACTCACAATTAACCTCCAAAAGGGTCAGACACCCCCCATGGTTTGCTCAATTTTTTAGTTTTTATTTCTTTTTTCCTTTTTATTCTTTTAATTATTTTTAATTATTGTCTTTAAATTCCATAAATTAATTCTCACAGTAATAAACATAAAAAATCAAAAAAATGTTTTATTGTTATTAACATTAATTTCCCCATTATTTTTTTTGAATAAACTTTAAATCATAAATTTAGTTAAATTAGGTTTTAAAATTTAAATGTTTTTTTAATAACTAAAATATATAGAAATTAGGGTTTTTAGCATTTTTATCTTTTCTTTTAATAAATAATTTTTTTTCTTATTATCATCATTATTAATTATTAATTAATTTTGTAAATAAACATGTAATTAATTAAATAGTGTAAATTAGGTTAAAACTTGAATATTTTTCTTTAACAATTAAAAATAATTTAGAACTAGGGTTTCATTTAACTTCTAATTTTAATTAATTTTCTTTATTTCATAAATACCAAAAACCATAAAAAATAAGTTCTTTTCTTTATTAAATAATTAATTAATTTTTAATTTCATTTAATTTCTTTAAAGGGTCCAACGCCCTCGAATGATTCTATTTCTATTCTTTCGCACATTTATTTTATTTTTCTTTGAATATTATGTAATTGCCCAAGCCTTGTAATAGTAATTAGGAAATTTATTTACTTTTCGCATTTTTATTCAAAACGGGTCTTTGTTAATTTGGCGATGTATAGATCTGCGCCTTGTAATAGCGTAGGACTTTATTTTCCGCACTTTAATTTCCGCACTTTTAAAACTGTTAAACTTTGCACGAAAGAATGAATGGCCTAAATTAAAAGCAAGCGTAGATCACCATAATGCATGACAAGATAAAACATAATTGAAAACAATACACAAATTCACACACCACTCTTAGGGTACGCCTCACTGTTGCCTTGCCCCTCGAAACGTGGTCGTCGAGTATAGGACGTTTTAGTAAGTCCTTATGTCCATGACCTATGGCATAAGGGTAGCTTCTAAGGTGTCCTACTGTTGCTCTGGTGACCACACTGTCCCTACAAACTCGAATTGACCCGAACACCTCTGACGGTGGTGCTACCTACCTCTCAATGGTGGGATGGCACTACCTTAAGGACATTTACACAGCCTAATTCCTTAGGGTAGGTAGATGACTCGTAGATACTTGCTCCCTAAAAAACAATCAAAACTCTTTTCACACCGACACTTTCAAAAAAAGCTTTCAAAACAACTTTTCAAACACTCTTGAGGACTGATACAAGAGTCGATCTGAAACTTTTAAACGAAACTTTTTCAAACTCAGTCACAATTGAAAAGCAAACAAATTTTGAAAACACAAATGAGCAAGTATCTAAGAGCCCATGGATAACCATGGATAGAAAGGGTGCTAACACCTTCCCTTTCTATAAATCTACCTCCCGAACCGAGAAACTATCTCACAAGGAATTTTGCTGTGCTTTTGTCCTGTCCATGTTGGAGAAAATAAAAGACGGTGCCGACTCTTGCTTCTGCGACATTTCACGAACCAGCGTTAAACAGTCAGTTCCAGATCCACCGATCACACGCATGATCAAAGCTTTTAACAAAAAGGTCAAACGTCAGGTATATCGGGTCGGTGACTTGGTAATCAAGCGTATCATTTTTCCACAAGGTGACCCCAGGGCCAAATGGACTCCTACATATGAAGGACCGTTTGTAATCAAAAGCATATTCTATGGTGGAGCAATGATCTTAACCAATATCGATGGTGACGACCTCCCGCACCCTGTAAATACGGACATAGTTAAAAGATACTACGCATGAACAAGGACCCTCTAGGTCGACTGGCCTAGGAAAAAATTAGGGCATCCCGGCGAACCAAAAGGATCGGTAAAAATTAGGGATAAAATACAAAAATATATATATATGTTCACTCGGCAAGCTGAAAACCTGAAAGGGCGGCTTGGGCAAAAAAGAGTATCCCGGTGGATCGAAAACCCGAAAGGACGGTCCAGGAAAAAGTTAGAGAATTAAAGCGTATGACTATGTCCGGTTGGATCATCTTGCAGACAATTTTCAGCAATGACCAATCAACTCAAACAGTTCTAATAAATCCAATCAACTTCGCTGAGGCGACAAGTGGACAAGACACTCAGAGACATAAAGACTATAGCAGAATGGGAACCCCATGGGATTATTTCACATAGCTATCTTTTCTTTGTATCAATTTTCATTTTTTACAACGACATAATCGCACTAGAATTCTCGTCTCATTATACAAAAAATATTTATTCAAGTTAATACAAAGATATCCCCTTTGGAAGTGCAAAACCATATGTTTTTCTTTGTTTCTGTGTTTTGTTTACAAAATCGTCCAATGATTTATTTTTGAACATATGCATTTGAATGTGATTACTGTTACAAATAAATAGAAAACGGAAAGACAATTACTAATGACTTTGAGAAATAGGATAATATCTATAGGCCATTCCATAAGATCCCCGCGGATACCTTCTCCAGCATGCACGAAAGCAAATACATCCCACTACAGAATCGCTGACGTATCCCCAGTATGCAGACTGTTAGTATCAAGCGCTCTCATACCCCTGACAAAGCAAAACTTCCAACTACCGCTCCAGAGGTTCTCCAGTAAGTTTCCCAACTTCTCGGGTTTCCCCAGCAGGATTTGACGAAGTCTACAAGCAATGTCCGGTGTTTCCCTTCTACAACAGAGTTTATTTCTCTAATGATTGGAAACTCAATCATTGGTGCTTCAAGAGGGATTTATTTTCCCCGCTTTCAACAACACTATGGCACGAACAATATTTAAGTCCATACATTTGCATTCATACATCATAACATTAACAACACAAGTACATACAGTGCAATCTCATTTATTTTGAGAAACAATATCATACCATGCATTGCATACATCATAGCATTGCATGTAATTAACTCTTCACCTTTTGCAGGAAAGAATCAATTGACAAGAAATTGTTATCAACAAATTTCCGACAGACAAGTATTTTCAACAAGTCAAATACATATCAATTCCCAAGAAAAGACTGGTCGACCATCTACATAGCAAAATATTTCTTTCAGATTCTTGCTGGTTCAGATAAATTTCTCAACGGTTTATTCTGATTCATTTCCAGATTCTTACTGGTTCAAATAAATCTCTCAACGGTTTATTCTGATTCATTTCCAGATTCTTACTGGTGCAGATAAATCTCTCAACGGTTTATTCTGATTCGTTTCCAGATTCTTACTGGTTCAGATAAATCTCTCAACGGTTTATTCTGATTCGTTTCAAGATTCTTACTGGTTCAGATAAATCTCTCAACGGTTTATTCTGATTCGTTTCCAGATTCTTACTGGTTCAGATAAATCTCTCAACGGTTTATTCTGATTCGTTTCCAGATTCTTACTGGTTCAGATAAATCTCTCAATGATTTATTATGATTCGTTTCCATATTCTTACTGTTTCAGATAAATCTCTCAATGTTTTATTCTGATTCGTTTCCAGATTCTTACTGGTTCAGATAAATCTCTCAACGGTTTATTCTGATTCGTTTCCAGATTCTTACTGGTTCAGATAAATCTCTCAACGGTTTATTCGGATTCGTTTCCAGATTCTTACTGTTTCAGATAAACCTCTCAACGGTTTATTTTGATTCGTTTCCAGATTCTTACTGGTTCAGATAAATCTCTCAACGGTTTATTCTGATCCATTTCCAGATTCTTATTGGTTCAGATAAATCTCTCAACGGTTTATTTTAATTCGTTTCCAGATTCTTACTGGTTCAGATAAATCTCTCAACAGTTTATTCTGATTCATTTCCAAATTCTAACTGTTTCAGATAAACCTCTCAACAGTTTATTTTGATTCATTTCCAAATTCTTACTGGTCCAGATAAATCTCTCAACGGTTTATTCTGATTCGTTTCCAGATTCTTACTGTTTCAGATAAACCTCTCAACTGTTTATTTTCATTCGTTTCTAGATTCTTACTGGTTCAGATAAATATCTCAACGGTTTATTCTGATTCATTTTCTGTTAAAATCGAGTTCAGACTTTCTGTCAACAATCACCTTTGGATGGCATCTATAAGCCCATCTCCGACAACTCTCCATCATTTCTCCAAATGGCATCTTTAATCCCATTCCCTACACAATCAACCAGCGCATCATCAAGTGCAAATTTCTGGGCACTCTAGTGTTCAATCATCTTCTACTTTCAAGCCACGAACGACAAACACGTCGATCTCACTTTTCAAGTTTAAGAAGATTGAACAGGGGCAACTATTGTACCCCAAAATTTTCCCTCCCACTTTTCACTCAAGATGTTATCTCAGGGGTTTCTCAAACACTCAATTTGGCTCAAAAGTTGATCAAGCAGATTCTCTTCCTAGGAAACCAGTCAGCAATTAGGGTTTTGCACTTCTCAAAGGAATTTGAGTCATCAAGGTTTCAAATAAATCACCATGTCTCCTCAAAGTCTGTTTAAGTCAATTTTCAAACCTCACATTGGAAGTTTGCCCAATCCATGGCCCAGATAACTGAAAAGGCATTTGTGTGATTTTAATTTTTTCTTAACTACAATCTTCTGAGGGTTGATGTTATTTTTGAGAGCATATTCTATTTGAATAAGGTATAAAGTCTAAAACTATCATTTTAAGCAATCATGATTGAGGGTTCAATTAATCATTTGGGTTTGAGTTTTTAAACATTTATTTTATTTAAGAGTGCAAAATACATTATTTATCCTATCATATTGCATTTACTTGAAATGCAAGTTATCAAGCCAAGATGTTTTATTCAAAACATTCAATCAAGAACTTCAAAGTTAAACTAAAACTCAAAGTTTTGTACAACAAATTTCATTATTACTCAAGCTTTGTGTTCATTTCAGTTTTGTGGGTCATTCACAAAGTAAATTACAAATGATTAAAAATGGATTACAAGTGAAATACAAAGTTAAATCTACAAGGAAAGAATTGCTTCTTCTTTAAGACTCTTTGCTTCATCTTCAAGAAATTCCCCATTACTAGCCATGGTCTTCTCTTAATATTGTCTTGCTTGCCATTCATTTGTTTGTACATGTAACAAAAGAAAGAAAAGAATATTAGAAAAAAATTAACATTGAAAAGTCTAAGCAAAAAATTGATTTTTATCACTAGGGTTTGCTTTTAGGAATCAAAATTTTGTTTGTCCATTTCTCCCTATTTCTGCAAATCTCAAAACCTAGGTTTTGGTTCACAAAAAAATGGGAAAAAGAAATAAATAGACAAATTGGACAGGCAAGGCAGCAAGTGCAAATAGAAAAACAGCATGCAACAAGCAAACAACAGCAGGCAACAAGTAACAAATATATAGCAAAGATCCCAAACAAAGCAACAGGCTGCAAACAGCAGCAGACAAATGCACAACAAGCAAACAAGCCCAATGATACTTCAACAATCAAACAGCAGCACAAGAGGCAAGGCAACAGGCTGCAAACAGCAGCAGTCATATCTAAGGCAGAACCAAGCCTGCTGTAAACCCACAAGCAAATACAACAAAGGCTACAGCATAACAAAACAAACAATATGCAAGCAATAAGCCTAAGGGTCAAAGGCATCAAATATTGTAATACAAGTCAATATATCTTTACATTCCTAAAAAACAAGCAAACCCTTCAGAAAATGTATCATAAGAAAAAAAGTTCTTTATTTCATAAAGAGAGGAAAGAGGAAAGATATCACCTATCCAGCAAATAATCTAAAGCCATGCCAAGACAAACAGGCTGCTATTACTACAAAGGAATGCTATAAAAATAGTCCAAGAAGACCTGCTTTAAAAGCCTCCTTATGATGCCCATAGCAGTCCAAGACCTGTCCAAGTTCTGCATAAAAGCATGTCAAAATAAACCACAGCAAAACCAGCCTGCATTACAGTCCAAAAACCGGCCCAAACTTGCACCAAAATGGAAACAGTTCAAACTGCACTCAAAAGCCCAAAGCTAGAAAAGCCAAAATGTCAAAATTCAAAGTTTTTCCCTCCTATTTTCACCCTAAATCTGATAGCAAGGATACCACTGTTTTATAAAAAGAGAAGAGACTATTTGAACAAAGGGAGAACCATCAAATATCAGAAGAAAAAAAAGATAACTAGCAAAACATCAAACATCACAGAACCAGCAAATCACAAAAACTCATAACCAAAAAAATAAAATAAACCCTTTGTCTCAAACCAACTGAAACATCATAAAACCATCAAGCCATCACTGCAAAAACCAGAAGCCAACATAGAACCAACAAAGTATCATAAAAACCAGAAGCCAACATAACCATCAAGCCATCACTGTAAAAAACAGAAGCCAACATAACCAGCAAAGTATCACAAAAACCAGAACACAATAAAACCAGCAAAATATCAAAAACCAGAAGCCTCAAAGCCATCACTGTAAAACCAGAACCAACGAAAACCAACAAAAATTTGCAACACCAAAAATTCCATCACCAAGTTCCATCACCCAAACATTGTCATCAAATATCACTATTCAAAAACCCCCACAAATCAGTAACTCAAACAAACAGCAAAAAACCCTAAATCATCATCATCATTTTCTATTTTGTTCAAAAAACCTTCTAGAAAAAAATCTAAGACTACAAGTTCAGAAGAAGAGAGAAAGCGATTTACAATCAGAGTCGAAACAGTCTTACCGGAAAAGATTTAGAAGGTTAGTAAGGTCACAGATCCGGACCTCACAGACGATCTCCTTCTTCTCTTTCCTGTACTTTCATGGTATATCGTTGCATGCATCATTACCTTCACCGATCCCACCAAACTTAGAACTAGGGTTTCGTTTTCCCCCTTTTTAGATTTAGGGTTATCGAATGAGAATCTGCAAAAATTGATCACAAATTAGTAACTAGGGAAAAGAGGTGATCAGATTGATGAAAGAAAAGTAGGGTTTGGAGACACGTCGCCGCCATCACCGCCGTAAGGTGATTTCCGGCCCGGCCAAGTGGTCTTCTCCGGTGGAGGCTCATAACAAGAGAGAAGAGAGAGGGCAGCGTGTCTAGAGAGAGAGAAAAATATGAATTATGAGTGTTGTAGTCTAAGTCAATTAGTTTTTATTTTGTTTGATAATAATGCCTTGGCCCAATCCGGTGGTGACACTTGTCACCACCTCTTTAGTCATTCTGAATAATCACCCACATACACCCCCATGTTAATCTGATGCACCCTCATCATCCCTCTGTCTGTTCATCTATCATAACCCTTTCAACACAACATAGATGCACGCCCATTGTACACCTCCAGGGGGATGCTACACTGGATCAGCCAGAAACATTTGGGCCTTTTAATTTCTACACCCCTAGTTTTGCTCTATTTGCAGGCCCATTTCTAGCTTTCCCTTTATATTTTTTTGTTGTTAATATTTCTTTTTCATTATTTGATTTTTATTTTTCAGCATACATTTAAAAATTGTAAATAGGTTAATATTTATTTTAAATAATTATTAACTTTAAAATAATTTTTGTTTGACATTATTAATTAAGTCCTTAATTAATTTTATCAAATGAAAAGAGTTTTAGCTTAAATAATTATTTAACGGTTTGGACTTGTATTGTGTGATTTAAATATTTATTTCTTACTGTCACCCCAATTCATTAATTTGTACCCCCCATTCCCGAAGCTCTGTAATATCGTAGAATTTCAATTTCCGCATTTTATTGTTTTACTTATTATTGTATAGTAATTAGGGGTGTATGGCAAGATCAAAAAAATTAATCGCTAGATAACCTAATTTCAAAGATAAAATTAACTCGAATCAAAAACACTTTTCACACGCGCACCTCTAGGGTATCCTCGCTCATTGCCTTAAAAATACAGTCATGTCCCTTGAATATGGGATGCTTTAGCAATGACCCTTCGATAAGAAAAGATCGTAGTCCCTCGATGACCCTCGATGTTGCCTTCGATAAAACGATCTCGTCCCTTACAAAAATTTCTAAAGCGTCACATAAGTTGCTTTCGATAACTGTAAAATTGACTTGCGCCTGTCCCTTTACATCCAACGGTGAGGCTTCTTACCAAATCAATGGTAAGATAGCTTCATCTAAAGGAGGAAGAAAAGAACCTTGAGACCTTTCGAGTAGGTAGATTCGCTCCTAGTTGCTCGCTTGCTCACGACAAAAACATTCTTACACCGACACTTTCATCTCAAAACATTTTCGAAAAGACAAAACATTTTGTATACGTTCTTATAGAGACGAGAACCATTGTAAAATATCTATCAAGACAAAACACAATTCACAAACACATCTTTGAAGTATCTATCAAGACAAAACTTTGTACGCGTTCTTATAGAAACGAGAACCATTACGAAGAGATTTTTCAAAACACTTTCAAAGCCCACACCACAAGCACACTCTCAAACAAAAGCAAGTGATCTAAATGAGTAACTAAGATCTCATGGAAAACCATAGAAGAAAAGGGTGCTAATACCTTCCCTTTTCATAATCTACCCCTCGAACCCGAGAAATAATCTCGAAAGGTCTTTCCTGTGCTTTTTTACCTTTCCTTTTGGATAAAAGAAAAGTCGGTGGTGACTCTTACTATCCGCACAAATGCGATCAAAACGCAAAACACCAAGTCAGTTCTTTCACCGTATCACATTCTACAACATAAGATTATGTAGCAAATCAAAAGAGTTTTGTTATGTGTTCTTCACTAAAATGACTTGTAACTCAATAATGGATGCCTAACTTCATGCTCTTGAATCTCCTAGCTCAAATATGATAAGTTCATGCTCTTAGATGTTTTGGAAAGCTTGAAACATCCTCTATAACTTCCATGTTGACCATTTTGACAAAATCATCTTGGAACTATGTGAAAAAATGCCAAGAAGTTGGGATAAAATCCTGACCAAAATCTGTTGAAAATTTCTCTAAGTGTTAAGTGAAAATGTCATGACTTCATGAATTTACAACTCAAAATCCAAGCACTTCTAGGAGAATTTGTGTAAAGCAATGTTGTAGATATCACGGATATCTACAACCTTCATGTTGAAAGTTTCCCGTGAACCGTCTTGTATCTTGGTGAAAGAATGGCATGAAGTGGTGAAATTATCATGTATAAAACACTTAGAAAATTTCTAAGTCTTGGAAATCTTAACTTTTCAAGTTGACTTTTGACTTTCTTGATTTCTTGATGATCAAGCTTGATATTCTTGAATGTATTGATGAAATTTGATCTTTGGAATGTAATGTTGACCAAAAAGTCAAAGTTTGACTTTCTAGTATACAATTGACCATTTTGCCCTTGTGCCAATTCCAAGCCTAAATTGATGTATCAGTGCTGCAAATTTGAAGTCATAGAAGATCTTGTGAGAGAATCCTTGAGAAATGGGAGGAAAAATTTTGAGGTACAACAGTTGCCCCTGTTCAATCTTCTTAAATCTGAAGAGTTAGATTGGCGAATCCGCCATTCATGACTTGAAGGTGAAAGATGATTGAACACTAGAGTGCCCAGAAATTTGCACTCGGAGATGGATGGTGAATGGGCTTATAGATTCCATTTGGAGGAATGTTGGTAAACACTGGAAGAAGTATCAGCATAAATCTCTTGTTGATTTATACTAAAACTTGATGTTTTACCTATGAGAAAAAGAGTTAGTAAAATGCAGATGCATGCATGATGTTCACCAAATGTGGTATTATGCTAAATGCATATGATATGTACATGTTATGATGTATGAATGTAAGATGTATGTTTCTATCCGAGAAAATAAATCCCTGATTGCCGCTGAGGAAATTTTGGGGGGTTAAATCCCTAATAGCCGTTGGGGATGAAGAATGTGCATATCTTCAAACTTTGTTGAAAATATGCTTTCGCTGGGGAATATCTCTTGAATGTAAGATGTTATTTGGTCGGATCCAGGCTTCACAATTTGCTGAGGATGAAGTAGTCAACTGCTATCTAGTTGGATCCAGGCTTCAAGGCAACTTACTGGGGGAAGAGACAAATTAACTGTTATCTGGTCGAATTCCAGGTTTTGCAGAAAATTTCTTGAAATGGAATAGTTATCTGGTCGGATCCAGGCTTCACAACAATTTGCTGGGGATACGGAAGTTAACTGTTATCTGGTCGGACCCAGGCTTCGCAGTAACTTAAAGTGGTAACTACTATCTGGTCGGGTCCATGTTTCATGGTTTTTGGAAAGTTGTACTATTATTTGGTCGAGTCCAGGCTTCATAGTGTCTCTCTGGGGATTATAGTTAATTGTTATCTGGTCGGGCTCCCAGTTTCACAATAAACTATTTGAAAAACTATCGGCTGGTCGGGTCTAGGCTTTGTAGATTTCTAAGGTTGATGAGGTCAATTGCTATCTAGTCGGGTCCAGGTTTCACAATAAATCGTCTGGGGATTTAGTTGTTATCTGGTCGATTTCTAGGTTTCACAACGAATTTCTGAGGGTAATTGCTATCTGGTCGGATCCAGGCTTCACAAAAACTTGTTGGGGTAGAGGAGAACTCTACTGGGGATAAGAAGTTAGACCTTAGTCCGGTTGAGTCCAGGTTCTTCTATATTTTGAAGAGTTAAACTATTATCTGGTCGGGTCCAGGCTTTTAGTAACTTGAAATTGAGATCAACTGTTATCTGGTCAGGTCCAGGTTTCAGACACTCAAAATGTTATCTGGTCGGGTCCAGGTTTCAGTAATTTACTAGGGATAGTGGCAAACTCTACTGGAGAAGAGGAGTTTTGCTAATGGTTTTGTAGGAATTAAACTGCTATCTGGTCGGGCCCAAGCTTCGACAATTGAAGAAGTCAAACTATTATCTGGTCGGGTCCAGGCTTTAGTACTAACTTGAAAATTATGCTAATATCTGGTCGGATCTAGGCTTCATAGTATCTTTTTAGAAATAGTAAAGGCTTTGCTGACGGCTTTACTGTGGATCTGGGGTTGTGGCTCTATGATTTGCAATAATCTGAAAGGAAAATTAAAACTGGAGAGTGTAGACTCAATCGGGTAGGACAGACTCAGCTTGGGGAGGATACACTCAACTGGGGAGGATACACTCAGTTGGGGATAACAGGCTCAGCTGGGGAAGATAGACTATATCGGGGAATACAGGCTCGGTTGGGGAGGATGTACTCGGTTGGGGAATTTTGTGGTTCCTCGATTGTTGTTGGGGAAATAAAACTTGTTGGGGAATAAACCCTGTTGAGTAGGTGAGTTTATTTTAGGAAGAGATCTATAAGGCTTCAACTTGTAAAATTCGACTTGGCTGGAGAGAGAGCTGCCAGGGGATTGAGACTTTGGTTGGGGATTATCCTATGCAAAGAGACTTTTTGAGTAACTTTGTTGAGGTGGATGTTAATGAAACAACTCTGGGGGTATTCCATATTCATTAAAGAAGTGCATGTTACTGCTTAGGTCATATGTGCCAAACAGTTTTAATTATGTTCATATGCATATGTTCATTCAATTTTAGTCATTGGACAAATTTGCATTCAAAATAAAGACATAAATTTTGCACTTCAAAGTATATCTGTATTGATATTTTGCCCATGAATAGGCTTTTTTGTACAGAGAGACAGAGATCCTGGTAAGAGGAAATCGTCGAAAGGAAAACAAAATTAAGAACAAAAACGAATAGCCATGTGAAACAATCTCATTGCCTTCTAACTCTACTATTTCCTCAATGTCTTTGAATGTCCCTTGCTGTTGATAGAAGTTGATTGGATTGATCTTGGGCCGTTTGAACTTGGACCTTGGTGATAAAATTGATTGTGGTGATTCCACGGGACATAGTCATACGCTTTTAATCCTTAATTTTTTCCTGGACCGCCCTTTCGGGTTTTCAGCCCATCAGGATACCCTTTTTTACCTAAGTCGCCCTTTCAGGTTTTCAACTTGCCGGGTGTACAAATCCTTTGCATATATCTCTAGTTTTTGCCCAAACCTTTGGTTTGCCGGGATGCCCTTATTTTTCCTAGGTGTGTCAACCTAGTAGGTCTTTTATGCGTAGTATTTTTTAACTATGTCCGCATTTGTAGGATGTGGGAAATCTTCACCATCCATGGTAGTCAGCATCATGGCACCGCCAGAGAAAACTCTCTTGACAACAAACGGCCCTTCATAGTTGGGAGTCCATTTGCCTCTGGGGTCGCCTTGTGGTATAATGATGTGTTTTATAACCAAGTCAGCAGCTTGATATATTAGAGGCTTGATCTTTTTGTTGAAAGCCTTGATCATCCGTTTTTGGTACGTCTGACCATGGCAAATAGCAGCTAATCGTTTTTCGTTGATCAAGTTCAGCTGATCCAATCTCATTTGAATCCACTCATCTTCGCCTAAGCCTGCCTCATTCATAATCCTCAGTGAGGGAATCTGAACTTCCACTGGCACAATAGCTTCCATGCCATAGAATAAGGAAAAGGGAGTTACCCTAGTTGATGTTCTAGCTGAAGTACGGTAGCCATGTAGAGCAAACGGCAACATCTCATGCCAATCCTTATAGGTTACTACCATTTTCTGCATAATCTTCTTGATATTTTTTTTGGTCACTTCGACTGCGCCATTCATTTTCGGTCTATACGGAGAAGAATTGTGATGCTTGATCTTAAATTGAGTGCAAAGCTCAGTGATCATAGCATTGTTGAGGTTAGTCCCATTGTCGGTGATGACCCTTTCGAGGATACCATAACAGCAGATGAGGTTGTGTCTGATGAATCTGGCTACCACATTCTTGGTGACTAAGGCAAATGAGGCGGCTTCGACCCATTTGGTAAAATAGTCTATAGCAACAAGAATGAATCGGTGTTCGTTGGAAGCGGTAGGCTTGATCTCTCCAATAATGTCAATGCCCCACATTGCAAATGGCCACAGAGCAGTCATGACGTTCAAAGGGATAGGAGGCACATGGACCTTGTCAGCATAGATTTGGCATTTGTGACAAGTTCTTGAATGTTGGTGGCAATCAGTCTCCATTGTTGACCAATAGTAATCGGCTCTTAATATTTTCTTAGCCATCGTATGTCCACTTGAGTGAGTACCAAAGAGACCACCGTGCATGTCTTCCATGATTTCCTCTACCTCCTTCTTGTCCACACATCGGAGTAGAGTTGAATCATGGTTGTGTTTGTACAATATTCCGTTGCTTAGGAAGAATTTGGCTGCAAATCTTCGTAAGAACTTTCTGTCATTGATGGATGCTCCCTCGGGATACTCTTATGCTTCAAGATATCTCATCAACTCATGGTACCAAGGCTTTTCTGCATCGATGTCAAGCTCAAAGAAATGTGCAGGTTCGTCGAATCTTTTAATTGTAATCATAGGGGCTTCGTTGTCCCATCTGACCTTGAACATTGAAGACATGGTTGCCAAAGCGTCAGCAAACTGATTTTCCTCCCTAGGGAAGTGCTCAAAGGTGATCTCTTCGAAGTAGGGAATCAAGGATAGCACAAGTTCCTTGTAAGGGATAAGATTAGGGTTTTTAGTGTCCCAATCTCCTTTTACTTGGCTGATCACTAGAGCGGAATCCCCAAACATATTCAAATGTTTGACCCTCAAATCAATGGCAGCTTTCAGACCCAAAATACACGCTTCATACTCGGCCATATTATTCGTGCAATCGAAGCATAATATGGTAGTGAATGGATTATGGAAACCTTCAGGAGAGATGATTACAGCACCAATTATGTTACCTAAGGCATTGGAAGCCCCATCAAATACCATATTCCATCGGGATCCTTGTTCAGGTACGTCATACAGTCTAGGTTTCGCACAGTCGGTTACCAGCATGATGTTCTCATCAGGGAAATCAAAGTTCATTGATTGATAATTATCCACAGCGTGATGGGCCAAATGATCATCTAGTATGCTTCCTTTGATGGCCTTTTGCATATTATATTAAATATCGTACTCAGTCAAGATCATTTGTCATCTGGCTATCCGACCGGAAAGGGTAGGTTTCTCGAAGATGTATTTGATTGGGTCCATCTTAGAAATCAACAGAGTGGTATGAGTCAATATATACTGTCTTAGCCGGCGAGAAGCCCATTCCAGAGCGCAGCAAGTTTTATCGAGCAGTGAATATTTGGTTTCACAATCGATAAACTTTTTGCTCAGGTAATAAATAGCATGCTCTTTTTGGCCAGACTCGTAATGTTGGCCCAAAACACACCCCATAGAGTTCTCTAGTACTGTCAAGTACATGATCAAGGGTCTTCCTTCAATTGGAGGCATGAGAATAGGAGGTTTTTGTAAGTATTCTTTTATTTTGTCAAAGGAAACCTGGCACTCATCATTCCATCTGACTACCTGATCTTTCTTCAAGAGTTTGAAGATTGGCTCACAAGTAGCAGTCAAGTGTGATTTGAAGCGAGCAATGTAATTGAGACGGCCCAAGAATCCTCTAACTTACTTTTCAGAGTGGGGGACTGGCATTTCTTTGATGGCCTTTACCTTGGCAGGATCAACTTCGATGCCTTTACTATTGACAACAAAACCTAGAAGCTTTCCAGATTGTACTCCAAACGTGCACTTGTTAGGGTTTAACCTCAGCTTGTACTTCTTCAGCCTCTCGAATCATTTATACAGATGATCGAGATGTTCTTCTTTGAGTTGTGATCTCGCAATCATATCATCCACATATACCTCTATCTCATGATGAATCATGTCATGAAATAAAGCTACCATAGCCCTTTGATATGTTGCTCATGCATTCTTTAGTCCGAACGGTATGACCTTGTAGCAGAAGGTGCCCCATTGCGTAACAAAAGTTGTCTTCTCCATGTCTTCGGGAGCCATCCTTATTTGATTATAGCCTGAGAAGCCATCCATGAAAGAGAAAACTTTATGCAGAGCAGTATTATCAACTAAGACGTCAATGTGTGGTAGAGGGAAGTCATCTTTGGGGCTTGCCCTGTTCAGATCCCTATAGTCTATACACATGCAAACTTTCCCGTCTTTCTTTGGAATTGGAACCACATTGGCAACCCATTGAGGATAGGATGCCACATCTAGGAACCCTGCATCAAATTGTTTCATCACTTCAGCTTTGATCTTTTCAGACATATCAGGCCTCGTGCAACGAACCTTTTGTTTAACAAGAGGGATGCCTTCTCTTGTCGGCAAACGATGAACTACGATGTCGGTATCCAACCCAGGCATATCTTCATAAGACCAAGCAAATACTTCAACATAATCATGCAACATCTGAAACAACCTACTCTTAACACCGCTTTCCAAGTTAGCGCTGATCTTGATTTCCTTCTTATATGACTCAGTACCCAGGTTGATAACTTCAACTGACTCTTCGTGCAGTTGAATAGCTTTTTCCTCTTGTAATAGAAGTCTGGCTAGTTCTCCCGGTATGTCACAATCTTCCTCACCTTCGTCTTCGGCTTGGTTGATAGGACATTCAAAGTCATAGTCGGTGTTGTACCCCAAAATTTGCCCTCCCATATTCTTCAAGATTTGCCAAGATCAATCTCCAGATCAAGCTTCAAAATCCCTCAAGTGTTGCACAGTCCAATTGCCTCCTAACACAGTCAAAATTAGGGTTTTGGTTCTTGCAAAGAAATTGAGGTTTTCAAGGGTCCAATCAAGTCCCATATTCTTATATACATTGTCAAGCATCCATATGTCAAGTTTCAAGACTTACAGCATCAAATTGCACAGTCAAAGACCCTAATTGCTTCACAGTCAACTGTAGGGGTAAAATGGTCATTTGACAGTCAAAAGTCAAAATTTTTGGTCAACATCTTATTTTGAAGCCACAATCATCATTTGATCAAATCTTGATCATGATTTCTCAAGCATGGCTCAAAAAGTCTCAAGATGCAAAAGTTTCTATTTTTGGACAGTTGAAAAGTCAACTGCAAATTGACCAAGGCATAACTTCTTCATGGTTCATCAGAAAATTTCCATCCAATGCTCATTTTGAAGGGGATGACATTTCCTACAACTCATCTTCACACTCCAAGTCCAAGAAATTCTCTCACAAAAAGTTATCAATTTCAACATTATAGGTCATTTTCAAAAGTCAACAAAAAGGCACTTTAAGTCAAAGACTATAACTTGAGATTGGTAAATCAAAATGACATGGGACCAAAGGCATTGGTCAGAGGACTTCAAGACCTTTCCAAAATGTCCAAGAACATGTTCATAGCTTCAAAATTGAGCAAGATATGCATTGGAGAAGTTGGGAAATTTTTGGGAACTTTCAAAAGTCAACTTTGCCTAAAAAGCTTCAAATTTGCTAATGGGCCTCAAATTCTTTCTTGAATCATTACCCAAAGCCTATGCACGACCCATTGAACTCAAAATGATGTATTTTCTTATTTTTAATTAATTAATTGAATTTTTATTATTATTAATTCATTTAATTGGTTTTAATTGTAGAAAAATATCAAAGCATGGTTGCCAAATCTTTTTATGAAGCAAATACACTCCACACATGCTAAAGATTTCGTGCATCATCCAAGGGGACAAGATCTTCCATAATTGGCAAGGTTTTCATGGAAAAAGATTGAAAATCACATGATTGAAAATCAAGGATTTGAAACATTAATTCATGGACTTTTGGGCCAAGGTTTTGACCTAATTTGCATCACATACATATGCAAGAGCTAACCCTACTCAGGAATACACGTGAAAGCTGCTAATATTCCATAACCAAGTTGCAAAAAACTCAAGAAATTTGTGAAACTGATTTCATACTTGCAGCGTGTTTCAAAGCCTAAAAAGGATTCAATCACCTTGCTTGAGTCTCCAGGAGTCTATTGGCATCAAGAACCAGTCCAAACGCGCAAAGAATCCAAGAACACAAGCCACACGGTTGGCCTTATTTTTCAAACCTGCATATCATGATTCATGTGCTTTTAATCTATTTTCTTGTTTGATTCATGCTAATAGGTACCTTCTGAAGCGATTGGTATAAGCTAATTGATCTAACGCTGCCTGAATCAAAATATGCCATGGACGGAATTTAGGGTTTCTGAAGCTTCAAATTAGGGCTTTAGGCATCAAGAACAATTGGACCATGACATGACCATGGTTGAATTCGTCAAGGCCAGACGAATTCAACCAGCCTATCGCGCCCTTTTTATATTGATTCCACTTCTATTCGCTATTTTTAGGACTTTCACTTAGTGGGGGTTTAAAACCCCCGCTATCTTATTCATAGTTGCAGGTGAAACGAGGAAGAAAGCATGCGTGGCATTACATGATTAGGGAGTTCAAATCTTAGCGTGTTTTTTTTAATGTTTCAGCATAATTGGTTTTTTTCATATATTATAATTGTTGTCCACTCATATGACAAAGGCGCTTGGTAGCTCAGATGGTGGAGGACGTGTACTGCAAGCATTGGGACCTGGGTTCGATTCCCAGGTCCCCCCACATAATTCATAATTTTTGTTTTAACATATTCTAGTGCAGCGTTCGTTCAAAGGCCCACCATACATACTCACGCTTAAGCCTGCCAAGTGGACAGGAGATCAATCCAGTGGCCACAGAATGAAGTTTATCATACGCCCAGTCAAACAGCATACACATGATTGGGAAAGTCAAACAAAGGCTTTGTGACTCTTGGGCCAGAATTGCTTCAGTTTACCTCCACTTTGGGCCTGACACCCCGCTTGGTTTGCTTTGCATATTTAATTTAATTTTCTTTTTTTTTCCAATTCTTTTAATTGTTTCAATTATTTTTATTAATTCACCATGAAATAATTTTTCATAATAAAAACAGAAAATCAAAATTGTAAAATATATTTAATTATTTATTAATTTCCTCACTAATTTATTTTTGTAAATAAACTCTAATAACTAATCTAGGTTAATTTAGGTTTAAAATTCAATCTTTTTTCTTAAATAAAAATCATATAGAATTAGGTTTTGACATTTTTATCTTTTCCTTAATTAATTATTATTATCATTATTAATTACTATTATTTTTGTACATAAATATGTAAATTAATTAATTAGCGTAAATTAGGTTAACTTTAATATTTTCTTAATAATTAAAATAGACTTAGAATTAGGGTTTTCTCTTGATTTTATTTTCTTTATTTCCATAAATACAAAAATAACATAAAAACACTTTCTTTTCTTTAATTAAATAATTAATTAGGTTTTAGTTTCATTTAATTTCAAGCAAAAGGGTCCAAAACCCTCAGACGTTCAGTTTAATTTATCATTTCGCACGTTATTCGCATTATTTTCTTATTGATTATTATGTAACTGTTCAAGGATGTAATAGTAATTAGGTTTATCGCTTTTTCTTTTACTTTCCGCATCTTTATCAAAAACGGGTCTTTGTATTTTGGCGATGTATAGACCCGCGCCTTGTAATAGCGTAGCTTTTATCTTTCCGTCTTTTAATTTTCCGCACTCTTAAATTCTAAATTGCATGAAAGAATGTATGGTAATTAAAAACAACGCGTAGCTCACAATGCCCTGATCAAAGATAAATATTAACATGAAAACAACACACAATACACACACCACTTCTAGGGTACGCCTCACTCGTTGCCTTCGAAACGTGGTCGTCAAGTATAGGACGTTTTAGCGGTCGCTCTTATGTCCATGATCCAGTTGCCTCGAAACAGTTGCCTCGAAACGGTTGCCTCGGATTAAAAAAGGATCTAGGACATAAGGGTTGCTTCTAAGGTGTCCTGCTATTGCTTCGGTGACCACACTGTCCCTAAAATCGAATTGACCCGAACACCTCCAACGGTGGTGCTACCTACCTCTCAATGGTGGGATGGCACTACCTTAAGGACTTCTACACAGCCTAATTCCTTAGGGTAGGTAGATGACTCATGGATACTTGCTCTCTAAAAAACAAATCCAAAAACGTTTCACACTGACACTTTCAAAAGCTTTCAAAACAAATTTTTCAAACACTCTTGAGGACAGATACAAGAGTCATTCAGAAATCTTTCAATGAAACTTTTTCAAACTCACTCACATTTTGAAAAGCAAACATTTTGAAAACATAAGAGCAAGTATCTAAGAGCCCGTGGATAACCATGGATAGAAAGGGTTCTAACACCTTCCCTTTCTATAAATCTACCTCCCGAACCGAGAAACGTTCTCATAAGGAATTTTGCTGTGCTTTTGTCCTGTCCATATTGGAGAAAATAAAAGACGGTGGCGACTCTTGCTTCCGCGACATTTCGCGAAACCAGCTAAAAACAGTCAGTTCTCATTTCCACCGATCACAGAACTGGCGACTCTGCTGGGGATACTTTAAGTGAGGTGTACCTTAGGATAGATCATACTTGTGTTTTCAATTGTTGTGTTTTGTTTGCTTTATTATTATGGGCATTGTCTTGGAGTTTCATAGATCCTAACCCGGATCTGGGGATACCCTGTTAGGTAGCATAAGCTGTGAGGGACCTGTCCAGCGTAGACCGACATGGGTGAAGCAGTGGCTACGTTGGTGTGGCACCTTGGTCTGTACCGATATCCCTTGTGTCGCAACGAGGAGAATATGGGTCTTCTAAGGAGTCATTAAGCACCAACCGACCTTAGAACCCTAATTGACCCAACTTGACCATAGAACAGTAGCAGTATGCTACACCCATTGAGGCTAAACTCTCGTGATGGTTCTGGCCGCAAGAAAAGATTGTGATGCTGGAGTTATGACCGATTGAGGGTAGTCAGTGATATTGGGA
Organism: Vicia faba; assembly: GCA_948472305.1. NCBI lineage: Eukaryota > Viridiplantae > Streptophyta > Magnoliopsida > Fabales > Fabaceae > Vicia > Vicia faba. Next base: position 1,112,135,155 of record OX451740.1, read on the forward strand.
TCCTCTAGAACCCGGTTACTTTTGATAGGGCAGGTCTTAACCAACAAACTGAAAGAGGGTAGTACCTGAATTTCATGCTGGCCTAAACTTTAAGGGCTATCTTGTGTGACTTGTGTGCCTTATCATGTTTGCCTTTGTGAATACTTGTGGTGTGCTTTATCATGACATCATACCATCATAGACATTGCATGCATCCTGCATAAGGACTGACCATTTCAAAGACAAGAGGGTTTCACCTTTGCTCTGTTTTGTAGGACATCATGATGCCTGTGCGAAGGAACACTATCCGGTTCAATTTTGTTCACCCACCTGAGTTGCTTGAAGAATTGGTTAACAGAATTCCAAACACCACTTCCTTCATCCAGAGGCATGGTTCTCTTCTCGGATTAGTCACTGCAAAGTGGGACCAACAACTGATGAGTGTCCTGACCCAGTTTTATGATCCCTTGTACAACTGCTTCACCTTTCAAGACTTCCAGCTGGTCCCTACCCTGGAAGAATTCTCTGATTTGCTTGGCATCCCTATCTTGGATCAGACTCCCTTCACTGGTTGGGAAAAGACTCTTAGGCTTAAGGAGATTGCTGCAGCCCTTCCCTTGACCCACAAAGAGGTAATGGACAATTGGGTGACTAGAAGCAGAGTTAAGGGTTTCTTGGCTAAGTTTCTGATCGGTAAAGCTAACAGTTTCTGGAATGACCTAGACTTCAGGGCGTATGAAGACATCCTGGCTCTCTTAATCTATGGCCTAGTCTTGTTTCCTAATCCTGATAACTTCATTAACATCACTGCCATAAGGATCTTCATGTCTCGGAACCCTGTGCCCACTCTCTTGGGTGATATCCTGCAACAACTTTATGCTCGTACTGCCCGAAGACGAGGAACTCTGTGGTGTTGCATTCCTTTATTAGTGAGGTGGTTTATTTCGCACCTCCCTAAGTTCGTGCTGAAGAATAAAGAAGTAAGAGGTTGGGCTCACAGGTTAATGTCTCTCACTGATAATGACATCATCTAGACTCTCAGAGGTTTGGATGAGGTAGCTGTTATTGATCGTTGCGGAGAATATCCTAATGTTCCTTTGATTGGTACCCAAGGAGGAATCTCTTGTAATCCATGTCTAGCTCTCCGTCAGTTTGGAAGAGCCAGAAGAGCAGGGCCTCATGAGATGTTGGTGCCTCACATCAGTTTTGAGTTTCAGGTAGATAGTGACGAGTTGCGTCGTAGGTTCATCAAGGCTTGGGACAGAATTCACAAAGCCGACCCACATGAGTTGGGACCGAAGACTTCTCTACCTATGTAATCCTACTACAGATGGGTCCGCATCCGTGCTCAAAAGTATGGTATGCCATATGAAGCTGTCAGACCCATCATTCTTGAATATCCTGATAGAGATGGGGCTCCTCCAACTGTTCTCCCTCCTCAGATACCTACGGATGTTGATACACTAAAGAGGTCTTGGGTGCAACTACGAGAAGAACGGGATTCTTATCGGGAAAAGTTCAACGAGCAGGAATTGAAAATCCAGAAGCTGACAAAGCAGTTGGAGAACGAGCGGGCCTTGAATGACTACATCCGTACTGAGAAGAGGAGACCCTGGGATCACTGATGAGCTTTGGATGTTCTTTTACAGTTTTTATTTCCCTTTTCAGTACTTCCATTTTTTGTAACGCCTAAGGGCAATCTGTTGAACAATCTAAATTTCAAAGTTGAATCTAATAAAGTGCGTTGCTTTTTTGTTTACAAAGTTGAATCCCGATTGTCTTTGAAAACATAAATCATACGCATTCCATTCATCATGTGCATCACAAGTACTCTTCTTTTCAGGTTGCTTAATGTTCTTCGCTGTTTATTTCAGCAGCCATCATGAATCCTGAATCATCTACCGAGAAATCCATCAAGGCCCTCCAGGCTCAGAACGCCTAGTTCCAAGAGTTGATCATGAGTTTAGCCCAAGGTCAAGAGGAATTGAAGGCTCTGTTGGTCAAGAAGAAGAAGAAGAAGAAGAAGAAGAAGAGAACTGTACTATTCAACACTGGCCGGAGGTTTGGCAACACACTGCAAAATGAGGTTGATCAAGCTGGTTCTTCTGTAGGGAAAGGCAGTCCCCAAGGGGGAAGGGTTCCTAGTCTTGTGGTCTCTGACAACGAGACTGATTTCAATGAAGAGCAATACCCTCCCGCTGAAGACAAGTACAAGCAGTTAGAGGATCGTCTGAATGCCATGGAAATTCAACAAGTGTAGGGGTTGGATTTTGGAGACTTATCTTCTGGTGTGGTGATCCCACACAAGTTCAAAGCACCATCTTTCGCAAAGTATGACGGGGCGTCCTGCCCTAAGCTACATCTCAGATCTTATGTGCGGAAGATCCAACCATACACTGTGGACAAGAACTTATGGATCCATTTCTTCCAGGAGAGTCTTTCAGGGACTCATCTCGAATGGTTCTATCAGCTGGATGGAACCAAGGTTCGTAACTGGGAGGACTTAGCTACTGCTTTTTATAAGCAGTATCAGTATAATGCCGACCTCGCTCCTACACGTACCCAACTCCAGGGTATGTCGCTAGGATCGGGAGAAGGTTTTAAAGAGTACACGCAGAAGTGGAGGGACCTGGCTGGCAGGGTGCAGCCGCCGTTAACTGACCGTGAACTAGTGGACATGTTCTTGGGGACCCTATCTGGTCCATTCTTCAATCATCTCATTGGTAATTCCTCTGCAGGGTTTACAGACCTCATTCTGACTGGAGAGAGGATAGAGGCTGGTATGAAATCAGGGAAGATACAGAAAGGTGCGCCCTTAAATTCTGAGAAGAAGCCTTTCAAGAAGGAAGCCAGTGTTGTGTATGGGCCTAGAAGGCAAAACAAACCAGAGCGCCGCCAAGCTATCAACGCGGTGGTAATTGCAAAGCCTGTTGCCGCTCCTCGGCAACCTAACCAACCAAGGGGTGAGAGACCCAGAAGAGAATACACTCGGCTTAGTATGACCTTGTCGCAGATCTTGCCGCAACTACTATCGACCAACTTGGTAACCGTCAGAGAAGCTCCGAAGGTGGTAAACACAACCTCTCCGAAGTATAATCCCAACGCCCGCTGTGCTTATCACTCTGATAGCCCGGGGCATTCTACTGATGATTGCTGGGCCCTGAGGAATAAGGTCGAGGACCTTATCGATGCCAAGGAAATACAGTTTGAGGCGCCCGAAAGGCCCAACATTGTGACTGCTCCTATGCCCCAGCATGGAGTAAATGCTATTGAGGAAGACCTGTATGTAGTTTCTGTGGAGGATGTTGCTACCCCTTTATTGACTGTCAAGAAGAACCTGTTGTTGGCCGGTTTATTTCCGGGTTGTAGCAAGGGTTGCCTTCTGTGTGCCGTTTCCCCTGCTGGTTGTCCGTTGCTAAAGTCAGGCATCCAAAACCTGATGGATAGCAAAGAAGATTTTATTCAAGAAGATCGATGTTCCTATTGTTCCTACTGAAGAAGTATACGTTGTCACCATTTTCAACAATCCTACCAAGGCTCCCCCGAGGAAGCCAGTCAAAATCATGTCTGTTGCACCTATCATCATTACTGTTCCGAGGCCCCTCCCCTATAAATCTGACAGGGCTGTCCCATGGCACTATGGGGCAGATGTGTATGTACTTGGAGTGAAGCAGGAGTTCAACACCAGTACCGGTATCAGTAACATCACCGGTCCCGCTAAAGTTACTCGCAGTGGCAGGCTCTTCTCGCCTGACATTGCGCCACCAGTTATCCGAAGACCTCTTATCATCACGCCTACAAGTGAGCCTGTTTCCCCCCCCCCCCCCCTGATCAAGTTTTTACCCCTGCTGCCGAGTCATCTGACGCTCGGGGCAAAGGGATTGCCGATATGCCTGCCCAGATGGAGGCACCGAAGACTGTTAATGTTGAAGCCTCCCAGAAAGAGATGGAGGAAATTCCCAAGATCATCAAGAAGAGCGATTTCAACGTCGTTGAGCAGCTGGGGCACACCCCCTCTAAGATCTCTATGCTATTGTTGTTGTTGTGCTCAGAGGCCCACGCCAAGGCCCTGATTTCATTCCTAAAGACGGCCCATGTGCCACAAGAGACGTCTGTGGATCAATTTACTTATTGTGTGGCCAACTTGACCGCTGACAATGGGTTGGGTTTCTCTGATGCTGATCTGACCGCTAAGGGTAAGAACCACAATGATGCCCTGCATGTCTCCATTGAATGCAGGGGCACTACTCTTGCACACGTGTTGGTAGACACCGGTTCTTCACTGAATGTATTTCCCAAGAAGGCCTTAGACAGGATGGATTGTGAGGGTTTGGAGTTGAAGCCTAGTAACATCGTTGTCCGAGCCTTTGACGGGTCGAAGAGGATGGTACATGGTGAAGTAGATATTCTGATCCGGGTTGGTTCCCAAGTCTTTGATTCAACGTTCTATGTGATGGACATTCGTCCATCCTATTCTTGTTTGCTGGGTCGCCCTTGGATTCACAAGGCTGGAGTTGTGACCTCCACTCTACACCAGAAGCTCAAATACCCTGTCAGAGGGAAGATTGTTACAGTGCAGGGGGAGGAGGAATACATGGTTAGTCATCTGAACTCGTTTCGGTATATAGAGATGGACGGGGAGTTCAATGAGACCCCCTTTCAACATTTTGAAGAGGTACCTCCAACATTGGCGTCAGTTGAGACAGTAATTGAAGAAGACTCTCCTTTGAAGATGGCTTCCTTGAAGGACGCCCGGGCTGTAATTGAGAAAGGTGAATGTGCTAACTGGGGCAGACTTCCTGATTTTACTCCTAAGACTGACAAGTTTGGGCTGGGTTTCACTGCAGAGGCTCAGAAGGCTGTACGCAAAGCAAGGATCGGAAGACCTCCCGTGATCATCACCAACCCGGGAGTGAATGCTATTGAAGGCGATGCGGAAGAATCTGAGTTTGATAGCTGGATCTACCCGACGACCGACGGTGGACTGAACAATTGGACTGCAAAAGACTACATACCTGTTACTTTTGTTACTCAGTAATGAATTCCTTTGTTTTTAAATTTGTAATGAATAATAATTCGAAACTTTATGGCCCGGTGTCTTACCCGGGGCACCGTTGGCTTCATTTGTGAGGGCTTATTACTTGTCATTTCCATATATCATGAATAAAGACATTGGACGTTTTTCGCATTTCAAATCTTGTGCTCCTTTACTTTCTTTCTTTATATATTGCAAAACAGCTATATTTACACACACTCACTTATACAGGTTCCAATCCACTCTGGATCTCACTGGTAACGACTCTGCTACTGCCAGTTATGACTTCGAAAATCCGATCAACTTAGCCGAAGACGAAGGTGAAGATGATTGCGAGGTGCCTGGTGAGCTTGCAAGACTGTTACTCCAGGAAGAGAGGGCCATTCAGCCACATGAAGAGCCAGTGGAAACGGTAAATCTGGGTACTGAGACAGATAGAAAGGAAGTCAAGATTGGTGCCAACCTAGAGCTCAGCGTGAAACAACGGTTGATTCAGATGTTGCACGATTATGTGGAGATCTTCGCCTGGTCTTACGAAGACATGCCTGGGTTGGATACCGACATTGTGGTCCATCACCTGCCTACCAAGGAAGACTGCCCTCCGATTAAACAGAAGGTCCGCCGTATGCGTCCAGAGATGTCCGAGAAGATCAAAGCGGAGGTTATGAAACAATTTGATGCCGGGTTTCTAGCAGTGACTTCTTACCCTCAGTGGGTTGCCAACGTGGTTCTGGTGCCTAAGAAAGATGGTAAGGTCAGAATGTGTGTTGATTACAGGGATTTGAACAGGGCCAGCCCTAAAGATGACTTTCCCCTGCCTCACATCGACGTTCTGGTTGACAATACTGCTCAACACAAGGTGTTCTCCTTCATGGATGGTTTTTCAGGTTATAATCAGATCAAAATGGCTCCTGAAGATATGGAAAAGACTACCTTTGTTACTCAGTGGGGCACCTTCTGTTACAAGGTCATGCCTTTTGGACTGAAAAATGCTGGGGCAACCTACCAACGTGCCATGGTTGCTTTATTTCATGACATGATCCACCATGAGATTGAAGTATACGTCGATGATATGATTGCAAGGTCCCAAACTGAGGAGGAACACCTTGACCATCTACAGAAGCTGTTTGACCGTATGAAGTTGTACAAGCTGAGGTTAAACCTAAACAAGTGCACATTCGGGGTAAGATCTGGAAAGTTGCTAGGTTTCGTCGTGAGTGACAAAGGTATTCAAGTGGACCCTGCCAAGGTTAAAGCCATACAAGAGATTCCAGTTCCCAAGACAGAGAAAGAAGTCAGAGGCTTTCTAGGACGTTTGAATTACATTGCTCGATTCATCTCGCATCTAACTGCTACCTGTGAACCAATCTTCAAGCTGCTTAAGAAAGATCAAGTAGTACGTTGGAATGATGAATGTCAGGCCGCTTTTGACAGAATCAAAGAGTATCTCCAAGAACCACCCATTCTTATGCCACCTGTTGAAGGGAGACCTCTAATACTATACCTGACAGTACTTGACAGCTCAATGGGGTGTGTGTTGGGGCAGCATGACGAGTCTGGCCGAAAAGAGCACGCCATTTATTACCTTAGCAAAAAGTTTACCGACTGTGAGACCCGATACTCACTGCTCGAGAAAACTTGCTGCGCTTTGGTATGGGCTGCTCGCCGGCTGAGACAGTATATGCTGACTCACACTACTCTGTTGATCTCTAAAATGGATCCAATAAAGTACATATTCGAAAAGCCTGCTCTGTCTGGAAGAATAGCAAGATGGCAGATGATCTTGACAGAATACAACATCCAGTACACGACTCAGAAAGCTATCAAGGGAAGTGTGTTGGCAGACCATTTGGCACACCAGGCAGTGGACGACTATCAATCTATGAACTTCGAGTTTCCAGACGAGAGCATCATGGTAGTGACTGATTGTGAAGTACCTGGACCGGATGAAGGACCTGAGGAAGGATCCCGATGGTCTATGCACTTTGACGGAGCCTCCAACGCTTTGGGTAACGGTATCAGCATTGTGATCATATCCCCTCAAGGCACTCATACTCCACTCACTGCCCGGCTATGTTTCAACTGCACCAACAATATGGCGGAGTATGAGGCATGCATCATGGGTCTTCAAGCTGCAATTGACTTAAGGATCAAGTTTCTGAGTGTCTTCGGAGATTCCGCTCTCGTGATCAATCAGATCAAAGGCGAGTGGGATACGAAACACCCAAACCTTATTCCTTACAAAGAGTGTGTGCTGACATTGATCCCCCATTTCACGGAGATAACTTTTGAACACTTCCCAAGAGAGGAGAATCAGCTGGCAGACACGTTGGCTACGATGTCTTCTATGTTCAGAGTCAAATGGGACAATGAGGCTCCCCGGATCATTATCTGGAAACTGGACGAACCTGCATATTGCTATGATCTTGAGGCTGAGGTGGTAACTGAAAAACCCTGGTATCATGAAGTGAAAAGGTACCTGGAAGCTCAAGAATACCCTGAAGGTGCATCCATCAATGACAAGAAGTTTCTGAGAAGGTTCGCAGCAAAGTTCTTCCTCAACAATGGCATTCTGTACAAGCGAAACCATGATTCAACCTTACTGCGTTGTGTGGATAAGACTGAAGCAGAAAGGATCATGGAAGAGCTACATGAAGGTACCTTCGGAACGCATTCCAGTGGACATACCATGGCAAAGAAAATCCTTCGGGCAGGATATTTCTGGTCCACAATGGAAGCCGACTGTTACCAACATTCTCGGACATGTCATAAGTGCCAGATTTATGCAGATAAGGTGCACGTTCCTCCAGTCCCTCTGAATGTCTTGACTGCACCTTGGCCTTTTGCAATGTGGGGCATTGATATGATCGGCGAGATTAAACCTACGGCATCCAACGGGCATCGCTTCATCCTGGTGGCGATCGATTACTTTACAAAGTGGGTTGAAGCAGCTTCCTACGCTACCGTAACCAAGAACGTCGTGGCACGGTTCATTCGACACAACCTGATCTGTCGATACGGCGTCCCGGAAAGGATCATTACGGACAATGGTACCAATCTTAACAACAAGATGATCACTGAGCTCTACGAGCAGTTCAAGATACAGCACCACAACTCTTCTCCTTACCGGTCGAAGATGAATGGGGCTGTAGAGGAAGCTAATAAAAATATCAAGAAGATTGTGCAGAAGATGACAGTGACCTATAAAGATTGGCACGAGATGTTACCTTTTTCTCTTCATGGGTATCGTACCTCAGCAAGAACTTCAACCGGGGCAACTCCCTTTTCCTTGGTCTATGGCATGGAGGCAGTCTTGCCTATTAAAGTCCAGATACCCTCTCTCCGGATAATGAAGGATGCAGGCTTGAGCGAAGATGACTAGATCCAGACTCGACTTGATCAATTAAACCTAATTGACGAAAAGAGACTCACTGCTATCTGTCATGGTCAAACGTATCAAAAACGGATGATCAGGGCATTTAACAAGAAAGTCAGACCACAAGAGTATCAAGTTGGGGACCTGGTAATCAAGCGCATCATTCTTCCTCAAAGTGATCCCAGGGGCAAATGGACCCCTACGTACGAAGGGCCATTTGTGGTTAAGCATGTCTTCTCAGGAGGAGCCATGATTCTAACCACCATGGATGGTGACGACCTTCCTCACCCCGCCAATGCAGACATAGTAAAAAGATACTACGCATGAACAAAGACCCGCTAGGTTGACATACCTAGGCAAAAATTAGGGCTTCCCGGCGAACCAAAAGGGTTCGGGAAAAACTAAGGGATGAAATGAAAAAATTTTGTACACCCGGCAAGTCGAAAACCTGAAAAGGCGGCTTGGGCAAAAAAGGGTATCCCGGTGGACTGAAAACCCGAAAGGGCGGTCCAGGCAAAAGTTAGGGATTAAAGTGTAATACTATGTCTCATTGAATCACCTTGCATCCAGAATCTAGTATCAACATCAGGTTCAGACGGCATCGATCAGTCAGTTTCATCTTCAACTAAACAGCCAAGTGATGAGACGCTCGAAGATATAAAGGCGATAGCAGAGTTGGAACCCAGTGGGATTATTCTTTTCACATAGCTGTTTTGTTTTCCCTTTTCACAAAATTGTATAAACTCTGTTGTTCGGCGGCGTTCTCCTACTAGGACGTCAGCCTCTTGTACATAAACGCCTATTTACAGGCAAATTCAAAAATCAATACAAATTCACTTTTCAGACCAATTGCCAATAGTTTTTTTTCTTTTTTCTGTTTTGTTTTGTAAAGAACGTCCAATGTTCAATTGTGATATATGCATTTGACACTAATTGCTAACTCATAAATATTTGAATACGAAACAAAGGATTAATTACAGGTAACACCAGAAACAGGGGCAATAATGAGTTGTCTAAGCAATCTAATTGCTCTGTCCACCAAGGTACCAAGGTAAGTTCGGCTGAAGAATGCAATCCAGATACCTTCACTCCCCGCTGAGTAAGACAAGATTCAACAATTCTCCCCCAAGCAGTTGGTCTCCAATCAGCCCTAAAAAGGCACAGTATCTAGCAAGTCAGCAACACTCTCCCCAAGCAGAGTTAGTCTATTGTCAGCCTCAAGGAAGTTGGATTATCCCCCAAAGATCTCAACATTCCCCAACGGAGCATATAAACATTCCTAACAAGCATCCCCGACAATCTTGATCTAAGATTGTTCCCCGGCGGTATACCGGACATCCAGTGGAGCCATTCCCCAGTGCAATCTCAAAAGTTTCCCCAGGAGAGTTCAATCAATCTCCCCAATAGATTCAGGAAGCTTATCCCCAGTAGATTCTGGAAGCTTATCACCTGCAGAGTACGAACGCTCCCCCAGTTTCATTCAAAAGTTATTCCTCACCAGAGCTTATAACTGGGTTATCCTCAGCCAATTACAACGGAAAGATCGTCCCCGGCGAAGTTCTTCCTATCCCCCAGCGGAGTTCATCAAATCTTCCAACAGAGCTCAGCAATGGTATCCCCAGCGGAGTTATCATCAAAACCTCGGCGAAATGTCTCTCCCCACAGAGCAATTCCCCGCAGAGTAATCTCTCCAGCCAAGTTTATTCCCCAACGGAGTCATCTTCTCCTACCGGTATTCTTGCAACTATCACCCCCAGTGAAAACGAAGAACTCTGCTCCTTAAACACCCACCCAGGATTTGAACTCCCGGCATTCGTCAAGGATTTACTTTCCTAGAGGAAAATACATTCATAAACATCGCATCTTCATACATTATAGCATGCACATACGCATCATGGACATACAATCTCATTTATTCTGAGAACGTCATGCATTTCATACATCATGACATTGCATACAACTAACGTTTTGTCTTTTCAGGACAAAGGTTAATACAAAGATGATTAAATATCAACTATCGCAATTCCAGATCTGATTCCTGTATCCTTCCAGGGTGTATCTGTTGACGACTATTTTCCTGACTCGATTCCTGTATCCTGCCAGGGCACGTCTGAAGAGTTTGAAGATCCGATTCCTGTATCCTGCCAGGGTGTATCTGTTGACGACTATTTTCCAGACTTGATTCCTGTATCCTGCCAGGGCACGTCTGAAGAGTTTGAAGATCTGATTCCTGTATCCTGCCAGGGTGTATCTGTTGACGACTATTTCTGGACTCGATTCCTGTATCCAGCCAGGGCACGTCTGAAGAGTTTGAAGATCCGATTCCTGTATCCTGCTAGGGTGTATCTGTTGACGACTATTTTCCGGACTCGATTCCTGTATCCTGCCAGGGAACGTCTGAAGAGTTTGAAGATCCGATTCCTGTATCCTGCCAGGGTGTATCTGTTGACGACTATTTCCGGACTCGATTCCTGTATCCAACCAGGGCACGTCTGAAGAGTTTGAAGATTCGATTCTTGTATCCTGCCAGGGTGTATCTGTTGACGACTATTTTCCGGACTCGATTCCTGTATCCTGCCAGGGCACGTCTGAAGAGTTTGAAGATCCGATTCCTGTATCCTGCCAGGGTGTATCTATTGACGACTATTTTCCAGACTCGATTCCTGTATCCTGCCAGGGTGTATCTGTTGACGACTATTTTCCGGACTCGATTCCTGTATCCTGCCAGGGCATGTCTGAAGAGTTTGAAGATCTGATCCCTGTATCCTTCCAGGGTGTATCTGTTGACGACTATTTCCAGATTCGATTCCTGTATCCAGCCAGGGCACGTCTGAAGAGTTTGAAGATCTGATTCATGTATCCAGCCAGGGCATATCTGCATGAAGAGTTTGAAGATCAACCCCTGTAACAGGCCAGGTAATTATCTTTCTTTCTCAGGTACGCAAGTTCTCGCTAAGGAATCTCTTACGCGATCGACACCTAGATGGCATCTATAAACCCATCCACATACCGACAATCTCCAAATGGCATCCATAAGCCCATTCCCGACAAGGTTCTGTCACACTTCCAGATGGCATCTATAAGCCCATCCTCTTATCCATCATTCCTCCAAATGACATCTATAAGCCCATTCCCTACATCACGCTGCTCATACTCTACTATGTGAGTGCAAATTTCTGGGCACTTTAGTGTTCAATCATCTTCCACCTTCGGATTACGAAAGGCACGCCAGCCAATCTACATCCTCAGGTCTAAGAAGATTGAACAGGGGCAACTGTTGTACCCCAAAATTTGCCCTCCCATATTCTTCAAGATTTGCCAAGATCAATCTCCAGATCAAGCTTCAAAATCCCTCAAGTGTTGCACAGTCCAATTGCCTCCTAACACAGTCAAAATTAGGGTTTTGGTTCTTGCAAAGAAATTGAGGTTTTCAAGGGTCCAATCAAGTCCCATATTCTTATATACATTGTCAAGCATCCATATGTCAAGTTTCAAGACTTACAGCATCAAATTGCACAGTCAAAGACCCTAATTGCTTCACAGTCAACTGTAGGGGTAAAATGGTCATTTGACAGTCAAAAGTCAAAATTTTTGGTCAACATCTTATTTTGAAGCCACAATCATCATTTGATCAAATCTTGATCATGATTTCTCAAGCATGGCTCAAAAAGTCTCAAGATGCAAAAGTTTCTATTTTTGGACAGTTGAAAAGTCAACTGCAAATTGACCAAGGCATAACTTCTTCATGGTTCATCAGAAAATTTCCATCCAATGCTCATTTTGAAGGGGATGACATTTCCTACAACTCATCTTCACACTCCAAGTCCAAGAAATTCTCTCACAAAAAGTTATCAATTTCAACATTATAGGTCATTTTCAAAAGTCAACAAAAAGGCACTTTAAGTCAAAGACTATAACTTGAGATTGGTAAATCAAAATGACATGGGACCAAAGGCATTGGTCAGAGGACTACAAGACCTTTCCAAAATGTCCAAGAACATGTTCATAGCTTCAAAATTGAGCAAGATATGCATTGGAGAAGTTGGGAAATTTTTGGGAACTTTCAAAAGTCAACTTTGCCTAAAAAGCTTCAAATTTGCTAATGGGCCTCAAATTCTTTCTTGAATCATTACCCAAAGCCTATGCACGACCCATTGAACTCAAAATGATTTATTTTCTTATTTTTAATTAATTAATTGAATTTTTATTATTATTAATTCATTTAATTGGTTTTAATTGTAGAAAAATATCAAAGCATGGTTGCCAAATCTTTTTATGAAGCAAATACACTCCACACATGCTAAAGATTTCGTGCATCATCCAAGGGGACAAGATCTTCCATAATTGGCAAGGTTTTCATGGAAAAAGATTGAAAATCACATGATTGAAAATCAAGGATTTGAAACATTAATTCATGGACTTTTGGGCCAAGGTTTTGACCTAAGTTGCATCACATACATATGCAAGAGCTAACCCTACTCAGGAATACACGTGAAAGCTGCTAATATTCCATAACCAAGTTGCAAAAAACTCAAGAAATTTGTGAAACTGATTTCATACTTGCAGCGTGTTTCAAAGCCTAAAAAGGATTCAATCACCTTGCTTGAGTCTCCAGGAGTCTATTGGCATCAAGAACCAGTCCAAACGCGCAAAGAATCCAAGAACACAAGCCACACGGTTGGCCTTATTTTTCAAACCTGCATATCATGATTCATGTGCTTTTAATCTATTTTCTTGTTTGATTCATGCTAATAGGTACCTTCTGAAGCGATTGGTATAAGCTAATTGATCTAACGCTGCCTGAATCAAAATATGCCATGGACGAAATTTAGGGTTTCTGAAGCTTCAAATTAGGGCTTTAGGCATCAAGAACAATTGGACCATGACATGACCATGGTTGAATTCGTCAAGGCCAGACGAATTCAACCAGCCTATCATGCCCTTTTTATATTGATTCCACTTCTATTCGCTATTTTTAGGACTTTCACTTAGTGGGGGTTTAAAACCCCCGCTATCTTATTCATAGTTGCAGGTGAAACGAGGAAGAAAGCATGCGTGGCATTACATGATTGGGGAGTTCAAATCTTAGCGCGTTTTTTTTAATGTTTCAGCATAATTGGTTTTTTTTCATATATTATAATTGTTGTCCACTCATATGACAAAGGCGCTTGGTAGCTCAGATGGTGGAGGACGTGTACTGCAAGCATTGGGACCTGGGTTCGATTCCCAGGTCCCCCCACATAATTCATAATTTTTGTTTTAACATATTCTAGTGCAGCGTTCGTTCAAAGGCCCACCATACATACTCACGCTTAAGCCTGCCAAGTGGACAGGAGATCAATCCAGTGGCCACAGAATGAAGTTTATCATACGCCCAGTCAAACATCATACACATGATTGGGAAAGTCAAACAAAGGCTTTGTGACTCTTGGGCCAGAATTGCTTCAGTTTACCTCCACTTTGGGCCTGACACCCCCCTTGGTTTGCTTTGCATATTTAATTTAATTTTCTTTTTTTTTTCCAATTCTTTTAATTGTTTCAATTATTTTTATTAATTCACCATGAAATAATTTTTCATAATAAAAACAGAAAATCAAAATTGTAAAATATATTTAATTATTTATTAATTTCCTCACTAATTTATTTTTGTAAATAAACTCTAATAACTAATCTAGGTTAATTTAGGTTTAAAATTCAATCTTTTTTCTTAAATAAAAATCATATAGAATTAGGTTTTGACATTTTTATCTTTTCCTTAATTAATTATTATTATCATTATTAATTACTATTATTTTTGTACATAAATATGTAAATTAATTAATTAGCGTAAATTAGGTTAACTTTAATATTTTCTTAATAATTAAAATAGACTTAGAATTAGGGTTTTCTCTTGATTTTATTTTCTTTATTTCCATAAATACAAAAATAACATAAAAACACTTTCTTTTCTTTAATTAAATAATTAATTAGGTTTTAATTTCATTTAATTTCAAGCAAAAGGGTCCAAAACCCTCGGACGTTCAGTTTAATTTATCATTTCGCACGTTATTCGCATTATTTTCTTATTGATTATTATGTAACTGTTCAAGGATGTAATAGTAATTAGGTTTATCGCTTTTTCTTTTACTTTCCGCATCTTTATCAAAAACGGGTCTTTGTATTTTGGCGATGTATAGACCCGCGCCTTGTAATAGCGTAGCTTTTATCTTTCCGTCTTTTAATTTTCCGCACTCCTAAATTCTAAATTGCATGAAAGAATGTATGGTAATTAAAAACAACGCGTAGCTCACAATGCCCTGATCAAAGATAAATATTAACATGAAAACAACACACAATACACACACCACTTCTAGGGTACGCATCACTCGTTGCCTTCGAAACGTGGTCGTCAAGTATAGGACGTTTTAGCGGTCGCTCTTATGTCCATGATCCAGTTGCCTTGAAACAGTTGCCTCGAAACGGTTGCCTCAGATTAAAAAAGGATCTAGGACATAAGGGTTGCTTCTAAGGTGTCCTGCTATTGCTTCGGTGACCACACTGTCCCTAAAATCGAATTGACCCGAACACCTCTAACGGTGGTGCTACCTACCTCTCAATGGTGGGATGGCACTACCTTAAGGACTTCTACACAGCCTAATTCCTTAGGGTAGGTAGATGACTCATGGATACTTGCTCTCTAAAAAACAAATCCAAAAACTTTTCACACTGACACTTTCAAAAGCTTTCAAAACAAATTTTTTAAACACTCTTGAGGACAGATACAAGAGTCATTCAGAAATCTTTCAATGAAACTTTTTCAAACTCACTCACATTTTGAAAAGCAAACATTTTGAAAACATAAGAGCAAGTATCTAAGAGCCCATGGATAACCATGGATAGAAAGGGTGCTAACACCTTCCCTTTCTATAAATCTACCTCCCGAACCGAGAACGTTCTCATAAGGAATTTTGCTGTGCTTTTGTCCTGTCCATATTGGAGAAAATAAAAGACGGTGGCGACTCTTGCTTCCGCGACATTTCGCGAAACCAGCTAAAAATAGTCAGTTCTCATTTCCACCGATCACAGTCGGCAATAGTAAAGTCATTGGCAATAGGATCCAGAGTGGATGTGGACCTGCAAGAGTGTGTGTGTGTGTGCATGTAAGATACATGGCTATTTTTTTTTGAAAAATTTATTTGAAAGAAAAGGAACGACAATGAACACAAATATTTGAATGTAAAAGAGTCCAATATACTGAATAATCATATGATTAGATGAACATAAATAAAACCCTTGACAAATGGACCAAAGTGCCTCGGGCTGTTTGAATGGTAAGCACACTTAGCGTTCGGATTATACTTTGGTGACGAGGTATCAGGATTGGCGGGAGGATTGCGCAATGTCACTAAATTATCCTTGAGCAAATGTTGAAAGGCTTGATACTGTGACATGCCTAACCTCGTAAATTGTCTTCTTGGAGTTTCAAAATGTTGATGATTTGCATATGGTCTTGGAGTAAAAGTTGGATTGGAGATTCGGACAGCATTGACAGACGGGTGATCATTCATCTTGGTATGGGCCCTTGTCCCGTACACTGCATTGACTTCCTTTTTTGCAGAAAAAGGTTTCTTGATAGAATTGGAAGTGTAGTTAGACGCCACAAAGATCTTCCCACTTTTTATTCCACTTTCAACTCTTTCACCGGTTAAGATCAATTCGATGAAACCAGAAGAAGAGAAACCAACCAACAGATTAAAGAAGGGACCAGATAAAGTGCCCATGAACATGTCGATGTGCTCCCTATCAGTCAGGGGTGGTTGGACCCTACTGGTGAGGTCTCTCCACTTTTGCGCATATTCCTTAAATCCTCCATTCTTTCCCATGGTCATATCTTGTAATTGAACCCTTGTTAGCGCCAAGTCGGTGTTGTACTGATATTGATGGTAAAAGGCAGTAGCTAAATCCTCCTAAGTATTGATATGAGAACCATCTAACTGATAAAACCATTCAAGTTGCATTCCAGCCAAACTCTCTTGGAAATCTTGCGCACATAAGATTTCAAATGGAGTTTTGGACAAGAAACCCCACCGTACTTTGCAAAGATTTGTATTTTGAATTTGTGGGGGATGAATACCCCAGAGATCAAACCCAAATCATCAAAATCTAAACCGGGGACGGCTTGGATTTCAACAGCTTTCAATCTATCTTCTAACTGCTTATATTTGATATCGGCGGGTGGATACTGCTCGTCGAAATAATCATCATCTAATACTTAATCATTAGCACAGTCAGCCTAAGTACTCTTGACCTCACCAATATGGTTCTCGTCATCTTCAGATGAGTCTCCTCCTACTGGGATTTGACGGATTGTCTCCTTGAACCTTCTAGCCATGTTGAGTAGAGCTTTATTCTTTGGCTTCTTCTTAACAGCCAACAAAGCCATCATATCTTGCTGCCCCTTGGCTAGGGCTAGTAGAATCTCTTGAAACTGAGAATTCTAGGCTTGGAGATCCTTCACCGTTTTCTCTAGATCCATCTTGCTGAAATAAACAACAGAAAGATAAGGAAACCTGTTATGCAAAAACCTGTCACGTTATGATGCATGAATATGTATATGCAAATGATTTCAAGGATTAATGATATTTAAATTTGTATAGACAAAAGAAATGAACAAACGTTAATTTTCATTAGACAAAACAAGAGAGATTACATCATACCTCTTGGGCTTACAAAATAACTTTCTAAGATAAAAAGACAGAACGTATCCTCTTAGCCGCGAGATAAGCGTTCACACTTTTCTCTTCTTGTAGCTGCTTCGTAAGCTCCAAGACCCTCTTCTCACTAGCATAGAATTGAGCTTCGAAAGTATCTCATTCTTCCTTAAGCTGAATCCAAGCCTTTTGCAAGTCTTCGAGTGAGGTAGGAATGTCGGGATGGAGGATAGTGTAGGTAACATCTCCTTCGACCACATGCTCCATGATGATTGGTAAGATGTAAGGATAAGGCATCACAAGTTTCTGAGCACGAGCTCGCACTCATTTAAGGTAAGGCTCGAGGGGAATGGAGTTCTTATGTCCTAACGTCTTGCTATCCACCTTGTTCAACATCCTCCAGGCTCGGATAAACCTCTGACGGTAACCTTGATCGTCATTCTCGTAGTCAAATACCACTTCTTGGATAAGCATCTCGTTGGGACCATCCCTTCGGGCGTAACCAAATTGTCGTAGGGCTAAGCAGGGGTTGTAAGTGATACCTCCTCTAATGCCAAGAAAAGGGACATTATGGAATTCTCCACAATGGTCGACGATAGTAACATTCTCCAAAGAGAGGGAACACCAATGAATATCTGAATGTCTGAGCGTCATCAACCTATGGGACCATCTTTAACCTTGCTCATTTTTCAACACAGATTGGGGAAGATGTGAAATAAACCATCTTTCCAAGAGAGGAGTTCAACACATGAGGGTACCTCTCTTCCTCAAAGTGCGAGAGTGAAAAGAATGTTGGATGTCTCCTAACAAAGTAGGCACCAGGTTACGAGACATGAAGATTTTGACGGCGTTTACATCTATGAGTTGGTCAGGATTTGGGAACAAAACCATCCCATAGATGATAAGGGCCACAATTTCCTCAAAATCTTGCAAGTCCAAGGAGTTCCAACAATCTTGAGCTTTTTCAAATAGGAACTTGGCTAAGAAACCTTTGACACCACTCCTTATTTCCCAATTAGTTGTGACATTAGATTGTTGCAAGTGTAGGGCTTGAGCAATCTCTTCAGGTTTTGGATCTCTTTCCGTACCGTTGAAGGGTATTTGATTGAGAATGGGAATTCTCAAAAGTTGGGAGAATTCTTCCAAAGTTGGCACAAGTTGATAATCAAAAAATGTGAAGCAATGGTGTAGAGGATCAAAGAACTGGAAGAGCACCTTCATCAAGTCTTCATCAATGTTGGAGGTAACCAAGTTTAGTAGGTGACCATGTCTTTCATTAAATGGAGAATTTTCAGGAATCCTTTATGCTAACTCTTTAAGTTGAGGAGGGATCCTTACGAGATTGACTTGAATGGTTTTTCTGCGAATAGAATCCATGTCCTACAAAACAGAACAAAGATAAATCCCAAAAATCCTTGAAATGGTTAGTGAGTATGAGTATGATGTCATGATGTTTATGATGTTTATGATGTTATGTACAAGTAAATATACACAAACAAAGCAAACAAGTCCTTAGGTTTAGGCTTGCATGGAGTCTCATAGGTAAGTACCCTCTTGAAGTTTAGTTGGCCCAAACCTGTCCTAGTAATAGTAACCGGGTTCTAAGGAGCTCAATATCACCAGTTTGTTTCTTCGGGAATTGTTTCAGCGCAAGCCTCTTAAATGGCGACCGAAATATCCCAAAAAACCAAACCTCAATGAGTGTAGTATCGAGTATCTACCAACTTCGGACTGCACCAAAGCCGATCATCTCACTACATCCTAATGGCCAAGTTGGTCGAGTAAAGGTTCTAAAGTCAGTTAGTGCTTTATGACATCACTCAGCGGCCCCGTATTCTCCTTGACTACTCAAGGGCTACCGGTACCCACAAATATGTCACACTAACGTAGCTATTGCTTAGACCATATTGGTATACCCCGTACAGTTTCCATAATGTATTGCTACTTACCTATAAGGTGTCCCAAATCCGGGTAGAGGATTCAAACCCAAACAAAGAACCATAATGTAAAGCATACAAGTCAAACAAAGAAAGAAAGTAAATGTGATCTAACCCTAAGGTAAACCCACTTTTAAGAATATTCCCCAGCAGAGTCGCCAGTTTTATGATACAGTGGGAGAACTGACTTGGGTGTTTTGTGTTATATCGCAAATGTTGCGGTTAGCAAAAGTCGCCACCGACTTTTCTTTTATCCAAAAGGAGAGTCTGAAAAGAAAATGAAAGACCTTTGAGATTGTGTCTTGAGTTCGGGGGGTAGATTATGAAAAGGGAAGGTGTTAGCACCCTTTTCATCAATAGTTATCTATGGGCTCTTAGTTGCTTTCTAGATCACTTGCTTTTGTTTGAAAACGTGCTTTGTGTGATTTTTGAAAGTATTTTGAAAAGGCGTCATCGTTTAGGCAAACATTGTAACAGTTCTCATTCGTAAGAACGTATACAAAGTGTTGAGCTTTTGAAAATGTTTCAAGTTTGGAAGATGTTTTGAAAGTGTTTTTGAAAGTGTTGGTGTTTATTTTGAAAATAAGCAAGACTGTTTGATTTGAAATTGAGCAAGCAACTAGGAACAATCTACCTACTCAAAAGTCTTAGTTCATTTCTTCCTTTCCTTTGATATTGTTATCTTACCATTGATTTGGTAAGAAGCCCTGTCTTTGGATGTAAAGGGACGAGCGTGGGTCATCGTATAGCCATGATAGCAATGTTGTGAAATATCTTAGCAATTCTCTTTAAGGGACTAAGATCATTTTGAAAGGCAACATTTGATAGCGCCATCGAGGGGCTATGATCTTGTATTTTGCTCGTCTTTGCTAAGATACCTCACATGCGTAATATGGCCATTTTCGTAAGGCAACCAAGTGGATTTACCCTAGGGGTGTTTGTGTGCAAGTGTATTGATTTACATGCATTGTTTTTGTCTTTGATTAGGGTTTTCTATTGATTAGTTTTAGTCTTTCCATACAAAACCCTAATTACTAGCATTTGTATTTGAAAGCGTTTGCGGAAAATAAAGTCTTACGCTATTACATCATTTAGGGGATGGGGGTATAATTTACACATGGGGATGAAATAGGAACTTAAATATTACAACCACATCAAATAACAATGAAGGAAATGCAAAAACAGTGTAAAAAGAAGGAAAAATCTCATTTTGAACTATTATGTGTCGACACAAGCTCACATGCATCGACACATAACTTTCCTTTCCCCTATATTGCCAAATCAACTCAGTATGAGTCGATACATAATGGTATGTGTCAACTCATACACTGCATGTGTCGACTCATACGTGCTTTGCATCGACTCATACATTATTTTTCCTTCTGTTTTGGGCCTGTAAAGCAGTGTGTATCGACTCATAAAGCTATGTGTCGACTCATACTGTCATTTTTTCTACTTCAACATTGTTTTGCTTCCTATATGGGTTAGTTCTCAACACATAATGAAAAGAATGGAAGATAAACAAAAGGTCAGCTTCAAGAATAAAGGTTACCACACTTTGTCTTCAAAAAATGAATTACTAATGATGCTTGAAATGAAGAACTAAAGTCAAGAACTTACCTTGGAGCTGGATCTTATATTCTGAGCTTGAGTTGTTGTCTTTACTGTTCTTGAACTTTGAAAAGAAAACATAGATGTTGTAGGAGCTTGTTCTTGAGTTTGAAAATTTTCTAGGAGATACATGTTAGGTGCTTAGATGTTTGGGCAGAGCTTGCAAGGTGCGAGAGTTCCAAATATTTGGACTTTAAAACTCAAGGGTGGAAGCTTTTTTGGATAGTTATGGCTTTTTGGAGAGTATGGGATCTTGATGACTAGTTTACAACAAAACTTCTGGTTTTTCTCTCTATTTTTTCTAACCTTTCCTAACCTCTTCCTCTTACAAATACTTCTTCTATTTATAGGCAAGGGGTTTGTGCTTATGAGCTGATTAGGTTTTCAAAATAGCATGTCATGGTTTGGTTGGATTACAAAGATTAAACTGAGTCAAGTATTCCATAGTCCCAAGATGAAGTACCAAAGTTGTTGGAATAGAGGAGATAGTTCCCATAATTTATGGTGGAGTATAATCAACAACAAGCAAGATATGGGCTCAAGACAAACTTTGTACAAAAAGCTTGCTTTTCAAGAATAGCAATCGTGCCTTTATGCTATAAATGGAAAGATCTTTTGAACAATGGTTTAAACACTTGGGTAATAGCTCAAGAGTGGGTGTAAGAATTAAATTATGTAGAGATTTTAAAGCAAGAAGGTCTGTAACATAAGATTATGCAGCAAATCAAAAGAGTTTTGTTATGTGTTCTTCACTAAAATGACTTGCAACTCAATAATGGATGCTCAACTTCATGCTCTTGAATCTCCTAGCTCAAATATGATAAATTCATGTTCTTGGATGTTTTTGAAAGCTTGAAACATCCTCTATAACTTTCATGTTGGCCATTTTGACAAAAATCATCTTAGAACTATGTGAAAAAATGCCAAGAAGTCGGGATAAAATCCTGACCAAAATCTGTTGAAAATTTCTCTAAATGTTAAATGAAAATGTCATGACTTCATAAATTTACAACTCAAAATCCAAGCACTTCTAGGAGAAGTTATGTAAAGCAATGTTGTAGATATCACGGAGATCTACAACCTTCATGTTGAAAGTTTCCCTTGAACCGTCTTGCATCTTAGTGAAAGAATGGCATGAAGTGATGAAATTATCATGTATAAAACACTTAGAAAATTTCTAAGTCTTGGAAATCTTGAATTTTCAAGTTGACTTTTGACTTTCTTGATTTCTTGATGATCAAGCTTGATATTCTTGAATGTCTTGATGAAATTTGATCTTTGGAATATAATGTTGACCAAAAAGTCAAAGTTTGACTTTCTAGTATGTAATTGACCATTTTGCCCTTGTGCCAATTCCAAGCCTAAATTGATGTATTAGTGCTGCAAATTTAACGTCATAGAAGATCTTTTGAGAGAATCCTTGAGAAATGAGAGGGAAAATTTTTGGGTACAACACCATGATTTGTACAAATCCAAAGCATCGACGTACAACGTGAGCTAAGGATGACACGAACTAGAATGTACAGGGGTCGATTACGGACCCTCCTTGCTTACCTCCTTTTAAGGACTTATCATTTGTAATATATGCAGGCACAAATGTAAACAAACATGCAGAATACCTACTTCAAAGGTAGGATTTTAAACAAACACAAGTAGCACACAAAAGAAACATAATATGGAATCTCCCTAGACGGATATTTAAATAAACCATAGGGATTCCTGACATGATCAGCAACAGAAAACCCCATCATACATCTCTATTCCTACTTGACATGACAAGGAAAGCGGTAAAATCCCTACTTCTCATGATCTCTAAAAAGCAACAAAATGCAGACAGAAAATAGAAGGAAAATATACCAAACGGATATTAATCCGTAGAGCAAAGCAAATAGCAAAATAACCCAGAAAACTTTGTGAACTGCTAGCACCAACAAAGAAAAGAGTCAGAAATCAAATACTAGGAATAAGTGTCGAAACATCATCGATGTGAAGAGAAATCACAATAGATATCTCAAGCGCATTCGTATATCGCATAATAAACCTGCATAAGACTCAAATCTCAACAAGCAAAGGTGAATCACGGGTCTCAAGTAACAAAAAGATTACTAAACATAAACAATAATAGAAAATTCTAATCTAAATCTTAAAAAGAAATTCTAGAAAAAATCTATCATACTCTACTATTTTCTATTGTTTTTATTATAAAAGAAAACTATAAAAAAAAAACTAGAGAATTAGCTCCTAATCACAAAAAATAACAAGTCTTATTGATTTTGTAATTTTTTATCAAAAATCTATAACAAAAAAAAGGAAAATGTATGGAAATCTAAAAGGAAAATTAAACTCAAGGGGGTCTTAAGCTGAAATCAGGGGGATGTAGGAGTAAACTTGGTGTGAGGCCCAGCCATACAAAGTCCAGCAGGAGATTTTTTTGTCACAAGCAATCAGGCTGCCAAAAAAACAAATGTTATGAGCTTTGGGGGCGTAGTCCGGAAGTATGTGATTTGCGTAAGCAAGTTGGTGCTAGGCCCATCCTGCAAGGTCCAAATACCTTTTTTTTGTTCCAGCCATCTCAAGTGTGCAAAAAACCAGTTGTGATGGGCTTCAGGGGGGTACAGACATAAATTCCCTAGGCCCAACTTCAATTATTGATCCAATGTCTCAAAACAAATATAAATCAGATTTTTTTATTTCATTCTCATGTCAAGTTTTTTGCATGTATCAGACCTATTACTCAATAGGTCACACCTGTTTAACTAAAAAAAATAACCAATTAAAAGCCAGTACTCACTATCATCTCAATATTTACATAAAATCAAAATAAATAAATAAACGCAACATAAGATCTGGTTGGCTGGTATGATTTATTGCATGGACCAGTGGATAACTGCCACACCTAGGGCATAGACCTTCAACAGAGACAATGGAGTTAAACTCCGGTCGTCTTCTCCGATAGCAACGGTGGCTGGAGCACATAACCTCCACCCAAAATAAACATCGTTTTCAAGTTCTGACTCGATTTTTTGTGAGGATTTCGAATCTGGTCTTCATTTCCATCAACACTTATTCAAACAACAAGAAATCGCCAGGCATATTCAAGATCTAAAAAAACAAGACTTCGCATATTGAATCTACACACAAGATATCGCGTCTAACACCAACGTTTGTGCATCTTCAAACACGATACATGAGGTTTACACATAAAAGTTAGTAACATGCTACAAAGTTAAAGACTTGACACAACTTACCGGAATGAAACCGGATCTTGCGTGTAAACCTCCAGAAAACTCTATCGTTGCTCCGCTGGTGAATGATAGCTTCAAGGAACCTTGAACCTCTATGTAACCTTTGATTTCTTGCTGTGAATCAGAAACAGAGGTGAGATCAAAGGAATTACCATGACGTCTGCGAAATAAACGTAAGCAGCAGCTTCAGCTCATGGATATGGAAGAGATGAACATTCAATGAATAGAGGTGAGGGAATTGTTCATGTTGAACCCGAGAGGAAGAGAGTTTGTTGCAGTTTTCTTTGTTATCCAACCTCTCTAACCATTTTTCTGTTATGGTTGTTGAAGAATGGATAAGAGAGAATTTGTTATGGTTGTTGAAGAATGGATAAGAGAGAATTTGTTATGGTTGTTGAAGAATGGATAAGAGAGAATTTGTTATGGTTGTAGAAGAATGGATGCGCGAGTTGGTGGTGATGAAGGATGAACCAGAGAGAAGGAGTGAGGTTGTTATGCAAGGAAAGAGCAGAAAAAAATAGTGAATGAGTTGTTACTATTGAAAGATGAAAGAGAGAGCGAGAGGTTGTTATGCGAGGAGAGAGAGAACGAGATTGTTGTTGAATCCACGCGAGAGTTGAAGTTTGTTATAGTTGAGGAGAGAGAGGACGAGATTGTTGTTGTATCCACACGAGAGTTGAAGTTTGTTATAGTTGAGGAGAGAGAGGTTGTTACATTACCATTTTGTAATTGATTCTTAACTGATTTTTTCATGAAGATATTAGCATGAGGCGCATGTTGCTTCCATTTTTGTTCCAACCCAGGATCCCTATTGCAACTTATGGTGAACCCAATTTAGACTCAGCTAACAAGCCTTATCATTTCATTTTAAGCAAACCCTCATCACTATGTATGAATAATGAGTTATTGCATGGCCATATTGAGTAAAAATCTGTGACATTCTTGTATTACAGCTTTATGTTCAACTAATGCGTCAACCTACGCGGCCTGATATGAAAAGCTAGCTAAGTACACAACCGGATATGTGGCCATGATGCTCTCTTTGTGATCTTCTATCTTAATAATCAAGCCCCCAAATATCTCAAGTTTGGTACCCATTGAAAGAGGTAAATTGATAAAGTAGTCTTGTTGTTGGGAGACTTATGAATAAAAACCCATATCACAGTGCAAATCCTCGCTTAAGTCATGCCTCGACCCTCCGCGCGACCTCCCCAAAATCCCACGATGTTATTTAATCGAACACCTTGCAGTCACTACTTCATGACCTTATATATTCTAATCAGTGCATGATTTCGGATTTCTCTCTTCTTCAAACTTGTAGCTAGTAATGAGATGAACAATGTTACAGTTGGTCCCGATTTGAAACGAAGCCTTGATCCATGAGTTTTTAGCATCCAAAGGTTACCAATTGAATACATTGAAAATTTCCAGATTTTAACCAAATGTTTTTAGTCTGAGTCTTAATTAGTTCACCACTTTATATCATCATAAATTTTGATCCAAGGCTCGAACGACTTTGATTTCTTCTACAAAACTGCATAATGTAGTGAAATGGACAACTTTGCAGTTGGACATTTCTTGAAATAAAGCTTGGAATCACGTGAAAATGTAACTCAAAGTCAGCTATTTGATCATATTAAAAACACTTAATAAAATTCTAGAATTACTTGAAGTGATTCTAACTTGAGATAACAACTTCATCTACTTATAACTTTTGATTCATTGCCAAATGAATTTGATTCCTTCTTCAAAAATGTAGATTTTAGTGAGACGAACAACATTGCAGTTGGAAACATCTTGAAACAAGACTTGGAATCATACCTGAAATGCACTCAAAGTTAGCTGCTTGACCATATCAAAAATCATCCAAAATTTTACTAAGTTTCACATTCAATTTCTCATGAACACTCCTCTTTCAAACCTCATAACTCAAAATCTAAGCACTCTTTGGAGGTGAGTCCTCAAGGAAAAAAATGGAGTAAAAAATTTCCTCTTTCCAATGAGCATAAATTTGCAAATTTCTGACCACACATGAATGACATATTGAGCTACAAAGATGGCTAGATGAACACAAAAACTCTTAAAACTTAGAAAAATTTCTAAGTGTTCAAATTACTTAAAATGCAAAAAACTTCAAATTTGGCCGATTCTTTCGAATTTTGTCAATAGCTTATCACATTTTCTCATATTTTGACTTTTGAAAATAATCTTGACCAATAAAATCCCATTTAGTCAAACTTTGACTTTTTGTTGACTTTTGCTCATACACACTCAAATCTCTTCTTATTCAATCAATCTCGATTTCCTGACAAGATGTGAAGATTAACAAACCACCTACAGATGCTTTAAGACAGGTGGGAAACCATGAGATCATCTTACGCTTGAAAAATCAATTATATCGTGCCATTGGTCAAACACCCTAGTTTATACACCCATCAAACTTTTGAACCTCAGGCGCTTTATTCAACGCAAATGCATGCTATTTTAATGCAGATGACCTAATGAAAAGATGTGAATGCAAAAGCCTAAGCCAGATAGCGGGACAATTAAGAGGGCAAATATTGGGGTGCAACAGCTGCCCATATTCAATCTTCTTTAATCAGAGGGTGAGATTGGTGGTAGCCTTTCAAACAATCATGGTAAAAGAGGATTGAATACTCAATAGAACTAGAAAATTTACACTCTGGAGCCAATCGAGCGAAGGTGGGCTTAAGACAGAAAGACACCGGGAAAAGGTGATCTGACCAGATCGGAGAAAGAACGTCGGACAAAGGTGAACCTTAACCAACAAAAAAGGGACATCAGGCGAAGGTGGACCTAAGATGGAAAGACATCGGCAGAAGGTGATCTGACTGGATCGGAGAAAGAATTTCGGGCAAAGGTGAACTTTAACCAACAAAAAAGAGACACCAGGCGAAGGTGGACCTAAGATGGAAAGACACCGGGATAAGGTGATCTGACCGGATCGGAGAAAGAATGCTAGGCGAAGGCGAACCTTAACCAACAAAAAAAGGAAATCGGGTGAAGGTGGACCTAAGATGGAAAGACATCGGGTGAAGGTGATCTGACTGGATTAGAGAAAGAACGTCGAGCGAAGGTTAACCTTAACCAACAAAAAAGGACATCGGGCGAAGGTGGACCTAAGATGGAAAGACACTAGGCGAAGATGATCTGACCGGATCCGAGAAAGAACGTCGGGCGAAGGCGAACCTTAACCAACAAAAAAAGGACATCGGGCGAAGGTGGATCTAAGATGGAAAGACACCGGGCGAAGGTTATTTGACTGGATCGGAGAAAAAACATCGGGCGAAGGCGAACCTTAACCAACAAAAAAGGACATCGGGCGAAGGTGGACCTAAGATGGAAAGACACCGGGCGAAGGTGATCTGACCAGATCGGAGAAAGAACACCGGGCGAAGGTGAACCTTAACGAACAAAAAAAGGACATCGAGCGAAAGTGGACCTAAGATGGAAAGACACCGGGCGAAGGTGATCTGACCAGATCGGAGAAAGAACTCTGGGTGAAGGCAAACCTTAACCAAGAAAAAAAGGATACCGGGTGAAGGTGGACCTAAGATGGAAAGACACCGAGCGAAGGTGATATGACTGGATCGGAGAAAGAACATCGGGTGAAGGCAAACCTTAACCAACAAAAAAAGGACACCGGGCGAAGTTGGACTGGAGGGTAAAATATACGTGTCTGGTCAGAGTTAAAACACATATAAGAAAGAGACCGACCAAAGTAGACTCTTAAAAAAGGATGTCTGCACAAAGGTGAATCAACAAGGAAGCTAAGCCAAAGGTAGACTCCTAAGAAATCAATGTCGATCAAAGGAGAACTCCATAATGAGAAGAAGACTAATCGAAGGTATACTTTTGACGAAATACCGCCAATCCGAAATGGACTTACTAGGGATAAAGATACGTATGTGTGATCAACATTAGACACACACAATAAAGAGACCTACCATGGCAAACTCTCACAGGGGATATTAGCTCAGCTAAAGAAAGAAACCCCGATCAATGCGGATAAACCAAAGATAAAGAATAGACTAAACAGAAACCCCCAGAGGACACCGATCAAAGGTGAACTCGACAAGAGAAAGAGACCAGCCAAAGGGGACTCTAACAAGAATTGCCAACACAGGTCGAGCTTTTAAAAGGTTGGGAATACGCAAGAACCACAATATCCCTCAAGCCAGAAATGGGACATGACTCTTCAAGAGTGGCATTTATCTAGATTACCACACACCAAGTATGGATACTCAAATACTTTGAGCATAAAGAAAGGTTATACACTGACTCTTACTCGTACTCTGATGGAGAGGTAAACACGGATGAAATAATCGAAGACTTGCAGGGACAAGAAGAAACCACAACTTAATGGGGAAATAGAGAATGCCAAAGACCCGACTGGTGGTAAATCAAACGGACTCTGCTGGGGAAATAGAATAGGATCACCCTAGGCTTGTTGTGGAAATAATTCAAATCTGAGTGCATAACAATCCAGTTACCAAAGATAAACACAATTGGCTTATACTTATGCACATTTGATTTTTTTAGCGTAATGCTCCATACAATGGAAATGCTATGCATTTTGGTAGATACAATGCAATAATGCATGTTTTAACGATGCCTTGGGGAAAGCACGTCTATAATCGGTTGATGAGAAGACAATGAACTCCCTAATGATTATCTTCACACATATGATCTTCTACAAAGAGAAATCAACCTGAACTTCAGTAGGGAATCACAATTCAAACCGAACAGCTTCTGAAGATTGCTATCACTGGGAAAATAACTTCCTGGGGAGAAAACTACAAACATAAATCGTAGTTCTGAAAGAAATATTGAA